>CM067858.1:13465000-14922500 GCA_034642435.1 Megalocaria dilatata
TAAAATCCATCCTTACGTTAAATCCACTTTTGAGAAAGATGAAAATTGTAGTATAAATTTTCATGATCTTAAAATTTTTATGTCGGATGATTTGCACAAATTAAGTATTTTTCTTAAGCCTACGTATATAGATATCACTATTCATCACACATGGAACCAGCCTATATATAGAAACTGGCAGTGTATGACAGTAAGATCTATAGATTGATTGACGTACCTATGAATGGATAACTTTTTTATAGTATTGAATATTATTAGGCAAGTTGCATCCAATAAAGACTATAGTTCAATTAAAATGGACTAAATTTTAAACAAAAACAGAAAGAAAATTGCATTAAGTCCAATATAACCTATTATAAAAAATTCCACTAGAAAATACATTGCTATTTCATACGTAAATAGAATATCAGATAATTGCCAATTATTTCAATATTAAATTCGAATCAAATAAGGCTTTTAGAACGGTTAGTATTTAAGGAATTCGCTTAGAATGAAATAAATAAAAACAAAATAAAGAAAATGAATCCATAGTTTATAAGTTGACTTGAAATGATTGTTCTTATGATTATATTGGTCATCAATCATAACCCTTTGAGAAAAAAATTCATGAACACCACAGGAGTCAAACATCTCTCATTCATATGCCAGTCATTCGAAAGTATTTGGACATAGATTCAATAATAACTAAGAAATTATCCATAATGAAATTAAAAGTGCCAGTTTCACACTTTTTGAAGCAGTAGAAATGAGTAGGTACAAAATTAAAATTGTTCTTAACAACCAAACAAATATCGCCATATCTACTTTGTTAAAAAATTTTTCTTAGTGCTATATTCAATATAAGAAAATCAAATATTAACTTCCGCTATCTTATCGATCTTCACGATGTGTATTTAAGGTCGTGTTTTGCATTGTATACTTTAGTTTTAATACTCACCTGACGAAGTCATGGTATGACGAAACAATTGTCGTAAAGATCAATGAAATAGCGGAAGTTAATATTTGTTTTTCTTATATTGAATATGAATTTCCGTCAAGTAAAGACCGAGACAATCAAAAATAGTGATGTATTTCTGATAATTGACCCCGATATATTTTTTGGATATTTGTCTCTCTTTTCCACATATTTTTCCTTATCCGGTATGTCTGAAAATTAATAGTATTCTTTTTTAACATATGATTTCTCATCTATATTTCCGAAATTTCTTACTTATTTGTATAATTATTTTTTTGTCATGTTTTAATAGAAGTGTAGTTGTAATTTGTAGAGTTAGTTCAAAATATAAACCTGAAGAAGCAACAATGTTGGCAAAATGTTAGTTGTTGGTTGAGCCGAAAACTAAAAAGAATTATTTCAATATCGATAAAAAGTGAAAGTGAAGTTGCCCTTTTTTAAATTATGTTATTCATCCAGTTTCGCTATGATTTCATATCGAAATGGAAATAATCAGTTTCAAAAACTTTTTCCCGATTTTTCTTCGATCATTAAAAAAAGATCTTAATGGTGACAAAAATTTTGCGGCATAAATTTAGATTGCTAACTATTTTATCTCTTATAATATAAAATATTTCGGAAAATGGCTTACAGGCTGGTTATTTTTGCTAGCGCAGGAGAAATCAAATTATCAGGCTATGGTCCTAGAAATATAGAATTAAGAACAAATCATTTAAGTCCTCTGAAATAGCGTAACAACTTCGGACCACCATGCCAGAAATATAACGAAAGAAATTGCGGTTATAATTAATAAACCATCTTGTATATTGGAGGGGAAAAGGAAAAGATATTTCCAAATAATATGAGTAGTAACATATAGAGTACATAGTGGGACACACTGTATATGATTAATATAGAAAGTCTGAAATGTCAAAAAAAACATTTTTCCCTTCGTGATATAAAACGTAAATACAACATATGTAAGTGTAAATATACTTTAATGAATCTACTTCTCCAAAATCACACAAGAATATTAAAATGAAAGATATAATAAAAATAGTTAAATTTGAACCAAAGCCTATGACGTACGTTTAGATCTTCATGGATCATCATCAGATAGGTATTGAATTCACAATTAAATAAAGCGATAAATTTTTTATTTTTGGAATTTTCATTTGATCTTGGAGTGGTTTATTTTTCCGATGATTAAACCCTCTTCAGCAAGCACTCAACATGAGTGACATACATTTCAAATACACTTAGACATACAAAAATTTGTACTGCAATACTACGATTTCAAAAATCAACTGAATT
Source organism: Megalocaria dilatata (assembly GCA_034642435.1). Classification (NCBI taxonomy): domain Eukaryota; kingdom Metazoa; phylum Arthropoda; class Insecta; order Coleoptera; family Coccinellidae; genus Megalocaria; species Megalocaria dilatata. The sequence continues at coordinate 13,467,249 of CM067858.1, forward strand.
CATTCTATGTGAATGAATATTGAGTAATTTGAAAAAGTTTGAAATTCTATGAGCTACAAGAATCCGAAAGATTATGAAATAGAAATTGAACTGAAAAGTGAAATAATTTCAGGAAATAAATAACAAGAATGAAATAAACTTATGGAGTATATACTTAATAGAGATTAATTAAAAATTCAAAATAATTTCAAATTATTCAAACTTCGAATATCAAAACAGATTTAATCTGTTTTTCCTAAAATTTTAAATTCAAAAAAAATGTTTACAAAATCTTTTATAATTTAATTAATATCTTATAAGCACTGCTTATATTTAAGAGACGTATAAAATCAAAATTCATTATACCATAGCAAATGTAATAAAGAAAACCCAACAAATATAAATTGTTAACTGAAATAAAAAAAAATTGAAATTAAAATTCTAGGAAAAAAAACAATTTTAATGTGAATCAATACTTGATAGAAGTAAAATTTAAATTACTTTAAATTCAGAATTATATATTCCAACTTCTACATTACATATTGAAACTATATACAAAAACTATCAAATTGATATCCTTATATATAATCAATATAAAATATTTTTCAATGTCTCGGAAAAAACCTTTTTACATCCCAACTTGAAATGTATTAATGAAAATGTATTAACAAAAACTATATAAGTATGTATATTAACATACAAATACAAGAAAATCCACTATTCCAAAATTATCTAAAATTATCAAAATAAAGGATCAAATAAAAATAATTGAACGAGAGCTCGAACATTTGATAGCAATTTCGGCCTATATGACCTCATCAGAAATGTATTGAATTCATATCCAAATATATAACAAGATCAAAATTCAACTTACCAATATCAGATAAAACACGGAACGAATAAACTTGAAGTAAGCTTTAAAGTATCCAAAATAAAACAGAAATGATCAACGTATTGACGTATAACCTATAACTTTTTGTACTCGGAACACAGAAAAACAATAACAAAACTTATTCACCCCCAATAATGTCCCATGACAAGAAAAATAACCAGAATTTCAAAAATAATAAATGATTGAGGAATATATTGTGGATATAAAGACTCTATATGAAATTATTTCATAATTTAAAAAACCAATTTTAATGTGAGTCAATACTTGATAGAAGTAAAATTTAAATTACTTTAAATTCAGAATTATATAATATATTCTAACTTCTACATTATATATTGAAACTATATACAAAAACTATCAAATTAATATCTTTATTTATAATCAATATAACAGACATTGAAAAATATTTTATATTGATTATATATAAGGATATCAATTTGATATTTTTTGTATATAGTTTCAATATATAATGTAGAAGTTAGAATATATAATTCTGAATTTAAAGTAATTTAAAATTGTAGGAGACTAACAGATCAGGTCTGTTTTGATATTCAAATTTTGTAATAATCCTTCTATCAAGTAAAAAACCACTTCTTATTATTTTATCAAATTATTCAATTGAATAAGTCGTGAGTAAAGAAGACAAATCCAGGAAACACTAAATATGAATTGTCTTTAACAGAGAGATATGCCATTACTGATTTCTACACGATAAATCAAATCAATTTGTTGAGTTCATAATTGGCGAAGATTAATAATTAATTCTAAAGGTTTCTGGAAATAAATTCTGTAACCGCTACAAAAATTATTACTATTTTAGTTAATTTTAAATGATGTCTTGGAAATACGATTTCTTATTTGTTATTAACTGTATTAATTATAAATTTTTATGGAGTATGTACCTATTAAATTTGGTTTATTTTTTATTAAGTTGAAATAAGTAATTGAATATCAGCAAGAGATCTCCTCCTCAAAGAAAATTCAGTTTTTAAGAGTTTAAGTTTATTTCCCGAATTTGTCAGCAATTCTTACTCAAAAAAAGTTATTGCGATAATTTATGTATGGAAGGCATGCCGCTTAATAAATTGATCTATTTCGTATAACCCATCTATTAGAGTACTGCGTAGTTGAATGCTTTCGAATCTTTACTAACATTTTATGTGAAATCATTTGTTTTGCTGAACATTCCATATTATGAACTTTAGGAAACAACAGAAATGTTGGATGCTGAATTTGGCGGGAGACTTTTCCCGATCTTTAAAAAATATTACAACGGATTTTTTCAATCCTTGAGGTCCAACAATAATTCACAATCTCTCCACCCGTGAGCTACATTATAATGAGGGTTCATCAGACATCCACCCCAAAAACAAAGGGTACCGTCCATCAACAACGGCACACTCCACGAGAAAACAGCGTCTGGTATAAATATTAGGAAATGTGTTCGAAAATCGGTACCATCGCGCAATTGCCCAAGGGAAACGTCAAACATAGAAGTTATGGAGATGCGGGAGGTGAACTTCGGGCTTATTTTAAATATGTATAAGTTAATTAGAGCAGACGTTTATGTGATTTATCGCCAAAATAGTTCGAAACTGACCCACTTACCGAAAGGATTGGGGTCTGGGGTAGATTTAGTGATTTTTTAGGAACTTGTACGAATTCACACGTTCATATTTCACACTGAGAAGGGTTGATTTTTCAGAAAAATGATTTATTGGCTCGTGATTTCATTATGGTCCATTTTGAGAAATATAAGAGTCCTGACCTGAAGCTAAACTGGGAGATTCATGTTTATTTCATAATATTGAGACGAGATCTCTGTTATAGCTGAAATTATTTATAATAGTAATCTGAGTAGAATGACGTGAGAGTGTTCACTATTTACACTATGGGTGTCTTCAGAGGTTATTTTTTTTACGTAGTGTATGAATTTCCCTAATTTGGCGGTCAAATCATTCATAAATTTAGCCATTTGACATTATTTTTTAGGTAAATTAGGGCTTTCAATTTTATATTATATATGTAAAAATAAAAGCTAACCTAAAACCTAAAAAGTGTCACATATTTATTCAGTTAGTTGTTAGAAATGTGAATTGAGAAACCCGAAGAAATAGCATTGTCTTTGATTTCTTCCAGGTTAGTAATCTATTTTTTTCATTTATTTATTTGTATTTCTTTGTATGTTATTATTTCATTTTGTGTATGTTATTCTGTTATATCTTACACTAAAGAAAATAAAATCTTCCAGAATCATTTTTTTTAATGTTTTTAAAAGGCAATTGGTGTTCTTTAAGGTAAGACCAGAAACAAAATTTTGTCTCCTTTAAATATTTATTTATTTATTTTAATTACTTTCGTATATCTGTTGGTTTATTTATTCCATTTGACATTATATATTGAGTTTTGATTATATACGTCTATTAAATGTAAGTGGTGCTTATTTTAGACATAAATTTAATTCTTAAAGTTTTTTGAATGAATAAAAAATCTTTTTGAAATCAAAATTGTAGAAGATAAACATATTTCAATTTGTTTTAATATTCAAATTTTGTTATATTTCTTCTATCAAGTAAAAGGCCTTTCTATTTTATTTTCTAGAATCATGACATCAAATCGTCTATTTCTTCAATTATAAAAATAAGAATTGATTACATTGTTATAAATCAAAAACGTAAGCTATAATAACGACATCCATGAAGATTCGCTTTGGAAGCATCCAGGACTGATAAAAAGAAAAATACATACAAATTCAAATGGATCCAAACTACGGGAACGGAAAATAATTATTATGAAATACCAGAGGACGAACAGGATATATCTGACCATCATTAGTTTTTGGCTCTACCGAAGGTGAAGAATATCTTGAAATCGATTAAAGTAAGAGTTTCATTTTGTACGTGTGTCATTTCATTAACTCCGGAATAGAAAGAAATATATTTTGATGTTTTAGAATGAATATTTACAACTGATTTATTCAACTTTCAAGAGAAAGCAAGGATTTCAAGAAGATAAAGGAGGATTTTGTACTGAATAATTTTGATGGTAAGAGTGTTTCAGTGAATTTATGGTTCGAAAAATTCGAGACGGAATGCACGCGTTGTGAAGTAGAAGAAGATAGAGACAAAATTTTGATTTAACGGTTGTTTCTGGATGGAATAGCGAAATAATGGTTTGATCTAAATTGATTACATTAGGTTTGGAAAAAATTTTCAAATATGGAAAGATAGAGAGAGTTTTTGTGAAACGAGTTGGCATAAATATAGAGAGGCCAATTCATTTAGGTACATGGGAGGAAGTTTAGTTGACTACACTTTTAGGAAAAAAAATTTGTTGTTGAATCTCCGAAATAATTTTCCAACTTACATATTATTTGATTCAATTGTGACAAGTTTGCCAAATATTTCACAAGATAGAATTGATCGATCAAATGTAACAACTTTCGAGAAATTATTGGGTGAGTTGCGAAAGCTAGAAAGTTCAAAAAAATATGACAACGATCGAAATAAAGAAAATCATAGAATAAATAAATCTGCCGAACAAATTCCTTCATTTTCACAAACAAATCGAAAACCAGTTAAAAAGGAACCATGCTCAATTTGTGAGAAGAATGCTTTTTCAGGTAGATTTCATCCGTGGACTTTATGTCGGCTAAGGAATAAATCCAATAATTTTGAACAAAAGAACGTACCCGGTAACATAAAAACTGTAAACAATGTTGGGGTACAGGATGAATTAAATCAGGCCCTTTCAAACCAAAAAAAACTAAGACTGCTGCCATTGATAAAATTGAAGGTGTTTATAAATAATGATGAATTATGTGGAATTTATGATTCGGGCTCAAATGTTAGTCTTCTGAATTCCAAAGTAGCAGAAAAGTTATGTCTACGCATTCAAGATAATAGAAGCACATTTAAAACAGTCAATGGCAGGGCAAAATTTTCAGGAAAAATAATTTCAAAAATGAGAATCAATAATATCAAAAAAGAAGTTGTACTTTTTGCAGTTAATGAGAAAAATTTCGAGTATGATATTCTACTCCGACTAGATTCTATTTCCAATTTTCAATTAAAACAAGATTTTGATTTGAATATTTATCGAAGATTAGAAATGAATGAAGAGAGAAAGATCAATTGTGTTCATAATAATAATAATGATAACAATGATTACACCATCAATTTCAATGAAGGGATACCAACACAAAATTTCGAAGCAAAATTAGACCATTTGGAAACGAATCAGAGAAATTAAAATGAAGTTTTAATAAATAAATATGACCATATTTTTGCAAAACACAAGTTTGATATTAGTCAGGTGCAAAATAATGAGGCACATATAAAACTTTTAGAACACAAATTTATAGCAAAAAAAAACCATACAGATGCTCAATGGAGGATCAAAAAGAGATAGAATTCCAAATAGGAAGATTGTTGAATGCGAATCTGATTGAGGAGTCCTCCTCACCTTTTGCATCACCAGTCACTTTAACATATAAGAGAGATGAAGGGTCTAAAACCAGATTATGTGTCGATTTTCGTGAACTCAATAAATTAATTGTTCCTGAACCACAGCCTTTCACATTAATTGATGAAATCTTAGCCAAGACCCGAAATGCAAAATTCTTCTCTACATTAGATGTTAATTCTGCCTTTTGGTCGATTTCTATTCGTATCAAAGATAGATATAAAACTGCTCTTGTGACACAGAATGGTCACTGGCAATGGAAATGTTTACCTTTTGGACTTAAAACATCCTCGGCTATATTTCAACGTATAATAATAATAATATCATCAGAAAATATAACCTGAATTTATTCTGCTTAAATTATATAGATGATATTCTAATATTTTCTTCAACATTTGACCAACATATAGAACATTTGGAGAGACTCTAGAAAGCAATATGTAATGAAGGATTCAGACTTAAATTTATCAAGTGTAATTTTGCAGAAGAAGTTAAATATTTAAGACATATTGTAGGAAACAATACAGTACGACCTATACATGACAATTTGATTTCCATCAGGAATTTTTCTCCACCAGATACTCCGAAGAAGATAAGGCAATTTTTGGGTAAGGTTAATTTTTATCACAAATATATAAAAGATTCAGCTAGATTATTAGAACCGTTGCATAATTTACTGAGAAAAGATGTAAAATTCAATTGGTCATTGGCTTGTCAGGAAGCTTTCAATAAAGTTAAGGGCATCCTTTGTTCTGAGCCAATTCTTGCAATTTTCGACCCAAGTGCCTATACTACTATATATACTGATGCCAGTATTCAAGGAGTAGGAGCTGTTCTTAAACAAAAACAGATTAATGGTGAAATGAAACCCGTAGCGTATTATTCTAAAAAACTAAATAAATATCAAAAAAACAAGAAAGCAATATTCCTAGAATGTCTGGCAATTAAAGGGTCAATTAAATTTTGGAAATATTGGCTAATAGGACATAAATTTATTGTTGTTACTGACCATAAGCCATTAGAAGGGAAAGAATTTCGTACAAGACCAGATGAAGAGCTGGGTGACATGATGAATTTTCTATCACAATTCGATTTTGAAATTAGATATGAACCAGGAAAAGGAAATGTAGAAGCAGATTGCCTTTCTAGAAACCCGGTTCTGGAAGAAATGGAGAATATGGATGTATGTATAATATTGCTGGAATTAAATGAAATAAAAAACGAAAAGAAAACTAGGGCATGGACGAAAATAGCCGATGAATGTAGTGAAAAATACAATAGAACAGACCATTCTACAACTTGATATAGCCTAGGATATTTACTTTGTGGCAGAACTGATCCCATTGCTCCAGAAGAACTTATTGAAGAGAGAAATTTACCGAAAGATAAGGAAATAGCATATAAAAATTCTTTACGCTATCATGAATACAATAAAAAAACCTGATGAAATGAGTATAGGACCTTTTGCAGTAGTGAAAAAAATTTCAAACACTATATATGAGATAGATATTGGAAATAAAAGAAAGGACAATAACTATTTTTATGTAACTAAGTTGCTCCCATGTGAACACGCAAACATGTATTGAGGGGTAAAACAACTTTGTAACTTCTATGTTCTATGTTCTATGATATATGTTCTATGTCTAAGATCTCAACCTAAAAAGTTGTTAGAAATGTGAATTGAGAAACCTGAAGAAATAGCATTGTTTTTGATTTCTTCTAGGTTAGTAAGCTATTTTTTTTATTTATTTCTTTGTATGTTATTATTTTATTTTGTGTATGTTATTCTGTTATATTTTAAACTAAAGAAAATAAAATCTTCCAGAATCATGACATCAAATCGTCTATTTCTTCAATTATAAAAATAAGAATTGATTACATTCTTATATATATTTCTCAAATAATATCAATATCCAAAAATAACCAAAATCGATTAATTTATTATAAAATGTTGAAAATACTCTGATAAAGAATTCGATCTCAATAAAGTTTCTGTTCAAGCGGTTTACTTGGAAATAGTTTCGTTCCAGAAAAATTTCAAGAGAATTGAAAATGTCATTCTTGCTTATTGGATCAATATTACTTTAAATCGTAAGTTTTTTTATAGGTCAATTGTTTGTATTGGTGGTATCTTAGGACATATATTTTCAATAAAAACAACAGAGATAAAACTTATAAAATGGTTAAAAGCCCAAGAAGATTCAAAATCTGAATTACTTCTCAAGAATTCAACATATAATGACTATACCTGTTTCTGTCATCCGAGAGCCAATGAACTCTTTTTTTCCAATTTTCAAATTGATCTCCTGAGTAAACAAAAATCAAATATAAAGAATACATATTAAAAGGCTTCATCTTGCGATGTGAATCATAACATATTGTCGAGAAAGAGTGCAAAATGAATATATTGAACAATGATTCATATAATTTTTTACGAAGTCACCAGAAAAAAATTTAACAAATTTTTGTAATTTATATCATGAAATTAAGCATGAGGTTTCGTATCGTTATTTCATATCTAAATACTAAGTTTGAACACGATCAGATTTGTGATTCCATGAATATTCAAAGAATAGAATTTTCAATGAAAAAGAAACTCTGGAGTCTTATTGTCTATCGTTTCCATTTTTAAACATAACAAATATATTCAGACTTCGGACCCATCTTGAAAATTTCAAGTTTTTTCGTTCGAAATATCAAGCCTCAAGTCATCCACAAGGACGGCCAGTTGTCCAGAAATAAATCTTTCTTTCATTATAATACACCTAAAAACCAAATTTTATTTCGATGGTATCAGTAATTTCGAAACTATAGGGAAAATAAGAAAGAGTTTTAAAGCTAATTCTGCGAAACCATATACCGATTTTACCCATTGACTAAATTCACCGAGATATTCAAGCAGCAAACCTACTCTGAATATTTAGGGGCTCTAGTTAATTCCGTTCAAAAGTTAGAGCTTTTACGGATGGTCGGACAGGCCAGATAGAATTACTTTCAACTTCGGATTCTTCATCAGTGAGTCCAACCTAGTCGTTTAAAGCCAAATTTCAACATCACCTTTTGACGGTAAGTTTAATATTACATTATTTCGTGAATAATGAACCGATTTTGAAAATTTTCGCTGGGTTATGTACAGAACATGAATAACTTTCAAGCTAACCAACACTCGACATCTCTTTCCTATTCAGAAAATATTGAAGTTTGATGCCACCTTCATAGGGGTGGTTATTCCGGAACAAACTCATGATAGAAATTCGTCCCCCTCAAAACATAAGTTGGCCTGTTTTTTTAAAATCTTCGAAAATTCTTCTTCTCTGAGTTCTGTGGGGGGGGGTCAAATTTTCGTTGGGGCATCCTGTTTCTATTATACGTCAGACAGATCATACTCAATATACGCCAGAAATTTAGACATAAATTCGAAAACAGTTATAGAATAGAAGAGCTATAATGAAAGTTAAGATATCAGACTTTAAAGGGTTAACAGAGTAACAGGAACAAAACCATTAAAATTCTTTCGAATGAGCAAACAAATGTCCATTGATCTCTCTTATTGTAGCTTTAATTTTTTGTTCCAATAATGAAATTGTTTTGTGTTTCATACAAAACGTTTTTTGTTACGCAGTTGAAAATATCAGATTTTGTAATAACTAAACAGCATTTCTGGAAAGTTTGAATTTTTTGTTTTAATTGAAAATTAAAGTGTAGCTGCAGCTCATTGTATGCTTGGAAGTTTACGGTGACAATGCTCCAACTGACAAATCATTTAGAGAATGGTGTCGGTGATTCAAAAGTGGTAATTTCAGCGTTGAAAATAGACCTCGCTTGGGACAGCCAAAAATACTCGACGATGAATTACAGACATTACTAGATGAAAATACGAATATAACGCAAGGTGAGTTTGCATTTAAGTAGGGGGTGACATAACAAGCAATGTTCGTAGGTTTAAAATCTATGGGCCTGATTCAAGAGCAAGGCAATGGGGTTCCTTATGAATTGCAACCGGAGGATTTGGAAAAGCGATTATTTTTTTGTGCTTCAGCAGCTACTACAAAGGCAAAAAAGAAAGCGTTTTCTCTACACCGGGTAGTGACTGGTGATGAAAATTGGATTTTCTACGGCAACCCCAAGAAAAAACTACGATTTGCCCGGCCAATCGTTGCCATCGGTCTCAACATCAACAAAATCCAACATTCCTGGTTCGAAAGTTATGTTTCTGGTGGGATCTGTATCTGGTGGGACCCAGGGACGTTGTGTACTAGGAGCTGCCAAAACCTGATGACTCCATTACGGGTGATCGGTACAGAATGCAATCACTTCGCTGGGGCCATGTGTTATGGACAGACAAGTTTTTTGCATGATAGCATTTGCTCTTGCGTCAAAACCGTTGTCAAAAAATATTCAGAAATAATCAATTGGGATATCTTACCACACCCGCCGTATTCCACGGACATGGCTCCTTCGACGGATGCAACACATTTTGGCAGGTCACCCCTTTCAATTCTATCGAATAAATCGAAAATTGGCTTAAAAAGTGGATCGCCTGAAAAGACCAGATGTTTTTCCGAGACGGGATTCGGAAATTGCCCGAGAAGTGGGTGAAAGTAGTAAGCAGTGATGGATAATGGTTTGATTAATGTTTTTATTCAGTATCTGTTGAAATATATGCATTTAATGAGCTAAAAAATTGGACCAAATTAATTTGTACTCCCAATAAATGTTCCTTTTCCTCTTTATAATTTTGAAATTTATTTTCAAATTCCTGTAATTCAGTTTGAGAACTGCTAATTAATTCATGTGATGATTTTGTATCCCTAGTCATTTGAATCATAAGTCAAGGATGACTAAACCTGAAATTATACAGAAAAAAGTTGAATTTGTAAGAAAACACATCCTATTTTTCTCTTGGTTCCATATTGCTCTCTCCACAATCGCAGTAGTGTACAATAACAAATGACCACATTTATCATCTTTTCAAGTACTTATAGGAGTATATGTACCATTTGCTAAATTCTCCATGTAAGTGCGACATCTATTAGTATTAAGAGGATAAATTGATCGAAAGAAACGCGATTACGTCCCGTTAAAATTTATGTGGGTGTTCAAGGGAAGCCAGTACCGCCTGAAAGGCTTAAATCTTCATAAATGACCTTATAGACACTAATATATTTTTAACATTATATACTTGGTACGTGTTACATATAGTGGGACCATTGAGTGGGTGTTTTAGTCGTGTTGGATTCTTGGAAAACGAGGCTTCGTTCTCACAATGTAGTATTTCAGTGAGTTTCGAAGATGGATACGTTTAAATGTGTTATTTGGCAAGAAGTTCAGGCTCTGAACGTGGAATAAACAAATTGTCGGTACTGAATGATACCTTTTCGAAACGCTATAAAACTTGTTTGATTGCTGCAGTTCTTACTTGACGAAAATTCATCTTAATCAAGATTTATACTAGTTATTCTATTCACCTGATGAATTCCCGAGAAAACTGTTTTTTTAATATGAAGAAACGTTAGCGGATATTGAAATGTTTAATTTTGTTTCTCGATTATGAAAGCATTCACTCGAAGTCAGAAATTTTGAAGCACTCGAACAGTACATAGCTGAACAATTCTATAATATGTAATAGTTACACAAAAAAACCTGAAGTTTCAGATACATAGGGTAGAAAGGACGTTCATTCAAGGCGAGATTTTATGAACATCCAATGAATTTTACTGAACATATACAACTTCAAAAGGCATGAAGCTCACTTAAAGTGAATATAGGGCATTATAAAAATAGTCTGAAAATACTGAATGAGGTACGGATCAAGGTTAAATTAGAAATTGAAATTAAAATCAGAATATTGAAAAGGTACAGAAGTCGACTATATATCCTCTATGGAAAAAACGCATAGAAAATAAAATCTTTAAGTCAAAAAAGAAAATAGGAATCGTTCATACTAACCTCAATATATATAATCTATCAACGAATGTCATGAAGATAGTAAAAAACACGACGACTGAGTTAGGCTGAAGGATCCTGATTTCAGAGAAAAAATTTCAATAGTGAATGATAACCTGAAGCAAAAGTTGCGCTGTCGTATATGCCGATAATAATGATAGGGTTAAAATACATAGAAATAACAGGTTCAAAAGCAGAAGTTTTTCTGCGACTCTGAACAGAAAAAAATCATTGAAGAAAATAATTAACTTGAGCTGAATGTTGCTCACAACTACTAGAGTGGAGTATGGTCTGATAGTACCTCATCCGATGATTGGGTGCCTTGGATACGAGAGGCTCAGTCGGATATCCCGATATTTCAGAGGAACCAGGTTGACATCTCTAAAATGGACATACTGAAGGTCCTAAAAGGACCCAATAACTGAAAGACTCTACGTTGTGATAAACTCCATAATTACTGGTGGAAATATCTTATCAGTGTCTATGGAATCCTATCCACGCTGTTCCGCAGATCATTGGTAGATCCCACTTTGCTACCACTTCAAATGAGGCCTTACGTATCTAATTCCGAAAGGTGGTGGTCGCGAAAATTCTAATGACTATCGTTCACTCAAGTGCCTCTACACGATGTAAAATCTGAACAGAGGTTGTCACCAAACACATAAACAAACACCTATAAAAACATGACTTAAAACTCCAGAACAGGGAGGCGGACGTATAAGAGCAAAAGGCATAAGCTGAAGCACGTTAAAGTAAACATTAGTTTAGTAGATAAATCTGCGACCCTTGAGATGAGGCATGGAAAAATTCAAAACACAGGCCTTGGAATAATTGGAATGAATCAGATCACAGTACCATCTTTGAGGGTGAATGATTCATACAGATATCTGGGGATTGGCCAGGTATTTGTTGAAACCTCTGAAATCAAAAAACCATGCAGGAAAAGACCGATCAAGAGAGTCGACTCAAATTGAACTCAAACTCTAGATCCCTATTCACCGCTATCAATATTTGGGCCATTCTAACAATTACTTACTCGTTCGGCATTCTAACTTGGGCAATAACTGAACTTCAAGAAATGTATAGAGCATTGGGATATCTGCTGACAAGTTGTGGAGTCCACCATTCTCACTCAATAAAAATACGCCTACACCTAGCGCGACATTAAGAAGACCAAGGTTTGCTTAATTTAGAGACTATTCACGAAACTACCGATTTAAGAAATTATTTTCTCAAGAATGAATCACCATTTTTTCAGGCGATCTGTGAGGCCGATCTAAGTCTGTCTATCAGAATCAGCTCTTCAGTATACTGGTCACACAATGGAATAGCTTACTGAGGTATGAAGCGCCCAAGACCTATATGGTAAATACCTCAGTTGCCTGAATAATGAAAATGTGAATACAATAGAATTAGTGCGCGAAGGGTAACTCTTTCCAGTGACAGAGAAACGTCTCCAAGCAATACAAGATTAGATTATGTCAACTGGCTGTACCAAAAATATAGTGCAAAGTTGAACATACCTTCCGAACATTAACCCCAAGAGGTAACCTTGACGACGTAATGCCGTGGCGAAGATTTACTATAGCAAATGGCTCTAAAACTAGGTCTGTTTCAGAAAGAGGTTTCGAATCACGTATAAATTCCGAAAACTCTACCATAAAATGAACGCTACAGACTATATAGGGACTCTGCTATGGTGACAGATAGAGGTGCGATGCATAAGACATGACACTCTTATATATTGAAAAAGTGCATGTTGGTGGAGACATCCTTACCAAAAATTTGTATTTAGGTCCTGACATCATCTCTACTTCTCCGGAATAAGTCATTCTGAGTACGACCAGTATGATTAGGAGGTTTCTGCAAGGCTTTTAAGTACGTCAGTTTTGGGGGGTTCGGTCTAGTTGGCATCTGATAATACCCATATAAATGTTGGAAAGGTAATAGAAATAAAGTATATACGAGTTTAATTGATAAAGGGTATATTTATCAAGAAAAACTTCATTTTTCATTTTATAAATTGGTATACATATATGTGAACGTAAATTTATCCATTAATCTACATCTGGAGAAAAAACCAAACAAGACCACACAAATGATAAAAGTACTTGAGTCAAAGTAGCCAATATACACGTTTCACGATTATTATCAATTGTTAGATCACTTTAAAATTTATTCATATATATTTGAAATATTGAATATTTTTGAATAACACCTGTTACTTGGAGTAGTATAATGTCTTCTCCATAATACCGTTATTATATAACACTTATATTCTTGTTATTATTCTTCAGTAACTGACTGAATAATGTTTACCTTTTGTTAATATTTCATTTGTCTAAAGATTTACTAATACAAAAAATTAAACTTTCAAATTTGTTGGTATAACATAGTTCTTTGCAAAAACTTGTTCGTAATGCTGAATATTAACAAATAATAACGTCTGAAACGGTACAATATTTAAAGGTAATTTATATCTATGACGTCTTGCAAATATTATCATCAGCTACTGTAGAAAATCTATCTAGCTAATATTTTCAATCATGAAATATATCGACTTTTTAGATTTCTAACTGAACTTAATTAATTAATGATCATGATTTAGAGTAACAACTTAGTGAACTGAAAGTGTTTTATTTTTAATCATGATGTGCTTTCTTTGATTTAATATATTAAATCAATTTAATTTTTCTCCAGATATCCGCAAGATATTCAGAATCATTAATGGTGGTTTTAATTCGGTGTTGTGATTCTTGAGGAGCCTTCCATGAACATTAAATTTTTTATTTATTTATTTCACATCAAAGGAATACAAGCAAGTAAATCGATGCCCAAAGAAATGTTCTCAAATCAACTTTGTAAGAGTAATGCAAATATACCGCAGCATAAAAAACAAAAAAAACCTCAAAAAGAAAAAATTATACAAAGAAATATCCTCCATTTTATTCTAGATGAAACTTGAAGAGATATACTGTTCAGCTTATCAAAAAAGAAATTATAATGAAAAATATTTTCAGACATTCTTCAAATTTATCCACTCATCTGGATATTATTAAAACATTTTCTGTAGTGTACATACTTGGATGAAATGAGTTTGATTTAATTTATTTTAATTAATTGATAGAAGTTCTATTGTGAATGGATTTCCATCAGGTAAAGGCCCATGCGCTAAAATATTTGGAGACAAGATATATAAGAATTTGAAATTTGCATTTTTTATTGGCTATAATTGAAAAAGTAATGAATATTTCTTCAAATTTTTATGAGTTTATTAGAAATGATAAATGCTGACATCCACGAATGAAAAACAATATCATCCAAACGACCGCCACGATTGGCTACAGTACTCCATCCGATAAACCCAATTTTTCAGTTCATTGTCGAAGGTTTGGGGCACAATCTCATGAATGGTAACTTTGATTTCATGTTTCAAGGCATCATTCGTTTCTGGATGGTTCGCGTATCACTTATCCTAAACGGATCCTCACAAAATATAGTTCTCCGAGGTGAAAATGAGCTTCATCGCTAAAGATGATTTTTCTGGGAAAATGCTCATATTCCGCCATGCAATCATTCGTCCATTGAGCGAAGTGGAAATACATCGGATGGTCACGAGGTTTCACTTCTAGCACTAGTTGAACTTTTTGAGCCTTCATACCGAGATCCTTTTGCAAAATTATCATCAGAGAAGTGTCACAAATGTTCAGTTATTGAGCACGATGACGAGGTTATGTTGATGGATGCTCAGCCACATTGTGGGCTACAGAAGGAATGTTTTCAGGTATGCTCATTGGACGAGAAAGTGAAAGGGTTGTTTTGTCAAATAACTGTCCAGTTTTTACGAACGTATTGAAGTACTGATTGCCGTGAGGGCATTTAATTTATATTCAACTTTCCACGTAAATTTCTAACAGTTTGAATAGAAGATTCACCACTGCGAAAACAGGTTTTTAATATTTCACAGTTTTTTTTAAATCTAAATCGACTCATTTTGTTGATGTCAAACAAATTTTTGTTGACACACGAATGACAGAAGTGTTGCCAGACTGAAAATAATCATACATCTGTGTTTCGAGGAAAAATTGATTCAAGATTAGTTAATTACTTATTCACAAATTTTTGCGCGCTTGTTACAGAGAACAGCGTGTTATCTGGTGGTCTTCTATTTCGAACGACCGATCCAGTCCACAAACATTCTATTTTTTTAACGTAGATACTAGGGATTTGAAACTTTAAGAGTGGGTTTGCGGTTAAATATCTTGGTTAATGTCTCGACTCAATAGTAGTATATTCATTTACATCTGGAATTTTGTCTTATTCTTGCCCATATTATGGAAACTATAAATTCAATCTATCTGAAATGTGGTATTCAAAGTTAGAACAATGATGGACATGTTCAACCAAACTTCTTCAGTAACAGTATTTAAAAAATATACATATAATGTGAGCAAAGCAGCGTTGAGAACAACCTGAACCATAGCAACAGTCTCACGATCGAGTTTTAATTTAGAATTTAGATGTAAAATAATGACAAGAAGGCTTATGCCAAATTTCGTGCGGATTGTAAGTGATATGAACAATATGCATAAAAGCTAGAATCATTTGAAAATATTGCCTGTCCGTTGTATTCTAATTTCAGTTCAGTGTTGATATCTTGAACAAAAATAATGCACATCCCGATGAAAATTTCTGAGGAATTATGAATAACATTAACTTTTAAATGGAAAAAACTTCCTCTAAATTTTATTGTTTAAACAGCATTTGTTTCCTCTTCCAAGACTTCATCAGGTTAAACTCTGATCACACAAAATATAGAGGCGCGAGCAAAAAAAATAGTGGGGTGAAGAAAATAGTTGACAATCATCAGGAAAATTTCAAAATGTAATGCAAAAATATTAAGCAGTGGAGATTCTTTTAAATGTGTTTAATCATTCAGAAGAATTTATTTTTCATTGTTTTTATTAATTTCAAGGGTTTTAAGATATTAAGTCGATGTATTTTGTCTTCAATATGTTATATTTTGTAGCCGTCATTAAAATGATGTACTCGTTCTAGCAAATGATTTTCTTATAATGAATTTTCCTCTTTATTGATACAACATTTTTCATGCTTCCTATTTGTTTTTTGAAATAAATGTCTAGTATTTCCAATATAAAAATACTGGCAAATATCCAAGGTTAAGTTAAGACCCGCTGCTTTCTTGTTTCTTGAAATAATCTCTGTGTTGTGTTTTATTATTTATTAAATTACCTTACAGACTATTAGTTTTATAAGATAAATGGAATTCTGCTTTTTTTCTTAATATTCAGCAATACTTTCAGTTTTCTGTCCGATGTAAGTTAAGAATTATATTTAGTTTTAATTAAATTCTTAAGTGTGAAGTATGGTAGTATTATCAATATTTTGAACTTGTTTTTGTTCAATAGACTATCTATTGACGTTTCGTTTCTTACTATTTACTTTTAAAGATTAATCTCCTTCAATAAAAAACCGAAACATGTAGAGCAAAACTTGATAAATTGATACATTTTGACTAATTGCAGCTTTAACTGTTTACTGGAATCTATTCTCAAAAAAATTAACTAAAACATCGAGGAAAACTAATAGCTTTTTGTATTTCATTAGTTTAAATGGAGAATAGTCAACCTGAAATGAATCAAAATATGTTAGTGCACACACCTCCATACAAATGGGTATTACTTAGAATTGATTGCAATAGTGAGGGGCTCATTATAATACTAAATATTGAAACAAAACAATCTAATTTAACTCTAATTGTATCGGTTTTACCTGACGGAAGTGCATCTAGAAATTCATAGAATGAAAGTGATTTAAACTTCCCCTAATTTTCTTTAAAAAGAAAATTTGTCAAATGAAACAAAAAGCTAGTTGATTAGGCAGTTCCATCAAAAGAAGACTTCACCTCAAAAAACAAGTAATTGTTGATATATTCAACAGTGGTAGTTGCAGGTTTACGCAAAGGCAATTGTTACATCGAAAATTTTTCCAACAGAATCTGTTGAAATTGTTAAAATCCCGTATTGTGTCTTTAAACATTTCAACTAGATCTTTTCAATTAAAGAATAGTGCACTATTTCTCCTTCAAATTTTCAAAATTTTTTCACTTAGAATGTGATAGACGACGAGTTTCGACTGTTATATAATTTTCAAGTATTCTCCAATATGCATAATATATATTAGATAATAATCAGATAGAAAAAGGCTTTTTGCTTGTTAGAAGGGATATAACAAAATTTGAATTTCAAAACAGATTTAGTATGTCAGTCTTCTGCAATTTTAATTTAAAAAAAAATTTTCATTCAAAAAACTTTTACAATTAAATTAATGTCTCTATAGGCACCTCTTATATTTAATAGACGTATACAATCAAAACTCAATATACAATATCAAATGGAATAAATAAACTAACAAATATAAATCGTCAATTAAAATTAATAAATAAATATTTGAATAAGACAAAATTTTGTTTCTGATCTTACCATTATGAACACCAATTCCTTTTCAAAAACATAAAACACAACTTAAGGACTTCTCAATGGTTTAAAGGAAACCTTATAATACCTTACATTCTTCTGTGACTTGTTTGACGAACATTGAAAGAATATCTTGATTTTTAAAGTTAGTCTGTTTAAACAATTATCCGGTTACCACTCTGAGGTAAGATATACTGATTGTTAGTTGATTTTGTTTTTTGAAATATGATTTAGGGCCGATGAAGAGATTATGGGAAGTCTAATTGTTTTTTGAAGATATAGTGCATGTTTTGAGTCATTTTTGAATTAACTTATTTGAATATTTAAATATATTGAATATTTCAAATAAATTATATTTTTTGGAAAGTCCTTAAGTTGTGTTTTATGTTTTTGAAAAGGAATTGGTGTTCATAATGGTAAGATCAGAAACAAAATTTTGCCTCCTTCAAATAATTTACAATTTTTATTTGTTGGTTTATTTATTCCATTTGATATTTTTTATTGAGATTTGATTGTATACGTCTATTAAATATAAGCGGTGCTTATGTAGACCTTAATTTAATTCTAAAAGTTCTTGGAATAAACATTTTTTTTTGAACTGAAATTGTAGAAGACTAACAGATCAAATTTGTTTTGATATTCAAAAAAATATATATAATAGTTTTTCACCAAGCAAATGAATCATCAATATTATATATTAGATCTTTCAAAATTTCACTTCATGGGTTGTAAATTGAGAGTAGAGAGAAAATAAATTCTTGAGATTTTATGGTGTCATCAGGAACTATTTTAATTTCTAATCTAGAGATGTTCATCATTTGCTTATCAGAACTCTGCAATGAAGGAAAACAGAAAAAAAATAACAACCACTTTCTATTCAGGGACTTTACAGGAGTGGTATATTAATAGTTATTTAATTTTTCATCATACATTATTTTCATTAAACTGATCAGATTTCGTTGTTATTAACTTCAAGGAATTTTCTAGAAGAATTTCATCTATACATGTATTATATGATATGCGCGGTTTTTGGACATCCCATTCCACTTTGAAGGTATATATAATTTTCTACCTAAATCTAATAAATAGCTTTTGAGCTTAATGAAATAAATTACCTGCTGCTTCTAATATTATATTCAAATAGTTACTTTTCACATCTAACGTCTTTATTTCAACTTAGTTTGGTAAACATTTCTGAAACGTTCATCAAAAAACATTTATAATTGGCTTATATCGGCGGCGTAGTCATTGGCTTAGTTATCGGACTCATAATCGTGAAGTTGAGGGTTCGAACTGCGGGCCAGGAAAAAAATTTTCTGGTGTGGGGGTTTCGTCCAACCATTCGCTGTTGGGTAAATAATTAACAACGCTGTTTCTAAAGTGGCATAAGAAAACAGTAAGAAAGGCTACACGGAACACAAACTATACTATAGTGTACTTCTGTTTATCTGTTTCCCTGGTACAAATAAATAAGAACAATATGCATGGTGGAGCCATGCACGATTTTCTCGCTTTCGGAAAATGTGTTATACAGGGTGTTTCACGAATGATTGTACAGGCTTTCAGGGCAGATGCAGGACATTTTGGTGAGTCTGAATCAGTGCTCGAAATATGTCCTAACTATATTCGATTAAGAGTTACAGGATGTTTTATATATTTTATCAAAAACTTTCAATCGGCATACCTCTTGAACGCCTGAATGGATCTTCATGAAAATTTGAATAAATGAGTATAGACCAATGCCAAATATTTTCCCATAATGACTTATCGATATCACAGGTGCGGACTGAGAAAATTACATTCTTTATCCAACTTGTTGTAAAACACCCTGTATATCCAATTTTCAAAAAGCGAAATTCTCTTCAGAATCCACAATGAATACTCTTTGAAACTATTAGGATCAATGGCACTCTTCGCATCATCATTTTATGAACCATTGAATATTACGAATTTTCAATTTATAGTAAACACGGACCTGTGAATCTTTGAATAATGCGTCTATTCATATTGAATCGATTGAAATTCTCAATAACATGACTTAGGTATTGTGCTTATTCCATCCAATACATGAATGTAGGGGCAACATCAAATATTTTTTGCAAATCTAAATTTAATCGAAAACTCGAATTAAAATAGAACATTTAATTGGACTATTATAAAATGGACTTAATAATAAAACAGGTGTGGAATTGAAAAAAATTTACAATAAATAAGAGAAAAAATTATGACTTGTATTCGAAAATACCTCCTCTCTCTAAACATTTTTTAGCTCTTGTGTTCAAATGAGATACAGCTTTCTTCAAAATTTCCGGTCGATTTCGTTTTGCTTCACATGCAGCTTGAATACGATTAATTAGATGCTCCTTGTCTATGATTTCTGCAGAGTAAATTTCATTTTTCAAGTGCCCCCAGAGAAAATAATCCAAGCATGTGAAATCTGGGGATCTTGTAGGGCAGTCATGAGGTCCCCCCTACTAAACCAATGTTCTGGATAAACTTCATCCAAATGCGCTACAATTTCACGGGTAAAATGTGCCGGAGCTCCATCATCTTGGAAGTACATTCCTCTTGAAATATTGCTTTCATCATTCAAGAGCCCTGGCAAATGCTCGATTAAAAATTGTAGATATGTCACTCCATTCAGCCTGCGTGGAAGAATATATGGTACAATTAGGCGATTTTTGTAAATTCCACACCAAATATTGACTGAAAAACGATGTTGTGATTTGCGTTTCCTAGTCACTTTCGGATTCACTCGAATGCCACTTTTCATGGTGCAGAACTCGCCAGAACTGACAATGTGGCAAACCTAAAACTGAATCAAGACGCCGAGTATTGGTTGAGGGATTTTCTTCGACAGCATCTATTATCTCTTCATGGTTTACCATCGAACTTGCTCTTTCTCGTTTACTAACTGAAGGAAAGTGTCTAGTTTCACGAAGTGAGAGATTAACATGTTCGAATGTTTGATGGTTAGGAATTCGACGATCCGGATATAGCCTTCGATATCCCCTAGTAGCTTCACGACCATTGCACTTACAAAATCCATAAACTAACAACATATCAGTATACTCAGTATTCGTAAATTCTCTTAATGAAAATTTTATGGAAATACAACAATCTACCACTTGCGTATTTTTCTATTTCAATAATTACCCGACAATGGTTTGAAATTTCAAAATTCTTCATGATTTTGAAATGGATTGAATTCAGAGTAAACGATTTTCTTCTGTGATCTTTCACATAGCATTGAGAATAAAAGTTATCTTAAGCTTCAGATCGATTCAAGCAGCATGTGAGAAGATAAATAGTGGACCAGAAAGAAAGGCTTATGAAAGCTGCAGAATATTCAATACAAGAGCTAGCAGGTGTCAAAAAGAAATAGGAAAATTTTCGAGAACAAATCACATACAAAAATTGATGGTGGAAGGGGTATAAAAGAATTTAGTTGCGAAAATGTAGATAAGATGTCGAAAAGTATATCGTTTTGTATGCATGTGTCTATGAATCGAAAATTCCAGATTTTCATATATATTTATATTTTCATGAAATATTGATGAGAAGTGTGCCCTTATTTCAAATGAAATTGTTTGAAAGAGTATTCATTGTAGATTCTGAGGAGAATGCCACTTTTCAAAAATTCGATGTACAAGGTGTTTTACAAGAAGTGATTAGGTGCAAATATTAGGAATTAGCATACTACTCTGTCAAGAAAGTACCGGAAATTTTCAATTAAAACAACATTTTTACATTTAATCGTCAAAATTTATTGGGTCGCCTTCACAATAGGCTCCATTTGCTCCAATACATCTATGCCAACGGCACTTCCAATTATCGAAACATTTTTTATAGGCGCTTTCCGGGATGGACTTTAGCTCTCGCGCCGAATTTTGTTTTATGGCTTCAATCGACTCAAAACGGGTGCCACGAAGGGGCAATTTTAGTTTTGGGAAGAGGAAAAAGTCGCAGGGAGCCAAATCCGGTGAATACGGTGGTTGCTGAAGCACGTTTGTTGAGTTTTTGGCGAGAAAGTCAGTCACAATCGTAGCTCGGTGAGAAGGCGCCTTATCGTCATGCAAAATCCATGAGTTGTTCGCCCACAAATTTGGCCGCTTCTTACGGATACGCTCACGCAAACGTTTCATAACGCCTAGGTAATACTCCTTGTTTACCGTCTGACCCTCTGGAACGAATTCGTAGTGCACCACGCCACGGATATCGAAGAAAACAATGAGCATCACCTTCATTTACGGCTCATTTTTTGCCACCCATTCCGATGATTGCTGGCTTGTTTGCATATCGTACTCGTAGACCCAGGTCTCATCACCAGTTATAATGCGTTCCATGAATGTAGAATCGGAATTACAGCGATCCAGCATGTCTGAAGCAACCTGTTCGCGCGATGACGTTTTTGAAGAAAATTCAGGTCTTTCGGTACGAGTCGTGCGGCCACCTTTCTCATGCCCAAAATATCAATCAAAATCGTACGTGCGGACTCGTGGGATATCTTAAGATCATGTGCTATCTCTCTCAAGCTGGTACGACGGTTTTCCAGCACCCTTTCCTTAATTTTATCGACGTTATCTTCGATCGAAGCCGTCGATGGGCGACCACTTCACGACCGTCCTTGAAGGCTCTGTACCACTGATATGCACGAGTTTTCGATAGAGCATTATCACCAAAGGCCTTTTGCAACATTTTCAATGCATCGGCACACGAAAATTCATTTGCAACACAAAACTTTAAACAAATTCTTTGCTCAACGTAATCACCCATAGTAAAAATCGGCACGCACTCTGACATCGACTGACTTAATCAGCTGTTGCAAACACACTAGTTGGCAGATCCCGCTCAAGCTTGGCATAGTAATTAAGGACAGTGGTACCAACCTAGGAAAAAAATTTTTACCTGCCTCATTGCCCCGCCAGATTTAAATCGATAATTCCCGGTACTTTCTTGACAGAATGTATATTCATTCCTTCAAATTTTTATGAAGATCCATGCAGGCGTTCAAGAGTTATGCCGATTGATAGTTTTTGATAAAACATCCTGTATCTCTTAAACTAATATAGTTAGGACATATTTCGAGCACTGATTCAGGCTCACCAAAATGTCCTGCATCTGCCCTGAAAGCCTGTACAATCATTCGTGAAACACCCTGTATAAATAACGCTTAATAACCCACCCATTGAATTCAAAAGTGCAATTTTTGAACGTTATCGAAGATATTTCGATATAATGATAGGCACTTCAGTATGACTGCGTAAAAATAGCCTACCTGCAGAAACAAATATGGACATCAATACATTTCAAATATAAACAAACCAAATTTGTGCAAAACTTACAGCACAACCTCAACAACATTGAACATCTAATATCGTCAATAAAAAAATATCGATAGAAATTTCAATCCCAATTGAGTCTCATTTTAGTCTTAATTGAGATACCACAGTCGGACATCGGATGATCACATCTAGTCAGAAGATAACACGGCGGAATTAGTATCAAGTAGTTCAATAAATTCGTCGTTTCTCTGGTTACCATCTACCTCTTCATTTAAAAACGAATAAAGCTAATAACCTTATACATCGTAGGACCGAGATAAACGAAGGTAACTACGGTCTTATTCTGGTGTCTCTGAGAAATCCGATAACGCTTTCACATCGAGACTAGTAATAGATAACAAACCACGCTGACCATTGATTTAGGAAACACTTTAATTAATAGTATGGCCGGGATTAGATAACAGGCGCCATATTGAGATATCATATCATTGGTCTTCGAAATTTAACACGCTATTGAGTTGTGGGAAGTTGGGTCTTGAGACGCTTATCTCTTGAGGTTTCTTTTATGCAATGTGTCAAGCGAAGAGGTGGGTGACCATTTGAAAAAACTGTTAAGCCTCGGAAGTGATAGCTTTGTATAGATGTCGGGAAATGATAGTCGTACTATATTTTGGTAAATGTTTGGTAATTACGTTCTTAGTTCATTGAATTTAAAATCATCTGGTAATGGATGAATTGGAAATTTCTATGGTATGAATGAATGCATACGATTAACATTTCAAGAATGATTTTGCACTTTTCACGGTGTATAAATTAACAT
This sequence comes from Megalocaria dilatata, assembly GCA_034642435.1. Classification (NCBI taxonomy): domain Eukaryota; kingdom Metazoa; phylum Arthropoda; class Insecta; order Coleoptera; family Coccinellidae; genus Megalocaria; species Megalocaria dilatata. The sequence goes on from CM067858.1 coordinate 13,491,132, forward strand.
CTCATGGTCATATTTGATAGAATATTTCAATTGAAACAAATTTTGAAAAATACTACTATGTAATGCAAGAGTATTCAGAAGTTTACACATTTTTTTAAGTGTAATTTCGAAGTATTACTTCATCATCGGACAAATATCGTCCCAAATATGTGCAAGCTTCGATTTTTTTAGGGTAAAAAATAGCAATTTCGCAAAACTTGTTTAGCTCTAATATTAGGATTCACCAAATTATTCTCAATAACTTTTTGATACATTTTCCTTTAGATATCTATTACCGCTTGCAAAACAAAAATTCATTTTATTAGTTGAATCGATCCCACTTATTCACATTTCATCAATGTAAAATCTTATGTTACCAATGAAATCACCACGCTGTCTCTTAAGTGTCAACACTGCTTCAAATAAAAACACATATATCATTATTGAATTATGAATGAAGTTGTCCCGAAATTATCATTTTTGATTTATCTTCTTTTGCTTTGGTAGTTTTTTTGGAGTTGTACATATTTTATTTTATTTAATTGAATTTTGAATTAGTTTTCTGAAGACATCTTTGACAAAAAGTAGAAAACCTGTATATAATGAAATTATCTTCAATCTTAAAAATATAATTGAAACAAATTGTAGAAATAACTATGTTTTACTACCAATAAAAAGATATATCACACATTTTCTTGTGACTTGAATTTCGGGAAATGAACTATCCCATCATCAGACATTAGAAAATGTGTAATATATCTTTTTATTGCTAGTAAAACATAATAATTTCTACAATTTGTTTTAATTATGACCAACTACCAAATAGTAACGGCTGAAACAATTCAGTAAGTAAAAATATAAACTGAAATATACATTCTGTCAAGAAAGTACCGGGAATTATTTTTTTTCCTAGGTTGGTACTACTGTCCTTAATTACTATGCCAAGCTTCAGCGGGATCTGTCAACTAGCGTGTTTGCAACAGCTGATTAAGTCAGTCGATGTCAGAGTGCGTGCCGATTTTTACTATGGGTGATTACGTTGAGCAAAGAATTTGTTTAAAGTTTTGTGTTGCACATGAATTTTCGTGTGCCGATGCATTGAAAATGTTGCAAAAGGCCTTTGGTGATAATGCTCTATCGAAAACTCGTGCATATCAGTGGTACAGAGCCTTCAAGGACGGTCGTGAAGTGGTGGCCCATCGACGGCTTCGATCGAAGATAACGTCGATAAAATTAAGGAAAGGGTGCTGGAAAACCGTCGTACCAGCTTCAGAGAGATATCACATGATCTTAAGATATCCCACGAGTCCGCACGTACGATTTTGATTGATATTTTGGGCATGAGAAAGGTGGCCGCACGACTCGTACCGAAAGACCTGAATTTTCTTCAAAAACATAATCGCGAACAGGTTGCTTCAGACATGCTGGATCGCTGTAATTCCGATTCTACATTCATGGAACGCATTATAACTGGTGATGAGACCTGGGTCTACGAGTACGCTATGCAAACAAGCCAGCAATCATCGGAATGGGTGGCAAAAAATGAGCCGAAACCGAAAAAACCACGCCAAAGCCGCTCGAAAATGAAGGTGATGCTCATTGTTTTCTTCGATATCCGTGGCGTGGTGCACGAATTCGTTCCAGAGGGTCAGACGGTAAACAAAGAGTATTACCTAGGCGTTATGAAACGTTTGCGTGAGCGTATCCGTAAGAAGCGGCCAAATTTGTGGGCGAACAACTCATGGATTTTGCATGACGATAAGGCGCCTTCTCACCGAGCTACGATTGTGACTGACTTTCTCGCCAAAAACTCAACAAACGTGCTTCAGCAACCACCGTATTCGCCGGATTTGGCTCCCTGCGACTTTTTCCTCTTCCCAAAACTAAAATTGCCCCTTCGTGGCACCCGTTTTGAGTCGATTGAAGCCATAAAACAAAATTCGGCGCGAGAGCTAAAGTCCATCCCGGAAAGCGCCTATAAAAAATGTTTCGATAATTGGAAGTGCCGTTGGCATAGATGTATTGGAGCAAATGGAGCCTATTTTGAAGGCGACCCAATAAATTTTGACGATTAAATGTAAAAATGTTGTTTTAATTGAAAATTCCCGGTACTTTCTTGACAGAGTAGTATATCAAAGTTTCATTAATTGTCACTGGAAAGTTTACCCAGAAAAAAGGTTCACCTTTTGAAAAGGGGATATCTGAAGAATGTTCATTTGAAATTTGATGCAAACTTCTGGTCTTTCGCAAACATACTACAAAATGTGGAACAAATGTAACAACAGGGATTTCCGAACTTTGACATTTGATAGCGGCCAATTTGTTGAAGATACATGTCATTTATTTGGTCTGTCCATAGACAGATATAAAGTTCAACAAAACGTATAAATCATAAAGTTCTTTTTATCAAAATAGGTGTTCTCTTCGTGCAAAATTCCGCGCGCTTCGCCCTATTATGGTCGCTAAAATCGTCCTACCTAGCGAACTATTCGCAGTGTGATAGATAAATTTGAATCCATTGGTACAGTAAACAGTGAACCAAGAACCATACGATGACGGAATGCAAGATCTGCCGAAAACATCGCCGCTGTCCGTGACAGTGTGAAGAAGAATCCGAGGCAGTCTATTTCATGTCGCTCACAAGACCTCGGCCTTTCGCATACCACTACTTGCTGAATGTGGCGTCACGATTTTGCTCTACACCCTGCTAATACATATTCAATTGAAGCAGGAGCTGAAGTAAAATGACTAAAGAAAACGACATTTGTTCGGTGAATGGACTCTGGAACATTTGGAAACTGATCCTAATTTTCAATAAAATATCTTCAGCGATGAGATTCATTACTGGATTTTGGACAGGTGGCGTAATCAATTCATAGTTTTTGAGAACGACATTGGCCAGGCCATTACCATCAACAGCGATCCATGATTACCAACTTATTTCGGCCTGAATTGGATGATATGGACACCAACGGCACTACTTGCCGTACAGATCATGCCACATTCGACATTCACATGTGGAGGTGATGTGAACTGAGTACCCAGACTATGTTAGACTCTCTATTGTGTAGTTATCTTAAGTAGTAGGTTTACGCGAGTAAGACACTTGACCATTAATGCCAACACAGCCCATTCCATCAGTCAAATTAGGCCCGATATATGTACCAAAGTCATTGAAAATTAGACATTTCGGATGCGCTCCACCCAGCAAAGCTGCGGCGGACATTTGCCAAATGTTATATTCCATACATAATGGCATCAGTGGGCCTTCAAGTCAAATGAAAAATCTCGAGAATATTTCATATACACTCTATTTTATTCAAATTTAAAGATTGGAAACGCCTAATGAAAGCACATTTACCCATTCGAAATATGAATTATTTAAGACAAGAATAAGTTCAAAACTCAATAATCTTTTACCTCTTTTTCATAAGCGGGTCTTTTCATCCAGTTTGATAATATAAATATATTTTGTTTTTTAAAAATCGAATAATGCTCCTAGTTTCTTCTAAAGTGACAGGTTTTATATAGACCGATTTTTTAATTTTCACAGAACTGTTGTCATTATTTACATGACTCAAATTAGATGATGTTTTGCCGAAAATTTTATTAAAATTATTTGCAACATCTATCTATCTAGACAATTCAATATTGACATCTCTTTGCTTTTCGGACTTTTCCTTCATTTCATTCATAATTGACACGCCACATTTAGATTTGCTATCAGCATTTTGAATCTTACATGAGAATGTGGTAGCTTTGAAATTGAAGACAACCCTTTCATATTGATTTTTAACGATTGAATACTCACTTTTGTAGTTCGAAATGTAAGTTTTTACGCCCAATAAAAAGTTCACAGTTCCTGAATTACTAATTAAATCACTTTCATATATATTTTTAATGACTTTCGTATATCTGTTGGTTTATTTATTCCATTTGACATACTACATTGAGTTTCGATTATATACGTCTATTAAACGTAAGCGGTCTTATTTTAGACATTAATTTAATTCTAAAAGTTTTTTGAATGAATTTTTTTTTTTGAAATTAAAATTGTAGAAGACAAACATATTATAATTTGTTTTGATATTCAAATTTTGATATATATTTTTGATATCTTCAAATCAACCTCGATATTTGCAGCTCTAAATGACAGATTAAAATTTGAAAAAAAAGTGTCTAAACTTTTTAAACGTTCTGATATGAAAGTGGAAATATGCATCATTACTCTAAAATTCACATGAAAACTTTGAAATTCGGGAATTAATATTGTATGATTTATGCAGAAAACATGGTAGAATTGACATTATACTCGTATCATAAATCATGGATAAATTTGGACACAAATAGTAAGAATATTTCAAAAACAAATCAAAAATGTTATAATATCAGGTATTTTTCTTAAAGTGATAGAACTTTAAATTGAAATAAAACGCATTTAAATTAAGATTGAAGCCAATTTTTTTTTTATTTGAAGGATAATTTTATGGCATTTATGTTTTAAAAATAATTTTCGACATATGCTCACCACGACTAGCTCTGAGGAATCGCATTCGACCAGACCAATTTTGGACAACTTTTCCGAGTAATTTAGGCCTAATTTCATCAATAACACCAGTTATGTTGGCTTCCAAAGCGTCTATTTTTCTGGTTTATCGGCATAAACCAATGACTAGACATAACCCCAAAGAAAATAATCCAGTGGAGTTATGTCGCATGATCTTGGAGGCCAATGAATTGAACCATTTCTTGAAATAATGTTATCGCCAAATCTTTCTGTCAATAAATCAATTGTTACCGTCGTAGCATGAGGTGTAGCACCATCTTGTTGGAACCAAAATACTTCTGAGTTGATACCATTCAAATTTTGAAACAAATAATCATTGATCATCGATCTGTAACGAGCACCATTCACTGTAACATTAGCTCGAGCATGGTTTTTAAAGAAATATGGACAGATGATGCCTCCAGTGTGTAAATCACACCATACAGTGCATTTTTCAGTATGCAGTGGAACCTGCAGAACTTCTTCAGAATTATTTTCACTCCATATAAGGCAATTCTGCTTATTTACATAGCTGTTCAACCAGAAATGAGCTTCATCACTAAACACAATTTTACGATAAAAAAGTGGATCAACTTCAAGCTGTTCTAGGGCCCAAGCAGCAAACAAACGACGCTTATTATGGTCAAGTGGCTTTAGTTCTTGAACAAGTTGGATCTTGTATGGGTGTAGACCAAAATATTTATGCAAAAATTTTCCATGTGGTGGATGCACAGAGTCCAAATTGTTGTGAACTTCGTCGAATAGACAAATCTGTATCATTATCAACACTATGACTTACTGCAGAGATAATTTCCTCTATACGAACAGTTCTTTGTCTTGTTGTTGTTGCTGCATCTAGTAGAGAAAATGCTGTCCGAAATCTATCGATAGTTCGACGAATAAGCTGCTCTGATGGACGATTATTTAAACCATAAATTTCACGAACTACTCTATAATTTTGACAAATAGAACACTGATTTTGAAAAAAAAATAAAAACAATTTGTAAACGGTGTTGCGGCGTGAGTCTTTCCATGATAATTTGCCAATGCTTACTGAACAGAAATGTCAATACAACATGGTTTCTACCTGCTGTCAAATCACAGTTATCTCTATCGAATGTTCTATCACTCTAAAAAAACAACCCGATACTTAATAAAGTACTCTGTTACTTTGTGGTAGTTCGTTTTGAACAGAATAAGAAAAATACTTCTTTTTCCACAATTTTTTCAAACTTCCATCAAATGATCCATTTGATGATAAAATAAACATATTTCCACAAAAATTAACACAAGAAATATATAACTAATTTAAAAGAAAGAACCTATAAGAAAATTGAAATATTACTGAATAATACCAATTTCCGACATTCTAGAATAAATTCATAAACTGCTAAGAATTATTACTAAAGGGAAAGTTGCATTTTTGATAATGAAGCAAAATATACTTTTTATATAGTTTTATTTCGAAAGTGTGAAAACTCCGGTAAAATGATACAATTATGAATTTTTCAGCATATATAACAACATATTCTAAAAACATTTCATCGAAACATTGGATTGCCCTACAGAATTATCATAGATTCAAACACGAAATTCAAACTTCTTCTTCTTCAAGTGCCATCTTCATCTCAGTGAAGGTTGGCAATAATCTCAGCGAACGACTATCGATGCTGGGCAGCTCGAAATATGGAGTGAGTATCCATACCTGTCCAGTCTCTGATGTGTTTTAACCTACTAACTAATGAAAAATTCAAGGAATTGATACGAGAAAATCATACAAAAATATGGTGAAGAATCAATAGTAATATCAATACAGATAAAAATATCAAATAATGGTTTAATAACGTCGAAAGCGAATTGAAATAATGCTGTTACTTTCTCCGAAGAAGAAAATGATAAGAATTAATGTTTTCTTAGGGAAGAAGTCCTCCATAAAAATAGAAAAAAACTCCCAGTTGAAAGATTCATGACATCTGAAATGAACATTTCAAAAGTAGTAGGAAACGTTGTACTTTTTTCATTCTTAAGCATCTTCTGATAAAGTTTGCAATTTTTAGATTTCTCAACTAAAATTGTTCGAGTAAATTGAAAAGAAAATTAGAGAATATATAAAATAAATATATAAATACAAACTATAAGAATGAAGAATAAATGATTTTAAGATTACTAATGTGAAATAAAGGATGGCCGAGAAAAAATCTTTGATTGACGACTACAGTAAAAAACATTAAGCTTAAAGCATTCAATTCTTGACCACCACTCGAGTACCGTCCTCAGGATCTTAATTTTTATAAAGCCCAGTATCATATTTCCAGTGATCGTTATCTATCTCAACAATGAACAAATTTGTCCACCTCAACGCATGTCCATCTTGCCTTAACACTAGATCCTTCAATGTGCGATAACATCTACAAACCGACCGATATTGTTTGTTTGGAAAAACGTCAATTAGATTAAAATGTACCCTTTGAAGACCTTTAATTTTGAAGTTTTCAGGAAAGTTGAAATTTGTCGATCCCTTGTTCTGTTAAATGGGTTGTGTTAGTACAAGCGTTGTGCTTTTCAAAACAACATTCATCTTGTTGAAGACAATGATGACATTGTTTATATACCCTTTCGAAAAAGGGTTCTTTTCTTTTCGGCAGAAGATTAGGCATGAACAAAGAAGATTATTGCATTAGAAGTGATGGTATGTATGTGCGTGTATTAGCTAGAGGTTGTGAGTGCTAGTTTGCTTGTAAGGCGTAACGAGTTATCTGATTGAGACTTATCTAAAATAGGGATCAAAGGGATTACACAGTATTTAGCATGACTAACGGACGACAGGCAATATTTTGCTAGCTATTCTTATTTGCTGGTATTCTGTTTTTCGATCGATAATTTTCGTGCTACCGCTATATCGATCAGATCCGTATGATCATAATTTTCAGTGCAATTTATGGGCGAATTTAAGTTAGTGTTATATGGGGGATATCTAATAAATGTTCTCAGCGAAAAATCCACTTTTTGCTTAAAATGGTTTCTTTAATTGAAAAATAAGAATTCGTTTCGGTTGATTGTTAGGTAAAAGTATTTTAATCACTCTTGGGATCACCTGGAAGCCGTCCTAATTGACTATTTTTTATTTTAATTTATTTTTTTGTTACCATACAGCTGCAGAAACTTCTTCTAATGTAATGGAGTGTTTGATACAGAGAAAATTCCTGAAATTCATTGATATTCATTATTTCTTGAATCCAAGCACATTCAGTTTATTCTATGAATGTTTTTGTTAAATTACCTGAATTTTAATAAGAAAAAAACATTAAATTTACCTATTCAAAATAAATAATCATAATTTTTTCAACGATGTAATCGAATTGGTCATTACTTGATGAAAGTTCATTTCAGTCAAATAAAATTATTCTACAATTTATATATTCACAACAATTGTTTCATTAAAAGGTGCTTTTTCAGATTTACTTTTGAACTGAATATAAGAATTACATCTTCATAATTTATATAGGCTATAGTTAAAATGAAAATTTGAGAAGAAAAAGAAGAAAAAAAAGAAATGACAGTGAATTTTCGGAAATACAGATAAGCAAAAATCGATATAAATAACATTAAAATATATTGATTTACATTATTATCGGAAATACCTGAGTGAAATTATCGAATAGGGAAGAAATTTCAACATCAATTTACTCGTTGCGAAGGATTTTAAGGTTCTTGTTAATTTCGATTACTTCAGATGGTGTAAGTCTGACAGTTTCAATTTTATTATGGATAGTTTCGTAGGTGTTATTGAAATTATGTCCAAATATTTTCAAATGACTGACTTTTGTTGGGTGTAATACATCTGACGTATAACTCCTCTGGTATTCGTAAATTCTTTTCTTAAAGGATTTTTACCAATGTACCATAAATAAATTATTACAAGCCAACTTATAAACTCCAGATTAATTGTGTTATTTTTATTATCTTTATCGTTTTTATGTGAATTCCTAAATTAGTAGTCGGTCCAAATGTTACATTCTAGTCAAATTTCATTTTAAAATACTTTGTTATATTATCCGCCATTCTATTCACGTATGGAATAAAAATGAATTCTTTAGTTATATCCTTCATAACAGGTTACGCAAGATTCAATGCAATTTTTTGTTTTGTTTTTTGATTAAAAATGTTTCAATCATAATTGAGTTGTGGCCGTTATTGGATGGAATGTGTTTATTATACAATTCTAAAAAAATCAACGCGATTCATAGGTACCTTAATTGATCTTTAGAACATACTGCGAAATGCTGCCATTTTCTGGTTAAAAGATGATTCGATGTGTGATGAATTTAATCTGTTGAAAACTTCTCTGTTTCATGCTGACATTCTATAACACGTGCTTTCTTGATATGATTTTGTGTACCTAATTGCCTACATTGAAATACCCCGTGTCTTTTGTTCAATTTTCGATTCGTCTGATAATGAGCCTTGAAATTGCAATCACAGAAAATGCTAACATTTTTTATTTTTTTGGTAGAACATAATTATTTCTGAAACCTGTTTCACATATTTTTTGTTTATTCCCACAACACGTACGAAATGGTACTCTACAGCTTTCTTTTCAGTTTAATATTTTTTAATATGAGTGCTCAGATATTATATGAGAAGTAAAATAAATTTATATCATTATAAAGCTGTGAATGTCATTCGATTATGATAGATAGAATCTCGGAAAAAATTAGAAAAAAACTGGTTATTTCACTCATCGGTTGGGGTCAATTCATCTCAAAATTGTATGGAATAAAAGCAGATAATAATATTATTGAATTTTATATAAATTGCAACATTTTGCCACAGCCAGTTTTTTTTAGCAATGAGTCAGTCTACTGAATGTAAATTTATTTCAAAATTCAAAGATTTTACTTTTCTTTGGAGCGCAAAGAAACTTCGAAAGAAGTTATTTATTTCGACTTAGGGAACAGAAAGAGACAAATCGAAAACCTTATCCTGAATAATTTTTTAGCAATAAAATAATTCTGAATTTTGAATCATGAAACACATTTCTGTTATGACTTGTATTATGTTATATTACTTACTATAGTTCAACGTCAAATTGAAGAAATTAAATCTGATAAATGCAGATATTATCGAACATAAAAATTTATTGAAATTGCATTATTTGAGTAATAAATTTTCTATTCTTCAGTTCAGAATAGGTTAAAGGTTAATCAAATGATGGCATTGAGACTTTGTTAAAGAAAAACTTCAACGGCTATTTTTCATTCACATCATTTAATTAAAAATTTTTTTTTAATTTGATTATACGTCGAAATGAAATATAATTCTGAACAACTTTAAATTTATTACTCGTGTATTATGTTGGATGCGCCATTAGTAATAAAGTAACCAAAATCCACCCTTTTGAAAACACCAGACTTGTTAATTTACTGATTTCTCTAACGATTGAGTGAATCTTTCATTCTAGAGACTCCGCTTGATATTTTGAATTCATTTTCCACAAATATCTCCAGTAAACCCCCTCTAAAATGAAAAGATATCTCTATAAAATCTCTTCCAAGATCCCCAAAATTTGAAGTAATTTTGAGGTGAAGGCTTAAATTAAAGATAAATCTCAAATCATTCTGAAAAACGTTTACTCAATTAACGATAACGTTAGAACTGTGTCTCGAAAAATATTTTCCATTTAATGGCATGAATTGTAAAACCAACTCTACAAATATATAGTTTCTATTTTATTAAACTTGAGTTAAATATAAAGTCTTTAGTGATTGCTTGTTGATATATCACTGGAGGAACGAGTAAATTTGATCACGTGTTCTTGAAATGTATTGTAACGGGTTTATTTCAGTAATGAAAAGGATTCTTGGTTATTGAATGAATTTTTAATTTACTCGATAACAACGAAATTGAAACAAATTTGTTATTACTATGTTTTACTACCTACAATTTTTAGATGTCTTACAATATGTAAGAATTGCATTTTTGCAACTAGTTTCTAAGTTTTGTTCATCTTCAGGAAACTAACTCATAATCACATGGTACAGGTTATTTTATGTAGATTCAGGTACAACGTAGTGATAATAAAAAAGTGAGACTTACAGGAATTTTGTCTCGACCAGATAATGGAAAAAATAATTATCATAATTACTCAAAAACTTTAATTTTTTCTAACATCTGGTCGAGACTACGTTGTACCTGAATCTACATAAAATATCCTGTACCATGTATTTAGGGGTCAGTTGCCAGAAGATGAACGAAAGTTCGAAGCTAGTTACAAAAAGGTAAACCTTACATATTGTATATCGTATAATACTGGTGATGCGAATTTCTTTGTTATTCTCAAATTTCTAATACTATTTTTTTTCGAGGAAAAATGTAATTAATACATTTGAATTATACATATTTTCACATGTGATTAATAAGGGGTATAAGCTATGCTAACAGAAAGTTCTCCGAATCGGGCTTGTTTGAGTTTTGAATTCAACATAGCTTATAGCCTTCATTAATCACATTTAGTAAAAACCATCAGCTGAATTAGTTCAATTTTCTTTATGGATGCCTATATTTTTAAATGAAACTTTCAACTTCCCTAAAGGCAACTAGGGATAATTTCATTTTATCTTGGATGGTTTTCTTTGGATTTCGTTACATTTTTTTCCTTAAGAAAATTTTCGCAATATAATTTTTCTTTCTCATCAAACTATATTGCTGACCACAATGCAGTGTGTAATCCGAACTGATCTACTATTATCGAGCATCATATTCGTGACTAACCATCATATTTCCTTCTTCCCTGTAAATAAAATACACCAATGTCAAAACCATAATGAAAATTTTACAACAGGAATACCAAACAAACTATGAATGAGAGAATGGTAAAACCGGACAAAGGAAGAGGCGCATTAAAACGGGATAATGAAATAAAACTCGTCAAGTTGTACTGACCACAAAGAGATCCATTTAATGTCCCGCTCCTTCGCATGTTCCGTACCGAATTTCATGGCTTTTGAGCTCACATATCTTCAGTTTTCGGATTTCACTAAACGCACGCCTGAACATGAAATGGCACGTGGTGAAAAGCGAAAAAAAGGTCAGGTTTCGAGATAATTGTGCCAAGAGGGCGGCTCGGTATTAAGCTGTATACAATAAACATACAACAAAAGGTCCAGACTGGCATTTTCAGCCAGAATTAGCGAATTCAACTGACCATTAGGAGGCATTATCTGTTGGAGGCTTCTGTTGTGACTGGACATAGGTTCCGCCAGCTTAAAATTTCTCGAATGTCGGTCTGGATCATCATAAAACCTGCTATAGCGCTTGGGCATTCATGCTGAAATCTCACGGAGTACAATTATTTATCAAATTTAGTAGTGTATGTCAGACGTCCAATATCTTTTGAAACGATTGTGTTTATACCTACTTCTTTTTATTTCAGAAAACACGAAGAATATGAGAACTTTCAATCACGATTCATTCACAACTAGCTAATGCCCATGAATTCGATCGAGCTCACATTATCTTAATGCATGAAAATAGAATTTTACGTAGAGCTGCCTTGAACTCTGGTATTTGGTATTTTGCTAAATAGAGAATGAATAAAATTCAAAATTTTTTAATTGATTTAATTTTATTATGAGCAATTGCATGAAGAATTTTCCTCTGAATGTCAATCACACGAAGGTAGAATCCTTATATGAAGTAATCTTTTTAGTTTAATCAGACGAATGGGATATCTTACACTCTGAAATCTAACTCACATAAATTAGTGAGAAAGAACTGCAGCTCCTGCATTCTACATGCAATCACTTGAAGAGTGAATTCGTAATTGACGCCAATAATCGGTGTTTAAGTATAATACATACTAATGCGACACCTACGAAAAAATAAACTAACTTTACACCGTGATCACCTAAAAGATGTGAATTATTTCATATATTCTCCGATTATAGTGTATTCTGCTTACTGAGAACGGTATGTTTGATATATTTCATAACATTTTAAATTATTTATTTTTATGTTTCTTGTAACACTTAATTTTCATGAAATTTCTATGAAACGAATCCTGTTTGAGTACACAGAATAACGTGGTCTACATGTGCAAACTGTATGTTAACTCGTTGAGAAATTTTGGTGATTAACTGTAATACATATGTACGAGGGGCGTTCAATGTATTCTCGGTATCGGGGTGATTTGCTAATAATATAAGTAATCTAATTATATCATGTACTAATGACAGTACCTAATACCTAATAAATATAAAATTTCACTAATTAACGATCATTAGTTTTCTAGGTATCCTCAGTGAAAGACGACCAGAATGACTGATGCCGCAATAATGAAAAAAATCGAGCATCGTGCCAATATAAAGTTCCTCACTAAGCAGGGAAAAAGTCAAAATATCATTCATGAAGAGATGTTTGCTGTATACCCTGTCGTTATCCACCGTACAAAAGTGGTCAAGTGAATTCAAAACATGAAGACGATTCTCGCTAGAACGAGCCCATATTTGCTATCCTTCATGACTATCTTAACCTCTCTGAGATCAGTGCAAGATGCGTACCGAGAATGCTCACCGCACATATATCAGAAGCAAGTGCTGTAACAAGATTTTAGAGCTCTGTGGAGAAGACCCATCGACTATTTTCAACCGGCTGGTTACTGGGGATGACACGTGGGTTCATCGCTGTGACCCAGAGAGTAAACAAGAGTCCATGCAATGGATTGAAAACGCTGCACAGACCCTAAAGAAGTTTAAAGTCACCCCATCCTCTGGAAAAATAATTGGTACGGTCTTTTGGGATTCTAATGACATTTTATTAATAGAACACAATAAAAAAGAAAGAAGAATTTACTCATCCCCCGAACAGTTCAGACTTGGCCACTAGTGACTACTACCTATTTTCAAATGTGAAAAAAGATTGTGGAAAGCGATTTTCAGATGATGAAGAACTGAAGGAAGCAATTAATACCTATTTTGAGTAGGAGACAAATGAATATGAATCTCTCAGTAAGGAGTTATTTGAATAAATAAAATAATCATTTGAAAATATATAAAAATACCTCCTTTAACACACACATTTCTGCAACAATTAACCAATTTTGGGATAAGCATGGCCTATACGAAAATTAGGTTATATCACAGAAATATACAATGGATGCAGAGTCTAAGTCGTATCTTCTTTCATTGTATATTTCTGTGATATAACGTATTTTTCGTATACGCCATGCTTATCCCAAATTTAGTTAGTTGTTACAGAAATGTGTTATGTTAAAGGTAGTATTTTTATATATTTTTAAATGATTATTTTGTCTATTCAAATGACTTCTTGATGATGAGATTTTGGATCCGAATTTATCAAGTTCTTTCTCTGGAGAATGTGTATATTCTTCAGGAAAGAAAATAAAAAAAGGGCCTTTTTGAATTATATATTGAACATATTTTGGAGATGAAACTTTCGATTCTTTAACTTTCAATCGAAACATATATAAATAAGGTGATGTCTAAATAATTTGATCATTATTTAAAATTTTTTTTGATTCTTTATTAGTTAGTTTCCACCACAAATGATGATATAAAAGTAAAATTAAATAATTATACAAATATATGAAGGAAAAGACTCACTGTTGTATAAAGGTTGACTTTTCAGAGTGTAAACAGACCAATTTCAATTAAATAAGCTCATATTATGAATAAAAAACATATTCAGAGTACATAACGACTAGTCGAGTGAAAATTCTTTGAACGGTAATCAAAAATCAGTAATCTTGTTGACAATTTATAAATAAAATTCATAGAGAGATTTCAATTCACAATTACTCAATGTAAAGACTGTCAAAGTTGCAAGAAATAGAAGTAATTTGAATTTAGATATCTAGTTTGAAAATGATGAAGAAATTGTTGAAAAGATTTTTTATTATCATGAATTATATATGAACTTTAGTGAAATTATTGACAAAGAATAAGCTAAATTAAATATAATTTACCAGAATGATGTAAATAGGACAAATTTGATCAAAATTCAATTAATTCAATGAAAGATAACATCAATGTCAGATATTCTGAAATTATTAATGTAAGAGATATCCTTCAAGATGTTTGGACATCAATAAAATTGTAATAGCATCTAAGCTAAAGAAATTTCATCAATTTCATGAGTAATATTAAGTAATTTTTGAGTTATAAGCATGAGAAGTTAAACTTTGTCAAATTTTGACACTTGAAATACTTTACGGATGAAAAGCAAGACTTTCACTGTTCTGTTTAACATGAAACATACATCAAACTGTAGTTTAAAAAATAGGCTAATTTTCAAAGGTAATTTCAAACCAAGAAATATTGTAAATTTTGTAAAATCATTGAAAGCATAATTTTCCAATAATTTTGACAGAAGCTAGTAAGCTTTGAAATTAAATTTTTCGTAAAAACTATAAATAGGAAAGACACAGAAAAATTGAACCAGTCTTAATATGACGAGAGCAGCATTCATATCGGTCTGTCTCAAAATAGAACATTTCTCTCTTCAATAATCCAGTTCCAAAACCTTAAAATAAAGTAATATTATCATTGTGAATATAAATCTGATAAATATTTCGTTACCTGAGTATTGTGAATGGAAACATACCAAATAACAATCTTCAGTTCAGCAATTGAAATCCATAAGAAGCAATCAACCAAGTGGACTGATTGATCAGAACATTCCTGAAATATTCTTCAGGAAACAAAACAAAATCCTGAAATAGAGCAAAGCAAACATCAAAGGAACATTGTTAATGGACAATTAAACTTACTAAAGGTAGAAATAAGTTTATTAATGTAAAGTTTTCCAATTTAAAATTCAAAAACAAATCATTGCTTGTTTACGTTAGAATTACGTTACGATATTTAGATAGGGTTAGGTTAGAACATAGAATTAAACATTTAAATTATTAATCACTGATGATCATATTTCAAATTACTTTGATATATAATAATATATTTTTTTTTCAACCTATTAAAAATTCAAATTGAACTCTCCCTAAAATATCAAATCAAATTTTATAATATTCAAACTTCAATTATTCAACAACAAAATTATAATCATAAGAGCTAGCTGGCAACATAGAATACAAGCAACTAGATACAAGGGTGATCTAACTAGTATTCATTCTGAAATTATATATTTAAACCATATCAAATTCGCTTCACTAAAGGGGGTTAGAAAGAAATAAAAAGTGAAGAGTAAAAGTAAATTATTCATATATATATATATATATAAATAAATTAATAATATATAATAATAATAATAAATTATTTATATATATATATATATAGATATATATATATATATATATAGATATATATATATATATATAATTTACTTTTACTTTTTCACTTCTTTACTCTTTATATTCAGGACATGTTTTAAAATTTAATTCTAAATGTTTTCATGAGATTTATGCAGATTAAAATCTGTGAATGAATTTATTAAGCTATTATTCTGTAATATGCAAATACTTCTTCATAGTAATTTTCAATTTATTCCAGTTATTCGCTTAAACGGTCCATGCTTACGAAATTTGATGCAGAAATTAAAGATGTTATTATCCATTCGGATACGAAATTCTGTTTCGATTAGATCAGCAATTTTCGCACTATTAAAAAAATCAGAAAAAGTTCATTTTAAATAACTGCAGAACTATTGGATTGATTTCACCCATTCAATATTTTTCCAGATATTTAGAATCCGCAACATGTCCTTCAAGTTTGAAGTCTCTAGCTCTTTGCGTTCGTAAGTTAGGGTGTAATTCGGATTGACCGGAATTACTCTCGACATTGGATTCTTCAAACAAGTGTGAGTTCAATCCAGTGCGAATTCAACCTAGTTGTTTGAGACCATTTTCGACTGGAAGTTCGAGAAAAATTTACAGAATATTCAAATAAAACAACAACCTATCCGTATAATTACATCCAAATCTGATGATACTGTGCATATTATCGAAGGAGATCTCTGTTTTTTTTCGACTCAGATGCGACTTTTTGTGGTGTCATTTGAACAGAGTCATGTTAAAATTTCTCTAGAAGATTTTTGCCATGGAATACTTACAGTATGTAATGAAATATATATAATAAAATGTAAAAGAAAGAAAATATGGAATAAAGATACCATTATTCTTCACGAATGGACGGTAGGCAATTTGAATAATTAGAATTCGTTCAGAAACTTGAACACTCCACCTATTATTCCAACGGTTTTTCACACAGAAACGGACGCCAAACGCAAAAGTATTTTAAAATACTTATAAATACACCTTAGGGTAATGATCGTACACCCACGAATTTGCAATCAAAAAATGCATCCTTTCAAATAAAATAACCGGCGTTTTCTGGGAAAACCCCACTCTTACGGAAAAACCAGGCGACAGTTTTTATGTGAGCCATCCTGTATATTTCTCCGAATGGAGAATTTCTCCATGAAATATTAATTTTTGAAAATAAATTGTTGGGTGAAGCTATCACAAAAATCTGTTGTTTAATTAAATTCAGAAATCTTCACATGTTATAAGATGAAAATTTATAATTCTTGCAAATAATCATTAAAAATTAAGTAAGTCGGAAGCAGTCCTGTGAACGAACTCGAGGTGGATATTTCCATCCAATTCAAAACATAATTTCCATATGTTGTACTTTCGAATATAAAAAAAAATTGATCGTCATTCATCTCAAGTTGTAATTTGTAATTTGATTTTGAAAACATATGGTAGTATTAAATCAACATTCATGGATAATTGAGATCTTCATCCCAGTAAAAATCTCTCCTATTTGTAATCTAGGCGGTATTCTAGAATAGGTATAGATAAGTGTCCAAACGTGAAAATCCTGTTTCAAGTGTGAATGACTCGAGCATACCGCCCTTTAAGTGTGGGCAATTGGATGAAAACTTAGAAGTGTCATTATTAACGCCAGAATTAGGTGTTAAAAGGTGCCGCTGCATGGGCACGAGTTTAAGGCAAGGTGTCCGGTAATTTACAAGTTGGGATCACACAAACGACCACAAGTATCTCATTCATATTCTACTGGTGCCGGATTTCTTACTTGTGAATAGAGGATATGGTAATTAAGGCTGGTAGTGGTTGAAAACGAAGATATAAGTTTCTATTTGCCACCCACGTAATTTCAAGCCGGCAGCATTTGAGGTAAGATCGGTCCATTGTTGGGCCACTTGAAAGTACTATTACGAACCTCCCAGGGTACTTTTTTGAACAGTGGGTAATCAATGGACGATATACATTCATGGTTCTTTAGAGCAATGGAAAACTAGAATGAATTTTAAAAATGGGCGTATACGTGACTAAATTTTACGGTAACCTGGTAATACCTTGTACCTGGTTTATAGATTTTTAGTTGAACTATTGAATAGAAACAGTAATTCGGTAGAAAAATACTTACTGTTAAACCATATCTTCATGACTCTCTTAAAAGAAGATCATCAAAACAAATAGTATAACTTGATATAAAATATGTAACATGTCCGATAACTTTTCGATAGCACAAAAAAACTTAAATATATTGATAATTTGAAAATCAAGTTGAATGTGGGTCAATACTTGAAAGAAGTAAAATTGAAATGACTTCAAATTCAAAATTATATATTCCTACTTCTACAATAAATAATGAAGCTATATACAAAAACTATCGAATTGATAGTTTCACATCCCGACATGAATCGTATTGATACAAATGTATTTACAAAAGCTGTATAAGTTTGTATATTAATATTTAAATACAACATAATCCACTATTCTAAAATTATCCAAAATTCTCAAAATAAAGGATCAAGTAAAAATAATTGAACGAGAATTCTAACATTTGATAGCGAGACCTCTTCAGAAGTGTATTGAATTTAGATTCAAGTATGTAACAAGATTCTAATTTAACTCCTTAACTTAAACCTGGAACGAATAAAATCGAAGTAAGCTTTAAAGTATCCACATTTTTGAAGAGGTCTAGAGACCGAAATAGCTATCAAATGTTGGATTTTTCGTTCAATTATTTTTATTTGATCCTTTATTTTGAGAATTTTAGATAATTTTAGAATAGTCGATTTTATTGTATTTGTACGTTGATATACATACTTATATAGTTTTGTTAATACATTTGTAATAATATATTTCATGTCGGGATGTAAAAACATTTGTTTCGAGATTTTGAAAAATATTTTATATTGATTATATATATAAGGATATCAATTTCATATGTTTTGTATATAGTTTCAATATATATTGTTGAAGTTAGAATATTTAATTCTGAATTTGAAGTCATTTGAATATTACTTCTATCAGTATTGACCCATATTAAAATTGATTTTTTAATTATGAAATGAATTCATATAGAGTCTAAATATTCACAATATATTCCCCAATTATTTATTATTTTTGAAATTCTGGTTATTTGCCCCATCATGAGACATTATTTGGGGTCAATAAGTTTTGTTATGTTTTTCTGTGTTCCGAGTACAAATAGTAATACTTAGGTTATACGTACAATAGTTATACTTAGGTTATACGTAAGAACACGTTGATCATTTATGTTTTATTTTGGATACTTTAAAGCTCACTTCTAGTTTATTCGTTCCAGGTTTCATCTTATTTGGTGAATGAAATTTTGATCTTTTGATATATTTGAATCTGAATTCAATATATTTTTGAAGAGGTCTAGAGACCGGAATAGCTATCAAATGTTCGAGTTCTCGTTCAATTATTTTTATTTGATCCTTTATTTTGTGAATTTAAGATAATTTTGGAATAGTGGATTTTCTTGTACAAGTTAATATACATATTATACTTATATAGTTCTTGTTAATACATTTGTATTATTACGTTTCATGTCGGGATGTGAGAAGGTATTTTCCAAGACATTGAAGATCATTTTATATGAATTATATATAAGGATATCATTTTGATAGTTTTTGTATATATTAAAGTTTCAATATATATTGTGAAAGTTAGAATATATAATTCTGAATTTGAAGTAATGATAGAAGGGTTTTACAATATCTTCAATATCATGCAGATTAATTCTATTAACCTCACTATAAGTTTTAATTTTATGAAAAATATTTTTCAAAACAACTTCTTAGAATTAAATAAAATAAATTCCTCAGAAAACACAGATTAAGTTTACAAGACATATAGAAATGACTCTCTTTAAAAAGCTTCTCCAAAAACATGCAGCACATCTTCAAAAAGGCCATTTGGAATTTCAGCCGATAATCCTCAGTCCCACTTCGTATCAAAAAAAAAAAAAAAATGATTATTTAAAATACATCTCAACTGATGAACCTCATGTTCTCACACAAACAAACATACAGCAGTAATGATTTTCCAAATGGCAACACTATGCGCATTTTTTGTTCTTCCATAGTAATAACACAAAGTTTTTAAAGTATTTTTCACGACTCCGCCCATAAAAATATCGAGTGTTTTTTTAGAGTGATAGAACTTTAAATTGAAATAAAACACATTTAAATTAAGATTGAAACCAATTTTTTTTTATTTGAAAGATAATTTTATGACATTTATTATCTATCTATATATATATATATATATATATATATATATATATATATATATATATACTATTTGGCATATGTCCACAGCGACTCTGAGGAACCGCATTCGGCCAGACAAATTTTGGACCACTTTTTCGAGTAATTCAGGTCATATTTCATCAATAACACAAGTTATGTTGGCGTCCAAAGAGTCTATTGTTTTTGGTTTATCAGCATAAACCAATTACTTGACATAACCCGAAAGAAAATAATCTAGTGGAGTTATGTCGCATGATCTTGGAGGCCAATTAATTGGTTTTCTAGAAATAATGTTATCGCCGAATCTTTCTTTCAATAAATACATTATTACGGTAGCAGCATGCAGTGTAGCACCATATTGTTGGAACCAAAATACTTCTGGATCGATACCATTCAAATTTTGAAACAAATCATCATTGATCATCGGTCTGTAACGAGCACCATTCACTGTAACATTAGCTCCAGCATCGTTTTTAAAGAAATATGGACCGATGATGCCTCCAGCGTGTAAAGCATAACATACAGTGCATTTTTCAGGATGAAATGGAACCTGCAGAACTTTTTGAGGATTGTTTTCACTCCATATACGGCACTTTTGATTGCTGACATAGCCATTCAACTAGAAATGAACTTCATCGCTAATCACAATATTACGATAAAAAATGGATTAACTTCAAGCTGTTCTAGGGCCCAATCAGCAAATAAACGACGCTTATTATGGTCAAGTGGCTTTAGTTCTTGAACCATTTGGATCTTGTTTGGGTGTAGACTAAGATCTTTACGCAAAATTTTCCATGTGGTGGATGAACAGAGTCAAAGTTGTTGTGAACGTCGACGAATAGACAAATCTGGCTCATCACTAACACTATGACTGACAGCAGCGATATTTTCTCCTGTACGTACAGTTCTTTGTCTTGTTGTTGTTGCATCGAGTAGAGAAAATGATGTCCGAAATTTATCGATGGTTAGACGAATAAGCTGCCCTGATGGATGAATATGTAAACCATAAATTTCTCGAAGTGCTCTATGAGTTTGGCGAATAGAACACTGTTTTTAAAAATAAATTCCAACAATTTGTTAACGTTGTTGCGGCGTGAGTCTTTCCACGATAATTTGTCAATGCTTACTGAACAGAAATGTCAAAACGACATGGCTTCTACCTTCTGTCAAATCACAGTTATCCCTATCGAAAGTTCTATCACTCTAAAAAAAACACCCGATACTTACTCGCCCGTTAAAAATACTTTACAAACTATGTGTTATTTCTATGGACGAAAATGTAAAAGCGTATGGTTTTGTCATTTAGAAAATCAATACTATTCCATATTAGTTATTTGAAGGACATGAGGTTCGCAGGTGAGATGTATTTTTATTGATTATTTTACTTTTTGGATACTAAGTGGGACTAAGTATTATCGGCTGGAAATCCAAATTGCCTCGAAGATTTGCTGTAGGTTTTTGAAGAATTCTTTTAAAGAAATTTTTTGAAGAGAGTTCAAAGAAATGTTTGAAGTTATGTTGTGCAATTTGGGACAGGAGCTTGGTTTTCAAAATACCGTGAGGTAACAAACGTTTGTATCCTTCAAGTATTTATTTAATAATTTTAATTATTATTCTATATTTTCTTTAGATTCTTTTATTCCTCTAGATGCTGTAATGAGTGTTAATTCTATATGTCTCCTAAATTCAAATTAAGTTTTCTAAGATACTTATTCAATTTTATTTTAAAAAGTTCAAAAAATTTTTTATAAAATCAAAATTTGTAGTGAAGGTGGCTAAATTAATCTGTGTGATATTTGTGGCATTGCCTTCTTTCTTTTAAAATCCTCCTTTTTATTATTTTAATTCATATATAATAATTATATTTTGATTGTTCACTCACACGTACGATATCATTTGCATTTTACTGAGCCCTCAAAAATACGTTACGAACTAATTGTCTATGGACGAAGATGGAATGTGTATGATTTTGCCATTTAAAAAATCATTACTGTTCTATGTTTGCTTGCGGAAGGACATGAGGTTCGTCAGGTGACATGTATTTATTATTATTGATTATTTTATTTTGTGGATATCAAATAGGACTGAGGATTATCGGCTGAAATTTCGAATCGCCTTTCTAAAGATATGCTGCATGTTTTTGGAGAGTTTTTTTGAAGTAATTTTTTAATGATAGCTATATTAGAAGGAATTTTTGAAGTTATGTTGTGCATTTTTGGAGAGGAATTAGGTTTTCTTTATACCGTTATGGAACAAATGTTTGTATCCTTCAAGTATTTATTCAATAATTTCAATCAATATTCTATTTTTTCTTTGGATTCTCTCATTCCTTTCGTTTTTGTGTAATGAGTGTTAGTTCTATATCTCGACTAAATTGAAACTGTTTTCTTAAGACATTTATTTAATTTAATTTCAAACAATTGTTTGAGAAATTTTTTTTTTTGTTTTATTCGTGGTGAGTAAGAAGGTGGACTTAAGAATAATGACTTATTATCATTCATTTATCAAAGTACACATAATCCATGAAAGAGAGAAAAGACCAGAAGAAATTATTGCGGTAACCAAAATAGAAATTCAACATTACCAAATAAGGCTTATTAAACTTTGAATAAACTAGTGGTTTTAACTATAATCAAAATGAAAAAGGTCAAATGCAGATTAGAGTTGGCAGTACTAATCCATTAGTCAAAAACAAAAGCAACTCCTTCTTGAAATAGTCCTGAAAAGGCAAAATTTCTTATATATTCAAACAAAAATAGCAAAACAAGTTGCTTATGCACTTACCTTGACTAATAAAAGGACCTGTAGAATTCCCCACTTCCAGGAATTCTCAAGAAAATAACAAACTCAAATATAATTGACTGAAAGATCAACTTTCGGAAAGATATTAGATGTTGACTCTTCAGGAAATAACAAAAACATTGCAACACTTTCAATCGGAAAACGAAATTCTATTAAGAATCAGCCCTACAGTCTTCTTTTTTGGGTCATCTTACATATTCCAAGTTGAATAGTATTCAGAAAGGGAATAAAACAATTCACGTAGTAGTTACAACATTTTTGGTAGAAAAATGTCTTGAAGGTGATTTTAGTACACTGTGGAGAGATGGAAGAGTATGTATTCTATGATCTATATCTTTTCATTCATTTAAACTGGCACTTAAATTCTGTTTATCGTGGTTATATGCCTCAGATATTAAGATAGTAGATCTGATTTCAATAAAAGCAACAATAATTGTAATAACATAATAATTTTATTAATATAATAATTACAATAACATAATGATTATATAATAATAATAATAATTATTGTAGTGGTTCCAGAACATATTCCAGCAACGGTTCATATTATTTTCATACTTCTAAATGTTTTGTTAATGAAACTAATACCTGCTATGATCAGATTAAATCTAATTTTTTTTGCTTTTTAATTGAGTCCTTATAATTTTTTTTCTGAATATATTTCAACCTATTCGACATTTCAACACCAATTTCGTATTCCATTTCGTAAATTTAATTCTAATCCTCCATTTTCTTCAAAGCTTTTTGTTTCAGGTTTTGTCCATATTAAGATAAAATGTGTCCAGAAATTCAGGCGATGGACATCAGAAATCAAATTGCTTTGCCATTAACATGTAAATCAATTCTGCAGAGCTCGTGTCGATATATTTCCTTTTAATAACAGAGTGGTAATGAACAAAGTATATTTATAATTACATTTGAAATCCACTATAATAAAGAAAGTTTTAAATAAACTTCTGTTCGTTTTTTTTTCTAACGACAAAAACAAATTAAAGGGAGCAAAGAATATAATGCATTCATTATATGACTATATAAAGTAAATGAAAATAATTTATTTAGTGAGATGTTTTCTAGTTTATGTACATTTATTTCCATTATTATTATTATTTGTGTTCGATAGGATTGAACTTCTCAATATTTAAGGTCCTGTATATTTTCTGATTGAAACTATTCATTTATGGATATAAAATAAAATAGAAAGGCTTTTTACTTGATAGAAGAAATATAACAAAATTTGAATATTAAAACAAATTGAAATATGTTTATCTTCTACAATTTTAATTTCAAAAAAATTAACTGACACTGTTCTGTGATTTTGTTAGAACATAGATCAATCTTGATTTATAAAGTTGATCTGGGTTTCGAAGCATTAGTCCTTCTACACGTGCTGAGAGTTGTGATAATAATAATAATAATAATAACAATTTTATTTCTTCAGTTAAATATTCCTACAATAAAACAGCATATAACAGAAGAAAACGTCAATTAAATTCACAAAACTCTTTTAAGTAATAACAATTTTTACTTAAAAGCAATGTTTTAACCTTAGTCTTGAATATATAAACATTAGACGAATTCTTCACTTCAACAGGAAGTGAATTGAAAATTTTACAACCAACAAAATTTAAATTTTTTTGAAAATATGTAGTAATATGAGCTTTCGGTATCAACAAGTGTTTGCATCTGGTGTTGTAATCATGACTATTGTCATTAGCAAATATTGATCTATTTTTATATACATATAAACATACTTCATAGATGTAAATTCCTACCAAGGTTAATATTCTTAGGTCTCTGAAAGCTGGTCTACAAGATTCTCGGAAAGGAATTCCAGCTAAAATTCTAATTGCATATTTTTGTAAGATGAAAACTCTACTGATTTCCGCAGCACAACCCCAGTTCAAAATACCATATCTTAAGTGACAGTGGATGCTGGCAAAATAAATAGTTCTTAGTATCGCATGACTACAGTGGTTTTTCATAAATCTAAGTGAAAAACAACCACTACGGATTTTTCCACACAAAAAATCGATGTGGTTACTCCACCGACACCGAGAGTCAAGTACTATACCCAATAATTTGGTATGATCTACAAAAGGAATCTCGCATTCAGGAGTCCGAATCACAGTCTGTCCTGGCTGCGGTGCCCTCAACGAAAAATGTACTGCATGAGTCTTTGAGCAGTTGACCATTAACCGATTTTTCCTCGACCACTCAAAAATATCAGCACAGACATTGGCAGTAGCCCTTTTAACTTGTTCCATGTCAGAACCAGAAACCAGAATATTTGTATCGTCTGCGTAACATATTATACGACATAATGGTGATCTTATTTTCAAAAATGATGGGAGATCATTACTGTAGATCACGTATAGCTTAGGGCCGAGAATTGATCCCTGAGGAACCCCTGCCGCAATACTCTTGATTGTACTTACCACTTCTCCAATCCTCACTACTTGCGATCTACCCGTCAGGTAGGACCTGAACAAATCCAAGCTAAGACCTCGAATGCCATAACGGTTCAATTTATGGATCAAAAGCTCATGGCTGACGAAGTCAAATGCCCGCGAAAAGTCCACAAACAGACCGACAACCTCCATACCACTATCCACATCTGCTACAATTTCTCTATAAAATTCGTAGAGTGCAGTTTCCGTGCTACAATTCCTTGTAAACCCATGTTGAGCAGATGAGAGTAAGGAATGCTTTTGGAAAAATGAAACTAAAAAATCGTTCATTTTGAGCTCAAAAATTTTGCCTACACTAGATAGGATACTTATAGCACGATAACTATCATAAGAATTATAGTCACCCCTTTTATAAACAGGTGTTACTATTGCGAGTTTGAGTTTCTCCGGAAAAATTCCATTCTCAAGTGATAGATTCAAAATATAAGTCAGTGGTTTGCAGACTTCAAACCTACATATTTTTATTATTTTGTTGGAGATATTATCAAATCCCGCCGAACATGTGTTCTTGAGCCTAGCAATCAACAGCAGCATATCTTCCTCACACACAGGATTCATGAAGAGTGATGCGTCATTAAAACGGACATTACCATCAATAAACCCGTCATCAAAACTACCCGCTAATGACTGGTAATTCAAAAAATGAGAATTAAAGTTGTTAGCTACAGTGGTATCGGGTACTCGGATACCATTTTCAGTTATAGTTATATCCTGTCTACTGTATTCCTTTTTATTAATTCTATTGATAATCTGCCATGTAGTTTTTGTTTTATTACTTGATTCAGAAATCTGCAAATCGTACTGCTCTTTATGGGTGTCAGATAGTTTTTCCCTATAAAGTTTACTGTAAAATCTATACTGTTGCTTGAAGTGGTCATCCTGTTTGGCAAGTTCACCAAAACGACTAACCAGATTCTTGAGCTCTCTCAGTTCTGTACCATCAATCTTGGTTCGTGAGTAAGAAGAATTGAATTTTTTCATAGGAAATGATTTTTCATAATAATAGAGTAGTATCTGTGAAAAACAATTGAATGCCGTATTAGGACAAGCAGACCGAAAAACATCGTTCCAGCTTTCCTGACTCAAAAAGGATCTGAATGTCTCTATATTTTGAGCACTGTGGACTCTGGAGTAAATTGAATTTCTATGGTTACTATGCAGAGCATCCACTGCCACAGTTATTATTACCGCGCGGTGGTCAGAAATGAAAAAATCTTTTACATCGGTCGTAAAAGTACTGTCAAAATTAATCAAAAAATTATCTATGCATGTTTTTGAAGTTGAAGTTACTCTAGTAGGTAAGGAAATAACAGGCTGAAAACTGAAACAAGCAATGCAATCACGAAAGAAAGTTGCACCACCAGTACCAACTGAAAGATCCACATTGAAATCACCGCCAATGATGATCTTACCGGGGAATCTACTTAGGAAATCAAGGAGCTCATTGAAAACTTGCAGGAAAGTGTCAAAATTTCCTGATGGAGGCCTATAACAAGCAGCAATTGTTAAATTTTTAGCTGGAACTCTGATGCAACAGCATTCAAATACGCCCTCAATACTGAGGTTGTCAATATTAACAACAGAAATATCCTGAATGAAATCATCATTTCTATATATGGCAACACCACCATGTTTCATTATTATCCTGCAATAACTTGTACATAGTGAGAATTTACTGAGTTTAATTATATCGATATTAACTTTGTCCTGCCAATGTTCACTAACTAGTAAAAAATCACATTTTTCTTTAGAAAAAAGATTATTCAACATAAGTACTTTATTACCAATACACTGGACATTTTGATGAATTATTCTTATTTTACCTTTTCCATCAGTTGAGGACGCCACCGAATGAATTCCTAATGTGGAGGAAGACGGGAGCGCCGGGGCTGAAAAAACCGATGAACGCTTGCCCTATTCGGCCAGTTGGAACTCACGAGCACTTTATCGACTTCACTTTCCTTGATCAAAACTTTGAATGAAGCATAAATATCAGGGTATCTTGATTTAACTGACTCACACTTAACACCTGTGAAGTTTTGACCTAAAAATATCTGCAGGTCCTCCGTTGTCGTAGTTGGTTTAAGATTGGAAACATGAAAGGCCTTGAATTTCTCAACACCTTCTACTGTAGATGGCCCACCGTAGTTTCCCACTACTAGTGTCCTTTGGGATTTGGGTTTAGCTTTCTTTGCCTTTACAACTTTCCACTCTGATTCCGGAGTATCTTTTCCTGGTTTTTTGTCCAATACATCATTCTCCAAATCAATGCATTTGCTCAGTAATTGCATATTATTGGCATCCTGAATAGCTTTGTTTACATCTTTCAATGTTACATTTTTAAGTTTCTGTCTTGATTTTGAAGTATCTGACGTATTTATTCTAGGGCCTTCTGCAATCGCTGATCCCGTCCGCAGCCGCGCAGCGTAATTATTATGCTGGTGAATCATCGCAAGATCTCCAGTTACAGCATTACCATCAGAATTCACTGAGCTCGCTTTGAAAACACTGTTATCATTATCAGGTATCTTCTGGTATTCATTTAGTTTTTCATTCAATTCTGCAATTCGTACATCTTTTTCAACCGATTCCTTATTCAAAATAGAAATTTTATACCGGAGATGCGACGTATTCTCAATTAGTAATTGATTTTTCGCCTCTAGCTCTTCGATAATTTTTAATAACAGATCCTTCGACGTAGAATCTTGAGTTATAGTAGATCCACTTTTCTTTTGAGAATTTTCATTATCAGTCACGACACTCAAACTATGGGGCGTTACTTCTTCATCGCAGCATTTTCCATATTTCACACCACAACTGGGGTGAAATGACTTAGAGCATATAGCACACTTCACAAAGCTTTTCACTACGTTATTTTTACAATATCCGCATTTATGAATCCCAGTTTGAGGAGCATCGCTCGCACCAACCTTACCACTTGACGACATATCGCCAATATATAGGTTAGTTTTTTGATTTTGATATTTGGAATATTATTGAGGATTGAAGATGGAATTGCTTAGAATTATATTTGTTTTTTGAAGATATAGTGCATTTTTTAGAGATATCTGAATTAACTTATTCGAATATTTAAATATATTAAATATTTCAAATAAATTATATTCTTTGAGAAGTCCTTTAAGTGTGTTCATGTTTTTAAAAGGCAATTGGTATTCTTAAAGGTAAGACCAGAAACAAAATTTTGTCTCCTTTAAATATTTATTTATTAATTTTAATGACTTTCGTATATCTGTTGGGTTTATTTATTCCATTTGACATTATATATTGAGTTTTGATTATATACATCTATTAAATGTAAGCGGTGCTTGTTTTAGACATTAATTCAATTCTAAAAGTTTTTTGAATAAAAAATTTTTTTGAAATTGAAATTGTAGAAGATAAACATATTTCAATTTGTTTTAATATTCAAATTTATGGATATGTTTTATTCGTTTTTATAGAGCCTGTTTCAGTTCTTGACTGAAATTCAGTGAAATAATTTAACTTAAATAACTTTTTAGGAGAAAAAAACTCGACAAATATTACGATTGGCATGCTTTTACGATGAATTTTGTACACTTCCTCGACTAACTGATAAGATTTAATTCCAAAACGGTACAAGAAAGACGATCTCAAAATTAAATTACGATCATTGGTCCAATTAAAATGCCCATGAGAAAGACTAGAAATGCGTAAGATCAGTTCTGCCAATAAGAAGACAAACATAATTTTAATTGAGTAAATATAATAAACGCTAATTATCGCGTAAGAGCTGACTTCTTATTGCAGAACCGACAAGCGGTCATCTGTTTGATCCCCGAAATGGGAATGACATCAACCGATTTTAATGCTTACCCGTTAAATACCAAGAAACAAAGTGTAGGTTTGTATCGTAACACTGGTAGCAAATGTGCAATTAAAATTTTAATTGGCCGAAAAAGGTGCAGATAATGGCTAACTGAATTTTATCGAATTTTTCCCGATTAATAGAATATCGCATTTGGCAGAATCAAATGAATCATTAATATCTCTGTGAACTAGTGCAGTAATTTTGATCTATGAGTCTGGTTTCATTGAGACACATCAAGAATAATATTAAATAAAGTTATTCTGATTTCCACAATTTTTATTGTTATTTAATACAATTGTTTCGCTTTCACAGTAGCACCATCAGACAGGTTTACATTTTGAATAACAAAAAAAAACAATTGTTGTATTATGTTATATATGAGTGTGGACAGCCCTTTGGGAGAGCAGCGGGCTCGTGACCAGGAGGTCCGAGTTCGAATCCTATTTAGGAGGAAAAGAAATTTTCTAGTTGGACGGGTGTGTGTCACCATTTCACTATTGGGTCGAAAATTAACAGTGCTATGACCTAAAGTGTTGCAAGATTGCAGTAACAAAGCCTACCCAGAATACAACTGAACTCCTAACTCGCACAAGCTGAAAAAGCTTCTGAGGGATCTTCACAGAAGATCTAGGAGTATCAGATTAATAAAAAAAAAATTTTTTTAAATAAATAAAATTAAATAACAATGAAAATTGTGAAAATCACAATTACCTTAATTAATATTATTCAATATGGATTTTCACCAAGTAAGGACTGATTCAATTAAATACACATCAAGAATAATACTGGTCCCATAGATTATCCCTAGTAGAACTAAATATCTATCCTGAAATTCGAACAGTATTCTCAATATATTCGTCCAAAATATAATAATACATATTTGTGATAAATATGCGAGTATCATTCTAATATGACAAAAATACAAAGTAAACTCAGAAAAAAAATTGAAAGTAGATATTATTCGAAATATCCATAATAAGAGTTCATTATTTCTAGATATATCTCTTTCATGTAAATACAGCTTCACTTCAAGGATTTTTGTATATTCATCGAAAAAAAAACTTTCGATTTGAATGTACAATAAATGACTGAAGGAGTTAAAAAAATTACATATTCAATTGTACTTGTCGTCCAGAACATTTTTGCCATTTATATTTCCAATATTTTTCATTTATTTAATTACGAAGGAAAAAATCGAAAGTTTAAAAAATTTCACTCATTGGCTGTACGTAGCATAGAAGTTTTCTTAAACAAAACTAATTATGGAAATTCACAGAAGTAATATTATGTGAGAATTCTACTAAAAATGTTGATTTATCCTGTAATCCATCAAGTAACAACTATTAGTCAGCAATTATGAAAAAACTTCAGCATTATAATATCATTATTTAAATATTTTAATATTCGCCTTCTACATATTTAATTTCAAAAAGTTATATTTAATGATTATAACTTCTGAAAATAAATTAAAATAATGTCATATAAGTACCACTTATATCAATTGACATATAAAATAAACATTCATTATAAGACATCCGAATGGTATAACAAAATCCAATAAATAAAAATTATTAACCAAAATTCTATAAATTAAATATTTTGAAGAGACAAAATTTTGTTTCTGCTGATCAATCTTATGAAAACAAATATCTTTCAAAAATGTCTAACATAATCTTAAGAATTTCATCATAAAACTATCTTACTTAGAATATTCAATATTATTGGATATCTAACTAAGTTACTTTATATAAAAACTCAAGATATGTAAAACATTACTAAAAAACAAGTTTTAAGAGAGACTTTGCTTCTTCAGTATTCAAATAATTCATATTCAATAAATATAACATCAATCAACAACAAATATTTACTCACCCTTCAACCGTTTAGAAAAACTTCTGGCAAACTGAAAAATCTTGATGTTATATTTATTGAATATGAATTATTTGAATACTGAAGAAGCAAAGTCTCTCTTAGAACTTGTTTTTCAGTAATGTTTTACATATCTTGAGTTTTTATATAAAGTAACTCAGTTAGATATGTGCGAACATAAGTATACAAATAGAGAAACAGAAAGATCTACTATTCCAAAATTATATTATATAAACATTCTTAAAATAAACGATAGATTTTTCTGCATACGTATAATTACATACTCATGTATATATAGGTTTTATTTATACCAACTGTTATTGAATTTTACTAATGAATTTTTAATATACTTATTAAATTGTGTTATCTTCGCGTTGGAATCCAATTTATTATGACTTAACATAAATAGAGGTTAATTCCTGATAGAAGGTATATAAAATTATTTAAATATTTTAATAT
Source organism: Megalocaria dilatata (assembly GCA_034642435.1). Lineage (NCBI taxonomy): Eukaryota > Metazoa > Arthropoda > Insecta > Coleoptera > Coccinellidae > Megalocaria > Megalocaria dilatata. Next base: position 13,522,669 of record CM067858.1, read on the forward strand.
TAGCCTTCTACATATTTAATTTCAAACAATTATATTCAATAATTATAACTTCAAGAATTAAATTAAAAATAATGTCATATAAGTACCACTTATATCAAACGACATATAAAATATCAAGAATTAACCTCTATATTATTTTATTCATAATATATAATTATTTTGTTTCCTTCACATTCTTTATACAGATAGACCTTGTGCTATAGCAGAGGCCATTAAATTGTCTTTCAATCTTTTAGGTCTAGGGTAAAGGACAGAACTATTTATTTGTAGTTAACCCCCATTTAAATTTTTGATTATTCATTTACCAGAAGTTTTCTAAATTGTTGAAGGGTGAGTAAATATTTGTTGTTGATTGATGTTATATTTTATTGAATATGAATTATTTGAATACTGACGAATCAAAGTCCTCTTAAAACTTGTTTTTCAGTTATGTTTTTACATATCTTTAGATTTTATAGAAAATAACTTAGATATCCAATATTCTAAGTAAGATAATTTTATGATGAAATTCTTAAGATTATGTTAAACATTTTTTAAAGATATTTATTTTCATGAGATTGATCAGCAGAAACAAAATTTTGTCTATTCAAAATATTCAATATATAGGATTATGGTCAACAATTTTTATTTATTGGATTTTGTTATATCATTTGATATAACAAATTCCTTCTTCCTAATGAAGAAGGAATTGCTTAGAATTATATTTCTTTTTTGAAGATATAGTGCATGTTTTTAGAGATTTCTGAATTAACTTATTCGAATATTTAAATGTATTAAATATTTCAAATAAATTATATTCTTTGAGAAGTCCTTTAAGTGTGTTCATGTTTTTAAAAGGCAATTGGTGTTCTTAAAGGTAAGATCAGAAACAAAATTTTGTCTCCTTTAAATATTTATTCATTAATTTTAATGACTTTCGTATTTCTGTTGGTTTATTTATTCCATTTGACATTATATATTGAGTTTTGATTATATACGTCTATTAAATGTAAGCGGTGCTTGTTTTAGACATTAATTTAATTCTAAAAATTTTTTGAATAAAAATTTTTTTTGAAATTAAAATTGTAGAAGATAAACATATTTCAATTTGTTTTAATATTCAAATTTTGTTTTATTTCTTCTATCAAGTAAAAGGCCTTTCTATTTTATTTTGAACCTCTTGAAAAATTTCAAATTCTGAATAGACATTATTGTTATATTAACAGAAATTTTGTGGCATTACTTATAAGCATTAGGTTGCGAAATGCTAAATATATGATAATATTGATATTTAGGAAACTTTCTATAAAATATCCAGCACTTAATTGCTTTCTCGAATTCTTGACATTTCTAAATATTATTTTGAAATTCCAACGAATAGTTTTTTGTCTAGATCCCAAAGTCTAATTATTTACTGGAAATTTGAAGTGGAAATCAATGCTGTGTATAGGGCAGCATAAAGAATAATGGTTTGGCTTCCCCTAACCCAGGCCATAATATTTCAGTATATATATTACATTGACATATCTTCCGAATTCAGCATATCGAATTAACATTTATCTATCCAAGATTTCAGTCTGGGATCCATAACTCAAATTTTGTGAATCGTCTACTGCTGTGATCCCACAGACAACAATGCTTTGCGGCATCAATGGCTAAAAAATTTGTTACTCATCCTCGCTACGGCGTCTCTTCTTTCAAAGTCGCGTCCTGGGGTTTCCCCCAAATGAACACAAGAAGCCAGCTGATTTGGATGAAACAACACGGTCGTGCAATCGACTGATATATCTGGAGTATAAGGCGAGAAGTTTGTTTGTCTGCAGGAGGTATATTGTGCTAACTAGCCTAGATAACTTAATATTTGGATGGGGGCATGTTAATGTCACTTCCTAATGGTTGATATATTCGTTTTGTTGTTAGAGCGATTCGATAGGCTCCATTTTTCATTATTCCTTTTCGATTTTTCATAATTTGGGAATTATGTTTCCGAGAATGGGTTAAAGCGGTAAGAGGATTATTTATGTTGATATACAAGTGTTACTTAGTATTATTAAATCAATTTTTTACGACAGAATGAATCCTGAGATAGGAAGAAAACATCCTTAGAATCATTTGAATTCAACAGTAAAGTATGTTTTCTTTAAATTTTCTTTCTTGAACAAACAGGCATTGGCAAGACTCCTTTGGGTTTTTATATAATTTAGACATTCTATCGTTGGATAATAAATCATTTGGGAAAATATTATTTATTTTCATTTCGTAGAGTCCAATAATAAACGAAACTGTGTTTTTCATTTACAATGAAAACTTTTAGAAATTCGGAATAAAAAGTTTCAGTGTAATCGATCAGTAGTCATTAATATTTTTCATATCAAAGAATCATTAAAGTTGATTTAAAATCCTAAATTCACAAAAAACTTTTTATATATTTTATTTGTCCATGAAACAAATGTGAGCTGTTTATGCAACAAATTGAAACTTCATGATGTTAGTTTATTGTTGAATCTGAGATCCCGTCTACGGAATTCTCGCTAAACGCTTTGGTCTTTATTATAATTCATAATATGTTTTGCAAGTAATATTCAAAACTGATATCAAAATTTCTTCTATTTTTGTCGATTTGAAATTTCTCAGCACATTTCTCCGAAATGTATATATCTCTTCAGAGTTGAAATCTAAACTGATTTGATGATACTAATTGACTCAGTGATATTTTGAGAAATGCATTTTTCTATAATAAGACTCCATTTTTATGTTTTAGCAGGAGTCAGATGAGATTTTTAATCTTTCAGTGTTAATGTTCTGAAAAGAAATTTGAAATTCTCCAAACTGGAGGATTTCTCCAGAGGATGTTTCTGTTGGTCTCCTCATATAAATTTCCTCCCTAACTTTTCTCTGAAGGTGTGTTTCCTTAATTTATCAAACTTTGGTACTGGAATTGAAGCTCTTTTTCTTGCTAGTATGATGGTCTCCCAATAAACATCGATTCCCGAGAAGTATGAATCCTAACAACGTAATCCAAAGATTAAACAGTCAAATTTTCAAGGGGTGGTTTCGACAGTATTTATAAGTCATTGTGATAAACATTTTCCATATTTATTTCCAGAACGTTTTGCGCATAACTTCGTTCTAAAAAGCATCTACTCAGTTTCTATTCCAAATGAGATAACCGTGTTCGGCTAACTGAGCAGCATTAATATACTACTCTCTTCCACAGAGAAATTTTAAAACAAAGATACGATTACAGACTCCACATCTGAAAACTGTCACGGGCATATATGAAAATACAAATTATAATTATTATAAACAAATGAAAATGATTCGAAAGGAATTTTTCAGACATTAGCCGTATCAATTCTTCGAAATCTTACAACACATCAACACATATGTGCGGCAGTTAACTGATAAAGAATCAAAAGAAAGTATAATATATTGACTGCGATCAACCAGCAAACATCATCGGAGTGGACTATCTGTATTGCATCACCCAAGTCATCGAGAAGAAAACTGAGGTTAACCAAAAAGTGCACCTTTTGTACGTAGACCTACAAAAAACTTTTGGTAACGTTCCCCTTAATAAACTATGAACAACGCTGCATCAAACAAATATAAGAAATTGGCTTATTAGGGCAGTTCAAAATCAGATTGGTAAATCAAATTTTGATGTGAGAGACTTGTCACTACAAAAGGGATGAAACAAGGATGCTGCCTCCCGCCAACGCTTTTTAAAATCTACCTGGAACAAGTACTCAAAGTATGGAAGAAAAAATGTGAGGGCATGGGAATACCTCTAAACGATGAAACAACTCTGTACACTTTATGCTCCGCAGGCGGCAAAATCGTGACAGCACAGTATCAGGAGATTTGAGCTGTATGACAAGAAAACTAATAGAGCGATACAAGAAATGGGGCCTCGAAGGAAACATAAAAAGCTGAATCTATGTTCATTAGAAGGATACCATAGAAGATCATATTGGAAGATGGAAAGCAAATAAGCCATTGCCTGGAATATAAATATCTTAGTACGAAAATGAAGCATGATGTACCAATGGACGTGGACGCAGCTACAAGGGATATAAACTTACAGGGAAAAAGAGTGATGTCTCTGATGAACGGCATTCTGTAGGATCAAGCAATAACAAAATCCAGCAAACAGCGCATATATAACACCATACTCAAGAGCATAATGACTCATGGGAGCGAGGTCTGGCCAATGAACCAGAGATCCATTATGTTGCCACAGAAATGGATTTTTGGAGGATGTCTGAGGTCATATCTAGGAGAAATCGTGTTCGAAATGAAAGAATACGGAAAATAATAGGATCCAAACACACAATAGTTGACGACATAACAAAACAACTGATGTGGTACGGCCACGTACAGAGAATGCCCGATAATAGATTACCTAATCAGATTTTAACTTGGACAGCACGGAGGAGAAGTAAAAGAGACCAAGAACGAGAGATTCCAGTAAACCTGAGGTTAAACAGAGAAGAATAGTGGTTAGGAGAATTCTATCTAACGCATGTCTATATATCGTATCTTCTCTTCAAGATTTTTCTGTGAAAGTGCGTAGCTTCATAAAGCTGTTCAGTTAGTTGAACACATTTATTTCAGTTCGTTCCTAAACAGGATATTTATTGAATGTAGATACATACTATATATTTGATTGTTTTTTTTAAATTTAGCATCCAAATAACTTCCTACTGATGATAATTTGGTTAAGAATTTTAAATGCTTTTTTTCTAGAGAATGTGCTATATATTTTTCAAAAAGGAAAATAAGAAAACTTTTTAAAATTCTATGTGGGAGTCGAATATATTATTCATGCAAATTCAATATCTCGGATGATGTTTACTGGATGATCCCGGCCAATATATTATATTTTTTTGTTTCTTTATTTGTTAATTGCCGCACATATATGTTGATGATTCCATTTGTTTATGAAATAAGCAGTATTTCTCAGCATTTAATTTAATATAGATAGTCGGAATATTGATTCACCCTCGAGTTTATGTGTGAATTTGTGAATTAGTGACTACGAACTTAAACCAGAATTTTGATATCTTCGATTTACCGATACCTCAGGTAAACAAACAAGTCACTTTTTTGCTGAGCACCATCACATTTCTACTGTTGTTGAAAATACAACACTCACCGCCTGCCTCCCGGCTGCGGGCAACACACATTACAATATGGAATATTCCATCCCATATATAATATCCAATACATAACAAAGCAATACAGAAATTACAATAGCTTTTGACTACAAGGGCTTTTGTTAATGTCATCTGAACCCACTAACGTGCTCATTCCTAAAATGTCAGAAAACACGGAAAACACTACCAATTCTCAAAGAACTTCATATGTATCGGCTGCAAAAACAATACCGAAAGTTAGTTCTCCAAAAAGGGACCAAGCCATAGTACTACACTCCGAAGAAAGTCTGAAACTTCATGACTATGTCCAAGCAATTGGTAAAATTATCCAGCCCAAGAACATTTCTTTCGCTTCTCGAATATCAAATAATAGGATATGCATTTACTTAGCCAACAAAGAACTGGTTGACAGATTAATAAAAACTCACTCATCAATAGCTATTGGTAATATAAATTTAAACATCAGAAGATTAATTTCCCCAACTAAGAGAATCATTATTTCCAATGTATCCCCCTGCATTCCACATGAAAGTATAACCGAAGTAATAAAAAACCTTGGATTACAACTTGCATCCCCTGTTTCATTCCTCAAGGCCGGTATCCCCGGTGAAGACTACTCCCACATACTCAGTTTTCGTAGACAAGCCTACGTCTTCCCCCCAAATGATAGTTTCGAACTTCAAACCTCTGTTCTTATTCAGCATGATGATAATGAAAATCGTATCTTCCTTTCGACTGATAGAATGGAATGCTTCATTTGTAGACAATCTGGCCATGTTGCATCAAGCTGCCCAAATTCACAACCCTCACATGATGCTTACCCTGTGTCAACTCCTCAAAACTACGGGCATACGGAAATAACTACTGATTCCCCATCTATCCCTCAAACTGAAGAGATAAGAGCCACAAAGAGAGGAATTGCAGAAATTTTATCTGCTAGTGACCAAACTAGTCAACCAGAACCCGATTCCGAAGTCATAAATGAAGAAAAAAATCCTGTATTCGTAGAAGAAAAATCTATGGCCTCACCTAAAGCTCCCGCCGCCCATACTGATAGTACTAAAAGATCTAACAAAAAGATCAAACTGGGGACATCCGCTGAAGAAAACTTACTGAGTGAGCCAACAAAGCATAATATATCGAAAGCGTACCAAGAAGACCCAAGATCTTTCAACCTTCCATACAACTACCTCGTGGCATTTTCAGAAAATTCTTTTGGAAGTTCCACACCACTCTCTGAAGCCAAAAGATTTACAAACAATGTGAAATTGCTTCTGCAAGACCTTCACAACATCTACCCTCACGTGGAAAGATCAGTTAAGAACAGAATAACTAGAATATCGAAAAAACTTAGAAATGAACTGAAAGATGATGCAGCGGATATTGACAGTCTTAAAAGCTTTGACACAACAAGTGATGGAGATGTTTCATCTGACTGTACATCCACATCGGCGAAAACATCTTAATGAAGCTAGTTCAGTGGAATTGCGACGGGTTTTACCCTCGCTTAGAGCGCATTCAGCAAGTCATCAGTGAAATATCACCGGATATAGTCTGCCTACAGGAAACTAATTTTAAGCCAAGTCACGACCCGAAGCTGAAGAACTACGCTGGTTACCACTTTATGAGGAATACTGCTGCCAGAGCTAGTGGAGGGGCCTCCATTTTCATCTACTCAGACCTATACCATACAGAACTTAACCTGAACACCTCTCTTGAGGCAGTGGCTGTTTGTGTTTGGTGCCCGCAAAAACTCACAATCTGCAGTATCTACATACCCCCAGACCATAATCTCAATATATATGTGAACACTGCCCTGATGTACGCCTTACTGTTAAGCACCTGACATCTATATGCCCATACTATGCAGATGTACGTAGACGATATGGTATCAAAGAACGGCCGGATGATGTACTAAGCTCAGTCACCCAGATCAAAGCAACCTTACGATTTCTAAGAGATTATGAACTGTTCTCTAGCATCTAAATATCTATTGACGTTATATTGTTTACTCTCATTGTAACCTCGTGTCAATGGCCATAGTTGTCGAGACACGTAAATTTAAATAAATAAATAAATAAATTTAATATAAAAAGTTTTTAAGAGATTGTTAATAATTACTCCCTGGAGTGAGTGAACATAACGCAGAAATCTTCTTTTCTAAGAGTAAATTGAGACGCTTATCCACCCCTTGTTTATCATCAAATATTTGATTTGATTCTTTTGAAATCTTTTCCTTTTCTCTTAACCAGAAGAACCTGTTAAAACGCACAGGATAACAAGATTCGGTCAACAAACGATCATTGACATTCACAGCTTTCATCTCATATGCGCTCTAGGGAAAACATTAAATTTTGCGCGGACCCACAACTTACCTACGACCATATATTATAATTCCTCCAATTAGATATACCCGAAAGAAGTTATGAAAATGACCTTATAATATTATTCGTTTCATTAGGTCCCCAGATTTTATATCCAGCCCCAAATTTCATGGCCAACATCGATTTATGCGGTCTCTTCGCAAGGATTTCACTTTTCTCTTTCGATGCGCACCCAAAATGAACGACTTCACCTTGTTATCCCCTTCGTTGACTCTCGTTTTCTTAACCAGGTGTAAAATAGGCACTAACAAGCCGCCAAGTCGGTAGCATCGTACCCTGTATTCACACCAAAATATATATATCACATAAAATTAACCTCTAATTTCATTCGGTTATTGGCCGTTGCACAATGTAACTCTCATCCCAATAGCCTTGTTATCTTGTTATAGAAGTCCTCAGAAATACGAAATTATACCACTGTCGGCAAAATATAAGACCATTACAGGGCATTTTACCATTTTGTGTTATAAATCTTCGGAATTAAGATTCCTGAGTGTGGTGCTGAAGAAAGCAAAAGGTATGAATAATAGGTCCCCAATCTTCAGTTTTTGAGTTCACTTTTGGTTGATCATTACCCGGTTTACGAACCTTTATAGTCGAATAACAAATAAATAGAAATTTTATGTGCCTTCATATTTTCTTAATTTGCTTAGGATTAAATAGAATACAATTAATGAACAACGGAAAGCAGGCTAAGAGTTTTTAATGCTACTAGCATTTAATTTACTTTATGCAAATTAAAGGACGCATTCCGTCAGCATTACACTATTCTATAATAATTCTCAAAGAATTTTTAGTTGCCCTTATATGATCCTCCTTTTCTTTTCTTCTGGTACTTCTGATGCTTTTTCTTTTCTTCTGGTTCTTCTTGAGGTCTTCACAATTACTCGTGAGGAAATAATTTTTATATAGAACAGGATCAATATTGATTCAATAATGAATGTTATATTTATTTTTAATTTCATTCAGTTATTACTCAAAAGATTATGAAAGCTACCAGTTAATTTTACATTAATATACAGAGAGTTTTGATGCGAAAACAACAAATTGTTCCTCAGCAGAAATTCATGGGAGTCATTTAATAGTTTCTTGTTCAATGCCTTTTCCCTTTCCATATATTGCCCCCTGAAATTTGAGGAAAACTATTTTGTTTTTATTGATCATTTCCCAATTAAAATAATTAAAGAAAATGGAATTTGAAAGTTAACTAATGTTAATTGAATGTCAATTCTTCACAGCTTAAATTTCATGAAAAAGAAGTGAACAATTCAAGACCTACAATTGCATCAAAACTTTTTAATGCTTTAGCAAGTTTCAAATTAAAAAAATTATTCAAAAAGATAAATTCCCTCATTAATTTTTTTATATCCTGAGTTTTCTCATGAAATCCTCAGTTTGATTACATAAAACTAAAGACAGCTCGAATTATTTCCGCATAAATTCACAGAAGTGATAATTTGTTGATAAAATTAACTAGTCAGCTGTCAAATATGTATAAAATGACAAATATTTTTGTTACACTTATTTGATTTTCTTGGAGTTCTTATGAAAAAACTCTCAATAGAATGACTAGTTTTACAAATGAGAGATACGCATTTCGTATACATTCTGTCAAGAAAGTACCGGGAATTATCGATTTAAATCTGGTGGGGCAATGAGGCAGGTAAACATTTTTTTCCTAGGTTGGTACCACTGTCCGTAATTACTATGCCAAGCTTGAGCGGGATCTGTCAACTAGTGTGTTTGCAACAGCTGATTAAGTCAGTCGATGTCAGAGTGCGTGCCGATTTTTACTATGGGTGATTACGTTAAGCAAAGAATTTGTTTAAAGTTTTGTGTTGCAAATGAATTTTCGTGTGCCGAGGCATTGAAAATGTTGCAAAAGACCTTTGGTGATAATGCTCTATCGAAAACTCGTGCATATCAGTGGTACAGAGCCTTCAAGGACGGTCGTGAAGTGGTCGCCCATCGACGGCTTCGATCGAAGATAACGTTGATAAAATTAAGGAAAGGGTGCTGGAAAACCGTCGTACCAGCTTGAGAGAGATAGCACATGATCTTAAGATATCCCACGAGTCCGCACGTAAGATTTTGGGCATGAGAAAGGTGGCCGCACGACTCGTACCGAAAGACCTGAATTTTCTTCAAAAACGTCATCGCGAACAGGTTGCTTCAGACATGCTGGATCGCTGTAATTTCGATTCTACATTCATGGAACGCATTATAACTGGTGATGAGACCTGGGTATACGAGTACGATATGCAAACAAGCCAGCAATCATCGGAATGGGTGGCAAAAAATGAGCCGAAACCGAAAAAACCACGCCAAAGCCGCTCGAAAATGAAGGTGATGCTCATTGTTTTCTTAGATATCCGTGGCGTGATGCACTACGAATTCCTTCCAGAGGGTCAGACGGTAAACAAGGAGTATTACCTAGGCGTTATGAAACGTTTGTTTCATAACGCGTATCCGTAAGAAGCGGCCAAATTTGTGGGCGAACAACTCATGGATTTTGCATGACGATAACGCGCCTTCTCACCGAGCTACGATTGTGACTGACTTTCTCGCCAAAAACTCAACAAACGTGCTTCAGCAACCACCGTATTCGCCGGATTTGGCTCCCTGCGACTTTTACTCTTCCCAAAACTAAAATTGCCCCTTCGTGGCACCCGTTTTGAGTCGATTGAAGCCATAAAACAAAATTCGGCGCGAGAGCTAAAGTCCATCCCGGAAAGCGCCTATAAAAAATGTTTCGATAATTGGAAGTGCCGTTGGCATAGATGTATTGGAGCAAATGGAGCCTATTTTGAAGGCGACCCAATAAATTTTGACGATTAAATGTAAAAATGTTGTTTTAATTGAAAATTCCCGGTACTTTCTTGACAGAGTAGTATGACCACGCTGATAAAAATTGGTTAGACGATCTTTGCATTCGGAGTTATCTTGAAACGCTAGTATATTTAATTTAACTTTAGTGCAAAATAACGATTATTTGAAGGCATCGTATCATCATGCTGTGAGATTATAAGCAATTCACATGGGACTATGTCAAAGAATACGAAAGAGAAGAATCGTATCTGAGGTGAGCTATTTTCAACATTTTTATAATATAGAAAAAATGAAAATAAATTTATTGAGTGTATATTTGATGAAAGTTATATTCAATTAATGTATAATAATAGAAGTTTTTCTACATTTTCCGTATTTATCTCCAAAATCAAATTGATATTATCTTAGAAATCTTAATCTCTTTCTTAAAAGACAATGGAATTCTTCACAGAGAGCACAAAGTTTGAAAGAGCATGAAGAAAATCAGAATAATAAGAAAATTGATATTGAATATAATTCACATTCTTTAAGAGAGATAATTCTGTCGCTGTAAGAATAATTTGGCCTGAAATCTGAAATAAACAAATGAAAATATAGCACATCTTTCAAGAAAAAGTTCGTCGTTAAATTTAATTTGATTTTCAGTTTTTGTGCTTTCATGCTATTTTCGTTTGTCTTTATTATTTGTTGATTATGAATTTTTCAACTGAGTCAATCATTTCAATGCATTTACTTGGAGAACTATATATATAATAAAAATTCCTTCAATAAGAATACTTCTCCTTAAAACTTTATTTGACACCAAACTACTTGACATTTGCAAGTATATTACTCAATTTTCTCAACAAACTATAACGTCTGTAAGAACTGATTCAAAAGGTTCCCTAGTAATATATTATTTTTTTAATTAAACTAATATTTAAAGGACACAAATATCAACATCAAAACAAGTTACGCATTGATTTTTTTTTTAAATCAAGTTTTAATTTGGAAACTGCTGAAACAACAAAAAGTTACAATACAGAATATTGTAGGGATTGAATGTATCATCCCTTTGTGATAATATTCAGGAATAACAAATACTGTCAAAAAGAATCATCAAAGTTGCTTTAGTGATTTGCTAAACTTCGTTCTCTTAAATTGTGCTATAGAGGAGATATTCACTATAATCCAATTTTTCCTGAATTTCTAAGAACAGTAACTTAAAGAGGAAGCAGATTACACTAAAAACTTTCATAAAAGCATAAATTAAGAAAGATCCTATATATAATTAGAAATTTCTCATCATAATCGCTCTCGATCCACTAGCTGATCTGATGGGCAACATTAAATCCGGTTTACTTCAAATAACAATAAAAATTATATTTTATTTTATTTTGATAATTTCCTTAAAACGACCGCTCACAGCACTATAAAATCGGTGCATCAACCGCTGATTTTATTCAACAAATATTTGTGTTTTGTCGTTGAAAAAATGATTGTAAATGATTTTGACAACGACAAGAAAATTGATGAATGAATTACATGTTTAAATTTATTTCATTATATCATAAGTAAATATAATTTAATATTCAGTGGAATGTAACTTCTCTTAAAGTTGTTCTTCATTCGAATTGAGAACTTGAACTATCAATCCAGTATAAAATAAAATAATAAGATGCGGTTTTTTACTTGATAGAAGAATAATAACAAACTCTGAGTATCAAAACAGATTGAATTCAATTGTAGAGGACTTTCTACAATTTTAATTTAAAAAAAAAAATTTTTTTTAAACTTTTAGAATTAAATTAATAATAAGCACTGCTCATGAGTGTGGATAGCTCAGCGGGAGAGCATCGGACTCGTGACCGGGAGGTCCAGGGTTCGAATCCTATTCAGGTAGAAAAGAAATTTTCTAGTTGGACGGGTATCTGCCACCATTTCACTGTTGGGTCAAAAATTAACAGTGCTGTGACCTAAAGTGGCGCAAGATCGCAGTAACAAAGCCTACACAGAACACAACTGAACTCCTAACTCGCACAAGCTGAAAAAGCTTCTGAGGGATCTTCACAGAAGATCTAGGAGTATCAGGATAATAATAATAATAATAATAATAATAATAATAATAATAATAATATTTAAGAGACGTATAAAAATCAAAATTCGCTATGCAATATCAAATGAAATAAAAAACCCAACAGAAATAAATTATTAATTAGAATTAAAAATAAGTGATATCGAATGTTTCGTTCCAAACATACGCACCTGAACTCGTCAGAAAGGCCGTGGTACGTATGTTTTACCTTGGACAAACATTTAACATGTTCAGTTTCTGGTCTTATATTCATGAAAACTAAATCTGTTTCAGAAAGACACAACATAATTTTAAGAACTTCTCTAAAACTAATTTATTTGAAATATTTGATATGTTTAAATATTTAAATAAGTTACTTCAAAAACTCTCAAAAACATGTAGCACATCCTCAAAATTAGAATTCGGATAAGGTCAACTTTACCTTTATACTATAAATTCAATTAAATATAAATAAACTTGATTTTCCAGAAATTGTTTGGTAAGATTACAAGTTTATTTATTTTTAATTGAATTTATATTATGAATGTGAAGTTGAACTGACCTTATCTAAATTCTAATTGTTTTTGAGGATGTGCTACATGTTTTTGAGAGTTTTTGAAGTAACTTGTTCAAATATTTAAACATATTAAATATTTCAAATAAATTAATTAGTATGTTTGGAACGAAACATTCGATATTACTTATTTTTAATTGCAATTAATAATTTATTTTTGTTGGGTTTTTATTCCATTTGATATTGTATAGTGAATTTTTATTTTTATACATCTATTGAATATGAGCAGTGCTTATTATTAGACATTATTAATTTTATTCTAAGTTAAAAAAAAATTTTTTTTTAAATTAAAATTGTAGAAGACTAACACATTAAATCTGTTTTGTTATTCGAAGATGGCAATCCAATATGATATTCGATTTTTGTATGTTTGTTCTAACTTTGATATCTACATATTCTTTCGTAAAATTTCAATCATTCATTAATAATTTCCAACATTTTCGATAATTTATTCCAACATTTGGAACTCTACAATCAAAAGTAGAGGCCTTGAAAATAATTTCTTATTTAAAAACACAATTAATTAAAGATCAATCAAATTAACAAAAGCGTTAATTTGATTCTAGAAACATAATATTTTTCTAATTACTGCGGAAATTGACGACATCAAGGTTTCTACACTCTAAAATTACAAGAAACAAAATTTTCATTCAGAATAGGCGTAGTTTATTCAGACAAAAATACTAACAGTTTCAATTTGGCATAATATAAATGAATGAAATAATAATTAAACAAAAATCTCTCAATATCAATGCCCATTATGCTGAGACGTTTGCTCTATTTTGAATAAATATTCAAATACTATTTGGCATGACTAGGATATCTAAAAAATGTCTCCCTAAGAGGGTCGGCCACTTTTTGGTTTAGAACTAATAGAGCTTTACCTGAGATACCGTAAGAATCCAGCCTGACCAGAATGCTATTGATCTCTATACTGGATAATATGCTTCCGAAGTGTTTTCACAAATATTTGGGAAGTATCAAAAAATGATATATAAGACCTAATTACAAAATATATCGAAATACTACTTCTATTTTATTATATCCCTATGGGGTTAAAAGCTGAATTAAGCTAGATTTTACAATTTATTCGCCAACATAGGTCTCTTTGTGATTTAATACCATTTTCAGGTTATAAATATGCAATAATTTGGGGTATAAAAATTAAAAGACACACTCGGGAATTAAAGAAAAGTTTCCGAAGAAAAAGTGTAAATAACCGACTGAAAACGCTTAAATCAAAAACGAAAACCACTTGATAATAATAAAATCATAGAAATAGAAGATAATGAATAAGGTATGTCAACATATAATTTTGTTTATTCTGGTATAAAGCTGTGAAGTCACCATAAAAGTTTTAAAGAAAGTTCAAGCAATAAGAACACTGATCTTAAACGCTTCACGTGGAACTAGCTCCTTCAGTCTTACAAATAATGGCGCAAAAATTAAACGCGAATAAGCTATGTAGACAAAGTCTGTATTTAATGCACGACTTAGAAGATCAATCAATATCACCAAAACAAATGTAGAACATCCAGGGAATATCAATGGAGTCATTTCCATAAATTTATCGATAAACAAAAACAAATGTAATACTTTCAAGTTTCGATTTACTTAAAAAAAGCACCACATCTTGAATAGATATAATTTAGGCAAAACCTCAAAAAAAAGCTGAAAGAGTAGAATACATTGGAAAGGTATCAAGAATTACAACCTGATTGATAATATTTAACGAAGATGTTATGTCAACATCTACTTGTTCATTGAACACAAATTTTAAGGGATTTGTACCTGTCAATGTCGAGTGATTCTAAAATTACTCTAGTACTTTTGTTTCATCATGAACAATCTTATAGTTGTATAAATTATGTCCTACTACCTTCAAAGGAATGGGGTATGTATTAACTTCTCTGGTGGCATGTACTCTTTTCTTTAAGAATCTCTCCCTTTGGTTAATATATAGCATAGAACAATCGTTGCAAGTCAACTTTAATATTGTTTAAGACTAAGAACTGTTATCCGATGTTTTATACGTGAAAAGGCTATATTCTTGATGAAGCATCAAGAATGTACACCTTGAATTCATTTTATTCTATATGTATATTATTATATTATATTATTATAATATATACTACATAGTGTAAAATATCCACTTTGAGTTATTTGTTTTTCACATGCATTTATGTGTGCCGATAGCTCGGTGAGAGCACAGGGCTCGTATCAAAAATGTCGCGGGTTCAAGTTCAGGGGGAAAGAAATTTTATATTTGGACGAGTTTCGGCTACCATTTCACTGTTGGGTAGAAAATTAATAGTGCTTTGACCTAAAGTGGCAGTAAAATCGCAGTAACAAAGCCTACCCAGAACTCAGCTGAACTCCTAACTCGCACAAGCTGAAAAAGCTTCTGAGAGATCTTCACAGAAGATCTAGGGTATTAGCATGATATAAATAAAAAAAATAAAATACAATGTCTTTGGTGAATTGAAGTTTGGATTGTGCCTACCTTGCTAATTTTGTGATTTCCGTCGACGTATTCTATTTAATTTCTATTAACTGTCTTAATTTTCTAAAAGTTGAAATTTGAAAACTCCATATATCTACTTTAATATAAATATGATTTTTCTAAAACATTTTGATTTATTTTTTTGGGTGAAATTATGTATAGGTTTTATAGAATATTCCTGTTGTCATCTTTGAATTTAAGTTATATCCTCTATCAAGAATATACTCTCCAAATTGATCTTATTTTGTATATGGAAAAAATAATTACATTGCCTTATTTTCTTCAAATTCTTCCACACTCTTGAGTATTTTACGATAGTTTATATCTATCTACCTTAATGGAAAAATAGTTCCTCTGAAACATTGTGATTTAATTTTTTGAGAATTAAATTATGTAGAAGTTCTACAGGAGAATTCTGATATTTCAATAAAAATTAAATGGAATGAAATAAGAAATTACTTTGTTTTCTATCACTTTTAATTATAACTGATATACAGTGTTAATTATAACTGATATACAGAGTTTCGTAGTGTTTACTACATTTTCAAACTGAATGAACAAATTAGATCTCAACTATTATATATGCTGATTGTAGGCTTCGGCAGAGCTTCGAAGAGAGGGGTTTTCCAAAGTTCCGTCTGTTCGTTAAGTAGGTTTATTATTGGTACGTGCCTCTTATATTCTTCAATTTCTATGGCTTCCCGGATGTCAAGTTTTTTCCCTTTCGCTTCCACGTGCAAGATAACAAGGTTGTTCAATTCTGGGAACGTGTGATCTGTATTGAAGAAATGGTGAGTAAAATTGGAATTATTCAAAGTAACGGACTACTCCATCCAATATTTAAAAATTAAATATTATCCTATATCGAAAATATACTCTTTAAATTTATCTTATTATTTATCTTTATTCACAGTATTTCACCATTTTGACCATAAGAAATATAGAGTCGATCTGTAGCTCTAATTCATTTAATTTGCTCGGTCATATGATATCGAAACAAAAATGTCCATGAAAGCAGGATTCCATCTAGGCAGCCAAAAAAATTTATTCTCAAACAATTCACACCCAAATGAAATTGGTAAAAAGTCTTTTCCAAATATTATGAGCAACCAATTCGAGGAACAGTAAAATAAGATTGCATTAAATACTCAGAATTTATAGAATTCATTTCGAAATGCAACTCATAATTTTTCGTCCAGATGCAGCCGTTCGTTGTCCTCTCATTTCACACTCCACGAAGAAATTATAACACCTCTTGTTTTTAACAACAAAGTATACCGGGTGCCAATAAATCAACAGTTAACTAGACTAGGCGCCCGCCTAACGAGGCCCCCAACCTATAATTTCTCAGCCGCATAGTTTCGTTTTCGAAGGAAAAATGCACAGTTATAATGAAAAAAGTGATAATTTTTGAGGTTGGCGATTATGGGTCTGGTTTCGGGTGCGAACAGATGTCAATATTTCGCACCTAAAGGTGTTGAAAGAGTTCTAACAAGGTGTTATGTGCCAATTTGGGTCCATTCAGTGGAAGCCGCACTAACAAATTTGGTACAATTTAGTTTTTTGGGACCAACGGTGATGATTAAAAGAAAAATACTGATGATCACAAGAAATTGATACCACGAATTGCATGAATGCATTTCAGATGATGAAATGGGTTCCATAATTCTACACAACTGTATGGGGTGGTCGATTTTCGATGTTATTTTACGACAGCTATATGAAATAAAGAAGTTGGATAAGTGGTAAGATTATCATTATTATTTATACTTATTCTGGACAATAAAAATCCAGTTATTACCTTCTTTGGTGATAACATTATAACGAAAATTAGTGAAAAAGTATTTACAAAATTCTTTTGAATATTTCATTTGTTTTTACCTTTGAAACATTTATTTTTTATATTGCTTTTAATTTTGTGACCGATTCACTCATTAAGACATTTTATGAATTTGAATATCAAAACAGATTTAATCTGTTAGTCTTCTACAATTCTAATTTCAAAAAAATATTTATTCAAAAAACTTTTAGAATTAAATTAATATCTACAATAGGCACCGCTTATATTTAATAGACGTATATAATCAAAACTCAATATACAATATTAAATGGAATAAATAAACCAACAAATATAAAAAAGGCATTTAAAATAAATAAATAAATATTTGAAGGAGACAAAATTTTGTTTCTGATCTTATCATAATGAACACCAATTCTTTTTCAAAAACATAAAACAAAACTCTTAAGGACTTCTCAAAAAATATATTTTATTTGAAATATTTGAAATATTCAAATAAGTTGATTCAAAAATCTCTCAAAACATGCACTATATCCTCAAAAAACAATTAGAATTCCGATGATCTCTTCGTCGGCCCTAGATAATATTTGAAATATCAAAATCAACTAACAGTCAGTATATCATACCTTAAAGTGTAACTGGAACTTGCTCAAACAGACTAACTTTAAAAATCCAGATAGTCTATGTTTGTTACGAAGTCATAAAAAACTGTAAGGTATTATGAGGTTTTCTTTAAACCATTGACATTCCATAATGGGATTTATTCAAGCCTAAATAAAATTATATATTTTGTATAAAATAAAACGGAAAAAGGCTTTTTACTTGATAGAAAAAATATAACAAAATTTGAATATTTAATCTGTTAGTCTTCTACAATTTTAATTTCAAAAAAATTTTTATTCGAAAAACTTTTAGAATTGAATTAATATCTACAATAAGCGGTGCTTATTGTAGATTCATATACGATTATACGATTATATACGTCTATTAAATATAAGCGGTGTTTATTGTAGACATTAATTTAATTCTAAAATTTTTTTGGATAAAAATTTTTTTGAAATTAAAATTGTAGAAGACTAACAGATTAAATCTGTTTTGATATTCAAATTTTGTTATATTTCTTTTATCAAGTAAAATGCCTTCTTCTACTTTATTTTATACATAATATATAATTATATTTAGGCTTGAATAACAACATTCTTCATTTCTATAGGAATAAAGTACTTCAGTTGAGTTTATTTTAAGAAGAATGAGAATAATGCTAATATAAAGTTTG
This sequence comes from Megalocaria dilatata, assembly GCA_034642435.1. Lineage (NCBI taxonomy): Eukaryota > Metazoa > Arthropoda > Insecta > Coleoptera > Coccinellidae > Megalocaria > Megalocaria dilatata. The sequence continues at coordinate 13,541,224 of CM067858.1, forward strand.
TAAGTATGGTGAGGAAAAGTTTTCCTATCAGCATCTTCTCATGATTCTCTTGAAAGTCTTTTTCTTCACATTAGAAGATACAAGTATTTTCAAAGCTATTTCACCGTAAGAGTAGAAAAAACATTCGATTAAATTCTTTCAGCAAAAAACATTGTCAAATGATGGAATCAAGAAATTATAAGAAAACTGAGTTGGGAACAAGTATACTTGATGAATTTGACTTTATTTACAGTTTTGGTTCAACCAAAGATTCAGGAATTCCGTTATTTATATGAACTCTGAATTATGTTTGAAGTGTTATCATTAATATGTATTAGCAAAAATGTTTTCTTTTTACATCGATCTAAGTAACAACATTTGATTTCCCCAAAAATTCATCCACTTATACAAGGTTTTGCCGCCAAACTATGAAGCAATTTTTTAATAAATATAATATAGTCGTAGATCCACTTCATCAATATGATAAGGATTTCCGCCATGTATGGACCGAACCAATGAAACAAATGATTTTTTAGTTTAGTTTCGTGATTTCAGCATTGAAATTTCTCAGAGATTCAACCTTATAGCAATAGAATATCGAATTTTATTATTTGTTTGTCATTTTCTCAAATAATACAGTCACATAATTTAACCAGAATCACCAAATCAATTCAACCTGAGAATTGAATATTGAGACTTAATATTTTAAAATTATTATCACCCAAAAACAGATTTTCATGAAACTTGTTAGAAAAATTATATATTATCCCCCATTCACCTTCATATTTTTTTTGTAAAATAATAAAATCTTATATAAATTTGTAGCTTCTCTGATGACATACCGACAACAACCTATTGGGGTATTTGGCCTATAGGCTCAGCTTTTCCGTTTAGTAAAAATGCAATATACTCATAATGCATGACACCACGATAATAATTAATTGCTATATCTCGGTACTTTTTGATCATGGTATGTAAATGATTTTGTAATGAGTTATTCAATCAATGTTGCATAAATACGCAAATGAAATCATGATTTTCTTTAAAATCTATAGTTTTCTACCATTTTCTATGCTAATAGTATATATAGTAATATACGAATACCCGTATATGACCCACATATATCTAAGACATTGCTACATGTGCTACATGTTATGAGAGTTTTTGAAGCAATTTAGTTAAACATATTAAATATTTCAAATGAATTGGTTTTTGAGAAGTTCTTTAAATTATTTTGTATATTTTTGAGAAAGATTTAGTTTTCATAAATATAAGATCAGAAAACAATACATTTCGTAACAAACAGGGCTCGTACGTTTGTCTGAAGAGTTCAGTACGCATGGAACGAAAAAAAAATATTTATTTCTTTATTAATTTTAATTGACAATTTATATTCGTTGGGTTTTCTTAATTCTATTTGATATTGTAAACTGGTTTTGATTTCATACGTCTATTGAATATGAGCAGTGCTTATAAAGACATTAATTTAATTCTTAAAGTTTCTTGAATAAGTTTTTTGAAATTAAAATTGTAGAAGACTAACAGATTGAATCTGTTTTGATATTCTAAAGCGATATCAGTTTCATAGAAATCGAATGACGGAAAAAAGGGGTCATTCAAATACAACAAGTATTCACTTGTATACATCTAATAAAATAGTAAAATTCGTATGTCTGTACACTGAATAAGCTTTTAGGATATCGATTGAGAATAATGAAAAACAACTAACAGAATGCAAAAAAATAAACTTGAATCTGCGTGTCTGTTTTTTTCTTATTACACTCCAAGATTTTCCAATGGATTAACATGCGGTTTTCACAGGATGATACCGAAAAGCTAACCTTAACACTTAGTCTTCGTTTCATTCAAATCGGATGGCGGAAATGAAAGATTTGGTTATTGGAGAAAACAAGAGAAAAATTCTTTAATGCAATTGCTCCATAATATGAACAAATTAATTCCCAAATTTGGAGTTACATTTATTCTATATAATCAAATAACAAATTTAAGTCCAGGTTAAAGCAACTCTGAGTAAAATTTCGTTAGAATAATTTCTACATGAATGAAGTCACGGGCATCTGCTAGTATTATATGTATAATATAAAATAATAAGGAACGGTTTTTTACTTGTTGGAAGGATAATTACAAAGTTCGAATATCAAAACAGATTTAATCTTTTAGTCTTCTACAATTTTAATTAAAAAAAAAATAATTTAAGAAACTTTAAGAATTAAATTAATGTCTTTATAAGCAGGGCTCATATTGAATAGACGTATAAAATCGAAATTCATCATACAGTATCAAATGGAATTAAGAAAAACCAACGAATATAAATTGTCGATTAAAATTAATAAATAAATAAACATTTTTTGTTTCGTTCCAGGCATGAGTACTGAACTCTTCAGACAAACGTACGAAGCCCTGAGTGTTACAAAATGTATCGTTTTCTGATACTATATTTATGAAAACTAACTCTTTCTCAAAAATATAAAACATAATTTTAAGAACTTCTCAAAAACTAATTTATTTGAAATATTCAATATATTTAAATAAATTACTTCAAAAAATCTCAAAACATGTAGCAAATCCTCAAAAAATAATTAAAATTATTTATATATTATATATATATATATATATATATATATATATATATATATATATATATATATATTATTAGATTGCATCCGGTAAGTCTATTTAATTGATTAATTTAATTTAATTGCTTTCATTTTTTTTATATGTAAAGAGTTAGGTTTCATAAATATAGGATCAGAAAACAATACATTTTGTAACAAACAGGGCTTCGTACGATTGTCTGAAGAGTTCAGTACGCATGCCTGGAACGAAACAAAAAATGTTTATTTATTTATTAATTTCAATTGACAATTTATATTTGTTGGTTTTTCTTTATTCCATTTGAGATTGTATGATGAATTTCGATTTAATACGTCTATTAAATATGAGCAGTGCAGTAATAAAGATATTAATTTAATTCTTGAAGTTTCTTAAATAAATTTTTTGAAATTAAAATTGTAGAAGACTAACAGATTAAATCTGTTTTGATATTCAAATTTTATTATATATATGTTGTTAAAAATCTGAAGAAATTTTTATTTGCAGGAAAAAATTAATGATGATCATTAGAAATTAAAATGGTATTCTACTAACTGTTAAATAAATACACAAATCTTAATACTTAATAAAATCACAGTATTGGAAAAATATGATAATTGTGGCGCATTGTCTATCCCCTCAATCTTACCATCCTCTCGACACAAGATGACGCCACAACTCCTCAGCTTCTACCTTTCTGGTGTAGGTATAGAGGGCGCAGCCCCTAAATATTTTATTATAATGAGAATTTCACAAACCCATAGTGAAATATTCTGAGAATACAAATGGAATTATTTTAGTCCCTGAAAAATGTACGTAGTTATTCCATTAAACCTTCAACTACTGTACAATTCGTAGTTAACTTTATACTAGATCCGAAAATCAATTATATTCTATTCTCGCAGTTTTCGCAGTTTTCGAATCACCAATAAAGTTTCTTATGGTTTGATTCATTTACCTTCAAGATCACCCGATACTGAAAATCGATAGGTATCCACACACGGGGTGAGTACTTCTCAGAACTTCCACTGAAATGCTATATTTTCGGCCAAAACACAGATGTTTCAATTCAGGTACCCAAAGGGTGCAAAGCAGATGCATGCAAAACTCATGCCAACTTTTCCTTTCGGTCATCCGATGTCAGATAATGAAATTAATAGCCAGTACCATTGGACGTCGGTTAATTGGTCCACACTTTAGTAATGTCGTAAATTTAATATGCACTATATTCGAGATGACGCGTTGTAACTGTTTTCAATAAAATATTCCTTATCAATATGATGGCGGACTTGAGATGTAAACGTTAAACTTGATAGCTTGATATCTCTGGGGGAATATTGTTATTGGGAAATGGAATTTATGGCAGTCGGAGAAATTTACCAAGGTGTGCTTGGGGATAACTTTTGAGAAAGTAGAGCAATATAAAATTAGAATATATTATTTTGATAACAGAGAATATGAAAAAAAATTTGTTTCAAATATAATAATTCCAAAGCATTCAGTTGGTTTTTTTTGTAGAATTTTTTGTCTCCGTTTGTGAATCCGATTTTACTTTAGTACATATTGTTTACATTTAATTTGTACGAAAAACTTTCACTCTAGTTCAACACTTCTATTTTAGGGTGTTTTTTTCATTCGAACATTAACTGATGAGTTTCACGTTCAGAATAGATATTTAGATTTCTCAATAATATACTTTACTGAAGTGTTCCGAGAAGAACGGAATGATTGCCTTAACTTCCAAATAGTTCGTTTAAATTTTCATTTTCTCAAATTCCTTACGACTCTACAAAAGTGAAAATATTTTTCAGGTCATTGAATTGAGAATATCTTTTCTGAGATAATTTCGATATTTATCATTCTATAGAAATTCACAGAATAGTCTGATTTTTAACTTGTCAATTTCACCTTCATCAAAAACGATTCAGAAATTCATAACAAGTCACTTATATTCATAATATTTCAAATAAATAAATTGATGCCGAATGTATAATTTTTTCCCAATCTAATAATTGTTCAACTTTGATTTAGCATACTTTAGTAATTGGCATATACTTTAAATCTTTTGTATTCCGATATATTCCTACTGACTTTAGAATTGCTATCCATCAGGAATCAGATTAATAGTATTTTTACAACCTAGGGTTGTAGCTTCTTATCTCAATATTGAATTATATTATTTTTAGGCAAATCATTTAATTGTATCGATTATTAATGAAACCCATTGAATAAAAAATGAAACAAAGAACTAGGTTAAGATGAACTCTAAGAGACAAAATATCAATTCAAATCAAAACGTTTGAAAGAAAGAGCGGAGTTTCCATCCGTATGTATAGAAAAAATATACAACAATAACCCACAATAATTCCGTTCATTATATTTCGTGCTAAATTTTTTTCGAGAAACTAGAAAATATCAACAAATTTAATAATTTAATCTATAATAGAATCTGTAAAGTTGAATTGTTTCAATTCCTGTCGTCTTGGTGAGTTTTTTAAGCAAGTGTTCTGTTCTATCATTTTCTACTTGGTATATAATATACTACTAATTATTGATTGATTTCGTACTGCATATTTCATACTCGACATTTTCCTCCACCCTTTAGGAAATAAATCTTTCTGTAAAAAACTTAAATATTTCTTCAGTTCAAAAGAAACTGACTCCGAATTTGTCGATTGTATCTCGCCAAAAGAACAGTTGAAGGATCACTTCCCACAACCTCCAAACCAAACAAAACCAAAAACATACAGCTTAATCGCCGAATTCGATATAGCACAAAAAAGAAAAACAAGAAGTCTCAGTTTCTTAATCAGACAATTTATACCGGGAGAGATGCATTTATTTATCCACCTTGGCTTTGTCATTCTTTATCTCCTTCCAACCAAATACTTGGAGCGCGATGAAGGAAGATGAAGCTAACGAAATTGAATGCTCAATAAAATAAAAACAGACGAATGTATAGATAAATCTCACATTATTCAGTCGAATGAGCAAAATAGTGACCAGAGGCAATGCGAAACGAGATATTAAAATAACAAGTACCAACAGTGATGTTTGTTTTATACAGTTGGCGGCGCTTGGAGCGTTGGAGGCGTTTGCGCGATAATCATTTGGTCTCATAGTAAATCAAAGGTTACTCCGGATAACCCCGGCGATTTCGTTTTGTTTTAATCTTTACTCAGACTATACCGCCGGAATCCATCCTATATACAGGCTGGATTGGAATATTGAATGCTTGTTTTGTATGCTGAGATCGAATAATCGGAGTCATGGAATAATGGTATTGTATTATTCAGGAAACTCATCACTCGACAAAGTCATATAATATATATATATATATATATATATATATATATATATATATTGAGTAATAGTTCTTTTAGTTTTTTCAAAATTTTTTGTCTGGGCAGAATCATTTAGCTTGAAGGTACCCTATTTTAAATTTTGGGATCCCAAAAGTCAACACTCTGCTGCACAAATTTCTGTCTTTGGTATAGTATGACCAGATTTCTATTTCTTGTGCCGAAAGAATAGAAAGTGGTATTTATTTCAAATGTTCAAATGTAATGTACACAAGTGGCACATTCTAAGATGTAAACATCCGGAATGTTAAGTATGCCAAACCAACAAAATGTCTTTCTGCAATAATCTGTTTTTTTTTTCAAATTCAAGATAGCTCAAATCGCCCTCTTTTGGAGAATCAGCAGATACTGAGCCTAGATAGATGTACCACAGGATTCAATTTTGAACCTTCTTTCTTGAAATTTTATTCTGCCATTGTACTCGTTGTTGTCTTTCCGTAAGAAAGGACAGTATCATGAGTAGAGGGGTGTCCGGAATGTCGTAGAAAAATTGTTTTAATCAGCATTTCATAATTTACACTATCAAACGCTCTAAATAGATCTCGTAATATAATTTCTGAAATCTGAAAATGCTGTTTCTCGTAAGCTTAAGATGCTTTGTTCTGGTGGGTCATGAATTTCGAGAACCGTTCATTATATGAATGAGTACAAACATAAATTTTAATAAGGGCTTAATTTCGCAGTTATAATTTGTAGAATATAGTTTGAAATTTGGTATAAGGTTTGAAAAAATGGAGACCTAAAAATCAACAATGAAGCTATTTCAGCACAAGAGTAAGTAAGGTTTCCTGCAGATCACCAGGCTAGAAAGTTGAAGATCCAAAATTATATTGTCCAGGGGATATTAAAGTCCACGGTTCAGAGTAGACACACCAATCTGAGGATAAAGAAAAGGGTTTTGTTCAGTTTTGCATACCCACAAATTCCACAGATTTTTTACATGAAATTGGATATGATTTTATAAGATATGTAGCACAGGTTTCTTATAACTCAAGAAAGTAATAAAAATTTACCAAATACTGTCAAAGATAAGAGGATGAAAATATTCAAAACTGATACTAAGTAACCCAGTTTATTATTATCCATTAGTTTTTATATTTGAGGTACATCTTGTAAGTTGTTCTCAAGATATTCCAAGTTGACTCAAAAAAATTTCTCTATGCTTATCACGAAATTTTGCATATCTTTTCATTGATTTTCTATGGCTGTCGTTTCAATTTCAATTGAATCGAATCAATATTTACTAGAATGCCGAAAAAATTCAATATTAAAATAATCATATCCACGGAATACCTAGACAGATTATGCTCAATCAAAAACTTGACTTGTGCTCAAAATGTGACATATATTTCAGACAATTTATTTCTTTCTATAGTTAATATGCTTACAAACGTTCGGCAGGACATAATACATTTGACCACGAATTTTTCATTTGTGAAGGTTATTAAAATGAATCTAGCTTAGATTAATTCCAGAAATAAACATTGAATTAAATTTGTAGTGCACTGATAAATATGGGAAAAAAGAAAATATTCACCGTGCAGAAATAAATATATTTCACTGGATCGGAATTTTCTCACTTAACAAGAAACCGATAAATCTTTGGAACATATCTGTGAAAAACATAATCAATGAAGAAATTCCGAATTGGAAAGAGAATTCACTAATCTGATAACGCAAAGATTTCATCAAAATTCATTTTGTGGACTTTGACAAATATTTCCCTATTGAATAATTTCAAAGTTATCGAAGTTTCTGGTGTAGAATTCTGGGCCAGCTGTGTAGCGTGAGAATATCATTTCTTCGAGTTGGGCATCCATATAGCACGATATATACTACCATCAGATATTTATGCGCCTGAAGTGGTAGCATTCGAAATTTTAATTGTGAATGTTATGCCACTATTGGTTAAATTTTCGCTTTATATGCAAATCAGGAGAACAATTCTATATACGTCTTTATTCAGAACGTAATGAAGTTTCTGCTTGGGGTGAAGTCATCTTGAGATATTTCTACATTAGTTCAAGTAAGAATTAAATTAATATCGATTATTTTGTATCACAATTTCAAACGATAATATTTCCTTTTTATAATGCCCCCTTATTAAGAGATAAAAAAAATGTAAAAAATTCAGATGTATAAATAATAATAAGTTATCTATAAACATCGCAGTAAAATAAATATTGTAAGTTTCCGATATATAAAAATTTAATATCTAATTTCTGAAATATATAATTCTTCGAATCGTGACCTTTTCTTGATATAAATCCTTTGTACACCTTATTTAAATAATACAAATATATGTTGATTTTTATTTATTACCATCAGTTGTTTACATGATGTGTTTCGTTAAATTGTAACTTCTTCATGTGCTTATATCAATTAGTCTGAAATTTGTTAACATACTCTATTCCAATAATTTCCGTTTTGAGATAGGAGTACAATAAAAATGTTAGCATTTGATGGTAAGATAAACAAATTTTCTATTGAAATGCAAATGTTTCAGGTCCTTCACTATCCCGCTAGTTGATTTTTCATTAAAAATAAAACGATTATCGTATACTTTTTTTGAATGCATAACGTCGATGTTGGTTGAACGATTTTCACAAATAGCTCATTTGAAAGCTAAATAAAGGGCAAATAAACTCTCATCTTATGTTTGTCAAAAGTGACAACAGAGTGAAGTTTGGGACAATTTCCGTGCCTAACTCTGTACAATCACCGTAAACTGGAAAGTGTCCAATATATCCCTGAGTAGAGAACACCTTTTCATTGAAATCTTTTTTCCAAGTTATAACTTGAAATTAAGAATTTATTCAATTAAGAAAAATCAAAGTGTTATGAAATCAAATTTCAATATACCGGTAGAATAGTTCTCAACAAATTTAAGAAAAAATAATAGTTATCCGCTGAGTATAATCAACCAATCTAACTTGAAAAAAATAGTAGGTTTTAAGGGAATGTTAATGAAATACCAAAAAATAAACATTATTCAATAAATTTAGAATTCTACTTTTCCAGAAATAAATAGTTCCCAATTTCTATGCAAATATTGGACCACAGAATTTAGATTATTTTATATTCCACAGAATTAGAGTTCGCTGTTTGTTTTATGTCAAATGGAAAGTATTCACCTTTATTATTATAAATCAGTTTTTTTTTTATTGAACCAAAATTAAGAATCATATATCCAAAGTCAAAACCATAAATTTCAGTTTTAGAGAAAGAGTAGATAAGCTTGATATACCCCATACCAGAGCTCAAAACAAATTATAGAGAAAATATTTTTCTGTTATACCTAAGATATGTAATTTTTTCGAAATGACGATTTTCCTCATTTTTTTTTGCGTTTCTGTATACCACAGCCATGAATGAATTGAAGCTAGCGGTTGTTTTTTCAAGTTATAATTCTCTAACCAGAATACAGTTCATCTCCTAATTCGCACGAGCGGCTCAAAAGCTTCTGAGGGATCTGCATAGATGATTCAGTACTATCAAAATGATACCAGTATTAATTCGTATGAGTTACTGCTGTACGTTTCTCGCAAAAAATTTCAAAATTTTCATCATGAAATGTGGTATATATATTTTTTTGTTTAAGTTTGAGCGTGATTGGTAAAAAAATGTATGAAAATCTAAGTGACCAAATATTTTTAACATGTGACTTATTAATACAGATTTTAAAATGGTAAAAGACATCCTCACAACCAATGAATATTTATTTTATTGTTACAAGTATGCAATAAGAGAAACTTTGACTCCAATAATGAAATATTAAGAATTTCATAATTTAATGTCTTAAAGTGTACCTGAAACAGCGAAATGAATTTCAAAATAAATCGAATTATTATTATAATTTTTTGATTTGTAGTAGTGACTTTAAAAGTTTGTGTGGTATATATAAACTTTTATCACAATGTTATTACATTTTTTATATTTTATGGAACCTACTCCTTCTGCATAATAACAGCAATAACTTCAAATATACATAAGTTACTACGATGTAGCAAACCTTTTTAGACGCATTTTCCCAAAATAAATGGCCACTCAGAGTTTCGTAAAGAAAAATATTAAAAGAAAATTCGATTAATTTGATTTATTCGTGGTATATAGAAAACGCCAAGTAGTGTGAAATCAAATAGTAGGCATTTTGAAAGAAATGCGTATCTTGGATAGCTCTAAATGGGAAAATTTTCCTTTTAGATTTTTTTTTGTGCGCCAATTGTTCTAGTAATCTAGGATTATCCATTATTTTTAAAACACCAAGTATATTAACATTTGTGATAAAAACTCGATCGTTTTGTTTTATGTACTCTATGTTGTAAGGAAAAATGCCCCAATGGGTCCTAATTTCAACACATCGTCTGTACTGATTGAAATCGAATATGCATAAAGGATTAAATATTCAAGAACAACATTCGAGACCCACCATGGTGAAAATTAACTAATTATCGTCAGGAGGTATGGGAATTATCCTTCTCCTTTATCTCCAGTTACTGAAACTAAAGTGATTTCCAACTGTTCCGTGCATTGATTATTATTGCTTTATTCGAAGTACGAACTAATTGAATGTCGAAATTACAATATTTTAGTATCATTAATATTCAGAGGAAAGAATATTATGACTTGAGGAAAGGTAAAATGTGAAAAGACAATTAATGGACTAGAATTAATGACAGCATATACAAATCGAAAATTATAAAGAAGATCCCACGATAAACTTGTAATAAAAAACATATTTCTGGAGTCAAAAAGAGAAATATATTTGCAGCCTCTTACGGCATTGAATAAACAGTCTTTGAATGCACGAATACTTAATGAGTCTAAGATAAGTAGGAAGAATTGGATGCTTAATTATCAGGTAATTATTCTACAGAAATTTATTTAGTTTTGCTATTTTAATTCCATGAAACCTCTTAGATATAATAGGGAACATATCAAATCCAAATGAAATTTTAACAGCATTGTACTCATATTATGTAAAATATTTCCATGAGAATTTTATCTATAAATTTCTCTGTCAAGAAAGTACCGGGAATTTTCAATTAAAACAACATTTTTACATTTAATCGTCAAAATTTATTGGGTCACCTTCAAAATAGGCTCCATTTGCTCCAATACATCTATGCCAACGGCACTTCCAATTATCGAAACATTTTTTATAGGCGCTTTCCGGGATGGACTTTAGCTCTCGCGCCGAATTTTGTTTTATGGCTTCAATCGACTCGAAACGGGTGCCACGAAGGGGCAATTTTAGTTTTGGGAAGAGGAAAAAGTCGCAGGGAGCCAAATCCGGCGAATACGGTGGTTGCTGAAGCACGTTTGTTGAGTTTTTGGCGAGAAAGTCAGTCACAATCGTAGCTCGGTGAGAAGGCGCGTTATCGTCCCATAGTAATCACCCATAGTAAAAATCGGCACGCACTCTGACATCGACTGACTTAATCAGCTGTTGCAAACACACTAGTTGACAGATCCCGCTCAAGCTTGGCATAGTAATTAAGGACAGTGGTACCAACCTAGGAAAAAAAATTTTTACCTGCCTCATTGCCCCGCCAGATTTAAATCTATAAATCCCGGTACTTTCTTGACAGAATGTATATATATATATACATATATAATATTAGACTGTATTCAGTTTTTCACTCATAATATTAATTTTTCATTATATCTCCATTCTATCTTCATATCTACTACTTCATTATTATTCATTTTCAATTTCCCATAATTATCTAAAAACTCACGATCAAATATCTTGGCGAAAAGGGAAAATTCTGTTTTATTTATTTAAATTAACGTATCTCGACATTTAGACCATTGAAAGTTTACAGTTAGTTATCTGTTAGGAGTGTTTAAAACCCTGAGGTAGGAAAGAACAAAAATCACATATAATGGTTAGAAGCATACTTTAACTAAATGAATCAAATAAGATTCCTTGTGGGATTTAAGTGCTGTTCCGATTTGAGTTCTTTTTTTATTACAAATCGACGTCCAGCTTTTCTGTAACGTTGACAGAGAGAGTAAATGCTCGACAGCTAAGCGTGTATTGTGACTGAACCTAATTTTGCCTTGATCTTCTGAAGACATCAAGTATCGGTGAGACAGCCTGGTGTGTAGCTTCCTGCAGTAAATATTGACAATGGATTGGATTCGATATAAGGAGTCTGTAATAATTGCAACTCAAAAAAGATTTGTGAATTGTATACATCTCTCTAATATGAATGCTACAGGTGGGGAAAAGCTTGTAGATATTGAGGTATTTGGCTTACTGATGATCGAACATGCAACTCTGTGTTCATCTGTAGAGGTCTTCGTATATTATTCCTCATTCAAATTCTCTTTGCCAATTAGTTTAAGAAATGGGTGCTCCAAAATGGTACTGGGTATATCCCGTTGATTGGATTTATGTAATGATATTGAGCTCTCTTGATGTCTGTGGACAATGGGGCATGTTTAGAAAATGTTATGGGTATTGACGAAATGAGGTCAATTAATTTCTAATTCTGTAGGAAAAGTTGGGTGATGGAAAGCTTTGCATTAGGCTATAAGGTAGCAGACAACACTGATCTTCTTGTTACCTAATACCACCTGGTGACATGGGTGGTTCGGAAAAGCGATCACTTTGCAGACATACGGAATGAAAATTTGTTGTTGACGAAATTTGAGAGGAATTTCGTGTAATTCTATGTGGAGGCTGACCGATGGGATGAATCGAAATGCTCCAAATGAATAGTGCTGTGTTCGATACCGTATTCAGTAAAATACCGCCATAGTCAAGTTTTGAGCGATTAAAAGCTCTGTAAAATCTTCTTCATCACCGTTCCAATCATCGTGAGATAATATTAAAAAAATATTCATAGTATTCGTGCAACTGCCTTTAATCTTGCTGATATAGAGCGCCGTTTGAATCTCTGGTCTAAGGTCATTCTCAAGTATCTGAAAGGAACTATCCGAAAGGGTTTACCGTTGATTGTTAGATGTGGTTGAGTTGTAGGATGTCTCCTGAAAAACTGAACAAATTTTGATTTAGATAGAGTGAAGCTCAGAACGTAAGAAGTAGAAACATCAGAGAGATTTTCGCTATGATATTCCAAAGGTTCGTTCAGTCGAGAAAATAATAAATTTAGAATACTTAAGGACTCAGATATCTTATCCAACATGTTGCGTAATATACAAACTCCCCACTCTGAACACACCAGTTGCATGCATGGGTGTCCACACTTTGTGTGAAAAATGAAGGACGCGTTCACTCGAAAAAATTATTTTTCAGGACATTCACTTAACGGAAGTTTATGCATTTCAAAATGCGAAACAATTTTCAATTTCCACCAGTTTCAATTCCACAATACTTGTTTTGTTATGCAACAACTTTATCGGGAAAATATTGATGTTAAAAGTGTTATGTAAAAAAAAGTTTTTACCTAACTCTGCGTACATAAAATACAGAAGTGAAATGCATTTAACGATTACTTGTTAACTCCTAAAAAACTGGGTAGCGGGAATCTGTTCAAGCCTACCTGATCATTCAACAAAATGTGTTTATCATTTCTAATGTGTTTTTCTAAAAATTGATTTGCAAATGTTGGATTCATCATTGTCATCGTTTACTCATGCAAAAATTAAAATTAACATAACGGGACAACATTGAGTAAATACATATTAGGAAATCTACAGAAGCAACAAATGCTGCTTTTACGTGAAAACTATGTAATCGATTTGACAATCGAATATTAAAAAAAACTGCAGTTTATGAGTTTGAAACATGAATCCGCGTATAAAAAATTTAGGAAGTTTGAATAACCTAAAAGTTAGCGATTCAAAAGTGTGAAATACAAGTATACAAAATGAACAAAACATTAGAGATATGTCAGCATATATAGAATAAATCAAAAGTGATATAAATAAAGTATTTCAGAAGTCAAATAATCAAAAAAAACTTGTGTTAAGATCGAATAAATCACTTGAGGCAGAAATAAAAATTACTGAAACATCAGAGATGTGAATATATAATATTAATCACATAAAATAAGGAACAATATGAATCAAAAAAATTTATATGAGACAGTAATTCATTTCCACAAAAATGTTTGTACTACTACAACAATTGTTTCACCACGATGTGGCTTCTTCAGGTATTACATTGTACTGTTTTGTGGAAATAAATTACTGTCTCATATACATTTTTTTAATTAAAATGGGTTTCCACCAAGTAAAGACCGAATCTATCAAATATTCAATATGAATCAGTTTGAAACATGTATATAAACATTTAATTTTTCATCAAATTATCTGTTTTTCAAATAAGTTGTTTTGAAAATATCTCTCATCGTTTTCTTTTTGGAATCTTGAGTTAGGTATTCAAGAACATAACTTCTTGCCTGAAGAAGTCAAAATATGACGAGGAAATTATGAAATTAAAATAGAGAAAAGTAATTATTTTTTTTGCTTGAAGATCAAGTATATATGGCATGTTTCAAGTATTTTATTGTGAGAACTTACATATGAGAATATAATTTGAACAGAAACTTCGTATTGTGAGGTAATATGGAATATCTATCATCAACATCTTGAAAATCACACAGATTAATTCTGCTAACCTCACTACAAATTTTAATTTCGATAAAAAAATTTTCTCAAAAAATATTTAAAATTAAATAAAATAAATCTCTTAGAACACAAAGTTTTAATTTAGTAGACATATAGAATTAACACTCGTTACATAGCATCAAAAGGAATAGAAGACTCCAAAGAAAATATAGAATATTAATTAGATTATTAAATAAATACTTGGAGGATACAAACTTCATTTCATAACGGTATTGTGAAAGCCAAATTCTGAGGACTATCTGCTGGAATCTCAAATGACATTTTTAAACAGGTGCTGCATGTTTTTGGACAGTTTTTTGTTCTTCTTAAAGAGAGTTCTTTTTGAAGAAATTTTTGAGATTGTGTTGTGCATTTTTATAGAGGAATTTGGTTTTCACAATACGGTTATGAAACAAAGTTTGAATTCCTCAAGTATTTATTTGATAACATGAGAAAAAGAAGTTTTTATTAATTTTTTCAATAATTCATTCTATTTATTTATTCGATCACTTAAAATATATTCTATATTTTCTTTGGATTATTTCATAAATTGTGATGCTGTGTAATGAATTTTAATTGTATGTGTACTTAATTGAAACTGTAATTCCTAAAACATTTATTTGATTCAAACTTAGAAAGTTCTAAACTAAATTTTTAAGAAATTTAAATTTGTAGTTAGGTTAGCAGAATGAATCTGTGCGATATTTAAAATATTGCCTTCTATCTTGTAAAAATCACTCTTTTATTATTTTATCTATCATCAGTTTTCTATCATTGAATTCAAATGCTTTGCAACTGTTCAACAAATATCCACTATTGTAATCTATATTATTACACTATACAATAGACTCCTGTGTCAACAAGTACGTCTCTTAATTTAAAGAGCCTGCAATAGTGTCATTCATTTTTTCATAGATTGGTAGGACTCTCTGTCATTAAATCATATTGAATGAGATATTTCAACAAATGTGTTGAATAATGGGTGGTAACTTCTCAAGAGGAAGATTACGCTCCCCCAACATCCATTCATATTGCTTCCATCTAACATTTTGAAATAAGACGCTTCACATACGGCTTGTTTCAACAGAGATAAATTTTCTTCTAAAATAATACTGTGATCACATGTCATTCGACATGCTGGATTGCTTGAATTCTTATAACATATTCATAAATGATGAAACGTGAGTGTATTAATTAGATGCAACAACCAGTGTTTCTACGTCTGAATGGAGCGTCCTTTGCCCTTACAGAAAATTATTTGAAACAGTGGCCAGAATTATAAAGAAACCCGTTAATTATTCATGACTATAAAATGCTTACAGAAGCTTGCTGAGTATTTATTGTGAATGAACTCATGGCTAAAACAATAATAAATAATATAAAGCAAGCCTTATTTAATACCTGTCTTTTTCGTTTCATAGATTCAAACTAAAATTCCTGAAATTCGTTTTAGCTCAATTATCATAAAACAGAATTCTGCGGATAACCTGAAAACTTTTCCGACGAAAATCTGTGACCCAGCGGTTTTACCAAAGTTATAAAAAGTTTTTATTGTACCCTTATCTCAAAATAAAAAATATTTAAATAGAGTTTGTTACCAAATTTCAGACTAGTTGTTTATAAGCATTGAAAGAAGTTATATGTGTATCATTTAAAATAATGAAAAAAGTTTCGTTGTTTGGAAACTATTCTGGCATTGCTTGAATAGGGAACATGCACTGAGGGTTACAAAATACATCTTTGGAACAATTTGCGTTTTATTTAATTCACTTCATTGTCTGATGGTACGAACTTTCTGGAATTAACTTCTGTTCAGTAAATTCAACGCCTGTGTAGAAACTCTTTTCTGTGAAATAACTCTTTTCGGTGGTAAAATAAAATCAAAAATGGATATTATATGAATGATTTGTGTGTATATATCCACCTCATTTTGCGAAATCTGCCCCAAACAGCACACCCTTTTCGCTTAGCCATTTGCCCAGATTTTGCATGCCGTATGTCCTCGACCTAACCCTTTTCAGGTCAAAGACGAATATAAAGAAATGTGAAGTATGGAAGAATTTACAATAGTGGCACATGCCACTAGTGCCAATCCTGCACAGTAAAAGTTGTGTTGTGCATCCCACCTACGATTAACATCTGGCAGCTGATAGTACCTTCTAGTACCACCTTTCGGTGCCGAATTATGAATCCATAAAGCACACCGTGTTATTTCCATGTGTGTAACAAGACGTATCGACAGATGGAAGAAAATTCAACAGGGTTTCATTGGAAATGAAAGAGTAAATTGATAGCAGATGTTTCGAGAGTAACCTTAAATGATTTCTACCGAAAATGGTCCATTTTTTTTGATATTCAATTGATGGGTGGTGGTTGGTGGTTTTAATCATTTCATTACATATCTGAGTTATTGAATCGGGTTTTTGGGGAAAATTAGTGTTTACGATAGTTCCTAGACTCCTAATTATTATTCATTTCGAGATTTATTTCAGGTTATGATCATATACTTTCTCTCAAGAACTAAAAAAGATAGGTTTAATTGCTATTCGTTTAGATTTGGTACCTAAGTATGTATAAAATTCTATACCAATGAGAACCGAAGGTATTCTCTTTTATATTCATCACTAGTTTTGAGGTAGACAATTTATCAATTGAAGAAACTAGTAAGATAAAATTTTAAAAATAAATCAACAAAATGTATTAACGTGAATATATCAAACACAAAATTTGAATTGATGTATATATTTTAATCTGATTAGTATATTTCATACAATTCATAATTCTGAACAGTATTCAAAAATTTCTTTTCATCAATTATTTTATCTTTTGTGTTTTATGTTCGAATATTTCATTCCATAATTTTCTTCAATTTGAAATTTTGGTGAAATGTTTCCGATGAAAATTGGAGAGTTCTTTTTTGGATAATTAAATTTTTTATTTTAATATTTCGTGCCGTTTGGTTGACTTATTCTTCTTCGAAACTAATAATATATATGCATGTTGCCCTTCATTTTCAATTAAGTTTTTTCAATACTATCAAATTTCAGGTACCATACATTAAAACTTACTATTTCTTGCATGTTTATACCCCGCGAATTTCTAACAGTAAAAAATCTAAATGATTACCTAAAATTTGCTCATTCCATGACCGAATACCTCTGTCTATTCGGTCCACCAAATATGAGCACGAAAATTTTCAAAAGAAATCGAGAGGTAAATTGTACAATTATAATACCAGTTTTCATTAATCTTTTAGATAACATAATAAATTTTTATTATAACGTAAAATTTCAGTAGATATTAGATGGAGTGTTCCGTTACTTCGAGAAAGCTCATTTTAAAAATAAAAGAAATAAGAAATGAGTTTATTTTATTGGGCCCTAGAACAGCTTGAAGTTGATCCACTTTTTATCGTAAAATTGTGTTTAGTTAAATTTCAAATACAATGAATGTTGAAATAAAATTATCAAAAAATATATTACAATAGGTCTGATCTACGAATATCCTAATGTATTGTTTTTATTATCTATCTGGTAATATTTCCATTCACTGCCGGAAAATTATATTACTTTTAAGGCTATCCAAGAGTAGATACACATTTTGATATTCTTCAGAAAACAGTTTTGTCAATATGAGCGTGGGCAGCTCAGTGGTAGAGCATCGGGCTCGTGACCGGAAGGTGCGGGTTCGAATCCTGTTCAGATGGAAAAGAAATTTTCTAGTTGGACGGGTGTCGGCCACCATTCCACAGTTGGGTTAAAAATAAACAGGTCATAGACCCAAAGTGGCACAAGATCGCAGTAACAAAGCCTACCTAGAAAACAACTGAACTCCTAACTCGCACAAGCTGGAAAAGCTTCTGAGGGATCTTCACAAAAAATCTAGGATTATCAGTGTAAAAATAATATTAATAAAATAAGCTAGTTCATCATTTATGAAAGCAAGTATTAAATGGATAACTTTTGTCATGGAAATTCGAGAATTATCAATAACAACATTGTTTTCTTCAATATTCGAATTAGTTTTGAAACGTATAACACTAAATTTGTATTTCGAGCAAAAGCACCATGAAATTCAACATAAATTCTGTATGCTTTCGATGTAACTTTATACTTTGCTCAAATGTTGCAGCTATCAACCAAATAATAAAAAATATTCGTTTATTTAAACAGATTCTGCAATAAATTTTGAATATCTTAGAATCAACTGCCTAGATTTAAGTAATTCATGTTAACATATGTATTGTTATCAAACTGAATTATAAAAAAAAAACAATAGATTGTGTTTCATCACAACAGAAAATTTTTGCAAGAATCGATGGTACATAGGGTGGGCTATCTAGAAATTGCATTTTGGAGTAGTGGTTATTTCGAGTCTGGTAACACTTCTGTCATTCATGTTTTGACAGAAAGTTATTTTAATATTTGATATAAACGAAATGGGTCAATTTATTGGAAAATATTAAAAAGTTTTTGCGAAACTGATGAATCTTCTATTCAAACTGTTTACATGAAAAATTCAATAGAAATGAAATGTTCTCACAGCAATTTGTGGATCAATTTGTTCGTTGAATCGTTATTTGACAGAAAAGCCTGTTCACGTTCTCGTCCAGTGAAAATATTGCTGGTGTATGAATGTGGCTGAACATCCAACAACATCAAGTCGTCATCGTGCTCAAGAACTGAAGATGTCTCGCACTTTTCTGAGACAAATTTTCCATAAAGACCTCGGTACGAAAGCTTACAAGATCAACTAGTAGAAAAAGTGAAGCAACATGACCATCCAATGCGTTTTCACTTCGTCCAATTGGCTAATGATTGCATGTCAGAAGATGTGCACTTTCCCAGAAAAATAATTTTTAGCGATGAAACTCATTTTCACCTCGGAGGACTATTTTTTTGTGGGGATCCGTTAAGGATAAGTGTTACGCCAACCCTCCAGAAATAAGTGATGCTCTGAAACACGAAATTGAATTTACTATTAATGGAATTGTATCCCAAACAATCAACAATGTACTGAAATATTGGGTAGTTTGGATGGCGTACTGCAGCCAGTCTTGGTGGTCATTTGAATGATAATGTTTTTCATTCGTAAATATCAAGGATCGAGGGTTCTCATAAACTCACAATTTCGAAAAAATATATGTTAGTTTTTTATTTACAGCAGATCAAAAAATGCAAATTTTAAATGGCGCATTCCCTATATACCAGTCAAAATGATATTAAATTGTGTGAGTGTGCTAATGTCTCTCATACATGGTGAGTGCTTATAATTTTTTCAATTTAATAAATCATTTCTGAAGAAAATGTATTTTTCAATTTAAAAGCTTGCTGTTATTTGAAAACTAACTGAAAACTGTTGTGCCAATTTACACGTGATATGTACACGTCAAGTAACAAGGAGCTGGCATCTCAAACAATTTTATCAATCTTTAGAACACATTTTTTTCACACTGTCATCTAACAAATACTCACTTGCAGCCCATCTGGACACCCCGTACATATGCGCAAGTGGTTCGGAAGCATTCCGCCACCCTACAAAATCACAATAGGTAATTTCGTGTCGCACTTCCATGAATGGATACGTACCGAAAACACCACCTAGGTGGGCACCTTGTATTTGAAATATGGATTAGGGGACATCATCTGTCGATCTTGTTTACCCTTTCGTTTCAACGGCAAGGATCTTGCAGATAGGCGCGTGGGTGGATTGAATCACACTTGAATCCATTGTTGCGGAATGCAAGCTGTTCTGGAGGTCTCCAGAAATATTATTTGCTTTGGGTTAGTTGGAATAATAACCATATGTTATAGATGTGTACTGTCTAAAATTGGGCTGCTATCGGAAATATAAAAATCTAGAAAAGGTTTTGCGAGTTTGTCCAACGATCCATTTCTCCCGAAAATGTAAAATCTCTGAATAACTCCTTTAAGAAGCTACATATGATAAATGAAAATTTTGTATCAGCCTTTGTGTGATTATTTTACATCTAAATGAAAAATTTACACTCGAATGTGGGACTGTTGCTATTATGGTTTCTTTAGCGCTCAACGCACCTCTACTTAC
This sequence comes from Megalocaria dilatata, assembly GCA_034642435.1. Classification (NCBI taxonomy): domain Eukaryota; kingdom Metazoa; phylum Arthropoda; class Insecta; order Coleoptera; family Coccinellidae; genus Megalocaria; species Megalocaria dilatata. Next base: position 13,561,827 of record CM067858.1, read on the forward strand.
AAAATTCTTGTTTCGTTTTGAATCTTCTAATTCTAAAACCCTCACGAAGTTTGCAGGAACATATTCGTTATCACTATGCTTCTGAAAACCAAATTTCAGATTAATGGGAAGCGTAGTTTGGAAAATATCAATAAAGGTGTGAGGGGATTATAAATATATGTAACTGCAAAACCATTGAGCTGAATTTTAGCAGTGACAAACTCAACCGAGATATTCAGGCCGCAAATCTATCCCGAAAGTTTTCAGTTCCATCTCTTTCCATTCGAAAGTTATAGTGTTTAGTTGATCCCAAGGCTAATACGTTCACTCTTTTTTTTTTACTTCCGACAATGAATGAATTTCTGATAGATCGACTCTGTAGTTTCGAAAATATATACATAGGAAAAATATGAAAAATTATTAAACATGAACACGTGCGAACCAATTATACTAATTTCACACCTTAGTCGAAATATTTAGACACCAAACCCTTCCTGAAAAAATCAAGGCCCTATCTCATTTCGTTCAAAATTTAGGGTATTTACCGAAGGGCCAAATTAATTTGACCTCGGATTCTTCATCAGTAAGTTCAACCTAATCGTTTAATATCATTTTCGACTCAAACTTCGAAAATCACAGACGTTTTGGCGAAATAATAGCACGCTCTTCCCTGGAAGCGAACAAAAACATTAAAAGACAACTATGAATTTTAGAAACAGAAACAATTACCCATTTGTATGATAGCAATTCATACTTAATATAAATCAACAATGATGTAATAAAAAAGAATAAAATAAGAAAACTCAGTATTAACTCTACTACTCGTAGTAGGTAAAATATTAATAAATGATTGAAGAAGTACCTAGGCATCTTTTGATAATGTAGAAATAACTCAATTTATTGGCTGTTTATTTGTGGACATAAATTTCTAATGAATTATCGAAGTAATGGATGTTATGTGTTTGTTTTCGAATTTCCCAAAATATTCTTGAAAAAACAAAATTCCTTTGTGAAGAAATAAATATTATAAAATAATGAAAAGAGGTTTTTTCTTGATAGAAGTATTATTACAAAATTTGAAATATCATACAGATTTATTCTGTTATCCTCCTACAAATTTTAATTTCAAAAGAATTTTTATTCAGAGATTTTTAGAATTAAATAAAATAAATGTCTTTAAAACACCAAAGAGAATGAAAGAAGTTCAAAGAAATATGAATGGTCAACTAAAAATTATTGAATAAATACTTGACGAATACAAAATATTGTTTCGTTCCTTGTTTTATGAAAAGAAAATTTTTTTCCAAAAATGCAAAACATAACCTCAAGAACTTCTTCAAAAATAACTATCTCAAAATAAGTTCCTTAAAAAAAATTCCTAAAACATGTAGAACATCCTTAAAGAGCAATTCAGAATTATTACAACGGTAACTGATCAGCTCAAATCCAAATTCAAGAAATAAAAATAATTAACAAAAAATATCTTACCAAACCAACTGAGTGCTGTTTACTGGAAAAACATTAGAATGAAGTGAACTTATAAACATCCTACGTATTTAATGTTCGTCAAAGAAATTCCATAAAGTTTGGAAGGTATATTTTAGGGACTCCTCTAAAACCAAATGATAATATGTAATAAGCGTAAACCGAAAAATGTAACTATTATATTTACAATAAAATAATAAAAAGAGGTTTTTTCTTCATAGAAGTTCAAATACTCACCTGATGAAGTCAATGTATGAGAAACAATTGTCGTGTAAATCAATAAAATAGCAGAAGTTAATATTTGTTTTTCTTATCTTGGTAGAAGGATTATTACAAAATTTTAAATATCATACGTTTATGTTAACCTCCTACAAATTTTAATTTCGATAAACAATTTCAGTTGGTTTGGTGAGATATTTTTTGTCAATTCTTTCTATTTTTTAAATATGAAGTTGAGCTGATGAGTTACCCTTGTAAGAATTCTAAATTGCTATTTATGGATATTCTACATGATTTAGGAATTTTATTAAGGGAACTTAATTTGGGCAAGTCGATTTTGAAGAAATTCTGAATTTTTGGAAAGTTTAGTTTTTATAAAATAAGGAGCGAAACAAAATTTTGTACTCTTCAATTATTCATTCATTCATTTTCAGTTGATAATTTATATTTTTTTGAATTTCTCTCATTCCCTTCGGTTCTGTGTAATCAGTATTAATTCTATATGTCTACTAAATTGACAAAAACAAAATTGAAATTTGTAGGAGGTTAACAGAATAACCTGTGTGATATTTAAAATTTTTTTGAATAAATATTATTTTTTGGTTATTATACCACACTATATCAACCATCAAGAAAGTAACTAGATCATACAGAATTCATGTTGAAATTTATGGACAAAATACCCTTTTGGAAGTTGAGTCCTTATTATATTTTAAACATAATAAAATTTTAAATTTTTATGTTGAAAAATAATTCGGATATTGAAGATGAATAGGGCAGTTATTGATTAATTAATTAATGTTGTGGATTTTATTCTGAAATATGATAGAGCATGAGCTATGGTAAACAGCAATGTTTTTTAATCGGGACACCCTTGCACCTGTTTCAATATGTCCGGCAACTAATCAATAAAAAATCAAAAGAAAATGAATAATATTGGCTGTGCTGATCTAGCGATCATCATTCGAGACAGCTTGTTTCGATTGGATATTCATAAATAACAAATTCCATTCCCAAAATTTGTTCACATAGAATTCATAAAATGTCTCTTTTATTTCCTTTCTAAAAATTATATTGCTCATTTTCCAGAAAAAAGCATTTGAATCTCTTACTCATTTTTTAAATATTCAATATTATTGGATATCTAACTGAGTTACTTTTTAGAAAATCTCAAGATATGTGAAAACATTACTAAAAAACAAGTTTTAAGAAAGACTTTGCTTCGTCAGTACTCAATCATATTATTTAAGAAAATATAGCATCAATCAACAGAAAATATTTTCTCACCTTTAACAATTCAGAAAGCCTCTGGGTAAATGAATACTGAACATTTTAATGGAGTGTAATGTTATCTCGAAAGAAATAGTTCTATGGTTCACCATTGACATTAAAAATTGAAAGGCAATTTAACGGCCCCTGTTATAGCACAAGGACCATCTGTACAAAGAATGTTAAGGAAACCAAATAATTTTTTATTAGGAATAAAATAGAATAATGGAGGTTTATACTTGATAGTAGGTATATAAAATTATTTAAATATTTTAATATTTACATATACATTCTGTTAGCCTTCTACATATTTAGTTTAAAGAAAATTATATTTAATATTATAACTTCAGGAATTAAATTAATGTCATATAAGTACTACATATATCAAACGACATATAAAATAAATATTCATTAAAAGACATCCAAATCATATATTATAACAAAATACAATAAATATAAATTGTTAACAAATATGTAGAAGGCTTACAGAATATATCTGTAAATATTAAAATATTTACATTTATTGGATTTTGTCATATCATTTGGATGTCCAATGATTCTAATGAATGTTTATTTTATATGTCGTTTGATATAAGCGGTACTCACATGACATTAATTTAATTCCTGAAGTTATAATATTAAATATAATTTTTTGAAATTGAATATGTAGAAGGCTAGCAGAATATATCTGTAAATATTAAAATATTTAACTAAGTCACGATGTAAAATTCGCCAAGTTGTACACACTTTTACGGATAGCGGTGATGTTTTCGGCAGATCCTGCCTTTGTTTGTCGAATGGGTGTTGGTTCATCGTTCACTGAACGAACGGACTTACATTTGTTCATCACACTGCGAATAGTCCTCTGGGTAGGACGATTATAGCGACCGTAAAATAGGCGAAGCGCGCGGAACTTTGCCTGAACAGAACATTCCTTTCGATAAGAGAATTTTATCATTTGCACGCGTTGTTGAACACTATATCTGTCCATGGCCATTGGCCTCCCAGGCATTAGATCTTGACGAGATGGGGACGCTTGTCAGGACTAGGACCCTACTTTCGTCCCGGCGAAATATAGGGTTATGTCTTGGTGCTTAACGTAATGCCATTCACGCCAGTTACTGGACCTGTATGGTGGAACGTCTCCGAATGGGGCCCTAGTTTTGCCGTTCTGGTGAAATGGATAGCTGAGCTGGTTGATTAACTCAGTGACAGGAGTCTGTCGCAGCAAAGAGCTTCTCCCTTAAAACTGGTGTACTCTACCCTACCACAGTAAATCTCCGGATTTTTTTGTGTAATGGCGTTTTGTACCATACTGCGTTACCTCGGAGGAGTGGATTGCCCTCAGGTGTTACTTGTACCACCTGGCCACCCCATTGGGGTTGGACTCAAGGAGGCAGTGCTTGAAATTCCGCATGCTGGACTAGGGAGGTATTTCATTTATCTGTTCGCAGACCCCCATGTTCGGGATATTCTCATAAAATGACTCGGGGTTTAGCGGGAGCTGACGGTTCGACCGGCCTTGTCCTGGCCCCGGATCAATGCGTAACTTTTTAGGGTTTGTGGATCTCGGCGAAATGGCTTAGCCGTTAGTGCTTGACGCCAGGATCAATCAAATGACTTCACATGGGTTCGGTGGGTCAAGACATACAGTCCGTGTTGACGGTTCTCGTGCCAGGATCAATAGAAGTCATCAATCTTGAGATTATCTTAGTTCATGGGACTGCGTTCGGGTGCTTGGATAAGAATTCCTTCCGGCAAGTGAGTTCCGTCATAAGCCAACTCGAGTACTGACCTGCAGGGCCAGTAGAGGTTAGATAGTGCTTTGCTGCTACCAGTCAGATGGTTTTGGCTTTCGAGCCGGGGCGGAAGCTGGTGGGTTCATCTCATCGGAGGGGTTCTCGCGTCGCGCGATATATGGCGTAATCCTTATCACACTTTCTACCTCTAGGGGTGGACTGTGGAGAATGCTGAGTAATAATTTGGTGAAAAGCCATGCTCACATGCCAATATAAAACCTGGTAGAATTCCGTGATCATTCGCCCCCCATGGCATTAGATCTTGGGGCTCTGGGGGCGCTTGTTAAGACTAGGACCCTAGTTTCATCCCGGTGAAATGAAGGGTTAAGTCTTGGTGCCTAACATAATGTCACTTTGCGCCAGTCACTGGACCCGTGTGGTGAAAGATCTTCCGAATGGTGCCCTAGTTTTGCCGTTATGGTGGAATGGAGGGTTGAGCCGGTTGATTAACTTAGTGACAGGGAGTCCGTCGCAGCACAGGGTCTCTCTCTTAAAACTAGCGTACTCTAACCTATTGCAGTGAATCAACGGATTTTTCTGTCCAATGGCCGAGTGCGTTATGTAGCATACTGCGTTACCTCGGAAGGGTGGATGCCCACAGGTGGTACTTGTACCACCTGGCCACCCGATTGGTGTTGAACTCGAGGGGGTAGTGGCTGAAAGTCTGCATGCCGGACTAGGAAGTTATTTCATTTTTCTGTTCGCAGACCTCTATATTAGGGATATTCTCATGAAATAATTTAGGGTTTATTCATTTTATATACCTTCTATCAAGTATTAACCTCTATTTATGATATTTTATTCATAATATATAATTATTTGGTTTCCTTAACGTTCTTTATACAGATAGTCCTTGTGCTATAACAGAGGCCGTTAAATTGTCTTTCAATCTTTTAGATCAAGGGTAAACCACAGAATTATTTAGTTGTAGTTAACATTACACTCCATTTAAATTTTTCAGTATTCATTTACCAGAAATTTTCTAAATTGTTGAAGGGTGTCTAAATATTTGTTGTTGATTGATGTTATATTTTATTGAATATGAATTATTTGAGTACTGACGAAGCAAAGTCTCTCTTAAAACTTGTTTTTCAGTAATGTTCATACACATCTTGAGATTTTATAGAAAGTAACTTAGTTAGATATCCAATGAAATTGAATATTTTAAGTAAGATAGTTTTATGATGAAATACTGAAGATTATGTTAAACATTTTTGAAAGATATTTGTTTTCATAAGATTGATTAGCAGAAACAAAATTTTGTCTACTGAAAATATTTAATTCATACGATTTTTGTTAACAATTTTCATTTATTGGATTTTGTTATATCATTTGGATGTTATAATGAATGTTTATTTTATATGTCGTGTGTCATATAAGTGAACCACCTATATGACATTATTTTAATTTAATTCCTGAAGTTATAATTATTAAATATAATTTTTTGAAATTAAATATGTAGAAGGCTAATATGGAAATATTTAAATAATTTTATATACCTTCTATCAAGTTTTAACCTCTATTTATGAAATCCATAAATACAAAAAGTACGTACCGATAATAAAACTTTTAAATGAGCAGATGGACCTGAGGCAAATCCCCATTTTGCGGAGTTTGGCCGAAGCCATCAACAAATACATATATAAATATATATAAATATATATATATATATATATATATATATATAATAATTGATACATAATGTATTTATTCAGTTTGAAAATGTAGTAACACTACGAAACTCGAGTCACTGTATAATGAGTAAATAAAAGTGATAGAAAATAAAGTAATTTCTCAAAGTGACGGATTACTGCATTCAATACTCTTATTATTCTATAAATGCTTTTAGAATATTTTGATTTTGAACGATATTATAATTAAAATGGGAATTCCTACCCCAAATAACTATATTCAGCAAACATATTATTTACATTTATTTTTTCAAAGGTGTACGTATTGAATATGTAAAGCCTCTTTGAAAGCCTAAAAGCACTTATGGTTTTACTGATGTGGAGTAATGATGCTAAGGAGTGCACCATTTCAAACTTGCATTTTTTATCGGCTATACATAAAAAACTTATGAATATTTTTTTAATGTTATGAGTCTATTAGAAAGGTTGAACCTCGACATTTACGAAAGAAAAGCTACATGATTCAAATGGCTGCCACGACTGGCCATTCGATTAACACAATTTTTCAGTACATTGTCGATTGTTTGGGGTTCCTACAACAAATAGTCGAACGGAGTGAAATCATAGCTTCATCACTAAGGATGATTTTTATGGAAAAATACATATCTTCGGCCGTGCGATCATTAGCCCATTGAGCAAAGTGGAACGCATAGGATGGTCACGAGGCTTCACTTCTTGCACTAGTGGAACTTTGTAAGCCTACACACCAGGTCTTCATACAAAATTCACATCAGAGAAGTGCGAGAACTGTTCAGTTCTTGAGCACGATGACGAGTTTATGTTGATGGATGTTCAGCCACTTTCTGGGCTACAGCAGCAATGTTTTTATGTGTGCTCACTGGATAAGAAAGTGAACGGTTTGTTTTATTAGACAACGATCCACAAACGCTTCGTAAACTATTTCACAAATTTTCATGAGGGCATGTCATTTATATTGAAGTTTCTACGTAAATTTCTAACATTATAGTCAAAAGATTCCCCATTTTGGAAATAAGTTTTTAATATTCCCCATTTTTGTTCAAGCGTAAATCGACTTATTTCACGTCAAATATAAAACTTACGTTCTGTCAAAACACGAATGAGAGAAAGAAGTTGTGCCACACTCGCCACCATTACTTCAAAATATAAACGCTAGATGGCTCACCCTTTTCACGAAAAAGATAATAAAAGCAAATGATAGAGATAGAATAAACTTTCCGTGATGTATTTGATTAATGTTTTTTGCAAAGCATTTATATTCAAGAAAAAAAACAGAAATTCCCAAATATTATTGTTGTCTTCGTTTTAACCTTCTGCAACACTAAAAGAAATCCTAGTGCATATCTTGTGTTTCATGGTTCATGCAAGAAGTCACTCTTAAACATCCACCCTGCAATTCATCTTACAGCAGGGTCGTAAAAACGTCAAAGCCAAATTTCTTCGCAAATTAAGGCGTTGAAAATTCAGAATGGTCTTCAGACCGAAACGCGGTTTACCGAGTGAGTTCCAACGAGACCAGAAATCCTAAGAAGGGTGCTAATAAACCCCCGTTGTGAATGCTCCCATTAATTGGTTTTCGGTATATAGGTACCAGACCCGATTTGCCGTATAAACAATTTTACACTTTAAACGTATGTTGTGACTAATAGCAGTTAATGAATACGTATAGTTTTAAGTAGAGCGGCTGATTCTTACGATGAATGCTAAAAGATTGCAAAATTATTCAGCGGTACCAAAAAGATCTCGATTAAAAATATATTCGTCAACGTTTGAAAGCACTAAATTAGCATTTCCTGAACGTGAAGACTATTGATTGAATTGAAATAAAAGTGACGGCAAATTATATCTAACTTCACATCATATCTAATCTGGAAAAAAATCCATTATTTTTTCGTGAATTTCAAGACTTTTTTTAAAATGCTACGATTGGCGCCAAATGTGCACCGATTTGTTGTCATTTTGAAGGAAGCCTCTCTCACAGGAATCTTGGTTCTATTTGGCGAAAAACTCTAGTAATCGATTTTCACAATCTTCTCTTGATGCCAATTTTCTATCACTTAGGAAGTTTTACAATGTGAAAAAGAGATAGGAATCGCTTGATACTACGTCCGGACTATATGGTGGATGTATTAAAACTTTCCACCAAGCTTCCAGAGTTTCTGGCGAGTCACTACAGGTGTGTGTGGCCTAGCGTTGTCCTGATGGAATACAGCACCTTTTTGTTGGTCAAGTCTGACCGTTTCTGGTCAATAGCTAACTTCAAACGGCGCATTTGTTGACAGTTGAGATACAAATGATAAAAATGATATAGTATATAGTACTTCATTATTCAAAAAAATGTAGAAGCCACATCGTGGTGAAACAATTGTTGTAGTAGTACAAACATTTTGTGGAAAAAAATTACTGTCTTATATACATTTTTTTAATTAAAATGAGTTCCACCAAGTAAAGACCGAATCAATCAAATACTTCATTATTCGATGAATGAATGAATTTTACTATTTTTTCCATGAAATATATCGTCCATATGTCTTAAACAAACAAAATATGCCTGGTTTACGTAATGTCTTTCTAAAGTATTAATTTCGATAAATCGTGCGCAAAATAATTGCGATCAATATTTGATCTCTAACATAATTATAGCTTCTCTCTTTGTTTGCCATATCCCAAACACAGTTCGGAGAAAAATCTGGAAAACAACAAAAGTATAAAAATATAATGCAAAAATTGCGATAAGAAGGGTTTGATTAAAGAGAAAAAAAATTTGAATGCAAAAACAGTGACGAACGAATAAAATTTTGTTTCAAATGTAGCATACATTTTTTGAATTTGGTACAGAGAATGGTCGATCACAAACCAGAAATTTTAAATATGTTTTGTTTGATTGATTCGGTCTTTATTTTGTGGAAACTGATTTTAGTTAAAAAATATAGTAGCAGTATTTTAATTTCCACAGAAATTATATATCTTATATACTTTTTATCAAATATGTTTTGGTATTTTTTTTCCCATAATAAATATAGACGTTAAATATAAAAAAAAATACCCATTAGAAATATTCACATTTAGCGTTTCGAAGTAGGTAGAATTTACTACTCTAATACAGAAATCATTACAGAACGTTCCTCCAAAATTGTTGTAGAAAACACAATAGAAGTTGCTAGCAAAGTAAAGTATTTTGCTTTGATTTTGTTTGATCCTGATTTATTCTTATGAAAGATGAAAATTATGAGAAAAATTCAAGAAAAAAATTATTGAGAACTTAGCCAGATACTGACTGAGTTGGTATACCATTTTATAATTATAATTGATCATGTCGAAGGATCAACGCTCAGTTGTTCGTAAGTTATGGAGAACGTGCTGCTTAATCTACAAAAACAAAGAGAAAGGAGTGACACTTCGTGTAAAATTTGCAGCTTTTAGCGGAACACGATCTAAACCAGAAAACGTTTAGGAACTTCTGGCCTCAGGTTTCAAGAACTCATTGATTTACAACAGGCTTATTATATTTGGTAAGGCACCGCATTAGGGTTTTAGCCGACTTTAGAGCCGTGTTATTAAATATTATACAGAGATTTCGATATTTCTGCCTTTAGGGCTATCGGTTCGTGTAGACGTTTGCGTATATTCCCACAGCAGCAGTGGGAAGCAAACGTTTACTACAAAAAAGAAGTAATATGTGAGTGTTATACCAATGATTGACTAGTTCCAAGAATTAAATTCGAAATCTAATAAACTAAAAGACATGTATTCCGCTATTTTATTGATTTGATAAAATAGCGGAAATTAATATTTGTTTTTCTTATATTGAAGATTAATTTCCGTCAAGTAAAGACCGAGACAATCACAAATATATTACCTCGTTGAAATTTTACAGATTTTATTACGATGATATTCACAGTATTTCTTCGAAATTAATGAAGGTAGTCGAATGTCAACTCTTAATTACTACATTCAAATATAATTTCTGACTCATTTTTATGCAAAGCAATTAACAAAAATGAAAAATAATATTGTTATTCTTTATTTCAATATGAGTGTTTATCAACAATCATTTCAAATCCACACTAATTATCAATTTGAAAATAGGAATTTTAGGCAATGAACATTTTTATACGAATTCAAGCGTTGTTCAACGAGACCGTATCCAAGTGAAGCGAATAGATGATAATAGAACGCAGATAAATCTGAAGAATAAATTGCATGCTCTAGTTTCCCAACTGAAGCTCTCGATCGTTTCCCTGACTTTTTTTGCAGTACATGATGGGACATTATAATGAATCGTTGTCTTTCCATATTCCGCCCGTTTTTCTCGCAATGCTCGATTTGAATCGATCATTTGCTGTTTGTAGCGATGATGTTGTTTCACCAGGTTTTGGCAGCTCATAATAGATTACACCCTTCTGATCCCACCAAATACAAAGCATTGTCTTCTTTCCCAAGCGATTTGGTCTTGCTGTGAATCTCGATGGTTTGGGTTCACACATGACTTACAACTTTAAGGTTTCTCAACATGTATCCATTTTTCACCACCTAACACAATTCGATGGAGAAATAACTTTCTTTCATATCTGTCAAGCAGCAATTCGCAAGTGGTTTTTAGATTTCTAGCTGCCTTTAATTCATTTCATATGGAACCCATTTGCCCACTTTCTGAATATTTCTCATATTCTCAAAAGAATGGAAATGGTTTTCTACATCACATTCAATTGATCCGCGGGTTCTTGTTACTCGCGGTTATTTCAATAAGGCTTGTTGTAATTCGTTGTCTGCGAACTTCTGGTGGTTTCCCACGCTCTTCGTTTTTCAGGTCAAAATCACCACTTTTGAACCATGTGTATCACCAATACGCTTCAACAAGCATTCTATTTAGATTCTGCAGCAGTTTTTTTCAACTTATAACAGAAAACCAATGCTCTCCGAAAATAGGCACAAACTGCACTTGTTTAACATTACAAAAATAAATATACCGAGCTATGGAGGTTGTTGTGTGTTCTAAATCTTCATCAGACGTCAGAGGGAGATGAAGGCGCTTCAGAAGAAGTTTAACTGATAGCTAGCACAATCTATAAGAAAATTCTGAAAAACAACTTGAAATATAATATATAGTAATAAATAAAATTCTATTTTCACAAACCGCTTCATATTACACGACGATTGTTTCTCTACAGTGTGGCTTAATCAGGTTCTACATTTGAACTGATAGTGTATGAAAAATTACATATGTTCTTATATATGTATTGACAGTTATTACAGCAAATGGGAATAAATGTAGGATGGCACATATTTGGATATTCCCAATGAAGTGAAGAGAAACCGAGAATGAAAATAAAAGTTATTGCGGTGGTAGTTGATTTTTCCAATCTATTCAATCCAATCTACATAAAGATATTTCAATAAAGGTGATCTATTCGTATCTGCTTGTTCATTCAGGAGAATTTTCTGGGAATTGTATCGGTTTATTTCAAGTGATTCTAAAAATCTAAGAATCAAGAAGTAAAGTCTAGATTAACAATCTAGAACATTTACTCTCAATATGAATAAAATCACATTTGTTATTGGAATTATGTTCAACTTCTACTAAATGGTTAGCGTATGTAGAATTTGAAGTGTATCACTTTTAATGTTCGTAGATAATCTTCTTGAACGATCTGCCGGTCTGACCAATATAAACCATTGCTATTCATACGATTGAACTTATAGATTCCTGATTTATTATCTTTGTTTGATTTATCTTTATTATTGTTAAAGTATTTGTCTATGTTATTAATGGATCTAGAAGCTACAGTGTAACTAATTTTTTTCTTGAAATAATTGGCAATGTCCTCGGATACTCATCTATGAAATTAGAATGAATATTTTTGAAAAAGGGTATTTTGTGGTAGGATAAACTTGAGTTAATACTTTTTTTCTGTTTATAGTTCATCATTTTATCTATAAGGGTTAGGTCAAAACCATTATTTAATACTATTTGGTTGATTATATTGAGTTCTTTGTTTCTTTCAATACGTCACTCTGGTTCATAACTTCACAAAATATTCATTGACTCTTGCGAAGGGCGTGCAATGTGTTCTTGGTAAAGGCATGAAAAAAAACTTTGGAAAGAATCCATTTTTCAATTTAGTCCCCTGAAACTACAATGCATTGGTTAGATCGCGAAATAAGCTTCACTAAACCGTGTGAAAATAGTATATTGTGCAACTAGTGCGAGAAGTTGTCGATTGCCCACGAGAGTGAAGTTGCTCATTCGCTCGAGCATTTAATAGAATTTGAACATAATTTCAATAGCGAATATGAAATTATCTATATCGAGAGTAAAGGGTCTAGGTTAACATTCTTAGAATCACACCTAGAAAATTCTTCTGAACGAACAAACAGATACCAATAGATCACCTCTTTTTAAATAATTGAAAAAACCAACGACCCAAATAACCGTCATTCTAGTTTTAGTCCCATTTGCTGTAATACCTGTCAATACATATATAAGAACCTATGTAAGTTTTCACACAGTATCAGTTCAAATGCAAAACATGATTAAGCTAGAGTGTGGCGAAACAATTGTCGTTCAACAATGAAAAGTTGGTGAAAATTGTATTTTATTTATTACTAGTTGAAAATGAATTTCATTCAAGTAAAGACCAAATCTATCAAATACTTGAAATTTAATAATTTGAAATTGTAGTAATAGTTTGAAACTTTTGGTCACTTTATACCTCTTCAATAAAAAAGTGATAGCAAATAAAATAATTTTTCTGTTTCTCTTGCTAAAAGGAATTAAGGTTAGCTAGGACAAGGTAATTAGACAAAAAAATTCATAAATATCTTTATACTGAGAATTTCGAGCCTAAAGTAGTCCGAATTGATTACAGCGGATCTCTAAGTATGAGCAAAACATGGTTAAATTCAGTTGTGTTTGTCTATCTGGCAACATTTTCAAATTATAAGTACCATAACTTGAGAATAAAATAACTGAGACAATTAAAACATGCGTTGCCCAAAGAAAGTTCACGTTTGAAGTGTTCTTTTTACAATTTGTGGACATCTATAAGAGATATAAAGTGACTATTCGGATTTCAATAGTTTATAAATATTTGTTCCAATAAATTTTGAATCTCTCAAGAACAATCTACTAAATTAAGCAGAACCATGAAGAGTGAATTGTATATTCATGTGACTAAAATCCAACTAATCTAACAGTGAGTAAAGTTTTCTCAGTTCTTTAAAAAAAGAGAAATTACACTCGATTTATTTTCATTTAATTCCCAATTTAATTTCATATCTAGCTAAAACATTCTACAGGTCTGAATAAGAAGAACAAAAGCATTCAACAAAATTCCCAGGTATAACAATTAACCGAAAAAGGAAGTCGAAAAACATCTTCAAACATAAGTAGAGCACTTGGGGCGGCTTTCGTGATTGACTGACAAATATTTACAACAGGAAAGATTGACATAGTTTAAAATTACATATGGCGGCTTCTGAAGAAGATATTTTCGGGGTGGTACGGTGGTCTTTTTTAATTTCAAACCACTCACGGAGATGAGAAGGATATAATTTCGTCATTTCCTCTTGTTAGTTTTCTGTGCATCTGTATTGCACATCTTACAGTTGATTATGGAATGCTCTGGTTGAGTTAAAAATGAAAATAATCATTTTTACTTGCATAACACATAGAGCCAAAATAATGAGTAGTAATGAACGCTAAATGACCATGAACACAGCCAGGATATTTAAGGCGTGTTAATAATTTTCGTGAATTGAAAAACTGCATAAATTTCTTTCATAACTTCGGTTTATATTTACTATTTTTCTTACATAACCTCTCTTGTTACCAGAAAAGTTTGGACGATGGATGAATTGGAATAATAAAAAAAAATAAAGAAACCGAAATAAAAGCCGAACTAAATAAATGTTTGGTCAATTGTGTCTCTGACTTGGGCATACTATATTATCTATTATGTATAGTTCTTTTCAAGAGACTCTTATATTATTATTACCATAAGGAGTACAAAAAGGTCCTTTTTGCACTCTTCTGAGTAAATTGTGAAACATAAAAACTGTGTGATTGTTAAATAAAATTGTTATAATGTTTCACCTAGAGCCAACCGCATACTCCATTCCTTTAATTTGATGTGATAGTTTGGTGGAGTTCTCCAAGTTCATTTGATTCACCCTTATTCATATTTCCGCAGTCATTCACAGTTGAAAAATTTACTTATTCCTATTTTCCCAATACTTCAGAAAAAATTAATACGATCAAATTAAAATTTCTCGAATCAGGTATTCAGATGTATAATAACGGCTGGAAAATTTTTGCCAAATTTCGCGAGTATCGGCGGATCGGAGCGTCAACCAGATGTGAAAATGCTAATTTCCGAAAGAAAATACATAAAAACTCGAAATTTTTAGGGTGATTTAGGAGTCGAAATGGTATCTTGGAGAATGAAAAGTATTGGTTCAATGGTTCCTGGGTTATTCTCACTGTAAATTATATAAAGTTTAGTTCAGTATGGTTTTTGCACTCTCTCTTGTCACTATGTAACGATGCGGATCGAAGTGGGAAGGATGGAGACTTTTAGCCATTTATTTTTTTATTTTAATGAGAATTTCCGTTTCTTCAGAGAACCATTCTAAATTTACCAAAATTTACGTTTGTTTGATTTTCTTATGACAGAATAGAAGAAGTCTGTGTTTTAGTATATGTAGCTTTTTTAAGAAGTAGTCAAACTATTTGAAATTTTCCGCCCTGATGGCCGATCCTCACAAGATTTTGCAACAATCTTCATTCCAAGTCTCTAGCTCCTTTATTCAAAAGTTTACAAAGTATTTTTTTTGGCTGATTATATAGTCTGCACGAAATTTTATATTAGCCTTCCTGTCGTTATTTTACATCTAAGTTATGAATTTAAACTCGATAGTGTGACCGTTGTTGTGGTTTTTTTAGCGCACAACGCTGTTCCGCTCACAAAATTTTTGTCTATGTTTTGAATCTTTTAATCATACGTTCCTCATACGTGTGCGTTATTCCTTTCTTTTTAAACCCCGAATTCCCGATCAGTCGAGGTTCTAGATTGGGAAATGGTAATAAAAATAAGGGTAAATTTCAAATGCGAGTAATTTCAAAATCATCCTACTGATTTTGTTCAATAACATACACAGAATTTGTGTTTTTGAAACTTCTAATTATACGATCTTCTGAAAATTTTGTACGAATATGTTCTTTATGGTTCTTCTTCTAAATGCTGAATTTCAGATCGATTGAATATGTACTTTTGGAAAAATATGAAAAATTTTCTGCAAATCTGCTGAACCGATTTTACCTATAAACGAACTTGGTTAGTTCAATCTAGCCGTTTGGCTATTTCTGGCTGAAATTTGAAGATTACAGACATTTACAAAGCGATATCAGATTGTTTCCTAGACCAAGCTCATTTTTAAAATGAGATTAAACATTTAAGATGAAATGGAGACTTTTTTTTATCTTATGTAACTTGATGTTAGTCGTACTAAATCACACAATCAAAATATACACTTCTGCTCCATATGTAGCACAGACCTCGATAATCACAAGTTTTGGTATGCTTCAGCAACAAATCACTTGAAATTATTGTAGCTTATTTTAAAATCATTCGAAGTTGTCTGCCATAGACAAACGAATTTAAATATACTCAGACAAAGAAAATAAACCCGTTACTTCACAACTCCTCGCAGGCTAATTAAGAAATGGAGATTTCAAACTCACAAAATTCGTCCAATGCTAAAATGAGAGTTTAGTTGAAAAAGCATGTATTGCGAATCAATCTCGTAGAATTTTGTTTCACCAGAATGAACGGTGTATATTTAGTGTTACTCTGTATTCATTTCCATTTTGAAAATACAACTCCATGCAGAAATTTTTTCTGCATGCAGAGACTTATCAAGAATTGGCGTAGATTATTTCCATACCTAAAGGAATTATTCTGTTTGTTAACAATCTCAGTCTCAAAAATGTGTTGATTTTTATTTTCATAGAGTGAACGATAATAAAATCCTTAAACAAGAAATAATCTTAATCTGAAGAGATTAACTATAAGGGAATTATAATCAATTTCTAATTGTTCTTGGGCTCAATCAGCAAACCATTAAGCTTATGAAGGCCAAGCGCATTCGACAAAATCTTATATGGATGTTAATACAAAAAAATTTTCAAAACACTCCAAAATTACTCCAAATTAGGTAATTTGGATAAATCGATCGTTTTTCGTGTTTCGTTCTCTATTATCGTACATAGAGATATTTGTTTTCATGTTTCCAATGATTTTTGAAATATCAAACAGAGCATGAAAGTCATAAGGATCATAACTTTTATGAAAATCACGTTGAATAACGTTGAAAAAAAAATATCATGAAAACATTAACTTGCCACACCGAATGAGCATCAATATATACACCGGAATGAAACTTCACTAAAGAAAAAATTAAAAAATTACTATTAATCTAAAGGAACGATAAAAAATCATAGAATTATGAAGAAAAATCAATAGTAAAATCAATTCAGAATGAAATTCGAAATGATAATTTGATAAGGACAAAGGAAATTCTATTATTGTACTTTTCAAAGAAGAATATTACCAGAAAATGTTCAATTTTGCAGAAAAAAAATCCTCCAGGAAGTATAAAAGAGATACCATCTTAAAAACTGAAACTGAAAACAACTCTCAAAGCCTTCCAAATTGTTCTTACAAACTATGATGATTTCAAGTTGGTCAATTTGAATCCTACTCCTCCTCAATTTTATGACTTTATTAAAATCCATAAGGAGAAATCATCCCTACACCCTGCTGTATCATTCCTTAATAGCCTCCTAGTGAAATTAGCCTCTAAATTAAACAAAAATGTTTTCATATTTAACACATTCCAACTCACTTCATTCAATAAAATATTCAATTGAGCTCACGAAAACTAAAGGTTTTACCACTCCACTTTACAGTATTTGATTCACTTAATATGTTCCCTAGTATACTAAATTTAGGAGCATAATCGAATATTCTGACAAAAAATAACATCAATTCGGTTATCAAAAAATAAATTTCAACCCTTTTTGAACTTGGCGTGAAGGAAGATTATTTTATATAAAATAATAACTTTTATAAAAGGAAAGGGTTCACCTCTCAGCCCACTCTTCGCTGAAATCTTCCTATCCTTTCTCGAAAGAAAAATCGTAAAATCCGCACACGCAAAGCATATCATATTTTCGTAGAGATATGAAAACGATATATTGACTTGCTTCTGTGGAACACATTAGGAACTATAAAATACTGGAATATCTTAATGTGCAGACTCAAATTCATTATGATATCACAATGTAATAATGAAAAAAATCTTCTGGAAATAACCCTCAACGATAGATACAATTATAAACAACTATTCAAACCATCCGAACATTCATGAACTCGCTGCCTACAGATCAGTAATACATAGAGCGTTTTTAATTTCCTTAAATAAATATTTAATGATCAATTCAATAAATAATATTACATTGAAAATAGAACTGAACATAATGAAACAAAAAGCTACAAATAATCAACTCAAAACAAAAAAGGAAAACAATTGATTATGAAACAAATAGACCTCACTTCCAAAACAGAAAACAACGGCAAAAAGTTTGTAAAACTATCCTATTTTGTTGTAAACATATCTTGGTGTGAACACTGCGGTAGCAGTTTATAGGACAAAATGAGAGATCTTTCCAAAAAAGGTTCAAAGAACATCAATCGTCATTTAGGAACTGGAAGGTAACTCTTATTCTGAGAAACATTTTTTCGAAACTAATCATATCATACCAGAATTGGAGAATCTTGAAATTTTACACCGAACGCTATACACAAGTAACTCTACATCTTAGATCCATAGAAATATTTAAGCGCAAGCACGTTTAATAAATAAAATTATTAAATGATTAGACCGACCTTTGGCACATCAAACTCCTCGAAGTTTTGCATAAGCCGGAGTCCTCAACGAATATAAATAAAGAATCGTTGAGATAAAATTAGTTTCGTTCAGTTTGAAAATATAGTGAACAATACGAAACTGTATATATGATAGGAAACTAAGTAATTCCTTACTTCACTCCATTTACGTTGAATATGAGCCAACCTTCTTTCATTAATAAAATATTTTTGAAGAATTTTCATTTGATATCATGGATTGGCAAGCAATAATTAAAATAAATGATTAATTTTGACGTTAATAGCCCTTCAATCGTTTCTGTCGTTACGTTTCAAAACAGAATTTAACAACTGTTGTGTAAGATTAACACGTAGAAAAATCTACAAGAGCAGTTCATAAATTTCATACTAAGTAGCAGATTAAAAAACAATGTGCAATATTTCGCTCTGGTTTTACGACCCCCCTGAGCAAATATCAACTGCCAAACAAATTTCTCCATCGCATTTCACGGTTAACGATCATCCATCCCAATTCAAATACCAACAGTTTTGTTCGACGCGTAACCCATAAGGAGATTACGTCGAAAAAAACTCACTGTTTATAGACGCGAAACGAAAATTCAACTTCGATGGAACAAGTTACATTGTGTGTTACAGTTTAAAGAAAATATGCAAATCGTAGAAACTACCCTCGAAAGCTACCAGCATCCACAATTATTTCTGATCTAATTTTATGCGGCCAGACCATTTCGCAAAAAGCGGTACAGGTATTAATTCATTGTACTTAAATCTGGGTCGTCTAGTTCACCGTGATTTTTATTTACATCAGAAAGAGGTGGGTCCGCACGATGGTCGGGTATGTAGTCGGAACAAAGGTAGATGTGGGGCATCCTTTTGAAGGAAAAAAAACTAATAAATAATAGTTTATGCGAGGGTAGAGAAATGTAGTCCAGACCGGAGCATGGGAGGAATCTAGTGGCTCTAGGAGGGTTGAATGAAGTCGAGATCTACGGTGTTTCGGAGATTTTTATGTATGGGGATGGTGTAACCTAGCTAAGGAAGGGTTTGAAGTTGATTTTGCAAATATTTTTAGGTGCAAAGGATAGCAATACTATTTAATAAAATATTCTTTTCCAGCAATAGAGTTCTCTAGAAATAAATAATATGTCCAGATAATTCAATTATTTCATGACCTAATTGTCAATCATTAATTTAGTAATAAAAATTTTACTCGAATTTTCTATTCAATATAAAATTTAAATCTCGACAGTAATTACAGTGGCTATACCTTTGAGAGATTTGAAGAAGGGAATGCTCTACTCTATCTACATGTATAAAAACGATATATCCTACTTGTTGAGAAAGTTTTAAGGGACACTTATTTTATAATTATAACAATAAGAGTTTAGTAACTCATTTGGTTGTTTGAACAAGAGAAGTAAAAAATGTTCAATTTAAATTATGTATACAAAAATCTTAAGCATAACCGAAATATTTGAAATGATTTGAAATAAATTTTTTATTACTGTAATTTTACTAGTAATAAAAGACTACCAAAACATTCAAATCGTACTTTTCTATCCAAGATCTCCATATGTATTTGGTAATCTATATTTTTGACATATTTTATAACCAGAATTTCGCTAAAATATTTGAAACATGATTTTCTGCTTCTTCGAATCTGTACTCGGAAAATTTCAAAATTTAAGTAATCTATAAGTTATTGTGTTTACTAGTTGAAAAGATAAATTAAGATTTTATCATCTTGTCAGAATAAATCGACTGAGCTCATTTTTAGTTCAAAGATAACAAAAACAGACATTTTGATGAGGTAAGTACTCAAGAGACAACATAAACCACATTCGATTGAAAACATAAGTTCTTCTTAACAGTATATGTATAGGGTTCTATTAGTTTCAATTCGATCAATTTCGAAAGATTTTATGCCGCATGAATCGAGGTAATGAATCTTAATAAATAATAAATAAATTCATACAATAGAGATACAATATAGATTTTATTTCAAAATGAAACATTTCTATACATCCCGTTTTATCAGTTCTTCCATGTCAACTGAAAAAAATCAATTTTTAATTTTCATGCAGTGAATATTATAATATTCGAAACATTGGTAACTGTACGCAATCATTAAACTTTTGAAGTGTTCACTGACAATTCCTTGCATTCTGGGTATAGTTTCCTTTAAAGATTCTGATTCTAATTTAAGCTGGAGTGTTATTTTCCATAGTGCTAGATAAATTGCTAACAACTTGGAATATGTTTTACCTTCACGTTGTTTCTTTTCCTCGTCCTGAATCACTTTTGAAAAACAGCTGAAATGAAGGTTATTAGTTTTTAATCTTTCTGTAAAATTCAATTATATTTGGCCTTATGAAACAAGATTGTTTTCAATTTGGAATTAATTTTTATTGAATAATTTTGGTACCACTTGAAACTAAGCGAACAATGTTCCTAGGACTGTTTTGTTTGCCAATATGTAAATAAATGAATATCACATATATTAATGTGTATAACTAAAATACATTCTATATAATCGGGAAATTTCCCTTGTAAAATTTAACTGCTCTTACTTCCATATTTCCAAATATAATAACATCCCAAATCATCTGACAAAATGATTATACTGCTCAAATTTTTTCCAATTTTGATATCTTAATTATTACGATATGTAATGATCTAAGATAATCTCAAAAACCTACCCACTGAATTAGGTGAAACTTAATATAAATTTTATAGCTGTTTTCTTATGTGCTATTGCACTTTCTTGACGCAATATTTTTATGACGATAAAATAAAATTTTGTGTGAAATTTGCAGTGCATTCATAAACTGTTAATTTTTTGGCTTTTAGAATATTTTCCTGACATTTGTTTTCATTTCAGACAAATTATTAACGAATATTGCAAAAGTACGTATAAAGATTGTTTTTTTATATCAAGGAACCTTTTTATCTGACACTATCCATTCCATAGCATGCGTAGCACGAGCGACTGCGCTACCCAGGTCGTTTTTAACCTGAATCTTGAGGTTTCGGGGGGTACCTAGACCATCCCTTGCAATGAAGTCAGGTAGGACTGGTTAATTTTTTTCGTTTTATTCAACTGATGGATATCGTAGTCGTTTCAACCCCCCATTTTAATTTAAAGGGCATTGCACTATTTCATATGACCATCGTATGCTCGTTACCTAATGTGCATGAAGTGAAAATGTGCAATAAATTTTTGGAATGGTCGGATAATGCGATGTTTTCAAGTACGAAAAGACGTTAATGTGAAATATTGGGTGATATCTCACGTGACCATTACTGTACGAATAACTTTGGCTCTTTACTGACCTTCGGTTTAAAGTATTCACTGAGAGTAAAATATATATACAACATATACAATAACTTTCTTGAATCCTGTTATTTGAAGTAAAATTGGTCTTACTTAGGATTTAGGATTCCACAAATATAATAAAAAAGTACTATGAATATTAAAAAGACGTTTCGTCCTCGGTTGAGGACATTCTCAATTTTATTAGTATACAAATTAAAATCATGTGACCATTCTGAAAAAAGATATTACAGTCATAAAAATATATAAAATAGGAGTAAGTAGAAAATAAGTATTACTTAGTAGCTCAACATTCACAAACAATCTACCTTCTACTGGTATGCAGCATCGTCTACGTATTGGTTCACAATAATTCACGAATGACGCGGTCTGCCGTGAAATATTAGGTGTTTTTAATATTTTCGCTGGATATCTCCGTATGTATTTCAAAGGAAAACATCATTGGTTATAGAGGATGCTCGCGAACATAACGATTGGTGATGGAATATTTTAAAAAAAATGTTAGGTCTTGTATCTACATTTAGAATTTTTCTCTATAGGATGGTGTGATATATCTGACTAAGGTTTCTTATATCTGTTCTGTCATTCATGGCGTTTTTTGTTTTTTTTTTATATAAATAATTTCCTTAATGCTTCTCTTATCGTTATTAGTTTCAAAAGCAAGGATCTTCGTATTTTGGAAGTATGGGTTGTGGTCATCTGTTGAAATATGTTTGTTAAGTGTGTGCTTGAGTTTTTCAAGTATTTGTGCCCTTTCAGTCTATTGTTCAACAATTGTGATGTCATGCCTATATATACTTTCTCACAATCTTTGCAGGGAATGCTGTATATCAAATTTGACCTCTTCATTGGTGGAATTTCACTTTTTAGCGGAGTAAAGAGTTTTTTCAAATTATTGTGCGTTCTATGGCATACCTTCAAATTATATTCAAATCAATTCATGCCATAAAATGCATAATAATTTGAAAAAATTGTTTACTCCGCTAAAAAGTGAAATTCCACCAATGAAGAGGTCAAATTTGATATACAGCATTCCCTGCAAAGATTGTGAGAAAGTTTATATAGGCATGACATCACAATTGTTGAACAATAGACAGAATGGACACAAATACTTGAAAAACTCAAGCACACACTTAACAAACATATTTTAACAGATGACCACAACCCAGACTTCCAAAATACGAAGATCCTTGCTTTTGAAACTAATAACGATAAGAGAAGGAAATGATTTAAATAAAAAAAAACGCCATGAATGACTGAACAGATATACAAATATAGTAAGAAACCTTAGCCAGATATATCACACCATTCTATAGAAAAAAATTCTAAATGTAGATACAAGACCTAACATTTAAAAAAAAAATATTTCATCACCAATCGTTATGTTCGCGACCATCCTTTATAACCAATGATGTTTTCCTTTGAAATACATACGGAGATATCCAGCGAAAATATTAAAAACACCTAATATTTCAGGGCAGACCGCGTCATTCGAGAATTATTGTGAATCAATACGTAGACGATGCTGCATACCAGTAGAAGGTAGATTATTTCTGAATGTTGAGCTACTAAATAATACTTATTTTCTGCTTGGGTACGTCACCTCTTAGTCCTATTTCATATATTTTTATGACTGTAATATCTTTTTTCAGGATTGTCACAGGATTTTAATTTGTATACTAATAAAATTGAGAATGTTCTCAACCGAGGACGAAACGTCTTTTTTATTTTATTTGTGGAATATCCAAAATCCTAAGAAAGACCAATTTTTTTCATATATATATATATAAATATATTTATATATATATATATATATATATATATAAATATATATATATATATATATAAATATATATATATATATATATATATATATATATATATATCAAATATATATATATATATATATATATATATATATATATATATATATATATATATATATATATATATATATATATATATATGTATATGTATATATTTTAGCAGATTCTACACGATAAAAAATTATCTACAAGTATATACGATTCATTTCATCATACTGATGCGATTCAAATAAAAAGGATTATAAACAATTTTTTTCTTCACCCTTTAATTTTTACTCAACTCTCATCATATTATGTGAACAAAGTTTAGTACTGAAGAGAATTCTTTTGAATTGTGACTCAGTTCAAATACGCACCTGATGTTGTCATGGTATGACAAAACAATTGTGGTGAAAATAATAAAATTTGGGGTAGGTTAATATTCTTTTTATTTTTATGAATTTCAAAATGAATTTTTGGCAGGTAAAAACCGGGACGATTGAAGAATTCGAAATATGTTAATACATCAAAGTAAAACATATATTCCTTTTATAAAAGCAAGGATAGACAACACTCATATTTCCTTTATAGTAAGCTTACCAAATGACAAATATGTTGTACCTGCATGGTTTTTCTCCTAAACTAACTTGAAAAGTAACTCATGTTATGTTATGTGTGAAAAGAAATACTACACATAGATCGGTCCTTCAGTCTTTTCAGATAGAAGAAAATGAAATTGTGGGATAAAATGAGAAAAATATCTATCCTTCTCTCAGCCTTTTATTAATTTTGAAATTTGAATAATTTATCTCATGTTGGATTTTTTTATCATTTTATTCTGCGGTCAATAGCTCCGAAGTGATAAAAATGAAATGAAAATTATAAAAAATCGGAATATCTGCACGCTAATATATAATAATTTTAAATTTAAATCCATGATTCATTCACTAATAAAAAGCGTTTATTTATAAATATTGTTAGATACCACATAGAAGAAATCAAAGCGCGATAAACGTTTGATCTCTTTATTTATTTTCACTATTGAAATTAATTTAGTTTCGATACATCCTTAAATGTAACATTTAACAATAAACTAAAAAAAATTTCCACATAAATAATTTTGTTTACATTAACTTATAGCCCTACTTTACCATTTTTAATCAAAAAAAAGATCTGGGTTGTCTTGGATCCCTTGATAATTATATATTTTTCCTGGTGAAAATGTGGGTTAATAGTTTTTCCCCATTATTTGATTCCGATTATTTCCCACCTGTAAATAATGAATTTGTTGACGTCAGTTCGTCAGCGTTTCTGTTTTTACTCAATAATTTTTAATCGCCACTTCGTGAGTTGTTTAAGCCACTTCTAGTGAAAATTTAAAAAAATGTGGACAAAGAACAGAAATAAAACATGATGATATCGTACAGATCTATGGAAATTTATTTCCAATATATTTATTCCCAACTTTCTTGTTCATATGTGAATTTTCACATAGGGTATTTACCCTAAACAGTATTAAATTCACATTTAATTGATCCTCCTACACAGTTTTTTGATGGTCTATCACATCATTTGACACTAAATCGAATAATTTCCTGATCCGACTCAAAACATCTGCCTGAATTAACAAATTTTCCATGTGTTAAACGCAATCAATTGCTCTATTAGACATAAAACAGCGCTTCCCATAACCAATATTTTGACAGAAGGGGTGGGTGAACATTTATCAATTATTCGATAATTGCCCCATCACTTATTCGTGTTTGTAGGTACAAGTTTTAGGGTGAGAGGACTCTCATAAAAACTTACGTAATCCCCTGTATAATTACTTCACAATATGACAATCATTATTAATAATTTCAAATATGATTTATGGGAAAGGTACATTATATCCGTCCTAGATAATTCAATTATTTTAAAAACTATATTTTGTTAACTAACTAAATAATAAGATAGTAATAGTTATACATTCTGAAAGAGTTCTCACAAAAGATTTCTATTCAAATAGTATAAGTTTTCTCTATTTTTGCGCGCTAGTTTCAGAGAACAGATGCTATTGTTTCGCTAAAATGTCGGTAGTTTTCAAACTTTTAGCCAAATATGGTCTTGAATGACTAGGACGGACTCACGAATGAATAATCCAAGGTTGAAAGTATTTTGGCAGGGCCGTATGTAAATAAGCTAACTTTCGAACGGAAAGAGATATAGCGTTGAAACATTCAAGGAAGATTAGGAGTCAAATGCCGTCGACAACTTCGTTATTAGGTTCAGTAGTTAGGCAGTTATTGACGTTTGAAAATTTTTCATATTTTCCTAATATTTTTTGAACTACAGATTCGATCTGACATTCAGCACGTAGAATAAGAACGTGCATGTTCTCGCAAAATTTTGTTAGTATCGTATGATTAGAAGTTTCATAAAAAATAACTATCGAACGAAAAATTTCGATTTGAAAATTTGTAGTTTTGTTGCGTGAATATCTCGGGTGGTTACTTGGCAGAATCAGTCTAATGGTTTCGCGATTATTCATATTTGAAATTTCTATTAGTTTTATAATTATTTTCAAAAGTACAAATCTGATTGATCTGAAATTTGGGGTTTCAAAGGATAACGGTAATGTACACGTTTCTTCTATTTTATCTATTGCAGTTACAAGTCAGTGAAATTTAGACAACTACTAAAGAAGCGCGTTGAAATTACTGCTGTTATTGGATAAGATGTATCCGATGCTTGTAGTTATATATGTATCACGTTTTTCATTTATAGTTTATTCTAATGGTACTGACGAATGTTTCGTTTACACTTGACGGAGTTCGTCACATTACACATAATCTACAAATTTTCTAGAAATTTCAGAATTGTGTTCAATTAATTCTTAAAAATGAAAAAATGTAACGAAATGCTCTGATATGTCTGATACGAAAATGCGTCAGTAGTATCGGGTGTTTTTTTCGAGTTATAGAACTTTAAATTGGAATAAAACACAATTTTTTTTTACTTGAAAGATAATTTCATGTCATTTATGTTTTAAAAATAATTTCCGGCATATGTCCAGCACGACTAGCTTTGAGGAACTGCATTCGACCAGACCAATTTTGGACCACTTTTTCGAGTAATTGAGGTCTTGTTTCATCAACAACACGAGTTATGTTGACTTCCAAAGCGTGTATTGTTTCTGGTTTATCAGCATAAACCAATGACTTGACATAACACCAAAGAAAATAATCCAGTGGAGTTATGTCGCATGATCTTGGAGGCCAATTAATTGGACCATTTCTCGAAATAATGTTATCGCCAAATCTTTTTTTTAATAAATCAATTATTGCAGTAGCAGCATGAGGTGTAGCACCATCTTGTTGGATCCGAAACACTTCTGGGTTGATACCAATCAAATTTCGAAACAAATAATCATTGATCATCGATCTGTAACGAGCACCATTCACTGTAATATTAGCTGCAGCATCGTTTTTAAAGAAATATGGACCAATCATGAACGTTAGTGCGGCATGAGTCTTTCCATGATAATTTGTCAATGCTCACTAAACAGAAATGTCAAAACAACATGGCTTCTATCTTCTGTCAAATAGCAGTTATCCCTATCGAAAGTTCTATCACTCTAAAAAAAAACATCCAAGACTTAAATAAATCAGAATTAGAAACATGTTATTCCATTAAGAATAGCAACTGCTTGTGTCAAAGTAGTCTTTTATAATTTCTTGTTCTGTTGAAAATAATTCTTTGAATAAATAAATACAGATATGTAGATTTTTCATCTTATTATGGTATTATAAATTAATATACCAGTATTTACTTATTTGTTATGGATTCCTAAATCATAGGAAGCTACTTGCAGAAAATTTTGGGGTCAAATTATTGTTGCATGATTTTTTTATGTTTTCGACAATGATTTTGTGAATAAATGAATATTAATACATAGATACGTTGATTGATACTTTGTTAGTGTATGAAAAAGTAATATACGAGTACTTATTTGATGTGGATTTCCAATAGATAAAAAGCAACTGGGATTTATAAATGTTTAATAATTTGTCGAAACTTTGATAGAAGTGTTGAAATAATGCCTAGACAAAATGAAACACTCGAAATTTATTTGTTTTTTTCAACTAATTTCATGAGGTTATCTGGCTTTACATGAGTACTTCAATTAAAAGTTTCTTTCTGTTGGGGTTGTTTCTGTATTGGAATAGGAAAAATTCAAGCTTGTTCAAAATTTTCACAATAAGCATTAAGGAATATATAGATTTCGCAATTAAATAAAGGGAAAATCTGGGTGTACGTTAATAACTTTTATCCGAATTTGCTGGACAGCCATTCATGGAACGTTGTACAAAATCCAGCTTCCAACCTTCATTGATCAAAAAGGTTTTTCAGCTTTAGCCGACTTGTTATAGGAAACAGCGTGCTATCGCCTTGCCTAAATGTCTGTAATTTTTAAACTTTGAGTAGAAAATGGTCCCAAACAGCTAGGTTCGACTGATTCAGGAAAAAGACGAGGTCAAAAGTAATTATGCCTGGGAGGTAGGTACGGCGGTCTGCATACACTTTAACTCTGAATTATTATCCACGACATAAATTATTTGTCATATCCTTAAAAGCTGATGCAATTATTTTTTACCATTCTTTTATTTTGAGAATTTTATATGGTTTTGGAATAGTAGATTTTTCTGTGTATGTATGTTTACATACATACCTATATATATTATCTTAAAACGTATTGATACGTTTTCATGTCGTAAAGCGAAAAAAGCTTTTTTCCAGAAATTGAAAAAATTTTATATTGATTATATATATTTTATATTATTTCAGTATATCTTCAATATATATTCTAGAAGTTTAAAGATACTTTTTTAAATTTAAAGGGAGGTATATCATTTAACTGCAAAATTAATTAAGTGTTTGGCTACAAATCTAGAATGTCTTTCTTTAAGTATCACGTTGAGCCCAATGAGCCAGAAGGAAATTAGTATTGACAAGGCCAGGTTGATCATTCAACATTAATTTTTATTTATTATTTTGAACATAAATTTTGGTTAATACACAAAATAGTGCAAAGTATTAACATAAAATGGGGAGCTTTTAAGCGCTTGTTCATCAGTCCATTTCGTCTGAAACTCACATATCTGTGAATAATTTCTTAAGGAAATTTAGATATGACGTGAAAACATTACGCTGCGCCTGGATTCAAACACGAAGTATGACGCGTTAACCATCTGGCTACTTGAACTGTTAAAATTTGTTGGTTTTCTTATAGACAAACCATATTTACAGACTTTAAATCTCCATTTTTAAAGATTTGAAAGACGAAAATTTTCCATAATTTATTTTCACGAAATTATGCCTGAGCCTTCGTGTCCTTACTTCACAACTAAATACTAAATTGCAACTCGGAAGTATATGTATCATCCGAAATATTCAAAAATTAAAATTTTGAATTAAAATAACTCAGAAACCATTGAAATACTTGTATTCATTTTTCGACATAACTGACATATTCAGATTCTAAATCTAGCCTGAAAATTTCAAATATTTGAGATTTTTGTTCGGAAATTAGCATTTTAACCCCAGTCATTCACCCGAGAGGCCGATCCTCACGAAATTCGTCAAAAATCTTACTATCATTATTGAAAACGTAAAAACCGAATTTTATTTCGATTGGGAAAATCGGGAAAGTTTGAAATGCTAATGTCAACGAACCATCAACGAACTTTAGCGAGATAATTGTGCACCAACATTTAGGCAAGTGATCAAAACGATAGCAAGCAGTTTCCTAGAATAAACGCGCAAAAAGGACTGAAATTCACCTTAAAATTTCACAATTTGCGTTTTGAAATGTAAAGATTTCAAAAATTGAAAAAAT
Source organism: Megalocaria dilatata (assembly GCA_034642435.1). Taxonomy (NCBI): domain Eukaryota; kingdom Metazoa; phylum Arthropoda; class Insecta; order Coleoptera; family Coccinellidae; genus Megalocaria; species Megalocaria dilatata. The sequence goes on from CM067858.1 coordinate 13,591,213, forward strand.
ACGCCAATAGTCTTTAAATCTAGTGATTTTCGATATAATTGTTCCAAGAAAATTTCATACGCTGGCTTTGACAGGTTGTCCAACAATAATCTTGCTGGATTTTCAGCCAATTTAATCCTCCTTGGGGTTCGAAAACTGAGAGTTGCCATTAAAAAAGAAAATTTTCCACAAACTTGAATATATAACTCTTTAACACCATTAATATCAATAGATATAATGATGGACAAAAATTTTTAAACCTTTAAATGTACCACTTCTCATCATCATAATATTTTTACAATATTCATTTTCCATAAGAGAATTCAAATTTTTCAGCAGAATTCAATGCAATCTTCAATTCCTACTTAGATATCCGACAAAATATATGTTCTTGTTGGTCAGAATTATGTTTAAACTTTGACCACTGTGTCAATCTTCTTTAAAGTTTAAAGGTAAAAATTCTGGAGAAATGCTGAACACCTTGGGCTTGAATGTAAGCCTTACATCGACGAACTAAAAATCTCCTTACTCGTCAGATGACGTTTAGGTCGTTTCTTATCTGGTTAGCTTTTGAATTGTATCAAGTAAATATTGATGATGTTGTGATTCTAATAAGAAAGTCAACTTGTTCTATATGTTCCCACAAATAAAGAACGAGAAAATCAAGACGTGGCGAACGAGGTGGCATGGTATTGGTTCCTCCTTATCTATCCGTCTATTCAGGAAATATTTAACCAAGAAACTACTTGTCTCTCTCCATGTGATGGTGCACCATGTGTGTCATTAATGAAATCAAAAAGATTATGATTTTCAAAATGTCCATACAAACCTATATCCAAATGATCATTTCAACATGCCTCGGCATAAAATCACTGTTAAAAATCCCACCTCAAACGTTGACACTGAAACGTTGCTAAATTTGTCTTAGTCTAATAGAGAATGAAATTTTGAATTCCCGCACATGTTCGTTATAATTGGTGTTTATACAATACCTAGTAAAACAAGCCTTGTCAAACTACATGACAAGCGAAATGAATCTATTATTTTGTGCAGTTTGTTGAAGTATTCATGGACAAAATTCTAACCGTTTAGGGCATTTCCAGCATGTAATGCTTGTATGCTTTTTATAAAATGGATACATTTCTTGTTTTAAGGCACGCCATAAAAAAATCGGTAATAAATTAATGCTAATAACTACATGCCGAACACCAACTGAAGAATTGCCAAGAACACCTTCTAATAAATTTTATCCATTTTCTACATTCACTTTAATTTTTTTTAGTTCAAAACGTGAATCTGAAGAAATCACAGTGTTGGCAAAAAATTTTCGTTAATTTAAATATTTTGGAAATATTATTTTTCATTTTATTTAATTAATATTCACTTCAGTTGGGTGAATGGCTTTTTTTCGAGCAAGATTACTTGTTTCTCGGAGTCTTCAGAATTATGCACTAAATAATATATAGGCAGTTTGGTGTCTCCTTGGATACTTCTATATTCTCAAGCTATTGTCCTTTAGTTTTTATTAGAATACCCACATACAAAAACAATTTATGCTTACTCTTGAGTTGAGAAAAAGTGCAATTCATAACGTCAGATGTCAAATGAATAATTAAAATAACACGAGTTGCCATATCAAACGGTAATTTCATTTGTTAGCCTACTTTTAATTTAAACATGGATTTCAAATGCTTGTATTTTCTATATTGAAAGGAAACTATATTCCTTGAAAAAAATGTTTAGAATTTGCACATCTATCATCTGCCATAGTTTGTGATAGAACTTATAGAACGACCTGTATAGAAGATATTGATCCAGCTGAAAGCTACCTAAAAAAGGAAAGCATTATGTTCACAATTTTTGAAGAAAAGACCTGTGAAGAGAAATCATTTTCTCGATCAATATGGTAGGAGTACAAATAAGTTTCCGCCGTTTTATTGTAGATGGCGCGGCACGGAGTTTCAGTTAGTTTTCGCAGATGATAACCGGCTTAAAAAATAGTTTGGACATTCAAGAACAACATAACCTATTAATATCGTTGATTTTATATTGGTAAAATACAATTTTTTTAAGTTGAAAATGTCAAAATTTGAGCCAAGTAAGCGTCATTTGCGGGAAATATTAGTTTACTTCTTTAGTTTAAAGAACTCTGCTGCTGAGGCGCATCAATTGCTCGTAGAAGCATATGGTGAGGGTGCTTTGAGTGAGAGAACGTGTCGAGAGTGGTTTCAAAAGTTTAAAAACGGTGATTTTGACGTAGAAGACAAAGATCGCAGTGGAAGGCCAAAAATTTACAAGGATGCAGAATTGGAGGAATTATTAGAGGAAGATTCATCTCAAACACAAAAAGAACTTGCTCTAACATCATAAGTCATTCAGCAAGCAGTCTCACATAGTTTAAAATCATTTCTTCTATAATAAATATTTAAATTGTGTTAAGAAACGGCGGAAACTTATTTGTACTCCTAATACTGTAATGAAAATAGAGATTGTCATTATTTTTCTAGAAAGTACTCAGAATTTAGCTGAGGCGTGGCCATATATTTTTTATGCCTCATTAGCTATGTAAGTTACTTCTACCGACTTGATTATATAATAGTTTCCTCTACCTGACTCCCCTAATCACTCATCTAGCTCCAACAAAATAGTGCTTAATTCCCTGCAAGTTTCATACAGGAAATTTTTCTAGGTACCTGAGAATGTTCAGTGGAAAGATTATACTTACCTGATTATCATAAAACATAAATAAATCACAAGAACTACTTGCTACAATACTCATAAATGTTGTTATTATGCAGAAACCGTATTCATAAATAATGACAAAAAAATAATTATGATTCACGTATTTAGGGGAATGACTTATTGCAATCTCACCTAATCTGCAGAAAGGCAGGTCTGTACTCGAAATATTTATAGGAACAATTAGGCGATTGTTTCAATCAAAAAGTCTAATGAATTACTAGAAAGGTGAGTAATCGAATATTTTTCCGTTAGCAATAAAGATATTTCCAAGTTGTGGAATGAAAAATATTTCACCAATTTTCACAGCATTAATTGATCATTGTGAATTGCATATAGAGATATAGAATTAAGTAAGTCTTCACTGCCCAATAAACATATGCAATAATATTATCTATGAGTTGCCGAGAATCCTCCGGCATTAACAATATCAAAATATAGAAACAACATTTATACGCACTATGAATAAATTACATGATATCTAAACTGGGATTAATTTCTCATTTAAACTATTACGAATTATCTTTTTGTAGGTAGGTTTTTCTGTTCTTGTTCTCCTTTCGTATTTTTATTGCATGTCAAACTATTAATTTATTTTCATAATATTTATAAATGTGAATTTTTTTTGTTGAGGAAAAAATTCGCATTATATATAGCAACGAAAATGAAAAATTGTATTTTGTCGATGCGCTAATTTTATTTGGATTTACATGGAATTTTTTGGAAGAGGCTGTAAGCCTCATAGGTTTGAAATTTAAAAATTTTCAAAGCGAATATTCTGTCGGAATATCTGCAACATCTAACATCTAGGATGTAGATGAATGCAATAGTATGGAAAATCAAAGATTTATAGGTATACTTGTGAGATTCAGAAAGAACTGACTGAAGTCCTAAGATGTAGGACATGTTTACTATCGATTATTTGTGATGTGTTCTGTCTTCTACCGAGCGGAACTTTCAACCTGAAATAATCATTTTATGCCATTTTTATGCAAACCTCCTGCTGAAGACACTGATATTATGGGCATTTCTTGGTCAATGCAACACGATTATCCACTGTTTCACACTGCTTTTGTTCGTCCAGAATATTTATCCAAAAACTCGATTCACAACGCCTAAATTCAGTATCGACAACATCAGTTCAGAAAACTCAAAAGACTCTTCCGAAGACACGGATTTAGGCGGTAAAAACCGAATAAAAAAAGTATTGAAGCTCATTTAAGATTCAGAGTAACAGAAAGACTTCTACAACTATTGTATTATGTTTCAAAAATGAAAAATTCTTGGAATAAGAAAATTGTGTTAGGGACAATATATTGACAGCCATGAAATTCTTTCGTAAGAATAAATTCCTTTATTTTCTAAACGAACTCACACTTTTTCATTTAATTCTTTTCAGTTTTTTCTTGAATCACTTAGAGAATATATATTGTTTTTATGTAACATTAAGTAGTTACAAAGAGTTTGATTATTATGCTTCAGTAAAAGAGATCAATCCCTTGATTAATAAAAAAACCCATTCCACCCCTGTCATATATGTGTCTTTACCTTAGGATGAATAGACGTTTTCAGTACATCAATAAAATGAACACATATCCCATATGGATGCCAGTTACAAGATCTGAATAACTGGATGCTCTCATTAGCCGGCTTGTGTTTGAAACAACCCTTCTGAGCGGTATTGAGTGAGTTGCACTTATTGAAGAATGACTTCTTGATGGACGGAAGGGTTCAGAAAGCACTTCCACAGGTATTTGCAGCCCCAAGATAGAGTCAATACTATGCCGTCTAAGATTTCGTTGCATTCTAGCTCAGAGAGGTCCTTTCAGACTAGGTGTTATATAAATATGTTCACAATAAAAAATAATATAAAAATACTCTAGTGACTTCAGAACTTTCAGTATACTCGCTTACAAATACTTAAATTAATTTCAATTTGATGTCAATAATAGATTGAAATTTTTTTTTCATTTTGAAAATTACATATATGAAGTATGCGGTTGGCTATCGTCAGTTAAACTCAGTATCTTTTATTTTGTTAGTTTTGAGTGTCCTAGGTTAATGATTATATACAACCTAACCTTCGATGCTTTGGCTGGCTTTCATCCTCTCCTTTTCACTCAGCTGGCGCTCTTTTCGACTGCGGGGTATAGCGATTAATTTATTGTTATGTACTGACGCGAAAAATCCTTCTGTCATGCGTAAGCAGCTTCAAACTCTTTGTGCAAACACCATACCTAATTGGAAAAACTTTTTTCATATCCAAATTTTCATACACAATGTTAAAGACGGTATCTTTTGATACATGTGAAGCGGCAGCTATCTCGTGCAACTTAACTTTAAGGCATAACACTTTTCAGTATTCTCCGCATTTTCGATAGTTATTAGATCGTTTTTAAAATAATCTCACAATATAAATGTCTTTATTTGATAGACACTTTCCTCGGTAGTACTTTCCTAGATATTGCTGAAATCGATAGGTATTTTCCTCCATTAAAAACAGTATTTCAATACAGACATTTCGTTCTATTCTTCATTTAAACAGACATAAATGAAGCGCCACTTAACCATTTGATATTTTGACATTGACTGAACCAAATGTCATGAAATTTTCATATTTATCTTTTGAAGGTTGGTACTACCGAAAAACAAAGTTGATATGGCATTGACAGCGTCTACTATGTGTCAGTCCTGAGACTAATTGACCATCTAGTACCAGAAGTGTAAATTTATGATTACCAATTATCTATGCAGTGGGTTGTTAAAGTTGACAGGCTTGGTCAAATCAATTCGATGTTTCTTAGGACTTGCTCTTGTGATGTATTACAGTGTCGAAAAAGTACCGAGTCTTTTAGCATAAGTCGAACTAAAATTTATTTCATATCCAAATAATTCTTTGAATAGTACAAATTGATTCTTCAATTTAAATGGCTGTGGACATCTTTCTCACACTCGAAGGAAGATATTTAGTCACAATTTCCTTCACTTGAGAAATTATGTTGGAGACCTTGATGATAATAGTCCATTGCGAGGCAAATATTTTGCCATATTTCTACCGCTTTTGAATGTACCGCTTATGCCCAAAGGTTATTGATTTCGTCGATTCACATCAAGCCTTCTGTAACGTTTCTGCATACATACGAAATTTTTTTCGCGGAGCAAAATTCAAGTCAGGTTTTATGTTAAATATTTGTGTCCATTGTGAATATATACTTGAGATGAACTGACAAAATCGAGCAGTGTAAATAAACTGAACGACAGATTACGCTCGAACTCCGCATGACTATATTGAACAGTTGTGACAAGCCAAATTTGTGAAACGGGATTGAATGATCAATTCACTGGTACTTTATTCATGTTATTGCAAATACATGAAAATGAAATTTACTTATGGATATAAATGGAAATTATAATAACTTATAAAATTAATAAAAAATTATGTGGATGTAGGAAAGTTTGAGGTTGAGTTAACATATAAAAATTATTTTAGCTACTGATGAAAGACTTGTCAAATTCAATTTTGTCCATTAATTTCACTACGTGCTTCGAAAATTTGAGAAAAATAACTAAGAGAATTATATGCAACAAAGGTTCCTTTATCAAAAGAAAAAAGATCCAATTAATGGTTGGATATACAGGGTGTATATGAATAGTTGCGAAAAAATTCAGGGGGTGATTCCTTGTCAAAAAATAGGGTGGGCCTTTTACATAAACCTAATTTTTTTGAGCCCCCCTGCTTAGTTACAGTCCTCTAAAGATTGCGCCTGAAAAACAGTTTTTAATTTTTTTCTCAAAAACCACAAAAACTGACAAGAATAAAATTAACCAGATATTTTATGCGGGAGAGGAGGTACTCAAAAATTTTTGGTGGTGTTCCTCTATGATTGCAAAGCATAGAATAAGCCAAGTTTCTTTCGCAAGAAACTTTTTCTCATATTCCTCTTTTACAATAGAAAAATTGATTTTGGATAGCTTGATTTATTCTTAACAAATAAGTTATCTTGTAATTTCCTGCTAAAATTAACAGTTCTTGAGAAAAAATATTATCAACAGATGATACGCCTGCGTTATAGAGGCTGGAATTATTTTCGACCGTAAATTTATCCATTAGGCCGATGTCAAGTTTCCATTTTTATTAAGAACTGGTACAAATATCAAATAAATATAACAAAACAAACAATTTTAAACTTTTCGCAAATTAAATATCATATTAAATAGGTAGAAGGTACACGCTGAAATGCCAAATGCAAAAATCACAAATAGCAAGAAAGAAATATTCATCGATTAAAAACAACATATTATTTGTTTTCTATTTTTTAAGGAAAAAATTAAAAACTGTTTTTCGGGTGCCATCTTTAAGGGGCTGTAACTGAGCAGGGGGGCCCATAGAATTTATGTAAAAAACACAACTTATTTTTTGACAAGAAATCACCTCTTAAATTATTTTACAACTATTTCTCACTGGCTCCTGAATTTCACTGCGAAATCAGTTAATCTAATAAAACCGTTTGATTATAATACTCGTATAAAGTTCGACGGAATGATAGGTATTCTGGTACAAGCGCGTAAAATTTATAGGAAAATTGAAACTAAGATCGCTATTATGCTCGAAAGCAACATTCTGCTGAATTTTGGACACAGAAATTGACAGATAAATTCTTGAATGAGGATCATATACTGAAATATATTTCCGAAGGTAATAGTTAATTGTAAACTCATTCGAATGTCATCCTTAATTTTCATTTAATCTCAACAACATTGTCATCGTAGAATTTGCGAGGGACCTGCAATAACAAGTTAGAAATAGAAACCACTCGTATCTTTAGAAAATTTTCACCTATTGTACACGCCCCATATATTCTAACGTCAAAAGCATCCACGATTGTCCACGTTTTCAACAATCGACCTCAGTACTCGACTTCCTTCGGAATCTAATCATTTCCATACCCTCGAACATGAATTCTAATGCCTAAATCCCTTATTCTCCGTCACAAATCTCATTTATGTACAAAGACCGGATCCTCCACTCCACAAAGCAGCATAATTAGAGTTTACTTTGCGGCTCTGGGAACATGAGCTGGTATTTATGTAAAAGATTAGTGCTATATTGTTAACCGCATCTTTTGGTTTGGCAGCTTTAGCAGCGGGTTTCCGAAGGTACCTTCTGTAGAGATCCATCTTTTTCATCGAGTTGCGTAATACTAATGCTGTATTAACCCAAGAGGAATGATGCTCAGTGATCGGAACTAACTAGCTATAATAAAAGAACAGGAAATTTCCTTATTGAACCAAATTCTGGGATACTTAGATTTATTTTGAAATATGGATTCAACAAAAACTTTTTTGAACTGACATACAAGGTTCAAAACATTATATTAATGTTAAAGTATTCATTGTATTGCTGATTGTAATTAAGGAATTCTAAGGAGAATATGATTTATTTTTTTGTTATATTGAAACACCAGCCTTCAATAAAAAAGGCTCTTAACATGTCACATCGAAACATGAATATTGAATGAAATATCGGTTACAAAATTATTATTCAACTCAAGATTTATTTTACTTAGTATAAAATGCCGTACTCGATCGCGTAATTTATAACCATCCAATGTTTCATGTGAAATTACAATATGTATATGAAATAATTTTTTTCACATTGATTGTTATCCAAATAGTCAGGAATTTCGAGATGTGATAACAGAAAATGAATGCTGAATAGGTTTTGTTGACATAACCAATATACATGGTCATGTTTAGAAGCTTGTTGGCTTCATGGTTTGAATTAGAGGATAATAATTGTTTTTTTTTACTTAGGGATAATACTTTTTGATTATCTACTTGGTAAGTTGATATTTGGTCGCTTCCATTGATGTTTATTAATTTTGACTTCTTTGCTTATACTCGGAATGAAAGTTTTTTTTAACAGCAGCGTAGGTTTGCTTCTTTTCAAAATATTATTTAGTGATGGAATTTTGGAATTTTTCTCAGAAAATCGTTTTTCATTAATTTCCTTTTAAAGGGTCCAAGCCGTTTTCTCAACAAATTTCTTTCTCTGAATTTTTTCTTGTCTTTTCATATCATTTCATTGTTACTCGTATTTTAATTTTTTTTGAGTTTCATCAGTCTCATTGAAATTTTCTTTCTCCTGAATTAATTTCAAATGATGTCTTCGAATTACTGCTATCAAACTTTTCTTTAGGGTTTTCTTTGATATTTTCATGCAAAATTTTCTATCATATTTGAGGTTAATATGTTTCTCTCATCTAATATCTTATCGACAAACCAAACTTCTGAGTAAATTCAAATTTTCAACTAATTCTACGATTTTAACATGAGAAATATAATTAACATTATATCTAACATAATTTAATACAATTGTACAAGGTCTGTCGCTCAAATTAATTTTTTTATTCTTTTATAATATAACCCCTTTCATGTATCGAATTTCCTTCAGAAATTTACATATAAAATTTTAATACTTAAGCATTAAAATTATTATATGTATTTGCTTGAATGTTTTAAGATGGATAGCTTCGAAACCTCGAAAATCCTTACTAAACCTCTTCGAAGAATGAGGTTGGTTGACATTTTTATAAAATTTGTTGTAATTTTTATTTGGATTTGGGATTGAAAACATGATCAATAGCATCAATATTATTGCACTTGACCATATCATCAATTCAGAATGGGTCAACTAAATGAATTATTTATAGTTTTCAGATAAATATGGAAATTATTTTTTCCTTACTTTATCAATTTCTCCTTTAAAATGTTCTTTCTGAGTAATATTTCATTCAAATTCAATACTACTTTGCCCTATTTTCACTGAAGTTTTCTTGTGAAATTCTTCTCTTCTTAAAAAAATTGTAAAATAATTGTAGTCAAGTGTGTTAGATATCATGATCTGATCACATATTTTATGTTAAAATCATAGAAATATATAGAAATTTGAAATAAAATCAGAAAATTACATCACCGGTTCCAAATGATAAGATATTAGATTGAAAAAACCTAGTCATCTCGAATATGAAGAAAAAATGTACATGAAAACATCAGGAGAAAACTAAAAACAAACTTGGTAACAAGTTTAAAGAGATCATTCCAAATTAATTGAGAAGAATGAGAAATTCAATGAGATTGATGGAATATACAAATTTTTAAAATACGAGTAGTAAATCTACACCGTTCAAAAAAAGGCATATGAATAAGAGGAAAACAATTTAAAAAATTTGATGAAAAAGCACCTTAGAAAAGCACCCTAGAAGAGGAGATTACTGAAAAACCATTTTATTAGAGCTACGTCAAATTTCCAAGGCCTATGAGGGATTTTCGAAGAAAACAAAAGGTATAATTACCACTATCGAGTCAATATGAAATTCACCTCCTATTGAACGTTTCGCTCTCACAATTAAAATATCCAACTTCTAATATAGCACAGGAAATTTTTAATCTGCAAACATCATCGAAAACAACAAACAAATCAATTTATCAAGCGAATATTCAAGAGGCATAATTTCTAAATAGTAGCAGAATAGTTATTTTCAACAAATTCCCTTTTTGGAAAAGGAGAGAATATTAAATCTTCTAAATCCATCAAATTGAAAACAGAATAAGCAGGTGAAGTGAGTTATAAAAATTACATGCTCTCATAAAAATCCTTGCAGAGTAATGCAAGCTAAATAATAAATTTTTAATTTGGAATTCCATTTTTCGTAAACATTGTATCACAATTTAGGTTGATCATAGAACAGTAGTAATATGTTATTTTATAGTTTGAAATTTCTGTTACAGTTCTCAATAAAATTTTGTCAAAAATTATATTGAAAAATAATTTTTATATTATTCAAATACAAATAAATTCGATTAATTTTCAAAAGATGGGTCTAAAAACATTAAATTTTTAAAAAGTAACCGCTGAATGCTGCAGTTTCAGACAGATTCGATATCTACCGATAACATCGAGTGAGAATTGTTTCGAATTTCATATTACAAAAATGATAAAAAACATTTTGAGTTTGAATGTCAGATTTTTTTAAAACTGGACAGCATTTGCGGAAAGTTTTAATTTTTGATTTTAATTGGAAAAAAGTTGGAGCTGAAGCCCATCGTATGCTTGTGGAAGTTTATGGTAAAAATGCTCCAACTGGCAAGTCATGTAGAGAGTGGTTTCTGCCCTTCAAAAGTGGTGATTACAGCGTTGAAGACAGATCTCGCTCGGGAAAACCAAAAACATTCAAAGACGATGAATTACAGATATTACTTGATGAAGATCCGAGTCTAACGCAAGGCGAGTTTGCACTTACACTAGAGATCACCCAACAACCTGTACATTTGAAATCTATGGTACTGATTCAAAGGCAAGACAATTGGGTTCCTTATGAATTTCAACCGAAAGATCTAGAAAAGCGATTATTTTATTGTGAGCAGCTGCTTCAAAGAAAAAAGAGGTTTTCTACACCAGTTAGTGACTAATTTCTTCAAATACCATAACGGAACATGGATAACGTTGTGTAAATATCGGTAGAAGGTAAATGTACAAAGAAAGAAACAGCCGGAATATATATCAAAGAATATTATCGAATCCTCCAAAATCAAATTAAAATTATTACCAAAAGAGACTAACAGAAAAAATTTTTTAGCAACCGCATAGAGGAAGATGTAACAGTGTAAAAGCAGGCCTGGAAAAAATCGCTTACAACATGAAAGCAAGTGCGATGTAGAAGGTCAACATAAACGGGAGCAAAAGCAACAAACCATAGTTTACAGAATAAGAAAGACAGCTGGCAAAGGAAGAACAGAGAGTATATATTTTGTATAGAAACAGAAAAACTCCAGAAGAGTACATAGAATTCAAGAGGGTTAGGAATCGAGTGAACCAAGCCATCAAGGAAATACAAAAAAAATACTGGGAGAACTTCACCAAATAAATGGAAAACGATCAGTATGGAGAGTAGGAAAAAGTGTGGAAGATGCTGAGGTGCAGAGGGAAAACAAATAACGAAGAGATAAAAGGAACTAACACCAGCGCAGAGGAATGGGTTTCATACTTTCAGAAGACATATCAAGTTCAGACTGGAACAGAAACGATCCAAGATCATAAAGGACAACCGATACAATTAACAACTGGAAGTGCATCTCAGCGGATGAAGTAATGGAAACAATAGGCAAGTGGAAAAACAGAAACGCCCCAGGTTAGGATGATATCGACAAGAAAATGATCAAGTATGGAGGTGAAGGCATAGCCATGGAAATAACAAAGTTTTTAAAGTAAAAATCATTCAAAAACAAAATATTCCAAAAGAATGGCACACCAGCATACCAACACTCAAAAAAGGAGACACAAAAAAGCCGAATATCTATAGAATATAGAGGAATAGCACTACTGAGTGCAGTATAAAATGTTTTCACAAAGATACAACCTAAAAGAATTTAAAACAAGAAGAGAATTATAGAATACTTTAAAAGAGGGGGTATAGGATATAGAATGGCCAACAAAGCATAAAAGATATTGTGCTATGCAGACGACGTGGCATTGATAGCTGAAACTAAAAAACACTTACTACGACTTCTCTTCAGATTTAAAAAGATAATGCAAAGATACAACATGCTGAAAAAACACAATTCCTAGTAATATCAAAGGAGCCGATAAGATTTAAATTGGAGATAGATAGTTAGTCAATAGAACAAGTTATGGAGTTCAGTTATCTTGGTTCACAAATATCTAGCAGTAGAAACTTAAGAAGCGAGAGAAAACGTGATTAAGGCATCGAGAATATCGAGAAGTCTGAGAGACATTATCTGGAAAAACAAATATATGTCAAATGATTGCAAAGTCAGAATATACAAGATCTGTGTTAGACCCATTCTCACATATGCATATGAAACTAGAGCTGAAACATCTAAGATGAAACAACTGATGCGAACTGCCGAAATGAAAACGCTACGAGAAATAAAAGAGGTAACGCTGAGGGATAAAATGAAAAGCAGCAGAATAAAGGAAGAACTACAGGTGGGCGATGTGGTCAGAAGGATGAGATCGAGAATAAGAGAATGTAGACAGAATGGGCGATGGCAGAATTGCAAAGTGGTCGAAAAATCAGGTACCACAGAAGAAAAGACCTCCAGGCCGTCTGCCCAAGAGGTGGTATGAGAGTTAGACGTTAGAATCAACTGAGGGCAACCGGAGAAATGACAGGACAAGTCCTAACAAAAGAAGAAAGAGAGGAAGTGTAGTGACTACTGATAAAATGTGGATCCCCTATGACAACCGCAAGAAAATAAAAATTCTACGCTTTGCCTGGTCAATCGATGCCATCTAACTCAACATCAAGACCAGAGTCGAAAATCGTAAATTCCAGCGGGTTGAGTAACTGGCATATGAGCGTGGCTTTTTCACCAGGTGACTACTGAGCAGTCTCCACAATCTACCCAAAAGCAAGTTATGTGATAAGGGTACGCCCTATCATCGCGCAAAGCGAGAACCACTCCGAAGAGTTAAACCCACCCCGCTTCCAGTTTCAGCTTCAGTTCGAAAACCTACAATGTGACTGGTAGCAGCGAAACACTATTCAACCACTTATGGCTCTGCAGTGTCAGTACCCGAGTTTTTTGGAACGTAACTCACCGAAGTGGCATCTTATTTCCACCGACCCGAACGCCGACTCAAGAAACAGGAAAATCCCAAGAATCGCTGCTCCAACTGATCCTGGTACGAGCACCGTCAATCCAGCCCTTATGCCACGACCCACGAACCCTTGTGAAGTCTTCCATTTGATCTTGGCTTCAAGCACCAACGGTTTAAGCTGTATCGTCGAGATCCAGAAACCCCGGAAAAGCCTCGCAAATGATCCTGGTTCAGCACGAGGCCGGTCGAACCGTCCAGTCCCGCTAAACACTGAAGCATTTCTCGAGAAATCCTGAATCATGGGTTACTGCGGCCATATAGATGGAATAACCTCCTAGTCCACTATGCAGACTTTCAATCATTTCCTCCTCGAGTCTAACGCCAAATTGGCTGGCCAGGCCGTACGAATACTTTCCGAGGGCCGATCCACCCTCCTGAGGTAACGCAGTATATACATAACGCACTCGGCCATTGCACAGAAAAATCTGGAAATTTACTACAATAGGGTCTCTACTGCACCAGACACCCTTTTCACATTGTTGGACAACGCAACTCAACCCTCCATTTTACCTTTATGGTGAAACTAGGCTCCCAAACTGATGAACTTTCCACCACACGGGTCCAGTGACACGGCGCGAAAGTTTCTGCTTGGTTCGAAAATTACGCTATGTATCGCAAAAGTTGTCAAAATATATTTAGAAACGATCAACTCGGATATTTTACCGCACCCATCGTATTCTCCGGACATTGCTCCTTCTGACTACTGGCTTTTTCAACAGATACAACACGATTTGGCAGGTCATCGCTTCACTTCTTTCAAAGAAATCGAAAATTGCCTTGGAAATTGGTTCGCCTCAAATAAAGTTTTTCCGAGGCGGAATTCGGAAATTGCCTGAGAAGTGGGGAAAAGCAGTCATGTCCAATATTTTGATTGATTTGTTAATTCATTATCCTTTGAAATAAATGCATTCTTTAAGTTCAGAAAACGGATCGAATTAATTTGTACATAATATCAAATTTCCGAAAAAGGTCAATCAAAATTTCAATTTGCAGTATCAAATAAATCCAAATGCTATTTAGCATTCAAGAATCCTCCCTAATACAAATGTATTTTGAGTAGAACTAATTTTAACTATACAGTTCAAATAATAATGATAATGAAAATTTTAAGTCAATATAGGTATATTAGGATGTACATTAGGATGTAACTACATTTTTTCTATTGAAAACAATAACACAGGGTTACCATTATTTTTCACAATGTAATAAAAAAACTGGATAGTAATTAGTTTTCATAATTTTTTGGATGATGAGAAATTGAAACTTACATCCCGAAAATTTCCGTAAGACATTTCCGTGTCTGAACTAAATGGTTCGCGTTCCGTTATACCATAGAGAAGATGAATGAATTAATTCATTAAAACTTCGTTTGTTTGTAAATGAGCACGTATTTTGATGGTTACCTGCTAGGTCCGCGTAGAGATTGAATTTCATGGTGATTTTCAATCGGGTCGGAACTTTAAGATATAATTTATTGAGGTGATTGTCCGCATTCATAATTATGTTGAAATTGAATGTCCGGTTCAGGAATAATTACTGGAATGAATTGAAAATCCTGCGGTGTCTCATGCATTTATTCACGTTTATAAGGAAAAATTAATATAGTTTTGATGTTAATTGATTGTTTTCTATTATTTTTCATTCAGAACGAGCTTCAGTTCTGGACCACTTATATTTGGACCATTCTTGAAATAAAATCAAGTTACAGACATTTTGATAGCTTAAGCGGACTGAAAATTGGTAATATTAATATAAAATTTCACGGTCTCCTTTGATTATGGGATTTTGTTTGGAATACGAAATTTCAGCTGTGTTCATACAGGTGGTTTACATTTTTGCAGAATAACTATAACCGTCTACAGAATGTTCAATTTCAAGACTAAAATGTCCTATAATCCTAGGTTCGAAAACGCTTTATAACCCAGTCTTAATGTGTTCAAGTTTCCACATTTTCAATTTTTTTTTCAATATCTCTTATTGTTCCCCAGATACTCGGATCAAACTTGGACAATCAGTTCCTTTTTATGGGTCTATAGAGGGATGATAAGAATTATTGTGACGATCTAATGGATGATACTTTTTTGCATTTTTCAACACTAAGTTTTTGTTATCGTACGCCACTGACTCTTTTTCTTAATTTTCTTATCTTATGATTATATTTTTCCATTGAAGACATTTTGTATCCTGCATAATTTTCGTACTTGGAAAAATTGGAAAGAATAATTTTTGGTATGCGTCGGAATTATTCAGGAAATATTCTATACAAAATTATTTTATCATTCAAATATCCCAAGAAAGTTTGACTCTAAAATCTTAACGAAAAAGTGAATTTTCTCAATGTGGACGAATCAATCATATGCATAATTCACACTGTCGTCTCATGGACCTTCGTTAGGATACAATAAGATTGTTATTTCTCAATTCTTCTTTCTTTCCTTGATTCTACAGTAGCCGCAGAAACTTAATCCTTCAAATAGCCTAAAGTGAAGAAGTAAGGAGCGTGCAAGCCAGGATACCACTTCCTCGCGTAATATCCATCTATATGAAAAATTATTATTCAGCTAGTTTTTTACATTTCTACGAAAATGTGCCGGACTAGAGTCAAGTTGAAACCAAGCGTTTAGATTAAAGTTCCATTGAACTTCGTACTATATATCAATACGCTCTTTCACTAATAACTGAAAAAAATGATTCTCCATTCGAGCAATCTGGCAGGAAATAAGATCGAATTTTTGATCGTTGTAAACGCTGAGCCAAACTTCGCACTAAATTCGAAAATTTGAATATCAATATAGATTTAATCTGTTGGTGTTTTACAATTTTAATTTCAAAAAAATTTTCATTCAAAATCTCTTCATCGGCCCCCAATAATATTCCAAACATACAAATCAAATAACTATCACTATATCTCACCTCCACTTGGTAATAGGATAAATTGCTTTAAACAGACTAACTTTAAAATTCAAGATAGTCTATGTTCTTAACAAAATCACAGAAAAGTTTTAGGTATTATAAGGTTATCTTTAAACCATTGACATTCCATAATGGGATTTATTCAAACCTAAATATAATTATACTACTCTGTCAAGAAAGTACCGGGAATTTTCAATTAAAACAACATTTTTACATTTAATCGTCAAAATTTATTGGGTCGCCTTCAAAATAGGCTCCATTTGCTCCAATACATCTATGCCAACGGCACTTCCAATTATCGAAACATTTTTTATAGGCGCTTTCCGGGATGGACTTTAGCTCTCGCGCCGAATTTTGTTTTATGGCTTCAATCGACTCAAAACGGGTGCCACGAAGGGGCAATTTTAGTTTTGGGAAGAGAAAAAAGTCGCAGGGAGCCAAATCCGGCGAATACGGTGGTTGCTGAAGCACGTTTGTTGAGTTTTTGGCGAGAAAGTCAGTCACAATCGTAGCTCGGCGAGAAGGCGCGTTATCGTCATGCAAAATCCATGAGTTGTTCGCCCACAAATTTGGCCGCTTCTTACGAATACGCTCACGCAAACGTTTCATAACGCCTAGGTAATACTCCTTGTTTACCGTCTGACCCTCTGGAACGAATTCGTAGTGCACCACGCCACGGATATCGAAGAGAACAATGAGCATCACCTTCCTTTTCGAGCGGCTTTGGCGTGGTTTTTTCGGTTTCGGCTCATTTTTTGCCACCCATTCCGATGATTGCTGGCTTGTTTGCATATCGTACTCGTAGACCCAGGTCTCATCACCAGTTATAATGCGTTCCATGAATGTAGAATCGGAATTACAGCGATCCAGCATGTCTGAAGCAACCTGTTCGCGATGACGTTTTTGAAGAAAATTCAGGTCTTTCGGTACGAGTCGTGCGGCCACCTTTCTCATGCCCAAAATATCAATCAAAATCGTACGTGCGGACTCGTGGGATATCTTAAGATCATGTGCTACCTCTCAAGCTGGTACGACGGTTTTCCAGCACCCTTTCCTTAATTTTATCGACGTTATCTTCGATCGAAGCCGTCGATGGGCGACCACTTCACGACCGTCCTTGAAGGCTCTGTACCACTGATATGCACGAGTTTTCGATAGAGCATTATCACCAAAGGCCTTTTACATCATTTTCAATGCATCGACACACGAAAATTCATTTGCAACACAAAACTTTAAACAAATTCTTTGCTCAACGTAATCACCCATAGTAAAAATCGGCACGCACTCTGACATCGACTGACTTAATCAGCTGTTGCAAACACACTAGTTGACAGATCCCGCTCAAGCTTGGCATAGTAATTGAGAACAGTGGTACCAACCTAGGAAAAAAAATTTTTACCTGCCTCATTGCCCCGCCAGATTTAAATCGATAATTCCCGGTACTTTCTTGACAGAATGTATATTATGTATAACATAAAATAGAAAAAGGCTTTTTACTTGATAGAAGAAATATAACAAAATTTGAATATCAAAACAGATTTAATCTGTTAGACTTTTACAATTTTAATTTCAAAAAAATTTTTATTCAAAAAACTTTCAGAATTAAATTAATGTCTACAATAAGCACCGCTTATATTTAATAGACGTATATAATCAAAACTGTGACCTCGAAGTTAACATAGAAAAACTTTATCTATGTGCATTGGAGGCATGCCACAGAAGATCATATTGGAACATGGAAAACAAATTAGTCATGGCCTAGAATATAAATATCTCGGTATGAAAATGAAGCATGATAGAACGCTGGACGCACCTATAAAGGATAGAAACTTGCAGTGAAGAAGGGCGATATCCCTGACGAACGGCATCCTGTGGGATCAAACAATACCAAAATCCTACAAAAAGCGCATATATAATCCATACGCAAGAGCATAATGACTTACGGGGGCGAGATCTGGCCATTGAAGCAGAGATCCGAAAATATGTTGCTAGCAACAGAAATGGATTTTTGGAGGCCTGCGGGCATATCTACGAGATCTACGAGATCGTGTTCGAAATGAATGAATCTGGAAAATGATGGGATTCAAACACACAATAGTTGATGACAAACAAAACAACTGATATGGTATGGCCACGTACAGGGTTATCCATTTATGATTCCGAAAGTAAACGTAAATAACAACTTGCCATTATGTGTGGAATACAGCATCATTTAAATGTTCTGCGCATGATCTCTTACAGGACTCCATACTTGTGAGGTAATTTTTGAATTTCTAATATCTCACTAATTACTTGACGGATGTTAGTTTTCAGATCGTCAATAGTTTGAGGATTCGTGAATTCTACCAGTTAGTTTATTGGCATGTGAGCATAGCTCTTTCACCAAGTGACTAGTCTCCACAATCTTCCCCCAGAAACAGAAAGTGTGATAAGGGTTACGTCATCGAGCATGACGAGAACCACTCCGAAGAGTTGAACCCACCAGCTTCCAATTTCGGCTTCAGTTCGAAAACCTATACCGTGACTGGTAGCAGCGAAGCACTATCCAACCTCTACTGGCTCTGCATGGTCAGTACCCGAGTTGTTTCGGACGCAACTGACATGTCGAAGGGGCTTCTTATCCAAGCACTCGAACGCAGTCCCATGAACTAAGATAGCCTCAAGATTGATGCATCAGTTGATCCAGGTACGAGCACCGTAAATCCGACATTGTACGTCAGGACCCACGAATCTTTGTGAAGTCTTTCAATTCATCCTCGTTTCAAGCATCAGTGGCCTAGCCGTATCGTCGAGATCCACAAACCCCAGAAACGTCTCGCTGGTTCAGGGCGAGGCCGGTCGAACCGTTAAGTCTCGCTAAACCCTGAAGCATTTCTCGAGATACCCTGAACATGGATTGCTGCGAACAGATAGAAATAATACCCTCCTAGTACAGCATGCGGACTGTCAACATATGAAGCTTCGGATCACAATTCTATTCGACATATGACATTGAAACAGGGCTATGAATTCCGGACCACGAAATGGATAATCTGCTAGATTACTATAGAAAACTAGACAAACTTAAGGTTATACAAAAATATACTGCTGTATGGAACTTGGATTTCTATGTATTGGAAATCTTCATAAGCTGTTAGAGTCAACTGAATACGCTGAAGAAGCAGTCTTAGGGTCCCTAAAGTGATTGCTAGCACATAAACACTAAACATATGGGGCGGAACAATAATAAGCCGTATTTTTTTTTTGACTCTGTAAATGGATACTATGATTATGCAATACGTACTAATATAAGCATTTCACACATCATACATAAGAAATTACAACAGAACAACAAACTTGCCAGTAGCTTTCGATCTTACATTCCCTTGATGAAATGAAGCCATTTATTTGGTTCCGAATCTCCACTGAAAACGTGAAGCTGAACGAACCCATATGTAACCGTTTACCAAAATAATTTTTAAGTCTTCATCGAATTGACTCGCAACCAACACACACGAAGGGTCTGTGACCTATTTGCAAAAGCCATCTGCGTCCCACTTCTTCGTCTGTGTTATTAAAGTATTGCATTTCTTCACCTGCTCCTGTGCCGATTCAAAAGTGCGCCAAATGTACGCGTGCCTTTCCTATTTACTCAGACGTTCGTCTACAACTCGAAGGTAAAAGGTTATAACCACCTTTAGTCTTTTTAGAATGGTACTTCGGTAATCTTACACCATGCGTTGGACAATGAAACTAGTTCACCCTCTATACTAGTTTATGTGTGTTCCAACTCATTACGCGAAAGGCAGTGTAACTGAAACCGTTCGGCGGATTTGATGCATCTGCCCTTTGGTTTAGAGCTTCTGCGAGCTCGTTTCAATCTAGAAAGTCATCGAAATATTAATAAAACTACATGATTTATGGGTTTTGTCGATGTCACACTTTACCAGTTCATAATTGAAGGAGAATTGATATGTGGCTGAAGAATGTAAATATATTTATAGAATGGGATTTGAAGAAGTTTTTGCTGCAAATAGAAAAGGAAACTCTACAACTGCCTTCGGACGTGAAGTTTTATATTTTTTAAATGAATATTAATATCAAGGTTCAGACGCAATATACAGGTCATTAATTCTAAAATACGTGCTCAGAAATTGAGAGCACATAGACCTGACGAATACCTCAGTGACATTTTCATACAAATTACCTTCCACAAAAGTTATCCCCTCATATAGGTCTCAAATAATGCTTTCCAATTGTTATTTCCGAAATCTTTCATAATGAAAATCTGGCAATCACTTATTCTATAATCGCCTTGTGCTATTCTGAAAAAGGGGGACATTCAACTACAGATTCAAATTGTTTTTGTTTGACTCGACAATAAAATTTCAAAAGCAGATTAATTTGCAGTTCACACTGGAACAAACCTTTTTCAGGATACTACCAAGATAAATAAGAATTCTTTTATCGAATTACACAAAAAATTTCAGCCAATTATATGTATTGTTTTATTCCTTATAGATCTTTGATCGTTATCCGCAAAATACAATTATCTAAAAAGAAAGCGAAACGCATCTCAAAAATTCTCTCCAGTTAATAAATAATATTAGACATACTCGGATACCGCATAAACAAAATTAATTTCCTTCGACATTCAAAATCAATTTACAAGACCTAACCGGTCAATATAATACAAAACTTATAATAACAAAGGTTATATAATCATCAAATGGAATACATTAGGTTAAATGAGATATTTTACATTGCCTCAGATAGTGCATTGGTCAAAATTCTCTTCCATTTAATAATAATAAAATATGTTTATTTGGACACATAAATACATTGCATAATAATTCAAGATTTGAAACAACTTAAATAACTGTTAAAACATAATATGATATTATCCGCCATTATTAGTTATTAAGTTATGAACGATATTTCTGTCCAACTCAAGCATATACGCTTTGAAAATTTTCTTTAGGAGATTAATATTATTTGTTTCACATATATAGATCTTATACACTTCAGATAAGTAGTTAAATACTCTAGTACCCAAATATTTATGTGTGCTGTCCAATATTTTTTTTTGACACAATGATCTGTAGTTTCCCTCGGATAATAAAATACATAAATTTGAGAACGGGACATCATTCTCTGGCTGAAATATTTGAGAACACTGTTCAATGGAGAATCTATCAACATCCTCTAATGATACATTTCTAATATTGGTGTAGATACGTTGATAAAATTATTGGTTGTTATATAGGTCTCGACAGACAGAATAATTCCTTTTATTTACCATTGATTTATATCCGTCAGTATTCTTCACTATGCATGTTGGGTCTAACAATAGTATAAATTCTTTATATATATATATATATATATATATATATATATATATATATATATATATATTTCACAATTCTTCATATACAGATGCCATTATATCTACTACAGTGATCATCAAAAAGTATTATTTCTTTGATAGTTTCGGTTTTTACCTGAAGCTTCCGAAAAATTTTTTTTGTTCATACAATTGTTTCGTCCTATCATTATTTCCTTAAGTGAGTATTTAAACTGAGCATTAATCGCATAAATAATTATGGAATTTATGAATTTGAGTCATTGATGAAATCTCTTATTTAGAATTGAAAATATCAGAAATCTAAAGGATGTATATTGTTTTAATATCACATTAATAATTGCCTGGAAAAACCTTTTTTTCCTCTATATGACATTGCATAAAACATGTATATGTAATTTTTCCTTTAGTGTGAAACCCCAAAAAAAACAAAATCAAAAATGTCAGGAGAGTGAAAAAATTTCACTATTTATATTGAAAATATACACGTATATTATGTTAATAATACATAATTTTTTGTTGAGGAGTACATTTATTTTTCTTTATAGGACATTGTATTCAATATTTGTACGAAATATTTTCCTTAATGTGGAACCTGAAAGGGACTACAGATGTGATAATATATTAAACTCAACTCTAAATATACATATTATACATATTTCATGTTTGTTTCCAATCATCAGATAGCTCTAACATTGAGAATTGAACTTAATAATGAGATGAAAACTTAATCTTGAAGAAAAAATTGTGAACAAGCATCCACATGCTCTTCATTTCTGGTAGTTACTTCGAAATTGAAACACAGAATTTAATTTTAAGGTTATCAGCAGATATTTAACGGAAACATCCGAATTCTTTTTCTTAACAATTTCTAGGTTAACCCAAATTATTTTCTGTTTCCTTAAAAGGAATCAATAGGAAAATTTTTTTTATGACTCTTGTTTGAAGAACTGGATAAATTATGAATTTGAGTCCACTTGATTAAGGATCTAATGTAGAATTAAAAATATTCACTGTTTATATTGAACACATATATAATAACAACGTTACATTAATATTAGTGTAGCAAAGTATATTGTGAAGGACATGTATACATAGTTCTTTATTAGTGTGATACTGAAAAAATATTACAGATATGATAATATATGAAATTCGAAGTATAAGTTATTATACGTATGTCATGGTTGTTTCCCAATTATCAGATAGCTCTATTTCGATATTTTACATTTAAAAAAAGCCTCACCTTGATGACATTTCACTTCAGTAGTCACAATAAAATTGGAATATTACTTAATGAATATTTTTCGTTGATGTGAATATCCCAGAGAACCCTAATAATATGAATAGAGGTTAATTCTTGATAGGAAGGTATATAAAATTATTTAAATATTTTAATATTAGCCTTCTACATATTTAATTTCAAGAAATTATATTTAATGATTATAACTTCTGAAAATTTTAATTTATTTTCAGAAGTTATAATCATTAAATATAATTTCTTGAAATTAAATATGTAGAAGGCTTATATTAAAATATTTAAATAAAAAATCCTAAAAACTTAGTCTTAGTTTAAATATGTATCTTGAAGAATATAAAATGAAAATATTTCCGAAATAAGTGTTTTTAATTTGAAATGTAAAATATCTTTTGATAGTAATGCAATATTATATTTAAAATTGAAATGTTCCAATAAGAATAACTTAGTTTAATTTTTTTTTTCTGCAATTAATTTATATGTAATTCATTTTATGTGTGAGTCTATAACTTATAAAAAAGAATTTTTTGACTTAAGCTTTATTCAATTTTTCTCTTCCTGATTTGAAGAGAAATTTCTTTTCTTAACCTGGATTATAAGTTGAATTATGAGAAATTTGGTAACTCAACCCATTCTTGCATTGGTATTGATATTTTTCAGAATTAAAAATTAATATCAGAAATCTGAAAAACTTCCACTAATATATATTGAAATATTACATATTAATAGGAGAGCCATCTAGTCTGACAACACTTTTGTCATTCGAGTTCTGACGGAAAGTTAGTTTAATATTTGACATTAATGAAATGGGCCGATTTACGGTTGAACGAAACTGAGAAATATTAGAAACTTATTTCCAAAGTGGTGAATCTTCTACCCAAACTGTTACAAATTCACGTGGTAAATTCAATAGAAATGAAACGCCCTCATGCGATTTCCTGGATCAATTTGTGAAGCGAGTGCGTGAAGCTGGATCGTTATTTGACGAAACAACTCGTTTACGTTCTCATTCAGTGAGCACATCTGAAATGAATGAATGTAGCTGAACATCTGTCAGCATCAAATCATCATCGTTCTCAATAACTGTAAATTTCTCGCACTTATTCGTGAATTTTCCATAAAGACCTCGTTATCAAGGCTTACAAAGTTCAACTATTGCAAGAAGTGAAACCTCGTGATCATTCGATGCTATTCCACTTCGCATAGTGGACTAATGATTGCATGGCCGAAGATGAGGATATTCCCAGAAAAATCATCTATGACGATGGAGGTCATTTTCATCTCGGAGGAGAATTTTTTGAGATGAATTATTAAAGACACGTGTTACGCTAATCCCAAAACGATTGATGTCTTGAAACAAGAAATTGAAGTTTTCATTCATGAGATTGAGTACTACAACAATGTACTGAAAAATTTGGTTGATCAGATGGGGTATTGTAGGTAGTTGTGGCGGTCGTTTGAATTATTTTGTTTTTCATTCGTAAATTTCAAGGTTGAAGCTTTCTTATAAACTCACAACTTTCAAAACATATCCAATAGTTTTTGTATAGTCAATCAAAAATGCAAATTTTAAAAGGCCCTCCCCTTAGATTAATATTAAATTAATTCATGTCTAGAAAAGGGTTTTTTTTGTATTATATTGTATTAGGAGTACAAATAAGTTTCCGCCGTTTCTTAACACAAATTAAATTTAAACGATGTGAGACTGCTTGCTGAGTGACTTCTGATGTAAGAGCATGTTCTTTTCGTGTTTGAGATGAATCTTCCTCCAATAATTCCTCCAATTCTGCATCCTCGTAAATTTTTGGCCTTCCACTGCGATCTTTGTCTTCTACGTCGAAATCACCGTTTTTAAACTTTTGAAACCACTCTCGACACGTTCTCTCACTCAAAGCACCCTCACCATATGCTTCTATGAGCAATTGATGCGCCTCAGCATCAGATTTCTTTAAATTAAAGAAGTAAACTAATATTTCCCGCAAATGACGCTTACTTGGCTCAAATTTTGACATTTTCAACTTATAAAAATTATGTTTTACCAATATAAAATCAAGGATATTAATAGGTTATGTTGTTGTTGAATGTCCAAACTATTTTTTAAGCCGGCGAAAGCTAACCGAAACTCCGTGCCACGCCATCTAGAATAAAACGGCGGAAACTTATTTATACTCCTGATATATAACATGTAAACGTAAATTTATCGTATTTTGTAAATATGGATATGATCAAATCAAAATATATTCCTATTATTAATAAGGATTGAGGATTATACCTTGAATCTAATGTTTTACCAAATCTATGACTGTTTCGGTCTTTTCAAGGCGGAAATTCATCTTGAAATTATGAATAAAAATCAATATTTCAGGTAATATAATAATATTAGCGGAAATAGAATTAATATAAATATTTAAAAAAATTTTAAACAATTTTAAAAAATTAGCCTTCTACATATTTAATTCCAAAAGATTATATTCAATGATTATAACTTCTGAAAATAAATTAAAATAATGTCGTATAAGTACCACTTATATCATGACATAAAATAAACATTCATTATAAGACATCCAAATGGTATAACAAAATCCAATAAATAAAAATTATTAACTAAAATCCTATAAATTAAACATTTTGAATAGACAAAATTTTGTTTCTGCTTATCAATCCTATGAAAACCAATATCTTTCAAGAATATCCAACATAATCTTAAGAATTTTATCACAAAACTATCTTACTTAGACTATTCAATATTATTGGATATCTAACCAAGGTACTTTATATAAAAACTCAAGATATGCAAAACATATCTACCAAGTACCTTGGTTAGATATCCAATAATATTGAATAGTCTAAGTAAGATAGTTTTGTGATAAAATTCTTAAGATTATGTTGGATATTCTTGAAAGATATTGGTTTTCATAGGATTGATAAGCAGAAACAAAATTTTGTCTATTCAAAATGTTTAATTTATAGGATTTTAGTTAATAATTTTTATTTATTGGATTTTGTTATACCATTTGGATGTCTTATAATGAATGTTTATTTTATGTCATGATATAAGTGGTACTTATACGACATTATTTTAATTTATTTTCAGAAGTTATAATCATTGAATATAATCTTTTGGAATTAAATATGTAGAAGGCTAATTTTTTAAAATTGTTTAAAATTTTTTAAAATATTTATATTATTTTATATACCTTCTATCAAGAATGACCTCTATTTACGTTATGGAAATAGAATTTTTTTTTTATTCATAATTTCAAATATTTCATCATTTATATGATATTTTTTCGGTTTAAAAAAAAGGTTAAATAACTTATACGTGTTTTACACATTTTCATAGAAGAAAAATGAATGTTTTTTAGACAAACATTGGATCAATATGAATTCAGTATATATTTCGAATCGTGTTGGTCTTGATAGAAATAGAATTATACAGGACGAATCACAACTATAGATTGAGGTTACTAGCACTAAAATATGGCGACTAGACCAAATATGCCTCAATAAAATATTACTGTGGAAAAAGATATAACATTAAAGTTGAATTTTTATTTTTGTTTTTGCTAGTAATTTCACCGTTTATTTCTCAATTTTCATCGAAATTGATACAGAAGCTTAACTTTGGACGAGGAATATTACTTTATATATTACTTCATTTCTCAGAGAATTATTCTTGCTGTGAGAATATAGTCTATTGTTGCAATTTAAAGTTTTTTCAATTAAAATAACTCTTCACAATCATTTTACGGAGAAGAAATGAGGAACATGATTTGTGTATATGCACAAAAAAACTTTTGCGGTCGCTCTGCAGCTATAAGGTATGAATTTTTATATCCAGGCAGGAGGCGACCAAATCATAAAACTTTTGCAGATTTATTTCATCATATGTGTGAAACTGTGTCATTTCGTAGTGAAAATCTGGATGGACATCAGATATAAATGACAAGCATTGAAGAAGATGAAATGTTGGTTCGAGTAGATGAAAATCCTGAAGTGAGTTCATGCCAAGTGGCAACAGCAACAGAAATGAGTCAGAATTATTGGAATGCTAAAAAAAGAAAAACTTCACCGTTATCAATTCACTTCTGCTCAAAATTTCAAGAGAGATCTGCTAAGACAATCACATTTCAGCCAATGTATTCTCAACAAGCGTAGTGATGACCGAAATTTTATTGAGATATTATGTTCACCGATAAAGGGACTTTCAGACGTGGGGTATTTCATTGAAGAAACAGTCATTACTGGCAAGCAAAAACCCGCATGCTGTTAAAGAAAGACATTTTCAATATGTATTCAAATTAAATATTTTGTGTTGCATTATGGGCGAACAATTGCTAGGTCTATACGTTCTTCCTCCATATTTAAATGGAGATTCTTATTAATTTTTTTTGCAGGATGGAGCACCATACCATTTCCCAGAAATTGTTAGAGATCATATAAATGACATATTTTCTCATTGATGGAGTGGCAGAGGAAATGATTTTGAATGGTCAGCAAGGAGTTCTGATTATAAGCATTTCGATTTTTTTGTTTGGAGACATATGAAGTTCTCAGTTTATTCCCATGAAATTAATTCGCGGGACGAACTCTGGAAAAGAATACCAAATGCGGCTAATATTATTAGAGGACAGAATAATGATTTCTTCAATATCATGAAGTCTTTTATTACACGGGTAACAAAAGGCATAGAACTGGTAGGAGACCACACAGAACATTTACTTTAACCTTGCTCTTTTTATGATGAATTGTTTTTAATTCTTCTTTACTCTTGAAACAGAAGCTTTACGTTACAATTTTTTCTAACGTCTGTTATTTGAAACCTACTTCTGAGACAATGAACTTCAACTGCGTTTTTTTCAAATACGGATGAAATTATCGTATTCAAATAAGACTACTAAAATGAAGTAAAAATGATTTCAACTTTGTATTTCCTAAACAAAATCGCTATCAAGATTCGTCAAAAGAAGCTACCACTTAATTTCATTATCAAGAAGGATTCACATGGGGCACAGAAAGTGAAGTAATACATAAAATAATATTTCCCGTCCAAATTTATGCCTCTGCACATATTTTAATTACAATTAAGAAATGAACAGTGAAATTATAAGCGAAAAACGAAAAAAAATGTAACTTTAACGCTCTCTATCTTTTTCTACAGCAATGATTTATTAAGGCTTATTCAGTCCAATCGCCATATTTTGGTCCAAATAACTTATGTCCCAATAGTTATGATTTACCCTATATATGTTGATTTCTGTTCATTATTTTATTATATATTTTCAATATAAATAGTGACAGTTTGTCAGATTTTAAATATAAATTTCTGATTGTTTATCAGAATTTTCTCTAAGTTTACTCAAATTCATAATTAATTTTTTATTCATCTCATAAGCGAAGTCTTTCCTTCTGTGTTTTATCTCCAAATAAATCGTCAATTTCCTGCAATAATAATACATGTTTTTGAATTTCCGTCTGATTTACCCACCTCGATGACAATCGGTCTCTTTACGATTTCCGCATGATCGATTCAAGTTCCAGGTCCAGGATACTATTAGTCCTTCAACAATTCCCAAACCGCAACAATAGATTTCCATGTCAACGGGATTCGAAAGGATTTCAAAGGGTTTAAGACGTTCATTGAGGTCGTACGATGTGAATGTCCAGGTCTATATGAATGGAAAATAAGTCCTTATATGCCATGAATTGAGCACGGTACAAACGCACACAGACAAACGATGTCACGGTTTATTTTTGGTGCAAAATCGGATCATCTTTAATCTTTTGATCTTCCTGCAAAGTCCCTCAAGTGGCAAATATTTGCTGATAGACATCCGTAGCATTTATCCTGGTGATCGGGACAATGAGAAGAAATATGGATATTGAAAAATTGGGGCTCTTTTGACGGTCAAATACCTTTGAATGTTCATGGGTGACATACGTCATAGAAAGTGCGTAGCGAATTTTAGCGTTTCTATGAAAATACCTTGCAAAGATAGTAAGAGAAGCTTCGTTATGAAATCTTTTTCAATAGATTTGAAGGTGGATTTATGTGATATAGATCTGAACAACAGATTCTCATGTAAAAAAAAGGCAATTATGTTGAGATGCAATCGTATGCCACAATAATAGGTGAAATAGAACTTGATCTGTCAAGATTGAACATTCCAACATACAACTGACATCAGAAGAATGTTTGGTATATGTGCTAACGGATATTTGTATAAAATTAATTTCAATATAAGTTTAATGTTTATTCATAAATGCTCGAATATAATGCATTGTTAATACCATATCATTTCAAAAATTTGAACAGGTTGAATGAAGAATGCTATATAAAGTTTCACAAGATTGAAAGAGGGACTCTGCATATTATTTTAACTGCAAATGATGGGTAGTAGAATGGTTTGAAACTTTAAACATGATATGATACAACAAACGAAAATAGGGCTTATATAAATTTCATATTCTTTTGAATATGTAAAAAAATTATCAATAATAACATTATTAATTGTTTGACTGAGCGAAATCAAATAACACAGCAGGACCAAATAGCCATTTTTTTTGGGAAAAAAATGTTAATTGATTCATAGATTTCGACTACCAAGTGAACGGCATTTGACTTAATAGACTTGACCATAAAGACTTATATAAACTGAGAATGGTCTCTTATAGGAAGCAAAGATTCCTCATTTTCAATGAAAATGTGGCAAATTTGAATTATGTTGAAAACTACATAATTAAATTTCAGAAATCTGAAAAGCTTTCTCTATATATATTGAAAATATATCAGATTGATATAAAATTATTGTTTGTCTAGAACAACTCTCATATTTTTATTTTTGTGACAATGTATACAAAAGCTTCATGTTCATGTGTCATAGATGTAAAAACCCAAACAAGACTTTAAAGGTGATGAGATACTCAATTCAAAATTTAAGCTGATATATATATTTCATGGTTGTTGATAATCGTCATTAGAATTAAATAGATAAATAAGAATAGAAACTCACCCATTCAGGAGAGTATGTGAATTTTTATTCTGAATTTTTTTTGAATAGGTGAGTTTTTAATCTGCTATTGTATTTAATGCTAACTGTGAAGGCAATTTCAAGATTGACAATAACCATTAAATACGTATAATAGGTTATATATTGAAATAAACATCTTATTATTTCTTTATTGTATTTTGACTTTTTACACCAATGGATAAAATAACATATACATGTTATATAAAATGCCATAAAGTTAAAATAAATTTAAAAGTTTCCATAGACAAAAAATAATTTTATATTAATGCAATATTTATTTTTGTTATATATATATATATAACAAAAATAAATATTGCATTAATATAAAATCATTTATAATATATATATATATATATATATATATATATATATATTATATATATATAAATAAAGTGGAAATTTTTAGTTATCCAATGTTATTTGCCATACCCCTCCCCTAAAAAAACCCTATTATGCATAAACAGAAATTTTGTCGTTTCATAACTTGACTACAATCGTTCGAATTTTTTAAATATTAATCGGAATAATTCTCTGAAACCTCTACAAATCTTAATCTTAGAAAAAGTTTCAAAACCTTCTTAAAATTGAATTGAATAGAATGTCTCATAATATACTTTTCTTTTAGTAGAATGATCATACTTATGTGCGGTAATCAACAGATAAAAAAATCAAAAGAAAATGGAGTATATTGATCGAAACTACCTAGCAAACTTCATTCGATACAGGCTGATTCAAATGGCTTTTCGAATATAATATTATGTTTCAAAAGAGTCTCTATATAAATACAAAAGTCATTTTTATTTCTTTACAAAAATAGAAATTCCCCAGAAAAGCGTTTGAAATTCCAACCCATTCTTTCCAGTCGGAATTTATTTGAATGTTATAAGAAAACATATCATACACCATCTGCTCACTATATGTCTGGGCAAGAACAAACTGAACTAACCTTGTTAATCTAGCTCTACAGCATTTTTTAAACTCTATGTTCCCCCACAGAAAATATGAAGAGAAGACATCGTCACAGATTCAATCTGAGAAACCTACCACGCGCATGTGTGACAAGAAATTATAAATATTATAAATAATAATTACTTGGAATGATGTTTTTGAGTGCAATAATTATTTTATGGCTAGCTTTACAAAATTTAATTCGGTTTGTTCATATTTAACAGATGGTAGCTGATATATTTTTTATCGACTGTTTTGATTTGACATTCAAATAAATTCCTGACTAAAGAAAATGGAAAGGAATTTTGAATGCTTTTCTTGATAATATGCTATATATATATATATAATATATATATATATATATATATTTTTTTTTTGAAGCAACAAGAAAACGTTATGAATTCATATGAAATATTTTTTTCAATAGAATCTGAAATTTATAAGGTCCATTTGAAATATTCTGTATCGAATGAAATTTGCTAGGTAATTTCGATTAATATACTACATTTTTTATTTTTTTATCGGCTATTACAATGCATATGTTTGAAAATTTTATGTCTACTTTAATCTCTCAAGAGATTTCTTAGATAAAAATAGGTAGAGATTTCAGAGAATTATTCTGATTGATATATAATATAGTAAAATAACACTATACAAGTAACATTCAGTTTATGTGAGAATTTTATTGGAACTTTGTAACTGACCAGTTTAAGGCTATATTTCCAGTAGTTTTTCAGGTACAAATCCTATAAAATCGGAAATTATATTTCAGCAATGAAATAAATATGGTACATTATTTGTTTCTTCCGCTTAAATCGTTTTGGCAAAAGAATTTTCATTTGAACCACAAAATAAATCTGAATAGAGAAAATATTTCATGAGCATTGAACAACAATAGAAAAGAACGAGAATGAATGACCAAAAAAATCTCCGAATCAAACATTGTTAAATAGCTTCTTTCTGTTCATAAAAGTCACATCTTCATCACGACAATGAATTGACAACAAAAAAGATTCGAATTATTATCCCATAATTTCTAAATCGTCCCATTCATGTTGCTATCATCCGAAATAAGAGCCGTATAAGTTGGAAGCTCTTTTACTCGATTTGATATATTTAAAGGATCACGTCAGATTAATCCGCGTAAAGTCTCTTTGACGTAGGCCTGCCTTTTTAGCCTTACATGAGTTATTAACTTGATCTCTTCATTTGGGTCAGGTTGAAGTGTACGATTCTTTGAGAAAAATCATTTTAGTTAATCCGGCGTCAGATTCCCAGGCTCAATTTTTTGTTATTAATGTCAGTATAAGTTCAGGAATTCGGCATTTTATTGAAATATCTAAAGAATGGCAAGTTTGATTTCTGTGAAGAATATGTCGAAGGAATGGAATCAACTATGATTAAATAAGAGGATTTGCTCGCTTACCCTTGAAGTAGATAAAAATCGGTAGATCCTTTCTGTAAAGACCATAAGTTTATGCAATCTCCAGGGCATTTTTGAGTATACTTCACGTTGACAAGAAGTGGAAAAAATTATAGATTATAATATTTCGAACTGAAAGCATTCTACAGCAAAAAAAAAAGAAATTTGAAGAACTCTTGAAGTGATTTCATTAATTAATCTTTGTCTCTTACTTTGTCTTTCGATAATTTTTCTTCTTCCTACTTCGTTCATTATTGTCCTCTTGCTTTCCTTATATCTTGATTAACTATATAACTTATGAAGAATATTCATGATATATAAAATTAAGTGTGCATGGAGATTATTTATGGACTAAATTAAATCCGTAGGTTCACTTCAAGTGTATTTTAAATTTTATAAAATAAAATATTATTATTATTATTATTTTATATATAATATATAATTATATTTTGGCTTCAATAAATCTCATTATGGAATGTCAATGAATTTAAGTAAGCCTTAAAAATAACTCACACTGTTCTTTGATTCTGTTAGAACATAGATCAATCTTGAATTATAAAGATGATCTATGTCTCGAAACATTATTCATTTACACGTGGTGAGTTGTTTGATGTAGGTTAGTTTTTTGATTTTGATATTTTGAATATATTTCAGGACTGAAGACAGAGTTGCTTAGAACTATATTTGTTTTTTGAAGATATAGTGCAGTCTTTGAGAGATTTCTGAATTTACTTATTCGAATATTTAAATATACTAAATATTTCAAATAAATTATATTCTTTGAGAAGTCCTTTAAGTGTGTTCATGTTTTCAAGATGCAAATGGTGTTCTGAAGGTAAGACCAGAAACAAATTTTGTCTCCTTTAAATATTTATTTATTAATTTTAAAGACTTTCGTATATCTTTTGGTTTATTTATTCCATTTGACATTGTATATTGAGTTTTGATTATATACGTCTATTAAATGTAAGCGGTGCTTGTTTTAGACATTAATTTAAGTCTAAAAGTTTTTTGAATGAAAAATTTTTTGAAATTAAAATTGTAGAAGATAAACATATTTTAATTTGTTTTGATATTCAAATTTTGTTGAATTTTATAATTGGAAAATTAAAAATTTCAACTAATTTTGTAATTATAAGGATTCAAATTTGAATTTATTATTTATTTTGAAAATATATTGAGATAAAGTAATTAGAAATACAAAATTTAACTAAACTATCCTATTTATAAGCTATTTAATTCTATCTTTAACTTTGAAATTCTAGTGAACATGAAAAAATTTTGAATCGTAATTTACAAAATTAAAATGATGTTGCACCTTTGGTAGGACTTTCTTTTACTTAATTAATGTTCCTTTTAATTGTTTCCTTGTTCCAGGAATTATTCTGGATTCTTCAAACTTCAGGGTTTTAATTGTTTTCTTCTAGAACTTTTCGTAGACTATCCAGCCAATTATTTCAGTTCTCTTCACTGAATATTTTGGTTCATATTTGATTTAACTGTTAAGTTTTTTCCATTTTGGTTTCTGGTAATGTATTTCTTGATAATAATTCCTTCTCTTGTTGTGGGTTCTTTTTTCAGTTTATGGAACTAAATATTCTAGTGGAGTAATTTTATGGACAGATCGACGTGGTCTTGAATTTAGAGAATTTCATACTCCATGACGTTTTGCCTGCCACTTCCTTTTATAGCCTCTTATTGAATTTTCCACAGATTGCATTTGTCAAAATTCTTAAAAAATGAGGTTTTCACTAATTACACAAAAATTACACCATCTCCTGGTCCGAAATTATTCTACAAAATCAGCCTGAATTTTTACCAATTTTTTGGTACCAGTTTCATTTCAATGGGTACATTTAACGTATGTTAAATGTTTTTAACAAATTATTACAAGTGTCAAAAGTTTACAAAGTTTGTAACTTCTAATGCTTCTAACTCAATAATTACTTCCAGTTACCTACGGAATCATTATATTTCTTCAGCTTATATGGTATTACAACTTTATCCATGCTTAAAACATCTTAAATCATATAAAAATTTAAATACTTCTGACGTTAACACTTTGTTCATTTAATTCGTTGAATTTTGTAGTTTTTGTACGAATTTTCATAGCTTTGATAAGTTAGATATGATTCGGCTTGCTCATTGTCAATAATTTCACTAAACTTTATGTAGGTTTCATTGTAATAACAAATTTTTTATTGTTTCCTCAGCTACTTTCGGAATAAATATCCAAATTCAAACATTGGCAGTCTTAAAGATTCAACAATTGTAAAATATACTCCTTATGAGTTCTATCTAAAATTTACAAAAAAATTTCTGACATTTGACTAACATTTCGATGATTTTCACTCGACCAGTTGTTGTGTACTCCGAACATACTCTTTCTTCAAATATTGGCTTGAAAGTATTTGAAGTTGAATTAGCAATTGTTCGAATGTAATTGATCTTATTCAAACAATTTTGATTTAACTACTCTCTAACGAGTCGACTTATATACAAGGACATTTCCTTAATTTTCGTTTTATTAGTATCAATAATGAGTTTTATTTGATATTTATTTATAAAATCCATGACAGTACTGTCATCGATGTAACATTGCATTGAATAGTATTAGTAATCGGTTCAGAGATCTCTAATGATAAAAAATAATTAGTTGAAAATAACCTACCATTTAAAACCACCTATAAAAATAATATGCATATATCTTTCATTAAGATAGAAATGGTTTAAATAGATCAATTTATAATTTATCTCCGCAAATCAATTCCTCAAAATTTTCATAAATGCCTTTCCGCAAGAAGTCATTTAAATTGAAGAATTTGGAAGATAATCAGAATTTGAAATTTCATAATAAAATTTCAGTGGAATTAGAGAGAGTATCTAACTTACATTGCATAACATTGAATATTACTCAGGAAGAATATCAGGAGAAGTAATTTGAATGAGCAGAACTAGAGAATAGTCAAATATTTCAGAAATTTCTCTGAAAAATATATAAAATTCGTTTAGTTCAGAATTTTGACACGTTTGTCAAGGAATGTAGTTGATGAGATTTATCAAATTTCAAATTTTAAATACAAATAGAATCACAAACAAGTTCAATTGAAATTAAAAATAATAACCAATCTCAGTCTCCGAAGAGTTTTAGGAATTTCTAGTACTAAAAGATACATACAAAAATAAAAGTAATTTATTTGTAAACAAACAATTGAAATGAATACAATAAATGTTAATTAAAAAAATTTCCATAAGAGAGTAATTTATTTTCACAAAAATGTTTGTACTTCTACAACAATTGTTTCACCACGATGTGGCTTCTTCAGGTATTACATTGTACTGTCTGATGGTATTCAGTATAACTGAGTTTAAATACATTGTTAGGTACCTGACCAAATAATGGAAGCACAAGTCATAAAAAACTCTAGGTGTTTATTGGAGTTTGCCGCAAAAATGCCATTAAGGAAAGATATTCAATAATGGAGACTTATCAACATCTGTTTGTTCGTTCAAAAGGATTTTACGGGCATTATACCTGTTGATTCCAAGAAATTCTGAAAGTGTTAATCTAGAACTTTTGCTTTCAACGTGGATAATTTCATAATTATTGTTGAAATTATGCCTGAATTCCTTAAGATGATAAGCATATGTCGAATTTACAGAATCGGATATATAACCCCTTTGGTATTCATGGATACGTTTCTTGAATGATCTACCAGTCTGGCCAATGTATATTAAAGGGCAATCTTTGCAAGTCAACTTGTAGACTCCGGATTTATTTTCTTTATTCGTTAGATCTTTATTGTTCTTTATGTAGGTACTAAGGTTATTAATTGTCTTAAAAGCAGCGTTATAATTGAAACAATTTTTGAAATATTTAGCAATATTTTCAGATAATCCATTGACATAAGATAATGAAAAATATTCCTGGGTATTGTCCTCTTTTATGAAAGGGTACACGAGATTTAATGCCATTTTCTTTTGTTTATTGGATACCATTTTGTCTATGAGAAAGGGGTTGTAACCATTTTTTCACGCTATTTGTTTAATGAAATTAAATTCTTTCAAAAACTTATCTGAATTCAAAGGGACATTCAATAATCTATGAATAAAACTATTATATGCTGACATCTTTTGGTTGGTGGGGTGGTTTGAAGTTTTATGTATTGTGATGTCTGTATGTGTGGGTTTTTGAAAAATACTAAAATCATGTAAATTATTTAGTCTTGTTATTGTGAGGTCAAGAAAATTAATACTTTGATTCTTTTCTTCTTAGATTGTGAATTTGATTTTTGGGTGTAGTCTATTAATGAAATTTACCAATAAAGAAAATATTTGCTTATCGGATTTAGGTGTATTTTTGATTCCAAATCATCCATAAATATTTCGGCTAAAATTGAACTGAGTGGATTTCCCATTATTAAACCATTGTTATAAATATTTCTAACGATTAAAGAATTAAAAAAAAATTTAATGAATTAACCGTGAACATCCAGAAAACATCATGGAACACAGTTTCGATTGGATATTATAATATTGATAGAATTTGTTTTTTTTAATTACATGATTTAATTCTTTATTGGTTAACTATCGCACTTATGTGTTGATAATTCTATATGTATATAAAATGAAACAATGTTTCTGAGACATTTCAATCGATTCAATTCTAAAAATTTTTAAGATATTTTTCATATTATATTTTCAGGGGTTTCAGAGAATTGATACAGTTGCTGTCTGTTATAGTTGAAGAAATCCCTTCAACGTTATTTTCCATTTATGTTTGTTTATAATGATTATAATTTGTATTTTCACGCATGCGCAAAGCAGTTTTCAGATATTGAGTCTATAATTGAATCTTCTTTACAACATTTTTTTATGGAAAAGTCTAGTTTTATAGATGTGCAGTTAGCTGGTCACGTTTGTTTGAGTTTACTTCCAAAAAGGATATTTGCTGAATGAAGGTTTTAGATGTATTTTTATTGATTGCTTTGATTTAGTATTGAAACAATTTCCAACTGATGAGAATACGGATAAGATTTTCAACTTTTTTCTGGAGAATGTACTAAATATCAAAACAGAATTAATCTTCTACAATCCTAATTTAAAAAAAAAATTGTATTCAAAAAACTTTTAGAATTAAATTAATGTCTAAATAAGCACCGCTTATATTTAATAGACGTATATAATCAAAACTCAATATATAATGTCAAATAGAATAAATAAACCAACAAATATAAAAAAAGTCATTTAAAATTAATAAATAAATATTTGAAGGAGACAAAATTTTATTTCTGATCTTACCTTTATGAATACCAATTCTTTTTCAAAAACATTAAACACAACTTAAGGACTTCTCAAGAAATATAATTTATTTGAAAAATTAAATATATTTAAATATTCAAATAAGTTAATTCAAAAATCTCTCAAAATATGCACCATATCTCCAAAAAACAATTAGAATTCCGATAATCTCTTCATCGGCCCTTGCTTATATTTAAAATATCAAAATCAACTAACAATCAGTATATCTTTACTGTAGGTGTAAACGGAACTTGCTTAAACAGACTAACTTTAAAAATCCAGATAGTCTATGTCCGTCACAAAATCACAGAAAACTGTAAGGTTTTATGATGTTTTCTTTAAACCATTGACATTCCATAATGAGATTTATTCAAGCCTAAATATAATTATATATTATGTATGAAATTTCTTTCTATCAAATAAAAAGCCTTTTTCTATTTTATTTTGTACTGAATATTTTTCAAAAAAAAAAAATTAAGGAAGATTAAATTCTATGTGAAGCGTTTTTTGCTGATAGAATTTGTTATTTCGAATATTCAATCGAAACAGGCCCTCTAGGATGATGTTTGCTGGATGATCACGGTTAATTTTTCACATTTTCTTTTGATTCTTTACTGATTAACTGCCGCATATATATGTTGATAATTCTATGTCTATAAACAGTGATTCTAAGACATTTTACTCAATTGACTTTCGGAAAAAAATTCAGAAATTTTTGTTACATAACTATTGTGGAGGTTTCGGAGAATTCATCCAGTTATTGTCTCTAATATTAGAGAAAAAATTTTAAGTAATTTTAAAATTAATAGAAATTCTTCAGTTTTTTTGACCAAATCAAAATTAAAAATTATATTATTCAAAGACAAACTATAAATTTGATTTTTCTCCATATAAAAATTTGTTGGGTTGGGAATCCTCCCCATAATCAAATGCCTCATCATTGATTAGTTAACAGAGCATTTCATATCTTAAATAAAAATTGAAAATATGATTAATAGGGAGTATAAGCTATGTTAAGGGAAACTTATTCGAATCGGGACAGTGGAAATTTGAAGAAAAATGTAATTGTGCGCATCACGGCTTAACTGGATATGACTTGAGCATGAGGCAAGTTTTCTGCGTTTCTGTGGTGAAAGATCGACCGAAAGGGACCCTAGTTTCACCGTAAGGTGGAATGGAGGGCTGAGCTGCGTTGATCAACCCAGTGACAAGGGAGTCCATCGCAGCACAGGGCCTTTCCTATTCGCGCCAGTCACTGGACCTGTATGGTGAAAGATCTCCGAATGGGGCCCTAGTTTTGCCGTTCTGGTGAAATGGAGGGCTGAGGCGGCTGATTAACTCAGTGACAGGGAGTCTGTCGCAGCACAGGGCTTCTCCCTTAAAATTGGCGTACTCTACCCTATCGCAGTATAAATCTCCGGATTTTTCTGTGTAATGGCCGAGTGCGTTATGTAGCATACTGTGTTACCTCGGGGGGGTGGATTGCCATCAAGTGTTACTTGTACCACCTGGCAACACCATTGGTAGTGGACTCGAGGGGGCAGTGGTTGAAAGTCCGCATGCTGGACTGGGGAGGTATTTCATTTATCTGTTCGCAGACCCTCATGTTCGGGATATTCTCACGAAATGACTCGGGGTTGTCCTGGCCCCGAATCAATGCGTAACTTTTTAGGGTTAGTGTATCTCGACGAAATGGCTACCAGGATATATAGAAGTCCTCAATCTTGAGATTATCTCAGTTCATGGGACTGCGTTCGAGTGCTTAGATAAGAATTCCTTTCGGCGGGAGGGTTGCATCACAAACAAACTCGGGTACTGACCTGTAGAGCCAGTAGAGTTTGAATAGTGCTTCGTTGCTATCAGTCAGACGGTTCTGGCTTTCGAGTCGGGGCCCAAACTGGAAGCTGGTGGGTTCATATCTCCGGAGGGTTTCTCGCTTCGCGCGATGATATGGCGTAATCCTTATCACACTTTCTACTTCTAGGGGTGGACGGTGGAGACTGCTGAGTAGTCACTTGGTGAAAGAGCCATGCTCACTATGCCAATATGCAAACCTGGTAGAATTCACGTGCTCATGTCAACGATCAATAAAACCTATTCGGGCTTGTTTGTGTTTTGAACTATTATTATTCACAGATGTATGTTGCACTGTCCCAATTCGAAGAACACATAGCCATGTTTCAATGACATACATTCTGTCAAGAAAGTACCGGAAATTATCGATTTAAATCTGGCGGGGCAATGAGGCAGGAAAATTTTTTTTTCCTAGGTTGGTACCACTGTCCTTAATTACTATGCCAAGCTTGAGCGGGATCTGTCAACTAGTGTGTTTGCAACAGCTGATTAAGTCAGTCGATGTCAGAGTGTGTGCCGATTTTTACTATGGGCGATTACGTTGAGCAAAGAATTTGTTTAAAGTTTTGTGTTGCAAATGAATTTTCGTGTGCCGATGCATTGAAAATGTTGCAAAAGGCCTTTGGTGGTAATGCTCTATAGAAAACTCGTGCATATCAGTGGTACAGAGCCTTCAAGGACGGTCGTGAAGTGGTCGCCCATCGACGGCTTCGATCGAAGATAACGTCGATAAAATTAAGGAAAGGGTGCTGTAAAACCGTCGTACAAGCTTGAGAGAGATAGCACATGAACTTAAGATATCCCACGAGTCCGCACTTACGATTTTGATTGATATTTTGGGCATGAGAAAGGTGGCCGCACGACTCGTACCGAAAGAACTGAATTTTCTCCAAAAACGTCATC
This sequence comes from Megalocaria dilatata, assembly GCA_034642435.1. Taxonomy (NCBI): domain Eukaryota; kingdom Metazoa; phylum Arthropoda; class Insecta; order Coleoptera; family Coccinellidae; genus Megalocaria; species Megalocaria dilatata. Next base: position 13,631,584 of record CM067858.1, read on the forward strand.
GCGAACAGGTTGCTTCAGACATGCTGGATCGCTGTATTTCCGATTCTACATTTATGGAACGCATTATAACTGGTGATGAGACCTGGGTCTACTAGTACGATATGCAAACAAGCCAGCAATCATCGGAATGGGTGGCAAAAAATGAGCCGAAACCGAAAAAACCACGCCAAAGCCGCTCGAAAATGAAGGTGATGCTCATTTTTTTCTTCGATATCCGTGGCGTGGTGCACTACGAATTCCTTCCAGAGGGTCAGACGGTAAACAAGGAGTATTACCTAGGCGTTATGAAACGTTTGCGTGAGCGTATCCGTAAGAAGCGGCCAAATTTGTAGGCGAACAACTCATGGATTTTGCATGACGATAACGCGCCTTCTCACCGAGCTACGATTGTGACTGACTTTCTTGCCAAAAACTCAACAAACGTGCTTCAGCAACCACAGTATTCGCTGGATTTGGCTCCCTGCGACTTTTTCCTCTTCCCAAAACTAAAATTGCCTCTTCGTGGCACCCGTTTTGAGTCGATTGAAGCCATAAAACAAAATTCGGCGCGAGAGCTAAAGTCCATCCCGGAAAGCGCCTATAAAAAATGTTTCGATAATTGGAAGTGCCGTTGGCATAGATGTATTGGAGCAAATGGAGCCTATTTTGAAGGCGACCCAATAAATTTTGACGAATAAATGTAAAAATGTTGTTTCAATTGAAAATTCCCGGTACTTTCTTGACAGAGTAGTACAATGCATTTGGTATCAGAGGCAATTGTCGAAACTGTATAGAACTTCACAGTTCTATTCTTTCTGAACTATTCATCTCAGAAACCTGGCCTAAAATCCATACTTTTGTTTGTGCACGGATAATGAAAAAAGATTGATTTTACTCGCCGCATGATCTTATGATCCGCACAGTATATTACAAATAACATAAATTCAACCAGCCTATCCTGAGCGTGGAGATTCTGTTCCGCCGTTGTCCACCCAGCATGGTTTCCTCACCTATGCCACTTTACCGCCGTGGCATACCGAGAAATATAGAAATTTATTCTCGATTTTATTAATATGATACCGTTCTACCTGAAACGGTCAACTGGTCATATTTTCTGGTTCGGATATGAAAATTAGGTGATTATATAGCCAAGAGAATGGGTCGTTACTGTTCGCAACTCGCCGAAACATAAAATAGTTATAGTTAAGCTTTTCACACTGGAAATACCAGGAGACAAGATTATTCCAAATCAATATTACCATATTTGATATTTGAAATGAAGCTGTCTCCTTTTTGTCGATAAAACTTATATTCTACTTTCATTTAGATTATTTTATTTATCTTCCTGTTGTAAAAGCTTACTACTAAATTTTTAATATCTTAAATGTCTCATAAAGTTATAACTCACTACAAATTTCAATTTTATAGAATCTCGTAGAATTTTTTTAGAATTGAATTAAATAAATGCCCTAAAAAAATATTTGCTTATATATACTTATATATAATATATAATTATATTTTGGCTTCAGTAAACCTCATTATAGAATGTCAATGAATTTAAATAAACCTTAAAATAACTCACACTGTTCTTTGATTTTGTTAGAACATAGATCAATCTTGAATTATATAGTTGATCTGTAGTTCGAAGCTTAAGTCTTTTAACACGTGAGTGATATAGGTAAGGTTTTTGATATTTGGAATGTTAAAAGAGGACTGAAGACGGGATTGTCTAGAATTATATTTGTTATTTGAAGATATAGTGCACATTTTTTTTTTTTAGAGATTTTTGAACTAATTTGTTCGAATATTTAAATATATTAAATATTTCGAATAAATTATATTCTTTGAGAAGTCCTTTAAGTGTGTTCATGTTTTTAATAGGCAATTGGTGTTCTTAACGGTAAGACCAAAAACAAAATTTTGTCTCCTTTGAATATTTATTTATTAATTTTAATTACTTTCGTATACCTGTTGGGTTATTTATTCCATTTGACATTATATATTGAGTTTTGATTATATACGTCTATTAAATATAAGCGCTGCTTGTTAGACATAAATTTATTTCTAAAAGTTTTTTGAATAAAAATTTTTTTTAAATTAAAATTGTAGAAGATAAAAATATTTCAATTTGTTTTAATATTCAAATTTTGTTATATTTCTTCTATCAAGTAAAAGGCCTTTCTATTTTATTTTATATATAATAAATAATTATATTTTGGCTTCAATAAATCTCATTATAGAATGTCAATGAATTTAAATAAACCTTAAAATAACTCACACTGTTCTTTGATTTTGTTAGAACATAGATCAATCTTGAATTATATAGATGATCTGTATTTCGAAGCTTAAGTCTTTTAACACGTGAGTGATATAGGTTAGGTTTTTGATTTTAATATTTGGAATGTTAAAAGAGGACTGAAGACGGGATTGTCTAGAATTATAATTGTTTTTTGAAGATATAGTGCACATTTTTTTCAGAGATTTTTGAAATAATTTGTTCGAATATTTAAATATATTAAATATTTCGAATAAATTATATTCTTTGAGAAGTCCTTCAAGTGTGTTCATGTTTTTAATAGGCAATTGGTGTTCTTAACGGTAAGACCAGACACACAATTTTGTCTCCTTTTAATATTTATTTATTAATTTTAATTACTTTCGTATATCTGTTGGGTTATTTATTCCATTTGACATTATATATTGAGTTTTAATTATATACGTCTATTAAATATAAGCGGTGCTTGTTGGACATAAATTTATTTCTAAAAGTTTTTTGAATAAAAATTTTATTGAAATTAAAATTGTAGAAGATAAACATATTTCAATTTGTTTCAATATTCAAATTTTGTTATATTTCTACTATCAAGTAAAAGGCCTTTCTATTTTACTAGAAAACAATGTTTAAATTTCAGCAGACAGAAAGAATTAACACTCATTTCACAGTATCAATAAGAGATAAAAGAATCCAAAAAAATATAGAATGCTCAAGAAACATTTAATGGAAACAGCACTGTTTCCTAAGGGTAGTATGAAAACCAAATTCCACTCTTAAAATGCCCAAAATAAATTCAAGAAATTCTTCGAAACAATCTCTATTCAAAGAGCTTCTTCAAAAAACTCTTCAAGAATATGAAGCACATCTTCAATAAGGCGCTTTGGAATTCTAACCGATAATCATCAGTGAATCTTCATGCCCACATACTAAACTTTAAAAAACCTTCTATCAATTAAAGACACCCTCTATGTATTTTCTGTGGACGAACATAGAATGCCAATGGTAATCGTTAAGGAACCATTTGACTTCTATCTTAGTTTCGAAAAAGCCAAGAGATCATTGAGTATGATATATATTTTTATTGATTGTTTTTATTTTGCCGGCATGAAAGCAAATCGCTTTTTGGAAGATTTGTTTCCTATTTCTGAAGGAGATTCTTAAAGAGAGCTCGTTTGGAAGGATTTCTTAAGTTTATAATGGACATTTTTGGACTGGAAATTGGTTTTCATAATACTGTTATGAAACATTGCTATTACCTCTAAATGTTTTTTGAGTGAGTTCGATCAATATACTATATTCCTCAATCACCTTTTGATACAGTGAAATAAGTGTTTATTCTATGTCTACTAAAATTGAAACAGGGGTTTCTAAAGCATATATTTTATTTAATTTCAAAAAGTCTTCAAGGAATTTTATAAGGTTCAAATTTATGGTCAACTATACCAGAAATACTCTGTTTGATATACAAGATGTTACTTATACTTATTAGTTTATGAGTTAGGGTTTAATGATTGCAACAGAAAGAGAAATAAAATACTTTGAATAATATGAGAATTTGATAACAAAAAGAGGTCATTATTTGAAAGAAGGATTATTATTATATATTAAATATCATACAGATTTATTATTTTATCTTCTACACATTTTAATTTCAAAAAGATTTTCATTCAAAAAACTATTTAGAATTTAATTGAATAAATGTCTCAGAAAACATAATTTGAAATTAGTAGACATAGAGAATTAACACTCATTACACAGTACCACAAGGAATAAAAGAATTCCAAGAAATATAAATTAATAATTAAAAATACAGAAATAAATACTTCAAGAATAAAAAATTTGGTTTCGTTTCTTGTATTATGAAAACTAAATCCCTTTCCAATAAAACAAAACATAACCTCAAGAACTTCTCAAAATAACTTACTTCAAATGAGTTCCTTCAAAAAAATTTGCTAAAACACGCAGTACATCTTCAAAAAGCAATTTAGAATTATTACAAACAACACACTCTTGAGTCCCACTTCATATTTGGTAATTATTTTTTTAATATGAAATGAGACTGAACAGTTTATTGGTTGTGAATGTTCTAAATTGCTTTTTGAAGACGTACTGCATGTTTTAGGAATTTTTTTGTAGGAACTTATCTAAAGTAAGTTACTTTTGAAGAATTTCTTGAGATTATGTTTTAAATTTTTGGAAAGGGATTTGGTTTTCATAATACAAGAAACGAAACAAAATTTTGTATGTCAGGCAATAATTTATATTTCACGGAATTCTTTTATTCCTTTTGGTACTGTTTAACGATGTTTATTCTATATTTCTACTAAATTGAAACTGTGTTTTCTAAGATATTTATTTTATTTAATTCTTAGAAGTTTCTTGAATGAAAATTTTTTTGAAATCAAAATCTGTTTAAGTTAACAGAATAAATCTGTATGATATTTAAAATAAGAATTTAAGTTTCATCTACAAAAACAGCTTCTTTTGAAATACGAAATATGATAGTTTGTGATTTGAATAAACTAGTCTCATGATATTGTCTGTGTGAAAAGCTCAACTATACGTATTTTATTTTTTGGGGAGTTGCGAACAGTAACGACCCATTCTCTTGGCTATATAATCACCTCATTTTAATTTGATTTTAAAAAAATTTCCGAGAAATTTCATAAACTTAAAATTTCTAGTTCAGGCATATCGTTCGATTCTTCCTGAAGGGCTAAACTCAATTCCTGAAAGGCTGAAGGTGGGTTTTGGCGATTGGATATTGCTCTCCTTAAGTAATCCCATACGTGCTTAATTGGATTCATGTCTGGTGAGTTTGCTGGCCAGTTCATTCTCTGTATATTGTCCTCTTGAAGAATGTTTGAACCATTCGTGTGTGGTGTGGTGGGGCGTTATCATTCTGATAAATGAAATTATCCCCAAATTCGTTGCGCAGAGGAATAATGATTGGTTCAATGATGTTTTCTACCTAGATGGCACCAGTCATTGTTCGTTCAACGATAATAAGAGGGGTACGGCGACCGAACGTTACACCCCCAGCACATTATTGATTCGCCTTGAACAGGCACAACTTCCTGGTCGAAATCAAGTCACTCTAGTCTGCCTGGACCTCTCTAAACCCTTTCTCGTAGACTATCACTTTGTGAACCCAATCGTGTCTCGTCCGAAAAAAGTACCTTGCGCCATTGTGGTGAAAGTTAGTCTTAGTGGTGTTCTGCCCATTGCCGATGGGTAGCTCTATGTCCAGGTGATAGTCGAAGTACTCTTAAAGGTCTTCTTGCCCTTAAATTTGAGGAATGCAACCGTCTCCTCATGGTACTGGCTGAGACTACCCGTCTATAGGTCCTTAAAAAATGACTTCGAAGGGTAGTTACAGATACCGTTCGATTCTTTCAAGTGAAATTTGCGATATAATGGTCTTCCCTTGCAGATATTACTCTGGGTCGACCAGGCACCGGTCTCCGGGCAACGCTGCCGGTTTCCAGGAAAAGGGCCACTATGTGCTCTACTGAAGTCCGTGGAATATTCAAACGCCGCTCAATCTGGTGGTTCGACAAAGCTTCTTGATGTAGAGTTACTATTCTTGCCCGGTCAAACTGAGAAATTAGATGTCCCGGAATTTCCACGGAATAACTGATTAACTTCGAATACACCTGTATTCTCCCGAACAAGAAAATTTTTTTGCTGGTTTGTTGTTTTCATTCAAGTGATAAGATAGTGAAGATTCCACACACAAAATATCGTCAAGTTATATTCAACAGGTTGAAAGTTGATGGGGGGGGGGGGCAAGACTTGTGACGATGTGTGTATATGAGTATACACTATGTATATGCTATGTATATATGATAACTGAATTAATTAACACCTTAGTCATCATTGAGCTGGTTGTCTTTGTCTTTATCATTGAATTAATTGAAAAATTTTAGAGAGTTTAAGCTATCCTAGAATTTACTCATTAAAATTATTTGATTCAAGAAGCTTCAAGAAAATCCAATAGGTCCGGTCGATTTGGTCTGTCCGTAAATCTTCTAATTGTCGAGATAATTAATAGACCACATCGTTTTAATTGTTCCGAAGATATTCACATTTGAAAAGTTTTCTTATTTTGACAAAAATTCCGAAACTACGGATCCAATTAAATTCCTATTCAATTTTTATGTAGGTGTATAATGATAACACGAACATTTACGTCAAATTTTTTGAGGATCGGCTGTCCAGATGGACCACTGGAGGTGAAACTTCTAATTTCCGAACGAAAAGACCAAGATATTTGAAATTCTGGATAGTCCTGGATATTTTTTAAAATGGACAGAATCGGCTTTATGGTTCCTCATTTACTCGCGTTTGAAAATAATTTTTCCAATAATTTCCGAAGTACAATTCCGATCAAGTTAAAATTTAATAGCTAGATGTGAAATAACGATACGAAGACTCATTTGTAATTTCGTCAAAATAAAATGAGATAATTTCTTCAAATTTAGGAATTCATTAGAAAGGTTTAACCTTGATATTTACGAATGAAAAACAATAACATTCAAATGATCTCACGACTAGCTACATCACTCCAACCAATCAGCCCAATTTTTCAGTACATTTCCGATTGTTTGGAGCTCAATCTCATAAATGGCAACTCCGACCAGGACCATGCAACAATAGAGGCTAAAATGATATTTAGTATCATGTTTTATGGTTCGGGAAACATGCAATATATATTTATACTACAGAAAAAAGCCATAAGAATATTGTATAACTTAATATATAGGCAATCTTGTGGAAGTTTTTTCAGAAAAATGGGATTTTAACATTGTACGCTATATATATACAGAAATGTTTACTATTTATGAATAAAAATAAATGCCTTTTCCTTCCATATCAAAATATCAAAAATAGATATATTACAAGGACATTTTAATATAATTTTCCAAAATGTAAATTAAATTCAACACAAAAACAGCTTGAATACAGATGTTTAAAGTTCTTTAATAGACTGCCTAATGAAATCGAAAAAATCAATAATTATAAACTTTTTGAGAAAAAGATATTTATTCATTGTTAAATTCAGAACCATACAGTATTGAAGATTTCTGCTGTTCGGTGGTAGGTGATTGTTAATTTTGACACTATTTCTCTTCATTTGTACTTGTTTACTACTATCATGTACCTAATGATTTGGAAATAAAGAATTATTATTATATGTAATGTGAAAGGCTTTCCAATTAGAGATTTCCTTTTGATATTAAAAAAAGTATATTTTTAAACAAATCAGTGGATGTTAAATTCATTCTAAAGGTATGCCAATAACAATGGAGAACGATATTAGCCAAATGGCCGCCACGTCTACAGTTACAGCACCATATCCTTCTCATGAAATTTTTTATGACCATTTCGCATATTTGCGACTGTATTGCATTGACATAGACTTTATCTTATCACGTGACCTCAAAGAAAAAATCTGAAGTTTTTAAATCACAAGATCTCGGTGGCCAATTGCGATCAACTCTTTGAGAAATAACACAGCCAGGAAAATTTCTTTGCAAAATTGCGATTGTTTCGTTGCTTGTGTGTACGTAGCACCATCTTGTTGAGAATAAACGTCGTTTGCATCAATATCTTACAATTCCGGCTACAGAAAATCATTAATAATAGCTCGGCAGCGCAATTCATTCACCGTAACAGTTGCACTAGCCTCATTTTCGAACAAGTAAGGTCCAATCACACCGCCAGCCAAAAAGCCGCACCAAACAGTGACAGGTTGAGGATGGAGAGGCTTTTGAAAAATCATTCTTGGATTTTCCGAGCTCCAAATGCGACAAATCTGCTTATTAATCCAGGCGAAAATCGGCCTAATCACTGAAGATGATTTTTCGATGAAAATTCGGATCATTTTGATGCATTTCAAGGACCCAATAAGCGGAGACACCACGTTGCTGGTGATCGACCGGCTTGAGTTCTTGTGTTAATTGAACTTAAAAAGTCTTAAAACCTGAGTTTTTATACAAAATACAGTGTAAAGTCGTTTGTGGAATGCCTTATTACAAAGTTCGATGAGAAATCGACAAACCTGGGTTTTCGTCAACCGTACGGCTACAGCAGCAATAATCTCAGTTGTTCTTGTTCTTGAGCGGTTTCGATTCTTCACATCATTTACTTGTTCCCAACAGCTGAAATTTTTCCAACATTTTCATTATTGCCTGCCGAGAAGGTGCGTCACGCCTACCCAAAAGTAATTTAGTTTTGCGGACTGTGGCTGTAAAATTTTCCCCATTTTTGTAGGTAGTGAATTTCAACAATTTTAATGCGTTGTATCGTTCCATTTGTTAAAAAATGAAGCTGCCCAGGTAGCGGGCTATTCAAGATGAAACCTCTTATTGGAAAACTCTTCATGAAGTTACGTTCAATATTTCTTTTTTTCCACTTATTTTCCACTTTTTCTTGCCTTTTAACCATGTATCTTTAAGTTTCGTAAGAATTTCCGTTTCTTCAGGAAAACAGTTTTGAAATTGTGAAAAATGATGTTCATTTGACTTTCGGATGAAATATAATTCTGTGTAATGATACTTCACTCGTATATGTAGTAACTTCTTTAAGGAGTATTTCACAAACTTAAAATTAAAATAGAGTGTTGAACAAGCGCCCAAAGGCTTCCGACTTCACATCACTGGTTTTCACCGTTTTTTCACGAAGTTTGTTTTTGATTTTGACGAATACTTATTATTTCTCAGGTTATATACAACTAGCTGAAAAAAATTGACAATCATTGAATGAGAAGTGATGTATCAAGTTTTACAGATTTCCTCAAAGTGTCGATTTGTTTGATTTCAATCATTAATTCTTGAATTATATTGATTTCTCGCATATCACTTGGTGAAACATTTTCAAATTAATAAAGTAAATAAAAACAACTCTGCTTATTTTTCACTGTTTATTTGATGTCGGGGCTAAAAACCCGAAACATATATGTCAAAAGACATAAAATAAACAGCGAAACCTAAGTCAAGTTGTTTTTATTTACTTTATTAACCTTAATTTTTATTCCCTAGAGTATATAAAAACACCTGAGAAATGTTGAGGCTCATTGGAAACCTATGTTTCATAGATTTATTCTTACAGTTTGGAACGAAAACCCTGAAGCTCTCATAGAGAAAATTTCTAACATAAATAGAGGTTAATTCTTGATAGAAGGTATATAAAATTATTTAAATATTTTAAAAAAACTTTAAAATTAGCCTTCTACATATTTAATTCCAAAAGATTATATTTAGTGATTATAACTTTTGAAAATAAATTAAAATAATGTCGTATAAGTACCACTTATATCATGACATAAAATAAACATTCAATATAAGACATCCGAATGGTATAACAAACTCCAATAAATAAAAATTATTAACCAAAATCCTATAAATTAAATATTTTGAATAGACAAAATGTTGTTTCTGCTGGTCAATCTTATGAAAACCAATATCTTTCAAGAATATCCAACACAATCTTAAGAATTTCATCACAAAACTATCTTACTTACTCTGATTGATTATTTGAAATAACTCTATGGTAACTATAAAAATTTCTTTTTTTATTGGGATAGAAATAAGAACAAAATGTTCAAATGATAAAAACATACTCAATTAATGGTTTTTAAAATTCAAATTTGAAAGCCCCTTTCTTGCCCAGTTGGCAACCTACAGAGTTCAACACTACAAATTTACTACCAGAACGCTCCTCTAGTTCAACACGTAACAAATTTGTGTTTTATTCATGAAGGTTTCTGATAGTTTTTTGATATAAGCAGTTAAGCAGCGGGATTCTATTGAAATGAACGAATTCTATGAACAATCCAAATATTCTAACAGATTTATAGTTTGTTTATCTTTCGGAAGGAACACAGAAAAAGCTCCGAAATCATCTCCTGGATTCGGGCTTAACAGTTAATTTACTATTTCGAAACCTACATATTTATTTATAAAGTTATACAGTATATTTCTGGTTGGATATATAATTATGAACCTATCATTTCGTATGTAAATTAAAAGATAGATATAAGATGACAAATTCGGAAAGAATAATATTACCGGCATAATTTCATAAAAAATTTCATTCCGTATTCATTTATATCCGCTTTCAGTTCTCTTTTCTGGAAATTTCAGAGATGTTTGATTCGATGTCAGCCTTATTTTGTCAAAATAATTTTCTACACAGAATTATATCCCCGACCATAGGGTTGATGGTTCATTATTTCTAATATTTTATTCGAACTTATTCTCTTTACATTGGTGAGATCCCTAGAAGTTTAACTGAACGATTTTAGGAGCAACCAATTTTTCTCATATCCATGTTGTTGATCTGCAAAGTAATAAGGTAATACACATTCAACTCAGTTAGCCGTTACAATTTGATAGCTGATCATAATTAGAACAAACTTTCGGAAATAACTGTGTTCTACTGCCAATAAAATTTGAATGTTTATTAGGGTGGGTCAAAAAAATAGAATGATTTATTTTTGACTTTATACTCTGAAAAATAGGTTCGTAGACACCTAAAAAGAATTCTCTCCAAGTATGAGCTCTTAATTACAACGGGTAGGTCCTCCGCTTTGCGGGTTTCTATTTTTTTCGAATAATGAGATAAAAAAATTTATACCTCGCTTCCAACTGCTTGGAAAAATATTCCGTGGCATAGACTTCATTAAAAATTGAATGCTTTACAAAAAAGGTTTCTTATGATTTTTTCAAAAACTCAACCGTTTAACAGATATTCATAGTTGAAGTTTGGCTATTTTGAGGAAAATATTCGTTTTTATTATAAATTTTATAAGTCGATGAAAAAAAATTATTTTGGATTGCGGAACTCATGATTTTGTAGGAAATTTACTGCTCTACAAAAATGGTCTCTTAAGATTTTTCGATTAAGTGAAGCCGTTAGGAGATATCCATCGTCAAACATTCACGAATATCAATATTTCCAGTTTTTGATCAATAATTCGATAAATTTCATTTTAAATTATTATAATAGTTTCAGGGAAATTTACATAAATTTAAATTTTTATCATAAAAGTCACTCCTTCAGGAGTTATTCGTTCAAAAATTCATTAAGAAGTTTTTGTTCTAATGATATTTTTTGTAAGCTTTATTTGTAATAATTTAAAATGTCATTTGCATTGGCATTTCGTATTATTACGGTTGTTTAGTTTGTTTTTTCAAATTTTATTCTACCAATTATATTATACATAAATTTTTTTGTGAGAGGGGCTTTTTGTTCTGAATTACATCACTTCTTCTGTTGGTACCCTAAAGCTAACGCTACCTATGTTTTTTTCTTAACTATCTTCGTTGTCTACTCGTTTATCACTACATTTTCAGTGCTCCAGAAACTCATCATTTTGTATACATGATAAAAACAATTTTTTCGAAATAAGTCATTTTCTCATCATATAAATTTATTTATTATCAATAATTCTACAATGAAAAACGAAATCTAATTTCTTGTTTTAATGCAATCAAACAAGCTCAAGACTAAAAACAATATCAAAAAACTTGTTTATAACATTTCTTTATCCATCGAAACTCAAATTTATGTAAATTTTCCTGAAACTAATAATTTAAATTGAAATTTATTGAATTATTGATCAAAAACTGGAAATATTGATATTCGTTAATGTTTGACGATGGATATCTCGTAACGGCTTCACTTAACCGAAAAATCATTGGAGATCATTTTTGTAGAGCAGTAAATTTCCCACAAAATCATGAGTTCCGCAATTCGAAATTTTTTTTTTATCGACTTATAAAATTTATAATAAAAACGAATATTATCCTTAAAATAGCCAAATTTCAACTATGAATATCTTTTAATCGGTTGAGTTTTTGAAAAAATCATAGGACACCTTTTTTGTAAAGCATTCAATTTCTAATGAAGTCTATGCCACGGAATATTTTTCCAAGCAGTTGGAAGCGAGATATAAATTTTTTTATCTGATTATTCGAAAAAAATAGAAACCCGCAAAACGGAGGACCTACCCGTTATAAATAAGAGCTCATACTTGCAGAGAATTCTTTTTAGGTATCTACGAACCTATTTTTCAGATTATAAAGTCAAAAATAAATTATTCGATTTTTTTGACCCACCCTAATGTTCATATATTTTGTTGAACTGTAGTTTCGAATAACTGAAAACTAAATAAAGGCAGACCGAGTATTTATGCAGATTCAGGTACAAAAGAATGATACAAGCCATGCAAATACAAGTTTTTTAGATATAGGTATATTGGACGAGTGATTAACAGAGATTTAAAGATAAAATAATAAGAAGAGGTTTTCTACTTGATAGAAGGATTATTATAAAATTTAAATATCAAAACAGATTCATTCTGTTAGTCTCCTAAAAATTTTAATTTTAAAACATTTTTTTCAAAAACTTTCAGAATTCAATTAAGGTCCTATAAGCACTGCTTAAATTTAGTAGACATAAAAAAATCAAAACGCATTATACAATATCAAATGGAATAAAAAAACCCAACAAATATAATTTGTCAATTAAAATTACTAAATAAATATTTGAAGGAGACCTCATTTTGTTTCTGATGTTATATTTATGAAAACCAAATCTTTTTCAAAAATGCAAAACATAATTGTAATAACTTCTTCAAAACAAATTTATTTGAAATATTCAATATCTTTAAATATTTAAATAAATCGGAAATCTCTCAAAGCATCCTACATCCTATTTAGGACTGACGAAGATCTTAGTTCATTTCAAATTGTTTTTTGAGGATGTGCTACATGTTCTGATAGATGTTTTAAGTAAATTATTTATATAATATATTAAATATTTCAAATAAATTAGTTTTGGAGAAATTTTTAAAATTATGTTTTGCATTTTTGAAAAGGATTTGGTTTTCATAAGTATAAGATCAGAAACAAAATTTATTTCACTTTCAAATATTTACTAAGTAATTTTAATTGACAATTTATATTTGTTGGATTTTTATTCCATTTCACATTATATGTCTACTCAATTTAAGCAGTGTTTATAAGACATTGAATAACTTTTCGAAGTCTGTAAATAAAATTTGCTGAAATTAAAATTTATAGGAGGCTGATAGAATAAATCTGTTTTGAAATTAAAATTTTGACTTTTGAATACATTAAATATTTTGGATTCATATAGATCCGTATGACTATTCACTATTTTGAGATAATTTATTCATTTTTATTATAAACTAAATTTGAAATTTCAATAGCTTCTTGCCTTTGATTCTACATGACAAATTTCGAGAGTATCCAGTATGCACTGTGGAAAAAGGGGGCCATTTCTATGTAATTTTTCCAAAGTTGAACAAAATAATCCTATAAAAACTATACAAATATGAATTTAATTTTCTTTAGCCTCAAAAATTGAATGAAAATTTCTAACTATTAAAAATAATATTATAAATATATATAAAACAAAAATTAAAATACAAACCAAGACGCAACATTTGTCAGATTTTATGTTCATCTACAGATATACATAAAGACAGACAAAGCGTGGTCCAGATACAATTATGTCAGAGGGATGTTGTCTGCATGTATTAAAATATCAATTATAATTATGATATATCCAATGAAAATAAATCTAAAGGAAAAATTCGTTGGAAGAGGGTTTTTAGGAAAAACTTAAAATTAAACAGAATAATTCAATGAAACTTATACAGAATTCAATATGAAAATTATTTTTGAGAAATTTTGAAAACCCTAGTTCTGAACGTTTTGGTAACACATTTTGATCTATTCCAAAAAATTTCAATTCAATTTATTCAAATCAAATTTTGTAGAGGTTACACAGAATTTTTCTGTTCAATTTTTGAATTTTCTTTTAGAAAATATATAATAATTTATAAAATACTCTTTCAAGGAATATATTCTTCAAATTGATTAAATATAAATTATAAAGTTTGTTTTTATCACCTGAAAATCATTCTCTGCTCGTTGAATCTTATCTTGAATGAACAACGTCTGTTGCATTCACTATATTAAGTTGGACGATAAAACGAATTAATTGATTCGGGGGATATTTCCCATGCTCTTACTCATTAACATGTATGAACATGTTAACTCATAAACTCAAGATTTATATATTTGTTGTTGGGATGGAAAAGTGAAGATGATATTTTTTTTCTGTGGTTCCAAATAATTAATATCTATTATATATACAATTTTTGAAAAACTATTGGCCATTTTTTACATGATTTTCCAAAGTACGGTAAAGGAGTAAATTTGTAATTTTTCTTCCTCACTTTCATGATACGATATATTTGGTTTATGGTTATTTGAGATTATTTCTTTTTTCCTGAATTGCGTACTAGATTATGATATTAACATCTGTTCACAGCTATGGTTTTTATAGTTTTAATTGTGCAATAATCAAATTAATTAATTAGTTACGAAGCCAACAAACAATGTTTTTTTGAGTTTAGTCCTGCAAAAGTCGAGAAGGATATTTGAAAGATATATTACTCAAGATATAATTGTCTAAAATTTATTTCAGAATAAGTAAAAAAATCCGCTTCTGTTCCATATAATTTGTATTTTTCAGATACTGAATTGTTTCAGCCGTTACTATTTGGTAGTTGATCATAATTAAAACAAATTGTAGAAATTACTATGTTTTACTACCAATAAAAATATATTTTACACATTTCCTTGTGACTCGAGTTTCGGGAAATGAACTATCCCATCAATCAGACAACTGTGTCGAGTTTGCATTTTGATGATGTATGTGCCTTAAAACATCAGTGACAGATCCAGCTTCTTCGAATTTTTTCACTGGGTTACCAATTGTAAACTAAGATGGACGATGATGTCTGCCCTTAATGCACGAAACGTACTAACTACAGAATCATTGTTTTTGAAGTAATTTTTCAGAATTTTCACATGTTCAGTAGTAGATAAACGATTCATATTCTTAAATTGCTAACCTTTATCTAAACATATGAAGCTTCGGATCACATATGTCATTGAAACAGAGTTGTAAAATCCGGACCACGAAATGGATAACGCTATATTTTTCATACATCTAGTGCACGCGAATATACATACACGACATACCTAGCCAGCCAATTGAAGCAAAGAAATGTATTGCTGATTCTTTCTAACATTACACACGCAGAAAACTGTTCTCATGTTCAAGTCAAATCCAGCCACGCCGTGGTGCTCATAATTAGCATATTCATATTAAAATAAATTAATTGGATGATAATATGTACCAAATATCATTGATATGGATTATAAACTGGGGAAATAGAAAGTACTACAAATCAAGACAACACAACATTCATTTATATAACAAATCCAAACTCAGACAAGCCCGATTAGATTTTGTCAATCGCTGGGACATAAGTGGCAGACATCCGCACATTTCGAAACTTGTTGTTGTCTCATCAGTTCCCTGTAATTTCCAAATCCTCCAGCACCTATTTTCCCTCTTCACATGTACACCAATGTATTTATCATACACTAGTGCCTATTATATATATATATATATATATATATATATATATATATATAAATCAATTAGAATTATAATATATATATATATATATATATATATATATATATATCTATATATATATATTATATATATATATTATATATATAAATATATATATATATATATATATATTATATATATATATCTTATATATATATATATATATATATATATATATATATATATATTTTATATATATATATATATATATATATATTATATATATATATATATATATATATATATAAATATAATACATATACTGTTTTATAATAAAATAATAAGAAAAGGTTACCACGAGGTCTGTGGGGTGAGTTTTGTTAATTGATTTTTTTTTAATGTGAAGTAGGACCGATGAAGACCTTAACTGAATTCTAAATGTTTTTTGAAGATATAATACATGTTTTGAGATATTTTTCAAGTAACTTATTTAAATATATCGAATATTTCAAATAAATTATATCTTCTGAGAAGTCCTCAAAATTATGTTTTTCGTATTTTTGAAAAGGTTTCAGTTTTCATGATTGTAAGATCAGAAAGTAAATTTTGTCTCCTTCAAATATTTATTTATTAATTTTAATTGACAATTTATATTTGTTGGGTTATTTATTCCATTTGATATAATATTATATATTGAGTTTTGATTTTATACGTCTATTAAATATAGGCTGTGCTTATAAAACATTAATTTACTTCTAAAAATTTTTGAATAAAATTTTTTGAAATTAAAATTGTAGGAGACTAATAGATTAAATCTATTTTGATATTCAAATATAATGTAATATATGCAATTCTTTGCTTGAACTGGTAGGTTATGTCGTGTCGGTATATTTGCGTGCACTAACTGGCGCTAGTGAATGATAAATACATCGGTGTTCCCGTGCAGAGCGAATATAAGTGCGTGCAGACTTGTAGTCGTTGGACATTATGGGGCTCTGACGAGAAAACAACAAGTTTACAAACGTGCGCATACTCCGTTTCAATGATAAATAGTTATGGCAATCCAATTTGAATGCACCTCAAACATGTCTACATTCACAATTTTTGAAAGTTTTAGATGTTTTATTTTTATTATAAAACAGTTAATTGCTGCTCATATGTGTTGATAATTCCATATGTGTTTGAAATCAAAAGGTGTATCTGAGGTATTTTATTCAATTTAATCATAAAATGTGGAGGTTTTGGAGAATTAATCCAGCTATTGTTTGTTATATTTCAAAAAACCCTTCGAAGTAAATGTTCAATCTATATGGTTTGAATTTTTCATAATTTGTATTTTCGCACAAGCGCGTAGCAGTTTCCAAATATGGAGTCTATGATTCTATCTTTTTTTCGACATTTTTCTGTAGAATAAATTAATTGTTTGCGTTTTTGAACAGAAAAATTGGTGAATGAATGTATTGATTGTTTTTATTTAGGATCCAAATAACTTTCAACTCAGAAGAATATGGGTTAGAATTTCAGATTCCCTTTCTGGAGAATGTGCTATCTATTTCTTAAAGAACGGAATAAAAAAGACCTTTACGAATTCTCTGTGGAATATTTCTTTGTGATGTAATTTGTTGCTCCTGAATGTCCAATAGAAACAAATTTGTCTTGGATGATGAATACGGAGGATTATGTTCCGTTTTATGTTTCTGTTTGATTCTTTATTGTCGCTCATATGTGTTGATAATTCTAAATATCTATCAAGTGAAAAGATGCTTCTAAAGCTAAGTCTTTCAGATATTTTCGATTAAATCCGTAGAGGTTTCGGAGGATAAATCTAGCTCTTATCCGTAATATTTGAAAAAAACCCCTACGAAAAGAATTTTCATTCTATATCAGTTCTGTTCTCATCCTAAAAATTATTTATTGAAAAACTGGAAGCTTCGCATATTTCACATATCCATTAATATGAAACGAACACTATTCGACAATTCAGCCCTAAAAAAACAAACAAAAACCGCTTCTCACGGTTTTCGAACACATTCGAAGATATTAACAACTTTCCATGGAATTTACCAATTAAACCCTCAAATAAACTTCTGAAGGCTACAGGTTTGTAAATTCCCAAAACGCTTTTCCAAACACCGACGCGCTTGTCGAAGAGTGTCAACGATTTAAATCAATTTGTTCTGTCATTGTGTCCACATCAACACGAGTCGATTGTTTGATCTGTTCATTACATGCGTCGTAAACTTGAACACCTACAAAGTACACCTTCATTGTGTTGTTATTCGGAACATCTTGGCGCTTGAGGCACTGCCGAACAATAAATATTTTGAACAACTCCGTATACGATTACAGCTTGTCACTTGAAGTGGCTTTATTGCTACGTTTAACGCGCACGAGAAGTTATCTGATAATAATTGTTTGCTACTATTATTACACTCTTCGCACCTTATTTATAGTCTACTCTACAGGTAGGCGTTAAGAATAGAAAAAAGGGAATGAAACATTCGTAGAGTAGTTTAATTCACTTCGAGAAATATTGAAGATATATAGTGCGAAGAAATTGTAAAACACAAGTATAATGGCTGAAATGTGAACATGCTCGTGGCCGAATATGCAACCAGTGGTGAAGCAGCAACAGCCCTCACTCAGAAAATCGATGAACCAGTAATCAATTCCAAGTAAATCAGGACTTAAGAGTTGAAGTACATCAGGACTTAAGAGTTGAAGTAAATCAGTTCTTAATTGTTAAGAATTTCATCAACAATATAGACATAAACTTCTCCGTGACCTCTGGTAGTCTTGCTCTCGCGTTTGTAAATGGAGTTGCCAGGTAATGCGACCAAGTTGTCTGGAATTCCAGCAAGCAGCCAAGATTCGGCAAAGATGGTCGGATGGTGAAATCCATCCTATGCTAGAAGTGCGAGGTAGCTGGAAGGCAGAGACTGGCTGCTAGTGTAGACGTTAGACCACTCGCATGAAACCATTAGTTCATTGACTTATCGAAATGAGTACGAGCTGATACTAAAGTGTAGAAAGCCAGCACCTCGATTGGTCGAAGTTCCATGTTCCAAAAATTTTAAATTCGACAGTTTTCTTACTGAATACAGTCTACCATGGATGAATGTGGTGCTGGAAATGAATTTGGAAGCTAAGATAGCAATGTTTACCAACTTCATATCAGAACTTTTAATTAAGCATGCGCCTTCAAAAAAAATTAAATTTTTTACACCAAAAGCACCTTGGCTAACGAAATATTAAAAATCAATTATGTGGCAGCACGATAAAGCTCTTCAAAAATTTAAGCTTACTCGCTCAAAGGTGGATTGGTTATCGTATAAGAAATTACGAAATTTTGTGCTCACCATTACCAGAAACGAAAAAGCGGCTTATATCAATTCTTCTGAGAATAATTCTCCTGTGACTTGGAGAACACTGAAGGATCTGAGTATTCGTTTTAGAAAAGACCTATTCCATCTTATATCTCTGACCCAGAAAATGTATAGAGTTACTTCTAATCTCTGTTCAATGATGTATCAAAGGAAACAGCTAGTACAATAATCTTTTGTGATAACGCAAGTTTTCATTATAATACTAGTTTTTCAATTCCAATGACATCTGCTGAGGAAGTTAATTCCATTTTGAACGGTTTGGGGTCTGATGCATATAGTATTGACAATATTAGTACCACTATGTTGAAATAC
This sequence comes from Megalocaria dilatata, assembly GCA_034642435.1. Lineage (NCBI taxonomy): Eukaryota > Metazoa > Arthropoda > Insecta > Coleoptera > Coccinellidae > Megalocaria > Megalocaria dilatata. Next base: position 13,651,003 of record CM067858.1, read on the forward strand.
TGCAGCCGGTTTATCGATGAGGTAATTGTCAATATCATCAATAGCTGTATTGAACAAGAATATTTTCCCGATTCTTGGAAGATTTCTCTTGGTCGACCTATTCCTAAAAAAGCTCATTGTATGCAATATGAGGATCTGCGGTTGATAAGTATATTGCTTTCCATTTCTAAAATATTCTAAGGTGTGTTGTATGTTCGAATATTTGAATTATAAAAAAAAATATATTTTGCCTCAAAATCAATGCGGCTTTGGGAAGGGGTTCAGCACGACTACGGCACTGACAACTGTAATGGACGATATAATAGGGGCTCATGATAGAGGCTTAGCTAGCCTGTTAGTGGTGTTGGACAATTCGGTACCATACACTCCTCATTGCTAAAATAAATTTTATGGCTTTGATGAGTCTGCTTGTACTCTTATAGATTCTGTCATCCGGGGTAGAACCCAAATAATTTCTAATGATAAAAAATACTCATCTGGTATGAGTGTTCAGACAGGTGTACCCCAGGGTTCGATTTTAGGTCCGTTGCTCTTTATAGTTTATACTGCAGGTATACTTAATTCGGTTGGTTATTGTAGCGTCCAAGCATATGCTGATAACATGCAACTTTATACCAGTTTTAATTCTAGTAATGTCAACATTGTCAATGATCGCCTTAACGCTGAACTTGTGAATATATCACGAATCTCTAGACAGTTGGAACTCAAACTTAACGCTGAAAAATCAAAACTTATATGTTTTTCATCTAAAATGGTCATGGACAATCTCAATCGAGAATTGAATATTCATATTGGTGGTACCAAACTTTCTGTCAGCAGTGTAGTAAAAATTTTTGGGTTTTCATTTGAATAATGAATTGAAGTTCAGTGAACATATGAAAAACTTAAAGATGAGTTCTTACAGCAATCTGAAACTGCTTTATTGCAATAGACATCTGTTGAGCCAGGGAATGAGAAAAATGCTATGCGAGACCTTAGTCCTTTTTGGGTTGCAAAGTTCGATCATATATCGCGTGCTATGGTGGATACATCATGGCTCAACATGGGCAACAGGAGAAAACTTCATCTGGCTAACTTCACCCACCGATTATTGGTGTCTACTGATTCATCCCGTTATCTCAAAGATAAGTTCATCTCTGTGGATTCTAGATACGGCAGAGACACAAGGTTCAGAGATCGATTTCTTATTCCACGTCATCGGAGGACAGCCATGTTCTGCAGGTAGTTCATTGCAGTATCGCTTTACAATTCCCTTCCTGAAAATTTAGGAAGGTGAATATAAATAAATTCAAATTTAAATATAGATCATATTTGCTAAGCGAACAGAAATTAATGATTGTGTGAGTGGATGATTGATGTGAGTGAGTGAGTACCAGTGTACCTGATATTAAGGGTTTTCAGTATGCAGTTTATTTTTCTCGTTTTTTATTCTTAAGGTACATAACTGAAAACAATTGCAGTTTTATTTGTTTCTGCTGTGTCGTGGTTGAGTAAGAATAGCTGTGCTTGACTTCGCCACGATATAGCAGCTTGGTTTAATTAATATACTTATTCTTATGTTGACTTATAAACTTATGAAGGCGATTTATTAGTATTATCATTATCATTGTAATTATTAATAGCTAGAATACCAGAGAGATACTTGATAGTAATATCAGATTTCCCTGCAGTTATTCTGCGCTTGAGCAGTTCACGTAAACTGTTCTTCAGGATAACGGTAACAATCACTGGCTTACAGAATGATAGCTCCACGATTCTTGGTCGATTGTTAGAGGAAGTACCAAATCTTGTCACCAAGAAGCACTGCGCATTAGCATCAGAGGGCACATAATCGAAAACCTAGAGACAATGGACAGATCCTCAGAAGAGTTCGTCTCACGTAACCCCCAGTTTAAAACGTTATGGGACCTCCGAAGTCGCTCAAACAGCTCAGGTGGTCGGAGGGTAGGATCAGATGTACCAATTAAATGCGTATAAGAAAATATTTCTATTCGCTTGAAAGCTACTATCAATTATTGTGGGAATAAAAATCGGGACCAAAGATTTATGTGAGTATATGAGCTATAGTTATAGAAAATTCTAGAAATCGAGACAGTGTAACAAACATCTGTATAACAATTCTATACTAAAACAAACTCGACAAACTCGTTTTGTTGATCACAGAGGAAAATTGCAGACATGCGCACGTTTCAAACTGATTGGTTTTCGTCAGTGCAAATTATGCTATTGAGTCCAAATCTGTCAAGTATCTATATTTGCTATACAGAGACTCTAAGATATTAATATTACACTAGCGCCATCTAGATTATGCAAAATACATACAAGACATACCTTCGCGAAATAATTTAATTTCATTATTTAGATGTATGTTACACTGTCTCGATTTCTAGAACTTTCTATTACCAGAGCTCATAATCCTTATTAATGATTTTTGGTACAGATCAGCCGAATTAATTTATTTTAATAGGCTATAATTAACCTTAATCAAATAATACAAATAAATATGTTGATTTCTATTCATTATTGTAAAAAGCTCACATGACGCATTTCATTTACATAGTAACTTCTTCAAATGCTCAAAACAAATGGTCAAAAATTTTGCATCACAGTTTAATTAAATGATTTCTGTTTTGAGATGAGTGTACAATAAAGTTTTTCATTAATTTTTGTTAACCACCGAGTCCCTAAATAGATCCAATGGAGATTAATTGGATAATAAGGTTTTTGTATTCCAAAAATTCCCAGAATTTCTTAATCGGTTTATTTCTAAGCTTTCTAACATGTTCAGCTTCAGACCCTTATTTTCTTTATGGAAAATCTCAAAAACCTCATTAAAATCATGTTTCTCTTTCATTGGATGTTTCGCATACGTAGAATCCAACTTACAATTGAGGAAGGAGCATCTATTCTAATGTCAAAGGACCTTCCGATTTGTCCAATATGAATTTTGGACAGGTACCGCATGATATTTGGTGAACACTTGACGAATGTAATTCATTCATTTTAGGTTTTGATGTTCTTAAAATTATTCCTAGTGATTTGGTTATGAAAATAAGGGAATTAAGCTGAACTTGGTAGAAAATATAGAAATGAACGGATTAAGATATTCGGGGAGTTTATTGAATAAACAAACTGAGTTATATAATTCACCCAGAGACCCGGTGGTTTTACCACCGGAGTAATAATAAACATTATTGTTTCCTTATTTCAAAACCGAAACTATTTAAATACAGGGTGTTATCAAAATTTAGACCAGTTATTCATAAGCATGTGAACGAAACGCGTCTCACAATTATTATTATTATCCTGATACTCCTAGATCTTCTGTGAAGATTCATCAAAAGCTTTTTCAGCTTGTGCGAGTTAGGAGTTCATTTGTGTTCTGGGTAGGCTTTGTTACTGCGATCTTGCGCCACTTTAGGTCACAGCACTGTTAATTTTTGACCAAACACTGAAATGGTGGCCGACACCCGTCCAACTAGAAAATTTCTTTTCCACCTGAACAGGATTAGAACCCGAACCTTGCGGTCACGAGCCCTATGCTCTACCACTGAGCTGCCCGCACTCATAATGAAAATCATTAATTTTAAATTCTCATTTAATTTTAAGATTACAACATGAACAATGTAATAAAAACATAATATCTAACACATTTCAATACAATCCTAAAAGTTTTTACATGAAAATCAATTTTTGTGTTATTTTATAACGATTTTCGTGTATCAAATTCCAACAGTCAGCTTATTGAATTGTTATAATTAATCCTGAAAATTACTGCGTTTAATTTGTTGAAATGTTTTTAGATAGATTACGATTATTGGTGCATCTGTAACTTTTGACACCACAACATTTTTTTGTGATATCTTGTTTGAATTTGAAATTGAAAACATGATCAGTATCATCATTAACATTTTTCTTGACAAAATTATCAATTTAAAATCCTCAGCTGAATTATTTTTGTATATATTTTTGTCCGAAAAATTTTTATAACATTTGAGTTTTGTTTTTTTATTTAATATAATATAATATTTAAATATAATATTCAATACTCCTTTGAATCACAATAGTCCGTGCGGGCGCAGTGGTAGGATGGACAGGAGCCCGCTCGCCATAAATAATAATAATACTCCTTTTCTCTACTTTCATAGGAGTTTCTTTGGCAAATTGTGCGTATCTTTGATAAAAATCGTTGACTATGAATGACTTCTTGTCGGGAGATTTTATGCATGAAACTTTGACTTATAATTATTCTTTTGAGTTGTACCTAAATTGTTCCATTTAAATAAATTCATCATTTTAATGATATATGTGGAATCAGTTTCTTACGAGTCATAAAATATTAAACCCTAGATTTTTTCAACTCATTATGAAATAATATAGAAAAAGGCTTTTTACTTGATAGAAGAAATATAACAAAATTTGAATATCAAAACAGATTTAATCTGTTAGTTTTCTACAATTTTGATTTCTAAAAAATTTTCATTCAAAAAAAAATACTTTCAGAATAAAATTTCTGTCTACAATAAGCACCGCTTATATTTAATAGACGTATATAATCAAAACTCAATATATAATGTCAAATGGAATAAATAAACCAACAGATATAAAAAAAAAAGTCATTGAAATTAATAAATAAATATTTGAAGTAGACAAAATTTTGTTTCTGATCTTACCATTAAGAACACTAATTGCCTTTTAAAGACATGAGCACAACTTAAAGACTTATCAAAAAATATAATTTATTTGAAATATTTAATATATTTAAATATTCAAATAATTTAATTCAGAAATCTCTCAAAACATGCACTATATCTTCAAATAACAATTATAATTCAAGGTAATCTCTTCGTCGGCCCTAAATAATATTCCAAATATTAATATCAAATAACTATCACTATATCTCACATCACACGTGTTTAACAGGATGATTGCTTCAAACAGACTAACTTTAAAATTCAAGATGGTCTATGTTCTTAGTAAAATCACAGAAAAGTGTAAGGTGTTTTTAAGGTTATATTTAAATCATTGACATTCCATAATGAGATTTATCAATGCCTAAATATAATTATATATAATATGTAAAATAAAATAGAAAAAGGCTTTTTAAATCTGTTTTGATATTCAAATTCAACTCATTATAGTTCTTCCTTAAGAATTTTCTGACTGAACACTCATATTATTTAATAATATTATGGTTTATTATTTAAAATCCATAACAGTATATACTGCAGACCAAGCTGCCTGATTGGGGTTTTGTCCATTATTCCAAACTACGTGGAGAAGATGAAATGAATACTACTCTGTCAAGAAAGTACCGGGAATTTTCAATTAAAACATTATTTTTACATTTAATCGTCAAAATTTTTTGGGTCGCCTTCAAAGTAGGCTCCATTCGCTCCAATACATCTATGCCAACGGCACTTCCCATTATCGAAACATCTTTTATAGGCGCTTTCCGGGTTGGACTTTAGCTCTCGCGCCGAATTTTGTTTTATGGCTTCAATCGACTCGAAACGGGTGCCACGAAGGGGCAATTTTAGTTTTGGGAAGAGGAAAAAGTCGCAGGGAGCCAAATCCGGCGAATACGGTGGTTGCTGAAGCACGTTTGTTGAATTTTTGGCGAGAAAGTCAGTCACAATCGTAGCTCGGTGAGAAGGCGCGTTATCGTCATGCAAAATCCATGAGTTGTTCGCCCACAAATTTGGCCGCTTCTTACGGATACGCTCACGCAAACGTTTCATAACGCCTAGGTAATACTCCTTATTTACCGTCTGACCCTCTGGAACGAATTCGTAGTGCACCACGCCACGGATATCGAAGAAAACAATGAGCATCACCTTCATTTTCGAGCGGCTTTGGCGTGGTTTTTTCGGGTTCGGCTCATTTTTTGCCACCCATTCCGATGATTGCTGGCTTGTTTGCATATCGTACTCGTAGACCCAGGTCTCATCACCAGTTATAATGCGTTCCATGAATGTAGAATCGGAATTACAGCGATCCAGCATGTCTGAATCAACCTGTTCGCGATGACGTTTTTGAAGAAAATTCAGGTCTTTCGGTACGAGTCGTGCGGCCACCTTTCTCATGCCCAAAATATCAATCAAAATCGTACGTGCGGACTCGTGGGATATTTTAAGATCAGGTGCAATCTCTCTCAAGCTGGTACGACGGTTTTCCAGCACCCTTTCCTTAATTTTATCGACTTTATCTTGGATCGAAGCCGTCGATGGGCGACCACTTCACGACCGTCCTTGAAGGCTCTGTACCACTGATATGCACGAGTTTTCGATAGAGCATTATCACCAAAGGCCTTTTGCAACATTTTCAATGCATCGGCACACGAAAATTCATTTGCAACACAAAACTTTAAACAAATTCTTTGCTCAACGTAATCACCCATAGTAAAAATCGGCACGCACTCTGACATCGACTGACTTAATCAGCTGTTGCAAACACACTAGTTGATAGATCCCGCTCAAGCTTGGCATAGTAATTAAGGACAGTGGTACCAACCTAGGAAAAAAAATTTTTACCTGCCTCATTGCCCCGCCAGATTTAAATCGATAATTCCCGGTACTTCCTTGACAGAATGTATGTGCAGTAGTTTCCTAAAACCACTGAATCCAAATTCGAGGAAAACCAGCAATCAGATGGCGGACATATGGAAGATATCGATATTAAAGGAATATATGTTGTTCTGGTTTATTTTCTTCTCAATTTTTATAACTAGATTTGAATGAAATTTTTCAATTTCAATTCTTCATGGTTCCACCTCTACAATTTATCTTCTCTTCATATTTTACATAATTCCAAGATAATTGAAAGGACTTTCAGAAGTGATTGATCACTTCAGGTGATCCGTCCATCAGTTCCTTTACAGATTAAAAAATTCTTCCATCACAAATAAATTTCGTTTTTATTTAGGAACGTCATTTGGGTGTTATTTTTTAACGTCTAATTACGACTTAGATCGATTAAAGATCCTCCGCTCTATTAATGAGCGAATGTTCAGAGGCGATCACACATCATCAAAGAACTTGCGTATTGCTACCTATCATTAAATCTCAAGACAAATTGATCTCTCGAATTACACATTCAAGACGTGTAGGCAGAAATTGCCGTATTAAATATTGCTCGTCTAACGCGACGTGAATAACTTGAGGTACTTTGGGAAACTAGCACAGGAGGACGCTGAACGCTTCACACATAATTTTACTATTTATTATTGGAAAAATGCGGAGAAAGAAATATACATGTCTATCACTTTTCATTAAGTGAAACGCTAGTAGTTCAGATAACATATAGTTCAAATAAGTTCATCCATGCTCCGAATACTTGGAGCTAATAAAAGATTACATCCGAAACAAACACTAATCCTTATTCAGTTTTTTGTAAGGGGTGGGCCATTTAAAAATTTTCATTTATGATTGGCAATAAATTGAATACTAATGAATATTATTGAATGTTAGAAAGGGTGAACCTCGACATTTACGAATGAAAAGCAATATCATCCAAATCATCATCTGGCTAAAGTACCCATCACCCAAATTTTCGATACAATATCAATTGTTTTAGACTCAATCTCATGAATGGCAATCCATGAGAGGCTTAACGTAACACTTATCCTTAACAGATCCCCGCAAAAAATTGTCTTCTGAGGTGAAAATGAGCTTCATGGCTAAAGACCATTTTTCTGGGAAAATGCTCATTTTCGGCCATGCAATCATAAGCCTATTGGACGAAGTGGAAACGCATCGTATGGTCACGAAGCTTTGCTTCTTTGAACTTCGTAAGCCTTCATACCAAGGTCGTTATGCAAAATTCTCCTCAGAGAATTGCGAGAAACATTCAGTTCTTGAGCACGATGACAAGTTGATGTTGACAGATATTAAGCCACAATTTTGAGTTACAGCAGCAATGTTTTCAGGCGTGTTCAATTCATGAAAACGCGAACGAGCTGCTTTATCAAATAAGGTTTCAGTTTTTAGGGGCAAATTGATTCGCAAATTGCCGTGAGGGCATTCAAATTCTATTGAATTTTTGACGTAAATTTCTCACAGCTTTGGAGTTTTTAATAATCTTTCGCGCTTTCCTGAAAATATTAATTTGAAAGCTTCTGGCAATGCTGATAAATGTCTTCCAATATTGACATTTTGATAGCTTCCTAGCCACCACGTTTTCTCTTTGAAATAAATCTAAGCAAAGTTTACCTAATATAGATTGTTCAAATACTTCTGCACCCTGTTTGAGTGTTTGGACGGCTCTTCTGATTACTTACTAATGATATTTGTTAGAAAAATAAACAAATATGGACCAGGCAATATTTTGAGAAACTAAACCTTTCAAACCTATCTGAGATTTGTCCAATTCTTCTGCTTACGTATTTAAATTAATGAAATCACAGATGTGTTACTGTGAAGTCAGCCTAGTGCAATATACATAAGGGTCTTTCATTAACAGCGTCCCATTTTGTTTTATAAATAAAACACATAATTTATTTTCGAATAATTGAAATTTCTATTTCATTATAAAGTTCAATAGATACCATCAGTTATGAAGTAAAACATTTTAATGTCCACCACAGAAACACTGGCAGGAATGAAGTTGTTGAAACCAATTTTCCATGTCTCTCACATAAATCAGGTCGTAGTTAGCATTTACTCGTTCAACTATGATCTGTAAATCGTCTAAATTTGCTGGATGATCGCTGTGAACCAATAACCTAATGTAATTCCAAGGAAAGAAGTCCAATAAAGTTAAAACGTAGGAAAGAGGCGGATAATTGATCGATTCATTTCTTGAAATAATCGAATCAACGAATTTTGTTTCCAATAAAGTCATTGTGTCATTGGCAGTATGACAAGTGGCACCGTCTTGTCGAAACCACATGTTCTGCAAATCAAGACAAACCATATATAGGCTATAAGAAATAAGTCAACATCCATCGATATCGATTTCCATTGACAGTTGCCGCCTCATGAGCTTCTCTGAGAAAAAAATAAGGTCCAATGTCTACTCAAGCATAAAATCCGCTCCAAACAGTGAGTTTGTGAGAATGTAGTGGCAGTTCTTGATATTCTTCAGGCTTATCACTACTCCAGGTACGGCAATTCTGCTTGCTGACATAAACGTTTAGCCAGATTGCTGAGAATGATTTTCTTATGGAAATCTGCATGGTTTCCAATTTTTGCTTAGCACCAATTACTGAATGCACGATGCTTTAAATGATCTGTTGGTTTGAGTTCTTGGGTTAAAACAATTTTGTATGGGTGTAAACCAAGGTCTCTTCGTAAAATTCGCAACAAAGACGTCTGGGAGATGCCTAGTTCTTGTTAATGTCGAAAAATCGATAAATTTTGGGCTTCATGAACACTTTCATGTACGGCAGTATTATTCTCTTCACTTCTTGCATTTTTTTGTTTCACTGTAAAATCCCGAAGTGTAAAATTTGTTTAAAACTTTGTCACTACATGCTCAACGGTTCTTTTATCCTGATGATTAAACCGACCAAACAATTTGAGTTGAAGCACGTGAAGTTAGAATAACATATCGCGATTTTTCGTAATAAATTTGATTTATTTGTAAACGTTGTTGGAGTGTGGACCTTTCCATACTTAAATGATAGAAATTGACAAGTACAACTGCTAATGTCACAAATGAACAATGGCTGCCATGCGTGAGTAATCTCAATTTAAAAATGGGGCGTAACCATTTAAAGTCCCTTTACTAGATACCTCCAAACTTCACAATCCATCATAAGTGAATGTTAACAATGAAGGAATATTCGATTTTACACAATACAGGAATTTTAATCATAAAAAATGTTTGGAATATAACGAATAACAAATTTAAGACAGAAATCACCTCAGAAAATAGCATAAATAAAAAAGATTCAATAACGAATTCTGGCGATGTGATTGAGGAAAGTAAGTTTGTGAAATTTTCCTTTATTGATTTAGAGAAATTATGACCTTACAATTTTTTTTTGCTTCTGATTTGTAGTCTACACTTATTGTCCGTATATACCTAATTTAAATTTCAATATAAGTGCTTGATTGAGATTCATATGATTTACCGTCTAATATCTCAATTCCTTACATTTTTTGTGATCCTTATGATTATATTACGTCAGATGATAACTTTCCAAGCAGACACGTAAATATTATCACAAATGACAATAATTTTGTTAGAAAACGCTTATCATCAAGAAATAACTGTGAAAATTTCTTATCGATCTAACGTTTGGTAGAAAGGTTAAATTAGTTTTATTGGAACAATTGTTTCTGATTTTAGGAGCAATAAAAAAGAAGAAATATAACGTGTTGAAAAAACATTGCTTTTGATGGAAGAATACACCATTAAAGAAAGATTTGCATGACAATTGTTATCCGGACTGTGTATGAGGAAAATGGACCACAATTAACTGGTCGAAGAACATATTTAGTTCACCACGGTCTTCTGGCCAAAAAGTGATGGTTAGACAGGAAAATATCTAAAAAAGTTCACCGACTCGTTTTGGAAAACCGTAAAGTAGAGCTAATGGAGATGGCTGGCACTCTACCTGAAGATATCAAATGAACGTATAAGCCTGGTTTGAACGAACATTCGTCTACGAGAAAGTAGGTGCCGTGTTTGCTAACCAAGACCAACAACGATTCAATTATGCCGATAACTGATCGGTGCTGTTTAAGCTGAATAAAAAGGATTATTTGCATGGATATATGACAATGGAGGACAGTTGAAGTCATTGCTATACGCCTGAATCAAAAAGATCCTCAGCTGAAAAGACAGCAGGCAGTAAACCTCGCCCAAAGTGGCCAAAGCCGCAACAGATAGCTGCCAAGGTTATGGTGACTTTAGTTTGGAATAAGTACTATATGCTACTCAGAAAAAAGCAAGACAGTTTATAGCATCATGAGCCAATTGAATCCTTTGAAGGAGTAAATGGTCTTTCACCAAGAGCGTGTTACAAGTTGTTGGATACAGTGGCGAAGTTGCACTAAATGCACCTCGAATTGCTTCCAGACTCAATCCATTCTCTAGATTTGGTCCACAGTGACTTTCACCTGTTTCTTGACCTACAAAAATGCTGATCGAAAAGAGATGTTACTGACGTGAGAGGGTAATCGTCAAAACACACGCTCATTCTAGGGCCAAAATCTATCATTTTTCGAGAAAAAAAATTGCAGACAAGCGCTAGAATGACTGTATTGCTTTTGAAGGAGACTGTGTTAATGAATATAGTCAAAGTCGATTAAAAAATTATGTTTCTTGAATCAAACCGAGAACATATCCGCTGATGTGTTAATATCAATAACCAGTACAAACCCACTTTATAATTGAATGAGAGTTCCAGTATTAAAATAAGAGTATCCAATTTAAATTATATTTTTTTGCCTTCTACTTTATATGTCGGTGAGAGTGCATCCTTTAGAACTAGTTCTAGAGACTCCTACACAGGAAAAGCCTTATTGGTCCAGACGAGGCATCGATGGAAATCCTCAACTTCCTCACCTACTAATAACAGGTGCAGATGGCATCATGTCTAAGTTGGCGATGGTGGTAATAAAAATTGGCGACTGAATATCTTCATTTATCTGCGGCAGGACGTGGACTGTCATACGGGTTTTTATAACATAAATAAAACGGAAATATATGTGTAAAATAAGATGAAGCAAACGCGACGCGAGACCGGTGGAAGCAGACGAGCCAACTTAGTAACCTAGAGATGCAGAAAAGTCGAGGACGTTCGTCTATTAAAAACTAAGTCCTGATTATCGCACTGTATGAGGGTACCTGTACGACGGGGACAGCTGCTTGAATTTATGCATTACTGAGCACTTGTCCTACTGCCCGAACTTCTTAGGTGACGCGTTGAACACTAGGGCGTATCTCTCGATTATTTGCTGCTTTCACTCTTCGTGAGAGGATAATTGGTTCCCGGTATATTCATCATTTATAAAAGAAATAACTCAGGATGTTTCCAATATGGCTGAGAATATTTTGAATTTTCAGATATTCAGATGATGAGTTTATTCAAATAATTCCATCTTTATTGGGTGAAAATCGATTTTATATAAATTAAATTGAATGAATTTAATTTCTTCGATCATTATCCAATACAGCATATTGATGAATTAAGAACTCATATTCTGTAAACCCTTGCACTAATACCAATTAACCTTGTAGTTTCCTTGTTGCATTCACTCTTATATTTAATGGGGAAAAAATCGAATACACAACATGTTTTCGCATATAACTGAAGAGCTTTATCCACAAATTGAATAGATTGATTTATCTCAGTCTAAGTGTAACAATACGTGGCTTTACGTTCATTATGATCGTCGATAGCTTAGTGGTTAGAGCATTGTGGTGGGCACCGAAAGGTTCAAATCCTTTTCAGCTAGCAAAGCAAATTTTAAGTAAGACCGGTTTCGGCCAACAGTAACAGTGTTGTGACCTAAAATGGTGTAAGATCACACTAACAAAGCCTACCCAGAACACAACTGAACTGCTAACTCGTACTTCTGAGGGATTTTCACAGAAGATCTAGCAGTATCAGGATAATATATATCACAATATTATGTTTCCAAGGGTTCAAATATTGAGTATGTCAGGATTAAACGTTGATATAATGAGGGACGTGATTAGAGAAAGGGGTGAAAAAATGAAAAAAAAAACTAATAACAAAAATGATTTTTTTTGTATTTAGATATGCATCGAATTCATAAAATGCGCCCATCATGATTCAAAATTCTGTATTTTTAATATTATTTCATGAAAATTTGGCAGGTAAAAATTAAATTCTGTATGAGAGGGTTTTCCAATGAGCCAAATCATTTCATGATAATAACAAATACGAATTTCTACAAGTGGAGGAGATAACTGAAGGGACCATTAAATTATTTCTTATCTCGTAGCAAACGATCTGATCGAAATCTTAATCGAATAATAAGATTCTATCAATATTTTTGAAGAAGTGCATTTGTGAAAAACGTCACATACATCAGTTTAGAGAAAAAAAAGGTTTTTGGTTTGATGCATTCTAACAAAGCCACTGACTTTTCATCGCGGGAAATTTTCTGAGGGCTTGTCACTTTGACATTTTCTAGCATATAATCGTCCATTTCTTCCGTAGTACGCCAAAAACTTATGAAAAGCATCTTTCAAAGGTACTCACAAGTGGATGAGGGTAAATGCTATTTACTGCTCTCGAGAATGTTGCTTTGTAATGCTTTTAACCGAGGGTACACTTTTTCTTTGAGAAAAATCGAGGAATCTTATTCTCTGATTGAAATTCAAATCAGATTGCTTGCTTTATTAATAAATAAACAGAGTAAGCTCGACTGTTCATAAGTTATTGTAATTTGAAACATTAATTTCGTGAACAATTAAAAGAGGTTTTTGAAAATTTCCTTTATGATTTCGCAAAAAGTATGATAATTAAACGATGCATGTCAAAGGGAGAATAAGGATAGTGTCTTTCAACATTGTAATTTTCATATATACGAGATTTTCTGTTTCTTCAAGAGAACAGTTCTAAAATGGCAAAAAATTATGTTGTTTCAAATTTCGCATGACCTGATCACATAATTCTGTAGTTTCTATACTGCTTGTCATATGTTACTCACTGAAATGAGTAAACCATGAAATTCTCTTCTCAACTACAAGTGTTCATCTCTTAACGAGTCGACCATGGCTCTGTCGTCAAGGTCGCGATGCTAAATAAAAATCACTCTAGGTGTTCAACATCCATTTAACGATCCACCGGTACCATCGGTACCCGCTCGTGCACAGATAGCGCGAGAACCCGGCTCTTCTCGCATGCCCTCGAACGCACCATGCGGGTGCCCTCACTTGTGCCTGAATTCCATTAGGAATATACGCGCTACGGCTACGGAGCGATGTGCCCCGTAAATTACCCGTAACATGGCCGTTTTTTCGATTAGAAGCCCATATTTACTTAGGGTAATTACGGCTAATAAGACGAGTAAGATCGCCGTCGCCGCCGTCTAGATGAGTCTCGTGGTGGGGCGCACGAACGCGCGGTACTCCCTGTACTCCAAATAAATTGTCGGTGAGAGGCTGGCAATCAAGTCTCATTGTCTTGATGGGGTATCGGAGGCGGTTATTTGTGTCTGTTTTTGATTGTATCGGGTTACTGCAGGTAGTTCTTGGAGGTAAATTGCGGTATGGGCTGATTTCATTGATAGGTTTGGGTCTGTATTGATATGGAGTATTTAGCCGACGTTTGATAGATGAAAACAGTAATCGAGTTTACGGAGTCCAAGTAATCGACTTTAAGGAGGTATTTATTTGTGGGTGACCTGGGTACTTGACCTGGTGCTGCATCGAAAGGCAGCAGTATCAGAGGCTGTTCATTATATTGATTCTAGTAAACACACATTTGAATTGAATGGTTATGCAATGAAGACATCACAATTTTGTATTTGGATAAGCTATACTGTTTGTTTATTTTTAAAAGGGCCAAATTTCAAGGCGAGATCCTACAAAATATTTTCAACAAAAAATTTCATAAAGCTTCAATTCAACATTTCTTTATTTCACGAAAGTTTTCAAGTTTTTTCTATTGAATCAATTAAACTCCAGTTATCCTTGTAGCATCATTGAGTTTTAGCACATTTCTGGAAACGGCATTGAATTTGCTACAAGTTAAGAAGTTCTGTGTGCCAAAAATTCTTATGGCGGACATGGTGAGAAGATGAATTTCACGATTCTGAAGTAAACAAAATTAGTCATATTTCTCCAATGGTTTTATTGATGAAAAATGATTAGTTATGAACATGTTTTCTTTTCAGCAGATAATACATCATTTATTGTGCTTTCGAATGACATATCAACTTTTGTGCTAGCTGCTTGTCCTCTGCTATAATATCAAGTTTAAGAAGATAACAACGAAAAGTGGAAATATTTCAAACCTGAACTTGATCGATTTGAAGTCCTCATTGATTGAATATTGAAGTAGTTCTCCCGAAAATTTATCTGTCGAATCAAAATAATTCAAACGAATAAACTGAATTTTAATAATACAAATTTTATGAAAAAATTTAAAGAAAACAGACTACTACTACTGATACCAATTGTTCGAAATATCCACCACCTCGTTTAATACATTTCATACATCGTTTTCGTACTGAATCTACAACACTGCGAAGTTCACAACGTTTCTAACGTATTTTTGCACTTTACAGTTTTATTCTTTGGATCAGATCCTCTCGAGTCTGAACGCGAATTTGATATACTTTTTCTTTTAAGGTGTTCCAGACATAAAAACCCAAAGGCGTAATGTCGGGGCTTCTTGTTGATCTTACCGAACCGTACCCTCCAATCTATTGCATCCCAAAATATTCATTCATTAAGTCCTGTACATTTCGACTATTATGTGCCATCCATTTGAAACCGGACATTTTACCAGGGGCATTTCATCCAATATGTATATTGAGCTGCTTTGGATTATTGTAATGAATTCTTCAGTGTTGAAGCGATCGAAAAGTATTACTGATCTGAAAAGTTTATTTATCATGACTCCCAACCACACGATGACCCTTAACTTATGTTAGAAATGAGAAACATTTCCTTACCACGCCTGCAATGAGAATTTTTTGGCACACAGAACTACTTAACTTATAGCAAATTCAATTTCCAGATCTGTACTGAAATTTGATTAGGCTACAAGGATAACTAATTTGGTGGAAAAATTTGAAATATTTCGTGAAATCAAGAAATGTTAAATTGAAGAATATCCATCAACATTTTGACCATGTATTATATGACATTTTTTGTTGCAAATAACTTGTATGATCTCACCTTGAAGTTTGGCTCTTTTAAACGTCGAAACTCTGTATAAAAAAAATCTAGGGTCGATTTTGGTTAAAAACAAAGATTGTCTGGAAATTGGAGAAAAAAGTGGCAATAAATTGCAATGTGAAGAATGTTCTGCCTCTTACATAAGTCATACTATTCCTTCACGAACATAAAATATCTCTACTCCTTAATAAAACAACTAATGGTTTTTCTGCTCATTGCATAGAAGAAAACCGCTTCATAGACTTCAGTAAAACTGAAATTCTACACTGAGGTAACAAAAGCAAATAGTTGGACCTACTCGAATATCTGGCGATCTCTTCGGCCCATAGAAAACATTTGGCGCTAACAAATTATAAATTCGAATTTCATTTATTCCAATTACTGACATCTGTTAATAACTAGTTTCTTTGAAACATAAGCAAATATAGTCAACAGGTATAACTATTTGTTAACAGCCTCAAATGAAATAACCCCGTCGCTTCCATCTGTTGTCCGAAAAATATATAAATTTTAATATTAAGTAAATTCTCCTTAGTTTCGAAAATGAGTGGAAACCCGAATCATATAAGTCAACAACATAAATTAAACTTTTGTGAAACTCAACCCAAGTGTATTTGTTTACCTTATTACTATAACATTGCGAAGTTTGCTGCAAATAAGCTGGCACATTTATTCAAGGTTAGGAAATATTTCTCTGCAGATTAGGTTCTTCTACCGTATAAAACCCTTATCAGACCATGACGAATACTGCTCTCATGTTTGGAGCTCAGCACCTAAGTAAGCATTAGTTATAACTTTTGGATTCCAGAAAAGAGTAGTTCTACTGATTGACTACTCAACTATACCAGGATTGCCTTTTATATTTGGGGATTGGACAAACCTAGTGTTTCAATTTGGAAACTGATGGCTATCGTAAAGTTTGACATTTTTGAGGTTATGCGTACTTAGAACGCTATACGAGCGCTGTTTATGTTTTTTTCACAGTAACTTGAAAGATTCATCTCAGCCAAAAAATGGAATTAAATCGTGAACATTTTTGTGCGATTATTTTTTACAATTTTCGACGTGGACTAACACAGCAACAATGCATCGATAAACTCAATTCAATTTTTGGCGATGAAGCTCCATCAAGGACCAGTGTTTATCGATGGTATGGTGAATTCAATAGAGGTCTTAGTTCGCTCCTAGACAAATTTGGTGAAGGTCGTCCAAAATCAGTTGTTGTTCCAGAAACCATCGATGCTGTGCGCGAACTAATATTGAAAGATCGTCATGTGACCTATAGTGAGATTAAAACAACCTTGGGCATTAGTGGAACCAGCATAAATTCAATAATGCGTAAACATTTGAATGTCATAAAAATTTGTTCGCGTTGAATCCTACACAATTTGTCAATCGTTCAAAAAAGGGCTCGTGTCGATTGGTCGAAAGACATGCTCAAAACATACGATCGCGGTACTTCGAAACACCTCTATGACATCGTGACAGGCGACGAATCGTGGATTTACCCGTATGAACCCGAAAGTAAACAACAGTCGACTGTATTGTTGCTTAAAGATGAGCCAAGCCAAATCCAACAAAAGTTGTTCGCGCACGAAGCACTTCCAAGCAAATAGTCTGCTGTTTTTTCTAAAAAACTAGACTTGTCGCAACCGTAACACTAGAACAACGCAGAACAGTCAATTCTGAGTGGTAAACAACCATTTGTTTGCCAGTTGTCTTCTAAGAAATAAGGAAAACCAACCACCGAAGACGGAACACTCTTTACCAATGCGAGCTCTCACACATCGGCTCAAACAACGGCATTTTTGAGCACTCAAAACGTCGATTTGATGAGTCATCCGCCGTATAGTCCCAACTTGGCACCGATAGACTTCTTTTTATTCCCGTACGTAAAAAATAAAGTGTGAGGTCAACGTTTTTCGACACCTGAAGAAGCGATTGATGCGTTCAGAATGCATGTTTTGGAGATGTCTCAATCAGAGTGGCGAACGTGCTCCGACAATTGGTGTGGACGCATGCAGAAGTAAAGATCTCGATGGGGAATATTTTGAAAAACCATAAAGCGATTTTCGATGATTAGTATTTATTTTTGTTCTGTAATCCCGAAATATGGAAGGCAACCCCCGTAACAGTCAGTTTACAGTTGTGGGACATAGAAGTAAAGTTGCTGATTTATGCTTGTTCTATAGATATTATCACATTTAATGATCTAGGCAACTGAAGCAAATGATGTCAACTGCCGTCAAATTCCCACTCGGTATTACAGTTGCGCAACAGGCACATCTGTATGCAGTTTTATCATAAGTCCTTCTGCCATCGAACTAGCTTGTTGTGGAATACGCTTCCAGTTACGGTTGCTACCTTTTTTCAGAATACAAATAGTACTTTTCACAAAAATCTTCAAAAATAAAAAAAATATACATTCATTTTAAGTCCTTATTGTTATGTATTCAATATAAATAATTATTATATTGAATACATAATAATAAGGACTTAAAATGAATGTGTATTTGTTTTCTCCCGAATTTCCCAAATTTACTATATTTTTGCAGATTTTTATTGAAATAAAGGACTATTTTTCCGGGCGCATTTTTCGTTGCTCTTTGCTTTGGCCATTGAATATCTATTACCTTTAAAATAATTGAAAGCATCTGAGCAATTCAGATTTATATTGAAATGAATTAAAAGCTAATTTTTCATTAAATCGATATCTATCGATTTAATGAACGCAGAAGTTGCAGTTATTTGCAATTCTTTTTAACATACATATTTTTAAAATATTCGTCCGTGCACTTGAAAACTATCTACCATTTTCAGCAGTGTTTTAGATACAAAGTTTTCTTTAATTTTCGAAATAATGACATTTAATACAATTATTTCCGAATTCAAATCGTCAGCAGTTATGTTTAATTTATCAATTAAATTTATAGAATATAAGATTACCTCAACTTTACTGAATTTAATTTGCATATTCGAACTCAAAAACTGGCAATGGTTGAGCCTATTAGTTTAATTGAAATCAAACATTTATTGAGCATTTAAATATTCTGAGGTTTCCTCAAGGAATGATAAAAGATTCCTTTCCATGCTGTTTGACCACTGAGGATATATTTCTCCAATTTGTTTGAGTTTTCTGTTTGTGTCATAACTACAGAAGTTATCTTTTTTGCGCTGTTCCAATTCGTTCTTTAAATTTGTCATAATATCAAAAACATCTAAATAGTTGAACAAATATCTTTCAGAAATGTTTAAAATAATCTTAATGATTTCATCATAAAACTTTCTTACTTAGAATATTCAATATTATTGGATATCTAAAATATCTCTTAAAACTTGTTTTTCAGTAATGTTTTTACATATCTTGAGATTTTATAGAAAGTAACTTAGTTAGATATCCAATAATATAGAATATTCTAGGTAAGATAGTTTTATGATAAAATTCTTAAGATTATTCTAAACATTTCTGAAAGATATTTGTTTTCATAAGATTGATCATCAGAAACAAAATTTTGTCTACTCAAAATATTTAATTTATAGGATTTTGGTTAACAATTTTTATTTATTGAATTTTGTTATATCATTTGGATGTCTTATAATGAATGTTTATTTTATATATCGTTTGATATAAGTGCTACTTATATGATATTAAATTAATTTAATTCCTGAAGTTATAATTATTAAATATAATTTGTTGAAATTAAATATGTAGAAGGGTAATATGGAAATATTTAAATAATTTTATTTACCTTCTGTCAAGTATTAACCTCTATTTATGTTATAATGTTTTCAGTTCAAGACGAGAGTAGACAGAACACAACTTTCCGCTGGGAGAACCAACCAGGTAACATACGTTTTTTTTCCTCGGGCAGCCAAACATAAAAAAAACAAATAATGAAAACTCAACTCAAAGTCATTGGACGCTCCACTCAGTAGGAGGTTGTAATTACAGAAATCTCAAAAACACACAAATTGTTCATCCTCGAAAGAAAATCAAGGCGAGCCGCAAATCTATGTGTTGGGGCACTTTTTATGTGATCAAAAATTACCGAGAGTCTTATATCGAATTTGTTCAGAATTATATGTAGAGTATGATATGGAACATAAGTCACTAAACTTTCATTCAACGAACAACCCCTTCTCTGTTGTTCCCAACGAAACCGTCTGGAAAAGCACCCTTAGGATATTTGAAAAAAAAAACAAAATAACACAATATTACGTAACATCCACGAAATTTCAGATAACGCGATATCGGTCCTATCCACCGGGGGCCAATCAATAATCCGGTATCGATGATTCCGTCGAAAAAAACACCCGAGGTGCCCCGGAATGTTTTAATGATACGAATTAACTGAAAACTCCGAAAATCGACGTTGCCCCGAAGTATCCAGATATCGCGCATTATAATAATAAATTTATCGTCTGTTGAATAATGCAGGCGACTCAGGAGGCGCCTCTACGATAAAAGTCTCGTGCCCAACAGGAAACAAAGAAGAATCGGCATTTATTTCGATACGAATTCGATTTGCATCGAAATGTGGGAGATTACTAAATGAGGAGGGAGGATTGCTTTTTGTTGGGGATGACAACCGTTTACCCTGTACTGTCTCTCTTATGGAAAACTATAATTAGGAAAGAGATGATTGTGGTATTTACTTATTCGGTCATAATAGTCCAAGAGTCATTGGAATCGGAACTTGGGCGTGAATTTGTGGAATGATTTGTCAGACGCATTTTGGAATTTTCAGGAATAGTAATTTGCGTAAAAAGACTGTTCTCTTGGACGGTTAGACAAAACTACTAGAGGAGCACTGAACGAGCCTGGGAAAATGGTTATTCATTTAAGTTTTTTCCTTTCGAAGGCTGCTTGATGAATTCCCAAACAGATAATAAATCTTCTTAATATCCTAAATGTCAAACAGATTGATTCTGCTAACCTCACTACAAATTTTAATTTTATGAAAATTGTTCTCGAAACTTCTTCGAATTGAATTGAATAAATGCCTTAGAAAACACTCACTCAATTTTAGTAGACAAACATAATCAACAATAATTACAGTATCAAAAGGAATAAAAGAATCCAAAGAAAATATAGAATATTGACTTGAATTACTCAACAAACATTGAGTAGAAACATAGCTGTTTCATAACGGTATTATAAAAACCAAATTGCACTTTAAAAATGCCCAGCATAAGCCAAGAAATATCTACGAAACTACCTCTCTTCAAAGAGCATCTTCAAAAATATATAGCACATCTTCAGAAAGGTGATTTGAAATTCTAACCGATAATTCTTCAGTCCATCTTCATACCCATAAAATTAAAAGTACATTAATAAGTTTTCCCCATTGAAACATTTCAAGTTCAGTTATTTGATTTCGTCATTCTATGGCCCATGGTTTGCGATATGCAAATTTTAAAATAGTTGAATATTCCTCGACATACAACGAAGTATTGATTCCTACCAGTGAAAAAATGATGAAATTTGTATGAAATTATCGCGTCTTCTATTTGACGTTTATTTACAGAATATCCATGGTGAAGTTATTGGTTAAAATGATCCAAGAAGCAAGCATTCGCACACCCAATTTCAATAGCAATTATTAGCATTATTGCTATCTTCATATCGTGGTCTCCTAAAGAGCTCAAATCTTAAACTCAAAACCCACACAAACAAAAATCTCTCGTATCTGTCACCTCTTGATATAAAAAAACCGCACTAGTGATAATAAAACGCTTGAATGAAATCGTTCTTGATTACGTGCGATAATGCGTCCATTTTACGATTTACCGCATCTTGAGTGTTACTGATAAAAATGATCCCAACTTTATATCTGCTGCAGATATTCGAGTACAAAATTTTATAGTTCACATAAATTCTTACTTTTATGTGTGTGAATAACGCTTGTCGGTGAATAATATGGAGAGGTGGGTCTAAATTGTGGATCGGTGGGTGTATCGTAGGGATAACATAAGGAATTGAAAACTATTATTAGCTACTTGGTATGTATAGGTACATACTTAAGTGTATGTGTTATAGATTTCAAAAATTATAATGATAGTATTCGATATTCGTACATTGGCAGATGATAAGAACAAAATACTTTCCTTGAAAGGTATAGAAGCAATTGAAAGATTCAATGTAATTAAAACGATTTTCTAGAAATTACCATGTTTTACTACCAAAATTTTTGAACAATAGTCAACCACGAAAAAGGAACGAAACAGTACAATATTTCAATGTAATCTGTACATAAGGTAATGCAGTTAACGTCACTGCAACTGACCATAGAACTCTACGGAAGGTATATGGAACACGGGGGGTTAAAAAACAAGGTTTCAATATTGTGGAAGCTAATTCTAGACCTCAAAATAAGTGAAAAGTTTCATATAATTATGGGTCCGCAATTGAGAGATATGAGCGATTTTCGGTTTTCAAAATAACTACTTGCGCAACCAAACACGATAAATTACAGAAGATATTCAATTCATTTTTAACTTCTAGTATTTTACAGAAGATGTACCATATGACCACCGTCCATTTCAATGCAGAAAGTACATCATCGCATGAAGTAATTACGTAATCTTTCGAAAAGGTCTGGTTTTGTACGGATCGTTTGACAGGATAGCTTAATCCGATGTTGCATCTCTTCGATGTTATTCACATTTCGAATAATCCCAAATACAAGAGTTCATAGGATACAAATCGGAAAATCTAGCGGACCATAGTACTGGGCTTCCTCGTCCTATTCATCTATCTGGGAAATGTTTGATCTAAATTTTTCATAACAGTAAGTCTATAATGTGGGGGCGCCCCATCTTGCATAAACCAAATATTCATCCACAGATTTAAAGGTACCACGTGTAGAAAATCGGGCAAGATAAATTGAAAAAAGTTAAGGTATGCGGCTCCTGTTAAATTCCGTGGTAAAACTACTGGTCCTAACAAACGATCTCCTAAAATACCTAGCCAGATATTCACATTCTGTCAAGAAAGTACCGGGAATTATCGATTCAAATCTGGCGGGGCAATGAGGCAGGTAAAAATTTTTTTTCCTAGGTTGGTACCACTGTCCTTAATTACTATGCCAAGCTTGAGCGGGATCTGTCAACTAGTGTGTTTGCAACAGCTGATTAACAGTGCTGTGACTTAAAGTGGCACAAGATCGCAGTAACAAAGCCTACCCAGAACTTCTAACTTGCACAAGCTGAAAAAGTTCTGAAGGATCTTCACAGAAGATCTAGGAGTATCAGGATAATAACATTTTTTCAAATTCTTTCCTTCCTTTCAAAAAATTGTATATCATTCTGGAATGTACTCACATAAATAGTGTATACAAATGTATAAAAGTACATGTATTTGATGGATACGGTCTTTACTTGATGGAAATTCGTTTTCAACTAGTAATGAATAAAATTCAATTTCCACAAACATTTTATTGTTGAACGATAATTGTTTGCCACACTGTGACGGAACGTTTTATGTCAGAAAGTGAAAAAAGTTGTTTCCTACATATTGAAAAATGTTTATATTAGTTAAATATATAATGTAATACCGTTTTTTGAATATCAAAACAAATTAAAATATGTTTATCTTCTACAGTTTTAATTTCAAAAAATTTTTATTTAAAAACTTTTAGAATTAAATTAATGTCTAAAACAAGCACCGCTTACATTTAATAGACGTATATAATCAAAACTGTTAGAACATAGATCAATCTTGAATTATAACGATGATCTATGTCTCCAAACGTTATTCATTTACACGTGGTGAGTTGTTTGATGTAGGTTAGTTTGTTAATTTTGATATTTTGAATATATTTCAGGACTGAAGACGGAATTGCTTAGAATTATATTTGTTTTTTGAAGATATAGTGCATGCTTTGAGAGATTTCTGAATTTACTTATTCGAATATTTAAATATATTAAATATTTCAAATAAATTATATTCTTTGAGAAGTCCTTTAAGTGTGTTCATGTTTTTAAAAGGCAAATGGCATTCTTGAAGTTAAGATCAGAAACAAATTTTGTCTCCTTTAAATATTTATTTATTAATTTTGATGACTTTCGTATATCTTTTAGTTTATTTATTCCATTTGACATTATATATTGAGTTTTCATTATATACGTCTATTAAATGTAAGCGGTGCTTGTTTTAGACATTAATTTAATTCTAAAAGTTTTTGAATAGAAATTTTTTGAAATTAAAATTGTAGAAGATAAACATATTTTAATTTGTTTTGATATTCAAATTTTTTTATATTTCTTCTATCAAGTAAAAGGCCTTTCTATTTTATTTTATATATAATATATAATTATATTTTGGCTTCAATAAATCTCATTATGGAATGTCAATGAATTTAAATAAGCCTTAAAAATAACTCACACTGTTCTTTGATTCTGTTAGAACATAGATCAATCTTGAATTATAACGATGATCTATGTCTCCAAACGTTATTCATTTACACGTGGTGAGTTGTTTGATGTAGGTTAGTTTGTTAATTTTGATATTTTGAAT
Organism: Megalocaria dilatata; assembly: GCA_034642435.1. Classification (NCBI taxonomy): domain Eukaryota; kingdom Metazoa; phylum Arthropoda; class Insecta; order Coleoptera; family Coccinellidae; genus Megalocaria; species Megalocaria dilatata. The sequence goes on from CM067858.1 coordinate 13,675,349, forward strand.
ATATTTCAGGACTGAAGACGGAATTGCTTAGAATTATATTTGTTTTTTGAAGATATAGTGCATGCTTTGAGAGATTTCTGAATTTACTTATTCGAATATTTAAATATATTAAATATTTCAAATAAATTATATTCTTTGAGAAGTCCTTTAAGTGTGTTCATGTTTTTTAAAAGGCAAATGGCATTCTTGAAGTTAAGACCAGAAACAAATTTTGTCTCCTTTAAATATTTAGTTATTAATTTCGATGACTTTCGTATATCTTTTGGTTTATTTATTCCATTTGACATTATATATTGAGTTTTGATTATATACGTCTATTAAATGTAAGCGGTGCTTGTTTTAGACATTAATTTAATTCTAAAAGTTTTTGAATAAAAATTTTCTGAAATTAAAATTGTAGAAGATAAACATATTTTAATTTGTTTTGATATTCAAATTTTGTTATATTTCCTCTATCAAGTAAAAGGCCTTTCTATTTTATGTAATACCGTTTAAGTAGCTTAATTTATAATTTTTGATATTTTGTAGAAGTTTTCGGAAAAAAATTCTGAATATAAAATTATTATTGTAAAGAGACCAAATGAAAGATGATGCTCTAATTCCACATGGATATAGAGGCGAGTTGTCCCAACTCAAATCTTGATAATTTCTTGACAATATGTACCCATGATATACAAGATATCTCGTAAAATGTTTGAGATTTAAAATATAGCTGATATGATATTTTGAATTCGTCCCTTTTTTTGATCTTTTTTATTTGCAACTTGTTTAGTCTCACATTGCAAAGATGTCCTAGTGCATATCACCTGGCATCTTAATCTCAAAATCAAATTATTGGTTCACAAAAGGACACCATTACAGTTAATTGAAAATTTCAATTTTAACGCCTTAAAAAAGTTCTTGGACATAAGAGAAACTATTGTCGCAGTATCAAGTTCTCAAAGTACTATGACAATCTATCCTTAAACGATTAGTTAATTCTCAGTTGTACCTATCAAATATCCTAGACCCTGGTGAATATACAAATTGTTAGACAAAGATTCAATTGGTCGATATCAATTTCATGATGAATGAGAAATTGAAACTAACACACACATGAAAAATTGAAAAGTCTAATTGGTACCTATTTCATTATCTTAAAACCCACAGAAAACTCCCACAAAAAACCATCACTTTATTGTCCCTAATTGATAGAGAATGTCCGAACTGTCAACAGATTCACGTCGACTTACAAGATCCATTTGAGACGCTTAATAAACTTGTCATCTCCAAGTCAGAAATAATCCGTTTAACTCCATATCCAGAGATCCGATTACAATACGCTAAGTTCCCACCATTTCAATGTAACATATGCTTAACACGTTACCTGTCCGAGTATATCCCCTTCACCAATTTTGTCCTGGGTTCTCAGCGTTGTTATTTATGCCTGTTGGTCGTTGTACTGGACATATTAGTCTACTTTAGTGTTATCTGACACCGTTATCATTTTTGGTACGTTTTACACTCTATTAAAAACCAACCGAAACAAGTGTATGCTAGTCGACTTCCAGTGTAATTTATGGAAATTGTTGATCCATTTGGGTTTCATTGAAGCGCTTCAAGTTTTTATTGGATATAATAAAATTCGTCACATTCATTTCGACGCACATTTATCTCAAAGGAGAAAATTTAGTCTTCATTAAGATTAATTATTCATACTGATGTAGTTTATAGTCTGAGACTGACATTTCATACATAATAAAATATGGCTTCATTTTACTGATGAATCCTCTTATCAATAAATTTAGATTTTCTGCTGGAAAATGAACCGACTGAGTGGAAAAAAGGGTGAAATAATAAAAAAAAAGAGAAAGAGTCGGTATATCCAGACGTCTGTACTGCTCACTTTGTTGTGAATAATTTAGTGAATAAATGGTTTTATTATTATCGCCATATCAGTTGTCATCACTACTCCTGAGGTCCTTGTCTGAATACTTGGCCTTTCCACTTTCTATTATATTGAATTTATCATTCAATGAGTCTACAGTGCCTGCTCTTTGGAGAAAAGCTTGCATCACACCAGTATTCAAGACAGGTAGTAAGCTGGACCCTAATAACTATCGTCCTATCAGTCTTACACCGGTTGTATGCAGAATAATGGAATCTATCATTGCTGAGAAAATTCGTAATTTTGCCAATGAACACAAATTGGTTCCAAAACAGCAACATGGCTTCGTCAAGGGTAAATCAACCATGACGAATCTACTGCGGTGCATCAACAGCTGGACTGCGGCTTTAGACAGGGGGGAGGCGATGGACGTTATTTATTTGGACTTCTCCAAGGCCTTTGATCGGGTGCCTAGGCAGAGGTTGTTTCATAAGTTGGAACATTGTGGGATTCGGGGAAAACTTCTCCTTTGCATAAAATCCTTTTTGTCTGACCGAGAGTTCTGCGTTCGCATCGGGAGTTCTTTTTCGACAGACAGAGTGGTACAGAGCGGCGTACCCCAGGGATCTGTTCTTGGGCCGCTGTTGTTTATATTATATGCCAGTGACTTATCTCGTCACATCCGGTTTGACTGTGCTTTTTATGCCGACGACACGAAGATTTTTAATTACTCCACCCAACACAAAACTCTACAGGAAGATCTGGATTCAATATCTCAATGGTGCTCAGACTGGCTTTTGCCACTGAATATAGATAAATGTGTTGTTTTGCATCTCGGGGGCAATCATTCGCGTAGGACATATATGCTGGGTGAGCATCTTTTGGACACTGTACGATCCCATAACGATCTTGGTGTGACCGTTTGTGAGAATTTGTCGTGGTCAGAGCATATTACGAAAATTGTTAAAAAGGCGAACAGCAGGCTCTTCATGTTAAAGAAATCGTTCCGAAAAATATCACTGAAATCATGGATACGATTATACTCCAGTTACGTAAGACCATTGTTGGAATATTGCGGGCCTGTGTGGAATGCTGATTTAGTGCGTGATCAACAGTGCTTGGAAAAACTGCAACGGAAGGCAACGCGACTTTGGTTTCGAGGTGCACGACCAAGCTATGAGGAAAGATTGAGTATGGTGGGTCTCAGCACCTTCGAAAGGCGCAGGCTACGAGGAGACTTGATTATCACTTTTCGTATATTGAGGTTCAATTATGGCATGCTGAGGGACATATATAGTGTAGGCTCTGACACTCGTTTGAGAGGTCACCATTTAAAACTTAAGAAGGAAAACTTTTCTGTCAGGTGCCGCAAGAATTGTTTAGTGAATCGCGTGTTCACAGTGTGGAATTCCCTACCTGCGGGAATTGTCGGCGAGTTCGGTTGGAGTGTTTAAGAGTGGATTGGACGGGTGGTTTGGCTGAGACATTAATGAAAATTTGTTTTTTTTTTTTTTTGGCTTAGTTTGCTATCATTGGACATTTAATGAGGTATGTTTACTACTGAGGCAACCAATTTTGTTAATTTTAGGGTTTATAGGTTCGACCCTCCTTTTGTTTGTGTATTAATAATAATAATAATAATAATAATATTTTTCATAGAAATGAAGTATTCGTGAGTGGTCTTAGGCTGAACAAACTGCGATACGCAAAAGAAAGACTTCAGAAACTGATGGACAAGATCACAGAAACCAGTAATAAATTCGGCCTTGACAACAACAGAAGTAAAACCAAACTGATGATAATTAGTGAGAGAACATGAGTGATTCAATTCTCTGTATGAACCGAAGGAAAATCGAGCGCGTCCCTTATGATGATGATCGGTAACACCATTAACAAGAGATGGGAAAATTCTCTGAAGATAAAGCCCGAATTTGAAAGACCAGAAAATGTTTTCAACGAATTTAGCGAAGCATTCAAGAGTTTCACCCTCATATCAAATGTACATACTTGATCTATTTCATTTAATTGAACTTTGTATCATAGAGATTACAGAAGTTCTCTGCTGCCCCAATACATTACTGATCTGCCGTTATACTACTCTGTCAAGAAAGTACCGGGAATTTTCAATTAAAACAACATTTTTACATTTAATCGTCAAAATTTATTGGGTCGCCTTCAAAATAGGCTCCATTTGCTGCAATACATCTATGCCAACGGCACTTCCAATTATCAAAACATTTTTTATAGGCGCTTTCCGGGATAGACTTTAGCTCTCGCGCCGAATTTTGTTTTATGGCTTCAATCGACTCAAAACGGGTGCCACGAAGGGGCAATTTTAGTTTTGGGAAGAGGAAAAAGTCGCAGGGAGCCAAATCCGGCGAATACGGTGGTTGCTGAAGCACGTTTGTTGAGTTTTTGGCGAGAAAGTCGGTCACAATCGTAGCTCGGTGAGAAGGCGCGTTATCGTGATGCAAAATCCATGTGTTGTTCGCCCACAAATTTGGCCGCTTCTTACGGATACGCTCACGCAAACGTGTCATAACGCCTAGGTAATACTCCTTGTTTACCGTCTGACCCTCTGGAACGAATTCGTAGTGCACCACGCCACGGATATCGAAGAAAACAATGAGCATCACCTTCATTTTCGAGCGGCTTTGGCGTGGTTTCTTCGGTTTCGGCTCATTTTTTGCCACCCATTCCGATGATTGCTGGCTTGTTTGCATATCGTACTCGTAGACCCAGGTCTCATCACCAGTTATAATGCGTTCCATGAATGTAGAATCGGAATTACAGCGATCCAGTATGTCTGAAGCAACCTGTTCGCGATGACATTTTGAAGAAAATTCAGGTCTTTCGGTACGAGTCGTGCGGCCACCTTTCTCATTCCCAAAATATCAATCAAAATCGTACGTGCGGACTCGTGGGATATCTTAAGATCATGTGCTATCTTTCTCAAGCTGGTACGACGGCTTTCCAGCACCCTTTCCTTAATTTTATCGACGTTATCTTCGATCGAAGCCGTCGATGGGCGACCACTTCACGACCGTCCTTGAAGGCTCTGTACCACTGATATGCACGAGTTTTCGATAGAGCATTATCACCAAAGGCCTTTTGCAACATTTTCAATGCATCGGCACACGAAAATTCATTTGCAACACAAAACTTTAAACAAATTCTTTGCTCAACGTAATCACCCATAGTAAAAATCGGCACGCACTCTGACATCGACTGACTTAATCAGCTATTGCAAACACACTAGTTGACAGATACCGCTCAAGCCTGGCATAGTAATTAAGGACAGTGGTACCAACTTAGGAAAAAAAACTTTTACCTGCCTCATTGGCCCGCCAGATTTAAATCGATAATTCCCGGTACTTTCTTGACAGAATGTATGTCAGAATATGGAGCTTGAAGATTCATATTTGATCCCAAACCACGAAATTCCCGGTCACCAGTTTTAAGACTGGTCTTGGTTTCAATCGATTTTCTTTCTTTTTTCCTTCTATTTCGTCACTTGACAAAATTATTTCTGAACTTCTGAATAACTTACGATGAAATAATTTTGGCTATTTGAGATTATAACCCTATGGCAACTTTTTTATTAGTTTTTTGGATTTTCTAATTCTATGGACCTAATACCTTTGAGACCACTACCTGTAAACACTGATTCTTTGGGGTGAGCCCTACACTAACAAACTGATTATTCTCTTTTCACTCGGGTTCTAAGGAACAATGTGCTTTCGTTTTGCCTAAAAATTTTTCTAATTTTTCGCTGAAAATGGTCTTCAATGACAAGGTTGAACTTACTAATAGAGAATTTGCAGTCAAAAGTTATTCAGTCGATCCGAAGACGATCTAACTCTCGAACGGAAATAGCTAGATACTTAAAACGTCCAAGGAAATTTGGGCGCTTGAATATCTCGATTAAATACGTTAATGGAGAAAATCAGCCTAATTGCTCAGATTTCACCCTCTTTTATTTTCCGATGAAAATAAAATTTTCAATTTGGACGAAAAATAAAAATAAAAAGATTTCTGCAAAATTTCATGAGTATTAGCCGTTCTGACGGACAATTGGATATAAAAATGCGTACTTATATCCGAATGAAAAGACAGAGAATTTTCAATGTAGCTTTAACTCCTGGATATTTATTTACTTACGAATTCGAGGTTACAAACAGATTGTATCGGGTGTTTTTTCTAGAGTGATAGAACTTTCGATAGCGATAACTGATTTGACAGAAGGTAGAAGCCATGTTTGTTTCTGTTCAATAAGCATTGATGAATTATCATGGAAAGATTCACGCCGTAACAAAGCTTACAAATGGATGAAATTTATTTTCACAATAATTGTTCTATTCGCCAAACTTATAAAGCACTTCGTGAAATTTATTGGGTACATAATCCTCCATCAGAGCAGCTTATTCTTCGAACTATCGGTAGATTTCGGATAACAGTTTCTCTACTCGATGCAACAACAACAACAAGACGAAGAACTGTACGTATAGAAGAAAATATCGCTGCTGTAAGTCATAATGCTAATGATAATCCAGATTTGTCTATTCGTCGACGTTCACAACAATTTGGACTCTGTGAATCCACCATATGGAATATTTTGCGTGAAGATCTTGGTCTACACCCATACAAAATCCAACTGCATTGAATTGAGTAACTTTTTCGAGTGAAAAAGTGTTCCAAAATTGGTCTGTTTGAATGCGGTTCATTAGATCTAGTCGTGGTGGACATATGCCGTAATTTATTTTCAAAACATATGTTCTAAAATTATCTTTCAAATAGAAAAAAATTGGCTTCAATCTTAATTCAAATGTAATTTATTTCAATTTAAAGTTTTATCATTCTACAAAAAACACCCGATATAATACAAAACAGAACCCTCTACTTAATCAAGAGTATTTAATATTTATTTCTGTTCAAAAGTAGACACAATCGTATCTAGTTCCAATTTTTTATTTAGTTGTGAAATGAGAAGTCAATGATAGTTTTTATGAATATAATTTTAGAAAATATTTCGAATATTCTTCGATTTCGAAGAATATGAACGAAGTATGGTCAGTATATGAAATTTTTCAATACCATGTATGTTTCATCTTCATGCGATTTTGCATTTCTTCGGGGAAAACAGTCCTAAAATTGAAAAGTATGACGTTTATTTGACATGAAATTATATGTTTTTAAAATTTGAATATCAAAACAGATTTAATCTGTCAGTCTTCTACAATTTTAATAAAAAAAAAATTTTATTTAAAAATCTTTCAGAATTAAATTAATGTCTACATATTCAATAGACGTATATAATCAAAACTCAAATTAGAATGTCAAATGGAATAAATAAACTAACTAATATAAATAGTCATTTAAAATTAATAAATAAATATTTGAAGGAGACAAAATTTTATTTCTGATCTTACTATTATGAACACCAATTCCTTTTCAAAATCATAAAACACAACCTAAGGACTTTTAAAAAATATATAATTTATTTGAAATATTTAATATACTTAAATATTCAAATAAGTTAATTCAAAAATCTCTCAAAACATGCACTATATCATCAGAAAGAAGAATTAGAATTCCGATAATCTCTTCATCGGCCTTAAATAATATTTAAAATATCAAAATCAACTTACAGTCAGTATCTTACCTCAACGTGGTACCGGATAATTGCTTAAACAGACTAACTTTAAACATCAAGATAATCTACGTTCATCACAAAATCACATAAAACTGTAAGGTATTATAAGGCTTTCTTTAAACCATTGACATTCCATAATGAGAATTTATTCAAGCCTACATATAATCATATATTATTTATGGAATAAAACAGGAAAAGACCTTTCACTTGGTAGAAGAAATATAACAAAATTGTAATATCAAACATAATTTAAATATTATTTAGGGCCGATGAAGAGGTTATCGGAATTATAATTGTTTTTTGAAGATAAAGTGAATGTTTTGAGAGATTTACGAATTAACTTATTTGAATATTTAAATATATATTATATAATAATATAAATTATATTTTTTGAGAAGTCCTTAAGTTGTGTTTTATGTTTTTGAAAAGAAATTGGTGTTCATAATGGTAAGAACAGAAACAAAATTTTGTCTCCTTCAAATATTTATTAATTAATTTTAAATGACTCCTTATATTTCTTGGTTTATTTCTTCCATTTGACATTTTATATTGAGATTTGATTATATACGTCTTTTGAACATAAGCGGTGCTTATGTAGACATTCATTTAATTCTAAAAGTTTTTTGAATAAAAATTTGTTTGAAATTAAAATTTTAGACGACTGACAGATGAATTCTGTTTTGATATTCAAATTTTGTTATAGTTCTTCTATTAAGTAAAGTCCCTTTTTCTATTTTATTTTATATGTTTTCATTCACCGTATGTATCTTTTTTGAGAAGGAGATTCGAAATTTTCAGGGGAAATGGAGAAGCGTGCAAAAGTTTCTGTTTTACGGCCGGTGCTTTTCATTATTTTCCTCTGCTTATCCGGTAATTCTATAGACTCTGCCCTAATCATAAATTCCATAATTCAACGAATAGTGCTTTTTTTCGAAGAACCGAACGATTTTTTTTTAGTATGAAGAACATTATTTCATGCGAAAATTCATTTTCATCATCAATTCTCTTTTTTGTGATATTCTGAGTGATTACTAAAGAGTTCCTTCATATTAATGAAGAAAGAAAATTTCTAATTTCAATTTTACATCCTATTTTAAGATTGAAATGAATCATATCTTCGTAGTAAGTATCGACAAAAATCGGCGAAATTTGAAAATATTAAAAGATATACATTCCTGGTAAAACCATCAGTTGAGCACAATATAATACGGTGCCGTCTATACGAGTATAAAAACAGATATGTGATGATTAGATGAGCAGCTAGAGTTAAGGGCAGATGCTAGGATTTGCCAATCTTAAGAAGCACGTGCTTTCTTTCACTAAAATAGGACCTTTCAACTAAAATATTTCCCTGCCCCGTAACAGGATTGAATATCAACATACCCCAGTTCGATAGGGCTAAAGGTTCCGCTAGATGACCTACTTTCGATCGCGACAAAAGATCTACATCACGAAAGGAAGTGCAAAAAACTGAACCGTAAACCCATTGATCAACTTCCGAGATCAATATTCAATAACCTATATTTGGAACAGTTACTCGAAACGGGTCGATTCTCTATTTACTATCGAATGTAATGGGTAAGTGTTTGAGTAGCGACATGTGGTGGGTGGTTGAAGGGGTTCCAGATAAAATAGTAACGGTCCTATCATATGCGTCACCCTCAACCATATGTGTATACTTTTACATCCGATAATGTTCACGTAACGGTCCTTGATTCGCAGGTACCACGGATAGCTTTGATTAAAAAGAGAATAGGGGTTGATATCACGCGAATAATCACCCCACTCGAACACAAGTGTTTAATTTCCATAGGAAAGTAATGAATGCTTTCACGTGGTAAACGGTTTACTGCGGAAGATTGGTGAAGTTTACCTAACGAATTTTTGATAAGAATAATGGTTAAAAGAACGAAGCGTCTGGTGGAATTATGAGGCTGTTTTACGAATACTTTTTTCAAGGCCTGTGATTTGATTTTGATTGCGCTTAATACATGAGTCAATGAATCTCCGGTTCTACTACTGGTGAAATAATGTCGAAATGCACTGAGGTAAAATAGGAAGCTTATGCGCTCATTAAACATTCCATTTTCCCTGAAATTGTATATCGGTGAATTAACTCCGAATTCTGTGTTCTGCCATTCGATGCTCAAATGAAGAACTGATCACTTGAAGAAACATAAATTCTCATGAAAATGAAAAATGCATTCTTATTCCTTATTCAATCTGCATTATATATTGACGAGAAAAAGTAGAAAAAATATATTCGACAAAATTTCATTACTCTCCATGCCTTTTTTCGAATACAGGTGAGTAAAAAATGAAGAAACAAAGGGTCACGCTCCTTCTGTATTCGAATATTAGTTCGAAATTTCGAAATACGGCGTGGAGGCTATCTGAGGCTATCTGAGCTATCAAAATATGTCGGTTTGTTTATATTTCTCTGATTGAAATTTCCATTTGATCAATCAGTCAAAAATTAGAAGTAATTTTATGAAAGACCCCTCTACTATCTCCGCCACTGATGATAACCAGTAAGTTTTTTTTGATCACCAGACCAGTTTATCCAAAAATCTCCATGTACTGAATTTCATTTGAATCCACCAAATTTTGACAAAGATATCGCTAGTTTATTGAATTTTGGTGGTCAAATTTAAGAAGCTCTAGCGCTTATATGGTGCTTTTAAGGACCTAAGTTTATATAATATAAAGATTTCTTCATTTTTTGACCTCTAGAATCACCCCCTGAAAGCCCTCGGAAAGTATTCAAGTATTCGTACGACCTGGTCACTCAATTGGTGTTGGACTCCAGGGGGCAGTGGTTGACGGTCCGAATGCTGGACTAGGAGGGTATTACTTTTATCTGTTCGCAGACACTCATGTTTGGTATATTCTCATGAAATGCTTCAGGGTTTAGCGGAACTTGATGGTTCGACCGGCCTCGTCCTGAACCTGGATCGATTGTGAGACGTTTTTGTGGTTCTCAAGGAAACGGCTAGTTCGTTGGTGCTTGACGCCAGGATCAACTGAAAGACTTCAAAAGGGTTCCTGGGTCTTGACGTACAGGCCAGATTGACGGTGCTCGTACCATGATCAATTGAGGCATCAATCTTGAGATTATCTTAGTTCATGAGACTCGGGTACTGACCATGCAGAGCCAGTAGAGATTGGATAGTGCTTCGTTGCTACCAGTCAGACGCTTCTAGGTTTTCAAACTGAAGCCCAAATTGAAAGCCGGTAAGTTCATCTTTTCGGAGGGACTCTCAGGAGGCGCGATGATAAGGAGTAACCCTTATTACACTTTCTACCTCTTGGGGTAGACTGTGGAGATTGCTAACTAGTCACTTGGTGAAAGAACTACGCTTATATGCCAATACACTAACTGGTAAATGCTTTGAAACACGAAATCGAACTAGCCATTCATGAGATTGAACTCCAAACAATCGACAATGTACTGAAAACTTGGGTTGATTAGATGGGAGCACTGTAACCAGTCGTGGGGGTCATTTGAATGATGCTGTTTTTCATTCGTAACTGTGAAGATTTAACCTTTCGAATGAACTTGCAACTTCCTAAAAATATTAGCTAGTTTTTTATTTATAGCCAGCCAAAAAAAATTCGAATTTCAAATGGCCCACCCATTAGAATCTAACTTATTATTCAGGAAATATTGCCTATGTTATTTTTCTACTATTAAAGAACGTTCTAATTTGAACAATATACGTTTTTTTGTAGGTTCCATATGATAAATGTGATTTATTCATCTTAGGTTTAGTGATTTTAAACATTTTTTTCAAGCAATTATTAGCATTGTTCAAAGAAAGCCGACTTTTTCTCTGCAGTCAGATGTTCATTCAGTCTTATTTTGAAATTCCTTCCTGTATGACCCACTAGGTTGATTAAAGTATCACATTTGTTTCTGTAGACCTCCGAAACTTCTAGATTATTTTGTTTTTGTTTTGAATTTAATGCAATATTTTCTATATTTGGACTAAATTAGAAGGCCGTTTTGAAGTTGAATTTATTACAACAATTTTTGATTTTCGTGGATTAATATCTAAAATAACATCAGGTTGTATATTTATGACCTATATTTTCTATTATAAGATATAGGGGTTATTTTCTTTTATATCATTCCTGTCACCAAGTACGAAGGAAATTTATTATTTCGAGTTATATGATTTACAAGAGATTTCTGTAGAAAAGTTTACTCGAGTCAAAGTTGTTGTGAATAATCTGTGAATCGTGAAATTAGGAATGGCAGATTTATAATTATCGATGCCCAAATAATGTTGTGGATTTATTGCATACGTTAAGGTAGTTTTCTGAGGATGTTAAAATTCAATAGGTGATTACTTCTAGGGATTCTTGGTCTGATAAATGAATTTATTATTTCTTTATATTCAAACTGGAAATTTAATTTTGGGATAAATAGAGTTCAGAAAGTCACGAATTTAATGGTATGTTCTGTTAAAACCGACAATTATATCATCAACATATCTATACCAAGAATACATAATATGTATCTCACTCAGATCATGTTTTGAGACAATATTATTTTCATGTTATCCATCAAAATGTCTGAGAAAATAAGATTCAGAGCCAAATTGGGAAACAAATTCAAATTTGACTTAGAATTAGTTTTCTGTGATGCAAATTCCGAATAAGTTTTGGAATTCTGAAGTTGTTAGTAGATCAACATTATTTTACTCCAGTAGGTTTTTTATTGTAATAGTTTCCGTTTCTTCTCAAATTCTTATTTAAGGTGTTTTACATTATTAGAATTGTTAATTCAGCTGTTAATTCTGTGTCATTCTTTATGTGACAATTTAGTCAATTCTTTGAATCTTTGATTAAAGAATCTAGATAGTCCACCGGAGGATGAGTAAATATAAGTAACCATTGATCTAAGCGGATTTCCTTCCTTATGTAATTTGATTAGTCGTTAGTTTAGAATATTGTACTGGAATCTATAATATTTTCCTTGATTTGAATGTGATCTGATGGGATTAATTAATTAGAATAGTGAATTGGAATCTATGATATTTTCTTTGAGCTGTTCAGAATAGGCATTGGTAGAATCCTTATTTATTTCTATTTTATTAATGTGTTGATTACATCTTTATTTCTTTGATTAAATTAGATTTCTGATGGCCGTTCCCTTTATCTGCTTTGGTGAAAGTTGGCTTTTTCTGTTTATATCCTTTTCGAGATTCCTTTCAATAGTAGTTTACGATGGAAATTTTTTCTGAAAATTTGCCGTTATACTATTGATTTTGATAACTACAAACTACTCATGTTTGTAAGGGTTGATATTGTTTTTTTCCAGATTTCTCATTATATTTAGTTCAGATTCTAGTCCTAGAATTTCTCTGTGCGATTTCATTATTATTGTCCTATAAACAAATAAATACTGGTCCCTGGCTCAGGATATCTCCTTATTCAGTGAGGTTCTTAGTGAATACATTATGAAAATTTCATAGAAAAATGTTTCAATCTCTATTCGGCAGTGGATATTCATAAAAAAATAAGTCGTCAATATTATATAATAAACATTGATCTGTCTTGTTTTGGTATTAAGTGTTTTTCAAGAAAGTTGATATGTATATATCCGACCTGAGACATATTGAGAGATGTATCTAGTATAGAGTTGCTTCAATTTCCTCTGATTGTCTCTATTTATTCAATGCGTATTTCAGCTAATTAAGAGGAGAACACTAACTTTTGAAAGTAGCATATGAACTCTGTGGAAGACTTGAGTGTTGCTCTGAAAAAAGATTTTATTTTTCGTTTATCGCAAATTGAACTTCATATATTGTGAAAGATATAAAACTTGAAAACCTCTAAGAGATCTCTGAAAAATATGACCTGTTTACTAGTCAAATATTTTCACTACAAATCCTGAGAGAAAAAGTGCCCGAAAAGTAACACCATAGAAACTATCAAAAAATTCAAAATACAACAATATAGAATTCGATATCAGAAAATCATGAGATATTACAGACCATTCTCATGATTCCCAGAACAGTAAAGGGATCGAAACAGTTATACATATAAAGTTATGATTGGAATGATAAAAAAAGATCTTCAAATGAAAAGAAATAAATTTTTTTGTGTTATATTTCAGAAAAAAAAACGAAAAATGTATCTAGATCGCCCGATGCATTTAGAAATAACACAACGACAAAGAGATATAACCCGTGTGGGCGTACTATTGAATCTTTCTTGATACATTTTTTATCTGTAGTGTTTTGAAAGTTCTTACAAAGACCTGATTCATGCTCTCTTTGTGAGATGAATACAAGAACATCGGCGTTAAAAAATGGATGTGACTGTCTTTGTCCGAATCTGTTCTCTCGAAGCGATCTCCGATGCGATAGTCCTTACAATAGACTTGATACTCATCGAATTTGAAAATGAATTATAGTGTAACTGCACTTTCGTCTTGTGAATGTTGACAGAACAAAACATATTCATATGATAGTATTTTAAGTTTTAGTGATATCAGAATCTAACCCATAGCATGTTTAGTTTCACAAACTTATTATATTATTGCTAATGTAATTATATTATTGCTAAACTAATTATATTATTGCTAATGTAATTATATTATTGCTAATATAATTATATTATTCGTTATATAATTATATTATTATTATTTTTTTATTTGTTATTAAAGAGAATGTTCTAAAATATCGTCAATATCTGGAGATCTCATCAGCACCCAAAAAATATTCTGCGATAACAAACGATCAGTTGGAATTTCATCTATTCCCATTACTGACATCTGTTAATAACTAAAGAGTGATTCATTTAGAGGTAATTTTTGTGGTGGGGATTTAATTGTAGATTGCGCATGCCTCGTGTTATTTATAGGTAAAATAATGTTTAACTAGCACAGCTTATACAACACCTTTATATGTCTTTCTAGTATTTCACATATTTTTTAACTGCATTGAGATTATTTGATCAACATAAACGAAAAGTATATATTAACGAGAAAATATGATGGTACAGGAGCACGTAAATGCTTCTGATGTGAGGTGAGAACATTAACTGTTCTACTCGGTGATGAAGTTATTGCCAATGAGCGACATTTTTATTTGAAATCAGATGATATGTCCTCATATGAGATCTATCCTAAATTGGAGTTATAAACGAATAGGGGTGAATACTTTGATGATATCAAAAATAAAACTATCATGCATAGGGGTCCACAAATGCTTTGTTTTCGAAATGAAGTATGAATTTTCCCAAAGTTTTCTCCTTATGGCATCTGCAATTTTGAAGATATTCGACTGAAATTTATTAATTTTATAGACTCACATCATACCACATCTTAACTGACCGAAAATTCACAAAGCAAAGGGTAAACAAATACACTTGGCTTCAACTTCACAAAAATTCAATTCTTGTTGTTGATTAATATGTTCCGGGTTTCAACCCTTTTGAAAACTAAAGGGAATTCACTTAAAGTTACAATTTGTATATTTCGGACAATAGATGGATGTGATGGGGTTCTTTTATTTCAGGTTGTTAACAGTTAGTTATAACTGATGACGTGGGTAGAAAAACCAGTTGTTGTTTTATTTTGGAGTAGAGATTTGCTTATGTTTGTCTACTCTAATGTTGATTGCAGGACCATTTTGACCCATGTAAAAGGCAGGACACTCACTACAATGCAAATTGTAAATGCCGTTCTTTTCTCCAATTTTCAGACAATATTTGTTTTTAATCAAAGTTTATCTCAAATGTTTCTGATTTGTACATTTGTTGTTAATGTTGCAATAGACTCAAAGAAAACAACATCAAAACAACATTTTTTTGAGGGGAACAATTTTTCAGCTTGTTCCGAAAAAACCACCCCCATGAAGGCGGCATCAACCCCCAACATTTCTTGAATAGGGAAGAGATGTCGAGTGTTGGTTAATTATGTATGTTTCTGTGCACAAACCAGTTAAAATTATCAAAACCGGTTCACTATATACGAACTAATGTAATTTGAATCGCCAAAAAGTGATGTTGAACAGACAGTTGAACCACCTAAATTGAAGAACCTAAGAGTTTTTAAAAATCCAAAAATAATTTTCAAGTTCTATATTAGGGAGAAAAAATTCCTATAACGACATTGTTCCGAAAAAACCACCCGAGGGTGGCAACAAACCCCAATTTTTTAAAATAAAATTGTTATAATGTTTTCAAGAGCCAACTGCATACTACATTCATTTAATTAATAGTCGACGATATCATTTAATTAATAGTCGGTGATATGTCGATGTTTCAGAAAATTGAACTGAAATTGCGGAACCCGATCAGTTATTATAGTAGCACCGTTCTTTAGTTTAACAACAACAAAAAATGACGAAAAACCTATCCAATTATAAAAAAGTCAGGTTAAACTTCATATCGTGTTGGCCTCTACTTGATAGCAAGACATTGTACACTTTAAAACAAATAAATCCGGCTGATCTGTACCAAAACCCATTAATAAGGAGTGTGAGCTATGGTAATAGAAAGTTCTAGAAATCGGGACAGTGTAACATACATCTGTATAACAATTCTATACTCGAACAAACTCGACAAGGTTTTGTAGATCACAGAGACAAATTGCAGCCATTCGCACGTTTCAAACTAATTGGTTCTCGTCAGTGCAATAGATGCTAGTGACTCCAAATCTGTCCAGTATCTATATTCGCTATACACAGAGACTCCAAAGATATTACTAATACACTAGCGCCATCAGGAGTATGCAAAATACATACACAGAAATTCTAAGATATTAATAATACACTAACGCCATCTAGAGTATGCAAAATACATCAAAGACATATCTTTGCATATTTAATTCAAGTAAAGAAATGTATTCTCGATATTTTCACATTACGAACGCAGAATAAACTTTCCTCGTTAGTGTATTATTAATATCTTAGAGTTTCTGTGTATGTATTTTGAATACTCTAGATAGCACTAGGGTATGAGTAATATGATTGGAGTCTCTGTGTATAGCGAATATAGATACCGGACAGATTTGGAATCACTAGCATACATTGAACTGACGAAAACCAATCAGTTTGAAACGTGCGCATGTCTGCAATTTACCGAGTGATCTACAAAGCCTTGTCTAGTTTGTTCGAGTATAGAATTTTTATACAGATGTATGTTACACTGTCTCGATTTCTATAAATTTCTATTACCATAGCTCATACTTCTTATCAATGAGCATTGTACACTTTAGTTAAATGCAACACATATATATGTAGATTTCTATTTATTATCTTGAGATGTTCACATGACGAGTTTCGTTAACATAGTTAACTTCTTCAGATGCTTAAAAACAACTGAAACTTTGTTACATGCAGTTAAATATTTTCTGTTTAGAGTTAAGGGTACAATAAAATATTCTTATTACTTTTGGCAAAACCACCAGCTCCCTGGTTGAATAGATCCAATAAAGTTGAATTAGATAACGCAGTTCTTTCGTTCAATAAATTCCCCGAATTTCTAAATCAATTTATTTCCATTTTTCTAACAGGTTCGGTTTTAGACCCTTATTTTCTTCATGCAAAATCCCATAAAGTTCGTCAAAATCATGTTTCCCTTTTATTAAATGTTCCGCATACAAACTTATTATTGAGGAAGGATTGTTTATGTGCCATTATTCTAGTGTCGAAACAACTTCCGCTTTGGCCAATATTAAATTTTGAACAAGTACCGCATGATAATTGATAAACGCTTGACAAAAATAATTTGTTCTTTTTAGGTTTTGTTTTTTTCTAAGTTTCTAATGAATTGGTTGTTCTATATGATATGTTTATATTTATATTATTGAGCTCTTTTTATTTTCTTTTATTCGTTATGATGGTTTTATTCGTTATGTTGGTGAAATTACCAAGTTTATTTCCCGATTTTTAGCATGGGGTATATTTCATTGATAGCATTTTCATACTCTACGTTGAAAAATGGGAAAAGACATATAAATTATATCAGATTAAACCTTATTATCAAGCAATCTGATGCGTACTCGATGCGCAATAACGTATGAAGTTAAAAATCAGTTGAAATCCTATTTCTTATTTTCCAATTAAAAATTATTGAACTTCTTCAAAAACACGTCTACTGTGAGACGATTAATTTAATCCATACTTGTTACAGTTTGGTTTAGTCTTACAGAAAAATTGGCCAAAACATCTTTATTTCCTACACATTCCCACATATATCCTCATTTCTTCAGTACCTTTATGTTCGCTGATAATAAAGGACCGTAGCAAACCTGACTTGTTCTTTCTGCATAGATGAATTGATTGTTAATATTCCGTAGAGGAATAGTTCTCATGAAACCAAAGGGTTGTTTTGAAGCAGGTAGATATTTAGGTCAGTCCGTTCGGAAATATTCCCACACATTGAATCAACCTGAAATTTGCCTCCTACAGTTTACTTATTTTTAAGATTATTAAGTAAGGGTTGAAATTGAGACCAGATAAAATATGGATGTCAGTTTTTGCATTGTGAGAGATGACTGTGGGAAAATTTTGTGTGGAATACGGGCTAACTTGTTAAGTTGGAGTAGAACTCTTTATACATTTGACATTTTTTTTCACATTCACAAATGTTATCTTCATTATTTAGACTGTGGTTTGACGTTCTTAGCGATATCAATATAAGGAAATTAATTTAATGAATTTAATAGTCGTGTAATAAATTCCCACGTAGTTTCAAATGGGGGCACGAATAAGAACGATATATTTTCGAATGAAATAAAAAATATTTTAGGCCAGAGTCTAAATGAATTCCAGAAATTCGCAGTCTGCACTTTGGGTAGATATTCCAATCCTAAAGTCATGTTGATGACTGGTCAGGGTGGAAAACCGTGATAGATAATCGTACATTCGATAGTAAACATTTCTCGAGTACTTTCGATAGTTGAATGATTAACGAGATGGGACGATAGTTATATAAATATATAAAAGTTATCAACTTTTTTTTATAAATTGGTTTGACCATTGCCAGCTCTAGTCTAGAAATAGAGCTGAGGAAACGAAAATGTTGACCAAATTGGCAACATGCTCAGCATTAAGAGGAGCAATAAATATATTTGAGTACTTTGGAAGAAATATTTTCGGGTCCAGGCTCACCAATATTTTTTGAATTAGGAAAACAGATATGATTTCCTCAGAGATATCAGGAAAAAAATGCCAATTTACTAATTTGCAGGTGTAAGAATTTGAAATTGAATTCCCATATTCACTTCGTAAAGTGAGCTCACCCATCGTAAAGAAATAACAGTTAACCACCTCATTGGTTTCAGAAATAGGTTCTTCACGGTTTATATGATACTATTACTACTCAATCTATGTTTCTTAGTGCCTAATTCTATATTGACAAGTGACATAAAGGTTTTTGGGACAAGCTGAATCAGAAAAATTTTTTTCATTATAATTTAGCTTAGAAATCTTTAGTAATCGATTGCGTACAGCTTCAGCCAATTTGAACTCAATAAAAGCATCTTCTGATTTCAAGTTTCTAAGAATTTTATGCAGATTCTTCAAGTGATCTTCTGCTTCAAGTATTGAGAGATTTATTCATTTACGAATTAGTCGACGTTGAGATGAAGAAGGTCAAGACTTCAACGGAAATAGTCAATATATCCATAAATTTCTGGAATCTGGTGTCGATTGTATTGCAAGTATAGAACACCTAAAAGCTAGTATTGGAAATCATAGGGGAAAGGTTCTCCAAATTTGTCTCAGATATCCTTCTGAAAGTTATAGAATTATTCTCAACCTTAATCTCGTTATGACAAAGATAGAGAATAATATTTAATTGTGAACATAAAAAAAAATTTACTCTGTAAACTAGTACATACTTCATTCCCTTGAAAAATTAAATCAAAATATCTTCGAAAAATTATGCTTCTATTCAAGTAGATCTACGAATTTTTCAAATATTATAACATTGATTATAAATATAAAAGAATCTATGGAAAATAAAGAAATGAAGATAAATTTAAAAATTAAATAAATAAAGATTACGAATAACAAATTCTAAAATAAGCTCCTGAATAGCGCTTGCAATGGTCATCATAAACATCAGTTGCCTGTTTGAAATGATAAATAAAAACTGACAAAAACCATGAAAAATACATTCATTTATTGGATCTTGCAGCATGGAAGTTAAATGTAACAACTAAACTCAAAACAAATTATCAGTTCTGTTTCACTTCATATCATAGTATCCTACCAAAGTAAGAACGATCCTAACTCCAATGTATCCAAGATGTGATGTATCTATGCAAAAAATAAAAACAAATATCATACTATATATAAAAATATCATGAAAAAATATCTGCTGATGAATATTCACATGATATAAAACGATTTATTTGAAATAATCAACTATCTATATAGAGCGATTGTTACAGTCTATAAAATTATCGACAGAGAATCTGTCATGGAGACTTTTTGAGAAACTTAAGAAATGTATGAGCAGTCTATTTCTTCGATTAAAATTTCAATATGATCACTCAGTCAAAAATTATAAGTAATTTTATAAAAGACCCTACTGTTATCTCCGCCACTGATAAGAATCAGTAAGCTTTTTGATCACTAGCGATTCAGTTTATTCAAAGACCTCATGTATTGAATTTCATTTGAATCCACTACATTTTTACAAAGATATCACTATTTTATTGGATTTTGGTGGTCTTGTTGAAGAAGCTCTAGCGTCTATGGGGTACATGTTAGGACCTAAATTGATATGAAGTTTTCTTCATATTTTCACCTCTAGAGTCAACTCCTGAAATATATGAACGTTAAATCCGGACATCGCGTATATTGGAGAACTCAGTTGATATAAGCACTCTAAATTCAGTTGTCCATCAATATAAAAAAATAATAGTTATGGACCTGTCTGTGATACATGATAGCGCAGAATAATGGTAAGGGAAAGGGAGTTAAAACCTTTCCGAGTTTGTATATTCTAGGACCTGGTAATCAGAAATTCTGATGGAAATGGAGAATCTTCCTGTTAGGGCGTTAAGAGCATGAACGTAAGAAAATAGCTGAAATATTTCAAGACCATATTGCACAATGAGCGTGGTACATGAAATGTTCAATCAACTTGTATTTACTCTGAAATCCGTACACAACGATCTTTCAATCTTTTGATAAATTCTGTATACATATATACTTACATTAAAGATCTAGGAGTATAAGGATAATAATAATAAATAATAACAACATACGTTATTCTCAATAAGAAATATGTTAATGAACTCTCGTGGCAGTGAGCCTTCAAGGATCACTACTACTCAGAAAAGTTTCTGCGCATTACGCAGTCCAGCGACTTCACAACGGTACAAAGTGCCGATAGACTTACGAGTATGCCAAAGACTCTCATTGTGCCAAAAATTCAACATATACTTATCCAACAATCACCGTTTTTTCTCTGATATGGCTCTGGCGAATTTTCATCAATATCCAAAACTCAAATGACCACTTCCAAGCACAAGTTTTCAATAGAAAGGAAATTAAAATTGGCAGCGAGTACCCAAGTCGACTCCTGAAAATGCCTTCAAATGTTGTGATGGTTAGGTTAATTCCTGGGCCTTTTTGAATATAAGTTCATTTATTTGTATTACAAGCATACTTAAAAAATTGTTCACATTTTATATTCTGATGTATCCATATTTTGTACTTTATATGTTAATAAATTAAACTGAAACTAGAATTCTGAAGTTGAATAAATGCTTTTATAATATTATACTTAAACATTTTTCTTCCTTTATTATACCAATCATCCTTTCACTCAAATTAAATTTCATCAAAAAGGGAAAAAATGTCAGTCTGTGCAGTACAAAAATTGTAATCAATATTTCAACTAATAAAGATAAATCTCCGAAATAATGACTGTGTTTGCAGCATGCTGTTACTAAAATAGATAGCGATTATAGATAGCATCAGTACCCACAGAAAAACATTAGGACGTCAAGCACGCCGTTTCAAGTTACATGAATCCTCAAACCAATTTCAACGAACTTGTTGGTAGGTCTCTTCATAAATGACGTTTTAATAAAATGCTGGTAGGCGCGTGTTGGGCTTCAATAAAAACTCACCTGGTTCCAGTCATTCCCCGTAATAAAAGATACAGAAGTATCTTCCACATCTATGCTTACACATCGCTAATCAACGGGCCTAATCATATTTATATTCCGGATAGAAAAACAACAGATTTCTTCTATATCACCTGCGATTTTGTTACTTTAATTGGTCGAAATCTTTCACGTTCTTATTCCTATTGCAGATTTATATATGGATTGAAACCATTAGTTAAACTTTGGACTGCTTTTTTACAAAAGCTATGGAAGAATGGCCAGACTCATTGAGATGAATATATTCAGCACGAGGCAGGTAGGACTCAAATATTTTCACCAACAAGACATTGTTAGCTGGATGTTTTCATCCTCAGCCTCTATGGTTCTTTTGGCGTTCATTCATACGTTGATGATTAAATTTTTTCTGGGTACGCGACTATCAATATTTATGACGCGGCAACGTTGGAATAAATGGGTGGATTCTTGGAACACGGAAAAGACTGTTTTTTGACCTTAAATTGAGTGATAAAAAGTGGTTCAGTTTTTTGCATGAGTTTCAAAAATTTGTTCCTGCTTTGATGGAAGACTGTGAATGTTATTCATTACAACGTAGGGGTTGTTCTTAATTTCCAACAAACTCATTCAGGAAAATACAGGTGAAAATATTTTAATTTTTTAAAATTTAGTATGCTCATCTCTTTGGCATATATATGAATTTAAATTCATATACTCTGATATTTATGTATATTTCGAGAATACCTAAAGCAAATGAACTTATTCAATAATTATAAATTTAAAATAGAAAAAGGCTTTTTTACTTGATAGAAGAAATACAACCAAATTTGAATATCAAAACAGATTTAATCTATTAGTCTTCTACAATTTTAATTTCAGAAAAATTTTATTCAAAAAACTTTTAGAATTAAATTAATCTCTACAATAACCACCGCTTTTATTTAATAGACGTATATAATCAAAACTCAATGTACTATGTCAAATGAAATAAATAAACCAAAAAATATAAAAATAGTCATTCAAAATTAATAAATAAATATTTGAAGGATTCAAAATTTTGTTTCTAATCTTACCATAATGAACACCAATTCCTTTTCAAAAACATAAAACACAACTTAAGGATTTCTCAAAAAATATAATTAATTTGAAATATTTAATATATTTAAATATTCAAATAAGTAAAATAAAAAATCTCTCAAAACATGATTTGAATATCAAAACAGATTAAATATGGCAGTCTTCTGCAATTTTAATTTCAAAAAAATTTTATTCAAAAAACTTTTAGAACTAAATTTATGTCTAAAATAAGCACCGCTTACGTTTAATAGACGTATATAATCAAAACTCAATATATAATGTCAAATGGAATAAATAAACCCACAGATATAAGAAAGTCATTAAAATTAATAAATAAATATTTAAAGGAGACAAAATTTTGTTTCTGATTTTACCTTTAAGAATACCAATTGCCTTTTAAAAACATGAACACACCTTAAGGACTTCTCAAAGAATATAATTCATTTGAAATATTTAATATATTCAAATATTCGAATAATTTAATTCAGAAATCTCTCAAAACATGCACTATATCTTCAAAAAACAAATATAATTCTAAGTAATCCCTTCTTCGGTCCTAGATAATATTCCAAATATCAAAATCAAAAAACTACAACTATGTCACAACAAACACGTGCTAAGAATGGATGCTTCGAAACAAACCAACTTTAAAATTCAAGATTGGTCTATGTTCTAACAAAATCACAGAACAGTGTAAGTTATTTTTAAGGTTATTTAAATTCATTGACATTCCATAATGAGATTTATTGAAGCCAAAATATAATTATATATTATATATAAAATAAAATAGAAAAAGGCTTTTTACTTGATAGAAGAAATATAACAAAATTTGAATATCAATATCCAAATTTTGTTATATTTCTTTTATCAAGTAACAAACCCTTTTCTATTTTATCTCAAAACATGCACTATATCTTCAAAAAACAATTAGAATTCGGATAATTTCTTCATCGGCCCTAAATAATTTTCATTGTTTTCACAACAATTGTTTCGTCACAGCGTGACTCCATCAGGCGAGTATTTACATTAAACATTCAATACAGATAATATTTTTGAGTACTAAACTCTGTCCATAGAAATGAGTGAGCGAGTAACAAATAGAGGGGTGAATAACAAATAGTTCGGAATCATTAGGGAACTACAAAATATTATTCAATAGTAAAAAATGAGGATTTGCTTAGGTCTTCCTGACTGTTTAATTGAATTTGACTTGTATTGTACCTATTTCCAAAAGATTTAATCTATCAATTTTATTTTCAATATGTAATATTTTATAACTAATTTATTTGCATATGTTGAAATTTGTTTTTTATCAAAAAAATATTTTTCGCGTTTTTTCTTATTTGGAATGAACTTCCAGTTCGTCCAATATATGTTTTATATAGTATCAACCACCCCAGATTAATTTATTAACCCCTGGTTTTTGGTGCTTCGAAATGAATTCTTCATTATTTTTTTAATCAATTTTTCTAATCAAATATAAGTTTTATGTGTCTTTTCAGTTATGTCTTTATTTTTGATAACTGACTGGTATTCAATTCAATTAGAAAGCTTATTTTTTTATCGTACCAAAATATGCCAATTGGTATTGGATATATGGAAACCAACATAAAAATGACAGAATACAAAATTTTTCGACAATGATTTTGATATATGAGGATTGTACTGATGCACCAGAGTTTTAATAAATAAGGATGCATAATACCCACAAATTTATATAGAATGACTTGCAAAAAAAATCAAAGAAACCGAATTTTGTTAATGGAAACCAAAACGGTGGAAAGAAAGTTGGAACTCTATATCATAGAAGGCGAAATGATAACGGGCAGAAGACACTGGACATAGTCCTTTTGGAAAGAGGAAGAAGAAGGAAAAGAAGAATATTCTTTCATAATTTTAGTCGATTCCCGATTAACATTTAATTAGTGGTTTGTTCTATAATTTTCAAAGGTAGAAATAATTTTTGTTGAACCACCTGGCGCTCTTAATTTCATTTTTGGTTTTTTTTACTACTCACTCCCTTCTGCACTGCGGTAAAGCCGCTAGCTGCCCCTTGAAAATTCTTAAAAGTGTAACAATATTTTAGGGATTGATTTAAAAGTCAATTGAACACGTAACAAAATTTCCACTTTCGAATATGACATATATTTCATTATAATATAGTTGGCCAGAAAGTTTACATATTGGAGAACGTTGGATAGACAGTTGGTTGAAATACTTTTCTTTTCAAAATGTAAAAACTAGATATTATTGCAACTGAAAGAGTTCATTACAATGAATAATCCGAACCAAAAATTCTCCAATCTAATACTTGTTTAGGCAACTCCTCTGTATAAAATACCGTTTCCAAGAAGATCTGCTCTTGTCAAAATAATTTCACCAAAATCATTTTGACAAATTCAATATATCTTTGAATATGTCGCAAAACTATCCTATTGTTGGCCCACTAATGACTCCATCTCAATGGAACCAATGAAGAGAGAATATCATCTGAAAATTTATCATAACAATGAATGGGAATATCCAAGAAATTTTTCAAAGACATCAAAACATCCTTTTCACTATCTGGCGATTTCAACTCATATTTCACTTTTTCAAAATATTGATGTTAATGTAAAATGAGATATTTCATTCACAGTCAGTCAGTCCAACGGAAGTAGGATGTTAGTGTTGGCATTAGTGGGTCAGTATGACATTTCAGTAGTCGGAGGTAGCGTCTAAGAAGGGTTACTTTAAAGAAGCTGACATGTATGGGGTTGACACAAAGTGCCCCCATCGCGTGGGACGGTCACCTGTCTTTCTTTTTGTAAGTCTACCACAGAGAATCCACATGAAAGCAACACTAGATGAATGATACATTATAAAGCCGTCAAGTAGATACTGTAAAGGCGATAATGTCAAATTTGTCATCTGATGGTTTTTTATTAATGTTTTTTCTTGAGATAAGAGACGTTCATAGGTGGTCACAGTTGGGATTTTGGAAGTTTATACGGGATTCCCGTTTATATTTTCATAAAAAATTGTCTCTGCGGAAATATTTTGTTTTATAGTTGATGTTGTTTTAAATAAATAAAGGTATAATGAATGTATTAAAGCCACAGGATTTCGTTTGATGCCAGTTAAAGGGAACCTAGATATATAATCTAGGAATTTTAAAAGCAAGGGTGAATTCTTATTTACTACAAGAATAATCATTAAATTACATGCAGCCTCGATATTGACGATACATATCTGAACAGAACACAGAAGGTTATTTGCAGAAATATAATTCTACATGATTCCGATGATATCTGTTTTCTAGAAAATACTAAAAATTTAATCATATTAATTGTCTAAAAGAAAACAATTTCGTTATCTCAAATAAAATACAGTGTGATTCAAAGACTACTCTTTCATTCTGAAGATGAAATAATGTTGATATTTCTATTTCTGAAATAGTGATTCATGAGAACAAATATTCCATAATAAAATAATGAGGAACGGTTTTTTACTTGATAGAAGGATTAATACAAAATTGGAATATCAAAACAGATTCAATCTGTTAGTCTTCTACAATTTAAATTTCGAAAAATTTACTGAAGAAACTTTAACAATTAAATTAATGTCTTTTTAAGCACTGCTCATATTTAGTAGACGTATAAAATCTAAATTCATCATACAATATCAAATGAAATTAAGAAAAACCAACGAATATAAATTGTCAATTGAAATTAAAATATAAATAAACAAACATTTTTTGTTTCGTTCCAGGCATGCGTACTGAACTCTTCAGACAAACGTACGAAGCCCTGTTTGTTACAAAATGTATTGTTTTCTAATCCTATATTTATGAAAAATAACTGTTTCTCAAAAATATAAAACATAATTTCAAGAACTTCTCAAAAACTAATTTATTTGAAATATTCAATATATTTAAATAAATTACTTCAAAAAATCTCAAAACATGTAGCACATCCTCAAAAAATAATTAAAATTACGATAAGATCAGTTCAACTTTACATATAAAAAATAATAAAATCAATTAAACAATGAATAGACTTACCGACTCCAATCTTCAGAAATATATGATCTTCAGTTTCTAATTAAATCAAAATATGTATGATAATTATGATTTGTTTCTCGATGCGCACAATACTTCTCTGATATAATAATTGAATCTGGACATTTTTTTCTCCATAATATATATATTCTGTAGAAGAATATTGTGAGTGTAATATATGGGAAGGAAAGGAAGATACGTGATATATTTTTATTGATTGTTCTTATTTATCATTGAAAAAATTAACTGATGAGTATGGGTGGGAATTTCGAATGCAGTTCTGAAAAATATGCTATATATTTTTTGAGAAATTTTTTAGAAGAACTTTAGAAGATTTATATGAAGCAGTTTTATCGACTGAAGTTTGGTATGTATTTTTGGTCAATATTCTATATTTTCCATAGATTATGTTTTTGAGTATTTATTTGATATTTTATTTTGATACTCCTAGAAATTCATTGAAGATCTCTCAGAAACTTTAGCTTGTGCTAGTTAGGAGATCAGTTGCGTCCTTACGTCACCTTAGGCACAAAAATGTTAAGTTTGAAACGTGCGCATGTCTGCAATTTTCCCCAGTGGTAAATAAAACTTGATCGAGTTTTTTTGAGTATGGAATTGTTTAACAGATGCATGTTACACTGTCTCGATTTGTAGAACTTTCTATTTACCATAGCTTACAATCCTTATTAATGATATTTAATATAGATTAGCCGAATTAATTTATTCGAATATGAATATGTTAATTATGAGCATTACGGCATATTATGGTCTAATTTGAGCATGAAGAAAATTTCTCCTGCATTTGTAACGTGAGAATATCGAGAATACATTTCTTTACTCGAATTAGCAGGAAATGGCATGTCTTGTATGTATATTTGCATACCCTTGATGGTGATAGTGTATGATTAATATCTTAGTGTCTCCGTGTATAGCGAATATAGATATTTGACTCATTTGTAGTCATTGGCATACATTTTACTGATGAAAACCATCCAAGTTTTAAATATGCGCATGTTTGCAATTTGCCTGAATGATCACTAAAACCTTATCGAGTTTGTTTGACTATGGAATTGTTATATAGATGTAAGTTACACTGTATCGATTTGTAGAACTTTCTAATTACCATAGATCACATTCCTTATTAATGAAAAAGCTGTTAATTTTTGAATCAACACTGAAATGATGGCAAGCCATTCAAACTAAAAAGTCCTTCTCCCGCATCGAAGAGAAATTTACGCTTAGGAGTTGAATGTTTGAATTACTATGTCTACGAACGCTCATTAGGCTGACACTTTAACTTTCATTAATAATTATCCCATGCTTGTTGAATTTATATTCACAGTTGTCCAAACGACTGGCGTATGTTTGACCAATAAACACCAACTAGTAATCATTATTTTATAAGTTTTTTTAATTCTTTATTGGTTAACTGTCGCACAGATGACGATTATTTTATAATTCAATTTTAAAAAACTTTTAAGAGAATTTTAGGATCACATTTGTAGAGAATTGATCCAGTTATTTTCTGAAATATTCAACTTTGGTGTGTTAAATTAAAATTCCTTAAGTACTAATCGTTCTGAAATCTACATTGAAGTCTTATTTGAATAAAGTTAAACATAATTGTTTTGCCGATGTTTTTTCTTTGATGATTAGGTTATAACCGTTATTGAGTACAATCCGTGTAATAATATTCAATTCTTTAAAAACTTATTGATAGTTATATTTATATCTATGCATTATAGTGTGATGTGCTGCTATATTCTAGTATTTAGGATAGTTTTGAGTTTGATGACTAGTTATATCGGTATACCTGCATATCTTTAGGAAAAATACTGAATTTATGCACGTAATTTTTTCTTGAAATTTTAAGATCAAGGAAATCTATACTATAGTTCTTTTTTCTTCAAAACTGAATTTTATAACTGGATGGATTTTATTAATCAACACATTAAAATTGCATGGTTGTCTATTTGTTTCTTCAAAGCATCGAATTAAATCATTCACAAATCTGTGCTACTAAGGAAAATATTCCCTCATAGGATTGAAGTGAATTTTTGTTCTATATTACTCAGGAAAATTTCGGCTGAATCTAATTTCATTGATTTTCCATAACTAATTATGACAAGAGGTTTATTTAATAAAAACAGGGAGTTCTATTTTACTTTTGGATTGTAATTTAACGGGTGGGCTATTTAAAATTCGCTTCTTGGATCTGCTATAGATAAAAACTAAAGAATATTTTATTTTATTTATTTAAGTTATGAGTCTGCTAAGAAGGTTGAACCTCGGCATTCACGATTGAGAAATAATATTATTCAAATGACCGCCACGACTGGCTCCAGTGTCCCATCTGATTAACCCAATTTTTTAGTAAATAGTTTATTGCTTGGAGCTCAGTATCATGAATGGCAACTCCGATTTCATGTTTCAAGGCATCCATCATTTCTGGATCGTCAGTGTAACACTTATCCTTAACGGATCCTCATGAAAAATGGTTCTCCGAGGTGAAAATAAATCTCATTGTTTCACTTTTTGCACTAGTTGGTTTTTGTAAGCCTTCATATCGTGGTCTTTGTGCAAAATTCCCCTCAGGGAAGTACGAGAAATGTTCAGTTCTTGAGCATGATGCCGAGTAGATGTTGATAGATGCTGAGCCACATTCTGAGCTACAGCAGCAATGTTTCCAGATATACTCACTGGATGAGAACGTGAAAGAGTTATTTTTATCAAATAACGATCTAGTTTTCACGAACTAATTGATCCACAAATTGCCGTAAGGGTACTCCATTTCTATTAAATTTTGCACGTTAATTTCTAAATTTAAATAGAAGACCACTCTGGAAAAAAGTCAAATATTAAACTTTTTGTCAAAACGCGAATGCATTGGCAAACTTAAAATAATCACTACTTTAAAATGCAAAAACTCGCGGTGAACGAATGTTAATGAAAAATAATAATTTGTTGATTTTGTTCAATGATTGTAATTTCAAGTGTACACAAATAAATTTTTTCATTACAATTGCCAGCATCTGTACTATCATCCGTTTTCGGGTAACCTTGAGTTTTGTATAACTTGTCTAACACACAAATCATTACATTTTCAGTAATACCATTATAGAAAATCAACATATAAATTTCAACATCTTTTCGTTTTCAAGTTGCTGCTAACCGATGAATATTTTTTCGACGAATTGTGTTTTAACTAATACAGTTTTAATGAACCACGATAAAAGTATTTTTCTGAATGTTCAAATGGGTTTGAAAGAAGGAAACTTCCATCACGGTGTTGTCTGTTGATGAAATTACAAACTGAAGAAGAGATTGAAAAACATAGATAAACCCAGAGATTCGAAGAATCATGAATCGACTTCTTCTTCAATCAGTTCTCACAGAATGATATTATTATTAACACTTTTTCTCCTTTGAAAGGGTGCCAAAAATCCAAACCCCACACTATTTGTTTAACCTATTGCGGTTCATCCCTATTATAAATCCATCAATATTAATAAGAAAGATGAAATAGGAGGCGTTCTATCGACGAGAATCTAATAGACAAACATGACTATTGGTTTTAGATTCTCGCCTGAGGTCACTCTGGAATTAATAATTTTTTCAGTCGTCTATAATTGAATTGTGATGCTTTTACATCAGAAACGACTAAACAAACAGTTTGTTATAGATTCGGAAACCCGTCTCCGATTTTTTAAGCGCCTTTCACGCGTATTTGTTTTTCTACCAGCTCTCAATTTAGAATATTAATATTCATCGAAAAATTATTTTTTCGATCGATTTCGTCCCTTGAAGGATATGAAATAATGGCCTTAGAGGGTGATTTTTACTGAAATTGAATTCCGGAGGGGTATGAAAAATTGGAGAAATAATTTTTTTCATTTAAAATTCCACGAAATTCGTTAGGGTGCTGACAATCAATTTTGAAGGATTGATATGAAAGTTTATAATTTCTGACGCTGATTGGCAATAAAGGAGTTTATTTATTTAATCGGTGAGCTGAAGTTTCCGTTTCGTGAAAATTATATATACTTATTGGTCAGGAAGTTTTGAAAGTCGTTTTGAATAAATTATATATGAAATATTATGTATATGAATGGACGTTTTTATAACCGGTGAATTAAGAACTGGCAACATTGCCTTCTACGACAGCCTGTTTGTAAATTTTCTATTTTTTTTAATTTAATTTTATCATGAACAGACCCGTACTGAAACATGCATCAATTCGGATACAGCTGATAAGCACATTTCTGCTCAAATCTTTATATAAATAAACAGAGTTTCACCTTAGTGAAAATGATAATCGGGAACATTTTGTTTAAACACAATTACATATAGTAACGACGCTTTATGCGCCGATGAAACCACTGGTCTAAAATTCTACAAAAATGATGATGAGCAGAACGCTAAATTTCACACGTCGATGCAGAGCTATGACTACATTTCGTTATCTCATTTGGATAGCATTAATGTTGCAGACATGGGGTTTTATCAGGACGCACCTTATGTCACATTTCTCACGATACTGCAAATTTATTGAAAAAAATAATGAACTTCTGCATAAAGATGAGGATTGATTTTGAAAATTGCCGATATTTGGTCGTATGGTGTTCATGTATGATGAAGGAATGTTCAGTACTTTCTGATAGTGATTTATTTGTTCCTTTCTTCAAAAATTTATCAGTTGTAAACAAAAATTCATTCCTTGTTTAATCAGTACTACTGAATTATTGTCAACAAAATCTGAAAAACAATGTAATAAGATGTATGGCTTCCTCGAGCTTTCATTAAAGCCATATAGCGCCTCTCTATACTGTCGAAGCGGTCTTGATCTATTTCTCTCCAAAGCTGTGGTTGAAGCTGTCTGAGTTCTTGGAGTGTGTGTGGACGAAGCTGATGCAAAGAGCCAGCGTTCCTTATAAAGGATCTTTCATTAACAGCGACATATTTTGTTTCGTATATTACATTATTACATATTACATTATTTCTTCACTAAACAATCAACTCGTTGCTCATCCGGAAGATTATAACGACCAAAAATTAGAGTTATAGCATGTAGAGTTATAGCATGTAGAGTTAGAGTACCAGAGTGCGATTTTTTATAATAAATTTGGATTATTTGTAAATATTTTTGGAGTGTGTTTCTTTCCACAATTAAATGGTAGACATTGAAAAATACAACTGTCAATGTCACAAATACACAATGGCTGTCATGCGTGAGTAATGTCAATATGAAAACGTTCCCATTGAAAGACCCTTTAGATGGATTCTCCTGCAGTTACTCAGTTGATGTGGGATCTCATGATATTCTATCCCATTATGGTTAATTTTGGAACGATGAAGCCCGGTTTATCGTATAAAAAAAGAATTTTGTTCAATAGCAGCATGAAACACATGTACAATATTGTTGGTAACTTGATCGACGTAAATCTGCGTATTCATATTTTCATCAACCACCATCAGTCCATTAAAACAAATGTCACACAGCAGCTCTACCACTTCTGAAGTAATGAACTTCTTGTATCAAGAGGATTTCCAGTGAAAGATACCATACCTGAACACGGCTATCCAAAAACCGTCCACATCTTGATTAATCGGTCTGAATTCTACGTGGAGCACATTTTGGTAATGAAAATTGTTACTTATAAAAATCCAATCGGAATAAGCTGTCTCGGATGATGTTTCCTGGACGATCGCGGTCAATTCTTTAACTGATAAGAAGAAACAGTGTTTCTGAGACATTTAATTTGATTTTAAAAAATTTGTAAAATATATTTTAGATTGAATTTGTAGAGATTTCGGAAAATCCATCCAGTTAATATCTGTAATATTTGATTTTTCAATTTATAGTTCGTCTAGAAAGTATCCGGAAAAAAACAAAGCTAAATTGTAATTATTTGGTATATATTTTTAATTCTTGAATTACAAAATTATAACAAAATATTCATCTTATTTACTTATACAACCTCCATTTAACTGTAAACACCCGAAATTAGACCGCCTCCATAATTTTTGGTGATGGTATTTCAGGAGTGTGAACCTGACTGAATTAAGTCATCTTAATTTCGTGGCGATGCTCGTTCAACTTCACTATTCATTAGTCCCCATATGTTTTCAATGGGACTAAGATCTGCTGAAAACGCCATAGTCTAGTTAACAAGTGTCATTTGGGTCAACTTTTTTCAGCAGTCTCCGGAAATTATAACCAAGGTGTCATTCGATTCGGAAAGGTATCTAGATGATTTTTGAGAAAAATGAAGTTCCGCTTGCAAAAATTGCAAAAGTTATTAACAATTAACTAAAAAAAAGAAGGTTTAGTTTTTTCTGAATATCTCAAAAACTAATGAAGATTTTTGAAATAAAAAGAGAGATTCAAAAAGAGGTGAAAATTTCCTAAAAAAAGGATCGACTCCCGGAATTGTGATCCCAATATTAATAATTTTCCCAAAGGGATGAAAATACGGCCGAAAACAGGTACTCTGGCTTTCGTAAGACACGCTTACTTTGGACACTTTATTAATAAAAATTATTTTAACAGATTAAATATGAAATTTAATGAATGAAAAAATTCAGGGGCATACTGGATAAATGAATGAACAATAATCCGCCAAAAACAAATTTTCTCTCAATTTTTAAATTAGTTATGCAATAGTTTTTTCTGCTTGAACATGAACATTGCAAGTGTGATAATTGTTAAACTATTAACTTGAGATTTTTTCTCTCTTAGAGCAATTTTTGGAAGACTTAAGAATAGATCCCCGTTGGAAAAATTTAAAAATGTTTATTTTTCAGTTGTTTATTAACAATTTTAGTTGTTGCAACATTATAAACTCAGATTAATTATCGAATAAATTTTTTTTTCAAAATATTATTAATGGTCCGTTTTCATGTTGTAGGAAGCTACATAAAAATATTTTTTTTAAATTTTTATCTCTTATGGTTTGTAATATTGTTATAAACAAATGCGTTGCTTATAAAATAATTGAAAATTTTTCTGAGGAATATCAATCTTTGATGCAAATAATGATTTTTTAAAAAAAATTTTTTCTCAAAAAAATTTTTTTATTGCTTAAAAACGCATTTGTTAATTAACAATCATTTTCTCCCACTTCTAACTAATATTAAGAAACCATTTTTCTTTGAAAAGCATGATTTACTTTTCATTTCCATATAAAAAAAATTTCCCATTGTTTATATAATAAACAATTTGTTATAGACAAATAAATTTTTACTTTATATTTTTTTCCCTATTCTTCCTACTACCACAAATACAGACA
Organism: Megalocaria dilatata; assembly: GCA_034642435.1. Taxonomy (NCBI): domain Eukaryota; kingdom Metazoa; phylum Arthropoda; class Insecta; order Coleoptera; family Coccinellidae; genus Megalocaria; species Megalocaria dilatata. The sequence goes on from CM067858.1 coordinate 13,709,375, forward strand.
TAATTTTTTTTTATTAATTTTATATTATTTTTTTTTAATTTTCATTACTGATTCAATAAAAAAATTAATGAAAAACATAATCATGTCTGTATTTGTGGCAGTGAGGAGAATAGGAAAAAAATATAACGTAAAAATTCATTTATTTGTTTATAACAATTTGTTTATTATATAAACAATGAAAAATTAAACAAAACGAAAAATTTTTTTTATATGGAAAAGAAAAGTAAATCATGATTTTTAAAGAAAAAATGATTCCTTAATATTAGTTAGAAGTGGGAGAAAACGATTGTTAATTAACAAATGCGTTTTTAAGCAATAAAAAAATTTTTTTGAGGAAAAATTTTTTTTTTAATTATTATTTGCATCAAAGATTGATATTCTTGAAAAAAAATTTCAATTATTTTATAAATAACGCATTTGTTTATAACAATTTTTTAAACAATAAGAGATAAAAGTTCAAAAAAAATATTTCTATGTAGCTTCTTACAACATAAAAACGGACCATTAATAATATTCTGAAAAAAAAATTTTTTTTCACAATTAATCCAAGTTTTTAATTTTGCAACAACGAAAATTGTTAATAAAAAACTGAAAAATAAACATTTTTGAATTTTTCCAACGGAGATCTATACTGAAGTCTTCCAAAAATTGCTCCAAGAGAAGAAAAAAATCTTAAGTTAATAGTTTAACAATTATCACACTTGCAATGTTCATGTCCAAGCAGAAAAAAATTATTAATTAACTATTGCATAACTAATTGAAAAATTGAGATAAAAATTTTTTTTGGCGGATTATTGTTCATTCATCTATCCAGTATGCCCCTGAATTTTTTCATTTATTAAATTCCATATTTAATCTGTTAAAATAATTTTTATTAATAAAGTGTCCAAAGTAGGCGTGGCTTGCGAAAGCCGGAGTACCCGTTTTCGGTCGTATTTTCATCCCTCTGGGAAGATTATTGATATTCGGACTACAATTCCGGGAGTCCACACTTTTTTTTAGGAAATTTCCTCCCCTTTTTGAATCGTTTTTTCTTATTTCAAAAATCTTTATTAGTTTTTGAGATATTTACAATAAACTAAACCTTCTTTTTTTTTAGTTAATTGTTAATAACTTTTGCAACTTTTGCAAGCGGAACTTCATTTTTTTCAAAACTCATCTAGATGCCATTCCGAATCGAATGACACCTTGATCAAAATTTTCGGAGACTGCTGAAAAAAAATGACCCAAAAGGCACTTATTGACTAGACTACCACCCCTATGGATATAAAGCATGCGCCACTACAAGGCGTAAATCGTTTAGAATGTCTCAATATTTTCCACTATTAATGGTACCATCAACTATACAGAGAGGCGTAGCAGGAAGCTGAGATATTGCTCCGCAAATCATTATTTTGTTGCGAAATATGAATGGTAAAAGGTTGTTTTGATAGGACTTTTAAGTGATTTTCACCAAGTTTGAAACAACTTCATTCAGAAATAAAGACATTATTGAAATTATCTTCTTGAAAACGTTGATAAAATTCTATCAACCTTCCTTTTGTGAAGGTGTCATCAGAGGGATTTTTTTTGGTTTCCTGGATATGTAGCCTTGTCTTTTCAGTTACATACGGGCGATTTCTGGACATAATTTAATATTTCATTGATTTCCAAATCTGTTAGCCAATTTGCGAAACACCAGGCGCGGATTGTGTCGTCCTAAGGACAATAAATCGTTTAAATTGTTTCCTTTAATCTTATGCGTTCTTCCTGAAGCTGGTCTAAGCCTCATATTCATGTTATTTTTTATCTTTTTTATTGTCTCATATACAGCACTTTTTCCCAGTTCAGTCAATTGCACTAATTTTCCAACGATTTGAAAACCTTTTCTATACCAATATTCTATCTGTTTTATTTTTTAGTTGCGACATTATTTCATAAATTGTATACCTGTTGACAATGAACAATATTTGACATATAGTGTTGCCCTGCAACGTTGGCTATATCTGCACTACCTGTTTTATTCATTAATTTTGTCTTAGAATGTTACAAAAAAGAAGTATATTAATATGATGAAAAATAATAAATTCCGGATACTTTCTAGACGGACTATACATTTGTTTATAATAATTATAATTTCTGTTTTGACATATACCTGTCACAGTGTACAGATAGTTAGTCTATGATCGTACTTTTGTTTTAAATTTCTTTGTGGAAAAGACTAATTTAATTAATGTTGAGTAAGCTGAAGACGTTCATTTAAGTTCACTTCCTAACAAAATATTTGTAGTATGTAGATATATTCTTCATTAATTCCTTTTATTTAGTATCCAAATAACTTTGGACTGATGAAAATATGGGTAACGATTTAAAATGATTTATCTGGAGAAGGTGCTATATATTGTTATAAAAAGAGAAATCGAAAAGGCTTTTTTGAGTTATTTTGGAAAATTTTTGGGTTACCGAATTTGTTATTTATAAATTTTAAACAGAAACCAAGTGTTGGGGGATGTTTGCTGGATGATCGTTGTTAATATTTTATATTTACTCTTGAATCTCATATATGAATTGATAATTCTGTATACCTATAAAAAACAGTCTTTCTAATACATTGAATTTAAATTAGTTTCAACAAGTTTTCAAGACTTTTTCTAGAAAAAAATTAAATTGGTTTCAGAGAATTGATATAGTTAATGTCTGATTATATCGTTTTTTTCCGTCACCCAATTTCTATGAAATGAAGCCTAAATGATCTTTCAGGCTTCTTTCTCATGATTGTCCTGTGAAAAGCAAATGAAAATCCGTCGAGCAGTTTCGGACATTGGCGGTAAAAAAACAGACAGGTAGACAATAATTTTTAATATCATTGCTATTTCTGCCAAATATATTCTATATACAAACATTCCAATTCTACTGTTCTATCATCTTTATAACAGTAGACCATAAGATTCTGCACTTTCATTATCTTGCTCTGACAGCTGATGAAGCGGATCAGCGTTGATTGCTCTATTGAAGACTCCAACTTTCGTAGAGATAGAGACTTGACATTTTTGACATAAGTTTGGAGCCTGAAAATGTCAGCTTTTTTGTTACTGAGCAAAATCGGTCCAATGGTTTTGGAATTTTTCACGTCGAAAATTTTCTGTTCTTTCTATTAATATTTTCTAAACGATAATTGGTTGATTTGAAGTATGGGGTTTAAAAGTAGAATAATAACAAACAAATTTCTGTAAATTTTTGTAAATTTAGAATCGTATGATTTAACACAAAAAATAATCGAGAGTGGACCAGCGTTGAACGCTAAAGAAACCATAGTAATAGTCCCACGATCGAGTTTAAAATTACAATAGTTAAATAAAAAAATAACGACATGACAGTTAATATAAAATAACGTGAGGACCGTGGAAGATTTGAACAAACACCTAAAATCGCCTTACTTCAGTTCTTTTCATTAACATTTGATTATCGCGGTACACACAAATTTCTTAGCAGAGCATGACACAATAAATAATACTACTTTTTTTTGTGAAAGAACATTTATCAAAAAAGGGCACATTTGTAGATAAAAATGATTAAATTCTAAATCATCTAGAAAGCTATCATTGTAAAGGAATTTCCTGCCAAGAACTCAACATATTATATCGAACAACTACTGTTTTATCCTGATGTGGTTTCAGTTGATATTATTCTCTTCCAAAACTGAATCTTTTACTTTGAGTTAACAATCAATAGGAGAAATAAGAGGCATTTCAATGGAAAGAAACATTAAAACATGTTTAAATAATTGGATAATCCTTTAAGTATGTTTTTCGGTAGGGCCTAATGAGAGGGCGATATAATGAATACGAATGAATAATATACATTTCACCAATTTACCGGAATCGTTGTTTTTTTATTTGAGTAAAGGGTCCTTCATTAACAGTGCCCCATTTTGTTTTCTGAATAAAACACATTATTTATTTGAAAATTATTAAAATTTTTATTTCATTATAAGGAACAATGGATACCATTAGTTAAGAAACAAAACATCATTTAAATGTCAACCAGGGAAACGCTGACTGGAATGAAGTCGTTGAACCTAATTTTCCACGACTCTCTCATACAAATCAGGTATGTTAGCAATAAATCGTTCAATATTAATCTGTAAATAGTCTGAATTTGCTGGATGATTGCAATGACTAATCTAACCCCAAAGAAAGAAGTCCAATGGAGTTAAATCTCAGGAACGAGGTGGATAATTTATCGGTCCATTTCATGAATTAATCGAATCACAGAATACACGACGCTTTAAATGATCTGTTGGTTCGAACTCTTGGGTGAAAACTTTTTTTTATAGTGCAAACCAAGGTCTTTTCGTAAAATTAGGCACAAAGATGTCTAGGGCATACCTAGTTCTTGTGAACGTCGAGAAATCGAAAAAATTTGGTCTTCACGAACACTTTCACGTATGGCAGCAATATTCTCTTCCCTTTTTTAATTTCCATGTCTCACTGGCACTGTAACATCATGAAGTATGAAATTTGTTTAAAACTTCTTCCATGATTAAATGATAGACACTGACAAATACAACAATACAAATACAATCAATGTCACAAATAAACAGTGGCGGCCATGCGAGTAATATCGATTCAAAAATGGTGCGTTACCATTGAAAGACCCTTTATAATAAGAAGTTTTTCAACGCATAAGACGAAATAAATCAGCAAAGAATTAGAAATAAATTTTCAGGAAATCTTAGAAAAATGAATGAAGATATCTGAAATACAACAAAATAAAATAATCTAAAAATACAGCGAAAATGAAAGAAGTAATGGAGACACAGTCAACTCAGCGCATCAACTTATATGAAAATGCACTTATTCTGAGTGACTGAAAAATAATCCGAACCACTCTGATTACAAGGCGGACCCCTCTTCTAGATGGAATAATGGACACTTTTCCATTTTCGATCCAACGGAACGAAGTGTAAACTATTTTTTGTCCATCAACTCAATTCGTCCGCGCCTGTGCTCTTTTAATTTGTAAATAATTCGACCCGATTCGGATAAACTGGATCTGACTTTTTCAACGAGAAATAAGAAATCATCTCTCGAAGAGAACGCATTCATCATTTGCGCGTCAGGCCGTAATTACATCTCAAAAATATAATTTCATATCAAATTCCTTAAGTAGGTCGGCCCAGAGATTGTGAGAAATGCATCCGAGTATTATTTGTATGATTTACTCATAATTAGTCTCGTCAATTTTCTCTGATAAAGAGGTGTCGAATAAAAGGAAAGGCTTTTTGGACAAATTGAAGAAGATATAGTGTAATTTGGCTCGAAAGAAAAAGACTGAAGGACAAGAATAAATGCTAAAGTTAATACTAATTCGAAGATTGAATTTGGAAAACCGATAAATTTGAATGTCTTCCTGTATTTCTGAGAATATCATCATTCTTCAACGACAAAATCGGCTCATTACTACAGCTAAAAGTTATTCTTCTACAATTTTGACATCGCAAACGTCATCTTTTTCAAGGAATGCCACTTTGTCGCTTATAAGAGAATAAATAAAAAAATGCTTGCTCTACCAATTATAAATTATAAATCAAACGTATAATACATTGCTCAGAGTATCCAATGACAACGAGTAAATGACATCTTTCATTTAAGACAAAAATTTCCAAAATAATCGTTTATGAGAGTGAAGCAGCAAAAATGGAACAAGAAAATGATTGTATTTTTCATGTACACCATCTGAAATTGCAAGAGCCGCTAAAGTCGCGACATTAAACCTATTGCCAGAAAAGTCGAGGAGGAAGTATGGAAAGCAGTACGAACTCTTTCTCACATGGTGTTGTAATTCAAGAAAAGTTAGAGGGAACATTGAAAACGTAATGATGGCTTACTTTAATGAAAACCCTAAAATTATGAACTCTGCTACACTTTGGTCGGTGTACTCAATGCTCAATACTCAATCTGTGTTATCTGTAAGAAACAATATTGACATCAGCCAATATACGAAGTTAATCGTATACCTTAAACGCCAATCTGTAGGATACAAACCAAACAAATCAAGAACTTTCACCAAAAGAGAATTGTTCAAATTAATCTGCGCCAGATGAAATATTTTTAATGAAAAAGGTAAATAACACCATTCATTACTCTGTAAATATCAATAAGCTATTTTATTGACAGGTAGTAACGGGTGTTTTTTTCAGAGCGATAGAATTTTCGATAGGGATAACTATGATTTGACAGGAGGTAAAAGCCATGTTGTTTTGACATTTCTGTTCAATAAGCATTGACAAATTATCATGCAAAGACTCACGCCGCAACAACGTTTACAAATTGTTGAAATTTATTTTCAAACTCAGTTTTGTATTCGCCAAACTTATAGAGCACTTCGTGAAATTTATGGTTTACATAATCGTCCATCCGAGCATCTTATTCGTCGAACTATCGATAGATTTCGGACAACATTTTCTCTACTCGATGCAATAACAACAACAAGACAACTGTACGTACAGAAGAAAATATCGCTGCTGTAAATCATAGTGTTAATGATGATCCAGATTTGTCTATTCATCGATGTTCACAACAAGTTGAACTTTTTGCATCCACCACATGGAAAAGTAAAGATCTTGGTCTACACCAATACAAGATCCAACTGGATGAAAAACTAAAGCCCCTTGACCATAATAAGCGTGGTTTGTTTGCTGATTGGGCCTTAGAACAGCTTGAAGTTGCTCCACTTTTTTATGGTAAAATTGTGTTTAGTGATGAAGCTCACTTCTGGTTAAACGGCTATGTAAACAAGTAAAATTGCCGTATATTTATGGAGTGAAAACAATTCTCAATAATTTCTGCAGGTTCCATGGCATCCTGAAAAATGCACTGTATGGTGTGCTTTACACGCTTGAGGCATCATCGGTCCATATTTCTTTAAAAACGATGCTGAAGCTAATGTAAGAGAGAATGGTGCTCGTTACAGATCGATGATCAATGATTATTTGTTTCAAAATTTTAATGGTATCGACCCAGAAGCGTTTTGGTTCCAACAAGATGGTGCTACACCTCATGCTGCTGCCGTAACAATTGATTTATTGAGAGAAATATTCCGAGATAACATTATTTCGAGAAATGGTCCAATTAATTGGCCTTCAAGATCATACGACATAACCACTGGATTATTTTCTTTGGGTTTATGTCAAGTCATTGGTTTATGCTGATGAACCAGAAACAATAGACGCTTTGGAAGCCAACATAACTCGTATTATTAATGAAATAGGGCCGATTGTAATTATGGAAGTTCTTGGTGCATGTAGACTGGTTGAACTTGTGAAAATGGCAATAGAAGACAAAGATTCGCTATTAATAGTTAAAATTCCTGACTCAAAAACAAGAAAAAGTCGTGTCTTTACTGTCACTAATTGTGAAGAAATTGATTTTTTATCATTCTACAGAGGGTATGATGCGTTGAGATCATCAGATAACGACACCCCATATGGTCTATTTCTACGATATTGTAACGGAAAATACTCGAAACAAGTGGTGGGAATGAATATAATTGGAAAAATACCTTGTGAAATCGCTTAGCATTTGAATTTATCAGATTATAAATTATATACAGGTCATAGTATTCGTCACAGGTCAGCTACTCTTTTAGTTAATGGAGGAGGTGATATCATCCATCTGAAAAGTCATGGAGGTTGGAAACGTTCTTCTACAACCTCCAACCGAGGGATACATTAAAGAAAGCATTAATAATAAAATTGAAGAGGCATAGAAAATCTTGGGTAAAGGTGAATCATCTGAAGTGCAAATTGATGAAGCAGTAATAATGGCGGAACATAAAATTTCAAACTCATCTAGATTTAATTCAGCATGTGGAATTCTCATAAAAAATTGTAAAATTTGTACTTTTAATTTTCATTCATCAAATTAAATACTTTTTTGGAGATATTTGAACTGCTCGATTGTAGACGCCCTCTGGCATTAGATCTTCTCGTGATGGGGTGCTTGTCATGACTAGGACCCTAGTTTTGTCCCGGCGGAATGGAGGTTTAAGTAATGTAATGCCATTCGCGCCAGTCACTGGACCTGTATGGTGAAAGAACTCCGAATGGGGGGCCCTAGTTTTGCCGTTCTGGTGAAATGGAGGCCTGAGCCGAGGGGGCAGTGGTTGAAAGTCCGCATGCTGGACTAGGGAGAAATTTCATTTATCTGTTCGCAGACCCCCATGTTCTGGATATTCTCATGAAATGACTCGGGGTTTAACGGAACTTGACGGTTCGACCGGCCTAGTCCTGGTCCCGGATCAATGCGTAACTTTTTAGGGTTTGTGGATCTCGACGAAATGGCTTAGCCGTTAGTGCTTGACGCCAGAATTAATCAAATGATTTCACATGGGCTCGGTGGGTCAGGACGTACAGGCCGGTTGAGGGTGCTCGTACCAGGATCAATAGAATTCATCAATCTTGAGATTATCTTAGTTCATTAGACTGCGTTCGGTTGCTTGGATAAGAATTCCTTCCGGCGTGTGAGTTGCGTCACAAAGCAACTCGGGTACTGACCTGCAGAGCCAGTAGAGGTTGAATAGTGCTTCGCTGCTACCAGTCAGAAGGTTCTGGTTTTCGAGTCGGTGCCCAAACTGAAAGCTGGTGGTTCAATCTCTTTGGAGGGGTTCTCGCATTGCGCGATGATATAGCGTGACCCACTTTCTACCTCTAGGGGTGGACTGTGGGGACTGCTGAGTAGTCACTTGGTGAAAGAGTTATGCTCGTCATGCAAATGCGAAAACTTAGTAGAAATCACGTGCTCTATTGTAGACAACCCCCAATACTCTCTGTATCTTGTTGTGGCGGGGGTGCTTGTCATCACCAGTATCATAGTTTCATTATGAAATGGGGGATACGGTTATGATGCCTAAAACAGAGACTCTCGATCCAACTTCCCTACTTTGTTTCTTTCTTCCATAGCGTTCCATCATTTTGTCCCACAACCGTCCATATCCTTCTGCAAGACTTGGAATCGTACGGGGTAGTTGTTACTCGGCGATTGATTAGAGTTCTGTAATCCATACACGGGAGAAGACGAAACCCTGCTGAATCTCAGCGTGGGCTTTCCAACCTTCGTTACTTTTCCACTCAGGGACCTGAGAGGGTCCACTAGAGGGCAAAGGAAGACTACGACCGGAGTAAGACCTCGGAAGACTCGCTCTGCTCACCCCAAACTTTGGCCCCATCTTTAGATCCTTAAGCTCCCGCTGCGGGGTCCTAATTGATCCGCTAGAGATCAATATTTATTAACATTCAGAAGGCATGAATTTATGACATAACTAATGAGAAGGTTGAATGTAATGCTTCTTAAGGAGTTTTTTAACATCAGGTTCGATTTTAGTCAAGAACAACCTTAAGTCCATTCAGTAAGACGACGCCAATTCCTCTTTTCAGTTAACTTATCAACGTTGCTACATCACAAAATCCACGTTGAGCCAAATAGGAAGATAGGAATCTTATCAGGAATCGTTGAACAATCTACCAAAGTCCTAGTTACAGTTGTGAAATCGTCTTCTGCAGCCAAAATTGTCGTAAGTGACAGTTTAGTTTTCAATTCTCCATGTATCGTAATTTCTATCTGATCCTCATTCTCTTACTCGATTTATCCTATTCTGTTGACATTTAAAAAAAGATCCAAAATCCAGTTTCTTCAAAATGTCCTGAAATCGTTCCTTGATATCTGTGGGAAGGTTTTCCAAGTATTTACAGTACAAAAGCAAGCTTCCGAACTTAAACCAGTCCATTCATTCAAATTTTTAAGCCATGAACACTGTCTCCTACCACGCCCTCTTTTGCTCGCCATTATTTACCGCAGGAACCAATATTTTCTGCCCCTATATACAGGTCCCCAATAACTCGTCTTTTGACAACCACCAGCACTTCTCTGTCTACACTCATTCTTCTTAAGAAAGTTTCATTGGATACGTGTTTTGGCCAAGAAATTTTAAATATTCTGTGCATTCCCGCATCTTGAATGCTTCCAAAGCGTCTTATGGAGCGGCCTCCTAACGTCCAGGACTCCATTCCGCTGAGAAATTGAGGAAGTTATTAAATTCCCGCCTGCAGATATATCTTCGTATAAAAGAAGATTGGATATGAAAGTTGCAATGCTATTTTTTATTCCAGTCAAGTTTAAGTCATTACCTTGAAGTTGAAGGTTGAAGTTGATGAGATGAGGTTATCACGCAATTCTAGGTCCTTGTTTCCTAGGAACTCTATCACAAATCCAAACGAATTATAAAATCGAATCAAGCTTGTAGCTTTTAACAACCAACGCACCTCTGTGTGAAGCAGTAGCATTCGGTTGACAAAGTGAAGCTAACTGAATAATCTGCCATTCAACTAGTTCGGCTACTTCTGATTTTATCAACTGATTTGATAACATATTGCATTGATGTATGGAGATGTTCAATCAGATTTTGCGCAGCCAAATTCTGTCGATTTATTACGTAATGTCGAGCTCTGGTGCCAGAGATTGCGTGTTCGAGACCCGCTGCGCCCATGGGTATCTTTTGGATTTCAGGAGGTATGGCTAATGACCACAACAATCAATGTCTTAGGACTCAGTAACAAAAATACGCAATGCATAGCAAGCACGTTAAGAAATTAATTCTTTAAGCTACGAAGCCTTTGTGCGTAGCAGCAGACAAACTATTCTCCAAAGGAATTTTATGTTCGGCACAAAACGTTTCCACAGTATTGAAATATTTGCTTTCTTTGTATCTATTTCCAAATTTGTAAAGAACAATAGTTCCTAACATATTTTCTCATCAAGTAAGATAATAATGAAAACTGACAAGTGTCCAGATAATTATATAATGGTAAGACCGTTTTGAGATATATTCAACTTTCCTTCAATTCTCGATTTTCTTGTATTTCATTCATTTTCTCGAGAAGGGGTTCAATGATTTTAGCCATCTCATCAATTCGTCTTTGCACAGCACTATTGCTCAGAGAGATAATATCTGCAGCTGTTTGATGGAGCGTGTGGTTTTTCTGTTTAAGCTATCAAAAATAGTAGATTGTACGAAGCTCGAAAGCAGCTAAGTTGAAAAGTTAAAATGTCTGCAATTTCCGAATTTTGGGGCGAAAATGGTCTCAAATGAATAGTTTGGGCTAACTTATGAAAAATCTAAGGTCAAAAGTAATTCTGTCCAGCCGGCTGGTCGGATACTGGTCGTCCAGCAGTCTGAAATCACTTAAGCTTTAGAACACAAATAGCTAGGGACTTGTAACCTTCAGAATAGTTCAAATATCCGAATATTTCGGCTAATGTCGTTAATGAATAAAATCGGTCCAATGGTTCCGCAGTTATTCACATTTAAAATTTTCTCTTATACCTTTTTCCAACTAACTAACTGATGATCCAATAGAATTCGAATTTGATACTTAGGTGTATAATAACGACCCGAAGAACAAGAAATTTTGTGTCAAATTACGTAGGTATCGACCTACCGAGCAGACGACTGGAGACGAAAATGGCTAATTTCAGAACGAAAAGACTGAAATTTTTAGGGTATGCTTGGATGTTTCAAAATCGACAGGATTTTTGAAAATTTACTTTTCAGATATTTTCGAAATTACGAATGTAATTGAATTCAAATGTAGTATTCAGATGACACGATGGCTCATACATTAGTACGTGAAGGTTTATTAAACGATTTTGGATTAATTTTTCATCTGCTTTCGGCGAAAAGTATGAACAGTGTATGAAGTTTCGTTAAATATATTATTTTTTCACTCTTTCTTTAACATTTAACGATGTCGATCGAAGGGCGAATGATGTAGCCTTTCAACCGTATATTTCTCAGTATAAATAATAAAAAGAGGTTCTTTCTTGATAGAAGGAAAATTACAAAATTTTAAATATCATACAGATTTCTCCTTTTAACCTCCTACAAATTTTAATTTCAAAAAATTTTCATTCAATAACTTTTAGAATTAAATTAAATAAAGGTCGTCAGAACACAATGTGTCAATTTATTAGGTATATAGAATTATCACATATTACATAAAACCAAAGGGAATAAAATAATTCACAGTAATATAAATTATCAATTGAAAATCATTAAATGAATACTTAAATAATCCATTGACATAAGATAACGAAAAATATTTCTGTGTATTGTCCTCTTTTATGATTGGGTACACCAGATTTAATGCCATTTTCTTTTGTTTATTGGATACCATTTTGTCTATAAGAAAGGGGTTGTAACCGTTGTTTGAAGTTATCTGAATTCAAAGGGACATTCAATAATCTATGAATAACTATTATATGCTGACATCTTCTGGTTGGTGGGGTGATTTGAAGTTTTATGTATTGTGATGTCTGTATTTGTGGGTTTGTGAAAAATACTAAAATCATGTAAATGTTTTATCTTTTTAATGTGGGGTCAAGAAAATTAATACTTTGATTCTTTTCTTCTTCGATTGTGAATTTGATTTTTGGGTAAAGTTTATAAGTTTATTAATGAAATTCGTAAAAATATGTATTTGTCGGTCAGTGCCTTTGAAACAACAAAAAATGTCCTCTACTCATCTATACTAATGAAGGAAATATTTGCTTATCGGGTTTAGGTGTATTTTTGATTCTAGATCATCCATAAATATTTCAGCTAAAATTGAACTGAGTGGATTTCCCATTATTAAACCATTGTTAAAATTATAGACGGTTCCGTTGAATTGAAAGTAGTTTTATTCAAGACATATTTCCAGGCAATTAGGAATATTATTCATTTTGATGGGATTGGTATTAATTTTAATTTATAGTTTTTTTACAATTTGTATTGTTTCAATTGAAGGTATACTAGGAAATAAATTTTGTACATCAGAAGAAATTAATCTACAATTTTTGGACAATTGGACGGTTTGAATATTGTCTATAAGTTGGATGCTATTTCAATAGCGTATTCATCAAAAAAGTTTGTTTCGGATTAAATAGTAGAAACAAAAACTGTAGATAATTTTATGATTGGTGAATGAATATGTGATGAATAGCATAAAATTATCTGGAGTTTTAATTTCTATTATTCAAACCGAAACAAACTTTTCAGCTAAATACGCTATTAAAAATAGCATCCAACTTATAGATAATATTCAATCCATCCAATTGCCCAAAAATTGTAGATTAAGTTCTTTTGATGTACAGAATTTATTTCCTAGTATACTTCCAATTGAAACAATACAAATTGTAAAAAACTATTAATTAAAAATAATACCAATTCCATCAAAATGAATGATATTCTTAATTGCTTGTAAATATGCCTTGAACAAAACAACTTTGAATTTAAAGGAACCGTCTATATTTCTAACAATGGTTTAATAACGGGAAATCCACTCAGTTCAATTTTAACTGAAATATTTATGGATGATTTAGAATCAAAAATACACCTTAATCCGATAAACAAATAGCGTCAAACAACTTTTACAACCCCTTTCTAATAGGCAAAATGGTATCGAATAAAGAAAAGAAAATGGCATTAAATCTCGTGTACCCTTTCATAAAAGAGGACAATACCCAGGAATATTTTTCATTATCTTATGTCAATGGATTATCTGAAAATATTGCTAAATATTTCAAAAATTGTTTCAATTATAATGCTGCTTTTAAGACAATTAATAACCTTAGTACCTACATAAAGAACAATAAAGATCGAACAAATAAAGAGAATAAATCCGGAGTCTACAAGTTGACTTGCAAAGATTTCCCTTTAGTATACATTGGCCAGACTGGTAGATCATTCAAGAAACGTGTCCAAGAATACCAAAGGGGTTATATATCCGATTGTGTACATTCGACATATGCTAATCATCTTAAGAAATTCAGGCATAATTTCAAAAATAATTATGAAATTATCCACGTTGAAAAGTTCTAGATTAACACTTTTAGAATTCCTTGAAATCCACAATTATATTGCCCATAAAATACTTTTGAACGAACAGAGAGTTGTTGATAAGTCTCCATTACTGAATATATTTCCTTGATGGCATTTTTAGCGGCAAACTCCAATAAACACCTAGAGTTTTTATGACTTGTGCTTTCATTATTTGGTCACGTACCTTACAATGTATTTAAACTCGGTTACACTGGATACCATCAGACAGTACAATGTAATACCTGAAGAAGCCACATCATGGTGAAACAATTGTTGTAGTAGTAGAAACATTTTTGTGGAAATAAATTACTGTCTCATATTTTTTTTTTTAATTAAAATGAGTTTCCACCAAGTAAAGACCGAATCAAACATATAATCATATGTTTCTTATCTGCCGTAGTTTTCATTTCATTGACCTTTTAACATTTCAGCTTTAGTCGAAAGAAATTAAAATAAGTTTATCTTCTTCAATTTTAATTTCAAAAAATTTTTTATTCAAAAAACTTTTAGAATCAAATTGATGTCTAAAACAAGCACCGCTTACATTTAATAGACGTAAATAATCAAAACTCAATATATAATGTCAAATGGATAAATAAACCCAACAGATATACGAAGGTCATTAAAATTAATAGATAAATATTCAAAGGAGACAAAATTTTGTTTCTGGTCTTACCTTTAAGAACACTAATTGCCTTTTAAAAACATGAACACACTTAAAGGACTTTTCAAAGATTATAATTTATTTGAAATATTCAATATATTTAAATATTCGAATAATTCTTTGAGAAGTCCTTTAAGTGTGTTCATGTTTTTAAAAGGCAATTGGTGTTCTTAAAGGTAAGATCAGAAACAAAATTTTGTCTCCTTTAGATATTTATTTATTAATTTTAATAACTTTCGTATATTTGTTGGTTTATTTATTCCATTTGACATTATTTATTGAGTTTTTATTATATACGTCTATTAAATGTGAGCGGTGCTTGTTTTAGACATTAATTTAATTCTAAAAGTTTTTTGAATAAAAAATTTTTTTAAATTAAAATTGTAGAAGATAAACATATTTTAATTTGTTTTGATATTCAAATTTTGTTATATTTCTTCTATCAAGTAAAAGGCCTTTCTATTTTATTTTACTCGAAAGCGTATATGTTATCTTCAACCTATCTTGATGACTTAATAACTAGCATCAACTATGTTAGTCAACTATTGTTTTAGACATGAGGAAATTAGTGGATATGGGAAAGAATATAGAGCATTGGTTGAACGATTATTAATAATTCATTTGTTTACACAGTTTGTAGCATTTTCACACCATTGCTCTTTATTAGAACTTAATAATAAAATCTAACTGAAGTATCAGAAGGAAGCTACAGCACGGTTAAACATTGTCCTCGTGTCGTAATCCAGAATTTATCTCTAAAGAAATGTCTCATAACATGCCACGACAATATCCAATGCCAAAACTCCGTACCAGAGTTTCCCACATAAAACATTTGCACAATCCCTATCAACCACAGCTTTCATCCGCTACCGACTGGGACAAGCTCCTGCCGCGCATGCAAATTTGCCGAATTTCGACATGATCGTCTTTTATTCAAATCGAGACGGCGGTGATAGACGTGTCCGCCTCACCGTCCGACTTGCTGGTCGTTCTCGCAAGACCGCCGGAATCATATCTTCGTTCATATCTAACTTACAAAGAGATTTATTCTTGCTCGTTTTTTGATTGAGTTATGTCCGTGTAGATAACAAATTGATATTACTTTGTTTGCCGTTGAGGAGGGTGTGGTTTCTTCTGCAGTAAGACGGGAAGCTCTGGGAAGAATTCGAATAGTTTGATCTGAAAAGTTGATACGAGACGTAATGAAACATCATGAACATTCCCAGTTCGATAACTTCCGAATCATATTAAGGAAAATGTATACGATGAATAATAATAATAAGAATAACAACCCAAAGACGCAGGTGGTAGAGTAATCCTAGATTTACAAATTCAAACGCTCAGAACATATTTTCACGAAGACAACAAAACACTTCATCAATCCATAATATATGCAGACACAAAAGTAACACAATTAAATCTGAATGACAAAGATTACATATCTTTTCCAAATACCATGAACATCCTCATCATCATCATTATAAGCCTCATCCGGAGCAAGGGCCTCTCCAAATTTCTTCTACTGTTCCCTATTTTGAGTGATTTGTGTCCATACTATTCCTTTAAAAAAAAAAAATTGAATATTAAAACAAATTGAAATATGTTTATTTTCTACAATTTTAATTTCAATAAAATTTTTTATTCAAAAAACTTTTAGAGTTAAATTAATGTCTAAAACAAGAACTGCTTATATTTAATAGACGTATATAATCAAAACTCAATATATAATGTCAAATGGAATAAATAAACCCAACAGATATACGAAAGTCATTAAAATTAATGAATAAATATTTAAAGGAGACAAAATTTTGTTTCTGGTCTTACCTTTAAGAACACCAATTGCCTTTTAAAAACATGAACACACTTAAAGGACTTCTCAAAGAATATAATTTATTTGACATATTCAATAAATTTAAATATTCGAATGAGTTCATTCAGAAATCTCTAAAAAAATGCACTTTATCTTCAAAAAACAAATATACATTCTGTCAAGAAAGTACCGGGAATTATCGATTTAAATCTGGTGGGGCAATGAGGCAGGTAAAAATTTTTTTTCCTAGTTTGGTACCACTGTCCTTAATTACTATGCCAAGCTTGAGAGGGATCTGTCAACTAGTGTGTTTGCAACAGCTGATTAAGTCAGTCGATGTCATAGTGCGTGCCGATTTTTACTATGGGTGATTACGTTGAGCAAAGAATTTGTTTAAAGTTTTGTGTTGCAAATGAATTTTCGTGTGCCGATGCATTGAAAATGTTGCAAAAGGCCTTTGGTGATAATGCTCTATCGAAAACTCGTGCATATCAGTGGTACAGAGCCTTCAAGGACGGTCGTGAAGTGGTCGCCCATCGCCGGCTTCGATCGAAGATAAAGTCGATAAAATTAAGGAAAGGGTGCTGGAAAACCATCGTACCAGCTTGAGAGAGATAGCACATGATCTTAAGATATCCCACGAGTCCGCACGTACGATTTTGATTGATATTTTGGGCATGAGAAAGGTGGCCGCACGACTCGTACCGAAAGACCTGAGTTTTCTTCAAAAACGTCATCGCGAACAGGTTGCTTCAGACATGCTGGATCGCTGTAATTCCGATTCTACATTCTTGGAACGCATTATAACTGGTGATGAGACCTGGGTATACGAGTACGATATGCAAACAAGCCAGCAATCATCGGAATGGGTGGCAAAAAATGAGCCGAAACCGAAAAAATCACGCCAAAGCCGCTCGAAAATGAAGGTGTTGCTCATTGTTTTCTTCGATATCCGTGGCGTGGTGCACTACGAATTCGTTCCAGAGGGTCAGACGGTAAACAAGGAGTATTACCTAGGCGTAATGAAACGTTTGCGTGAGCGTATCCGTAAGAAGCTGCCAAATTTGTGGGCGAACAACTCATGGATTTTGCATGACGATAACGCGCCTTCTCACCGAGCTACGATTCTGACTGACTTTCTCGCCAAAAACTCAACAAACGTGCTTCAGCAACCACCGTATTCGCCGGATTTGGCTCCCTGCGACTTTTTCCTCTTCCCAAAACTAAAATTGCCCCTTCGTGGCACCCGTTTTGAGTCGATTGAAGCCATAAAATAAAATTCGGCGCGAGAGCTAAAGTCCATCCCGGAAAGCGCCTATAAAAAATGTTTCGATAATTGGAAGTGCCGTTGGCATAGATGTATTGGAGCAAATGGAGCCTATTTTGAAGGCGACCCAATAAATTTTGACGATTAAATGTAAAAATGTTGTTTTAATTGAAAATTCCCGGTACTTTCTTGACAGAGTAGTAATTCTAAGCAATTCCGTCTTCAGTCCTCAATAATATGCCAAATATCAAAATCAAAAAACTAACCTATATCACAAACTCTCAGCACGTGTAAAAGGACTAATGCTTCGAAACCCAGATCAACTTTATAAATCAAGATTGATCTATGTTCTAACAAAATCATAGAACAGTGTGACTTATTTTTAAGGCTTATTTAAATTCATTGACATTCCATAATGAGATTTATTGAAGCCAAAATATAATCATATATTATATACAAAATAATATTATTGAGGACTGAAGACGGAATTGCTTAGAATTATATTTGTTTTTTGAAGATATAGTGCATTTTTTTAGAGATTTCTGAATTAACTTATTCGAATATTTAAATATATTGAATATTTCAAATAAATTATATTCTTTGAGAAGTCCTTTAAGTGTGTTCATGTTTTTAAAAGGCAATTGGTGTTCTTAAAGGTAAGACCAGAAACAAAATTTTGTCTCCTTTAAATATTTATTTATTAATTTGAATGACTTTCGTGAATCCTATGGGTTTATTTATTCCATTTGACATTATATATTGAGTTTTGATTATATACGTCTATTAAATGTAAGCGGTGCTTGTTTTAGACATTAATTTAATGCTAAAAGTTTTTTAAATAAAAAACTTTTTTGAAATTAAAATTCTAGAAGATAAACATATTTCAATTTGTTTTAATATTCAAATTTTGTTATATTTCTTCTATCAAGTAAAAAGCCTTTCTATTTTATTCCTTTTTTTCTAATAAAATCCTGCCATCTTGTTGCTGGGCTATCACGGCTTCTCCTACCATCTCTTGGATACCATTATTGCACCAACTTGGTCAATTTTTCAGTTGGCATCCTTTCTTCGTGGCAAGTCCATGTCTACTTTTTCTTGAACAGTTCTTTGCCTACATCTTTTATTTGTGGTTTTCTTCTGATAGCTACATTCCTTTCCATTCTTCCTTGACATACTCTCAACTTTTGTGTTTGTTTTTCAGTCAGGGACCAAGTTTCAGTGCCATATGATAGAGCAGGCATATATTCATCACTTTCTTCTTGATATTCATGGAAACGTTACCTTTTAGGATAAACGCAAGTGACCACTACTGATTCCGAGCTTTTTATATTCTTCTCTTAATCTCTTTGTTCTGAAGATTTGTAAATAAAACGACCTGACCAAGATGACAATATTCCTGAACATATTCAATGGTTTTATCATTCATATCTTGAATAAGGGTCAAAATGAGAGCGAATTGAAGTACTAAGATCTTCACGGGTGATTTCAGGCCGATCTTTGTTGTGTAAATGTTGACTAAAATGCATCTGTGCATTGGCTTAAAGCGGGAGTAATATATCCTCAGACAAACTATATTTGCTTCGAATCAAATATTGAATATTTCATTCACATATATTGAAAACAGCACAGGACTAAGCACTGTTCCCTGTGACGCTCCACTTGTAATGGTTGTAGATGTACTAGTCAACTCTCCAATCTACAAATACTGTTGCATGCCGTTAATGTAACTCAACAACAAATTATAAGCTAGTTCCCTGCAACCACGCTCCTCCAACGTCTTCATCAATATTGAATGGTTAACCGTGTCGGAGGCTTTCTGAAAATCTACAGATATGCATTTGCATATGCATCATCTTTAGCATCAGAAATAAGAGACACTAGTTTAGCAATTGGATAGTGTGTAGATATTTTTTTATTACGTATTGTCTATGCGGTAATAAATCGTATTTTGTCAAGATGTCGTGTCTTCAGAATAGTTTGGAAGATCTTTGCACATATTTATGTTAGGGATACTGACCTATGATTTCTCCTTTCAGTTCTGGTCAAGACCTTACAAATAGGTATAACTATTACCTTTTTTAAATCTGTCGGAAAAATACCAGTAGAAATGCTAATATTTATGAGTTCAGTCATGGTCGTGATGATAAATGCAGCAACACTTTTTACACATTCGGCATTAATTCCATCGTCTTCTGGTGCCTCGCCATTTTTGAGTGTCCTAATTTCATTCAAAAATTATACTTCATCAGTCTCGGTATTCGGTATTATTCTTGTTTCACCCCAATATACTGCATTGGGAGGAAACAAGAGGTATTAGAGTCATTATTCAGTAGTTTTTTTGCCAATTCACTTCCGATTTCAGAGAAAAAACAATTTATTAAAGTAAATCTTGAAGAAACTAGATCTTCAAAAAGGACAATTGGTTTTGTTTTGAGAAAATAAAGCTTAAGGTATAATACAGTTTTTATTTTATGAGAAAATATTACACTGTTCAGTATCAAAAATGAAATTGTACAAAAATAATTTGAATTACAAATGGACTGGTCCTGGAAATTCTGTTTCCAACAAACTTACACATTGAAAAACTTCTTAACTTAAAAATGAGATTTTCAAGATATAATAACAAATCTAAATAACATTTTTCTCAAGAATATTTGAAATATTTGGAATTCGATTAAAGATTCATTGGAAATACACCAAAATAGAAAATTTCAGAGAATACTTCATGGAATGGAAATTTCATGGTGAACTAATAACAATTGTAAAGGATTTTCCAATAAGAGATTTCATTTTGATATTAAAAATAACCAGTATCTTTCCAGAGAAATTAATGGTTTTTAATTCATTCCAAAGAGGAAGGTCTGCCCTTAACAATGGAAAATGATACCAGCCAAATGGCCGCCAAGGCTACGGTTGCAACACCATATCCTCTTCATGAAATTTTCCATGGCCAACTCGCATATTTGCGGCTGTATGCCCTCGATAACCTCACAAATTCCATCTTTGAGGTCTTAAATGATTATGGAGTATTGGCATAAACCTGATCTTTCACGTGACCCCAAAGAAAAAAGTCTAAATGTGTTGAATCACAAGATCTCGGTGACCAGTTTTGATTACCCTCTTCGAGGAAAAACACGGTCAGGGAATTTTTTTGCAAAATTGCTATTGTTTCATTGCCTGTATGGCACGTAGTGCCACTTAGTGAAATTAAAGTCATCCCCATCAATATATCATCAATTCCGACTATAAAAATTCATAAATCATAGCTGGGTAGCTCGTAACAGTTGCACCAGCCTTATTTTCGAATAAGTAAGGACCCATCACATCTCCAGCTCGAAAACCGCTCCAAACATTGATACGTTGAAGGTGGTGATGCTTTTCAACAATAATTTTTGGATTTTCCGAGACTCAAATGCAACAAATCTGCTTATTAACTTAGCCTCCGAGGGGAGAATGGGACTCATCACTGAAGATAATTCTTCGATGAAAATAAGGATCATTGTGATGCATTTGAAGGTCCCAATCAGCGAAGATATGACGTTGCTGGTGATTGACCAGCTTAAGTTCTTGTGTTAACTGAACTTTAAAAGCCTAAAGACCTAAGTCTGTGCAAAATACGATGTAATATCTTTTGTGGAATGCTCAATCCGAAAGATTGACGAGGAATCGACAAATCTGGGTTTTTGTCAACACTACGGGCTACAGCAGTAATATTCTTATTTGTTCTTGAACGACCCACACGGTTTTCATTGTTCACATCGCTAACTTGTCTCAGCGGGTCAAATTTTTCTACCAGTTTCCCTATTGCCGGATGAGAAGTTGGTTCACGAAGATTTAAAAGTGCTTCAGTTTTGTGAACTGTGACTGCAAATTTTTCATAATTTTTGTTGTGAATTTTAATGATTTTATCTAGTTATTGAAGCGTGTATTGTTATATTTTTAGTAATTAGCTTGTTCTTTGTCAACAATTTCACTAAAGTTTATATGTGATTCATTTTAATAACAAATCTTTTCAACAAATTCTTCATCAGTTTCAAATTGGATATCTAAATTCAAATTACTTCTATTTTAAGCAACTTTGGCTGGTTTTACATTGAATAATTGTGAATTGAAATCTCCCTGTGAAATTTATTTATAAACTGTCAACAAGATTACTGTTTTTTTTATTACCGTTCAAAGAATTTTAATTTGACTAGTCGTTATGTATCCTGAATATGCTTTTTCTTCATAATTTTAGCTTGTGAGTATTTTTATGAATTGAATTATCAATATTTCTGTCAGAATGGATATTATTTAATTAAATGTGCTCTGGTTATACTCTAAAGAGTCAACTTATATACAACGGTGAGTGTTTTCCTTTATAATTTTATGTAATTATTTATTTTAACTGTAAATACCATGACAATATATATATATATATATATATATATATATATTATATATGGATGAAATATGGAAGTTTACATAATCATTTGTAATTTGTGGTTGTACAGGGGATTTAAGAGAACGATAATCTATCTATGTATATATATATATATATATATCCATATCAATCATAATACGAAAATCTCAACTCAGAACTCATAGCTTTGAAGTCCAGGACAATGAACTTTGATTTTTTTGTGATATATTGAAAACTTTTACCACCAACAACTATCTGGTTCACTGCTTCTGCGATGAAATGGAAAAAGTTATTCCTTTCATTGAATCGTAGACATAAAGGTAGCTAAAAAAAACCCATGAAATTATTAACATAGCAATAGTTTCGCGGCTAACGTCTCGTTGAAATCTCCAGCAAATTTAGTTGGAACACAAATTTGAAGAATATTTAATCAATAATAAATTCTACACTAAATTTGCCGGAGATTTCAACGAGACGTTAGCCGCGAAACTACAACTATGTTAATAATTTTATGGGTTTCATTAGATACATTTATATACATAAATATATATATATATATATATATATATATATATATATATATATATTATATATTAATTTAGAATTTTTTTGTTGGATATTGAGAAATCCATTTGGATTAAAATTTGTGAATTGTTTTCTTCGTTTAATTTAAAATTAGATTATATTTTTTCACAATAAAATATTTCATGAGAATTTAAACTAAAAAACCCATATCGTGTTCTATGCCTATCTAAACGTTAGCCTCAAAGAGTTTAGATGTAGTTCTATTAATAAATGACAATTTTATGAAGAAGTCAATCCTACATTGTGTTTATTCAACGAGATATGAAACTGACAGCAGAAGTGTTTTTCCGAATCTAGTCGTTTAGTAGCCGGCAACTTCAAGAATTAAAAACATCAGTTAACGTATTTGGACTGTACGTAGTGACATTGGGAGCAATATATACAGAAAAAACAATTTTTCCATTCGGATAATATATTTTGATACAGAATAATATGAAGCATTTGATGTTAGCAATGTAAACGTTTTATTTTCTACAATTTTTTTCAAAATATAATTATATATCTTAATTTATAAAATTAATGTTCTGAGCAAAAACCAGTTATGATATCTAAGTGGTACATATACTTTCTCGCTCTTTCGGCTACTAATATAAGCGTAATGAAATGTCTGGAACTCAAAGAGGTCAAAATTATCACCATGTTAGTAACTTTGACATGGGTAGAATTGTTGCATATCTAAACATTGTTTTGTACAATTAATTGAATTGATCAACGTGTTGAATGTATTCAATGATGGTTATGAGTGTGTGTCTTGTGTGGACAGAAGAAGGTACAGGAAGTCGAAGAAAATTAAGTTGATTCAAAAATTACCTGGAATATGGCGACAATTCAAAGATGGTATAAACATACATAATATTATATCCTAATATAGTATGGAAGTGAATCTGTTATTTCAAAAATAAATTTTTCGTTTTTCAAAACGAACCCTTTTATCTCTAATTTGAATTATATCCCCATATTTTGTCGTTATGATCTTTATCATACTGTGGTACCTGTTAAGTTAAGCCACCTAAAATTGGAGGTAGAGCGAACACCCATCTTTTTGTAAATGACGTAGAAAATCTGATCATGGCTTGTCTATGTTTGGTTGAAAGTCTTATTGTGGTTAGAGATACAGACGTCAATATCTTGTAATCTGATTCATCCTCCTATTAAAGCTTACTGCAAACAGTTGGATTACATCAATTAAAAAAGTTAAAAGTTAAAAAGCCATTTGAGCGTGCTGTATTGGATCATGTTGTTACTAATAATCCTGAAATATTCAGATACACAGATGTTGACTACAGTGATCTTGATATGGCCTTTTTGTCTTAAGTGGCGAGCATAAATGCGCAAATACAGAGCGTTATGTTCAGAGATATCAGTTAATTCTTGGCGGGGCGTTTTTAGGCAGAACTAGTTAACTTTTATTTCTGAAAAATTTTTGAAACATGGAACATGGATGATATAATAAATAACTTCAAATTTGTTAGATAAAGACGCCCCATTTGTTTCGGAACGCTTCACAAAATCTCCCACACCCTTATATTGAAAGATGAAGAAGAGAGACGAAGCCAAGAGAAACTTCAGGAAGGTAATGTTAGAAAATCATTCGACTGCTTACGAATTTATCAAATTTAAGGACAGAACTCTTTCGTGTAGAAAAAATATATAATTTTCACGCGTCTTTTGTGGAGGCGATTCGAGGACAATGTGGAGACAGTTGAAATATGTGAATATCAAGGGAACTGAAACCCAAAGCAGTATTCCAATCACTCCAACTGATATTAAAGATATGAAGAAATATTTTAATCATTGTCAGAATCAAAGTGACATTGGCAAATCGGAGGAAGTTATGGGGTTTGGTGCTAGTATTTCTTTTTGTGAGTTTAGAGGGCGAATGGAGTTCCATTTAGTGGATGAAGATATGATTTACAAATATCTTTATGGTATAAGCTCGGAGTTGAGAAGTGGTATGGTAGAGGCTCCCAACTTTTGAGATTATAATGCCAGTTTATAATTCAGTTCGTTGTCCACATTGTTAACTCTTGTGTAGTTGGAAGTTGTTTTCCGAAATTATGGAAAAAGTCCATTATAATGTTTTAAGGTGAAATATTATGAATATTCATGTCGAATAAGCATTTTTCCCACCATGTCGAAATTATTGGAAAAAGTGTTGGAAAAACAGATAAACATACATAACATGAATGGAGTATGCGGTTAGCTCTAGGTGAAACATTATAACAATTTTATTAAAAATAATTCACACAGTTTTTATATTCCACAATTTATTCAGAATCCTGACACGTGTTTCGCTCTTTCGACCCCATTCAAAGGGGTACAAAAATAAACTAAACTTAAAATTGAAAAAGATTCTTTCATTAAACTCAGAACATCTGTATATTTTTATGGCGCATGGAAGTAACAGAATCCAATATAGGGGTGCTACCGAATAGTATTTTTCTCAACGGTTTTTTTGATTGAAAGAATATCCAAATTGTCCACCAATTT
This sequence comes from Megalocaria dilatata, assembly GCA_034642435.1. Lineage (NCBI taxonomy): Eukaryota > Metazoa > Arthropoda > Insecta > Coleoptera > Coccinellidae > Megalocaria > Megalocaria dilatata. The sequence goes on from CM067858.1 coordinate 13,734,489, forward strand.
ACCCATATTAACATTATATCGTAAAGTGACATCTGTCTCATTAAAAAAAATGATAATTTTTTATACAATATTCTATAAAACCGGTTGATATCTGGTTTTTCAAAATAGACATCCTATGTTCTTCAATTCTGATTATCTGAATAGCATAAATAAAAATATCAAATCACAATAAAGATGGAAAAAATTCTTCAATCAACTCCTTAGATCTTAATATTAGTTATAGTAGTAATAAGTCCAAATTCGACATATTTAGAAAGCGTACCACTACTGATACCATAATCCATTCAAAATCCAATCAGTCATGGCAAATTAAAATGTCAACATTCCATAGTTTCATTCATAGACTTATGAGCATCCCGTTAAACGAAGTCAATTTCCGAAAAGAACTCAATATAATTGAAACAATAGCGGTGAAAAATGGCTTTAGAACTGAAAGCATTGACAAAATGATTAATAAAAAAATTTATCACAATATTAAAAAAAAAAATTATATCAATATAAATGATCCTTATGAAGAAAAGAAAATATGGTTTTCAATGGCTTATATGAAAGGTTTCAGCAGCAGGATCTCTAATTGTTTTCATAAAATGTGAATTATTTCTTTAGCAGTAAATAGAAATGTTTATCTTCTACAATTTTAATTTCAAAAAATTTTTATTCAAAAAAAACTTTTAGAATTAAATTAATGTCTAAAACAAGCACCGCTTACATTTAATAGACGTATATAATCAAAACTCAATATATAATGTCAAATGGAATAAATAAACCAAAAGATATACGAAAGTCATTAAAATTAAAAAATAAGTATTTAAAGGAGACAACATTTGTTTCTGGTCTTACCTTCAGGACGCCATTTGCCTTTTAAAAACATGAACACACTTAAAGGACTTCTCAAAGAATATAATTTATTTGAAATATTTAATATACTTAAATATTCGAATAAGTAAATTCAGAAATCTCTCAAAGCATGCACTATATTTTCAAAAAACAAATATAATTCTAAGCAATTCCGTCTTCAGTCCTGAAATATATTCAAATATATATTGAGTTTTGATTATATACGTCTATTAAATGTAAGCGGTGCTTGTTTTAGACATTAATTTAATTCTAAAAGTTTTTTTGAATAAAAATTTTTTGAAATTAAAATTGTAGAAGATAAACATATTTTAATTTGTTTTGATATTCAAATTTTGTTATATTTCTTCTATCAAGTAAAAGGCCTTTCTATTTTATTGAATAGAAAGGATTTAGCTGAGATTTTGGTGAATAATAAAGAAAGGAATCCCAACTTTTCCGAATCGGGGATTTATCGAATTAATTGTGATGATTGTAATGCTTCATATAGAGGACGGACAGGCCGATGTTTACAACATTGAATCAAAGAACATTTGATGTCTATTTTGAAAATCCTGAACTCAAACGGTTTTGCAGAACATTGTATAGAAAATAATAATTTTTTTAATGAGAAAGATGTTACTCTACTATATAATGTTAATAAGGGTTAATTGATGGACTATTTGGAGATTCTTTCAGTCAAAAAAGCCGTTGACAAAAAGGAGAATTCAACAAATTCCCAAATATTATATAGGTAATAATAATATTGGATGCTGTTATTTCCATGCGCTATGGAAATATACAGATGTCCTTAGTGTAATAAAAAAATCTTTTTCCAATTTTAACTTTAGTTCCTATTTGTTCTCCTTTGAAGATGGTCGAAAGACCGAAGCAAGTGTCAGGATTCTGAATAAATTGTGAAACATAAAAACTGTGTGAATCATTTTAAATAGAATTTATACACATTTATTTGAATAAATATGGGGTTCTACCAGAGGAACAGTCGGACTTCAGATGAGGACATAGTTGTGCAACGGATTTACTCAAAGTTACAAATAATATCTTGACTGCTTCGGATGAGAGTTTCATTTTCTTGTATTACTTAAAAGCATTCGACATGATTGTACACTGTTTCTTTCTCATTAATGCGTTTCACTGGGTCTTCATCGAGTGCCGTAGTTTTGTATAGAGCTATCTTTCTGGGAGGACTCAGCGTATGAGATGTGTGTCTGAGATTCCAAATCCCATATCAAATTTTTCGGGTGTCCCAAAGGGTTCAGTTTAGTTTTCATGCTGAGGATACTCAGCTATATTTTAGTTTCTCTAAGACCAAGTAGAGTAAGATAATGCAAGAGTAAACGAAGATCTCAAGATGATGAGTAATATCACTTCAGCTCATCAGCTCATGTTAAATCCTTCCAAATCACAAGCAATTTTTTCGGAAACTTTGATTGTTGTACAGCTATGAGATAATATCTAGTTCAAGATTGAAAATGAGATGATTTCGGTTATGAGTTGTGTAATAAATCTTGGTCTCTTCTTGAACAATACTTTTGGATTCAGAACCCATATTGTATGAAAATCTTTGATAACTCTGCACCTGCTCCATCCTTACAGACGTTCCCTTCCTGAGCCATTCAAATCTACGCTCTGCAATTCATCAGTTTGCACCAGGAAACTATAGGAAAAGTCCAGAAAATCCAAACTTTCTGTCTGAGATATTCATGGTATAAAAATTTTTGACAAGGTAAGTCATAAACTCAAAGAAATGGTCCCATAGATTTGCTCTATTCGAGAGAGTCTTCTCTTTCAATGTTTACAAACTTCATAACCAATTTATTAGATATCTTTTGGTATTTACTTCTGAACGTCGTGTCCCAAACTTTTTATTCAATGAACAGTGTGCGTTCGGTAGGCTGGATCTTCATTGTCTTTATCTTGCCTCAAGAATATTATATATTCTCCTTTGTTTTTTTTTTGTCTTCTTCGTACTGTTAGTTAATATGCTCCCTCCCCCCTGTCTCTGTACCTTGTCGTGGTAGGGGAGCTTGTCATAACGAGTGTCCTAGTTTCATTTATGAGATGGAGGATATGGTTATGATGCCTAAAGCAGAGACTCGCAATCCTAATTTCCTTTCTTCGTTTCTATCTTGCATAATACCTTTCCATCATGTTGTCCCAATCCTACCTTTTCCTACCGCAGGACTTGGAATCGTACGGGAAAGCTGGCTCTGATTGACGACCAGAATCTGCGACCCTGCGATCGATTAGAGTTCTGTTTTTCCTTTCATTGGCGAAGGCGATCCCCGCTAGTCCTTAGCGTGGGTTTCCAACCTTCGTCCTCTTAGCCCGCTGAAGGATCTTAAATGGTTGCTGAATGAAAAAGGGAGACTACGACGTTTCGAACAAGCTGGGGGGTTTGGGAGATTCACTCTGCTCGCCCCCAAATTTGGCTCCGTTTTTGGTTCCTGAACCTCCTGCTGCGGGGTCCTGATTGGTCCGTTGGAGGACAAAGGGAGACTACGACGTTTTGAACAAGTGTGGGACCTTGGGATATTCGCTGCGCTCTTCCCTAACTCCGGCCCCATTCGTGGATCCTTAAGCTTATCTTTTTCCGCTGCGGGTTCGGAAGTGGTCCGCTGGAGAAAAAGGGAGACTACGACGTTTCGACAAGGTTTGATGGTCCTTTAAGATACGCTCTGCTCTCCCCCAAACTCTGGCGCCCTTTTGATCCTAAGGCCCAATCATATGACGCTTCGGAGCCTCGCTTTTGGCGGCGAACCGCAAGCGACCCTGTTGCGCGCGGGGTCCATGCTGAGATGCTGTTATTTGTGTAGATTCGATGCTTGGGACGCTTCGGAGCCTCGCATTGGCAGTGAAACCGCAACAACGACCCTGTGGCGCGTGGGGTCCATGCTGACAGGCCGTTATCTGTGTTGATTCGTTGCTTCAGTCTTTCATAATCCATAGGCACTCTGCTCAAATGATTGAGTGGTGGGATCGCTACGGCGATCCTCTTTGGTGTGGGAGAGGTGACTTGTGGGGGTCCCTCACCTAGTTGTGCTGGCGCGGAGTGTTCTATAATCCTTTCTCCAAAAAACTCCTTTCTTCCTCTTTCAGCTTTCGGGGGTCTGCTGGAGTGTCAAAACTTGAGCAGAAACCCGGGACAACAATGATGACAATGGTACATTAATGTCATTAGAGAGCTCTGCTCATATTTTAACTTGTACAATTCTGAGTATGTTAGTTAATATGAAATAATTTTTCATTGTTTTATTAATTATTGTTGTGTATTGTTCAATAAAGGCCTATCATTATTATTATGATCTCATCGAATCCAGAGGAACTACCTGTCTTCAAAATTGATATAAGGATCGTTATTGCATTATTTGTCGGTTTTTTGATTTTTTTAGTTATATCAAATCCAAAATTAATAAAAAAGTGATTGAAAATATTTTCCTTCTCTTGATCATCAGTAAATATCTCATTTTTTCATTAAATATCGATCCAGTTTCCCATCTTCCAACAGTTGCCTTTCTGTTTTATCGTCTATTATCTTCCAAATTGTGTTCTAGTTTCCATATGCTTCAGTTGTTCCATTTTGATCATAGTCAGTCTTAATTTTCATCACAGAATGTAGCTTATTTATGTATAATTTATACTGTATTTTCAGTTGGTCAGAATTGTCTCTACTTAATTTTTTTAGGATATTTTTTGAATTAATATAATTTATCAGCCATATTGTCATTTAAGGTTTTATTCCCTTCAATTTATTTGATTTAAGAATTTGAGAGTGACTTGCTTCATTAATGTGTGTATTTGATTTATTGATGAATAAATTATACCAGTCCTGTGGATGAGTGTTTATTGACACCTCACTCTTAATCAATAAAAAATTCATGAAAATTGGTTTCTGCTTATTATTTGTTTTTCATTTTAAGTTTCAGCATATCTTTACACTTGCCCTATGTTACCGGACTTTGTCTCGTTGGGGGAGCTCATCACGATAAAGGCCCTAGTTTAACTCAGGTGAAATGGAGGGTTAAGTCGTGGTCTCTAACACGATGGCACGGGTGTTTATTACGAAGGACTTACACGCTTAAAACTGGTGTTACTCTTCCCTATTGCAGTTAAATTTTCCAGATTTTTCTTTCCAATGGCCGAGTGCGTTATGTACACTATTGCGTTACCTTAGGAGGGTGGAGGGCATCGGGGAGTTTAGTACTTCTTTGCCAACCAATTGGTGTCCGACTCGGAAGGGAAGTCTGCATGCTATACTAAAAGGGTTTTCTATTTATATGATCGCACGTAATTAATGATTCAGTATTGCTCAAAAAGTGCGTCAGGGGTTTAGCGGAACTTGACAGTTCAACCGATCTTCTCCTGAACCAGAATTGTTTGCGAAATATTTTTTGGGTTTAAGATCTTGACCATACGGTTTTAGACCGATAATGCTTGAATCAGAATCGATTGAAAGACTTCACGGAGGTTCCTGGGCCATGACGGTACGATAGGTTTGTCGCTTTCGTACCAGGAATGATTGCAGTATCGATTCTCTAGATTTTTCTTGTTTCTTGAATCAGCGATTCGATGGGTGGAAGCCCCTTCGGGATGTGAGCTGCGTTCCGCACAACTCGGGTGACCTGCAGAATCAGCAGCGGTCGAAAAGTGCTTCGCTGATACCAGACACAGGTGTAGGTTTGCGATCTGAAGCCGAAATTAGAAACGGGGTGGGTTCAACTCCATTGGAGGGGTTCTGGCTTTGTGAGATGATAAGGCGTATACTTATCGCACAACCTGCTCAAGGGTATTTGTGAAGACTGCTTAGTAGTCACCTGATGAAAGAGCCATGCTCACATGCCAGGAACTGCAATGGTGACATTTACGAGACTTCTACGATTCCGTCCCTGTCCCACGAACCGATAACCGAAAATCTCTCCCACGTCGAAACCATCCTCAGTTCGCAAGATAATCGCCCTAAAATCTTGACGGATGCAAATGCGCGACTTCTCAAGCTACGACAATCGACGGGGAGGACCGCTGGACGCGAGATCGCCCGGATCATTGAAACGTCACCTCTAAATCGTCGATCCGAATAGAGGCGACAAGTGGAAATGGAGGCAAGAAAAGAGAGTGATCGCCCCGATCGATCCGCTTGATTTAAAGGAGACACGTTTACACGGTTTTCACGAGAAATATCGTAAATACTGTCAGGAAGTTCACGCGATGGGCGTCTTATGTTCGGTTTTTGGCGGAGCAGAGGGAATTCATGAATAAAAAATGAATCTGAGTTTATTTGGTATCATTTGGTTCCACGAATTCTTAAGTGATTTGAATTGTTGGGAAATTTTATTTGTTCTCTGTTGAGATGAAAGGGATCTTCATATATTTTTTTCAATTCATGAGACGCAAATTGCCGCTCTGAATCATTGAAGAAGTGAAAATGATAATATAATACAAGTTTAGAAATTTCGGGCACTAACTGTATCAATTTTCCGAAACCTCTACAAATTTAATCTGAAAAATTTCTTTCAAACTTCGTGATATTGAAGTGAATAATATGTTTCAAAAAGGCTGTTTCATTTTATATACATATGGAATTATCAATACCAATGTGAAGCAGTCATCCAAGACACCCTGTTTCGAATGGATATTTTCATTTGTTTTAATATGCATGACATTCTCGTTTATCTTCTGCTGTTTCTACGTTCAGCAGAAGATAAACGATCCATATTGTTAAATGGCTAACCTTCAGCTAAATATGTGAGGCTTCAGATCACAGTTCTGTTTGATATTTGTCATTGAAACAGGGCAGTGAAATCGGGACCGCGAAATGAATAACCCGTCAAAAATATGGGGGTGAATTTCAAATGATTTTTCTGAAGAATGTCATGAATATTAACAAAAAATGAAAATATCCATTCAAAAGAGGCTGTCTTGGATGACTGCCTCACATTGGTGTTGATAATTCTATATGTCTGTAAAATGAAACAGTCTTTCTAAGACATATTATTCACTTTAACATCAAGAAGTTTGAAAGATATTTTTTAGATTAAATTTGTAGAGGTTTCGGAGAACTGATTCAGTTAATGCCTGAAATTTCCAAACGTGTATTATATCCTTTCACTTCTTCAATGATTCAGAATAGCAACTTGCGTCTCATGAATCAAAAAAAAATTCGAAGATGCTGGATTTGTTTCTACTGTAAGTAAAATTGTTAAACAAGATCCAAATTTATCAATTGATCGGCGCGCACAACATTTGGGTCTCTTTTACAGCACGCTGACCATAGCTGACCATAGAACGCGTAGAACATAAGCCGGTTGGGGGCTTGAGTAACAATGTTTGGATGGTGATTTTTCGCATCAAACTTTCTTCAGCGACGTAGCACATTTTTCACTCGGTGGCTATAAGAACAAGCAAAATTGTCGCATCTGGGGCAGTAAAAACCCACATATAACTGCTGAGAGACCATTACATCCACAAATAGTTAATGTATGGTGTTCAATTTGGTCTGATGGTGAGATTTGCACGTACTTCTTTGAAAATGAAGAAGGTGTCACCCAAACCGTCAATTCTCATCGCTATAGCCGAATGATTACCGATTTTTTTTGACCTGAAATTAATGATATGGAATTGGAAGAGATGTGGTTCCAGCAAGATTGTGCAATAAGCTACACAACCCAACCCGTTTTGGAAGACAAATTCCCAGGGCCCGTAATTTCTCGTTTCGGCAAATTGACCACCAGGATCTTGTGATTTATCCCCTTTGAATTTTTTTTTTGGGTTACGCGATGGATCGTGTTCATGCCGAGTGTCCTCAGCCCCCCCCCCCCCTTCATGGCATTAGAGCTTGTCCCTCCTCATGGCATTAGAGCTGTCACGTTGGGGGCGCTTGTCATGACTATGACCCTAGTTTCATCACGGTGAAATGGAGGGTTAAATCTTGTTGCTTAACGTAGTGCCATTCGCGCCAGTCACTGGACCTGTGTGGAAGATCGACCGAATGGGGCTCTAGTTTCACCATAAGGTGAAATGGAGTGCTGAGCGTTGATCAACTCAGTGGCAAGGGAGTTCGTCGCAGCACAGGGTCTCTCCCTTAAAACTAAGGTACTCTACCCTATTGGAGTATATCTCCAGATTTTTATGTCCAATGACCGAGTGCGTTATGTAGCGTTACCTGGGGATGGTGGGGGCCTCCAAGAAGTATTCGTACGACCTGGCCACCCAGTTGGTGTTGTACTCGAGGGGCAGTGGTTGACAGTCCGCATGCTGGACTAGGAGGGTATTCCTTTCATCTGTTCGCAGATACTCATGTTCGGGATATTCTCGTGAAATGCTTCAGGGTTTAGCGGGACTTGATGGTTCGACCGGCCTCGTCCTGAACCTGGATGGATTGTGAGACGTTGTTTCTGGGTTTGTAGATCTCGACGAAACGGCTGATCTGTTGGAGCTTGACGCCAGGATCAATTGAAAGACTTTACAAGGGTTCGTGCGTCTTGACGTACAGACCGGATTGACGGTGCTCCGTCAATCCGTCCGGAATCAGTTGAGACATCAATCTTGAGATTAATTTACTTCACAAGACTGCGTTCGGGTGGATGGATAACAAGCCCCTCCGGCGAGTGAGTTTCGTCCCAAAAACTCGGGCACTGACCATGCAGAGCCAGTAGTGGTTGGATAGTGCATCGCTGTTACCAGTCAGACGGTTGTAGGTTTTCGAACTCAACCCCAAACTGAAAGCCGGTGGGTTCATCTCTTCGGAGGGGTGCTCACCACGCGCGATAATAAGGCGTAATCCTTATTTCACTTTCTACTTCTTGGGCAGGCTGTGGAGACTGCTAACTATTCACTTAGTGAAAGAGCTACTGTAACATGCGAATACAGTAACTGGTAGTCCTCAGACTCTTGACAATCTAAAAACCAACATTCTTCAAGTTATTGGTGAGATATTGCCCAAAATGTACCGACGGACCATTGAAAATTACCTGACATGGATAGAGTCCTGTAAGAGATCACACGGAGAAAATTTAAATGATGTACTCCACACATAATTCTAAATGAGAGATTCTTTTATTTACGTTTACATTGTGAATCACAAAATGGATAACCTTGTATAATACATGTTTTCAGACATTAACTGAAGCAATTCTCCGAAATCTTCACAAATTTAATATAAAAAATCTCTTGCAAGGTTCTTGAAATTTAATTTGAATTATTTGTCTTAGAAAGACTTTCATTTTACAAATACATAGAATTATCAACACATATGTGAGGCAGTTAACCAAACATCCAAGATTGCCTGTTTCGATTGGATATTTAACTTTTTTTTAATATTCAGGATATTCTCCAGAAAACTCATTTGAAATTTCCCCCCATATTTTTATCATTTGGAGGTTATTTGAATGCTGAATGAAAACAATCAATCAAAAATATATCTACATACCTTCATTCACAAAACATTCTGTTGAGAAGCAAACTTAAATAAACTGCATTTTAAAACTATGCTCTTCCAAAGAAAATCTTGAAAAAAGATACGATCATCGACGCAATATCTGAAAACTGTCATGCATTGGTGGCATCTTACCATACAAATTATAATGAACAAACATGAATTGAAAATTATTTGAAAGAATTTTTTCAAATATATTGATTTCTGACAAACAACTTGATGAAACATTTTGGATATTAATAAGGGAAATAAATAGCTTGGCCTAAGTTTCACAAATGTTTGATTTTATGTTGCTGACATATATGTTTCAGGTTTCAACCCATTTTCAAAACTAAGGAGAATTTATTCAACATAACAATTTATATATTTTTTCGGACAATAGATAGAAGTGCCGGGATTTTTAGTTGAGGTTGTAAAGAGTAAGTCATACCTGTTGACGATATTTGCTTATTTTCAAAGGCACTTGTTATTGAAAGATGTTAATAACAAGTGGGGATAAATGAAATTCCAACTTATCATTTGTAATCGCCAGATGTTTTTTATGAGCAGAAAAGATTTCTAGATATTCGAGTAGGTCTAACTTTTTGATCATATTACCTGAGTGCAGAATTTCGGTTTTACCGAAGTTTATGAAGTGATTTTCTTTTAGTCAATGAATAGAAAAACCAGTATATGTTTTATTTGCAAAAAAGATTTTTCATGTTCGTCTACTCAAATGTTGATTGAACGACTAGTTTGGCCTATATAAAAATCAGGGCACTCACTGCAATTTGTTTATGCCACTTTTTTCTCCAATATTCAGACAATCTTTGTTTTTAACCAAAATTGACCCTATATTTTTCTTATTTGTAGATATGGTGTTGATGTTTTCTTTATATTTCTCAAGAATTAGTATCCAAATTTGCAATAGACTCAGAAAAAAAGAAAAAACAACATCAACGCAATATCTACAAATAAGAAAACTCTAGGGTTAATTTTGATTAAAAACAAAGATTGTCTGAATATTGGAGAAAGAGGTGGCATATTCAAATTGCTTTGTAGAGAGTGCCCTTCTTTTTAAATAGGTCAAATGGTCGTACAATTATTATTAGAGTAGACAAGTATAAAAAATCCAAATTGCAAAATAAAACATCTACTGGTTTTTCTGCTCATTGCATAAAAGAAAACCACTTCATAGACTTCGGTAAAACCGAAATTCTTCACACAGGTAATAAAATCAAAAAGTTGGACCTACTCGAATATCTAGAAATCTATTCTGCTCATAAAAAACATCTGATGATAACAATTGATAAGTTGGAATTTCATTTATTATAATATCTGTTAATACCAAGTGCCTTTGAAAATAAGCAAATACCGTCAACAGGTATAACTTACTGTTAACAACCTCAAATAAAAAATCCCGTCACTTCCATCTCTTGTCCGAAAAGTATATAAATTGTTATGTTGGATAAATTGTCATTAGTTTCGAAAATGGGTTGAAACCCAAAACATATATGTCCAGAACGTAAAATTAATCTATTGTGAAATTTAAACCAAGAAATTTATTTACCTTATTAATGGAAATAATATAGTATTTACAAAATCAGATAGAGGAGATAAAATTGTGATAATGATAAATTAGATAATACTGATAGACTAATAGACCAGCAGAATTAAGCAGAATAGAAATTTCAAATAACTGAGAAAATATCCAACGGCAGCTGAAGGCAGAAAAAGGAAAGATATGATGTCCCTGTGCAGTGGGGTTATTTTTAAAATCATCATAAAATTATGAATTAAATACCACTTCAAAGTTGCATAGTACTTATAAAGTTGTTTTTGGATGTGATATTTATGGTGTAGTGAAAGAATGTTCTAATCATTACATCCTAACGGAATACAAAATCAACTGAATTTCATAGGTATCACAGAAGCGACCTAATCTGTGCTACAGTGGAAACTAAGAGAGATTATGATGGCAACTCTCAGTATTTTTAGTCAGGGATATCTACAAGAACTCGCTTATAAAATTAATAATATAATCGAGAAACGTAAAGATTTTTCTATCAGAATATCAAAATTACTTTCATCTGAGAAATTAAAAATGGAAATATTGAACTTTAGGTTTATGTTGACAATCTTCAACATGCAGCTGTAATTCAGGCATTTTTGTTAAATTTGATGAACATACTCTCTCTGAAATTCTTCATTCATGAAGTATCTAACTATTGATATCTGCGAAGCAGGTGTGGAAAAATGTTACCGTGTACCGTGTTGGTATATTTTAAATCCAAGGAGGCTCGGTCAACGGTTTTGAGAGCAGGAAATTTTTCAAAAATAATGATTATCATTTCAAAGAAGGTCTCAAAAGGACGCGAATGGTTTCGTTTACGAGTGTGGTGCGAAGGGTTTAGACGCAAAATATTTGGGTCCTCACTGGTAATAAAAAAAAAAATTGTTTATTGTCTAAACAGGAGGAATCCCAATTACAAGACAACATATTAATATATGGTACAAAGCCGATGAATATTGCAAAATTAAATACTAACTACATCAATGATGCAGAACAGAAAAAGGAAAATTTACAAAAACTCTTTCAATCTATAGGCAACTTTGCCTAAGATGCAGTAGTTCCCTCAGTTTCAGTTTAAAAATTCGTAAACCATCGCTGCAGACATCAACATCAACACATATCCTATTGAACTGCTGACACATAACATATATTGGTGATCTAATCATCGAGTTCGTTCTGGGTTTAGGGAGGTATAGCATCTGTTCAAGTCGACTACCATTGCGAGGAATGCGAAAGCTCAGCCTGGCCAGCAAATCAGGACAATCTATATAGAAATTAACCAGCTTGTAGAGGACAAGACACAAGTAGTAGACCCTCCTGTTCTCCAATGCCAAGCATGCGAATCTGTTCAGAAGAGTGCGATGGTCAAAACCCTGGGCCGGGTACACACCATCTAATTTGAATGCTAAAAATTTCAAGAACTGCCTCTGAACAGACTCTAGTTGGTTGATGTGTACGTAATATATTGGACCCCAGACAGGACTGGCGTACTCAAGTTTTGAACGGACAAAGGAATTGAACAGGGTAATGAAACAATTGGGATCCCTGAAGTCTCGACATACCCTGAAAATAAAGCCAAGCATTCGCTTCGCAGCAGCTGTGACATTTCCATAATGCGGTACAAATGTTAACTTATGGTCAAATTGAACTCCCAAATCTTTAACTTGATGTACTCTCTCTAAAGCTAGATGGCTTATAGTGTAGTCGTACAAAATGGATGCGTTCCTCAGGGTGTAAGTTATGGTCTTACATTTATTAATATTCAATGGTAATTTATTCACAGTACACCAATTGCTCAGCCTATGAAGATCCTGCTGAAGCAGCCAACAGTCATGAACGGTAGATATGGTCCTGAACAGCTTGAGGTCGTCAGCAAACAATAGAGAGCAGCATAGCAGATTTTCTCCGACATCATTAATAAAAATTAGGAAAAGTAGTGGAGCCAAATTACTACCCTGAGGGACACCGCTGAGCGCTGGGAAGGAACATGATCTATGACCCCTAAATTCCACAAATGCAATACGATTAGTGAGGTAAGAGAGGAACAGCAGGAGCAGCCGACGATCGCAACCAAAGTGTTCCAGCTTCCGCAATAAAATTCAGTGATCTACCCTGTCGAAAGCTTTCGAAAAGTCAGTGTATACTGCATCAACTTGCAACTGATTGTCTACAGCCTCACAGACAAATTGTGTAAATATTGTTAAGTTGGTATTGGTAGATCTTTTGTTAATAAAACCATGTTGACTATCCGATATGAGGCTCCTGACTGGGGAAAATATTCTGTTATATATACACATCTCAAATACTTTAGCAAAGTTGGACAAAAGGGAAATAGGTCTATAATTAGAAATGTCATCCATTTTTCCGGATTTAAAGACTGGGCACACCACGGAGGTCTTCCATAAGTCTGGAAAGCAACTATTCTCCAAGGCTAAATTATAAATGGTCTGCAGTGGTTTGGAAAATACATAAGCACAGTCCTTCAGAAGAAATGCTGGAATACCATCAAAACCATTGGTAAATTTTGGCTTTAGTGCCTTAAGGCAATACCGGACTTCGCATTCATCAAAGGACCTCAATGAAATAATTGGATTGTCGTTGTCTGAGATTGGGTTAGGATTAGGAGCAGAATTATCAGCTGAGCTTTCAATATATGCGCTTCGGAAAAAATCAGCAAATGCATTGACAATCGCAGAAGGATTATTGTACTCTACATCATTCCACCGCAAAATACTTGGAATTCTTGAAGTTCTCTTTTTATTGTGGAAATAACTCCAAAAGGTAGAAGGATCGCTTGTTATAGAACCTTCCGATCTGCGTTTGAAATCATCATAGGCGGCTGCAACTTTGGTCTTAATCAAACTTCTCAGTGATTTGAATTGAGCTCTAAAGTGTTCGCTATTACAGGTCTTCAACTTTTTGAACATTCTACTTTTCTTCCTAATAAGTTCAATTATTTCTCTACTATACCATGTTGGATATTTACTATTGAAATTTTGTTTAAGCGGGACACATTCATTAAAAATGTTGAAGAGGGTGTTATAAAATAATTCTACTGCTACGTTAACATTATTGTAGTTCTCCAAGAATGTCCAATCTGTGTCCACAATCATAGAGTAAAGAAGTGGAAAATTGGATCTTGCAAAATCGAAGTTTACTATTGATTCGTTAAATGTGATACTAGAAGCTGGCCCGGGACAAGTTAATGTTATATCCAGAGCCGGATGATATCCATCCTCTGGGACAAATGGAACTTCACTTTGATGGACATAGCAATCAATATTTGAGAAAACCAGATCCAGAAGTCTGCCCGAGTGGTTCAGGATGGAATTGAACTGTTCTAAGCTATAAAAACCGGCAAACTGATCCAGCCTGGTCAAAATATCATTATACCTGTTTGCATCACCACCGAAATCAGGCTGATTGAAGTCACCAAGATCCACCAAGTTCCCTCCGTATAGGTATTCTAAAGATTCCAGCATTTCAAACAGATTAAAAATGTGTGACAAATTAGCTCTAGGAGGTATATAGACAACAAATATGTAAATGAGTTTATGCTTATAATGTACCTTGCAGCCAATCACGTCAATGGAACAGAAACTATAACGAAAACCCGACAAGTCAACTTCGGCAACCTCACAGTCACCTCTAACACCCACCAGCACTCCTCCACCACGAGAAACCGAACTGGCCCGCAAGTTTCTGTCACTTCTGAATACGGTATAATCGCCGGAAAAAAGTTCCATGCTGAACACATCAGGTTGAATCCAGGTCTCAGATACAGCTACAATATGGTATTCACCGACCGACACAGACTTGAAGAAGTCATGAGTCTTAGTATTGAGTCCTCTAACATTTTGGTAGTAGCAACGAAGATTCAGCCCTGCCTGTTTAGACCTTTTAACTAGTTTTTCTGAATTATTCTAGGCTCACCATGTATATATTTAATTATCAGGTTGGCTTCACCCTTAGCAGTACGATCCCTGAGCTCAGTTCTAATTCGGCGGTATTGTTCCATTTGGTGAGGCGTCTTGTCCGAAGTAATGAAGAGATTCTTGAATTTCTCCATCCTTCTCACCTCTTTCGACCGATAAATCATCTCATCAGCAGGAGCCGCAGACCGAAAAATGATCTTCATCGGTCTTGGCCCGGCTGAACCCTCGCTAACAGCACGACCAACACGAAAAAATCTGTAGTGCCTCAGCTCAACTTCAGGGTTAAGAAACCTCACCAACTCGCCAACAGACTCCCTCTCATCAGCCAAAACCTCCGGCAGATTGAAGATCATCACATTTTTCTTCCTGATTTCTCGCTCCGAGATCTCCTCCACTACACGGCCAAAGTTCGCTTCATCTGAAACCTGAAGACCCGCTCCGGCCCTGAGAGCTGCCATCTCCTCTCTCAAGTCCGCAATAGCCTGCACTCCTTCAGAAAGTTGTTTATTGTCATCCCTCTTAGCCTTTAAAGCTTCTACCTCCATCTTCAAGCTGGCAATAGCCTGCACAAGCGCTGGAACTTGATGCAGACCGGAAGTGCAATTATCACAAAGAAATCGCAAAGTTCTTCTTTTCAGCTGCATGCATTTGATTTCCGATGCAGCCAAATCCGAACAGGAGGAATGCACGGGTCTCCCACATGAGTCACAATCAAAATAAACATCGTCACCTTTCAGGTCCACCTCGCATTTGTAGCATCTGGCTGGCATGATGATTAATCTTATCACAAAGTGAATTATCAAAACTAAGATAATCGGTAATTGATCTTGTCTAGCAGATGTCACAGCAAACTTTCAGAATATAGAAACGTTTGGGCTTCAACTAATAATTCAGGACACCAAAGATGTCGAACTAGTGCATCACTGGATAGCGCAAACTTTTATCTTCAATTTGGTGTAAACTTCAAAAATTATATTTGGCTCAAAGTATATCAAACAAAGCAATAACTGAAGAGCAATATATCAACTGTGTACACACATCGAACGTGAAAATCCCGAATAAAATAAGGTAATATTAATATCAAGTGGCAAAATACAGTGCATATAGTGCCTTATAAAAGTTTCGGCTCATGATTGAAGTATCAACATCTATAGTTATTTTCGGCTTTACTCCACACAATTTATTTGGTCGATTCTGTAATTTTTGGGCTGTGAGTAAATTTGGTTTTATTGCACATATTGGTTGAATTTTTATATTTGGTGGCAGTAGTTAGTTAGTTTGAGAATTCAACTAAGTAGTATCCAGTAGAATATAAGCTATAATCGAATATATTACTGAGGTTCCTTTTGTTCATATTGGGAAATAATAAGATAATTCTGCAGAAGTGAATCATGTAAGTATAGTATTAAGTTGAGTGATTTATATGCTTTTAAACTTCCCATTTTTACTTCCGTTTATCTTTTTGATATTTTGTTTAGCAAGCTGAAACAGTTAAAGGAGGGATCGTACTCAATCTGATTCGAAAAAATGGATTCAGCACCCTCATTCTCAAAACTTCTGCCTGAATATACAAATTGTTTTTCTTCGTCTGAACCACACTCGGATTTACTTATGATTTTTATGTCATTGTGGATAAATTCTTTAATTACATATTTTTGAATCACATAGACGTATAAAATTGAATTAATCGCTTGTGAGCAATATCATCTGAAACTATTTGCTGTTCAAATTCGAATATAACGATAAGGAACATTGTTATTCACAATTACTTGAAGACTCGTATTCAATGTTACTAACACTTACTGTAGATTTCAAATTTTATACTATTTCATAAACGGAAAGAATGTGCTTTCATTTTATCAGAAAATTTTTTTTTTAAATAACCTCGATTACTTTGGCATCGTTATTTTTTCAACTTATATCTCTAAGTAGTGTCTATCGGGTTGAGAAATCTTTGTACGTAAAGTTTCCTTTTTCACTCATTCATTATAATTTCAATCTCGACGGATAATCTGCTGTATGTTCAAATACCATGGTAGGATTGACATCTCAAGCTAATGGTTTTATGCATCATTGGTCTATTCAATGCATAACAAATCAAATTTGCATACGGCGATAAGACGAGAGATTATTATAATATGACGTAAAATGCAGATTTAGAGAGTAAATTTGTTCACTGATATAATTTATCGGTACAATAAATGGAATAGTCATTTTATCCTAATTTTACGTATTAATAACAAAACTTAACCTTAGATTTTAATACTCTATTCAAATTATTATTTTTTTTTGAATATTAAAACAAATTGAAATATGTTTATCTTCTACAATTTTAATTTCAAAAAAAATTTTTATTCAAAAAACTTTTAGAAATAAATTTATGTCTACACAAGCACCGCTTACATTTAATAGACGTATATAATCAAAACTCAAAATATAATGTCAAATGGAATAAATAACCCAACAGATATACGAAAGTAATTAAAATTAATAAATAAATATTTAAAGGAGACAAAATTTTGTTTCTGGTCTTACCTTTAAGAACACCAATTGCCTTTTAAAAACATGAACACACTTAAAGGACTTCTCAAAGAATATAATTTATTTGAAATATTTAATATATTTAAATATTCGAATAAATTATTTCAAAAATCTCTAAAAACTGTGCACTATATCTTCAAAAAACAAATATACTTCTAGACAATCCCGTCTTCAGTCCTCATTTAATATTCCAAATATCAAAATCAAAAACCTAACCTATATCTCTCACGTGTTAAAAGACTTAAGTTTGGAAATACAGATCAACAATATAATTCAAGATTGATCTATGTTCTAACAAAATCAAAGAACAGTGTGAGTTATTTTAAGGTTTATTTAAATCATTGCCATTCTATAATGAGATTTATTGAAGCCAAAATACAATTATATATTATATATAAAATAAAATAGAAAGGCCTTTTACTTGATAGAAGAAATATAACAAAATTTGAATATTAAAAGAAATTGAAATATGTTTATCTTCTACAATTTAAATTTCAAAAAAAATTTTTATTCAATTTTGTTGTAGATTTTGTTAGAACATAGATCAATCTTGAACTATATAGTTGATCTGTATGTCGAAGCTTAAGTCTTTTAACACGTGAGAGATATAGGTTAGGTTTTTGATTTTGATATTTGTAATATTAAATGAGGACTGAAGACGGGATTGTCTAGAATTATTTTTGTTTTTTGAAGATATAGTGCACATTTTTTAGAGATTTTTGAAATAGTTTATTCGAATATTCAAATAAATTAAATATTTCAAATAAATTATATTCTTTGAGAAGTCCTTCAAGTGTGTTCATGTTTTTAAAAGGCAATTGGTGTTCTTAAAGGTAAGACCAGAAACAAAATTTTGTCTCCTTTAAATATTTATTTATTAATTTTAATTACTTTAATATATCTGTTTGGTTATTTATTCCATTTGACATTATATATTAAGTTTTGATTATATACGTCTATTAAATGTAAGCGGTGCTTGTGTAGACATAAATTTATTTCTAAAAGTTTTTTGAATGAAAATTTTTTTGAAATTAAAATTGTAGAAGATAAACATATTTCAATTTGTTTTAATATTCAAATTTTGTTATATTTCTTCTATCAAGTAAAAGGCCTTTCTATTTTAGTTTACAAATTATTATTTTTGGCTCTAATTCCATACATCAATTTCTTGCTTGAATTATAATAAAATGAAGTATACAGTATTTCCAGAAAGCAATTGGACTGGTAATTAAAAAGCTCGCTTGCAGCAATAAGGTTCATTATCACAGCAAATCCACAAGTTCATAGATTGAATTCTTTAAATCTATTCTGATGGCCGACTCAGATAATTCTGATATTTCAGATTATTCAAAATATTCATAATCCTTCATCTTCTTACATTTCGATAAAAATTTCAAAGCACAATCAAGGAACTGGAAGAAGTATATTATTACAAGAGGACACGTCTGGTTATGCGATGAAAATTATTAACTTCTTTACGAAAAACATACTTTTGGTTTGAAAACGATCAGAAACCTTTGTGTGAGCGCGCCTCAACCTACTGCCCATACATATCTATATGAAATCTGTTTCTTACAGGTATGAGAAAGAATCTAAAGTCGATATTTTTTCTGTATTTGGGCACCTTCTTTAGGTTCCATCGCAACCAGCTTTATCCAAATCGAACGTGAGTATATATAGCCGATTTCCCGAAAATACTGCCGTTGTATCTATATTGTATGCTTCTATGAATCTTTTCTTAAGTTTGTTTATTAGTTACTGCCGATCAGTATTTTTAAGGTTATTTATTTTTTGAATGTACCTCTCGATTATATTAGCATGAACTGTAATTGGTTAATGTATCCTGTTATTTCTTGTAATGGAAGTTTTAACTTCATTTGATCTTTTGTTGATTAACCTTATTTCAATTCTGATTAATTGTTTTATAATCTATGAAATACTCATTCATCTTAACAATCGTACAGTTTATCTACACACATGATCAAAGATCAGAAGAAGAAAGTGAAGTTAAGTGCAGAAATTCAAAAGAAAGGAAATCCTCATCATCATCGCAGGAGTTATCTGATGTGTAAAGAAGTAACAGAACTCAATTCCCGATCGTATCCACCTAAAATAATAAGAAGCGGTTTTTCACTTGATAGAAGGATTATTACAAACTTTGAATATCAAAACAGATTCAATCTGTTAGTCAAAACAAAAATGAATTGTTGAGTAAAATTAAAAAATAAATAAATATTTGAATGTTTCGTTCCAAGCATGCGCACCTGTACTCTTCAGGCAGGCGAGGTGCGTATGTCAGCCTGTGACAAAATGTTTTGTTTCTGATCTTATATTTATGAAAACCAAATCTCTCTCCAGAATACACAACATAATTTTAAGAACGAATTTGTTTGAAATATTTAACATATTTAAATATTCAAATAAGTTACTTCAGAACATGTAGCATATCCAAAACAATTAGAATTCAGATAAGGTCAGTTCAACTCCACATTCTAAAGATAAAATCAAAACAATAAATGAACTTACCCATACGACCTTGTGGAATCTCTGTTTGATGAAAATTCCAACTAGGTACATTTAATATACAAGGCACTCTATGTTCTATGCTAACCACAAAAATGATACAAAGTTTGTAAGGCACTTTATGGTCTTGGTTAAACCACTCGACACTGTATCATGAATTTATTTATTTCAAAACCTAATATAATTATTAAAAATATGTGTATGAGACAGTAATTTATTTCCACAAAAATGTTTGTACTACTACAACAATTTTTTCACCACGATGTGGCTTCTTAAAAAAAAAGAAAAAAAAAAAATATATATATATATATAATAGACCAATCTGTTAGCCTTTTCAATAACTTCCCAAACGAAAAAAGAAACACCAATAATTTAATATTCACTCGAGCCGATAAAGGAAACAGTATCGTTGCTATCCCAAAACATGAATATTTCAACAAAACTACTGCTTTTTTAACCCCAGATAAATATAAAACCGTTACTAAAGACCCCACTGAATATTTCCAAAAACGAATAAAAAATATAATAGACCAATCTGTTAGCCTTTTCAATAACTTCCCAAAAAAAACATTTGCTCACTTTAATGAACCCACAAATCGCAAAATTATATTCATTAATAAAACTTCATAAAGAAAATAATCCAATTAGACCAGTTGTTTCATTCATCAATCACCAAGCATAAAATTGTCTAAAGTTTTAATTTCTATTATTCAAACCGAAACAAATTTTTTAGCTAAATACGCTATCAAAAATAGCATCCAACTCATAGACAATATTAAATCCTTCCAACTGCCCAAAAATTGTAGATTAATTTTTTTTTTTGATGTACAAAATTTATTTTCGAGTATACCTCCAATTGAATAAATACAAATTGTGAAAAAACTTTTAATTAAAAATAATACCAATCCCATCAAAATGAATGATATACTTAATTGCTTGGAAATATGTCTTGAACAAAACTACTTTCAATTTAACGGAACCGTCTATATTTCTAACAATGGTTTAATAATGGGAAATCCACTCAGTTCAATTTTACCTGAAATATTTATGGATGATCTAGATTCAAAAATACTCCTAAATCCGATAAGCAAATATTTCCTTTATTGGTATAGATATGTAGATGACATTTTTTGTTGTTTCAAAGGCACCGTCCGACAACTACATATCTTCACGAATTTCATTAATCACCGAAAAATCTAATTCACAATCAAAGAAGAAAAGAATCAAAGTATTAATTTTCTTGACCTCACAATAACAAGACTAAATAATTTACATGATTTCAGTATTTTTCACAAACAGACATCACAATACATAAAACTTCAAATCATCTCACCAATCAAAAGATGTCAGCATATAATATTTTTATTCATAGATTATTGAATGTCCCTTTGAATTTAGATAACTTTTTGAACGAATTAAATATTATTAAACAAATAGCGTCAAACAACTATTACAACCCCTTTCTTATAGGCAAAATGGTATCGAATAAAGAAAAGAAAATGGAATTAAATCTCGTGTACCCAATCATAAAAGCGGAAAATACACAGAAATATTTTTTGTTATCTTATGTCAATGAATTATCTGAAAATATTGCTAAATATTCCAAAAGTTGTTTCAATTATAACGCGGCCTTTAAGGCAATTAATAACCTTATTACCTACATAAAAACCAAAAACGATCGAACAAATAAAGAAAATGAATCCGGAGTCTACAAATTGACTTGCAGAGATTGCCTTTTAGTATACATTGGCCAGACTGGTAGATCATTCAAGAAACGTGTCCACGAACACCAAAGGGGCTATATATCCAATTCTGTACATTCGACATATGCTAATCATCTTAAGGATTTCAGGCATAATTTCAACAATAATTATGAAATTATCCACGTTAAAAGCAAAAGTTCTAGATTAATACTTTTAAAATTTCTTGAAATCAACAGGTATAATTCCCGTAAAATCTTTTTGAACGAACAAAGAGTTATTGATAAGTCTCCATTACTGAATATCTTTCCTTAGTGGCATTTTTAGCGGCGAACTCAAATAAATATCTAGAGTTTTTATGACTTGTGCTTTCATTATTTGGTCACGTACCTAACAATGTATTTAAACTCGGTTACACTGAATACCATCAGACAGTACACTGTAATACATGAAGAAGCCACATCGCGGTAAAACAATTGTTGTTGTAGTACAAAAATTTTTGTGGAAATAAATTACTGTCTGATATACATTTTTTTAATTAAAATGAGTTTCCACCAAGTAAAGACCGAATAAATCAAATATAAAATAATTATATATAAAATAAATTTTTTTACTTGATAGAAGGAGTATTAGAAACTTAAATATCAAGTCTCATACACAAATTTTTTTTGTAATGGATATTGTAGGAGACTAACAGATTAAATCTGCTTCAATATTCAAAGTTTGAATACACCTAAAACCCTTCATCCTGTCTCAAGTTACTTTCCGATCACAACGAAGTAATCATCCATAATCAGCGAAATTCCCGGTTGGCTAGATCACGTGAGTTCGATTAAAATACCTTTTCTTGATCTGTGTTCAAAAATATGAAATTTATTTCATCTTCTGATGAAAGTTCATTTTCGAACTTTCAATGTCTTTTAAATTATGTGTTTTGAAATATTTCTTTCGTTATTTATTGCAAGATATATACTGTACCATATTATATGCTTTACTTTATTATTTCAATTGAGGTTGAGGTAGTAACGTATCACTTTTTCATTGATTCGATTTTGCTGGATGGTATTCAGTCAGCTTTATTTGGCCAACTACAGTTGATAAATAATCGTATATTGAAACGCTTGCGTCTTAGAAATGATTCGTAAGATACACCTGCTTTTGATGTGTCGAATAAGAATTCTTCTACTTTTATCTAAAATGTTCTATTTGTTGCAGATGGGGATTGGTATAAGATAATTCGAAATACTTCCAACTTTTTTTTATTGAAATTAATCGAAATTATCGATGAAATGCTGTTACCTGAAATACTAATATTGTTAAATAATTATGTAGTTAAGTTTTCGGATTATTTAAATTCATTATTGAGATAAATTATTCTGATAATCGGCTAAATAATAAAAAATTACGCTGGTCCGCCAAAAAGTTCTGACTACATACACAATAAATTTGAGTTCTTCCAACTGCTGTTTATGCAGAAAGATATGAATGCATCTAAAAGTTATTTTAATAAATAATCTTTCCTGAGAAGGAGATTATTTTCGAATTATTTTCGATTATTCGGCGAAAACGGAAGATGAATAAAGACGATACTGGATACAAGAGGCAATATAGCGGCCACTGCAGATTCAGATCTTGTTCCCTGTGGGTGTATACATTATAAAACTTTCGGACCTAATTAAACTCCTAAGAAATTCCAGAAACGGGTTTGAAATTGAGTCATTAAATTCCTTATTGAAAAAAGGACAAATACTAATAAATGCAAATTTCTACCGAAACAAACTGATTGATTTCTTCGATGAGGAGGAAAATTGAGAAGATATCGTCATTAGCTAATGAATGCAAATTCAGATGAACCCAGTCATTATATTCTTTAATAACAAGCAATATACGAGTCAGAGACTTCAGGAGTTTTTATCAAATCCGATATCAAATAGGGGTGACTTGCATTTGCAAATTTTCACGGCGGGTAAATTAGTGGTTATTCTGATATTTACATAGCAATTTCCTAACTCATTCATTTCAAAAGGCTAACATACTTTGATTTCTTGCCATACAGCAGTTTTTGAAGTATGTCTTTCAGAAAAAATATGTTGTGAATGCGTTTGGACATATTATTACACTTATATTTTAAGCTCTGCGATGATGGTGCCTATGATAGTCATTTTGTTATCCAATAGTTTTTTTTTCAGTTACAGGTACTAAATCACCATGAAAATCACATTATGCAGCAACATGTTCAAATGAAGAAACTTCATCATCATAATGAGGGATCGTTAGTGCAAATGTTGGTAGCGTTATGCTCATTTTAGCACATACTGGCTCTTCAAAGTCGACTCTCCAACGTTTTTTAGGCAAATTCGGTTCGTTCAGTAAACGGTCAATCAACATCTGTACCTCTAATAAAAACAGCACCGCGGTGCGTGAAAGTGTGCAAGAGAACTCGATGCACTCAATTCCTCGCCCTGCATAAGAACTCAGCTATTTGCAGATTTCAAATTGGTGAATATGATCAATCTGATTCAGAAGCTCAAACATTATTCCTAAAAAACGCTGTTTATTAACGCTAGCTGATAGAAGATAAGAAGGCCCTTATTTTGCCAAATCATCTTTTCTGAAGAGACGCGCGTTTGGCTGATTATGTAACTCATATTTTAAAGAACCAATGAAATCCGTGAATTTCCCATAGTTACGGCGTATTGATGGGTTAATATACCCTTGACGACGTGGTATAATCGTTTTGGTGTTTCGCCTCCTGCCATATTGTGATCATTTCCATAGTAACGTTCTTGGACGTTCGCCAAATAAAATTAAAGTCGAGCTCAAAAAAATGTCATTGAATTTTTCAAAATGCAGTGCTTTGGTTATAGTTCTAGTAATGAAATATTAGTCGTTATGTAATCGTAACGAATACCAACTCGAGAATAGACAATATTTTTCGATTTTCACCCGACGTGTTTCGCGAAACACCACTCGAGCTGTTTCACGAACTATGTCTCGTGGCTCGGTGTATAATCGAATATTGTCTATGCTCTTGTGATATTATAACTGAGTATATATGTTAATAAGCACCACTGTCGTTTATGAGACGACGACAAACTACACTGGTTTTCCAGATGGCTTCTTCAGAGAACTATTCGGTGTGGAATTTGGGCCAGCGTCATTGGTTCGTAAGTTTTTCAAAACGAAGTTGGTGAGAACATAACCGTCAACAATGAGCGCTGAAGAATAATAATAACCAATTTGTTTTAGTCCAAAACGAACGATATATTCAATCAGAATTCAGTGTTTATATTCATCATATGAAGAAGTTCTTCACATATTTGAACCAGGGAAAGCGGACGATTGAACAAGCGCGCAAAAGCTTTCACGTCGGTGTTCTTCCAGAAATTTAATTCAAATATAGAAATTTATTTCTCTAGATTAATGGGAAATAATCAAAACGAAAAAGTACATTAAGAAATCTTAGAAAAGTAAGATTACTCTTTCATAGATAATATAATTCTTCAAAAATATTATCAAGTGTGAATTTAATTATTTCATTTATACATTTCTATTTTTCTTAAGTTTCTCAACCTGAAGTATACAGAGTAGTTCAATTTTTGTACAGGTACTTTAGCAGTTGAAGGAATGTTCAATTTCAAGAAAAGGTGTTCAGGTTTCCAAGAGTCTATACATACCAAGGCAATATCTTGATGATCCCGATTCAAGTAACTAATTTATTCGGAGAATCTTTCTCCTGAGTAGTAGAGGAAGATATGATGATATTATCGCCCTCTTTTACGATTATTCCACAATTAAGGAGTAATTTTTTTATCCGGTTTTGAGGTTCGTGTTTGAGAAGATTCTTTGGAACTTAAAAAATTAATAATTGTTGGTTTTGATAACATTTCAACTACAGCCCTTAACAAATACGTAGCTCCAGCAATTATTGAATATTTTGCCCACATTGCCAATTTGTCCATTACATCAGGAGACTTTCCAAGAATTCTAAAGAAATCAGTGGTTATATAAATTTTTAACAAAGAAAATATTTATTAAATAACCATCTATCGGCATATATCAATTGTAAGCGTTCCGTTCAAAGTTCTCGAGAGAGTTGTTTTCACGAAAATGATGTCATATATCAACAAATTCAGTGTACTCAATAATGTTCAACATGGTTTCAGAAATAGTTGTTTTACACAGTCAGCCGCACTCAATTTTGTGGAATCAATTTACGAGTATTTGTACAGAGACGAACATGTGACAGGAATATTTTTCATCGCTTTCTGTGACTTTGACACTCTGCTTAGACAAATGTTATCTTTTGGGATTTACAGGTATATTTTTCGTATTGTTTCCCTGATTTTTCCCAAGATAAAACGGTATAAACTACAATGGATAAATGCTATTCCAAAGATTATAATATGAAACTAGGAGTTCTTCAGGGCTCCGCGTTGGGGCCTCTTTTTTTTTGTTGTTTAAAAATGACTTTCCCACTTATATAACTCACTTATTG
The DNA here is from genome assembly GCA_034642435.1 of Megalocaria dilatata. Lineage (NCBI taxonomy): Eukaryota > Metazoa > Arthropoda > Insecta > Coleoptera > Coccinellidae > Megalocaria > Megalocaria dilatata. Next base: position 13,760,524 of record CM067858.1, read on the forward strand.
CTCATATTGTTCGCTGACTATACTTCTGTGGTTGTTTCAGTGGGGAGTTTCGAGGAGCTTCTGAAAGATTCGCTGCGAGTTTACTACATGATGTTCAAAAAATTTGACAGTTAATAACAGCAACACCTCTATGTGGGTTTGAGAAACTTAACGAAAGGTCCCTTAAAAATAAATTTTCTAGATACAATATTGGTTCCAGAAGGAATTCACATGCTTCCAAATCTGAGATGATGTCGATAGCTCGCGTAAGAAAATTAATAATGGTTTCTTCGTAGTTCTTTAATCGATATTCATTATAGACTTGTCTACTGCCATCTATCTCACAATATTTTGCTCTGGGTTGAATGTAGTTCTTACTCTAGAGTTTTGGAGCTCAGAAAAGTTATTGTACTTATTTGCGGCCTGAGCCCTCACTTGTCAGTTCGGACACAGTTTATTGCCAATAAAATATTGTCACTACCTTAAGTGTCTTTTATATGCTAGAGAGAGTAAGACTACATATATGGAAAATACTCTCGAGTTTATGAAGAATTTTTGTAAGAGGTGAAGGTAAGAGAATAAAATTAATGGAAATGCCAATTTAATAAATGCCGACTAGTTTCGACAAGTCAACAAAAAAACTACAAAAATAGATTAATAGACGAGATGATTTGCGTTAAGAAAAATACAAAAGCTGTTCATAAAAGATCGGACATTGGAAACCTCAACCATGTATACCTCAATTGGATATCTAATTAAAGAACATAGGCGAACACATCGCATGCATTGACATTATGTCGTTTAACAGATAAACCCTTCAGTTGCACATACTACTCTGTCAAGAAAGCACCGGGAATTTTCAATAAAAACAACATTTTTACATTTAATCGTCAAAATTTATTGGGTCGCCTTCAAAATAGGCTCCATTTGCTCCAATACATCTATGCCAATGGCACTTCCAATTATCGAAACATTTTTTATATGCGCTTTCCGGGATGGACTTCAGCTCTCGCGCCGAATTTTGTTTTATGGCTTCAATCGACTCAAAACGGGTGCCACGAAGGGGCAATTTTAGTTTTGGGAAGAGGAAAAAGTCGCAGGGAGCCAAATCCGGCGAATACGGTGGTTGCTGAAGCATGTTTGTTGAGTTTTTGGCGAGAAAGTCAGTCACAATCGTAGCTCGGTGAGAAGGCGCGTTATCGTCATGCAAAATCCATGAGTTGTTCGCCCACAAATTTGGCCGCTTCTTACGGATACGCTCACGCAAACGTTTCATAACGCCTAGGTAATACTCCTTGTTTACCGTCTGACCCTCTGGAATGAATTCGTAGTGCACCACGCCACGGATATCGAAGAAAACAATGAGCATCACCTTCATTTTCGAGCGGCTTTGGCGTGGTTTTTTCGGTTTCGGCTTATTTTTTGCCACCCATTCCGATGATTGCTGGTTTGTTTGCATATCGTACTCGTAGACCCAGGTCTCATCACCAGTTATAATGCGTTACATGAATATAGAATCGGAATTACAGCGGTCCAGCATGTCTGAAGCAACCTGTTCGCGATGACGTTCTTGAAGAAAATTCAGGTCTTTCGGTACGAGTCGTGCGGCCACCTTTCTCATGTCCAAAATATCAATCAAAATCGTACGTGCGGACTCGTGGGATATCTTAAGATCATGTGCTATCTCTCTCAAGCTGGTACGACGGTTTTCCAGCACCCTTTCCTTAATTTTAGTAGGCAAGTCTTCGACCACTTCACGACCATCCTTGAAGGCTCTGTACCACGAGTTTTCGATATGCACGAGTTTTCGATAGAGCATTATCACCAAAGGCCTTTTGCAACATTTTCAATGCATCGGCACACGAAAATTCATTTGCAACACAAAACTTTAAATAAATTCTTTGCTAAACGTAATCACCCATAGTGAAAATCGGCACGCACTCTGACATCGACTGACTTAATCAACTGTTGCAAACACACTAGTTGACAGATCCCGCTCAAGCTTGGCATAGTAATTAAGGACAGTGGTACCAACCTAGAAAAAAAAAATTTTACCTGCCTCATTGCCCCGCCAGATTTAAATCAATAATTCCCGGTACTTCCTTGACAGAATGTTTTTCACACCCAATAACAATACATACATACATACTTAACAATACATTCATTGTCTCTGACTTGAAAAATTTTTAAATTTTAAATTAATGATACCTATATCTTTTTTTATTGTATATCTGATTTCCGAAACCTTCAATAAATCCGAGTACTTTTATGTTTGAATTCTTATTTGTTTTTTAAATTACTGTTCGTAGATATGTTATACAATAATCGTTCTTTATAGAGCCTTGATGATGACGCTATATACGACGAAACTAATCGGCATTTATTGAATGTTATTTCCATGAATTATATTCTCTGACCTTCATCTCTTAAAAAATTCTTTGTTAACATTTTCAGGGTCTTCATCATTCTACCACTCTCAAGTTTATACGATCATCAAACAAGAAATTCACACGTGCTCCTGATTCCTGAACACAGAATTCGTAGATTCGAATTTTATCGGAGCATCAAGCTATTCAACAATCTGCTATCTTATATAAAATTTTCAATGAACAAATAAAAAAAAAATTTATGGATATGTTACTGCTTAAATGTTTCTATTCAGTTGAAGATTTGTTTTCTGAATTTTTAGATGCTGAGAAAAATAATTAAATTGTATCTATACTTTTACCTGACACCTATGCACTGTGTATTTTCCTAAGAGGTTACTAAAGTTTGAATATCAAAACAGATTTAATGTTAGTCTCCTACAATTTCAATTCAAAAAAATTTCAAAATTGTAGGAGACCAACAGATGAAATCTGGTTTGATGTCGAATGTTTTTAATAATTCTTCTATCAAGTAGAATACCTCTTTTAATTATTTTATTTTATTACTTAAGTATAATCTTCTCAATTTTTATTAGATGTATCTATACAACAAAGTGGTTCATATTTCGAACATTTACTTGAATATTTTATTGAATTTTCAAAGATAATCTTTCTGGTAATTAATAATTAATAAGATATTGTTATATTTCAAAATTTTCCGACCAATTTCGACGCCGAGTGAATATTTTTTCGATTTTTTTTTGTGGATGGTCGTGATTACAAAAAGAAAAACAATATACAAAAAAGTTTTCAAAAGTATAATTCTGTAGATTCTCACAATATTCCATCCATTCAAATCCCAAAAAATACCTCATCCATCAAGTTTCATCTGAATATCTCGGGAATCACAGGTGTTATTGAGAAAAAAAAATGGAAACTTGAACACCTTGTAGCTGGGTTATGAAGCCTTTGGGTACCCATGTTTACAGGTTATTTCTGTCTCAAAAACCTTCTACTGACTGTTAAAATTATTCCACAAAAAATTTACTGAATCGGTCTTGACTTGTTGCAAATTCATTTTAATTAAATAAAATTATATAGATTAGTTCAAAATGTGAACTTGACGAAGCCACAGATTTGGCGAAACAATTGTCGTTAACTAAATAAATTGCGGAATAATCTTTATTATTTTATTTAATATTACAAAAAGTTAAAAACCCTTTATGATAATGAATATATGGCCATGAAGGGAAATATTCTGTGGTTTCTACTTCGTATTACAAATATTTTAATTTATTTTCTCATAACTTATTTTCATATATAATTGGCTCACAAATTTCATCGAATTCTAGCCCATTTGAAGAAAGACTTCACCCATTACCAAAGGCGAAACTCTCTGTTGGTGGTTTTATCTTCAACATTTTCGGCATCATTACCTCTTTTCAGCGCCTAAAACTGTAACGAACGGCATTAAGGCGAAACACGAGAAGAATATCATTAATAACTTTATTACATGCTAAATGTTTTTTCAATACCCACCATGATGATAGTTAATTTGATAATAATCGTGGATAATTGTCGATGCTCGTTTAAAACGGAGGGAGAATGTGTCTTAAACACTAAAAAGTAATTCAGGACCCAGACCTCAATTTCTGGGAGTAACGTTAATGGCGAATATGCTAATTTGGAACGCCGCTTAATTTGAGACTTATCCGATAATTGAAACCAGTTAATTCTCTCCTTAGATTTTCGGTAGGTATCATATAAAGGTAGAATATTCTAGTATATGGTTTAACAGATCGTCTTTATCTATGGATTTGTTATTAGGTAGGCTTAATATGTGAGCCTATATCAAATTAAATAAAGATAAATAACAAAATTTGAATATTAAAACAAATTGAAATATGTTTATCTTCTACAATTTTAATTTCAAAAAAATTTTTATTCAAAAAACTTTTAGAAATAAATTTATGTCTACACAAGCACCGCTTACATTTAATAGACGTATATAATCAAAACTCAATATATAATGTCAAATGGAATAAATAACCCAACAGATATACGAAAGTAATTAAAATTAATAAATAAATATTTAAAGGAGACAAAATTTTCTTTCTGGTCTTACCTTTGAGAACACCAATTGCATTTTAAAAACATGAACACACTTAGAGGACTTCTCAAAGAATATAATTCATTTGAAATATTTAATATATTTAAATATTCGAACAAATTATTTCAAAATTCTCTAAAAAAAATGTGCACTATATCTTCAAAAAACAAATATAATTCTAGACAATCCCGTCTTCAGTCCTCATTTAATATTCCAAATATCAAAATCAAAAACTTAACCTATATCTCTAACGTGTTAAAAGACTTAAGCTTCGAAATACAGATCAACTATATAATTCAAGATTGATCTATGTTCTAACAAAATCAAAGAACAGTGTGAGTTATTTTAAGGTTTATTTAAATTCATTGACATTCTATAATGAGATTTATTGAAGCCAAAATATAATTATATATTATATATAAAATAAAATAGAAAGGCCTTTTACTTGATGAAATATAACAAAATTTGAATATTAAAACAAATTGAAATATGTTTATCTTCTACAATTTTAATTTCAAAAAAATTATTATTCAAAAAACATTTAGAAATAAATTTATGTCTATACAAGCACCGCTTACATTTAATAGACGTATATTTAGTTCTTAAAGTTTTTTGAAAAAAAATTTTTTTGAAATTAAAATTGTAGAAGATAAACATATTTCAATTTGTTTGAATATTCAAATTTTGTTATATTTCTTCTATCAAGTAAAAGGCCTTTCTATTTTATAAAAGATAAATAAGTTGATTGACAATATTTTGGCACACTGTTAGTCCATACTGTAACTTTTTCAGGCTAGAACAAAAACTGAATCACGGAAGTAGGGATTCGATAAATTAAATTTTCAATATAACTGGAAATTCTCCATAGCTTGAATAAAGGTTTTCAACTCAATTTTGGGCAATATTCTGAATGAATAAAAGAAAGTTGCTGAATTAGAAATTTAATTTGATATGGATACTATCTTTTTAAAAACAACAATAAACTGTGATGAGGAATTGGATGAAAAGTTTGTATTGAATTATAAAGAGGTTTTGAGTTGAGAATTTGAAATCCATTTCAATTCTTGTTTGCCAGCCTATGAAATATCTTTGATCAGGGGTCGTCTCAAAGTGCGCCAGTGAAATTAAAGTTTTTAAAACAATGGAGTGTTCCTGTTCGCATTCAGTATTGTCACAGTCATATAGCAATTCTATATCTTATTCCCAATCTGTATATTTTTACTGTATTATTATTTACAATATTATATCAAATTAAGTACTGTAGAATTCGTATAATTGTAGTGAGATGAAGTTATCTTAAAGTCAAGATTCTTCTGTCATTTTTCCCCTTCTGGAATTTTTTCGCCAGAGTGATGATGATGTTGTGAATAAAATGCAATATTTCATCCAGTAACAGCGGTCTGGTTGACTTTCGGACTTTTAGAAAGAGATTTAACGAAATATATAGTATTACATCCAAAGATGAAAAATCAGTAGTTTATAAGTTAATTTGTGGTAATTACTAAAAGGTTTATATAGAACAGACTGGTAAAACTTTTTAAGAAAAGGTTTAAGAAAAATTAAAACGTTTCCTCCATTAAAAAACTAATTACACTCATTCAAACTATTTATCAAAAGTCGGACATGACTTTTATTTTGCATGTTGAAAATAAAAGTTTCACCCTTACCTATTGTGAGCTCTTGATATAAATGCAATTAGTAGGAACTCATTTCAAATTTCATTTTCAATATATTTCCATCAAGAAAAAACCGATTCAATTAAATATTAGAAGTTCTACTTTCAATATGGAGAATTTTATAATTGTTATTTAAATTGTATCTAATTATTTTGCTTATGCTGAGAGTGAAGTATTCAGATATTTCAACACTCAATATTCATAGATTACTACTAAGGAATACTTACGATAAATTAACGCTGCAAATGTTTCGCGTCTAACGTCATGTTGATGTCTCTTGGAAATTTATTTTCGGGTTTAATTATCACTGAGCGCAAGAAAAAACTTTGATTTTCTGGTTGAATATTACCTTTTTATCAAACATGTTATTATTATAATTCATTAGAAGGGATGAAACTCAGAAATATAGCACAAAAATTTTAGAATTCGGCTGCGTCTCAATCGTAAGTTTGGTAGTTAGTTTTGAATATAAAATGATCTACATCTGAAGGAACGGTACAATAGTCATTCCATGATTATTTGAAATTGAATTATAAATTTGAACTTCGCCTGTATAATAATCCTCATTCCAGAATGCTGACTTCCAAGCAGAAATGAAAAAATGGAGAAGGCAGATATTGAGGTTATAATTTTTGATTGTATCCATCTTTACTTGACGAAAATGTATCTTCAGTATAAAAAAAACAAATATTAATATAATAATTTCGATAATTGGAAGTGCCGTTGGCATAGATGTATTGGAGCAAATGGAGCCTATTTTGAAGGCGACCCAATAAATTTTGACGATTAAATGTAAAAATGTTGTTCCAATTGAAAATTCCCGGTACTTTCTTGACAGAGTAGTAGATATCAAACTGGTTTTTCAGCGACAAAAGTTTCATCAATGTATTCGGAAAAGATTTATATTACTGCCCTGAAAATGTACCTTGAAGGAAAAACGCCCACGGAAGAGGTTTTCTGGGAAAAAAACGCCTAATTATTAGACGAATTCATGAAAACCATGAATGAAATCCATGATTCTCATGGATTAATACGGGGGACAATTGATTCAATACATTATTCCTCACACTCTATTGTGAAGAAGAGAAAATTTTGTTAGCGAATTAAAACAAGTGAAAAAAAAATAATTCTACTTTCAAATGATCTTACCTTATGAAATTCAACAATAAATATCTCTATACAAATCTCTTCTCCGGTGCATAAAAGCTTTGAGTCTTTTCAGTGTTAAGGTGGAATTTAAAATGAATCTAGAATCATCACATTCTGAAAAACCTAAACTTGATTCATGATAACATCCATACTGTGTCTTAGAACATTTTCCATTCAATGACATAAATTATCTATCTATTGTTATACAATCGATGTAATTTATTGAATTTCAAGAAATAAGAAAAACCTAGATAATCGAAGTAAGAATTCCATAACGTTCTACCGAGAGAATGAATAAATATAACTTTTTCTCTGGTCGACATTTTTAATAATGAATTTTTTTAGCATAAATATAGTTCTTTCTCTCGAGTTTTGGTCAAGAGACCAGTTTACAATGACTAACAGTACAAACCATTTTCAGTTATTGTACGTGTACTTTTGTTACGCTCAAGAAAATACTTAGTGTTAGAAAATTATGAATTTCTTAGCGACTTTTTCACCAGAAGAATAGCTGCCTTTCCTAAATGTTGGTTTATTCTATAGTAGAATTGGCTGCCATGTTGATTGTACTCAAATGAAGGTAAACCGAGTGTGTCGCCCGTGGACAGAAGGTGAAGAAACCTAATTTAAATCCACTGATTAACCGATACGTAGCATGTTGCGTCAAGATAAAAGTTTCAGATAACTAACACTACGAGATTGTTTACTGCTATGCATGGAATTACTGAATGTGACGGAAGCTGCATTCAAGCCTTTGGATTTTTTCACAGCGTCCAGAGCTAGTGCTTCCTTTGACTGCATACAATTATCGTCAATTATTGAACTGGCCCAGAGAATTACTATATTGGGAGGCAGAATGGCATTACATTGTCTTTGACGATGAAACGCGATTCTCTCTAGGTATGCACGATATCCGTAGTAGGCGGAGACATTGCCATAGAGAGTGACGTGATATTGAGTTTGCTATCGAAAGGCATGTATAAAGCAGTAATGATATTGGTGAGTATTGCCTACGATAATATTTATTGGAAATATTTCATTCTTTTCTTGAAATGGAACTACAGCATTGCCAAAAAATAAGCTGAAGAAATTATTTTTTCTGGGTAGCTGAGTACTTTAGCCCTAAAGTTTATGGTTAAAGATATTCCGTGGGAATTTTGTATTCTGCCGGGCTTATTGAATCTCAGGCTTTGCCTCTGTCAAATAGTATTAGGTTTTTTTTTTGGATGGGAAGAAACACCACTGAAATGAAAGTTTGGCTAAATTAGTCTTATTCGTACTCTGCATCGGGAAAATTGAACATTTACCGGTTTACTGAGCGTGATTGTAATCGTATAAATTGATAAAGCACTTCGATCCGGCGAACGAAAAGAGGTGTCTTCACCAGAAAAAATACAATATAGTTTAATTAAACTATAAAGTGAAGATGAAAGAGAAAACTAATACGTCAAATATATCAAAGAAACGTGTAGACTATATTTTGCATAAACATTTGTCTATGAGAAACTGTATTCGAAGTGTGTGTCGTATTTGCTAACAATGGACCAAAACAACATCCTAGCGCTGTTTGAAGCAGCTTTAGTGGCAAAAACTAGATCTTCTGCATATCGACATGTGACATGACTAAAAAGTAGACAGCAGGCAGTGGACCTCGCCGAAGGCGAATTTTTTGCCGAATTTGTACTTCTGTAAAATTCAACATAGGAGCCGCAATCTAACACTCAGGTACAGAAAACTCTCCCTTTATTATTTTACAGATAAATAAGACATCTGTCAAACGCCTACGATTGAACAGACTCAGTATATCAAATCTATGTCGAGAAGCCGTGTAGTCGTGATTGGAAATGACAAATTTTATTCTATATGCTAAAAGGCTTAAGAATCTCTTCTGAACACTCTCCAAGCGCTGCACATAACACTTGTATAGTGAGTTCCACACAGAAGAAGCAAATTCAACTAAGTATGGACAAAAGAATAAAACAATATTAGAAGAGTTTTATTTTTGGTAAATTGTATACTATTCCGAATTACAAATCCTAGCACTTTATTATTCAATATGCTGGTCGAATATGAGTTTTGACTCCAAAGTTATACCCAAATCCGAGACACTGTTGACCGATCTGATGACTTCATTATTTATTGAGTAATTAAACTGCACAACGTTAACGTTCCTTGTGAAAGACATTAGACAGCATTTTGGAAGTTGAGGAATAGTGAGTTTCCCGTGCAGTAATATTGAAGTCTCAAGAAATCTTGCGTAGTTCCAAGCAATCTTGATATGATACCATCGCCTAAAAAAACTTTAAATCATCTACATACAGTAGAACTTCGAGTATTGGAAACATTTCCCAATATTATTTATGTAAATGATAAAAAAATGGACCTAAGTGAGAGCTCTGCGGAACTCTAGAGGTGTTTTAGAACACCTTCGAACGATAATCACTAACAGAGACATATTGAGACCGATTCAATATGTATGACTCTACCCATCTCAGGAGACTGTTATTGACAGCATGATAATGCACGCCCACATGTTGCGTCGCCAATAAAAACATACTTAGAAACGCTCAAATGAGAAGTCCTACCTCACTGGCCTTACAGCCCAGACTTCTCCAGTTACGATGAAGTCAATGGCCGGAAAGATGTGAAAAAGTAATTGCTATTAACGGAAAATATTTTGAATAAAAACAAGTTGTAGAAATTACTATGTTTTACTACCAATGAATTGATAAATTGAACTTTGAATATATAACCAAGTTTTCAAAATGAAGCTTCAATTTTCGATAAAAAAAACCGCACGAACTTATTTATACTCCTAATACATTGTTCTAAAGATCAGTTGATCTTTTGCTAGTCTAGAAGATAATTATTGCTGTATCCGGAAATGAGATAGGTCCTTATATATAATAGGGTGGTAGTGTTATCAGCCTTAATTGTACCAAAACTCTCATCTTTTCGACAGAAACTAATGCTTATCCAACCCCGAGAACCGTCCACGTGCTCCTTCACCTCCCGGACGACGTCCAGACACACACAAACAGACACAGGTGATTTCGGCAAACTACAGATACCGTTAATTGGCTCACCTGCCGATGCCGGGGCGATCTCGTGCAAAAGACGTTGCACTGGTTCGCGATCCGGCCACGGTTTTACAAAAGTTGAATGAATGCACGCGATACGTGCCTATGAATCAACCAAAGTCCGACTTCTTTTTATTTTTGAGCGATCGCTGAGGTTCTGAATATATACGGTTTGTATCCGAATATGTATGCAGGAGATAAGGATGAGAAATCACTTTCAATATTTGTGAAAATGAAATGCTCAAATTACTATATGAATTTTAGATTCTAGTCTAGCGTCACGTTGAAGTCTCTTTCAAAAATCTCACATTTTTCATGTTTTCAATCACTTCGAATTGATGCAATTTTCTATGGTAATTTTCTTATACAGGCTGTTAGTTACAACCTTATTATGTTGGGAGTACCAATTAATTCAATCCGTTTCTTTAGCTCAAATAATGCAGTTAGTTCAGAAGATACAACAACATAATAATCAAATTATTTTCCATTACTGCTTACTTCTTTTGACCAACACTCGGGTAATTTCCGATTCCCGTCTCGGAAAAAAACTTCCTGTCTTTTGAGGGGATATAATTTTGAAGCCAATTTTCGATTTCATCGAAAAAAGGAGAGGTGACCTTCCAAATTATGTTAAATCGATCCAAACAGCCAGTACTCAGAAAGAGCAATGTCCGGAGAATACGGATGGTGCGCTACGATTGACCGTTTCTGAATTTTTTTTCGACAACTTTTGCAACTTGAGGCCTAACATTGTCATGAAAATAACATTATCATGTCTGTCCTTACAATCTCGCCCCCCAAGGCTTGTCGCGCAGGGGGCGTTGGTCGTGACTAAGACTCCAGTTCCATCCCGGTGAAATGGAGGGTTAAGTCATGATGCCCAATGTGACTGGCCTTTGCGCCAGTCACTGGACCCGTGTGGTGGAAGATCGACCCCAGTTTCACCGTAAAGGTGGAATGGAGGGCTGAGCCGCGTTGATCAAATCAGTGACAAGGTACTCCGTCGCAGCACAAGGCCTCTCTCTTAAAACTAACGTACTCTACCCTATTACAGTAAATCTCCAGATCTTTCTGTCCAATGGCCGAGTGCATTCTGCGTTACCTCGGGAAGTATTCGTACGACCTGGCCATCTCATTGGTATTGGACTCGAGGGGGCAGTGGTTGAAAGTTCGCATTCTGGACAAGAAGGGTATTCTTTCTATCCGTTCGCATACACTGATGTTCAGGATATCTCTGAAGATGCTTCAGAGTTTAGTGGGACTTGTTGGTTCGACCGGCCTCGTCCTGAACTAGGATCATTTGTGAGACGTTTCTGGGGTTTGTGGATCTCGACGATACAGCTAGTCCGTTAGTGCCAGGATCAGTTGAAAGACTTCACAAGGGTTAGTGGGTCTTGACGTACAGGCTGGATTGACGGTGCTCGTAGCAGGATCAATTGAGGGAGCAATCTTGAGATTATCTTGGTTCATGGGACTGCGTTAGGGTGGATAGGAAGCCCCTTCGGCGTGTGAATTGCGTCCCAAAATACCCGAGTACTACCATTGCAGAGCAAGTAGAGGTTGGATAGTGCTTCATTGCTACCAGTCACGGTGTAGGTTTTCGGATTGAAGCCGAAACTGGAAGCTTGGTGGATTTAACTCTTCGGAATGGTTCTCGGTAATGCGCGATGATAAGGCGTATCCTTATCACACTATCTGCTTCTTGGGCAGATTGTGAAGACTGATGAATAGTCACCTGGTGAAATAGCCATGCTCAAACGCCAATAACCTAAACGGTAGAATTCACGATGTCCTTATATTTTCTCGCCCTATGTCGCTGGACCATGTCGTGGGGTGGGAGATCATCGCGACTGGGGTCATAGTTTCACCGCTGAGGTGGAATAGAGGGCTGAGTCGTGGTGTCCAACACGGTGTCAAGTAGCAGCACACCCCTAAAAAATAACATAACTCTATCCTATTGAATTTTCATATTTCCTAATTTTCTGTCCATTGGCAGTGCTTTATGTATTTATATACTGCATTACTTCGGGAGGGTGGAGGCTCTCGGGGAGTATTCGTACTCCCTGGTTACCCAATTGGTCTAGAGGAGAAAGTGGTCGAATGTCTACATGCTAGACTAGAAGGGTATTCCATCTATCTGGTCGCAATTAACTCATGATTCAGAGTTGAGCTGTACGGTTCAACCGGCCTCGTCATGAACAAGGATTGTTTGCGAGACATTCCTGGGGTTTTGGGGGCTTAACGACACGGTTTTAGACCGTTGGTGCTCGAACCAGGATTGATTGAAAGACATCACAAGGGTCATGAGTCTTGGCGGTTGACAGTGCTCGTACCATCGAAACATCGATTCTTCGGATTTTCTTGTTTCTTGAGTCTGCTATCGGGTGCGTGGAAGTGAAAAGTCCCGTCAGCATGTGAGTTGCATTTCAAACAACTCAGATACTGACCTGCAGAGCCAGCAGCGGTTGGATAGTAATTCGCTGCTACCAGTGACGGTGTAGGTTTTCGAAATGAAGCCGAAACTAGAAGCAAGGTGGATTCAACTCTTCGTTGGGGTTCTTGCTTTGCGCGATTATAAGGCTAATATTTATCACACAACCTGCTTTGGGCTTTTTGTGGAGACTGCTTAGTGGTCACCTGGTGAGAGAGTCATGCTCATATGCCAGTAACTATTACGGTAGAATTTACACTGTCCTTACATTCTGACCGTTTTTCTAGAAATGCTCGGTTCAAACGAAGTAATTGCAGTCGGTACCAATCAACCGTAATCATCAGGTTTTAGTAGCTCGTAGCACCCTGTTGGTCCCACCAGATAAACATACACATAAAGTTCGAAACACTTAAGTTTCGACTTGGTTGTTGATGTTAATGGTAAAAATTGGACGGGCATAGCGTAGTATTTTTACTTGATGTTGTCATAGAAGATCCAATTTTCGTCAGCAGTTACTATTCGGTTTGAAAATCCTTTCTTTGTTGCCTTTGAAGCAGCTACTCACAATAACCGCCTTCCAGATATCTAGGTTTCAGTTCATAAGGACTCAGGAATCAAGTCCATAGATCTCAAACGTACAAACAGTGCTTGTTGTGTCATCCCCAACGTGAGTGCAAACTCATAATACGTTATGCTCAGATTTTCAGCCACTAATGTCTGAAATCACTTATTTTGAAGTACTGAAACTAACATGACTTGTCAGTTGAAGCATTGCCACTGTAAACTTTCACAAGAAGAAATGCTGTTAAGTTATCAATAAACTGTTATTTTCAACAGCGTACTAAAAATGTTTTGTATGAAACTCAAAACAGTTCATAATGGATGTTATCGAAAGATGTCCCATCTGTCTGAAACCACGGCAATCAGTTGTTACTGTTAAAAAATTCAATGTTTTCACAGCCATTTTTTGGAAACGTACCTAATTAATTTGTACTCCCAATATTTCAAGACCTGATTCTATTGATCAAAAACTTCATATCAACGTCATAAAATAGGGAGTTAGATCCCTTCTATCATGACCCTATTTTTTATTCTTATTTTGTCGAAGTGAAGTCTACTAAAGACACCGATTGACATTACAGATCTCTAAACATGAAAAAGTGGACGGAATACACGCTAAAAGTGGACATATTCTATTTTTTCACAATATTGGTAGCCGTACATGTCAATATTGTGAAAACATTTCAATGAGAATTCAAAATCAGTCCTTACTTGTGGAAATTCAATTAAATAAAATAAAGAGAAACACAAGTTATCAATTCAGACATTGTTTTGCCAACTGTGGCTTCTTCAGGCATATATTTTGAATTTCTTTATTCTTTCATTTGAATGAAATAAATTTCTACCGAGTGAGTACTGATTCAATTGAATTCGAGAAAGCATCGATTAGAGATATTGAAGACATTAACTGGACCGATTCTCCTAAACCGCTGAAGAATTAATTCAATAACTCTATTCAGAACTTTTTGAAAATGAATCAAATAAGGTATCTCAGAAACACCATGTTTTCATATACATATAGAATTAGCGGTAGTTAACCAATACAGAATCAAAAGAAAACAAAAAAATATTGACTGTGATCATACAGCGAACATCATCCGGTAAAGGCTTCTTTCAATTGGATATCCACAAATAACAAATTCCTTTCCCAAAAAATGATTCACATAGAATTTGAGAAGGTTTTTTCTTATTTCCCTTTGAGAAAGTATATTCTCCAGAAAAGCATTCGAATTTCTTACTCATATTGCCATCAGTCGAAAGTTATTTAAATGCTTAGTGGAAACAATCGATAAAAAATATGTCTACATATCTTCATCCAACAAATATCCTGTTTAAGTGCAAGCTGAAATGAACGTTCTAAAATCAAATGTTTTAGAAACACTGTTCATTTTCATAACATATTCAATTATCAATACATATGTGTGGAAGTTAAGTGTTTTTCTTTTGATTATTTGTTAGTTAACTACCACACATATATGTTGATAATTCTGCGTTAAGTCACTTAAGTCACAGTCTCGTCTCTCTCCTTAATTCACACGCTTTCAACGAAAGAACTCTCTATTCGCCTTCACTTCAAAAATTCAATCTCAAGGAAAATTTCCGCTTACACTCTTGTGATGATACAATATCGCAATAGAAGACAAGTAATTGAATATATTATCTGTAACATTTAATTTTGATTGAGTAGTAAAACTGTGAATAAATGGGTGTTTTTTTGAATTGATCGTTCAGTATATTTTAATATATTTTCAGTGGATTCATATCTTCATAGATGGTGGTTTCACCACAAGTACAAATCAAAACTCCACCGCACCAATTTCCTTGATTTTGGGTGAATTAATTCAAAAATTTATACTACACTAAATATATATGAGGATGTAAATAAACTAATTAATTATAGTCTAATATTTTTCTAAGCTACGCTAGAACTATTCTTATCTTAAAATTCCCATAATAATTGACTAACATTCTGTCAATTACTAACAAAGGAGCAAGAAGGTATCTCAAGATACCAAGGAATTCTTTCAAGTTATAAATGTAATATTTCTAGAAGATTGTCAGGGTGTTGGGGATATTTCCAGGAACGATTTGTTAGTCAGTGATGTTATTATCCAAAAATATTTCATCCGACAGACAGAAAATACTTTACGTCATATGTATATAATATTTGAGTACAATTCAGTGAGAACTATCCATCTGAAAATTCGGGCACGCATTTTATAGGAATTTCGGCGAGACCGTTTGAGCGCGCGAGTTGGGGTGGTGGCCGGACCTCGTCGTCGACGAGCTGGCAGGTGGTGGTTATGGGTGCCTGCACCAGGCCCCCGAACGCGAGCCACGATTGGTCGGCGGCCACGAGACCGAAATTTCACATTGCGCCGCCAAGGAGCGGACGCGCTGCGGCGTTTAATTGGTAATTTCTCGATACCAGAGATCTCGGATGCAGATACTCGAAATGAGCTCTCGATAAATGGGATTTTGGCGGATTCCACATACGGATTGATGGGTTTATAAACGTTTTTCAAGAAATGCCTGCCATTTTCATGGAAAGGTTTATTATTTCCTCTTCGAAATGTATCAGTATTTCCTATTCTTGGGAGTTTATGCTAGTTCGTTTTTATTTCAGAAAATAATTTCGATTACTGATGACAGAACAATTGTTTCTCTTTATTCAGTGTCCTGTGATAGTGCATGGCGCTTCCATAGCAATAGAACCAGACAACTAAGAAATTTCTTCCGAAATCCTACTCCTTTTATTTTCAGTTCGGCATCTCAGGAAATTATTTTCATATATACAGAGTGTTTCCAAAAAATATTTAAAAAATGGGTGTTTTTTTAAATGGATCGTTCGATATATTTTAATATATTTTCAGTGGCCTACAATATCTCTGTCATGACGTAAAATAATAGAGATATTATTTCAACAGAGCAGATCTTATTCAGAGAAAACTGCAAACAGTTGAGGGAATAGAATTTCGCTAAAAATCTTCTACCGATTGCCAAAAGCAATCGTAATACGAATTGGCTGAGAAATTTTTTTAAATGAAATATTTGCCTAATCATCACTCCTAATAATCCACCTGTCATATACAGGCTATCCGTTATTAACAGCAAAATATGAAGGACTTAAGAATTTTATTTCTCAATTTTTTCAAATGAAACATCCCGTGTTTGTCTTTACGATAATAAAGAGATGGTGCAATCTATGAGTTGAGGGATCGTAAGACCCCTTCTGCAGCGTCATCATCCCCCTTTAACCGATGACGAAGATTTTCAGCAGACAACAATCTAAGTTCCGTAGATCGATCTATCCATACCGGTATATTTTTCTATAATTTTAAACGTGTCAAGTTTTCTGCCTACGAATTACGATTTCCGGACAGAATGGGTTTCATGTTATTATTTGAGAGAAACTGCTGCAGAATGAACATGCTCTTGGTGTTATTTTTAAGGCTTATTTAAATTCATTGACATTCCATAATGAGTAAAAGGCCTTTCTATTCAATTTTATATATAATATATAATTATATTTTGGCTTCAATAAATCTCATTATAGAATGTCAATGAATTTAAATAAGCCTTAAAAATAACTCACACTGTTCTTTGATTTTGGTAGAACATAGATCAATCTTGAATTATAAAGATGATCTGTGTTTCGAAGCATTTGTCCTTTTACACGTGCTGAGGGTTAGGATATAGGTTAGTTTTTTTATTTTGATATTTGGAATATTATTGAGGACTGAAGACGGAATTTCTTAAAATTATATTTGTTTTTTGAAGATATAGTGCATGTTTTTAGAGATTTCTGAATTAACTTATTCGAATATTTAAATATATTAAATATTTCAAATGAATTATATTCTTTGAGAGGTCCTTTAAGTGTGTTTATGTTTTTAAAAGGCAATTGGAGTTCTTAAAGGTAAGACCAGAAACAAAATTTTGTCTCCTTTAAATATTTATTTATTAATTTTAATGACTTTCGTATATCTGTTGGTTTATTTATTCCATTTGACATTATATATTGAGTTTTGATTATTAACGTCTATTAAATGTAAGCGGTGCTTGTTTTAGACATTAATTTAATTCTAAAAGTTTTTTGAATAAAAAATTTTTTTGACATTAAAATTGTAGAAGGTAAACATATTTCAATTTGTTTCGATATTGAAATTTTGTTATATTTCTTCTATAAAGTAAAAGGCCTTTCTATTTTATTAATTCATAAGTGGAACTTCTATCTTTGACATGAGAGCCATGGTGCACCTTAAAAAACCTTAAAAACAGATCGTAATCTGAAATACTTGTTATTTTGAGATTATACATTAAAACTATCATACTTTTACTTACTTGGGAAGGTAGGTTCACTAAAATTATCCCTACAGTTGAAGTCCACCAGCAGTTCAAATAAATTATGGTAATATTTTTGGCTCAGCCAGATAACAATTTGAATAATATTTAAATAGTGTGTCAACTGATAAACATACATGATACAGCAGCTTGCTCAACATGCAGTAAAGTACGTCAGGACGTCTTCACACAACTGTAACAACATCGGTTAAGAAGTTATACGATTGTGCCATCTCAGCTTCTGGACGATCTAACCTGGAATTACCCTATTATACATAAGAGACAATGCATAGGTTGTTAGGAAGCTCTAAAAAATATAAAATATAAAGAATATTCCATTTAAAACAAAAAGGACGGAGTGTGCTGGACTTTACATCTGATGTATTTAAATTTATGCTTGAAAAGCAAACCATTGAATCTGAAAGTTGTGTTTTTTATAAAAGAATTTCATTCCATAAGTGGTTTCCACACTTTATAATATTCGGCTTCAAAATTGCTTAACGCATTCCATACGTTAGACTCAACTATCGATGTGAGAGCACTATTTTGTATTATACTAGAATAATAAAATTACATAAAAATAAAAGTGATTTGAAGATATGAACATCGAATCTCCAGTCAAATTTCGAAATAATTAGATGTCATCGATTGTTGACGATAAACTTTATCGAATTCAAGCAGAAAGCAGTAAAATTGCCGTCCTGTTGCTTTAATGGTCCGGTCGGTTATCGAGGATTAAAAATTTAAATACAGCTTGTTCTGATAAATTAGCGCATATATAAATGGATTAAAAATTTATTTATAGCTCAATTAAATTCTTCTCATCTTTCCGCTAACCGAGAAATATTGAGCTTTTCAAATGGGTAGCGTAGGATTCGAGTTTTAATAAACACAACCAAGCCTGTTTAATCGACCATTGTTTCCATTTACGTACAAATTTTTTGTGAAACCTTTTACATTGAGGAAGAAACGAACTGATGTGATTAAAAAAGCTTAACCACCCATGACAAAGAAAATCCATATTTAATATACGCACTCTCCTTTAAAATATGCGTTCAGATGTCCAATAATTTCCAGCAATCTTGTTTGAATGTCGATCCAGTTTGACAAGGGCGTTTTTATGGGCGCCTGTGCGAAATATTTTATTATTAGTTATTTATGTCTTTATCGGGGCGAATATCAGTCAGCCTTCATTTTCTATGAAGGCTAAATTTGCACATCCGCTCCAGACAACTGCCTCTGACGATCTTCTCGCCTTCTTTTTCTCTTCGACAAAACAACCATGACTGTGAGTGTTGATGTATGAGATACCCAACTAATTAGCCTATTACTGCATGGTAATATGGACTGTCTTTCCAATTGATGTTGAAGGGTGAATATTAGAGCGGATATATGTGCAATGGAAAGGAATAACTTAGGAGTTCTCTAAGCAAAAGGTGACAGGATAGCGTCTCTTGTAAATATAATTTTTACCATCTAGGAATAAATTTAAGCTATACAGACTCCGCCACTGTCTTGCACTCAGTAGTCTGAAATTTATGAACTATCAAAGAATAAATCATTCCAATACTAAGCAGTGAAGAGATATAGATTTTTAAAACGAGCACGAATTAAAAGAACCAATAGATTAGTTCTCCCATATTGTGCGATGATTCTTCAGAGTCGTCAGATATTAGTATCAAACAGATTTGTGACGATGATGAAGATGACGACTTAAATAAATGTCTAGTTTGTGATGGATTTGGTCGTAACAATGAATTATGGTTTAGATGTACTTCTTGTGGCTTATGGGCACACGCTAGTTGCACAGGATGGGACTCACCAGAAGGTTACTTATGTTACAATTGTTAGTAGCCTAACAATTATCACACACTGGTGACTAGTAACTGACTCTCATTGTCCCCATAGTGACCATAATTACCCTTATAAGTAGACAATGGTAGTAAAACATGTTTTTTTAAAGGTTAATCTTCAATTAATTAATGATTCCAAAGAATATGAAACAATTTAAGACTTACAGTGCAATGATTATAATACTTTTAATGTTAATTAAAATAAAGATGAAGTACAAATTGTGTGTTTTATACTATATCTTGCTTGAGTAACTGCCGTTACCACCTTTTCCTCTACTCTTAGCTAAGATAATCAAATCAGCAAAATCCTACTTGTTCATGAGGTAGAATGGTCTTCGCCTGATTAAATAACGAATATAATAGGCATTTTATAAAAGTGGTCTAATGAGAGTTGAACTAATTTTCAGTGAAAAGAAACACAGTGGAAATGATGTCACTCAGTTTTAAAAGTCAACTATTCACATATTTAACTGAATCGGTTCTTACTTTATAGAGATTCATTTCAATTACATAGAGTAATGAAGAACATTTCAATAACTTTTTTCAATTAACGATTATGTCGCCAAGGTTTAGAGTTTGAAGTAGCGTAACTTCAAAGGGTAACATCACATCTATAGTCTGTCTTGAAAGTATCCGGAAAAAACAAAGATCAATTGTAATTATTTATTATAGTATATATTTTTAATTCTTGAATTAAAAATTTTTAACAAAATATTCATCTTATTTACTTATACAACCTCCATTTAATTGTAAACGCTTGACTAAACATCGAGGTACATGTGAATTCTACCAGTTTGTTGAATTGGCATATGAGCGTGGCTCTTTCACCAAGTGACTACTCAGCAGCCTCTACAGTCTGCCCACAGAGGTAGAGAGTGTGATAAGGATTATGCCAAATCATCGCGCGAAGCGAGAACCCCTCCGAAGAGATGAACCCACCTGCTTCCAGTTTGGGCTTCAGCTCGAAAGCCTATAACTGTCTGACTGGTAGAAGCGAAGCACTATCTAACTTCTACTGGCTCTGCATGGCCAGTACTCGAGTTGTTTGGGATGCAACTTATACGCCGGAAGAGCTCCTTATCCATAAACCCGAACGCAGTCTCATGAACTAAGATAATCCCAACAATGACGACACGGCCTGTGTGTCATGAACCCATGTGAAGTCTTTCGATTGATCCTGGTGTCAAGCATCAACGGACTGTCGAACCGTCAAATCCCACTAAACCCTGAGTCATTTCATGAGAATATCCCGAACATGGGGATCAGTGAACAGATAAATGAAATACCTCCCTAGTCATCCACTCTCCCGAGGTAACGCAGTATGCTACATAACACACTCCGCCATTGGACAGAAAAATCCGGAGATTCACTGTAAAAGGGTAGGGTACATTAGTTTCAAGGGAGAAGCCCTGTACTGAGACTCCCTGTCACTGAGTTAATCAACCGGCTCAGCCCTCTTTTCCACCATAACGGCAAAACTAGTGCCCTATTCAGAAGATCTTCCACCACACAGGTCCAGTGACTGGCGCGAATGGCATTACTTTAGGCAACGAGACTTAACCCTTCATTTCACCGGGATGAAACTAGGGTCCTAGTCAAGACAAACGCCCCCAGCGCGACAAGATTTAATATCATGGGGGGCGCGTCGAGGTACACCCTAAACTAGATCATCTCCATAATTTTCGGTGATGGTAGTCCAGGACTGTAAAACTGACTAAATTGAATCTTTATTTGGTGGAGCTACTCCTTCAACTTCAATCTTCATGAGTCCCCAAATATTTTCAATGAGACAGAGATCTGGTGAAGCTGCTGGTCATGAAATGGTTGTCACTGGGTATTTTTGCATCCAAGCTTGAGTATAGGCCTAAGTATGGCATCTTATATCATCCTGCTGAAAACGCCACTCCTCTGGATATAAATCAGGCGCCTTTTCAAGGAGAAAATCGTTTAGAATGCCACGATACTTTTTACTATTGATGATATTATTCGCTTCACAGAGAGGCGTAGCACCACGCTTAGAGATTGCTCCCCAAACCATTATTTTGGTGGGAAATTTGGAAAATTGAACGGTAACAGCTTGTTTTGCTAGGATTTTCAAGTCATTTCCACCAAGTTGGAAACAACTTTCATTAGATACGAACACATTTTTGAAATTATCTTCTTGAAAACGTTGACAAAATTCTAGCTTTCGTTCTTTTTGTGAAGTCGTCATTATAGGGATTATTTGTTTTCCTTGATATGTAGCCTTGTCTTTTCAGTGGCATACGGACGGTTTCTGAACATACTTTTATATTTCATTGATTTCCAAATCTGTTAGCCAATTTCCGAGACATCATGAGAGGATTGTGACGTACTAAGGCCAATGAAGGGTTTAAATTGTTTCCTTTAATCTTACGCGGACTTGCTGAAATTGACCTATGCCTCATATCCATGCCATTTTTTTTATCCTCTTTATTGTCTCATATACATTGAACTTTTTTCAGTCAATTGCTCTAATGTTTTAACGTTTCGAAAACCTGTTCTATACAAATATTCTACTAGTTTCTTTTTTCTAGTTGCGACATTATTTCATAAATTGTATGTATACCTGTTGACAACCAAACTATATTTAACAAATAGTGTTGCCATGCAACTTAGGCCATAGCCGACTATCTGCACGACCTATTTTATACATTCCGGATACTTTCTAGACGGACTACAATATGAGTATAGCTCATATAGCAAAACTTGAGAAGATGAGATGAATAATAGAAAAATATATTACTTATTATACCTTTCAGCTATTTGATTGTTTCATTTGTTTTACGAATTTTATTCAACCTAATGTATATACCC
Organism: Megalocaria dilatata; assembly: GCA_034642435.1. Taxonomy (NCBI): domain Eukaryota; kingdom Metazoa; phylum Arthropoda; class Insecta; order Coleoptera; family Coccinellidae; genus Megalocaria; species Megalocaria dilatata. The sequence goes on from CM067858.1 coordinate 13,782,908, forward strand.
ATCTTCAATTCATATTTAAGCTTTAGATAGTCAATTTTAATGACACCTGATATATGTTTCGATCAGTAAAAATATTTTATGTTCACTGAGGCGTTGGAAATATATTGTAGAATCGGACGAAATTCAATAAAAAACTAGCACAATGATCACACAATGGTAGATTTATTGGAGGAAAGACTTATAATTGAAATAAGTATTTTCATTTTCAGCTCTACAGAAGTCAGCTCTTAGGCTATTCAAAAAATTATCACAAATAATGGATGTTTGTCTATCTTCTTTGAGAATGGAATGAAATAAGAAATTACCTTGTTTTCGATCACTGCTATCACACAAAAAAAGTGATAGAAAACAAAGTAATTTCTCATTTAATTCCAATTTAAATAAACCATTACAAAGTAAGGGACTACTCCATCGAATTTCTTTGAAAATGCTATGTTTTATTTGGCGTTAGTAAAGAGTGGGCCATCTAGAGTGCATTTTGAAGTAGTAGTTATATCGAGTCCAGCAAAACTTTTGTCATTCGTGCTTTGACAAAAAATTAGTTCAATATTGGACATTAAAGAAAACGCTTGAAAAAACTGCGAGATATCAAAAAATTATTTACAAAATGGTGAATTTTCTATGAAAACTGTTAGGAGTTTGCGTGAAAAATTCAATAAAAATGAAATGCGTTCACGGTAATTTGTGAAGCAAGTTGGTGAAGCTGGAGCGTTATTTGATATAACAAAAACCGTTCACGATCACGTGCAGTGAGCACACCTACAAACATTGCTGCAGTAGCCCAGAATGTGGCTGAACATCCATCAACATCGACTGGTCATCGTCCTCAAGAACTGAATTTTCTTGCATTCCTTTGAGGATAATTTGGCATAAAAACCTCGGAACCATCCGATGCGTTTCTACTTTGCTCAATGGGCAAATGACCGATGGTGGTCATTTTCTAAGAGAAATCATCTTTAGCAATGAAGCTCATTTTCACCTCGTAGGACTATTGTTTGTGGGGATCCGTTAAAAATAAGTGTGACGTTAACCATCTAGAAACGATTGATGGTTCCGAACACAAAATCGAAATTCCCATTCATGAGAATGAGCCCCAAACAATCGGGAATGTAATGAATAATTGGGTTGATCAGATGGGGTACTGTGAGAAGTCATGGCTGTCATTTGAATGGTATTAATACTTATTCATAAATACCAAGGTTCAACATTTCTGATAAACTCATAGCTTGAAAAAAATATTCATCAGTTTTTTTATTTCTAGTTGATCAAGAATGTAGATTTTAAATGGCCCACTCCTTTTATACGCGAAAACGAATGGTGAGGGGTTTCTATTAGGAGCATTAATAAGTTCGTGCATTTTTTGTCGGAAATTGAAGCCTAATTGTGAGAAACTGTTTATACGTTCAGAGTTCAAAGTATTGTCCGTCGCTAGCACTTCTTTTTCTCATCTTTCTGGTAATTGGCGGAGCCCATCGCCAAAAAACGCAGGCTCTTTGGCCACTATCCATGGATCGATCCATTTGTTGACTTAATCGTAATTGAACAAGTGCTGGTCAGCCAGGCCATGTTATATCAATTGGAAAAGACGGTTTCGACTGTATGGAGAGTGAAGTAGGACTTCTCAGACGTCAGTAGACATCCATTGTGATACTTTAATCAATTGTAGCAGCTCATAATACATCACACCCATCTGGTCCCACTAAACACACAGCATGATGTTCTCGCCATGAATATTCTGCTTGTCGGAGCATCCATACGTTAGCCGATGTTTTGGATTATCGCAGTGGATCTACATTTTATCACGTCACAATTATATTTAAAAACCCTTTGTTTTTGCCGTTGGAGCAGTTGTTTACACATGAAAAAACGGCTCTTGGCTTCAGTTCACTCAACTTCCTACCTTTTGGATCATTCCCATTGCTTTTTAACGGTTGCAAATATCTGGTTGAGCAACTCCAAGTGTTTTTGCGAGCTCTTCTTGCGTTTGTTATGGATCTTCATTGAGCCTTACCTCTAGTTCTTCATCCTTAAGTTTTGGTGGCGCTTCGTCTTCCAAATCAAAATTGCCGCTTTCGAATCTGACCCACTTCTGACGCGTTCGTTCAGCTGCAACATGGACAACATAAACATCCACGAAAATAAGATGACTTTCAGTAACCTTTTTCTTCATATATTGAAGTAATGAAATAAAACTCTTTACAAACAAACATTATTCGCTACAAAAGTTGACATTTTTAGAGCGCACAGGCACTATATTGTTTACACCTCAGCGAAATGATGACACTACAAAATGAAGCTGTTGGCAGATGAAACAATGGAATAATGAACTAGCGGCAACATCTGTTATCAAATCAGCACGAACTTATGTATACTCCTCATAATGAAAGAGACACAGAGACATAACACTGAGGCAAAAACATACCTTGATGAATTTGAATAACTATGCAATAAATCTCTTGATCTAAGTAAATATAGCAGAAAATTAGAAAAGACCTACTGAAGTAGACAAAATGTGATACTCTATTAACAGAATTTTCAAAGGGCAATCATAACACAAAGCATATGTCTAAAAGAATTGATTGAATCGGCGGATATTTATTACGAATGTTAACTGAGTAGGGTAATTAGGAAGTTCTTCAAATTGGGACAGTGCAACTTACATCTGTGCTATGGTTCGAAACTCAAATAAGCGAGAAGAGTAAAGGGCGTAGCTGTGTTGCACTGATGAACAGCCAAAGAGCTATGGAATATGCATATCTGCTGCTTATGTCCGGCGATCAACAATTGATTGATTACATTTTCGAACTGTAATAAAGATATAAGTTGTAGTATTCTAATTTAAAAAATTTCCTCATTACCATACTCAAATTCCAGAGTGGGTGTTACAACACAGGGCGCTCACCCATAGACCTGACGTGGTTCTACCCGATTGCAGGTATTCTGTCCATAAGGGCGAATATGTCCGAATTAGATCTGTGCTAGCTTTAAGGGGAGGGATATTTGACGTGTTAGTTTCCTTGAGTTCGTGGATAGTTGCATCGAGTGCAACTCTTCTTGGCGACCGTTATCCTTCAATGGCTCCTTTTGGAAACAAGGCTACCACGGGATGGTGAATCGGCCCGCAGGGGTACTCGTACTCTTGGTCACTCAATTTGGTGTTGGCCTCGTGGGGGCAGTAGTTGAAAGCCTGCATGCTAGTCTAGAAGAGTATTCTGCCGTGCAGGGTCGTAGTTCGTGCTCCTGGATAACCAGGACTGGCCCGGAGATTTAGGGGTCTAGACCACGCTTTAAGCTAGGTTTGAAACCGGATCGACTGGGGTGTTTACGGCGAGATCGAGCCTAGAGTGGTCAAATGGACTGTGGAGGCATGAAGCCTCCTTCGGAGGAGTTCTTGCGACTGGATAACCAGGACTCTCTCGGAGGTTTAGGAATCTCGACCACGCTATATGCTGGGCTTGAACTCGGATCCACTGGGCTGTCCATGGCGTATCTTGGCCTTGAGTGGTTGAGGGACTGATGATGCAAAGAAGCCTCTTCGGCGTGTGAGTTGCGTCCCAAACAGCTCGGGCACTTTCACTGCATAGCAGCCCTCAATGGCATTAGAGCTTGTCGCGCTGGGGGCGCTTGTCTGACTAGGACCCTAGTTTCATCCCGGTAAAATGGAGGGTTAAGTCTTGGCGCCTAACGTAATGCCATTCGCGCCAGTTACTGGACCCGTGTGGTGGAAGATCGACCGAAAGGGTCCCTAGATTCACCGTAAGGTGGAATGGAGGGCTGAGCTGCGTTGATCAACTCAGTGGCAAGAGAGTCCATCGCAGCACAGGGTCTTTCCCTTAAAACTAGCGTAATAGGGTGTAGTATTGCAGTAAATTCCCGAATTTTTCTGTGCAATGACCGAGTGCGTTATGTAGCATACTGCATTATCTCAGGAGCGGGGATGCCCACGAGTAGTACTTGTACTACCTGGTCACCCAATTGGTGTAGGACTCGAGGGAGCAGTGCTTGACAGCCCTCATGCTGGACTTTCTGTCCGCAGAAACTCATTTTCGGGATATTCTCATGAAATTTATCAGGGTTTAGCACGACTTGATGGTTCGACCGGCCTCTACCTGAACCTGGATTGATTGTGAGATGTTTCTGAGTTTGTGGATCTCTACGAAATGGCTAGTCCACTGGTGCTTGATGCCAGTATCAAATGAAAGCTTTCACAAGGGTTTGTGGATGCTAACGTACAGGCCGGATTGACGACGCTCTTACCAGGATCAATTGAGGCATCAATCTTGAGATTATCTTAGTTCATGAGACTGAGTTTGGATGGATGGATAAGAAGCCCCTCCGGCATGTGAGTTGCATTCCAATCAACTCGGGTGCTGACCATGCAGAGCCAGTAGAGGTTGGATAGTGCTTCGCTGCTACCAGTCAGACGGTTTTAGGTTTTCGAACTGAAGCTCGAACTGGAAGCTGGTGGGTTTATCTCTTCGGAGAAATTCTCTCCACGCTCGATGATAAGGCGTAACCCTTATTAAACTTTCTGCCTCTTGAGGCAGACTGTGGAGACTGCTAACTAGTCACTTGGTGAAAGAGCTACGCTCATATGCCAGTACATTAACTGGTAGAATTCACGTGACACTGCCTAGCAAGTAGAGGTTGGATAGTGCTTCGAAGCTAGCAGTCCATACTTGAAGCAGAGGGGGATTGATGTTTCTTTTTGCGTGCTGATTGGGCGTATCCATGCGACCATGTATGCAGTGACCATAGGCCCAACGGCAGGTAAGCTACTTTAATCTACACTGCGTAACATAATCAAATTCGTGTGAACATTCGTGTAACAAGCATAGGTCTTTTTGGAAGTAACAAAGAATGAAAAGCTTCATTTTCCTGGGAACATTTTCTGCAATGAGCAGTAAAGAAATGATTTTGTACTGAAATCGAAGAAGTCCCAAATTGGACGGAACAGAAAGTATATAAAATATATTCTGCTTAATCAACATTTGAAGTTCTTATCGATAATTTTGATCTTTGAGACTGATATCTTTCAAGAAAAGATTGATGAATATTTCCTAATTTCCACTATTAGAGCTTAAAATGCGAAGACAAGATTTTTCCTTTTATTTGCCATGAATACATATTGAAATAAGACCGAGGGCAAAATCTTATCCAATCATTAATTCAAACAGTAACCACTGATATTCTTCTTCTGGATTTTCGAAATTCGTCACCATTGAATAATTTATAATTATATTTCCAGTTGCCTGAGCTCCACTACGTTCATTTCGATGTCATGTTCCTGTTTGTCGATATCATGAAATAATCGGAGAAAGAATAAACAAGATAAAGATCGACCAATTAATTACAGTCCGTAAATTCAATTAGATTATCAACATCTGATAACGAATGATTGAGTGATAAGATTTGAATAAAATATTCGCATTTTCTAAGAACGCATATTCATGAAAAAATTCCGTTCGGCCCGAAATTTGAATACTGATAGCCTTCAATCGTTCAAGTGAGGTAGTTAGACGACATCGAGAGTAACTTGTTCGAATCCGCGGTAGGAAACTTCGATTTGTCAAGGTGGCATGGATAAGGCAGGTGATATTTTTGAGGCGAACGATGCACCTGCCGCGCGTGCTGCGTGTGACACCCAGATCGGTTCACTTTTAGGTTAGATGCGGCTTAAATCACCACAAAAATGCGAATATCACGTTCCGTCTGGTATTTGGTGTGCGTATTGAGACGTTGGGCATTCAAAATGGTTAATTATGCAGATCTGAGGATGATTTCTTCTGGTTTCGTGAAATAAATTTGAATTGGATGAGCTCCTGGATATATTTTTTTACGATTGCGTGTGGAAGTGAATTTTAATTCGTAACAGGATATGGGTAGAGACGATACCGACTAAAAGATTTACGGAACAGAAATCTCTTGATGGAAAGTTAATGTTTATATAAAGAATAAATCCTGAAAATATTGGGTTGGTTCATAATTTCCGTCATTCACATTGACACGTTTTACGTTTATGATAATCGGCGTTTCGTTTCTTTCTTTTAATCTTCTCAAATTCTCTGAAACAAAAACGTTTGAAAATCTTATCCGTATTTGTAGTAACGGGTTTTACAATAGGAATGATACAATTTAAAATGGTTATAATGATAACACTGTATATTATTTTTGATATTCCGTATGTCATTTGTGTTCAGCTGATTATGCCAACTAATCATGAAAAGATACACTCGTCAATAACGTTCGGAAATTTTTAAATTATTTTACCAAAAGGAAATTTGAGAAGAATTCATGGACCATATTATTCAATAAATCGACTTACTGTTTGTCATATTGTAGACAAATTTGAAAGTGAATTTTCTATACACGATACTAGAGTACCAGTACAACAAAGAAATGCACACACACAAGGGAATATTGGCTTAGTTGCATTAAGTGTAAGAGTCTGTTCCACGTAGTTGTCAACAATTAAATATTCCTCAAACACAACATAGGTAATTTTGAAAAAAAGATTTGCGCTTATATCCTTACAAAATTCAACTGGTTCAAGAACTGAAGCCATTTGATCACTATAAATGTCGCTTATTTTCTTATTTTGCTCTCAAACAACTTGAAAATGATGAACATTCAGCGAAACAGTTATTTGCGTATTAAGAGCGCAAAATGATATATTGTCGATTGAAAGAGACAGCGGCAATCTCTTGAAATCGACAAAGAATTTGCGCTCGAATTACGCACAAGATTTTTTTTACAATCGAGCAGTTCACATATTTCCAAAGATTCCTCTAATTTGATGAATGAAAATTAAAAGTACAGTTTTTACAATTATTTATGATAATTCCAGACGGTGAAGAAACTCTAGATGAGTTCGAAATTGTATGTTCCGATATTGTTACTGATTGAACAATTTGCACTTCAGATGATTCACCTTTATCCAAGATTTTCTGTACCGTTTCAGTTTTATTATTAATATTTTCTTCAATGTTTCCTTAGACTCTATAAGGACCTTTCCAACCTCCACGAAAACTGTGACCTGTATATAATTTATAATCTGATAATTTCAAATACTGGGCGATTTCACGTGGTATTTTTCCAACTATATTCATTCCCACCACTTGTTTAGAGCATTTTTCGTTACAATATCGTAGAAATAGATAATATCTAATACTCTCAATGCAACATACCTTCTGTAGCATGATAAAAAATCAAGTGCTTCACAATAAGTAACAGTAAAGACACGACTTTTTCTGTTTTTGAGTCAGGAATTTTTACTATTTATAGCGAATTTTTGACGTCTATGGTCATTTCCACTAGTTAGCTTATTAATATTTACAGAGCAATGAATAGTCTTATTCACTTTTTTCATTAAAAATATTTCAACTGGCGCTTCAAAGAAGAATTTGAATATTTCTTTTTTGGTGAAAGTTATTGATTTTTTTGGTTTGTATCCTACAGATTGACGTTTTAGGTATTCGATGAACTTCGTATATTGGCTGATGTCAATATTGTTTCTTACAGTAACACCGATCGTAGCATTGAGTAAACCAACCAAAGTGTAGCAGAGTTGATGGTTTTAGATTTTCAATAAAGTAAGTCATCATTAGGTTTTCAGTTTACCTTCTAACTTTCCTTGAATGATACCATGTGATAAAGAGTTCGTACTGCTTTTCATATTTCCCCAGCGATTTTTCTGGCAATAGGTTTAATGTCGCTACTTGCAATTTCAGGGTGGTATAAGTACCGGGAATTATCGATTTAAATCTGACAGGGCGATGAGGCAGGTAAAAAAATTTTTCCTAGGTTGGTACCACTGTCCTTAATTACTATGCCAAGCTTGAGCGGGATCTGTCAACTAGTGTGTTTGCAACAGCTGATTAAGTCAGTCGATGTCAGAGTGCGTGCCGATTTTTACTATGGGTGATTACGTTGAGCAAAGAATTTGTTTAAAGTTTTGTGTTGCAAATGAATTTTCGTGTGCCGATGCATTGAAAATGTTGCAAAAGGCCTTTGGTGATAATGCTCTATCGAAAACTCGTGCATATCAGTGGTACAGAGCCTTCAAGGACGGTCGTGAAGTGGTCGCCCATCGACGGCTTCGATCGAAGATAACGTCGATAAAATTAAGGAAAGGGTGCTGAAAACCCGTCGTACCAGCTTGAGAGAGACAGCACATGATCTTAAGATATCCCACGAGTCCGCACGTAGGATTTTGATTGATATTTTGGGCATGAGAAAGGTGGCCGCACGACTCGTACCGAAAGACCTGAATTTTCTTTAAAAACGTCATCGCGAACAGGTTGCTTCAGACATGCTGGATCGCTGTAATTCCGATTCTACATTCATGGAACGCATTATAACTGGTGATGAGACCTGGGTCTATGAATACGATATGAAAACAAGCCAGCAATCATCGGAATGGGTGGCAAAAAGGAGCCGAAACCGAAAAAACCACGCCAAAGCCGCTCGAAAATGAAGGTGATGCTCATTGTTTTCTTCGATATCCGTGGCGTGGTGCACTACGAATTCGTTCCAGAGGGTCAGACGGTAAACAAGGAGTATTACCTAGGCGTTATGAAACGTTTGCGTGAACGTATCCGTAAGAAGCGGCCAAATTTGTGGGCGAACAACTCATGGATTTTGCATGACGATAACGCGCCTTCTCACCGAGCTACGATTGTGACTGACTTTCTCGCCAAAAACTCAACAAACGTGCTTCAGCAACCACCGTATTAGCCGGATTTGGCCCCCTGCGACTTTTTCCTCTTCCCAAAACTAAAATTGCCCCTTCGTGGCACCCGTTTTGAGTCGATTGAAGTCATAAAACAAAATTCGGCGCGAGAGCTAAAGTCCATCCCGGAAAGCGCCTATAAAAAATGTTTCGATAATTGGAAGTGCCGTTGGCATAGATGTATTGGAGCAAATGGAGCCTATTCTGAAGGCGACCCAATAAATTTTGACGATTAAATGTAAAAATGTTGTTTTAATTGAAAATTCCCGGTACTTTCTTGACAGAGTAGTACATGAAGAATCACTACAATAATTTTCTTCTTCTATTTTTGCTGCTTCACGCTCACATACGATTATTATTTAGAAAATTTTTCACTCAAATGAAAGATGTCATCTACGTGCTGTTATTAGATACTCTAAGCAATGCATAGTAGATTTATAGTTAATAATTGGGAGAGCAAGCTTTTTTTTTTATTTAGTCGCTGCTAAGCGACAAATTGACATTCCTCGAAAAAGATGACGTTTGCTTTGTCAAATACGATACTTTGGATATCGATTGTAGAAAAACTTTTATTCAGCGATGAAGCTCATTTTTTGTTGAATGGTTATGTAAACAAACAGAATTGCAGAAGTTGTAGTTATTAAAATCCACACGAAACTATTGAGATACAGATAAACTCACTGTGTGGTGTGCAATTCATGCTGGTGAAATCAGTAGTCCATATTTTTTTGAAAAAAATGGTCAAAGGGTAACAGTTGATAGAAAACAATACAGAACAATTTTGAATTAATTTTTTTCCTGCTGTTGAGAATAATCTGAAGGAAATATGGTTTCAACAACATGGTGCTTCCTTCCACACAACCACCTGAACAATCGTTTTATTGAAAACAAAATTTTGTGATAAAATTATCTCAAAAAATGGTCCAGTCACAAGTCGTGTGATTTAACACTTTGTGATTTCTTTCATTGGGGATATGTTAAGTCATATGTTTGTGTAGATAATCCAACAACAACTGAGCAATTAAAACTAAACATGGAATGTACAATTGATTTATGTGAGAAAACGATGAAAAATTAGGTTGACATAATGCAGTACGTACAGATATATATATATAGTGGTGGTGGTCATTTGAGTTATGTTATTTTCCATACAAAATGGTAAAATGTAAAATTTCAAATAAAAAAAATCGTGACTCACTGAATAACCTATGTTTTTTTTATTTGCCACTTTTATTATCGCTATTGGAAAACTATAAGTTTTCTGAAAAATGATTCCATATCCAGTCCAAGAGTTTCCTGATTTGAATTTCACTAGTTGAGTCGGACGTAGAGATAAATCTGAGAAAAGTTGAGGTACAGTATGTTTACATCTTTGATGATTTTGTGAACTAAGGATTCTTTGCGTTGGTTTCCAATAAAGAGGAATTCTGGAAAGATTCCAAGCAATGATTTTTAAAGGTGACAATACTTCATTCTAGGAGTAAGTATTTTGAAGACTATATGAAAAACTGTGTATTGAGTGTTTGGAATTGGCTTTCTGCTTAAGTGAATTCTTCTGAATGCAACCTTATATATACTGGGTGTTGAAACACAACGTTTCAATATTTTGTGAGATAATTCTAAACCTCAAAATAAGAAAAATGTTTCATATAAATATGGGTCGGCAATTGAGCCATTTTGGATATATGAGCGATATTCAGTTTTCAAAATATAAACTACCAGCGCAACCAAATACGATAAACTCAAGAAGATATTCGATTTATTTTTGACTTCTAGTGTCTTACAGAAGATGTTCCATATGACCACCGTCCATTACAATGTAGGAAGTACATCGTCGTATGAAGGAATTACGTACTCTTTCGAAAAGATCTGGTTGTGTTCGGATCGTTTGACAGGATAGTTCAATCCGATGTTGCAACTTTTCGATGTATTCACTGACGTTACATACACTAAACTTTTCGAATAACTCCAAATACAAAGGATTCAAATCGGGAGATCTAGCGGGCGCTTGCACGCGTTGAATATGGAATGGTTAGATAAGTTGTTGATGCATAGTTCTCCAGACAATTATTCCTACTACCGCTGACATTTCCCTCACACTTGGACCGGGATTTTCTGTCACAATATTTCGAATTTGCTCTTCAACTTCTGGAGTACTTACAGATCTTGAACGTCACGAGCTTTTTTTTTAAGGAACAAGTTTCTCCCAATCGTCTAAAAACTTGATTAATCTTCATATGAGAAGGAGGCTGACGAATGCTAACTTTTTCTTAACAACAAAGTGAAAGAGAGAAAACAATAAAGTGAAAGAAACTGAAAAACTCGAATCTAATGTAAATTACTCAATTAAAGTACGTAAATGTCATATAAAAACCTAATGTTTGAAGCCAGCTATGATTTTTTTTAACGAATCGACTGAAAATATTTAAATTGTACCGAAAATATTGAAACATCATTTTGGTAACACCCGGTATATGATGACTAGGAAAATCCTGATTTTCGGTTATTTCTGTTACATAAGATATTAATTTTGTTACATAAGAAATTAATTTCTATTGACTTATTCCTTTGGCTATCTTTCTGTGAAAATTATTATTGCAAATCCATACCTGATCTAGGTTTAGTTTCTCAAAGTTATCATCATATAAGATTTTATCTTTTAAGAAATTTTGTAACTTTAAATGATAATCCGATAGCTTCAAATCACACGGTGTATGTGAATTAACTTTACAACTAAGCTTCAATAATTTTTGGCTAATGATCAGTTATATTAGCGGTCTAGTGTTGTCAATGGTAGAATACCATAATAATACGGCTATATTATTAACCAACTCTTATAGTTGTTTCTTATTTCTTGAATATAGGTCGACCTATTTGCGAAACGCAATAAGGAGTTAGTTTAAACAGCTCCAAATACACAATACCACCATATCATAACCGCTTTTAAAAAATGTTATGATTAATTATCCATTTTATACAGGATGGGGCATAATGGAAAGACGTTTTTCAAATGAAACTAACTCCGCCTTTTCCTAACCGACCATAGGTAAATGTACCATCTGTACATGTTGGTTCAGAGTAAATATAAAAATCGTGTTCCTTATTCAGTTTTGTATCTGAAGGCCAAGATCTACGTCGACAAACCTCCAAATCTGCAAGTAAAAGAAGGAATCCCAGCACAAGTTAGGGCAATTATTATGGACACGTGCGAGAGGGCGGAACTTTGAGAAAGTTCATTGAAGTCAACAATCGTCATCTGCCCAACATAATGTTCAAAACATAATTCCACTCTTTATTTGTCAAATGGTGATAATAAAACTTTAATTTTTTTAAATATTTCATTGAGTAATTTGTTACCTTGTGATAATTCATTTTAAAAATGGAATTAAATGAGGAATTACTTCGTATTCTATCAGTTCAATTTCTAGAACTTCAATTAGCCAGACGAATGTAATTCAATTTGATCCCGAAATTGTAGGTACAATTTGAGATTAAACAATGTTTATTAAACAGTTCCATGTGTAGCATTGAGAATGAAGAGCATTTCCTCCAAGTTCCTCAGAAATTAACTACGGGGAATTCAGTGAAATGAAGGACGACACTTTTCAATCGACAGCCTTGGTCAAGAAATCTGAATTAATGAATAATAAATTCATAAAATTCGAGCAGATGTAAATTTCAATTAATTCATGCAAACTAATTCGGGGAGTGAACTATGTAGATAATCACACACTATGTCGTATAATAACTTCATTTAGTAGAGAGTTAATGGTGCCAATATTTACAGTTCATCGGACCAATTATAAAATTTTCATACTTCAAGTTCTGATATCTGGAAGGTTCGAACTATTATATAAATGTGACCATGAATAAAATATGTAATCTAAATTATATTATATATTTTCGGTCCTTGGCTAATTGAATAGCTTTTTTATATTGATGTAATATTAGTTCGTTGCTGGGTATTTTTTTTATCGAATTCTTTGAATATAAATATAAATTTTATATCTATTCACTCAAAATACAACCATTTAATATGAGGAATGACATTCTCTTGAAAAAATAACGATGAATCATCAATTCTCGCTCATTTTCAAATTTACTTCACAATACAAGATTTCCAGTTAGATAGAGCAATTCATTCACTTTGTGATAGTTCATTTCAGATAGAATAACAAAATTACTTTAGATACTGAATTGTTTGAGCCGTTACTATTTGGTAGTTGATCATAATTAAAACAAATTGTAGAAATTACTGTTTTACTATCAATAAAAATATATATTACACATTTTCTTGTGACTCGAGTTTCAGGAAATGAACTATCTTATCATAAGACAAATCACAAGAAAATGTGTAATATAAATTTTTATTGGTAGTAAAACATAGTAATTTCTACAATTTGTTTTAAAATTACTTTATTTTCTATCACTTTTAGTGCGCTTGTTCAAGGGAACGGCGTGCAATTCTTTTGTCCAAATATCTGGAATTTTGAAATTTTTAGCCGAAAATGGTTTCAAACAAATAGGTTGGACACACTGATCAAAAATCTGAGGTCAAAAATAATTACGCCATAAAAACTCTAACTTTCGAACAAAAAGAACTAGAAACTTGAAACTTGCAGAGAAGTTCGAGACCTAAATACCTCAGTTAGATTTGCTAATGAACAAAATGAGTCCAATGTTTCCCCACTCATTCATATTTGAAACTCTTTCTTTCCTCAATTTTTTTGAAACTACCAATCCAATCGAGTATCCTTGTATGAAATAACGGCAGACAAGGTTCTGCCAAATAACATCAGGATTGGCTGGAGGTAAAATGCTCATTTCCGAAATTTGAAAATTCCGGGTAAGATCTGGGGTCGAAATTTATATGTTGTTCGCAAAAAAGGATGAAATCGGTTCAATGGTATCTGAGTTACTCTCATTTGAAATTTTATGTTTCAAATATTTTTGAAACAACAAATCCGATAGAGATCAAATTTAGTAGAGTTAACGAGATGGAGGCGTACTACTCTGTCAAGAAAGTACCGGGAATTTTCAATTAAAACAACATTTTTACATTTAATCGTCAAAATTTATTGGGTCGCCTTCAAAATAGGCTCCATTTGCTCCAATACATCTATGCCAACGGCACTTCCAATTATCGAAACATTTTTTATAGGCGCTTTCCGGGATGGACTTTAGCTCTCGCGCCGAATTTTGTTTTATGGCTTCAATCGACTCAAAACGGGTGCCACGAAGGAGCAATTTTAGTTTTGGGAAGAGGAAAAAGTCGCAGGGAGCCAAATCCGGCGAATACGGTGGTTGCTGAAGCACGTTTGTTGAGTTTTTGGCGAGAAAGTCAGTCACAATCGTAGCTCGGTGAGAAGGCGCGTTATCGTCATGCAAAATCCATGAGTTGTTCGCCCACAAATTTGGCCGCTTCTTACGCATACGCTCAAGCAAACGTTTCATAACGCCTAGGTAATACTCCTTGTTTACCGTCTGACCCTCTGGAACGAATTCGTAGTGCACCACGCCACGGATATCGAAGAAAACAATGAGCATCACCTTCATTTTCGAGCGGCTTTGGCGTGGTTTTTTCGGTTTCGGCTCATTTTTTGCCACCCATTCCGATGATTGCTGGCTTGTTTGCATATCGTACTCGTAGACCCAGGTCTCATCACCAGTTATAATGCGTTCCATGAATGTAGAATCGGAATTACAGCGATCCAGCATGTCTGAAGCAACCTGTTCGCGATGACGTTTTTGAAGAAAATTCAGGTCTTTCGGTACGAGTCGTGCGGCCACCTTTCTCATGCCCAAAATATCAATCAAAAGCGTACATGCGGACTCGTGGGATATCTTAAGATCATGTGCTATCTCTCTCAAGCTGGTACGACGGTTTTCCAGCACCCTTTCCTTAATTTTATCGACGTTATCTTCGATCGAAGCCGTCGATGGGCGACCACTTCACGACCGTCCTTGAAGGCTCCGTACCACTGATATGCACGAGTTTTCGATAGAGCATTATCACCAAAGGCCTTTTGCAACATTTTCAATGCATCGGCACACGAAATTTCATTTGCAACACAAAACTTTAAACAAAATCTTTGCTCAACGTAATCACCCATAGTAAAAATCGGCACGCACTCTGACATCGACTGACTTAATCAGCTGTTGCAAACACACTAGTTGACAGATCCCGCTCAAGTTAGGCATAGTAATTAAGGAGAGTGGTACCAACCTAAGAAAAAAAAAAATTTCCTGCCTCATTGCCCCGCCAGATTTAAATCGATAATTCCCGGTAGTTTCTTGACAGAATGTATATATAATTTCGTGAAAATAATGAACGAGTTTTTTCTAGATTTTTCCTTATCTGATTTCGGTAAAATGTGAAAATAATTCGGAAAAATTCGTTCAGTCCTTTTTTTTCTTCTCTTTCTCGCCAACATATAATGAAGCATGTTCCAGGAAGAAAGATGGGCCTTCTAACGAATGTTTATTTTTATGAGAATATTCGTTTCTTCGAGAAAACAGTCATAAAATTATCAAATATGACAGTTATTTGACTTTCGTATCTGAGAAAACAGAATTATGTATTTTTATGCTTCATATGTGGCTTCTTCAAGAAGTAATTCAAATATTTGAACTTTTCAGGGTAAACAGACTATTGAACAAACGCGTAAAGTTTCTGACTTCACGTCAGTGCTTTCAACCATTTTTATTAAATATAGTGAGCTGAGCTTCGTAGTATCACAAACTTCAAATCATAAGTTGTGTTCAAGTGTTCTTATATTATAATTAAAGGATGTTTTAACTTCTAGAAGCAGGGGGATTTCACCGGTCGGTTACGATTCATTACGATCATCATTGTGATTAAAATCTCAATTGGTTCAAAACTATCTAGGATGCAGAGATGATTTCTTTAGTAAGACTGTCCTTCTCACTTTAGGATCAAGTATTTAGTTTGTCCTAATGGTTTTCTAAGATTGGTTGGTATTTTGATGACCAACTTTAGAACCATCTAGGTGGTCGTTCCGAAGATTGTACTATATTTGGTTGTTTTCCTTTTGCAATTTCTAGTGTTCGGTCACCTAGTACTCTGTTCACATGATTTACTCATTCATTAGCCCTATTGCTTGCTCATTTTGCCGTATTCTCTATCTCACATTTTTCCTTCAATTCTTCATTTCTCTATCTAATGAATAAGTTTTATTTTTTTATTGATTCTTATGTTCGCATTTCTGTTGATGTTGAAAGCCGTTTCATTATTATATTTTCTGCTATAGTTTCTATCGCATATGTCATGACCCGCCTCATGCACTTTTTGTACTCCTGATGCTCATATACTTATTTTTTCCTACTATATCCCTCAAATTCCCGATATCATCGATATCTTTGTTGTTTTGGCATTCACTACGTTCTTAAGGTTTCCATAAATATTACTTGTCATGTATGTTACTAGATATTCGAATCACGAGTTTGCATCTTTTCGGTTCTCTAGGTACTATAATGCATTTTGCTTTATTCCTGGATAATGTTGAACGTTTTTGATATTTATTGAAACTTAATCAAGAGGCTTTGTGAGTTAATTCCATCCTGCGATATGATTACCGCATCATCAGCATAGCCTACTATCTTAATGTCCTTCTCTGCCATCAGACATCTTCTCCCATCTTTCTCCACTTCGGTTATGATTTTATCCATGATATTTTGAAAAGGATTGGATTGAACCTATCTCCTAGTCTAATTCCAGTTTTTAGAATTTGCTAGCCTCTCATACATAAGTGTGATTCTCGGTTTTCAGCTCTTACAGGGTTTTCACTATGTAGCTAAGGGTGAATGTTCCTTTTTGAAGTAGGGTTATGACTTCAAATAATCGCACCTTATCAAATACCTAGGTAAGTTCGATAGAACGCATAAAATCTGTGTTATGGAATTGCATGGTGTTTTAGGTATTTAACGTATTATGAATATCAGGTCTATAGCAGAACTGTTATTTCTGAAACCTTGCTGTTCTTTGCAAATTTCGGTTGACATTACTTCTTATGCTCCTAAATCGGTTTTCTCTTTTCTTGAGAATAAGTATCAAGATGCTTTGCTTTCATTCGGATGGTATACACTGAATTATAAACATTTATTCGAAAAAAATACGAATTTGGCTTGCAATATATGATCTGCATATTTTATTACCTCATTCTTTATTTCATCAGTTCCTGGAGCTTTTCCGTTCATTATTTTCGCTGTCATTTGTTGTATTTTCTTCAACGTTTGACATTTTCATCCATGAGGTTATTTTCTCTGCTGATATTGGTTTCTGTTGAGGTTTAGATTTTTTTCAAAATATTTCTACCGTTCTTGAGATTCAATTCTTGTGTCTATATGTATGTTCATACATTGACTTTTTTATCCTTGAATAGATTTTATGTCTTTTTTTCACCTCAGTACAGAACACTTTCCATATCATTCGAGAATTTTTCCTAACGATCTCTTCTTATTTTCTGAATATTCTTGTTAATCATTTTTCTTACAGCTTTCTTATTACTATATGTCATTGCAAGAACGATTTTTTTTCTTTTCACCAAATATCCTGACTTCTTGTTTGAACCAAGGCTTCCTGTTTGACCTTACCTTTTTCTTTATTATACCCCTTATGCCTTTTCTACTGCTCCTAGTAAATCAGTTCTTAATTTCATTCAGGCATTTTCTATGACGTCGACTATTATTAGATATTATTTTGACATATTTGTCCTCGCGTATTTTTAATAGAGAATATTGCATTGGGCCTATTCGTACAAGATCCAATTGACTTAGGGTCTCAGAGATATGACCAAAGACAATGCCGTTTTTCCCCGCTTCAGAACGTTTCATTCTGTTAACAAGCACAATTTCCGTATATGAGGCAACGTGAACCGACACTAGGTTCAACAGGTGGATATGCATCCATAAAAAGGTACTGTTTGGAGTAGACTTTGAGCTTAAGCCGTCACCGGATCGTTTTTTTAAACGACTTTGGCAAGGCTATCAACTTTACAGAATAATGATAACCAATTTTTTCGGTGAAGTATATGGACGTAAATGACATATGGTTCCAACACGACGTATCGGGTGTTTTTTTAGAGTGATAGAACTTTCAATAGGGATAACTGTGATTTGACAGAAGAAAAAGCCATGCTGTTTCGTCATTTCTGTTCAGGCGAATTCTACAAGGTAATGTTATTGGCAAATGAGCATAGCTCTTATCCAAGTGGCTACTCAGCAGTCTCCACAGTCCACCCCAAAAAGAAGAAAGTGTGATAAGGATTACGCCATATCATCGCCCGAAGCGAGAACCCCTCCGAAGAGGTGAACCCACCAGCATCCAGTTTGGGCCCCGAGTCGAAATACAGAACCCTCTGACTGGTAGCAGCGAAGCACTATTCAACCTCTACTGGCTCTGCAGGTCAGTACCCGAGTTGTTTGTGACGCAACTCACCTGCAGGAAGGAATTCTTATCCAAGCACCCGAACGCAGTCCCATGAACTAAGATAATTCCAAGATTGATGACTTGTATTGATCCTGGTACGAGCACCGTCAACCGGCCTGTACGTCTTGACCCACCGAACCCATGTGAAGTCATTCGATTAATCCTGGCGTCAAGCACTAACGGCTGAGCCATTTCGTCGAGATCCACAAACCCTAAATTGTTACGCATTGGCCCGGGGCCAGGACAGGCCGGTCGAACCGTCAAGTCCCGCTAAACCTCGAGTCGTTTCATGAGAATATCCCAAACATGGGGGTCAGTGAAGAGATAAACGAAATACCCCACTAGTCCAGCATGCGGACTTTCAACCACTGCCCCCTCGAGTCTAACAACAATGGAGTGGCCAGGTGGTACAAGTAACACCTGAGGGCAAACAACCCTCCCGAGGTAACGCAGTAAGCAACATAACGCACTCGGCCATCACACAAAAAAATCCGGAGATTAATACTGCGATAGGGTAGAGTACGCCAGTTTTAAGGGAGGAGCCTTGTGCTGTGACAGACTCCCTGTCACTGAGATAATCAACCAGCTCAGCCCTCCATTTCACCAGAACGGCAAAACTAGCGCCCCATTCGGAGATCTTCCTTCATACAGGTCCAGTGACTGGCGCGAATGGCATTACGTTAGGCACCAAGACTTAACCCTCCATTTCGCCGGGATCAAACTAGGGTCCTAGCGCCCCCATCCTGTCAAGATCGAATCCCTGGGGGGCGCGTCATTTCTGTTCACTCAGAAAAATGTTACATGTGTCTCTCCTAGTCACTTTTGGTAACTATATCATCATCGTAGTTTATCCTTTTGAGTCTAACGTTGTAAACTTGAAAAGGAATACGGTACACTGGAGTGTAGCGGGGAATCGCAACACTCGCAACATTATTACATTGATCATTGACGGTCATTATGATCTTTACTTATATGCATACAGTTGTATTAGATTTTACTGACTTAAAATATTTCGTCATTGAAATTCAATTTACTTAGAGAGCTAACAGGTTTGTAGCAGGATTACATATTGACATTGGAGTCTTACGGTTTCTGAGTTACATTGATGCTAAGTACATCGACTTCTGTAAATGGAACTTAGCATCAGGCTTGCAGTATTAGATATGACGCCATATGTATCTTTTGATCTGATTAGATCTTTCACGGCTAGCCCAGTCAAACCTGGGGGCCTCATTGAGCTGTGCAGTGAACAAAAGTATAGCGTGTGCTCTGACGTTTGATTCTCTTCCTCGCATTCACAGAATGCGGTTGGAGAGAGATTCAGTCGGTTTAAATTTACCCAGAATGGACCATGTCCAGTTATAAAGCATATTAGTGGGTAGTTTGGACGGAAAAATGCATTTTCGATCCCAAAGTCTACCTTGGGCAGCCATTTATGAGAGGTTCTACCGGTTGTACATTCATCCCAGCTCTCTTGCCAGGAATGAATGAGCATTTTCCATAGATTCTCTATGGTGTTTGTCTCTAGATCTGGTTGTGCTCTGAATATCCTACTATTGTAGGTGTATTCTTTGGAGCGCCAGAAGTGGTATTTGGTAGAAACATATTCTGCCATTAGAAATTTTACCTATTATTACCTCCAATGCTGGGGTAGAAACAGTACAGCATGCATTACTCATAGTGAGTAATATAGACCTATGGCATGCCGATAGATGTCGGCAGAATAATTTATTATTCGTTCGGTGGATCCACTCTGACGAGCAGTAGAGAACCACCGGAATGAATATAGCACTAAAGTATACTCTCATGGACGTTTTTCCGGCGTCTCCGAGTATCTTGCTCAGTGTTCTAAATTTCATGTTCAGCCCATCTACCTTGCTCCTTCTGTTCAGCTCAGAGCAGTGCACACGACAGTCACTGAGTGTATAAAACACTCTCTACTGACGGTTTAGCACGATATCATCATTGCCGTTCCAGATCCAAAATCATTCGACATGCCAAGAGTTCAGACGTTGGACAGCATCAGCGGCGAAGAATAAACCGCCAAGAAATTGACTCTAACCCGGCAGAAGTCGGATAAGATGAGATCAGACAGATCGCCCAGAGAAAACACGCGGATCCGCAGATCCTGAAATAGAGGACAGACACGCAGTATGTGGTCATTAGTTTGTAAGTGACCAGATGGACAGGAATCATCCCCGAAAAGACCCAGCCTGAAGAGGTTTGCCCTGAATGAGCTATGACCTGAAATGAAGCAAGCCAGTGGAAAAGGTGGTCTGAACCAGGAGTTGTTCTGGACAAACCTGACGAGCGGGATCCAGCCGGAGGTGCAACGACTGGTTTCGGACTTCTCCCAGTACAACTGCCAACGAGACAACAACGCCTCAAAATATGACCCGGAGCAGCGGCGCACCACTAGAGACCGATTCTCTGAACCGATAGAAATAGCAGAAAGAGAAGTGTTTTCAAAATTGAAAGGAAGACTCTTCTTTAGAAGGTAGTGAGCTGCTCGATATAGTATGTAGTAGTGCGCCGGGATACTTCCAGTCACCACCTGTAATGTCGCCGTAGCCACAGTGCGACACATTGGGAAAACCAAGAGCAAGAAGTGCCTCTGTGCAGACAGGATAACCCGTCTGACATGGAAATGCTCAACTCGATGGAACCAGGCCGCAGCACATTAGGAGATGATGCGGAGAAATATACACTTATATAAAAGTGAGAATGAGCGAGATCGAGTGCCTCCCAAGGACCGTCTCAACCGCATCAACCTACCAACTACAGCCTTTGATTTCTCACGCAAGGTCTTTACGTGTGGCAGAAAAGTAAGTCTCGAGTTTACCAGGACACCCAAATACTTGTGCCCGCGAACCCAAAGGAATGTATACCCGAAACACATACCCTTGGAGGGAAACCTACGTGCAGACTTCCCCTCAACAATACTGCAGCGGATTTACTCATCGACACGGTCAGCTTGTTACGCAAGAGCCATTCAACCGTAACATCAACTAGACGTTGATGTGCAGCCTCGAGAGCGCGACGACTGTTTGCTCCAACTAGAAGCGCCAGATCATCGGCATAGGCGATAGCAAGGCCCTCCTCCTTCGAAATTAAAAGCAGCAACTCATCGAAAACTAGATTCCATGATTAACATTAAAAAGATGAAATTTACGGGATCCAATAGTGACCATGACAGACGTAATGTGCGTATCACAGAACTGCGACAACGCAAAGACCTCCAACGTTGGATCAAGAACCACAATCATGGACATAGGTGAGCCTCCGCGAGAATGAACAACGGATGATCTCAACCCCAGACACCTCAACTCCCCAAAAGCAATATATGGCTCTTGAATGGCGATGAGACCGACCGACCACTGGCCCGCCAGCCGAAGAATTGCCGAGGTAGCTGAAGCTCCTTCTGTTCAGTAAGCATTGACAAATTATCATGGAAAGGCTCACGCGCAACAACCTTTACAAATTGTTGAAATTTATTTTCAAAATCAGTGTTCGCCAAACTTATAAATCACTTCTTGAAATTTATGATTTACATAATCGTCTATCAGAGCAGCTTATTCGTCGAACTATCAATAGATTTCGGACAATAACAAGACAAAGAACTGTACGTACAGAAGAAAATATCGCTGCTGTAAGTCATAGTGTTAATGATGATCCAGATTTGTCTTTCCGTCGAAGTTCACAACAAGTTGGACTCTGTGCATCCACCACATGGAAAATTTTGCGTAAAGATCTTGGTCTACACCCATACAAGATCCAACTGGTTCAAGAACTAAAGCTACTTGACCATAATGACCGTCGTTTTTTTGCTGGTTGGGCCCTAAGGCAGCTTGAAGTTGATCCACTTTTTTATCGTAAAATTGTGTTTAGTGATGAAGCTCCTTTCTGGTTGAACGGCTATGTAAACAAGCAGAACTGCCTTATATGGAGTGAAAACAGTCCTCAAGAAGTTCTGAAAGCTTCATTCATTGCATCTAGAAAAATGCACTTGTATTGTGTGCTTTACACGCTGGAGGCAACATCGGTCCAAATTTATTTGAAAGCGATGATGGAGCTAATGTTACAGTGAATGGTACTCATTACAGATAATCAATGATTATTTGTTACAAAATTTGAATGATATCGACCCAGAAGTGTTTTTGTTGCAACAAGATGGTGCTACACCTCATGCTGCGATGACATTATTTCGAAAAATGGTCCAATTAATTGGCCTCCAAGATCATGTGACATAATTCCACTGGATTATTGTCTCTGGAGTTATGTCAAGTCATTGGTTTATGCTGATGAACCAGAAATAATAGACGCGTAGGAAGCCAACATAACTCGTGTTATTGAATTTATTTTGATTCAAAGTTTCATTACGCTAAAAAACATCCGATAGGTACGTGCTTCTGAACAGACTTACGATAGATATTCAGCATGAACGATTTGATGACATGCTTATTTCGCGCCTTATTGACAAAAATTGGCTACCAAGATCGTGTGGTTTTAACCCGCTAGAATTACCATTGCGGGGTTTCCTAAAGTAGCACTCGGATCCGTGCCACTGTAAGAAGTCGTATCAGAACGATGTTACATTTCATGAAGAAGGTCATATACAGATCTTTCAAATAAAAAAGGAACTTTGTTGTACCACACGCACAGCTCGTTTTATTCCATTTAAAATCTACATTTATAGAAAAACCTTCACATATGTGAGAAATTTGTTTTTCATTTTGCCGATATTCACTGTTTACTGTGTAATTGATTTTGCAAGAACTCGAGCAATAATTTATTTCATTTAATTCAAATTTTGAAATTAACACAGGGAAATATAACCCATAAAAGCTGAGCAACATTACCGAACGGCTAATGATGTTTATTAGGTTACTTCGTATCATAAACAACTTTGTACGTTGAAAACAGGTAGATAAGTAGTGCAATGCGTAGCAATTAAAATAAATTTCATCGGAGTTAATTCGTGCCTAAACGCCAGTTTTTATAGTGATCTGGAAGATGTATTAACCATTAAACGTCTTCTCTGAGTTATTTATTTCGTTCATTTCTGAGGAATTGAAAACCTTTGATTTTATAGTTGAAATTAATTGCTTATAAAATGAACAACTTACCTCATTTCAAACAAAAAAGTAATTCGTAATCTTCTGCGATTTTTTATAATAAATCAGATGAGTGTGTTTGGTTCGAGGTATGTAAGGTAGAGACACTTTTCAAATAACTATATTTCCTGAATTGGAGGTAAAAACGAAAAGGAGTAATTACTTGGAAGAAACCAACAATCATAAAAAAACAAACTATGCTCTTCGACACAATCAGGGGAAATCTTGTGTTGGAGAAATGTCTAAAAGAAATTATGTAATCCACGAACCAATCTTCCGGTGCATTTGCATCTGTGGTCATTAAGCACCTTTCTGGAATTTTTCATGTAGTAAATGTTATCAGCTTGCAACATAAGAAAATTGTTATTCTTTTCATCACATCACTCTCATAAACTACACCACATATTCATTCCACTTCACAACAATATGACTAGGTATCCATAAAAATTACAATTTACTTAACATTACAATTTATATGAGTGCGGACAGCTCAGTGGTAGATCATTGGGCTTGTGAGCGGAAAGTCCGGGTTCGAATCCAGTTTAGGTGGAAAATAAATTTTCTAGTTGACAATTTCACTGTTTGGTCAAAAATTAACAGTTTTGTGACCCAAAGTGGCGCAAGATCCCAGTAACAAAGCCTACCCAGAACACAACTGAACTCTTAACTCGCACAAGCTGAAAAAGCTTCTGAGGGATCTTCATAGAAGATCTAGGAATATCAGGATAATAATATGGAAATGAAGAAATGTTTTTATTTGAGGTTGTTTACCGTAAGTTATACCTGTTGAAGATATTTCCTTATTTTCAAAGGAACATGTTATTAATAGATACCAGCAATTATTTTTAATTCTAAAAAGTTCTTGAATAAAAATTTTTTTGCAGATGAAATTTATAGGAGGTAATAGAATAAATCTGTGTGATATATAAAATTTTGCAATAAATGAAATTCCAACTTATCACATTCAAGTAGGTCCAACTTTTTGCTCTTGTTACCTGAATGTAGAATTTCGGTTTTTTCGAAATCTATGAAGTGGTTTTCTTTTATGCAATGAGCAGAAAAACCAGTAGTTGTTTTATTTTGAAATATACATTTTTTTATGTTTATCTACTCTAATGTTGATTGAACGACTACTTTGACCTATGTAAAAATCAGGGCACTTACTACAATGCAATTTGTATATGCCACTTTTTCCTTCAATTTTCAGACAATCTTTGTTTTGAACCAAAATTGACTCTTCTCTGATTCTATTGCAAATTTGGATTCAAATTTTTGGAATATAGTTGTTACTTTAAAAATTTTTTTCTTGAAGAGGCCGATAAATGGATGCTAGTGCTGCTATTATGAATTAAAGTGTCAGTGAAGGTATCTAGTTTTTCGGAATATGTGGAATTATAGGAGATTATTTTTCCGACCCAAATATCGACCAATAGAATTGCACCATTCGACGTCACGTGGTACAACCTACATGGTATTATACTGATAATTTTTTTATTATTTTCTCTGGTAGTTGCTATATATAAAAAACAAAACATGATCCAGTCAAATTAACCACACTTCAAACTGACAGGTTGAATTCAATTGTGAAAATTGGAGATTTTGCATGAAAATGAGTCGATTTGGAGTTTGTTCTCTGTCCGCCATCGATAAAAAAGTCAAAGGAAATGTTCCCATTAATACGGAGAAGGCAAAAAAAAAACAGTTTGGAACCAATTTACTACTTTTTGTACTGAGAGGGAATACACATTGAGTGCTGAAACGAGTGAAGCGCAATTGGCAAACATTATGAAAGATTACGCTTACAATATGAAGAAAATGGATGGAGAAGACTATAAGGAAGGTACAATAAAAACAATGTGGAATCAGACTGCCAAATCACTTCAAGAAAAGTATTTGAACGATTTCGACATCAAAATCAACCCATTTTCGGATGCTGCATTCAAGACCGCTCGAGGAGCTCGTGATGCCAAGCGTAAGGCTTTACAATCTATTCCGGAAAAACGGAGGGCAAGTGCAGCAGCGTTGGAGGAAAAAGATTGGGATGCAATGACCACTGTTTGGGACGAGGAAACTCCTGATGGCCTCCAGAAAAAATTATTCATGATAATATCAGTGGAATTGGCTTAGAGAGGTGGTGAGGGCAGCATGGCGTCAATACATCACTTCAAGGCAGAACAGCGAAATGACGGGGAAACAACTGGGAGAATTGAATACAATCCAATTTTCAGCAAGACCACACAAGGTGGTGATAAAAAATTATCAGACAGCAAGTGGCTGGTGGAGAATCGGGAAATCCCTGACAAGTGCCCAGTGAGACTGTTCCAGAAATTGAGAAAGAAGAGAGATGCCAATATCAAGAGCGACAGACTATTCCTGACCCAAAATCCATTCTGGAATAAAGTTCCAGGCGCTAGGTGGTACAAAGATTCCCCAGTAGGCCAAAACACGATTTCAAAGTGGGTTAAGGAGTCAGCACAAAAAGCTGGGCTTGACCTTGGTAACAAAAAAATCACCAATCACTCCAGTCGTGCAACAGCCGTCTCCAATCTAGCGAAATCGGGCCTGGGAGAGCAGCAGATAATCAAAATAACTGGACATGCCAACAGTAACTCCATCAAGCCGTATCTCCAACTCGACCAGGAACACCACGAATTAATTGTCAAGAAACTGCGAAGGAGTGAGCCTACTGCGGAAAATGCCATCAACAGCATAAACCTCATGCCATCTACCTCTTCTGGAACCATTACCGATAACTCTGACTTGAAGAAAACATGCACCAATGTTTACAACAATTGTATTTTTAATTGCACTAGCCTGAATCTTAATTGAATGTTGTTTTATTCATTATGAAATTCTTATTTGTTAACTGTTCATTTCATCTCATGGTGCAATTCTATTGGCCGACATTTGGGACGGAAAAATAATCCCCCGAATACCACACGAGCTTCAAAATTATCTGGCATTTCCCTCAAGGTTCCCTGCAAACAAATAAAGTCGTCAAGTTTTTCAGGAAAAATCACTCGCGCTTCGCGCTCGTGATTTTTTAACCTGAAAAACTTGACTCCTTCATTTGTTTGCAACGAACCTATCGGGAAATACTCGATAATTTTGAAGCTCTTGTGGTATTATAAGTGATTATTCTTTCTTGTAATTTTTATATCTAGGAAATTTAGCAAATTGTCCGGGTTTTTTGCTTCCATGGTGAATTGAATTGTGTTAAAAAGTGAATTCAGACAAATAAAAAAATTTTCAGTTTCCTCTCAGAGCCTAATCAGATACAAAAAACATCATCGACATATCTCTTCCAAAAAAGACCTTTTTTAAAAAAATTGTTTTTTGTGGAAAAAGTTTTGCTTTCTAGATAAGTCGTAAGAATTTACTTAACAGTGGTGATAGAGGCATATAAGAAGACCATCTAGTTGTTGATAAACTTTGTTGTTAAATTTGAAGAAACTTCGTTTCAGGCATATTTCCCGTAAAACCATTGTTTAACGTATAATTTGAGAGTGAGTGATAGATTTTTACGTAAAAGGTCTTTGATTATGTTTTTTATTTCTGTGTTTGGTTTGGAGGGAAATAAATTGACAGCATGGAAGGAAATAAGTTTTAAGTTAGAGGCGATTTTGAGAGATTCAAGTTCATCAGTAAGTTGAATAGTGTTTTTGAATATTTTGAGGTGTGTTGGATTAAATCTGGTAAATGTTATGTTAAGGTGTTTGCAGATTCGTTGCAGGTGCACTTATCATTGTAACAATGGGTCGTATTGGACAATCTGTTTTATGTATTTTAGGAAGGGTCTAGAGTAATTTAATTCTAGGATTCATAATGGTTTGTGAAGATTTGATGTCTGAAAGCAATTCTTTATGGCTTGTTTCACTGAATTTGGAAGTAGGATCAATTTTGAGTACCAGAAGGTTTTTTGAATCTAACAATTCTTGGATCTTATCCAAATAATATGATTTGTTGAGATTCGTTATCGTGTTACCTTTGTCAGCTTTTGAGATGAATAGTTCGCTTTCTGATTTTTTTTTGAGATTTGTTTGATTATTTTTTGTTCATGATTATTATTCTTAAGTGAACAGGTTGAAATAAGCTTTGCGCATATGTGTTTTTCTAGATTTTGATTTCAATGTATTCAGTGCTAATTCAGTATTTATTATTATATAATAACTTATTATTATCTATATGAAGTTTTGTTCATTATTTTCTTTTCACTCTTTTTTGCCAATATGCAAAAATATAGATCGAACGAAGATGGATGGAGCCTTCTAACCATGGTTTTTTTATTTTCTGATAAATTTCTCCCACCTCAGAAGAACAGTTCTAAATGACATGTGTTTCACTTTCGAATGGTAGAATACAAAATTCTGTATTTTTATTCATCATATAGTATGTTCTTCAATAAGTGATTCCGAATTTTAAATTTCAAAATGAAACATCTTTACTTACATATCCGAGAGGCATTTGGCATACTATAGTTGAAACTTCGGGAGCTAATGACGGATGAGTATTATAATTCATTATATGAGTTGATTAATAGTGTTTTTGTTGTGACCAGGATTGAAGACTAAATATTTGCTCTCTTTCAGAAAACGAACAATGCAAATAATACTCATATTTTCATGATGACAAAGTGAAATACTTTTGCAACGACTTGCGGATTTTCAGCATATCACTGACTCATCTTAAGCACCCCCTTAGGAAAAATGTCTCGAAAACCCCAAGTGAGTATAACTATGCTTCTAGCTTGTACTCCAGTACTTAATTTCAATTTCATATATGTATGTATTGACAAAGATCCTTTTCATGTTGAATCTATATATATATATATATATATATATATATATATATATATATAAAGTACCCACGATGAGAGTGCCTATTGGATAGGGGAGGCCCAGCAGAAGATCCCCAAACACCCAATGGGGGAAATACAAGTGCAGAAGTCAGACATAATCGACACACTCAAAAGGTCTAACAACTGGGCAGCTCCAGGCCCAGACAAGCTCCACAATTATTGGTGGAAGTACTTCGATAGTGTGCATGAAAAACTGACACTTCTTGTACAGGACGCCTTGAACAACCCCGCGTCTGTGCCTGCCTTCCTCACACTGGGAATCACATACCTTATACCAAAGGACGGCGACAGGAAAGACCCGAAAAACTACCGGCCGATCACTAGCCTCTCATCGTTATATAAAATCCTCACTGGAGTCAGCAGACACATCAGGAAACACAGCCTGATAACAGAAGAACAGGGGGGATGCCGAGAAAAAACGAAAGGATGCAAAGGACTCCTACTAATCGACCATGTAATCACCAAGCAGGCTCGAAAGAGACTTCGAAATATATCTATCGCTTGGGTGGATTACAAAAAGGCGTTCGACTCCATCCCACATACGTGGCTCTTGAAGGTGCTGGAAATGCATGGAGTAGCTGGGAGCGTTATAGAGCTCCTGAGACACCTGATGAAGACATGGAGGACATCGCTGCAAGTGCGAATGGGAGAAATGCTTATAGAATCAGAACAAATAAAGATTAGCCGGGGAATATTTCAGGGTGACACATTAAGCCCCATCTGGTTTTGTTTAGCACTCAATCCGCTTAGCATTATCCTGAAAAACACCAAGTACGGATATGTTGTGAACAAAAGCAGACAGATAGCTATCTCGCATCGCATGTTTATGGACGACCTGAAACTCTATGGCGCAAACCCAGAACAACTAAGAAGAATGCTGGAGTTGGTCACAGCTTTTAGCCAGTCAATAGGGATGGAGTTGGGGATCAATAAGTGCGCCGTATTGGATGTCCGAAGGGGTAAGATCGAGGACAATAAGGAGGGGACAACACTGAGCAATAACATAACCATACCAGCTCTGAGTAAGGAAGTCCCATATAATTACTTGGGAATCAAGCAGGCATTGGAAATAAAAACCCCTGAAATGAAACAATGCTTCAAAGAAAAGCTGCTGACCAGAGTTTCCCTGCTCCTTAAGGCACAGCTTAACTCAAAGTCCCTCTTTACGGCCATTAACATCTGGGCAATCCCAAGCATGACGTATTCGTTCGGAATCCTCAGTTGGTCAACAACTGACCTCCGCGCGCTGGATAAAGATATCAGGTCAATGCTGACAAAATATGGAGTTCACCATCCCCACTTCTCTACAATCAGGCTTTACCTTCCGCGACATCAAGGAGGAAGAGGACTAACGAGCTTAGAGGAAGCTCACGGAAAAAACGTCAGTGATCTAAGAGAACACTTCCTGAGGAACAACTCACCTTTCTTCAGAGCGATCTGTGAGGCTGATGATAAAATGTTCGCGCTAAAGCTCGCTGAACCGACATATCAGCTCTCCTGGCCCTCTGTGGAGGAACGTATCCAAGAGTGGAGCGCCAAGGCCTTGCACGGCAGATACCCTACTCACCTGCAAAGTAGAGAGGTAGCAAAAACAGAGTCGATAACTTACCTGCGTGCGGGCTATCTATACCCGGAAACGGAAGGAAGGCTTTTGGCGATTCAAGATCAAGTGATGCCCACCAGGATGTACATGAAGCATATCGTCAAACAAGCGATTCCATCAGATCGGTGTCGGAGGTGCGCCCAGGGCGCGGAGTCTATACAGCATGTCACCTCCTCGTGCCCCATACTCGCTCCTAGGGAATATCTTGATAGGCACAACGCGATGGGAAAGATATACCACCAGCAGATTGCCCTGAAGTTAGGATTGCTTCAGAATGAGGTGGAACAACATTTATACTCACCTAAAGTCCTCCTGGAGAATCAGCGCTATAAGGTGTATTGGGACGCAACGCTGGTGACCGACAGAGGAGTGGCTCACAACAGACCAGATATTGCCATCTTCGACAGTGAAAAGGAAACATGTTTGCTGCTGGACTTCACTATACCCGCAGATGATAGTTTGGCGAGCGCATACTCGGAGAAGATAACAAAATACTCTGATCTCGCCTTCCAACTCCGTGAAATGCACCGGTTGAAATCTGTAAACGTGCTCCCGCTGATTATATCGGTGAATGGGTTGATAGAAAAGCACTTACCTGAGAATACTCGGAGACTCTGCCTGGATCAGCGCGTGATTTCCGGTTCGCAAAAACAAATAATTCTGAGTACGACAAGAATAGTAAGAAAATTTCTCCAAGGCCCGTAGCGGCGGTGCACACCTTGGTAAATAACCCGGCGTGCATAGCATAGGACCCGTAAAAGACACGGTGGTTAAAAAAAAAAATATATATATATATATCTCAGTCAAATTGAATATAAGGAAAACAAATGTTAACTTCCGCTATTTAGCGGAAGTTAACATTTGTTTTTCCCAGTTGAATTGGTTGAATTGAATTAATTACGCAATTGGTGAGAACGACAAATTAGAAATATCTTGAACACTTTGTTTTATAGCTTCATTAGTGTCTGAATTTCTAACATTTTTGACAGAATTTTTTTCTTTGATCATCAAAGCATCAACGCCTATTCAAATTTTTTCCTATCATTATGTATTGGTGGATTACTTGAACAATCATAGCTGCCATCCGCTGAACGTAATACGTTGCCATTATAAAGCCTCAATTTAGATAGTTCCTTCCATAATTTCGCAACATAGCTGTTTCATGTTCTTTTATAATAGCCTAACCTATAAATCTGTAAAAAAATATATGTGTCTTATGTAAGAAGCTTATATTCCGCTAGAAAATCCAAATTGGATCATCCACGAACTTTCCTCATGCACGTCAGTCTGCCAAAATCTGTGGAGGATAGGATTACTATTCTCCGAGAAATGAAATCTTAATAGCCAGGACAAGAAATTGACTCGGTTTTTTTCGATATTTTCAGAGTATATCTCGATACATATAATCTTGCATTATCTAATTGGAAAAGTGGATTATGGAGATCATAATTTGACGTCTTCCAACTCGAGGCATTTTGATAAATATATTACCCTGATACTCTTAGATTAGATTAAATGGTGGCCGAAACCCGTTCAACTAGGAAATTTCTTTCCCACCTGAACAAGATTTGAACCCACGACCTTTCGATTACGAGCCTTACTTCTGAGCTATCGACAGTATGTCAGTCAGAAGATAGGACATACATAAGTCATCACTACTTCCTACAATAATCGACTGGCCACATTACACAATACTGCTCTTGTTTTTTCATGAGGGTCTTATTTAATCAATACTCGAGCCATATCCAAAATTGAATAATTTGTTTGGATAGTATAAATTTCTGAATCCGTCATGAAGGACCAGACGCCTGCTTCCAATCACAATATTATAAGTCTTCATTAACGGAATCAATCCAATTTGCCGAATGTGGACGAATATGTCGAATCGCAAAACGACAAAACCGATAGCTTTCATTGCAAAGATGAGTCTTAACGATACTTGGGCGTCAACTCTTTTTATCAGTTCTGCATACGAGGTGCACCTTTTCATTTTTAATTGGCTCTTCGCTGCGCTTCGTTTTCATTAATTGCAATAACGACAAAAATCAATGCATTCTGCGGTCACTTCCTTGTCATATAGGCACAATAATTGGCTTCTTAATTTTCGAACAGTTTTTTTCTAACATAAGACGAGAGACGGGGGACTTATAAGGCTCTGGTCGATCCGGGCAAGTTTTGATAAAACTGAGGACCAATTGGCGGGTTAATTTGCATATTTTAATCTGTGCAGTGTGTATGCATCTGGAATGCTATTATAATTAGGTGGAAAAAGAGCATGAGCTGCTTAAGATCCGAGGAGAGCATCTCTATATCGTAACTGTACACTTAATTGCCAGAAATGAGTGACGGGTTTCCGAATTTAAAGAGGATGGCCGAACTGCTCAATCGGTCTCGTGCTATTACAGGTTAGTGATGATTTCATATTGGCTTCGATGATACAGTGCGTAAGAGCCAATATCTTTATATTTTGACGAGAAACTGCAGAAAGAACAGTGGCGTAGCTATTGATTA
Source organism: Megalocaria dilatata (assembly GCA_034642435.1). Classification (NCBI taxonomy): domain Eukaryota; kingdom Metazoa; phylum Arthropoda; class Insecta; order Coleoptera; family Coccinellidae; genus Megalocaria; species Megalocaria dilatata. The sequence continues at coordinate 13,815,173 of CM067858.1, forward strand.
CTTGGATGAAGAGAAGCTAATACATTTACCCTGTATTTGACAACTCTTCGTGTCAGAGCTTCTCAACAGAAGTATGAATTTTGTTCCTGTAAAATTTAGACCAATTTTGTAAATCACAGCTAAATTAGAAACATTGGGAATCAGTTATCTTCAACCAGGTCTGTAACAAAACGATTGAGGCTACGTGCTCGTAGTAGGCGATCATTCGTTACAGGTTCCCATGTAGCTAAGTAGACAAGTTTAAGTCGTAAATAAATAATCTGGTATTAAAATGCTGTAGAAGCAAATTAAGAATACTTAACAAGAACACAATTGATCTGTAACTCAGAAAAGTTATTAGTACGTGTACAGAGGGACTAAAAGAACTAGGATGAGAAGTTTTGAAAGCAATGTGTGATGTGCAAAATCTATTCCCAATTTTATAAATTGTAACGTTAAAAAACGCTACACTGCTGATTTGAATTTCAATCGCTACAAAACACTTCAATAATGTGATTAACCTAAGACCATCAAGAAGTTTGAAGTTTCCGCAAAGAAAGTCGACGTTGTTATCGCATGCGCTGTAGAGTTGCAAGAAGTGTAGAATATTCCAGATTTCTTTCTTTTCGTACTATAAGGTTGCACGAAGATACACCTTGTGGTATTTTCATCGAATTAACGTACCCAGTTCATGAAAATCGTGGAATTTTTATTGTTTCTTATAAGACTTATAATCAAAAGGCGTCTTAGTACCGCATGGTCTTAGTACCGGATGATCTTAGAACTGGACAAGCTTGGTTCGGAATCCTCTTTTTGCTGGAGTGCCTTTTTGGTTGGATTATCTTAATACCAAACAATCTTTCTTGTGCCGGAATTATAGTACGTATTACCGAACCATCTTAGTTCCGGATACTTTACTGGTCATTTGGAACAGATTGAAACTGAAGACCTACTGATTATATGCAGAATAGGAACTATCGTTGGAGAAAGCACTATCACTTGCTTTACTATGGAAAACAATATTCCTCAAAGATGAGTCCTCATGTAAATCTCGGATATCAAGCTAACTGTAAACCTGTATTATATTGTGAATAAGAGTTATTCAATTGTGAAGTTGAAATAAATGGAAAGGGAGTAAGAGTTTGCATTTTCACTATCAGATTGACAATTTGGGATTCATGCAGGAAAGACAAGTTTCATTTATCTTTTCATTGGCGCACTATGAGGAATTTTACGAATTAGGATATTTTATATGCGGACGGATAAATTTGTTAGCGCAAACTTCTTTTTAACATAGCATTCACTGTGGTGGGTTAGGGATTTGGTGTCAAAATGTATTTAACTTGACCTCAGAATCCAATGAACGATTTTTAAATATGTAAATGACATAATGTTCGGTTCCATGTTGGGTAAAAAATAGACAATGCTATGCCTTAACTGGCGTAAGAATATAGAAATGAAGCCTATCCAGAACACAAATGATCTCCTCATACGCAAAAGCTAAACTTGAGCTTCTGGGGCATTTTTACAGGAGATCTTGTATAATATCAACAATATTAACAACAGCATCAATTTGTTTCACTTCAATTGGTTTGGAAATTGAGAATTTCAGTTATATCAAGTTGGTTTCTTACAAGTTTTCATTCGAAAGAAAAGCTACGTTTACACGTGAAACTGATATTGTAACTGTCGGAAGAGATTGTTGAAAAAAATCCTTGGAAATTAGATTAAATTAGGAGATAAAAATTTGAAAAAAATTTTGCTTCGAAAATTTGACCAAACAGACCTTTCTTATATTTTTATTTTCCCTTTCAAATCTGTTATTTTCAATCCAAACTATTTTAAATCTGATGAGCATTTCATTCAGAATTAGTTCGAAATTAAAGATAAAGAAAAATTTGCGCAAAAATTATTTCACATTTTGCTCCCTTCTCCTAACCAAGAACTTTGAAGGTGAAAGTTACTGATGAAGAATCCAAGGTCCAATTTTGTCCGGCCGATCTGGTAGGAGCATTATACAGAAGGTCTCTAAAAAGTTTGAAAAAATTGAATTTTTGTCCCCTAAATATTTGTGACTTATGTTTTCAAAGGCTCCATAATCTAGAGTTATGATAATGATATAACAGTAATGATAATATAATAATAATTAAACTTTAATAATACACACTGGTATTGCGTTCTTTTTTAACGTATACCATAATAGCAGTTATTCATTGTTAGACGTATTCACATTTCTCTCTTGATAGATTGACAAGGTGATGAAATACAGTTGTCTGTAGTCCACAACCTCGCTTTCTACAAAAAGCAGGTCCGATTTATAACAATTTAACCTATTCAAAATATTTTTTGATATCCAATTTTGAGTCTGCTCTATTTTTTGGACGTAGAACTCAATAATGAATATACCCTTCCAACTTAGAATACCCTACCAAGTAAAGAGCTCTAAACAAATTAGGACTACAATATCTTTTAAGAGAATTAAGCAACATTATTAATGAATGTTGTTTTTTTTTCACTATATATTCGATGTAGTTTTTCCACCTAAGAATAGTTTGAATGAACTACAAGTTATTGAACGGAGTCAGCACATCCAATATTAGAGGACTTTCCCCCCTTTCTTTATATTGAATTGAATCTGTCCTTACTTGGTGAAAATCTATATTAAATAATATTTAAATAAGGTTATTCTCATTTTCACAAATTTTTATTGTTATATAAGAAAAACAAATGTTAACTTCCGCTATTTTATTGATTAAGTTAAAATACTCACCTGATGAAGTCATGGTATGACGAAACAATTGTTGTGAAAATCAATAAAATAGCGGAAATTAACATTTGTTTTTCTTATATTGAAGATGAATTTCCGTCAAGTAAAGACCGAGACAATCAAAAATTTTATTGTTATGTTTACAACAATCGTTTCGCTATCACAGTAGAATCATCATGCAAGATTACATTTTGAATATTATATTTATTCAAAATGTAATAATAATGTTTGGTTCGAAAAAATACAATCAAATTCTCTGTCGGGAAAAAACTATTAAAATTATTTTCCGACCAACCTTATACATTCACCAACATACTTGTTATGATTCCTAAGTTTGGGCAAATCTTACAACTGCCATTTATGTTCTAATTGAATGTTATTTTCTTTAATTATAAACACAACGAACTTATTCATTGTAAAATCTTAAAGATATCTATTTGAAATCACTAAAACAAATGTTAAGTTCTCATGTTACGTCGGTGCTGTATTAGTTTGGACATCCAACTCATACGTCATACGAGAATTCTCTTCGTTTGCGAATTGGCATCATGTGAAACAATGATCCAACGTTTTACTATTGGTTTAAATATGAACACCGATGTACCTGAGATCACATGAAGAAACAACAAGAAACACTTACCAAAATACAACTGATCTTCTAATTGGAAAAGTCGGCTATCTACAGTTTGCATTTTGAAGTAGAAGTTATTTCGAGTCTGGCAACATATCTGTAATTTGGGTTTTGACTGAAAGCAAGTTTTATAATTGACTTACGCTTGAACAAAATTGGGAAATATTGAAAACTTATCTCCAAATTGTTGCATCTTTTATACAAACTGTTTGGAATTCACGTGGAATAATCAATAGAGATTGCTCTCACGGCAATTTGTGAAACAATCCGTTCGCGTTCTTGTGCAGTAAGCACACCTGAAAACATTGCTATTGTAGCCCAGAATGTGGCCGAACATCCATCAACATCAACTCATCATCGTACTCAAGAACTGACTATTTCTTGCACTTCTCTTAGGAGAATTTTGCATGAAGACCTCGGTATGAAGGCTTATGAAGTTCAACTAGTGTAAGAAGTGAGCACATGAAACAGAAAGTTTTTTCTTTTAATAGTTGAGGCATAATTTCAATAACATCTCGCATATTAATAACTTCTTCATCAAATTACACTGAATTAAATTCTAAATCCATCCAGGTAGCTTTACAATGATTCGTCGTCAATCTTCGGGTTGATTTCATGAATTTCTAAACTATTTTCATCAGTTCCAATTGCACAAGGACGACTTACGAAAAATTTATCATCGATTTATATCTCACTAATGTTGAATGAATAAAACCACCCAAAGGCTCGTGTTTTGCGGAGGCATTGTGCCTGCATGTAGTTTCAATATTTTTTAAGCTGGTTTTATCGAGCAAGAAGCAATGCCAATCTAAATAAATATAATATTCAAAATGTAATCTTGCATGATGATGCTACTGTGATAGCGAAACGATTGTTGTAAACATAATAAAAATTTCTGAAAATCAGAATAACCTTATTTAAATATTACCCTTTCTTTATATTCAAAGAATTATAGGGTGGCATTATACTTAGGGTATTGACACAAATATTGAAATTAGTTATCTCAGACTTTAACGTTAATATTATAGATATCAGAACGTATACTAAATTACCAAAAGCACCTTCCGTCACGCTTCAAATCATTCTTATACTCGTGCTAGTAAAATGCCGCCCTATCATTAGCAAAAAAAAATTGTGATACTTCAGTACTCATATGAAATATATCAATAATATAAACCAAAAAAACTTTCAAAATCACATTTAGAATTAATGGTAATGAACATGATCGTCAAACCATATTTTTAAACAGACTATTGGATGAATGAAAGTTTGAACGCGGTGTCCGTTCATATATTTCCAGGAGTAATACTAGAAGTCAAAGTAAGAAGAAAACTTTCTATCAAGTTAGGTCCTAAAATCCATCTATGCACGCTAGAGCTTCTTCAACATGACCTCCAAAATTCAATAAACTAGAGATATCTTTGTTAAAATAGGGTGAATTCAAATGAAATTCAGTATATGGAAGTTTTTGGATTAACCGAATCGTCTGATGATTGAAAAACTTACTGATTCTCATCACTGACGGAAATAATAGGGGGTCTTTCATAAAATTACTTCTAATTTTTGATTGAGTGATTAAATTGAAATTATAATCAAAGAAATAGACTCCCCATATATTTTGAAGAAAAAAAAATAACCTTTGTTGAAAGCCTTACGGAGCACCATTCTCGATAAAAAAGTGATTTTTTGATGATCTGTATTTTAACTGAGCCATGGACATTATTGCTGAAGAATTTCAAAGTGACAGACACCTTTTCAGATACTGAATTTTTTCAGCCGTTGTTACTATTTGGTAGTTGATCATAATCAAAACAAATTGTAGAAATTACTATGTTTTACTACCAAAAAATATATATTACACATTTTCTTATGACTCGAGTTTCGGGAAATGAACTGATGTCTGATGATGGGATAGTAATTTCTACAATTTGTTTTAATTAATGACAGACACCTTATATTTCTCGAGATAAGCAGTCCATGGTTCAGTTAAAATGCATATCATCACAAAATCAATTTTTTCTCGAGAATGGTGTGCCGTAACGATTTCAATGGGAGGTACAAAAATGGATGAGGAGTCTATTTCTTTAATTAAAATTTCAAGTTGATCTCTCAGTCAAAAATTCGAAGTGATTTTATGACAAACCCCCCTGTTATCTCCTTCACTGATGAGAATCAGTAAGTCACCAGACGATTCAGTTCATCCAAAAACCTCCATGCACTGAATTCTATTCGAATCCACCAAATTTTTTTTGACAAAGATATCCCATCTTTATTGGATTTTGGTGGTCATGTTGAAGAAGCTCTAGCGCTCATAGGGTGCGTTTAGGTCCTAAGTAGATATGAAGTTTTCTTCATTTTTTGACCTCTAGAGTCACTCTCTGAAAAATATGAACGTTAAATCTGGAACCCTGTATATGTATTTTGTTTATTGTTTTTATTGGGGTTCGTTTGGATGCTAAACCAATTAACTCCCAATGACGAGGAGCTGTATCAGATTTTTCCAGGTTCTTTTCTGGAGAATGTGCTAACTATTTTTTTAAAAGGAAACTAAAGAAGACCTTTTTGAATTCCACGTGGAACATTTTTTGCGGACTGAATTTGTTAGACCTTAATATCAACTTGAAACAAACTTGTATTGGGCGATAGATTCAGGTAATTTTGGTCAATACTTACTACTGTTTTCCTTTGATTCTTCATTAGTTTCCGCTCATATGTGGTGATAATCTATATATCTATAAGGTGATACAGTATTTTCTAAGGCATACCTATTATTAAATTTAATCCTAAAAAGTTTTCAAGAGATCTGTTAGCTTTAATCGGTAGAGGTTTCTGAGAATTTATGTTATCTGTAATATTTAAAAAACTCTTTTCAATATATACTGAGCTATTGGGTCTACAAAAACAATTCACCTTCCTATTTCTCACAATCGACATCCTGTAACAAAACCACCAGTTTTTCGAATGCAGGTTGCCTCAAACCAATTAATGAATTCTTGCAGCATTCTGGGGGCATGTTCAGTTACTCGAAAAATATAAAGAAATTACCAATTAAAAATGTCCGAGAACTGCAATTGTAGCTAACCACATAAACGGATGATTTATTAATGCGATCCACTAAGTTTTTATTTTTTTTGTCGACGTGGTCTGGATGTCGTCTCGCGAATATTTTGACAATTATCTGATGCAGAGACCAGTCGGCTACCTCCATATGCAGACTAGTTCTCGAATAAGTGCACTGTAATTTGTCACAATGTAATCGAGATTTAAACGCCGTTTAGCCCATTAAGACCACTGTTTCGCATTCTGATATCGTAATTGCAGGCCGTTGTTTGTGGTACAGATAATTTGTGAAATTGTTGAATATTCAGGGATTCTGTGGTTAGGAGCATCACGGGAATGTGGAGGAAAATTCTTCCCAGAGAATGCAGTTTTTCTATGAGATGGTTCAGATGCACTCGCAATTGGTCACAAAACGCTCAGTATATTTTACGAGGGAATATTCGAAAGAAACTTCACTGATAGGTTTAATAATACCTTGTTTTATCTGATGAGAGTGACGAGTATGGACAGTTCAGTGGTACAGCATTGTACTCGTGACCGGAAGGTCTGGGTTCGAATCCTGTTTAGGTGGAAAAGAGATTTTGTAGTTGAACGGATGGCCGCAATCTTTTCACTGTTGGGTCAAAAATGAACAGTGCTGTGACCTAAGGTGGCTCAAGATCGCAGTAACAAAGCCTTTCCAGAACACAACTGAACTCCTAACTCGCACAAGCTGAAAAAGCTTCTGAGGGATTTCACAGAAGATCAGAGTATCAGGATAATAATAATAATAATTAAAAAATAATAAAATTACCATTTCCAAGTCATAAGAGCGTTTCGAAGAATGAAGTTTTTGTCTAAAATGATCTTATGACCGGTGTTTTTTGTGATTGAGCTATTTTGTAATTGGCAGTGCTTCTTGCTCGATAAAACCAGCTTAAAAAATATTAGAAACTACATGCAGGCACAATGCCTCCGCAAAACACGAACCTTTGGGTGGTTTTATTCATTCAAAATTAGTGAAATATAAATCGATGATAAATTTCTCGTAAGTCGCCCTTCTGCATTTGGAACTGATGAGAATAGTTTAGAAATTCGTGAAATCAACCCGATTGACGACGAATCATTGTAAAGCTACCTGGATGGATTTAGAATTTAGTTCAGTGTAATTTGATAAAGAAGTTACTAATATGTGAGATGTTATTGAAATTATGCCTCAACTATTAAAAGAAAAAATTTTCTGTTTCATCTGCTCACTTCTAACACTAGTTGAACTTCCTAAGCCTTCATACCGAGGTCTTCATGCAAAATTCTCCTAAGAGAAGTGCAAGAAATAGTCAGTTCTTGAGTACGATGATGAGTTGATGTTGATGGATGTTCAGCCACATTCTGGGCTACAATAGCAATGTTTTCAGGTGTGCTTACTGCACAAGAACGCGAACGGATTGTTTCATCACATAACGATCTAGTTTTGCGACAAATTGGTCCACAAATTGCCGTGAGAGCAATCTCTATTGAATATTCCACGTGAATTTCTAACACTTTGTATAAAAGATGCAACAATTTGGAAATAAGTTTTCAATATTTCCCAATTTTGTTCAAGCGTAAGTCAAATATAAAACTAGCTTTCACTCAAAACCCAAATTACAGATATGTAGTCAGACTCGAAATAACTTCTACTTCAAAATGCAAACTGTAGATAGCCCACTTCACCAATTAGAATATCAGTTGTATTTGGGTAAGTCTTTGTTGTTGTTTCTTCATGTGATCGCATGTACATCGGTGTTCATATTTAAATCAAAAGTTAAACGTTGGATCATTGTTTCACATGATGCCAATTCGCAAACGAAGAGAATTCTCGTATGACGAGTTGGATGTCCAAACTAATACAGCACCGACGTAACATGAGAACTTAACGTTCAAGTTTTAGTGATTTCAAATATATATCTTTGAGGTTTTACAATGAATAAGTTCGTTGTATTTATAATTAAAGAAAATAACATTCAATTAGAACATCAATGGCAGTGTAAGATTTGCACAAACTCAGGAATCATAACAGGTATGTTGGTGAATGTATAAGGTTGCTCGGAAAATAATTTTAATAGTTTTTTCCCGACAGAGAAATTGATTGTATTTTTTCGAACCAAACTTCACATTTAAGCCGCACAATCATTATATATTTTGAGAGCTGATTATAGCCAGGCTGGTTTGTGTGTGAAAACGTTCAATTAATTCTACGCAGTAATTTTTGGTACCCTTTTAAATATGAAGAGAAATAAGCAGCATTTCGTCAAATTTTACTTTTTCACTGAAGAAAAGGCAAAAATCCTGTTCAAGCCAGAAAGAAATTAACCGATGAGAATGGAGAAGATATGTTGACAGTACGTCAGTGCCAGAACTGGTTTGCAAAATATCGATCCGGCAATTTGGATGGCGAAGATTCACCACGTTCCGGAAGGCCGGTTGCAGCTGATAAATATACGATAAAGGCATAAGTTGATGCAAATCAGCGAATAACAAAACGTGAGTTCGGTGAGAGGTTGATACACGAATTCATCTGATTATGACCAATTGGAAGGCCTGGGTTTAACCTCGAAGCTCGATATATGGTTCCACATGTTCTCACGGAGAGAAATTTGTGTCGTCACGTTGACGTCTGATGAACTGATCCATTCTTGAAGCGCATTTCTACTGGGGACGAAAAATGGGTTGCATATATCAATTTCAAACGCAAGAGATCATGGAGCAAAAAGATGAAGGCGCTCATAGCAAAATCCATTTGGTGAGATTTTAAGGAATTGGTTTTTGTTTGAACTTTTACACAACAATTAATTTGGAAGTCTACTGTCATCAGCTGGATACACTGAACGATGCACTTCAACCGAAAAGGCCAGAATTAATCAACAGAAAAGGTGTAGTGTGCCACCAAGATAATGGGAGACCTCATACAAGTTTGGTTGCTCGCCAAAAGCTTTTACAGCTCACCATATTCTCTAGATCATGCGCCTTCGGATTATTATTTGTTCCGGTCATTGCAAAATTCTTTGGATGGTTAAACCTTTACTTCAAATGAAGAGATCAAAAATGAACTGGATCAGTTATTTGCCAGCAAAGACCAAAAATTTTGTGAGCGTGGAATCATGCTATTACCAGAAAGATGGCAAAAGGTGTTCGACAAGAATGATTAATATTTAATTTCATAAAATATTTATTCAATTAACGAAAATTGTCTTTTTAATAAAAACGAAATTACTTTCCGAACAACCAATACATGTCTAGTTTTATTAGGAGTACAAATAAGTTTCCGCCGTTTTATTGTAGATGGCGCGGCACGGAGTTTCGGTTAGCTTTCGCAGATGATAACCGGCTTAAAAAATAGTTTGGACATTCAAGAACGACATAACCTATTAATATCATTGATTTTATATTGGTAAAATATAATATTTATAAGTTGAAAATGTCAAAATTTGAGCCAAGTAAGCGTCATTCGCGGGAAATATTAGTTTACTTCTTTAATTTAAAGAAATCTGCTGATGAGGTGCATCAATTGCTCCTAGAAGCAAATGGTGAGGGTGCTTTGAGTGAGAGAACGTGTCGAGAGTGGTTTCAAAAGTTTAAAAACGGTGATTTCGACGTAGAAGACAAAGATCGCAGTGGAAGGCCAAAAATTTAAGAGGATGCAGAATTGGAGGAATTATTGGAGGAAGATTCATCTCAAACACAAAAATAACTTGCTTTAACATTAGAAGTCACTCAGCAAGCAGTCTCACATCGTTTAAAATCATTCTTCTATAATAAATATTTAATTTGTGTTAAAAAACGGCGGAAACTTATTTTTACTCCTAATATTATCTTCAGGTAACTTAAATGATGAACCATTGTTTAAAACATTTCGCATATCTTGAATTTATATTACGTTGGTATTACACTAAATTCTAAGAAAGAAATTTTAGACTCTAGTAAATGAAATAAGTGTCTGTTCATTTTTGTAAAAGAAAGACTTCAGTTTCAACCAAAGTATGGTATAAAATTCAATAATTTCGATTAAATATGACACTAGTTATTTAGTATCTAGTGATCTAGGGCATATACAAACTTTAATTCTGAATGTGTTCAAGAGATTTAGTTAGATTAAGATCTCTACAGGTTTCAGAGAATTAATCTGTAATGATGCACATATTTGTTTGAATGCGTTCGTTAATGAAAAAAATGCCGTTATTAAAGCGAAAATAACCCAGAAGTGTTACATGAAATTCCGTTGCATTTCGAAAAACTCACTGTGTGATGCATTTTATGGTCGGACCTTATTTATTCCGGAATGAGGATGGAACATCCGTAACCGTGAATGACGACATCTATTTGATATGATGTTTCATTAATTCCTACGGCCAGAATTCAGTAGAGAGAATATCAGTATTATTCAGAAATATGACGCTACATTCCATTATATATAGCTGATGCTACTACACTCATTTTGGCAAGGAAAAAGTTTGACGATAGGATTATCTCATGACGATGATTTGTGAATTGGCCGCTTGGACACCAAGGTTATATGATCTGACACCTCTGGATTATTTTCTTTCGAACTAGATGAAAGCAGACGTCTATACCAATAAGCCGCAATTTTAGATCATTTGGCAGATAATATTTATCCAGTAATGGGCGAAATAAAGCCAGATTTATCGCACAGCATGGTAAAAATACCGGAGCGATCGACTGCGTCAGTGCGAACGAAACCGTAGAGGATGTTTGGATGTCGTTATTCAGAATATATCTGCATTTTTTTTAACTTCAGAATTAAGTTGATATGTCAAATATTTGTTGTTCTATTCAAAATTAAAATCCTATCATTCCTAATGAAAGACCCTTCAAAAGAAGTACGACTAATGTCAAAACAAATTTCTTTATAATTATCACTTCTCCTCCAGTTGACCCTAACAAAAGTAATAATTTTCAACTGAAATATTATAATATTGAATTATTCAAATTGCAATCTAATTTTCAACCCTTTACACCAATTCAAATCACTAACGCCTCCACAAAGTTGAAAATAGGAATAAAATTTGTATTTTATAATCAATAAGAGAACTATCCGATGATTATAAAGCTTTGAAATAACAACTGCTACTAATACTTTTCAAACTCTGAGGAAAAACCACGAAAATATGGCTTATGTTAAGTTATTACAATATTAGTTTTTATTCATTTCAACTGTGAAAATTATAGAGAATTTAGAAGATGCTTCCCATTGACTATTTTGAATGATTATTCTCAATAAATAATAGTTTTCCATCAATAATTTCTGCTGAAACGTTCAATTATTTCAAGCTATTAGGTTGTTCGGAAAGTAATTTCGTTTTTTACAAGAAAATGAAAGACAATTTTCGTATAATGAATGAAAATTGTATTCAATTATATATTGACCATTCTGATCCAACATCTTTGGTAATTTTTCTGGTAGTAGTATGATTTCACGCTCATAAAATTTGTTGGTCCTTGCTGGCAAAAAACTGATTCAGGTGATTTTTGACTTCTTCATTTGAAGTGAAGGTGTCGCCGTCCAAAATATTTTGCAGAGATCGGAACACATAATAATCCAAAGGCGCCAGTTCTGGAGAATATGGTAGGTGTAGCAGTGTACCCCATTCAAGCTTTGGCGAGTGACCAAACTGATATGACGTCTCACATTATCTTGGTGGAACGCTACACCTTTTCTGTTGATTAATTCCGGTCTTTTCTGTTGAAGTGCATCATTCAGTTTGTCCAGCTCCTAACGGTCGACTTCCGAATCAATTATTGAATTGAATCAGTGCTTACTTGGTGAAAATACAAATTAAATAATATTTAAATAAGGTTATTCTGATTTTCACAAATTTTTATTGTTATGTTTACAACAATTGTTTCGCTACACAGTAGCATCATCAGGCAAGATTACATTTTGAATAACTTTGAATAGTTATACAAAATGTAATCTTGCCTGATGATTAGGCAAGATTACATTTTAAATAACTTTGGATAGTTATTCAAAATGTAATCTCTGATGATGCTGTTGTGATAGCGAAACGATTGTTGTAAACATATCAATAAAAATTTGTGAAAATCAGAATAACCTTATTTAAAAATTATCCGAATCAATTGTTATGTTATCCGGTAAAAGCCAAAAAAAAAATGTTCCTTTAAAATCCCACCAAATACCTTTTTTTGATGGATATTGGCTTTCGAAATACTTTGAGCTGGTTCGTCTTTTTTGCTCCATGTTTGACATTGTTGTTATATACAACCCATTTTTCGTCCACAGTAATGATGCGCTTCAAAAAGGGATAATTTTTGTGACGTTTGAAAAACAAATCACAGACGTCAACGCGACGACATAAATTTCTCTCCGTGAGGACATGGAGAACCATATATCGAGCTTCGAAGTTAAACCCAGGTCTTAAAACCAGTGGTCGTAATCAGATAAATTCGTTAAATTTAGCCTCTCACCGATCTCGCGTGTTGTCCGCCGTTTTGAATCGACTAATGCCTTTATGGTGTCATTATCAGCTTCAACCGGCCTTCCGGAATGTGGTTCATCTTCGACATCAAAATTTCCAGATCAAAATTTTGCACACCAGTTCTGGCTGGCACTGGCGTACGGTCAAAACATCTTCTCCATACACATCGGTTATTTTCTTTCTGGCTTGAACAGCATATTTACCTTCTTTATAGTACAAAGTAAAAAAATAACGAAAATTCTGATTTTTATTTTCCACATTTAAAAAAACACCAACCAAAAACTTCTCCGTAGAATTATTTGAACTTTTTCACAAACAAACTTTATATCAGAACATATAACGATTATGCTGCTTAAGTGTTAAGTTGGGTTCGAAAAAATACAGTTAAATCTTCTACCGGAATAAAGCGAAATTACTTTCCCAACAACCTTATACATACAGAAATTGGAGTTATAAAATTTTTCCTTAAATTCTATAAAACTCTTCGAGTCTTGGTGAAGGTTGAACTCGAAAAAATTAAAAATCAGAAAATTTTCAGCTCAACAAAAGAATAGATAATATTACCATTAATAATGTACATTAATATTCATACTATGCTGCTGACAAATCTTCCACATTTAATGATATTAAGTGTAAAGAATTACTTGGTATGTAGAGATTTTTGAATTCTTCGGATGTAATTGATTAAACTTTAATCAATTAGTATTCAAATTCTTGGTTGAGCAAACTTCAAATGGGGTTGAAAGAGGATGTATATTAGAATTTAGTGGTTTATTTACAGCCTAAGTACATATATTACAAGTTTGAATTGTTTACCCAAATTGAGGGAGTTGTTTCGGTGCAGTAATGAACTCTTATTGCGGTAAAAACACTATTTTGTTCGTGGAATAGTCCTTGTTTGAGCTTTTTCACCGTTGTTCAGTTTTCTGAATTCACTTTTATTGTTTTCACTTTTGGGATCACTTTTCACAAATTAATATCTAATTACGAATAGATAATGTAGATAATACATTCACTTCCTTTACTGCCTCTACTGCATTATGGGTTACTAAGAGAGAGAGAGATCCTTGGAAGGTTCAAGTGAAATTCGAATATAAAATAATTCAAGAGTAGAGATAAATGTATTTCATGAGTTAAGAGAACTTAAAACTCGCGAGTGGTTCATTTTATGCTTTTTGGGCAAGCGACAAAATGCGACTATTTTGGGGATGTTTCTTCAAGGGTGCTTTGTGGCTAACTTAGATGAGAGGACTGTTTGATTATAACTGGAGAGACAAAGAGAAATGTAATTAGAACCTACTTCTAGAGAATGTTTGTGGGCACAGAACTTAATGTTCGGAGAGAGAATATTGCCCGACGGTTTGGGCGAAGCGCAAAGAGAGGGCAAACGAACGGCTTCGAGGGATGTGTTCAACTGTAAACCTTTTGGCCAACTGTTTATACAAGGTGAGTATCGCGTGAGCGTCTGGTCGAGTGTATGTCTTCAAATGTGTCTTTTTGCTAACTGCTTTATATAGGGTGGGTATCGCGTGACCGTCTGGTCGAGGGACTGTTCAACTGTGAACCTTTCGGCTAACTGTAGTGAGGAAATTGTTTTATTGTAACTTGAGAAACAAAGAGAAAATATGTTCACAGCTTACTTGCTTATACAGGGTGAGTATTGCGTGACCCTTCTGGTTGAGAGAATGTGTTCAACTGAACTTTATTGACTGACTCACCGAATGTTGGTCAGGTAAATTCCGAGACGACTTTCGACTGTTGTCGTCTTGAAACGGCTGAAACGGTACTAATGAGTTTCTAACTCAACTGTGAAAGACAAATATTTTCGGTCTTTAACAGGCCCAAAGGTTTCTATGAAAAAATGAGACATATTTGAGAGGCCCAAATTGTTGAAATCTGGGGACGTAATTGTTATATCTACTTGCATATTGAATTAAATTCCTTGTTCCATGTAAAATCTGAACATTGATAAAAAATCAATAATCAATGAATGAAAGTCAATAAATAATAACTTATTCATCCTTTTTTGTCGCACGAATACCTCGACGAAAATTCAAATATTGTTCATGCATTCCATGGATCCGAACGGATTAATGCCTACCGCCTTACTTCACCTATCGTATTAACAGCCATTCATTCTCCGGTGTGATGGATTGGAGCAAAAAATCTATTCAAGATTCAAATTTTTTCACCCCACGCAGTCAAGTCGGCCTAGAGCGTTGAATTGAAATAATTACCGGACAATCATGACCAATCTGTATGAAATCACTTTCGGCGCGTGCATAAGAAGAAAATTAGGAAAGACAGCCGTAACTGAGGCCGTCATACAGAAGCATGAACTTGAATTTCACAAGACGAAATGATATAAGCTTTCCTTTCTCAGATCATTGGATTATTATTTTTCTACTGGTCATCTGAACTACATTTTGTAGAATAACTTGTATGAAAACTGAATTAGATATTCGTCAAAATTTCGATTCGTGTATCAACCAATTGAAACCAAGTTGTTCTTATCTGGATTGAATATTTATGTTCTTGAGCTCTGGTTCCAAGGAACCACGTGCTATCGTTTTGCTCAAATCTGTGTAATTTTCGAATTTCGAGGCGAAAATTCGTTAATGGGCAAAATCGGTTCTACAGTTCCGGAGATACAAAAGTTGAGATTCATCGTCAAAAAATAGGATGGGTCTTTCATATAAACTTTATTTTTTAAGCCCTGCTTAGATTTCAATTTTTTTCTTCAAAACTAAAAAATTGACAAGAACAGAATTAAGAAGACATTTCATGCGGACGAGAAGGCACTGAAAAATTTTTTTGCTGGTGTTGCTCTATGATTGCAAGGGGTAGAAAAAGCCCCTCCTTAACTTGCCATATAATATATCCTACACCTCCCAAACTATATGGCCTTATTAAAATTCATAAAGATAATTGTCCAATACTCCCTGTTGTATCATATATTAATAGCCCCCGTGCGAAACTAGCCTCTAATTTAAACCAAATTTTTAAAGAAACAACACAATTCAACTCACCCTATTCAATAAAAAATTCAATCGAGCTCACAAAAAAACTAAAAAATGTTATCCTTCCAGTTAATAGTTTTCTAGTGTCGTTTCATGTAGTTAATATGTTCCCGAATATACCAAATATAGAATGCATGAATATAATCGAAAATATCCTAACAGAAAATAACATCAATCCTGTGATAAAAAACGAAATTTAAATCCTTTTCGAACTTTGCGTGGAAGAAAATTACTTTCAATACAATAGTAAATTCTACAAACAAAAAGATGGACTTGCCATGGGTTCACCTCTCAGCCCATTACTCGCTGAAATCTTTATGTCCTGTTTTGAAAGAAAAATTCTAAAATCCACACACGCAAAGCATATCACTTTTTGGTACAGGTATGTAGACGATATATTGGCTTGCTTCTGCGGAACACATTCAAAATTGAATGAAACATTAGAATATCTTAATAGTTTGCACAATAAGGTCAAATTCGCCATGGAAACACAATTTGATAATAAAATAAATTTTCTAGACATAACTTTAATTAACAGTAATAATGAAATTTCCTTTGATATATAAAGAAAACCCACATCAACTGATACAACAATACCAAATTTTTCAAACCATCCGATCAATCATAAACTAGCTGCTTATAGATCAATGGTACATAGAGCATTTTCAATTCCTTTAGATAATATTACGTTAAAGAGGGAATTGAATACAATCAGACAAATAGCCACAAAAAATCAGTTCGAAACCAAAACTATAAATTCCATCATAAACAAAAAACAAAAGCAACTAATTCGTAAACAAATTTACCCCATCTCCAAATCAGATCATAATAACAATAAATTCATAAAACTAACATATTTTGGACCAATTTCACAAAAAATAGCTCAAATTTTGTCAAAAATTAACATAGTAACAGATTTCACACCCTCCCATAAAATTTCTAACCTCTTTTTTAATCTGAAAGACAAAGAGAACCGACTGAATAATTCTGGAGTCTATAAATTAAGTTGTCAAGAGTGTAATAGTGTGTATATAGGACAAACGGGCCGACCTTTCCATAAAAGGTACAAAGAGCATCAATCTGCTTTTAGGAACCGGAAGAATAATTCCAATTTTGCGAACCATTTCTTCACTACAGATCACACTTTCCCAGAATTGAACAACCTTGTTATCTTGCACGTGGAAGCGAAAGGGAAAAAACTTGATATCCTGGAATCCATAGAAATTGAAAAATATAAGAGGCACGTACCAATAATAAAATTACTAAACGATCAGACGGAACTTTGGAAAACCCCTCTCTTCGAAACTCTGCCGAAGCCTACAATCAGTATATATAATAGTTGAGATCTAATTTGTTCATTCAGTTTGAAAATGTAGTGAACACTACAAAACTCGAGTCACTGTATATCAGTTATAATAAAAAGTGATAGAAAACAAAGTAATTTCTTATTTCATTCCATATTTCTATTTTAAAATAAAAAAATTTATTTTAGATAGCCTGTTCTATTCTTAGCAAATAAGGTCTCGTGTAATTTCTTGCTAAAATTAAAGGTTTATGAGAACAAAATAATTTATCAACATGATAGCGTGAGTCGTAGAGGCTGGAATTATTTCCGAACGAGAATTTGTCTATTAAGCGGATATTTTGTTATGACAACTGAATAGTTTTGATTAACTTTGATTCAGTTACAATTATTGTCAGTTTTAGGATTTATATGAAAAAAATTAAAATATACTTTCCGGGTGCCATCTTTTAGGTAACTAAGCGGGAGGGTTAAAAAAAAATTTATATAAAAGTCCTACGCTATTTTTTGACAAAGTAATTATACCCTTTATTTTTCCGCGATTATTCATATACACCCTGTATAAAAAAAGTCCTACAATTGGTTTTAATTTTAGCATTTCGATGTTAAATTATGATAAGAGAGCTAATTCAATATTCCGTTAGGATCGTGGATGATATGAATAAGCGTGCAAAAACTCCTGACTCACGTCAGTATTTTTCACGATTTCTTCAATATAAAACCAATAAGTATCTCAAGCGATTATCAAAACTGATTACATAAGACTTCTTGACGAGTAGTTCAGAGATAAATTTACAATAATCTCTACGGTGATACATCATAATTGTGAGCCAACTTAATTTAGGGACTCCAGATGTCCGGATTTAACGTTCATATATGTCAGGGTGTGATATCAACTTAGGTCCTAAAATGTACCCAATGGTCGCTGCTAGAGCTTCTTCAACATGACTTCCAAAATCCAATAAATAAGCGATATCTTTGACAAAATTTGTTAGATTCAAATGATGTTCAGTACATGGAAGTTTTTGTATGAACTGAATCGTCTGGTGATTAAATAACATACTGATTCTCATCAGTCGCGGAGATAATAGGGGAGTCTTTCATAAAATTACTTCTAATTTTTCAATGAGCGATCAAATTAAAATTCTAATCAAAGAAATAGACTCTTCATACATTTTTGAAGAAAAAAGGTAACCTTTGTTGAAAGAGTTACGGAGGACTATTCTCGAGAAAAGAAAATGATTTTGTGATGATTTGGATTTTAACTGAGCCATGGACGTTATTGCTGGCGAATGTCAAAGTGACAGACATCTATTACGTGTTTCGAGATAAGCAGTCCGTTGCTCAATTAGATTGCATGTATCTGTTGATATTTAAGATATTGTAAGTCCTTCTATCAAGAAGTATTAAATAAAGTTATTCTGATTTTCACAAAATTTTTTTGTTATTTAATACAACAATTGTTTCGCTATCACAGTAGCATCATCAGGTAGGTTTAATTTTGAAAAACTGAGCTTGTTTCCGAAATCCGTTGCTATTTATATTACAGTAGGTACAAACATTTTTTACTTTTTTTTTATTTATTATTATTCTGATTTTCACAAAATTTTATTGTTATTTAATACAACAATCGTTTCGCTATCACAGTAGCATCATCAGGTAGGTTTAAATTTTGAATAACTGAGCTTGTTTCCGAAATCCGTTGCTATTTATATTACATTAGGTACAAACATTTTTTATTGAGCACTAAGACCTGAAAAAAGGGGTCTCTGTAAAGTCCAGCTCATTTGAATATATTCAACAGGGGCGAGTTATTTAAATCTAAATGTTCGTTAAGTAATATTCCAACAATAAAATTCAAACTTGAGAAAAATTCATTGAAAATAATACAGACAGTTCAGATAAAGATGATAAATCGAGGGTTTATAAGTTTACCTGCTGTGATTGCCGAAAAGTTTACATAAGACAGACTGGAAGAACTTTCCGACATAGAATTTGTGAACATTTGAAGAGTTTCCTCAATAATAAAAGTAATTTTACATATTGTAACCATTTTTTCAACCAAATTTTGAAATTCTACATATACATTCTGTCAAGAAAGTACCGGGAATTATCGATTTAAATCTGGCGGGGCAATGAGGCTGGTAAAAATTTTTTTTCCTAGGTTGGTACCACTGTCCTTAATTACTATGCCAAGCTTGAGCGGGATCTGTCAACTAGTGTGTTTGCAACAGCTGATTAAGTCAGTCGATGTCAGAGTGCGTGCTGATTTTTACTATGGGTGATTACGTTGAGCAAAGAATTTGTTTAAAGTTTTGTGTTGCAAATGAATTTTCGTGTGCCGATGCATTGAAAATGTTGCAAAAGGCCTTTGGTGATAATGCTCTATCGAAAACTCGTGCATATCAGTGGTACAGAGCCTTCAAGGACGGTCGTGAAGTGTTCGCCCATCGACGGCTTCGATCGAAGATAACGTCGATAAAATTAAGGAAATGGTGCTGGAAAACCGTCGAACCAGCTTGAAAGAGATAGCACATGATCTTAAGATATCCCACGAGTCCGCACGTACGATTTTGATTGATATTTTTGGCATGAGAAAGGTGGCCGCACGACTCGTACCGAAAGATCTGAATTTTCTTCAAAAACGTCATCGCCAACAGGTTGCTCCAGACATGCTGGATCGCTGTAATTCCGATTCTACATTCATGAAACTCATTATAACTGGTGATGAGACCTGGGTCTACGAGTACGATATGCAAACAAGCCAGCAATCATCGGAATGGGTGGCAAAAAATGAGCCGAAACCGAAAAAACCACGCCAAAGCCGCTCGAAAATGAAGGTGATGCTCATTGCTGACTTTCTCGCCAAAAACTCAACAAACGTGCTTCAGCAACCACCGTATTCGCCGGATTTGGCTCCCTGCGACTTTTTCCTCTTCCCAAAACTAAAATTTCCCCTTCGTGGCACCCGTTTTGAGTCGATTGAAGCCATAAAACAAAATTCGGCGCGAGAGCTAAAGTCCATCCCGGAAAGCGCCTATAAAAAATGTTTCGATAATTGGAAGCGCCGTTGGCATAGATGTATTGGAGCAAATGGAGACTATTTTGAAGGCGACCCAATAAATTTTGACGATTAAATGTAAAAATGTTGTTTTAATCGAAAATTTCCGGTACTTTCTTGACAGAGTAGTAGAACGTAAAATTTATGCCTTAAACCAGTTAGAGTCCCTTGAGATAAATAAACAAAATAAAATTGGAATCTTACTTAACGAACAATTAGATTCAAATAACTCACCTTTGTTGAATATATTCAGATAAGCTGGAATTTACAGAGACCCTTTTTTTTCGGTTTTAGTGCTCAATAAAAATTTTTTGTACCTACTATAATATAAATAGCAACGGATTCCGGAAAGGAGCTTAGTTATTCGAAATGTATATCTACCTGATGATGCTACTGTGACAGCGAAACAATTGTTTTATTAAATAACAATAAAAAATTGTGAAAATCAGTATAACTTTATTTAATATTATTTAATATGGTTTTTCATCG
Organism: Megalocaria dilatata; assembly: GCA_034642435.1. Classification (NCBI taxonomy): domain Eukaryota; kingdom Metazoa; phylum Arthropoda; class Insecta; order Coleoptera; family Coccinellidae; genus Megalocaria; species Megalocaria dilatata. Next base: position 13,835,956 of record CM067858.1, read on the forward strand.
AATAAAGACTGATTCAATTAAATATTAAATACCTCCTATCAAGTAAAAAAAAAACTTCCATATTATTTTGTATTCCTTGCACTTCAGAAAATGGGATAAAACACGAAACATAAATGTCTACAACATAAATAAATAGTCAAAATTAAGCCAAGTTTTTTTGTCTTATCTATTTCAGAAATGGTCACCAAGTGATTTATAAGAAATCAATATCTTATATTGGATAATATTGTTTTGACAATATGTGGCGCATGCTACCACTTCTTCGGAAATACGATTCCCATAAAACACGAAAGAATCGAATTTCACACGGATATCGGGAAATCAACCGACCCATTTTACAACCGCTAGCCGTCATTAGTTTTTACAATTCACAGTTATTTGGTATATTGCGTGGGGTGGCGCTTTATTGTACCGCGGACACCTTTACATTTCTAATGAAGTTTCGAGGGAGGTTTATAGATAACATCACCTGTTCTTAGTGAGCTCTAATTATACAGGAAGCTCGGTTTTGTGTCAAAGGACATGGGACATTTCCGCGAGATTCAGTACAGAGAAATATTGGATCAAATGAATGGAAAAATGATATGGGGTATTATTTCGTAATTATCTACCCCTCGAGTTGTACGGGAAATGTTTAATTTATCTATAATTGAATAATTTCCTGTAGATTCGGTGCAAAGATATTTCCGAATTGAATATGTTCTTACAGATTATTGAAACACTGCTGGAGGAACGAAGAAGTGCTGATTTACATTTTTGTCTACTTCCATTATATCCTCACTTCGAAAATCTCTGAAAGTTTCTAGCGGTATGATAGACTTAGAGAGCTCATGCATGAATAACAAGAAAAAAATTTGTTCTTTTATAATAATGAAATTGGCATCCACCCATAAGCAGCTCTAATAGCGAACATGTAATACAAACCATAATGAAGAAAGGTCACAAGTCAGCAGACATATTCATGGACATGAAGAAAACATTTGATAGTATGTGGCAGGAAGGTTTCCTATACAAACTCCAGCATTCAGCCACTGCAGTTTACCTACACAATATTACAGGAAACTTTTTAAGGACAGAAACATGAGGGTTAATATCAACAAACATTTCTCGGCGTCGTTTTCTCTTCAACAAAGATTCTCCATTAACACGAGTTTTATACAATATTGACTTAAACGATATCTACAAAGTAACAGAAGAACTGATAAGTTACATATTTCAATACGCTGAAGACACAGCACTCATAACATTGAGAAAACGCCCGAAAAATATAATGGGAAAACCCTAAAATCCTATGTCACGAAATCATGACATGGAAAAATGGAAAATTCTAGCAAACTCTGAAAAATCTTAATCAATAATATTTGACCACAACTTATCAAACAATTCACCAACCATTAGAATGCTGAAAAATAACATAAAAACAGTCTAACACGGTAAATGCCAAGGAATCATAGTGGATAATAAGACCAATTTTAAAATACCTTCCTATAATAAAAAATGAGAAACAATTGCCAGATCAAAGCACTTTCGTTCCTTTACCAACAAAAAGTAAGGCATAAACCACATAATAGCTTCAAGCGACTACCAAAATATATGCAGACTGACTTTAGAATATGGACATACTACTCTGTCAAGAAAGTACCGGGAATTTTCAATTAAAACAACATTTTTACATTTAATCATCAAAATTTATTGGGTCGCCTTCAAAATAGGCTCCATTTGCTCCAATACATCTATGCCAACGGCACTTCCAATTATCGAAACATTTTTTATAGGCGCTTTCCGGGATGGACTTTAGCTCTCGCGCCGAATTTTGTTTTATGGCTTCAATCGACTCAACTCGGGTGCCACGAAGGGGCAATTTCAGTTTTGGAAAGAGAAAAAAGTCGTAGGGAGCCAAATCCGGCGAATACGGTGGTTGCTGAAGCACGTTTGTTGAGTTTTTGGCGAGAAAGTCAGTCACAATCGTAGCTCGGTGAGAAGGCGCGTTACCGTCATCCAAAATCCATGAGTTGTTCGCCCACAAAATTGGCCGCTTCTTACGGATACGCTCACGCAAACGTTTCATAACGCCTAGGTAATACTCCTTGTTTACCGTCTGACCCTCTGGAACGAATTCGTAGTGCACCACGCCACGGATATCGAAGAAAACAATGAGCATCACCTTCATTTTCGAGCGGCTTTGGCGTGGTTTTTTCGGTTTCGGCTCATTTTTTGCCACCCATTCCGATGATTGCTGGCTTGTTTGCATATCGTACTCGTAGACCCAGGTCTCATCACCAGTTATAATGCGTTCCATGAATGTAGAATCGGAAAAACAGCGATCCAGCATGTCTGAAGCAACCTGTTCGCGATGACGTTTTTGAAGAAAATTCAGGTCTTTCGGTACGAGTCGTGCTGCGACCTTTCTCATGCCCAAAATATCAATCAAAATCGTACATGCGGACTCGTGGGATATCTTAAGATCATGTGCTATCTCTCTCAAGCTGGTACGACGGTTTTCCAGCACCCTTTCCTTAATTTTACCGACGTTATCTTCGATCGAAGCCGTCAATGGGCAACCACTTCACGACCGTCCTTGAAGGCTCTGTACCACTGATATGCACGAGTTTTCGATAGAGCATTATCACCAAAGGCCTTTTGCAACATTTTCAATGCATCGGCACACGAAAATTCATTTGCAACACAAAACTTTAAACAAATTCTTTGCTCAACGTAATCACCCATAGTAAAAATCGGCACGCACTCTGACATCGACTGACTTAATCAGCTGTTGCAAACACACTAGTTGACAGATCCCGCTCAAGCTTGGCATAGTAATTAAGGACAGTGGTACCAACCTAGGAAAAAAATATATACCGATAATTCCTGGTACTTTCTTGACAGAATGTATAATATATAATAACTGTAGAAGACGCATCCTTAATAATATTGAAATAGCAGAATGCAGATGTTTGAGAACTTTTTGAGAGATATGCCATCCCGGAAATCTACTCCATCATATCGCGTCTAGCAAAACAAAGTAAAATTTTGACTTATTTTCAATATTTCAACAAAAGTTCCAGTTATGTATCCTTAATGGTATCATTCTGTTAATAATTACGATAAACTCTCAACTCTATTTTCACCGAAAACATAACCAAACGCAATTTTCACTGTAAAAGGTAGAACCCAGTGTGAGCGATAAAGAAAATGGATCAAAATTTCATAAGGTGTGGGGCAATTCTGAATTAAAAGTTATTTCAATTACTTCTGTCTAGTATCGACTCACATTTTAATTTACTCAATAATCTGTTACCATATTTGTTCAAGATTCTCGAGAATATTGTCGCATTTCAACAAAATTCTACCTGAAATACGATTAGGATATGGATCCTACCATTCAATAAATACAGTACTTCTGAAGGTGGTTAATGATATAGATCTAACTTGATAATGAGCATTTGGTACTTCTTGCACTATTGGACCTGAACAGTACTTTCGATTCAGTAGACGCCAGACTACTTGTGTTTATATTAAATTATTTTGGATACGATGCAAATACTTTGCAGTAGTTTATCAGTTCTATGAACGACAGAAAACAGATTGTCAAAATTGAAAAACTTTTTTTGCTCATTGTGAAACTATACTGCAAAATATCTCATGATGGAGTTAACGGAAAAAAATTATTCGAACTCTATTCATTTGACGCACCCGAGAGTGTTTTATATTTTTACACGTTCATCAATATGCCAACGATTTTCAAATTAATTTTTTTTTTAGTTTGAAAAATTTCTCCAAGCCTTAGATATGGCGAACAGTAACCTCGGCAGATTACCAGAATAGTGTAAAACCAATGGTTTGCATTTTAATGATAAAGCATTTTTGATAGGTAATATAATAATAATAATAAGGGACACAAAAAATTCGTGGACTAATGTCAACATTTTGTATCTCTGGACTTTACCTCGTTGAAATGGGAAGAATCGGTGAAGGTTTAGTGTGGCTCCTAGGGAACCGATCATTTTCGAGGCATGTATCGTTTATATAGCTGAAGTGTTACGTGAAGTTGAGTATTGTTCAGATGAATAAATTTGAAATTGATCGAGATACAAAATTGCAATTGCTTTAGGCTCTTAGTCTAGTTTAGATTACTGTATGGTAGTCTATCACAGCTCACTTAATACAAGCACATAAATACATGATATCGAAGATACTGAATTTTTGTTTGCGATTCGTCTGCAACACCCCTTATCGTGGTCACATATCAGTACAGGATTACACAGTACAGTAATTTTATTCGAAGTGTTAACAAATCGTCTCTCCCTTACCTTTTTGGAAGATGGACCTCCAAGTGGTGCACCCTGGGCAACGTTACGTTGCTTGTCCACGGCGAACAATCTGTGCCCCTACTCAGGCCAAGTGCCATGGCCAAGGGTATTGCACAGGGAAAACGATGCCAGTGAATATCTCAACTGTCATACCGCCGATCGGTGTTGTCAGTTGTCATGTCTAGCGGACATCCGCTCGGTGAAGATCTTGGCTTAATTATCCGGATATAGTGCTTTGAAAACACAATAAAAATTTCCCCCAAGACAAGATGGAACAGCTTCTGCCAAGGTCTGCATGGCTGATAGGTAGATCAGCCTTTTACAGGCGAACTCCAGACACCGGGCGCCCTCTGGTTTCATTAGAATTACCACAGCACGGCGGAGCTCCAATGGGGTGGACATCTTGTATCACTTGTGGGGCAGTATTAACATCAACCACAGAGGTGAGTCACTTCTAGATTACTTACTATAAAAGGGCTTAACAGTAGTGAACATAGGTAACAAATCAACTGGCGAATATCCAAAAACATAGTCACGGCACAAGCGATCAGAGACGCAATAAGGTCCTTCCAAAACACTGCGAGTAGAAGAAATCTTTTCAGCCCTACTTCAAAATGCATGGATGTGTTGATGCCGCATCTGCTACAATTATTTAGAACAAGTCTGGTTTGGAGGGTTAACCCTATAAGGTGGACATTAAGTAAAGTAGTATATATACCAAATGTAGGACGAACAGAACCGGACTTCTCATCATTCAGACCAATAAGTTTGACATCGTTCTTATTGAACAGTCTGGAAAAAGTTATTGAAGTTTATATCAGGGTAAAAGTGCTAATTATGAGTTCCGCTATCCCTCATTAGAACACCTACCAGGCCGGAAAATCAGCAAAACTTGCATTACAAAATTTCATCTCGCTGAGGGGAGTCGATGTTCAAGCATTTGCTGAGGACCTGGCAATCATAGTGAAAGGTAAATCGGAGGTGGCGATATCGACCGTCCTTCAAGAGATACACTGTAGACAAATGGTGTATATGGGAAGATATGTCTCTTAATCCACAAAAGGTAGTTATAGGACCATTCATCAAGAAATGGAAGCTGGATGGATTAGAACATTAAATAGTCCTGAGTCAAAATCTTACCATTTATCGGACCTTTCTAGTGCGTCATTTGATAGAATCCTTTATGTTAGTGATATTGATTTGAAGATCTCAATTTTTTGTCAATGCCTGACTGATATATTTGACAAGCATGCCCCTTACGTCGAATCGAGAGTTACTAAATTATTTTCCCCGTGGATAACTCCTACAATAAAAAGCATGATGAAGTTGAGAAATGCTGCTCTATCTAAATATAAGCTTACGAAGAACTTAGCTGATTACAGTTATTATACTCATCTGCGAAATGTTGTTACTTCTGCTGTGCGAAGGGAGAAACGCGGTTTCATGTCCCAGGCCAGATCTCGGGGTTCCGGATTTTTTTGGAAATCCTTCAGGACATTGCATCCTTGTTCACAGAATTCTGTGCCTGAACGCTTTTCTAACCCTCATGAATTCAATGACTATTTTCGGTCGGTTTTTAGTCCTTCCAATCCTTGCCCGGAGAGAACCAGTTATTATAGCTCGAACAGATTTGATGCAAATAAAAAATTTTCGATCGGGTTTGCGACTATAGACGAGATAAAATCAGTTGTCTTGGATCTTCGTTCGAACGCTCTGGGGATTGATTGTATATCTGCTAGAATGCTTAAATTATCCCTCGGTGTTACTCTGCCCTTCATGACGCACATTGTTAATATTTGCATTGAGTCTGATTATTATCCGTATGATTGGAAGTACTCTATTGTGAATCCGATACCTAAGATCCCTAGTCCTGAGAGCTTATCTGATTTTCGTCCGATAAGTGTGCTACCAGCTCTGTCAAAGGTTCTGGAGAGGATATTGTTTCTTCAGGTTTATAAATACGTCACCGACAATGGAATTCTCACTGCGCGGCAGTCGGGTTTCAGGGGGGGTTACAGTACTACCACTCTTCTGCTCAACATCACTGATGATATTTTGCGATCTTTGGATGGGGGACATGCCTCAATTCTCACCTTATTGGATTTCGCAAGGGCATTCGATACCCTGGACCATGAGTTGCTTTGTGCTAAATTAACTTATATTGGTTTTGATGAAACTGCTCTGAGATTTTTCAAGTCTTACCTTTTTGATAGGCATCAGTGCGTTAAATTGCGTGATACATATTCAGACTATTGCCCTATAACTTCAGGGGTGCCACAAGGATCTGTTCTTGGCCCTCTGCTTTTCCTTATATATGTGGCTGACATGCATAAAGTGGTCAGATTCGCATCCACCCATTTTTATTGTGATGACACTCAGGTTCGCCTTTCTTTTCATCCCTCCTCTGTTTCTCAGGCTGTCGAGCGGTTGAATGAGGATTTAGACTTAATTATGCGTTATTCCCAAATGAATAATTTGAAGATAAATGTTAAAAAATGTTTTTATATATGCTTTTTTCCCAGGACATTTCAGGGTGTGGTTGAGATCAGGATGGGCGGTGAAAGAATTCCGTCCTCCACCTGCTGTAGAAACCTGGGAATCTTTTTCGATTGCCAGTTGAGATTCAGGGAGCATGTCTCGTTGCTGTTGAGGAATTCTTTCCTTGCATTGCGCCTTTTGTATCGGCAGAGATATTGTTTAGATTTTCAGTCACGCAAGTATCTCTGTGAGACTCTCGTTTTGTCCAAACTAAACTATGGATTAACGGTTTTTTACCCTTGCCTTGATTCCGTGCAGAGGCGCAGACTACAGAAAATGCAGAATTCATGCTGCAGGTTTGTTTTCGGTTTGAGGAAATATGACAGTGGAATAAGGGACGGAATTAACAGCTTGGGATGGCTTAGGGTTGAGAATGTTTTCCGGCTCCACCTGACGATTATGGTTCATCGAATTTTACGTTCTTGTCTTCCACCGTATTTGAGGGAAAAGCTAATTTTTAGACGTGATGTTCATTGCGTGGACGTTAGGCATGGTCATAGGCTCATGCTGCCAAGATTTGGTTCAGCCATGTTTCAGCGCTCCTTCACCTTCAATGCGGTGAAATTACATAATGAATTTTTAGTTTCGTGTGAAGGCGTTTCTTTGAGCTCACTGAGAAAAATTTTGAAGTCAAAATTCTTGACGAGCCAATTATAAATTAGGAAAATTTTATGAATATGAAATATGTTTTGTTTACTCACAATGGAATTGATTCGTTAATTTTATTTTTTTTCCGCTTATTTTTGTTTCTATCCTTTTGTTTTTTTTTTCCCTTTTTGTTTTTTTTCCCTTTTTTTTTGCAGGGTTGAGTGGAGTAGCTTTAAGCTAGACTTCGCCCTATGTTTATATATTGTAAATGTATGAATAAAGGCACTATTATTATTATATGGCTTTTCATCCAATGAATATTATTATTATCATTGAATATAATATTAATTACCGTTCATTGAATGCAGCACAACCGTTTTCTTTCTCTCGATCGTTGCAGAAAGTTGGATGAATATTTAACAACATAAAACTAATAATCCGATCTAACCGTAGCAGATCCACGTCATAAAGCAGCCACTTTCGGCCGTTCATTCAACCGTGAAAGCAGATCGCCCGGATCGATTAAGTAATAATTTTCAGCTTTCCGAAAATCCACCACGACGTAATTATACTTTGATCTTGACGCAATAAATTGAGAGCCAAAGTAAGAGATAACTTGGTCTATAATGAGGAACGCATCATAGGTGGCATTTCATTACCGGGCGTGAGGTATGAGACTCATCCTCCCACATAATCGCTCTCTCGTGGTAGCTCGAAGTGGTCGCACGGCTTTATGACGACAAGCAATTAAATTGCAGTTTGATGTACACGTACCTACTTTTGAGGACGTGATTTGAATTATCTTCGGGTGATTATCATAACGAATATTGTACGTTTCAGCTGTCGGTATCAATGGGAAATATATATTTATGAAGAAAGGAAGATCTGGGGTCTTCTGAGGAAATATTTTCGATATTACGAGGATTGTAGATATAATGATTTACTTTTAATTTGACTTTCATTTCAAAAATGCTCAAACCTTTTATACAGTGTGGAAACCACTTATGGAATAAAATTCTTTGTGTCCTTATGTTAAAACATCATAAAAAACTTTCAAATTCAGAGTTGCGCTTTTCAAGACTAAATTAAAATATACAGGTGATTCGCCCAAGTCCAGCACAATCCGTTTTTTTTTTAATGGAACACCCTATACATATTATATTCTTTAAAACTCTTTAACAACCTAATTTCAACGAATTCTATGCTCTATTATGAATAATACCGGAAATAATGAAATTAATAATTTATCACGCGTTAAATAATTGTTTTTTTCTAAATAACCTATAAACAGACTAACATGAAATTTCTGAACTAACTATGAATTAAGTTGGGAAAATTTCTGAAATTTCGATGTGCTTATTGATCTTGGTTCTGTTAACATTTCTGGTCTTATATACATATGCCGATAAATAAAGAAAACAGTTAACAGAAGACGATCCAGATCGTAGAATGTATTTCTGCGAAATAATGATGAATAAACTGAACAGAAATTAAATAGCTGTAGGTAAAATCCTTATTTCTGATGAATCAACATTTACATTGAAAAGAGAGGTAAACCGACAAAATTGTAGATATTGAACAGCGGAGAATTGGAATTGTCATTATAAAATAAAACACTTGTTTACATTTTCCACTTTATTTTTGGTATTGACGTACGTTTCGTCTTTGCTAGAAAGACTTCATCAGAATACGAAGTAACAGTTGTTGTACAATGAATTTATAAGATTTTTTACAGAAGGTGTACATGTGTTTTTAATTGTTCGTCGGGTTGGTTTTCTCAAAGAATATTCCCTTCAGAATCGTGTTCACTCGATCCCTTGTAAATATTGAATAGAGGGGTGTAATAAAAATCTATTTGTTCATTTACTAGGTTATTGCTGTTTTTATGTTTATTTATTTCGTAAATTTCCCATAAGTTCAATTTTAGACCTCTATTTTCAACATGTAGAATTTCTATTTCTTTTGTGAAAGAATGGTTATTTTCAAGAAGGTGTTTAGCATAATGTGAATCTTTCTTATTTTTATCGAAACTTCTTTTATGTTCTGCTAGGCGTGTACCGAAATTTCTACCTGTTCTACCAATATAAATCTTTGGGCAATCTGGGCAAGTGAGTTTGTATACACCTGATAATTGAAGTTTATCCATACTGTTTTTATTGTTTTTGATGTATTTGCTAATAGGATTGTTTGTCTTGAAAGAGACTTTAATATTTTCTTTTTTGAGTAGGTTTTTTAGTTGAATACTAATGTTTCCGAGATATGTGAGGCTAACGTATTTGTGTTCAGATAGATCAGATGTTACTGGATAAATTTCTTTTATTGTGTTTTTGTGTATACGTTGGTTAATTAAATTATCTATTAGAGATGTATTATATCCATTGTTGTAAGCTATTTGTTTAATTATACATTTTTCTTTTTGGAAATTGACTCGGTTTAGTGGAATGTTCAATAAACGGTATATCATACTATGGAGAGCTGCTAGTTTGTGTTGGAATGGATGAAAAGAATTACGGTGTATAATGGTATCTGTTTGTGATGGTTTATGATAAATTGCGAAGTTATGTTTATTGTTTTCTCTAGTTATCGTGAGATCAAGAAAGTTGATGGATTCATTATGTTCTATTTCTGAAGTGAAAACTATTTTTGGGTGGAGATTATTTATAAAATTCTCAAATGTTGATATTTGTCTGTTAGTACCTACGAAACATGCAATTATATCATCCACATACCTATACCAATAAAGGATGTATTTTTTGAACGGATGTTTATGAATTTTGTTTTCTAGGAAATCCATGAAGATTTCCACGAGTAAAGAGCTTAGTGGATTTCCCATGGTTAAACCTTCTTCGCTAGTATATAAAGTATTGTTAAATTTGAAGAAATTTTGGTTTATACAAATATTTAATAAGTGTATTATTTCTGATTTTATGACGGGGTTTACTTTGTTATAATTTAAAAGTTCTTCTATCAGTTTTAATGTTTCCATTGGGGGGACACTAGGAAAAAGGTTTTTAACATCCCAAAATATATTAATAAAATTGGAGAATTGGATGTGAGAGACACCTACGCAGTATCCTCAAATGGTGGACGTCTGTGCAGATATCATAGGTGACCATATTATGGGTCCTATATTTATAGGTGGGGCTTTGACAGCCAAAAAATATTTGAGTTTGATTAGAGACGAAGTTATTCCTGTGTTAGTCAACTTATTTCCTAATGCAATAGATCCAAGTATACCGAATGAAAATGTCTGGTTCCAGCAGGATGTACAATCCCATTTTACTTCAATGATCACTCCGAAATGTTACCTTGTGGCACACTTTAGGTAACTAGATTATTCATCGTTTTTCCAACTTTAAGTCTAACAGAGTAAACTTGCGCAGGAAAACGAGCACTGAAAAAATTTAGCCAGGATTTTATCGCAACTTATATTTCGCCTTGTTTTCTTTCGATTATGTATAGTTATCGTTGAATTTGGTCGGTCATGACCATTGAGGGTAATTTTTATGACAATTTATCATCTTATGCTTAACTTTTTATTTTTACGTTATGCTATCAGTTTAATTTATTATTAAGAAAAATTAATTAAAAGTTGGAAGAGTAGGAACGTCACATATTGATATTACAGTCTTTTAAATACTAAGTATCGTTGTGATTACGACGTCTATCGTAGATGGAACTTAGTATATGGTTTGTCATTTCAGACAATGCACTGAATGAATTTTTTCATCTGATTAGATCATTTGGGCTCGAGGCCTGCCTAGCCAAACCTGCGGGCCTTATTGATCTGTGTAAATTACAGTGAAACAGTACTCACTCTCTTCCCCGCATTTGCAAGATGCGATGGGTGAGATATTTGACCCGCATAGATTTGCCCGAAATTGGCCATGACCAGTGATGAAGTACCTAAGAGAGTAATTTGATCGAAAATGTGCATTTCTTATCGTAAAGTCTTCTTTCGGTAGCCATTCATGAGTGGTTCTACCTGTAGTAAATTCTTCCCAGCTTTCCTGCCAAGTGTGAATGAGCATTTCCCTGATATTCCCTATGTTATTAGCGCTATTCGCTGCGCTATTTTCCAGATCCGTTTGTGCTCTCAATAGCCTTACCTTGTAGATGTATTCTTTGGAGCTTCGGAAGTGGTATTTAGCAGAAACATACTCTGTCAGTGAGCCTAATAGAATTTTTCCTGTTAGTACCTCCAAAGCTAGAGTAGAAACAGTGCAGCACGCATTGCTTGCGATTAGTAATATAAACCTATGGCATGCCGATAAATTTCGGCAAAAGAGTTTGTTTTTCCTTCGGTGGATCCATACTGACGAGCATTATGGTACTACCGAAATGAATATTGTGTCATAGTATACTCGCGTAGACGACTTGCCTGCGTCTCTGAAAATTTTGATAAACTTTCTGAATTTCATGATAAGTCCATCTACCCTGCCTTGAAGGTACTTGATGTGCGGCAAGAAAATGAGGCCAGTATCGAGCCACCATGTAAGTAGTCTGGGGTTCCCACCGAAGTAGCTTTCCGTGGACACGAACAGTTTCGATCTAGCATTCCTTGTAGTAAGACACAATGTGTCTTCTTTAATGACAACGCTAGCTCATATATTCCTGAAGGTTTACTTCCAAATTTTAGTGGCTATCTGCACTAACTAGTATAGCAAGGTCACCAGAGTATGTTAAGCTCTATCCACATTCCGTGGGAAGAAGAGCCAATAATTCATCTAGAAGAAGGTTCCACTGGAAGGGGTGTAAAACCGATCCCTGAGGACATCCCCGATTAACGCTCCTTTTATACCAGCAATCACTCTGTGAGAAGTAGATTAATCTGACCGAAAGGTATTAACAAATGATACCGTAGTATGAAGAGATCGGTAGGGCAGATCAGAATCTGCACAGAACGGAAGCACACCACATATAATCGAAAGCCCCGTCAAAATCCTCAAACAAGCCAGCGATATATCGCTTTTCTTAGCTAGGGACAAAGTCAACAAACCCCTTACAACTCTTAGCAGCATTCTCAGCATACTTTCCCGTGCGTAAGCAGTACTGATTTTCCGACTCTTGGCCGGAAGCCAATTATAGTGGAGCAACACGAATCAATATTAATCTCATAAGAAAGTCATAACGGTCGCTATAACTTTGGTTCATCCAGCTTTTTATCTTTATTCTTTAGAGAAGACATATTTCACCTATTTTCCATGCCTTAGTTTCCTAAGTATGAAAGCCGAAGACAGAAATTGTACAAACGATTGAGGGAGTCTGGGTTGGCAGTCTAGACTCTTCGAATTATAAATCCTGAAATTTTATCAGAACCTGGTACGCAGTTATTGCGCATATTGCCTTTTGAGTTTCGGATTTCCCATTCTTCAAAGGGATTAACATTTGGTGAGAGATCTAACAGCGCTGTCTGGTTTTCACCACGTACTACTGGTTGAGTCGTCACTTTCTATGTCTGGCGGGATGAAGCGTCCTAATATTGACTCCGCGGTTTCCTGTCAGGTTTTCGTATAGGCCCCATTAGGGATTTTTACTGACCTTACAATTGGTGAGACTGATACACTTTATAAGCTACCGATCATGGTGACTGGTTCACTTTTTTCTTGACAAACTTCTGCCAGTTAACAAGCTTTACTTATCGCCTTGTTATATTTGTTTCGGATGTTCCTGACTTCTGAATTGATCCTGTCCATAACAACTTGTGGAACTCCCAATTTTTCTGCTTTTCTCAGCCTCTTCTTCCATCGGTTCAGGTTTATTCTGGAAAGCGTCAATTCATTTGTCCACCAGCCAGCCCATCTTGTATGATGGGTGTCTAGTGAATGGTAATTCTAGCTGTATATAATATAACCGTAGTTATCTTTGCGACCAGCGGGTCGAGCTCTATTGTATCTAGTACAATTCAGGTTCACGTTCAGTAGGCAACTCTATAGCTCTGTATCCACTGGCTTCAGTTCACGTACTTCGGGAAGAATCTAGGCTGGTGTGTGTTGCCCGATTTGGTTGGGTATTTATATACAACCCCTCTGTTTCTTATTACCGGATCCAGGTTTCTGAGGTTCTTTTGGACAATAATCTCAATGAAGTCCTTAACCTCAATGTCCTCTGTTGATACATTTTGCAGTTCCACCCTCGGAAGTAGTCTCCCTGGAAAGTTAGCGTCAGTTTTGGAGGCTTATCGATACCGCACCCTTCTTGAGCTTAGTGGAGCTCTAAGTTTTGGCAGTAGGAGCGTTATTTTATAGCGACTGTGATATAATCTTAGTGATGTGAGGGCCACAATCAGGACCGGACACCGCGGTTTCTTAGTTTGGACTTGAACCTGCTTAAGCTTAGGCGGTATTGATTTTGATTTTGTTTGGATCATCGGAACATTAGTGCCCATACTTCTCCTCTCCGCTTCAAGATAATTCTCTGGGCCTCCTTCCACTGGCCCAGAGACTTGGTTTTTGCCCCCTATGCATTTCTTGTCCTACTTCTACAATGTAGGCGCCCCTCCGGAACACACAATTTTTTATGATTTTTGCAAAAGTAATTCAACTTGTGCAAAAAGTTTCAGTATATAGACTAAAGCTTGCTTCCTTATTCTAGAGTTTGCGCCAGGTGAATACTCCTCAGCTTGTTTTAACATAGTGGGTCGTCGGAGATCCTCACCATCCGTGTTTTCGATTCCACTCTCCTTTTCAGGGAGTGGAGTATTTTGTCTCCTCTGTTGAGAGCGTGTCTCAGGGGTACCACCTCGTGACCTAGTCTTTCCAGCTAGATTTGTTCGCCTTAATGTTGATCCAGTAACTTAACTAGTAATCCCAGCCTAGCTAACTAGTGACATAGCTTTTCCTTGATCGCAGGATGACGATACGGGAGGGCTCGAAGAAAGACCCACTATCGTTTATCGTAGTTTTGTTATTCATTTTCATATTCGCTGTAGTTGAGTCAGAGTTAGTTCCCGCTTAATCCTTCGGTGCACTTCGTCTTTGGACTAGAAAAAGTCCGAAGTTTCAGTTTACTTAGGATCCTAGCAGCCGTCTACTATGCAAAGTACTGACTCTTCGGAGAGGGCTTCAATGGTCAGAATTTACCTTATCGAAATATTCCACAATCAATGGATTGGAAAAAAGGTACTATTGTATAGCCAGCAAGATCACCAGAACTTAGGCCGTTGGATTTTTTCTGTAGCGTTATCTCAAGAGCAAAGTTTATGCAACACAACCAAATAGTCTCGTAGGCCATATAGAATGGATAACTACAGAAATAAACAACAAACTTTAAACAAAGTTTGGAACGAGTTTCATAGGAGAATGTGTTATTGCCAAGAACGAGGTGGAGAACATTTCGAGCATTTATTTTAATGAATTAAAATCAAGTACATCATGTATTTTAAGCATTCAGTTTCTTGAAACCAACTATAAATACTTTCGAAATTTCATCCGGTCGTACTCCTAATAGACCGTACATGATCTAGTTCGTTGAAATCAGGTTACTAAAGAGCTTTAAGAAATATATAAATCTACAGTATGTTCCATTTAAAATAAAGAGGACGGACTATTCTGGACTTACGCGAAACACCCAGTTTCTTTGAATTTGTGTTTAAAAAGCGCAGTATTCAATTCAAAAGTTGAGACGTGTCCCAGTGTTTTTCATAATTTTCTAACATAAGGACACAAATAATTTTATTCCATAAGTGGTTTCCACACTTTATAATATGAATGTTGTCAAATATGATTAGTGTTCATAGGACACATTAAAATTTTGTTCTCTTCAAGGGTTTCATTTTTATAGGAGATTAACTTTAAATTGAACAGAATTGCAGAAGAACGTTTTCAATGTTTATGTAATTATATTTCTTTTGCAGAAAATATCATACAGTGTCTACGAGGATGAGATCGGATATGTAGCCGCTGAAATGGCGTTATGAAATAGACCGAACGAGAATAATTCAGGAATGACGATGCTTGTTCTGTACTTTTTTAAGCAAAGCTCACATAATTATAATGAATACCTAGCGTGAAAGTCCCTAGGTATATAGGTAGATAGCAGATGCACACAAAATTTCTCGAAAATTATCACGTCATCATTATACAAGTACAAGTACCGAGTTTGATTTCAATTTGATCAGTAATTTGGGAACTACTGGAAAAACTGCGGAACCATTGGAGCTCTTTTGCCCATTAACAGAGTCAATGGGGATATTTAGATCCAAAATCATCTCTAGAACTTTCAAGCCTTTAGCTTCTTCCATTCAAAAGTATGAGTGTGTTTACGAACGGACCAGAGCAGTCGGCCCGACATAATTACTTTTGTCCTCAGACTTTTCATCGGTGAATCCAACCTAGTCAACTAAAATCATTTTCGGTTCAAAATTCGAAAATCACAGACATTTGGACAAAACGAAATCACGCTGTTTCCTAGAACAAGTGTTTTTAATAGGTTAACATTTCATATCGTTGTTCCGTTCGAAAAAATTTATTGTAAAATTTTATTTTGTGAAAAGTTTCTGAACAACAAAGCTCTGAAGGATGTGAGCCACCAGTTAGAAAGAGTAAAATTCATAAGATTTTCAGGAATGTCCAAATGACATACTCTTTGTTTTATGTGATCTTGATTTTTTAACTTTCAAAAATCATCGATAAATAATATTGAACAATTTCGATGATATCTAGAGTTTTTTCTGTATCGTGCGAGATCTCTATATTTTCTTTTGTCCGAAACATGAAATATTCAGCTTATGCTGGTTTCCGAATCAAAGGTAGCATACTGAAATAAATTTTACATGAAATTGGCAATTATAATTCCTCTCATCCCAGACCAAACCATTACCACAGTAATATCTCAGCTGGACTAAAATACCGGAGGAATCTAAATTATTATGGCAATTAAGAAATTAAAAAGTATGTTTTATTCATTGGCATTGTCGTTTTCTAAGTATTGAAGGTGAAAGCATATCAAGGTGTCCAGTTCGAGTTATATTTTAAACCTCTTCAATTTATTGGCCCAACCCATAGTTAAGGTACTCCTGAATGTAATTACGTACAGGCTGTTCTCAAAGTGTCACACTCCAGTCTCGCCTCAGATTAGTTCTATGCAGTTTTGAAGAGTTTTCGCTTATTCAATTTACAAATGATCCATTTTATCTCGTTAGAAGTTTAGTCAGAAATTATTATTATTATGATCATTATCCTGATAATCCTAGATCTTCTGTGAAGATTCCTCAGAAGCTTTTTCAGCTCATGCGAGTTAGGAATTCAGTTGTATTCTGAGTAGGCAGGCTTAGTTACTGCGATCTAACGCCATAGCGACCCAACAGTGAAATTGTAACCAAAACCTGTCCAATTAGACAATTAAACAATTAAAACAAATTGTAGAAATTACTATGTTCTACTACCTATAAAAATATATATTACACATTTTCTTTTGACTCGAGTTTCGGGAAATGAACTATCCCATCATCAGACAACTGAAGACCTAACAGTGGTACAGAGGTATTTGAACAAAAGTGATAAATATTTTGAATATTTCAATAGATTCTAGATAACACTTAATAGTGGTACAGAGGTTTACAAGCGAAACGTGTTATAAAACCGGATTAAAAAGAGGGGCCTTCTAACAGATATCGGAATGTCGGCAATCGACGAAGAAGGTTGTTTAACAGATGGTACCCATTTAAATATCTCAAATAATATTTAGGGTTACATAGCTCCGTACAGTCATTCATTATTTTTACGTTATTTTGTTGCACATCTCAAATATTTCGATTTACATAGCTCCTTACAGTCATTTATTATTTTTTAAATTATTTCTATTGTGAAGAAATTTGAAAATTTCAATAATCAAATCCGTTCACAATAAAAATAATTTAAAAAATAATGGATGACTGTAGGGAGCTATGTAAATCCGAATATTTGAGATGTACAACAAAATAACGTAAAAATAATGAATGACTGTACGGAGCTATGTAACCCCAAAAATTATTTGAGATATTTGAATGGGTACCATCTGTTTAACAACCTTTTTTGTCGATTGCCGACATTCCGATATCTGTTAGAAGGCCCCTCGTTTTTAACCCGGTTTTTTATCTCGTTCCGCTTGTAAACCTCTGTACCACTATTAGGTGTTATCTAAAATCTATTGAAATATTGAAAACATTTATCACTTTTGTTCAAATACCTCTGTACCACTGTAAGGTCTTCAGTTGTCTGATGATGGGATAGTTCATTTCCCGAAACTCGAGTCACAAGAAAATGTGTAATATATATTTTTATTGGTAGTAAAACATAGTAATTTCTACAATTTGTTTTGAATAGAATTTCTTTCCTACCTTAACACGAATTGAAGCCGGACCTTTCGGTTCCCAGCCTAATACTCTAACCACTGAGCCACCGGCACTCATATTATGATTTCATTCTGATAATTGTGAATATGAGCAGAAGATATAATATATAACCAAACCATAATTTCAAACTGAATTTTCTCCCACAAAATGAAATGTAGAAAATACTAATTAAAGTGTAAGAAAAGTTATGAACATAATGGAAAAATGATAAATTTTCCACTTTGAATATGACCAATCTTTCAGTATATTTTGTATTCAATTTCTGTCTGCCTAGTTAGCTTGCAAAGTAACTATTAAATATTAACTATTAACATTGCTATGAATATCATGTTATGTCATTGAAACAGAAACACAAAATCTGATATTCATACCCAGCTTCCTTATGAAATAATAGGTTGGAGCGGAGCACTCGATTGCCATAAGAAAATATTAGATATAATTCAGAAGTATTTTCTCAAAATTATGTACAAAAAAAAAAACCTACCCCACTAAAGATCTTTATGAATTAGCCATTTAGCCAATTAGCTAATATTTGACATACGACAAATTTATGCGATAAAATATTAATGAATATATACGAGAAGAAAATTATTATCAGAGCGAGAGAACATAACTACCGAACAAGAGCTGCTGACAAAAATTATGAACAACCAACATCTTTGAAGAGAATCGGGCAAAGATGTTGCACCTATATAGCCCCCCGATTATTCCCTATAAACCACAAGAAATAACTTACTTAAAACATAAACATAAATAAAATAACTAACTTAAAACATAAACATAAAAATACATAAAATAACTAACTTAGAACATCTTTCAAAAGAGAACTGAAAAATTGTATAGTAAATTTTTTAATCGATAATAAACAATATTTGACATAAAAGATATACTGAAATTAAAAAAAAAAACTACCAAACTACATGATCTCGATGGAAAACTTAAATGTACCTACTTGTTGTTGCCCACGTTGAAGAAATGGTAAAATTAGAGGATATAAATGTATTTTAAGTTTGTTTTAGAATGCAGCATTTGTTTCGTAAACTGTGCACAGTAAATATTAAGTTATAATATCACCCTAGCATAGACAATATTCGATTATACACCCAGTCACGAGACGTAGTTCGTGAAACATCACGAGAGCGCAGCTCGAGTGGTGTTTAGCGAAACACTTCGAGTGAAGAGGTTCGTATAATCGAATTATATTTCAACACTAACACTACAACCAAAGCGCTGCATTTTGAAAATTTCAATGACATTTCTTTGAACTCGACTTTTATTTTATTTGGCGAACCTCCAAGAACGTTACCGTGGAAATGATTACAATACGGCAGGAGGCGACACACCAAAATTATTATACCACATCTTCAAGGGTATATTCACTTATCAATGCGCCGTAACTATGGTAAATTCACGCATTTTATGGGTTCTTTAAAACATGAGTTATATAATCTTGATTATTATTAATAACGAATATGCACTGACGAATATCCGAAAAAACAAGAAACATGTATGGTTACTGCTTATGCCTGACGATCAACAGAACTTATTAAGTTTCGAACTGTAACACAGATGTATGTTGCACTGTCTCTATTCGAAAAACTTACATTTACTATTCATTTTCATAATAAATATTCACAGATTCAATTAATTCAAATAGTTTGTGTTTGAGATGTTATTGTCACAGTAAAAGGTAATAAATTCCAATTTTCTGAATTTATGCTGATACATCTCATTTTAGTTTGGAACTAATTCCTTCAGTTTTCTTCGAGCGTCCTACCAAAGGCTATTCTTTTACAACAGTTGCATAATAAAATTAGTGAATCGTACCATTAATTTCGATTCCAGATGCACATAAAAGGATTCGCATGTTACCAATCACTTCCTGATAGTCCTTCAGGATAAACCAATCTTGGAATTTGCACAGAACAAATTACTCCAGATCTCAGGTACAGTTCGGAATTTCTGCACAGACTTCTTTATGTAATTCATGGTAGTTGCCCACTCCAAGAATTCTCCCCCATTAAAATCAAAGTTGGAGTAATAATACAATCAAACTTAAGGTTACTCCGGTACAAATCACGTCTGCATAGATAAGATAGCGAAATTATGGTAGGCAGAGTGGTTAGTATTAATCTTGCGCCGACCATTGCGCTCTGGATTAAGATATGAGTGATATCGAATTTAAGACCACACCATGTATGAAGTATTTCGCAGGAGGGCAAGTGTGGCACGCAGCATAAAGAGGCAGGTGCAAGACACATTTGCCAACCACTTAATATGCAAACTGTGAGGCAGCTTAAGACCAAATTGTGATAAAATTTCAATAGTATTTTTCCGGTATTGGCAATTTGAAATGCGTTTCGGTAAAAATAATAGCTCCTTGTAGAATGCATTTTTCGATGTAACTAGCGACGGTGCGGCCCAGTATATTAAGGAATAAACTGGTATTTTGAGTTTTTATTTTTCGAAATTTTTTCGATGGACATATATGTATCGTTTAATAAGAGACTTGGGAAGCGTGGTTAATGAATATCGATCGATCATAGATGCAATTTATTGATATTGTATGTAGATCTGGTGAACGAGGACAACAGTGATTAATTTTAGTCGTGTGTCTGCCGTTTTTTGTTGTACTGGAAAGGTAAATGGAAAAAATGCAGTGTTATATAGGTGTCTTGGAATTTAATGAAGATTGTAATTATATGCTTATGATATAGGTTTCCAAGGTTAGTGATGCTATTTTTGGTTTACCTTCTTGGTAACGAGTGATGTAGGAGTCTTTCGGTTTGAATGTATGAAATAATTCCGCAAGGAGTTATCTATAAAATTAGAGTAAAATGGTTTCCAGAATAAATCTCTGTCAAAAATGTTTAGTCAATCTCTGATCATGACTAATAATAATTTTTATGCTAATAATGATGATCCCAACAAAAATCTTTCATTTGTCATTATTGGGGATAGATCGAATGATTTATTTATTTAACGGTTGAATAGGACATCAACATGCATTAGCCCAAAATGACATCCACCACATCAACCCCAAATCTACACATCCCACCAATTTAAGAAAATCAAACTTATAATACGTTCAAAACTTTAACAAAATATAAAATCTCAATTTAAAAGCTTAATTTTCCTCTTGAATGAACCAATTGAAGAATATATCGTTATCCTTATACTCAGAATTATATACGTTCATGGTTCTGTTGATCGGAGAGTGCTTTTTTAAATTTGTTCTATGAAACCTAACCTCAAAGACAGCATAAACTCTTAACGGTCTAGATGGAACATGAATGCTTACGTAGGACAGCAAAGCTGGAGAGTCAACGTAACCATTCAACAATTTATACAAAAATATAACATCGCTATGTTCCGACAGTTTTCCAATGAGGCGAACCCATAATTTTCTCTAAGGCTAGTCATACTCACCATGACATTGTAAATACCTGTAACCTTATAACCTTAATATCTCAGAAATTTATTCTGCACCATCTCCAATTTGTGATTGTAAACCTCATATTGTGACGACCAAGCAACCGATGCATAAAATAACCTAATGTAAATGAAGGCAAACTATAGCACCTTCAAGGCCATAGTGGAAGTGAAATCTCTACAAGATCGCATTTCAAATCCCAGCATCTAGACTTTTGGTCACCCCATAATCGATGTGTGAATCAATCAACATTTTTGTATCAAATATTACACCCAGAACCCTCACTTCATGCCGACGGTGTAAACGACCTATCACCCAGATTGAAGTCGAAATGATTGATCCTTAGTTTACAACTGAATGTTATGCAATTACACTTATTCAAGTTGAGAAATAGTTTATTTTCAATGCAGAAGTTATTGGATGCATTGAAGTCTTGTTGAAAGCTAAAGCAGTCCTAAGCATCAGCTATACTGCAAAAAAGATCTTCACATCTTCCGCAATTATCAAAAATTTACAAAATTTAAAACATTAACTTATATCATTAGTATAAATTATATAAATATAAATAAAAGATGCCCAAGGAGAGACCCCTAAGGCACCCCGAGGTCACACAGAAAGATAATGAAAAATATCCGTTAACGGCAACAATTTGAGATCTATTATTGAGAATAAAGATAACCAACTTACCAAGTCTCCATGCATACTTATCTCAGACAAATTTTTCATCAAGATGATATGATCAACCTTATCGAAAAATATACTCTGAATAAAAAACCAGGACCAGATTGGACACAGTAGATCTTTTAGGAACAAATCCATGTTGTTCAGGAATAATAAGAGATCTTACTGAATTCATGATATTGATGATATCTAATAATAAGAAAAATAGGAGAAGGCTTTTACTTGATAGAAGGAATATTAAAAAATTTGAATATCAAAACAGATTTTATCTTTCAGTCCTCTACAATTTTAATTTCAAAAAAATTTTTATTCAAAAAACTTTTGAATAATTATTGAATTTATGTCTTAAGCACGGATTATATTTAATAGACGTATAAAATCAAAACTCAATACACAATATCAAATGGAATAAATAAATCAACAAATATAAATTGTCGATTCAAAATTTTGTTTCTGATCTTACCATTATGAAAACTAATTACTTTTCAAATACAAAACATAATGTAGGGACTTTTCAGAAAATATAATTTATTTGAAATATTCAACATATTTAAATAAGTTAATTGAAAAATCTCTCAAAACATGCATTATATCTTGAAAAAACCATTAGAATTCCGATAATATCTTCATCGGTCCTGAATCATATTTAAGAAAATAAAATCAACCAACAATTAATATAACTTAACTAAAAGTCGTCCTGGGATCATCGCTAGGAACAATCTAAGATATTCTATGTTCGTCACAAAGATCACAGAAAGCTGTAATGTATTATAAGGTCTTCTTTAAACCATTGACGTTCCATAATGAGATTTTTATTCAAGCTTGAATAAAATTATGTATTATGTATAAAATTAAACAGGAAAAGGCCTTTACTTGATAGAAGGAATATAACAAAATAGATTTAATCTGTCAGTCTTCCACAATTTTAATTTAAAAAAAAAATTTATTCAAAAAACTTTCATAATTAAATTAATGTCTCATGAGCACAGCTTATATTTAATGGACATATGAAATCAAAACTGAATATACAATATCGAATGGAATAAAGTAACCAGCAAATATAAATTGCCAATTATATATAAGCCGTACTTATAAGACATTAATTTAATTCTAAAAGTTTTTTGAATGAAAATTTTTTTTTAATTAAAATTGTAGAAGGATGACAGATTAAATGTGTTCTGATATTCAAGTTTTAATAATGAGTAGTAAAATAAATAGTCGTTTTGTTTCTTCAGTAGTTCAGTACTGCACGACATAATATAGACGCTTGTTCTAGGGATCAGCGTTTTCATTCTCCTAAATTGCTGTAATTTTCGAACATTGAACCGGAAATAATCTGGAAAGACTAGGTTGGATTCACTGATGAAGCATACAAGGAAGGTGCTTGAGATTTAAATCTTTCATGTAGATTTCCGGGCTAAAAATTTCAGCTAAGTTGATGATTGATGATTAAAATCGATCCGATGGTTCCGTAGTGGTATTTTGAGAGCACAGCAGTGTTGAGCACTATCGGAACATAGACTCAGGCTGATCCACATTTTCTTGAGAATCCTGGGTGATATCAGCAAATACTGTCTGAATATCACGGTTGAGTTCGGCAGGTACAAGAATCTTTAAATTATTTTCAAGGAGCACACATATAACAACAGATCCCCCTTGTTGAATATTTCTACTCAGTAGGGTATTTCTAATAATTGGCTTTAATATATTTTACAATTATAAGGTAATTGTAAGTTAATGCGAGACCTCATACAAGTTTGGTCACTCGCCAAAAGCTTTTAAAGCTTGAATGGGTTACACTGCCACATCCATAATATTCTGCAGATCTGGCGCCTTCGGATTATTATTTGTTCCGGTCATTGCAGAGAGTTTTGTACGGTAAAACCTTCACTGAAGACGTCAAAAATCACCTAGATCAGTTTTTTCCAAAAAGACCAAAAATTTTATGAGCCTGGAATCATGCTACTACCTGAAAGATGGCAATAGGTGTTGTGCCAGAATGTCCAATATATAATTTTATAAAATATTTATTCATTATACGAAATTTTCATTTTCCCAAGAAAAAACGAAATTACTTTCCGAACAACCCAATATTTTAATTTCGTATTTCTTTATTTATATTTATCTGTATTTCAGAAAATTAACCATTATTTTTAACTCTCTTTTTCAAATTTTTGTCTAAATCATACATATAGAAGACGTGAATTTGCAACTTCTGAGAGGTAATATAAAATAACCTGATGAAGTTACACTGTTGGTGAAAAAATTATATTGAAATAATAAATCGTGGGAATATTTTTTATAGTTCGATTTAATTTTTGTGATTTTCTGTTTCGTTGGTAGGGCAGTTTTAAAATTAGAAATTTTACATTTATTTGAATTTCGTATGGCTAATCTGTATTTTGATCCATCATGTGTGACAACTTTAAGAAGTACCTCATAAATTTCCAATTTCAGGAGAAATAGCGCGCAAAAGCTACCGATTTCAGGCCAGTGCTTTTCGCAATTTTTTCTCTAATGAGGATGCAATAACAGTTTACGGTTTCAGCATTGTACCTAATGTTGCATGCCTGATGGAAATCTCAGATGCTCGCTCACATACTTAACTCGAATTTGTTTATTTTAAACCTCACCACTGTATCATGTTAAACGGTCGTTAAATAGACCACTAAATTGAATATGATCTTCATTCAATTTTCGGCGAAAGTTTACTTAAAATTCAATTATTTAGGCATTAAAATGATGACGAGAGGCCTTATACCTTGCAAATTATATACGTAATAAGTGGCTCGAAGTTTTTTATGAATTCTGTTTATTAAATTAGTTGTATTAATACTGCTTGATCTTTTACTGGAGAGGGATAATGATAATCAGAGAATGAAGATGACGTTCATTGGAGACCGTTGACCTGAATCAAAGATTCGATGATTTCATACGGTTAAATATTATGATCCTATTATTTCCATTTTAAAATATGAAAAACAGGTATTTCAGCGATTAGATCGGTTGTTCTTTTGTCAATGAGTTTTTATAATCTTTCATATCAATATAGGATTACATAAATTCAATTTTCAGTGACTTCTTCAAATGAATTAGGAGTAATTCTCACTTATACGACTTCGTCAGTAAGAATGTGATGCTTTCCATGCTATTTGTTAGCAACGGACAGGTTGCTCATGAATTTGGAAATTGAATTAATCACAACTGAATGACTGATATTCCTGCCATTTCATTCGTTGAAAATTTTCGCCATTTCTACCGTATTTTCATTATTTTTTCAATATAGAACGACCCTTTCCTACTTTCTCTACAGTCGTGTGACTTAAATTGTTCGAAAAGAGCACAAATAAACGATTATAAATACTTTACATATTAGTGATAATTTTGATGTTTTCAAAATTGATATATTTTGTTACGGTTAAAATAAGAAAATCAAAGCACAATAACTAAAAATATCTTTACTAATCAGCTTCCACAAAGAACTAAGCACACCAAAGATACAGGACGTGTTCACACCACAAATAAATTACGACGCATTTAACATCCAAATACATTCCATACAAGCACACACTTTACTTCTTGCGGCTTGTAGTAAACAAGATGTAAGAACAAAGTCATTTTAAATCCCGTGCCCAGCAAAAAAAAAAACAACAGAAGCTGAAACCAGCGGACATGTCATCGTTGAGGATGCTGAATCTACAAACAATCAAAATAACTCTCAACTACAACGGAGCATACTGAAAATTGTCTCCAGTTCTTCCAATAAATCCACTATCTAATTCTAAATGGCCCCTTGATATCCAGTCGAGTACAGCGTCGAGCCAAAGATCTTTGAAGAAATTGCGACCACTCAGTGCTGATGACAACTGTGCAACAGAGTGTTGCATAAAGAAAAAATTAGACTCCTCAATAATAATTCAACGAATCGAGCAGTAATCTTTGATAACTAATTTTGAATCCTGATAAACAACAAAGCTTCAGAGGAGCAGGAATATGGTTGTATAATGTATAAATCGAAAATAAAAATAATCGTTCTTAAAATGTTATTTTATAAGCAGGTGGAGAAATTAACTTCCTGGACCTTATATTTAAACTGTGAACCTATGATCTGATTTTTATTTTGTTATTAAGATATGCTCAACCATCGACAGCATTTCAACTTATGGATTACTGGATGGTATTTCCTGATGGCACAAATAAACTTCAAGTATATTCTATGCACTCTCTGAACTCTTGTCTTATCAACCACATGCAAGCACGATCCGTAAACCGCATCACAGTAGTTATAGTAACTCAAAACCAGTGAATCAGTTAATAATATTCTGGTAGTATGTGGGAGTATATTATAATTCTACTGGCATATAATTTTCGCAGCTCTGAGTAAGCTCGTTAATACATAAAGACACATGCTCGGTAAAACGGAACTTCGTGTCCAAAATCACTCCAAAATTCTGCGCCGATATAACGACAGGAAATGTTACTCCACTTTTATTTCTAGTTGATCTTTAATTTTCCCGCTTCCTTTATCGAAAATGCATACCTTATTCTTATTCGAATTCAGCAAAAGTTGGTGTTTGGATGAAACATCTAGCAGTCTGTCACCATATAATCTAGATCATCATGATCCTGGATTAGAATTATTTGGTCGTTCGCAAAGAAAAGCGTATATAAGATATTTTCGTTAAGTAGTGGTATTCCCATTCTTTTGCAACTGCTAATCCATTTTTTTAGTGCTTGCTGTAGATATACTATACATTGAACAGCACAGGATAAAGGCAGCATTTCTTTTTGGGACCCTTATTAATGGGTATGTTCTCAGAAAGTATGTCATGTGTTTTAACTTTAGCTTTAGCTTTAGCTGTTATGTCTTTATAAAGGTCTTTGACAGCTTTTATCACATTTTCATTGATGTTTGTTATTTGCAAGGTGTCCCACAATTTTTCCAGAGATACGTCATCGTAGGCTTTCTGAAGATTCTCGTATGGAAGATGTTTCTCCTGCTATTTTCTTCTCCAACACCTATGTCACCGCATATATGTGTTCTACAATAGATTTTCCAGCTCTTAATCCCGTTTTTTCCTTCATTTCAGTGTTATGGTATTCAGCTTCAATTCTTCTTTTTCATATTTCCTATATACGGACATAGAAAATGATATCAAATAAAACGAGTGCAGTATCAGAGATTCCTAAACACAAAGAACGAAAACGATAAAACGGAAACTGAAAGTGCACAAAACCTAGTCCGGAGGAAGATAACCAAAGAGAAAAATAAATCTTGGGAAAGAAACTGCTCAAGAGTCAACACGTATCTGGGTGGAACAAAGAAAACCAAGAGCTAGAGGTTGATAAAATAACTGATATAAAATCAAAAAAGGACATAATTTCAACAGAAACCATGCTGAATTTAAAACAAATGACGAAACACCACATATAACAGTGATGACGTCTGCTTTGAGGATAGCGATGAAAGAAGTGAAAGAAGTATGTGAAAATCTAAGAAACTGAAAATCCGCTGGACTAGGTGAATTACCACGAGAGCTCATTAAATAGGAAACGGAAAAACTAGACCACCATTTAACAACACTATTCCAGATGTGCATAGATGTGTGCACCTTACCAAGCAGCTGGAGAACATCGTATAGCACGACTATTTTAATGAAACTAAATAGAGAGATTGCTCAAATCACAGAGCATTGTCAGTAACCATGAAATTATCCGTAATTGAAAATATAATATAAATATTAAAAATAAAATTACCAGACTCATGCTTTTGGAAGCCGTACATAGAAATTAATATGTACAAGTAGTTTAAAATTCTTCAAAATGACCAAACAGATGTTGCAAGATCCCCATTGTTGAATATTTTTTCTTATTCAGATATTTCCGGTAATTGGCCCTAATGGTTATTCATACTCCTTTTTTGTATAGTTTTCTTTATCGGTATTTCTGTGAATTGATGGTTATTTGTATCCCTTTTGCAATGTTATTCTTATCTTCATATCCGAAAATTGTTAGTTAGTTGTGTCGCTTAGATTTTCATGTTTTTAGCTTTATATGAAGTGAATGTGTAATGTTAAGAGTTAGTTCAAAATGTAAACATGGCAAAGCCACGGTATTGGCGAAACAATTATCATCAACTCAATAAATGGTTGAAACAATCTATTATTTCATTTCAAGTATGGACTAATATTTGTTAAACTTTTTCACCATCTCAGTTCTGAACTGATAAAATGATGAAAGCATCTTAGTCGGACTTCGCATAGTCGTGTATTCCCCATTTTTAATTTAGATCCTTCTTCTAATGAAATACAAAAAAATCACGAACTCGCTACAACATTGGCGTATGAATAGTAACGATTATTCAGCTTGATTGATGGCGATGCTTGTCCATATAAGTATCTCGAAAATCGATCGAAATTCTCATCAACAATACATCACTGCAATTCAGAACGAGTCAAAATCAACAAAGTAGCAATTCTTCCACATAATCATCCTATCCGATGAACAATACATACTACAGAATTATCAAGAATTCCGTCAGACAGCCAGCAAGAAGCCCATTGTCTTCAACGAGGCCAATACAACTCTCGTTGAACTACATATACCGTAATACAAAAGGTAAATGAAAAGACGAAAAAAGCGAAACAGTAATCCAGTCTAGCCGTTCCGCCAGACTGTAGTTAATAGAAAACACGTGCTCGTTCCATTTCATCTAGCAGGCGTCTCGTGAGCTAAGGATGTTAGACATAACATATTTACTAACACCTGGCGCTCACCTTTACCGCCATGTTAACATAATAAACACATACGTATCACTCTGCCCGTACTTACTAGCAGTAATATAAGGTATGATGTTTCTCATAGCCTGCATCCCAGATAATAACGTCTCCATTACTTTGTGATTGTTATTACCTATTGTATTGCTTTTAACAGTTCTGTCAGAAACATGTAACGTTTAAATTGTCCAGACTTTATTGTTGGATTACCTACGTCGACTTTTAATCGATCGTTTTTGTGTGATCGATGTTGAAATGAGTATCAGATGTCTATTCGATTCATTATTATAATCGTGTTATTTTCATGAGAAAAATTATAGCCAAGTATTTGATGGATTCGGTTGAACTGATCAGTTCAAATGTAGAACTCCGCTATTCAAGTAAAGTGATGGTAGTCACATGGGAAATTATAGACCAGTAACGAAAAGCTCTTATATCCCAAAAATTTTGGGTACTTTAATTTCTATTAAAATAACACCATTACTCAAACGTGTTTTTATTGAAGAGCAATATGGATTTATTGCTGGTAGATCTGTAACAATAAATCTGCTATGTTTCGTGGATTTGACCCTATCAGCATTTAGTGAAAAATCACAGGTCGATGCGCTATCTACAGACTTTGCTAACGCTTTTGGTAGATTGCCAATTGGCTACTCATTGCCAATCTCAAAGCATTAGGCTTTGGGTCACCCCTACTCGAGTGGATTGCGGATCGTTTGGTTAGGTTGACACAGTTCATAAAGATTTCTGATAATTTTTCCGAGGGTATTGAAGTGAGTTCAGGAGTCCCACAAAGATCGCCTTCATCACCAATTTTATTTTTGTGCTTCATCAATGACAAAAACTGTTCTGTTATTCTGTTATTTTTTTCTATTTGCGGATGATATGAAATTGTTTCGGCTTATAGGATCCCTGAGTGGATGTTTGTTATAGAGGGATATAGATAACGTTGTTGAATGGTGTGTACAGAATGAGTTGGAAATTAATGTGAATAAATGCCAGACTATGGGATTTTTCCGAACCAATTCGTTGATCTTGTTCGATCATTCAATGGACTATTTGAATCGGTCAATACGGTGGGGGATCTTGAAGTATTGCTAGATAGGTACTAGCTTAAGTTTCACATAGAGAGCACATAAATTACGTATCATCGAGAGCTTTTAGAATGCTTGGCTTCATCAAAAGACATATGCAAGACTTTAGTGTCTCTTCCATGAAGACAATGTATCGGGTGTTTTTTTAGAGTAATAGAACTTTAAATTGAAATAAAACACATTAAAATTAAGATTGATGCCAAATTTCATAACATTTTTGTTTTAAAAATAATTTCCGGCATATGTCCACCACGACTAACTCTGAGGAACCGCATTCAACCAGACCAATTCTGGACCACTTTTTCGAGTAATTTAGGCTGTATTTCATCAATTACACGAGTTATTTTGGCTTCAAAAGAGTCTTTTCTTTCTGGTTCATTAGCATAAACCAATGACTTGGCATAACCCCAAAGAAAATAAGCCAGTGGAGTTATGTCGCATGATTTTGGAGAACATTTAGTTGGACCATTTCTGGAAATAATATTATCGCCAAATCTTTCTTTCAATAAATCAATTGTTACGGTAGCAGCATGAGGTGTAGCACCATTTTGTTGGAATTAAAACACTTCTGGGTCGATACCATTCAAATAATCATTGATCATCGATCTGTAATTAGCACCATTCACCGTAACATTAGCTCCAGCATCGTTTTTAAAGTAATATGGACCGATGATGCCTCCAGCGTGTAAAGCACACCATACAGTGGATTTTTCAGAATGCAATGGAACCTGCAGAAATTCTTGAGGATTGTTTTCACTCCATATATGGCAATTTTGCTTGTTTACATAGCCGTTCAGACAGAAATGAGCTTCATCACTGAACACAATTTTACGATAAAAAAGTGGATCAACTTCAAGCTGTTCTAGGGCCCAATCAGCAAACAAACGACGCTTATTATGGTCAAGTGGCTTCAGTTCTCGAACCAGTGGGATCTTGTATGGGTGTAGACCAAGATCTTTACGCAAAATTTTTCATGTGGTGGATACACAGTGTCCAACTTGTTGTGAACGTCGCCAACTTGTGAACGTCGACGATTAGACAAATCTGGATCATCATTACCACTTTGACAAACAGCAGCGATATTTTCTTCTGTACGTACAGTTTTTTGTCTTGTTGTTGTTGTTGCATCGAGTAGAGAAAATGTTGTCCGAAATCTGTCGAAAGTTCGACTAATAATCTGCTCTGATGGACGATTATGTAAACCATAAATTTCACGAAGTTCTCTATAAGTTTGGAGTATAGAACACTGATTTTGAAAATAAATTCAATCAATTTGTAAACGTTGTTGCGGCGTGAGTCTTCCCATGATAATTTCTCAATGCTTACTGAACAGAAATGTCGAAACAACATGGCTTCTACCTTCTAGAGTTATCCCTATCGAAAGTTCTATCACTCTAAAAAAAACACTCGATATATAGTGCATGTGAGAATCATTGTTGAATATCTACGTGTTATATAGTCACCTCATTGTGCAGGACATTGAAAGCCATTGAAAGGGTCCAGAACAAATTTTTGAAGTGGATAGTGTACAAATGTGGATTAACCTCTGATTCTATCCGATCCGACATTAGAGACAAATTATCCATTACATCCCTTGGAACGAGACGACATAATTTTGAGGTAATGCTTGTATATAAGATTTTGCACTATTATATTGACTATCCTTATCTCCTACTGAAGATAAATTTAAATGTTCCTCGGAGGAGTCTCAGAACTTGGAAACAATTCAACATGAAATTTAGCACAACCAACTACTCGATGAACAATCCTCTCGATAGAGCGTGCTGCTGGTTCGATGGAGATAGATCTTTTTTATGTTTCAATCTTTCAATTGAAAAATTATTACAGAGTGCTTGAGAATTTTCACTGATTTTTGTTTTCTCATTTTTTGTAATGTTGGTTTATTTTTTAATATGTAAAATGGCTTGTCCGTATATAACTAAATAATTTACCCATTCTGCGCACGTATTTCAATCAGTTTTCATTTTTGAAATTTCAAAAAAATTTCATATAAGTCCTCAGAATAATAAACATGGGTTTTTGTTTGTTTATTACCCTGAGCCTATCCAACGAATACCGAGGAATTTCTTATGGAACATGCTTCTAAATCATTTGAATGGTTTAATCTCTTTATTTGGAACTAATATATTTGAGGCAGAAGTTTGATATGAAACGAATTTTTCATGGGTGTTCAGAAAATGTATAATTATATCTGATAAAGTTAGATCAGTGAAGGTTTGGATACATTGTTTCTCCGTTTCTTCCAGTGCACCTATTCGGATAGATAACTTTCTAACAGAACTTTTAAAATTGTAAATAACCAAAAATTGTTGTTAAAATTAAATTAATAACCAACTTTAGTTTAATCTCTGACATCGCACTTGAAAAATTCTAAACGTATGAAAAAATCTGTATGATATTTAAATGTTTATATATGTGAAGTCACGTTTCAAATAATTGCCGGAGCATGTTACGATTTTCAATTTGTTTAAAATCAAATCGAGGTATAGTACAAAATAAGACTATTGCATCTGTATTGTATCGTTTTCACTTATTAGTATCGGTTTCTAAATTCCAATTTTCTTCAATCAATAACTACAAAGAATTTGATTTCATTATTTATCAGAATCTTCAGTGGAGAAAAAAACATAATTTTCATGCAATTCAAAACTTCACCGCTGGTGATGAGATCACGAAGAATCTGGTTGTAGTCTCTCTGGTGCTTATACAGATTGTGATGGTCTCTTGGAAGTTCTAATTGAAAGGTTTGTTTCACCTTGATTATGTGGTTCCACTAGCCGCCCAGGGGCGTTAGTTGGACTTGCTTCGTTTTGCTGAGGTTGCGTTGATAGGGCTATTCCCTCTCAGGTGTGGTGTCTATCATGTACTACAACCTAAATTCCCAGTCGATGGGATCTGATCGGATGGAACCACCTGCCCCATTTGTGACTGTTCAGGTTATTTTATGAAGAGAAGAAAATGGCTGTTAATACTTATTTGCGCTGCTTTGAAACCGCCATTGGTACCATTCCTGTTTGCACCCAGTCTGCTTAAGTTAAAATTGTATATGCAGGAGATGTCAGAAGCTCAGCTTGTAGGTCTATTCAAGTGAAGGGTAAGTTGTGCTATCTTGACTTCCATAGTAGCTCCCACTGTTTGAATTGAGTTCGTCTCCGCAATCTGGGAGTTGAATTGTGGAGAGGGCTTTGCGTAGGTAGCTTCTGCGGTGGGCTACTAAGCTGTCCAGAGGGTTCTCCTTGACGATGGTCAGTAATACATTAATATGCCTGGGAGTACTACTAGCAGTAGATATTTCATTAAGGACTCGGGTACATTGGCATCGGAAAGTTCCTCCTGGTGGAGCAAGAGCTGGCTCAGTTTTCGATTCCCGTCTCCTTTCGTTTGACATATACATATTTCTAGCTATAGGGTATGACAAACCAAGGTTTTCAAGAATAGTTTCCTGTAGATATACCTACTTAAAAAAATCTCAGTGTAAATAACAAACACGATAAAAAGTAATAAGGCAATTACCCATAACTAATGTAATTCTATAGTGAAGCATTTAGTAGGTAGGAACTATTATAAACACTTAGACATAAGAATAATATAGATACTGTATCAAGAATATAACACACCTAAAAGCAATAAAGATTTTTAGACTTTACTTGACTTGACTTCCATTTGAGGAGGCGTTGTGTCTTCTCTTCCTGTGAGCTACTCAGTCTCCGGATCAATTCAGTTTTTATCGTTTAGTGGTGGTTTCAGGACAATTTTCTTGACCTCCACGTTGTATTTTGATGATAGGGCTCATAGAATGTACACAAACTACGTTTGCGTTACGCTCGCGTTGAAAATACTGCCTTCTGCCATGATGAATCAAAGTTCCGGATTGATGATTTAAGGTTTTTCGCTGTTACTTTGGTTTTGTCTTTTTTCTATTTCCTCTTTGTAGGTTCTTGGTGATGATCGTTGACTTCTGGTTTCAGGACAATTTTCTTGACCTCCAAGTTGTATTTTGATGATAGGGCTCATACAATGTACACAAACTACGTTTGCGTTACGCTCGCGTTGAAAATACTGCCTTCTGTCATGATGAATCAAAGTTCCGGATTGATGATTTAAAGTTTTTCGCTGTTACTTTGGTTTTGTTGTTTTTCTATTTCCTCTTTGTAGGTTCTTGGTGATGATCGTTGACTTCTGGGAAGGGAAAACTCATTTTCCCTTCGAAAGAAGATATAAATAGACGGAATAGTTGAATAATCTGCCACAATGGAAATATTTTAGTAAAAACTATTAGGAGCAGTCAGAAATTTTTCTCGAGGCTCTTAGGTGTTGATACTTTGATAGGATAGGACACTAGGCATTCGTACACTCTGAGACGGCAGTAGGTACTTCATGCTCGACGACTCGCTAGTCCTCAAAAGATAGCATTCATTGATGGTTTTGTGAGCGGTGAGCTGGCCTCTATATGGTTTGTAGCATGGGCTTATAGAAGAGGAAGAATTGGCTTTTTGATGTGTATAATTTAGATAATGTGTAATGTCGTCTCGTTTAGCCTGTATTGATTTCGATCATAACAAATTTTCAGCATGAAATTGACTCCACCTCTGGTACGCCATGAATATTTGTTTTATTTTCATATTTTGAAGTTATTCAAATATTTTAATATTAGCCTTCTACATATTTGATTCCAAAAATTATATTTGAGGATTATATTTTCTGAAAATAAATTAAAATAATGCCATATAAGTACCACTTATATGAATTGACATATAAAATAAACATTCATTATAAGACATCCGAATGGTATAATAAAACCCAATAAATAAAAATTATTAACCGAAATCCTATAAATTGAATATTTTGAATAGACAAAATTTTGTTTCTGCTGATCAATCTTATGAAAACCAATATCTTTCAAAAATATCTAACAAAATCTCAAGAATTTCATCATAAAACTATCTTACTTAGACTATTCAATATTATTGGATATCTAACTAAGGTACTTTATATAAAAAACTTAAGATACGTAAAACATTACTGAAAAACAAGTTTTAAGAAGGACTTTGCTTCGTCAGTATTCAAATAATTTTTCAGTAATGTTTCACATATCTTGAGTTTTTTATATAAAGTACCTTAGTTAGATATCCAATAATATTGAATAGTCTAAGTAAGACAGTTTTATGATGAAATTCTTAAGATTGTGTTAGATATTTTTGAAAGATATTGGTTTTCATAAGATTGATCAGCAGAAACAAAATTTCGTCTATTCAAAATATTTAATTTATAGGATTTTGGTTAATAATTTTTATTTATTGGATTCAGTTATATCATTCGGATGTCTTATAATGAATGTTTATTTTATATGTCAATTGATATAAGTGGTAGTTATATGACATTATTTTAATTTATTTTCAGAAGTTATAATCATTAAATATAATTTTTTGAAATTAAATATGTAGAAGGCTAATATTGAAATATTTAAATAATTTTATATACCTTCTATCAAGAATTAACCTCTATTAATGTTATAAAATTTGAATATCAAAACAGATTTAATCTGTTGTCTTTTATAATTTTAATTTAAAAAATTCTTTGAAGAAACTTTAAGAATTAAATTAATGTCTTTATAAGCACTGCTCATATTTAATAGACGTATAAAGTCAAAATTCATCATACAATATCAAACGGAATTAAGAAAAACCAACGAATATAAATTGTCAATTGAAATTAAAATATAAATAAGCAAACATGTCTTGTTTCGTTCCAGGTATGCGTAATAAACTCTTCAGATAAACTTACGAAGCCCTGTTTGTTACAAAATGTATTGTTTTCTGATCCTATATTAATGAAAAATAACTCTTTCTCAAAAATATGAAACATAATTTCAAGAACTTCTCAAAAACTAATTTATTTGAAATATTCAATATATTTAAATAAATTACTTCAAAAAATCTCAAAACATGTAGCACATCCTCAAGAAATAATTAAATTAACGATAAGATCAGTTCAACTTTACATATAAAAAAATAATAAAATCAATTAAACAATGTATAGACTTACCAGTGCCATCTTAGAAATACACGATTCTCAACAAACATCTTAGTAGGTACCTTTATATCCAAGGTACTCTATGTTCCATGTTCACAGAAAATCATACAAAGCTTATAAGGCACTTGGCCTTAGTTAAAACCATTCAACACTGTATAATGAATTTCTTTATTTAAAAAACCTAATATAATTATATATAAAATAAAATAAGAAGGAACGGTTTTTTACTTGATAGAAGGATTATTACAAAATTTGAATATCAAAACAGATTTAATCTGTTGTCTTGTACAATTTCAATTTCAAAAAATTCTTTGAAGAAACTTCAAGAATTAAATTAATGTCTTTATAAGCACTGCTCATATTTAATAGACGTTTAAAGTCAAAATTCATCATACAATATCAAACGGAATTAAGAAAAACCAACGAATATAAATTGTCAATTAAAATTAAAATATAAATAAGCAAACATTTTTTGTTTCGTTCCAGGCATGCGTAATGAACTCTTCAGACAAACTAACTTAAGTTTGTCTGAAGAGTTCATTACGCATGCCTGGAACGAAACAAAAAATGTTTGCTTATTTATATTTTAATTTTAATTGACAATTTATATTCGTTGGTTTTTCTTAATTCCGTTTGATATTGTATGATGAATTTTGACTCTAAACGTCTATTAAATATGAGCAGTGCTTATATAGAAATAGATTCCTCGCTCAACACTTGGTGGAACATATTGATTAACATAAAATACAAAAATAACACTGGACTAAGTTCGCACGAATTTATTAAAATAAAACAAAACATTCAGTTTACATGCATGTTTCGGGTTTTATCCCATTCTCAAAACTGACAAGAAAACACACAATACTACATAATTATAATCAAATGACAGCTGTTAAAATTGGAGATAAGCGGAACTCCAGCTGATCGTTCACAATCGGTAATTGGCGTTTATGTGATGAGGATATTTCTAAAAATTCTAAAAAGTCTAATCGTTTACTTTTTTCCCCCTCGTGTAAAATTTTTGTTTTACCGAAATCTATAAAGTGATTGCAATTGATACAATGAGCAGAAAATCCAGTAGTCGCTTTGTTCTGTAATATCGACTTTCTATGTTCATCAACCCTAACCTTTAGAGAACGACCAGTCTGGCCTAAGTAGAATGCAGGACATTCATCACAGTACAGTTTATAAACCCCACTCTTTTCCGAATCAGTTAATCGGTCCTTGCCGTTTAGAAACATTGATCTTAAGTTCTTCTTATTTGTGCATATTACTTCAATTTTATTCTGTCTTAATCTACTACAAATTTTATCGCTTAATTTTGGGATGTAGTTAATGTAGACAAATTTTTTCTGATCTTTAGGTTGAGGTGGATAGATACATGTTAAAAGTTTAGAATATTGCTTTTTGAAAATCAACCTATCTATCATGTCAGGAGAGTAGCCGTTGTTATTGGATAGTAATTTTAACATTTCAATTTCTTTTTTGAAGTTATTTTCTGACAGTGGAATTGAAATTGATCGTTGTACAAGAGAGTGGAACGCTGACATTTTAATTTTATATGGGTGGGAACTGCTGTTATGAATAAGAACGTCCGAAAAAGTGGGTTTTCTGAATATATCGAATTCAAGATGGTCATTTACCCTCTTTATCTGAATATCCAGAAAATTGAGTGAATGGTTTACATTCTCTACTTCCAAAGTGAACTGAACGGATTCGTAAAATGAATTAATTAGTTTCAAAAACGACTCTAGTTCTAAATTTGAGCCAGTCCAAACACAAAATACGTCATCTACATAGCGTTTCCAATATAGTACATATACAGTCAGATTAATGTTTACTGGCGAGAATATTTTCTTCTCCAAATGTGTCATGAAAATTTCACTGAAAAGGGTGGAGGATGGGGAACCCATTATATATAGACATCAATTTAATTCTTAAAGTTTGTTCAAAGAATTTTTTGAAATTAAAATTGTAGAAGACAACAGATTAAATCTGTTTTGATATTCAAATTTTGTAATAATCCTTCTATCAAGTAAAAAACCGTTCCTTCTTATTTTATTAATGTTAAATTTTGAAGAAATTTCAAATATTAAAATAAAGAGTACGCCTGTTTTTCATCGTCTCTACGCAATTCGCAGATTCAAGTTTGTATCCAGAACTAGTAAGCAGATATTTATTGATCTTGATTATATCAGCTTCTACCTATAACTGATACTTCGAACTTATTAGCTTGATTGAACTTCACTGAGAGTTGAAAATTGAGTATTCTTGATGTATAATTCTCTCATACAACAATATAAAACACTTGAAAATTCAAACGTGATTATGGACTTACGTGTACATTTAAGTATCATAGGATTAATTGTGACAAAATAAGTAGAGAACTGATTTTGGGGAAAAACGACTACTTTAACGATTACTCAGAAATCATGCATTTATTTCTTGGTTGTATATCAAATCGAACATACCGTGATCAAATATCATAAAATGACCGTAACATGATACTCGTTTCATATTTATTCACTGTGATCACTCTCCCAATGTACAGAAATATCTCACGAAAAAATTGTCCATTATCCTCTTAATATTTCGTGTCTACTATCGGTGCAATCTGAACAGTCACATCTGAAACGTAAACGGAATAACGTATGCGATATCGAACTGATTGATTTTTCATAATGACACCTTACATATCTGCATGATCTCCCGCTGCATCCCAATTAAGCGCAAGATCATCAATTTCAAAGCCGTGAGTAAACATCACTTCTATACAATCACATTAGCATATACAAGCAGATTTTCAATTACGGTAATATGAGACTGCGATCATCCAGATCTGCAGTTATTCATTGGAGGATATCCTTTTGATCAAATATGAAGCCATCCCAGGAATGGATAAGATGGTTGATAGCCAATAGCACGAACAACAAATTATTGAATATTCATGGAAAATCTTACACGAAAATTGTTTATTTTCTTCGAAATCCATGCAAGGTACTATGATTTGAATTGTTTAATCTTGTATCTGCTGAAAGTGTTGACATTATTTTTTTAACTGAAACGTGGCTGAACCAATATATTTCGGATGAAAGTATTTCTATTTCAGGTTTTCGGATTTTTCGAGGTGATCGTGTCGGACGTGTTGGGGGAGGAGTTGGTTTTTATACAAGGGATTCACTATCATCAAGTAGAATATTCGTTGACTTTGACCCGCCTGTTGGCGTGGAACATATTTGGATTGAGCTAAGGCTTGGTGGGGATACTATTCTGTTAGGTTGTATTTACAGAACATCCGCGTGTAATGCTTCAAGTTTCGTCCGCTATTTGGATGATTTTTTGTCTATGGTGTCCGCAAGTTATTCACATATAATTCTTGCGGGGGACATTAACGAGAATCAATTAGTTGAGAACAACTTTTCTGACTGCGTGGAATCTTATGGTCTGAAACAGCTAATTAATGAGCCAACACGCATAACTTCGACATCTCAGACTTTACTGGATGTGATTTGCTCTAGCAGACCCGAACTGGTGATTGATTCTGGTATTATTGATCATTCAATATCTGATCACAGGGGTGTCTTTTGCAGGATAAATTTAAAGAGAAAAATAAATACCCCGAAGATTATTCGTTATCGTGATTTTCGTCGGTTTGCCCCTCAGGACTTTTTATCGGACCTTTCTAGTGCGTCATTTGATAGAATCCTTTATGTTAGTGATATTGATTTGAAGATCTCAATTTTTTGTCAATGCCTGACTGATATATTTGACAAGCATGCCCCTTACGTCGAATCGAGAGTTACTAAATTATTTTCCCCGTGGATAACTCCTACAATAAAAAGCATGATGAAGTTGAGAAATGCTGCTCTATCTAAATATAAGCTTACGAAGAACTTAGCTGATTACAGTTATTATAGTCATCTGCGAAATGTTGTTACTTCTGCTGTGCGTAGGGAGAAACGCGGTTTCATGTCCCAGGCCAGATCTCGGGGTTCCGGATTTTTTTGGAAATCCTTCAGGACATTGCATCCTTGTTCACAGAATTCTGTGCCTGAACGCTTTTCTAACCCTCATGAATTCAATGACTATTTTCGGTCGGTTTTTAGTCCTTCCAATTCTTGCCCGGAGAGAACCAGTTATTATAGCTCGAACAGATTTGATGCAAATAAAAAATTTTCGATCGGGTTTGCGACTATAGACGAGATAAAATCAGTTGTCTTGGATCTTCGTTCGAACGCTCTGGGGATTGATTGTATATCTGCTAGAATGCTTAAATTATCCCTCGGTGTTACTCTGCCCTTCATGACGCACATTGTTAATGTTTGCATTGGAGTCTGGTTATTATCCGTATGATTGGAAGTACTCTATTGTGAATCCTATACCTAAGATCCCTAGTCCTGAGAGCTTATCTGATTTTCGTCCGATAAGTGTGCTACCAGCTCTGTCAAAGGTTCTGGAGAGGATATTGTTTCTTCAG
The DNA here is from genome assembly GCA_034642435.1 of Megalocaria dilatata. Taxonomy (NCBI): domain Eukaryota; kingdom Metazoa; phylum Arthropoda; class Insecta; order Coleoptera; family Coccinellidae; genus Megalocaria; species Megalocaria dilatata. The sequence continues at coordinate 13,876,240 of CM067858.1, forward strand.
GTTTATAAATACGTCACCGACAATGGAATTCTCACTGCGCGGCAGTCGGGTTTCAGTGGGGGTTACAGTACTACCACTCTTCTGCTGAACATCACTGATGATATTTTGCGATCTTTGGATGGGGGACATGCCTCAATTCTCACCTTATTGGATTTCGCAAAGGCATTCGATACCCTGGACCATGGGCTGCTTTGTGCTAAATTAACTTATATTGGTTTTGATGAAACTGCTCTGAGATTTTTCAAGTCTTACCTTTTTGATAGGCATCAGTGCGTTAAATTGCGTGATACATATTCAGATTATTGCCCTATAACTTCAGGGGTGCCACAAGGATCTGTTCTTGGCCCTCTGCTTTTCCTTATATATGTGGCTGACATGCATAGGGTGGTCAGATTCGCATCCACCCATTTTTATTGTGATGACACTCAGGTTCGCCTCTCTTTTCATCCCTTCTCTGTTTCTCAGGCTGTCGAGCGGTTGAATGAGGATTTAGACTTAATTATGCGTTATTCCCAAATGAATAATTTGAAGATAAATATTAAAAAATGTTTTTATATATGCTTTTTTCCCAGGACATTTCAAGGTGTGGTTGAGATCAAGATGGGCGGTGAAAGAATTCCGTCCTCCACCTGCTGTAGAAACCTGGGAATCTTTTTCGATTGCCAGTTGAGATTCAGGGAGCATGTCTCGTTGCTGTTGAGGAATTCTTTCCTTGCATTGCGCCTTTTGTATCGGCAGAGATATTGTTTGGATTTTCAGTCACGCAAGTATCTCTGTGAACTCTCGTTTTGTCCAAACTGAACTATGGATTAACGGTTTTTTACCCTTGCCTTGATTCCGTGCAGAGGCGCAGACTACAGAAAATGCAGAATTCATGCTGCCCATTTGTTTTCGGTTTGAGGAAATATGACAGTGGAATAAGGGACGGAATTAACAGCTTGGGATGGCTTAGGGTTGAGAATGTTTTCCGGCTCCACCTGACGACTATGGTTCATCGAGTTTTACGTTCTTGTCTTCCACCGTATTTGAGGGAAAAGCTAATTTTTAGACGTGATGTTCATTGCGTGGACGTTAGGCATGGTCATAGGCTCATGCTGCCAAGATTTGGTTCAGCCATGTTTCAGCGCTCCTTCACCTTCAATGCGGTGAAATTACATAATGAATCTTTAGTTTCGTGTGAAGGCGTTTCTTTGAGCTCTCTGAGAAAAATTTTGAAGTCAAAATTCTTGACGAGCCAATTATAAATTAGGAAAATTTTATGAATATGAAATATGTTTTGTTTACTCACAATGGAATTGATTCGTTAATTTAATTTTTTTTTTCGCTTATTTTTGTTTCTATCCTTTTCTTTTTTTTCTCTTTTTGTTTTTTTTTTTTTTTTTTTTTCGGGGTTGAGTGGAGTAGCTTTAAGCTAGACTTCGCCCTATGTTTATATATTGTAAATGTATGAATAAAGGCACTATTATTATTTCTGATACGATATGAACTTTTTATTCTACATATAAACGATGAATGAAATTAGAGTATTCGTAAACTTCAATATAATCATAATAATAATGTCTTTATTTCGCATTCTAATTCTATAAACATGATATAACCTAAATAATCAAGATAATCAAAATTCAATAAGAATGCAAAATGGCGAAGTCCAGATGAGCAACTCCCTGATCTACTCGGTCAAAATTGAAGTAACATACACTTCTTAAGATGAGTGAATAAAAAAACCATATGCAAAAAAAATATAACAATCTTGTATAAAATATGAATGAATAAATCTTTGGCAGAGAAACATACACGATAAGAAATTAGACTACGTTATGAGGAAAACAAAAAATCTAACAGAAAAACACAATAAAAGAGGAGTGGAAAAACTGATTAGTGATGTGATCCCTCAGCATCCATTATAAACTTATTATATTTTTTATTTGATAAAATAAATGAGGGAGATAATTGAAAAATCTTGCGATATTATATGAAAGGGTAAGTCCGCACATAGCAGGTGTTATCTCTGTTATCAAATGAATGTTCAAATTATGAATCTGAACTCCTCTCTCTTGTATATGTTACTCGGCTTTTTGAAATAAATATTTTTGTAGAAGAAACAAGTGCGATGGAGCTCCCTTCTCTGTTCTATGCTCAACTATCCCGCGGTGCCCAACCAACAAGAAACGTGGTGATCTTCGAATTCCATAAAATAAGTGTGAGGCATGGGTTTTGAACAAATTGAATCCTTTTATTGTCAACAGCAGTAATACAGTCGCCATACACAACATCGCAGTGGTTGAACAATGACAAGACCAGCGAGTCACAGAGCAGGATTTTAATTCTTCTCATTAAAAATTGGTGCTTGCCATAAAAAAGTTTTAATCTCATATACGCTCTTCCCACACACCCAGAAACATGAGAACTGAAACTTAGAAAACTATCAAACATGACTCCAAGGTTTCGAACAATGTTCTTCAGCGGTAGAACAGTTCCCACAATCCTCACCCTCATTACATCACTCAAACCTTCAACATCGTGATAGATAGGATCAAAAACATTTGAACGGATTAAGTAATAAAGAGTGTTCGAGCGCAAGTCTCGGCAGGGATTCAAGCTCATAATTTCACTCACTCATAATTTCAGAATATTCGGCCACTCTCTTCGCGAAAGAGATTGAGAAGAGAGGCTGGGTGTCATCTGCATAAAATTGCGCTGAGCACCGCTTTAACGCCTTTGGAAGCCAGAATGTATAAATTGCATGAAGCAAGAGTGATCAGATGGATCCCTGAGGACACCCTGGGAGAGCATTTCTGGCTCAGATATATCCGCTTTGATCATCACTCGTTGATATATTCTGGCCCAAAAATTCGAGAAAAAGCAAATAGAACCGTCATCAAGGCCCACGAAGTGCAGAATAACCAGGAGCAGTTCATGATCTATAGTACCATATGATTTAGTGAAGTCCAACAACGCCTGAGCAATCACCTTGCCCTTATCCGCAGCCCTTAAGATATCATCAGTCACGTCACTCAATGCCGTGGAACAACTGTGATTTCTCCTAAATCCCGATTGATTTTTCGGAAGAAAATCATTTCTCTCAATAAAATCTGTTAGCTATTGATTTATAAGTTTTTCCAAAATTTTTGATATACAAGGCAGCACTCTGATAGGGCGTAAGTCACGCAATGAGGTTGGTGTCACCTTCTTAGGTAAAGGCAACACCAGAGCTTCCTTCCAACAATTTGGAAATACTGATATTTCAATGCAGGTTAATGATGTGCGTTAAAAATGGTGGGATAAGAGGGCAACATAGTTTTATAATAAAAAAAAATAAAATTCCACAACTTTTATATAATTAATTAATCGGAATAATAATGTATCAGGAAGTTTTTTATAGATATACTGGAAACGAATTACTGTACGATATTCTAAAGCATGAATGCTATGTCCAAGAAATTCAACATATTTCAAGAACATTTCTGACCGAGACTTCGTGAAATATATCGGGTGTTTTTTTTAGAGTGATAAAACTTTAAATTGAAATAAAACACATTTAAATTGAGACTGAAGCCAATTTTTTTTATTTGAAAGGTAATTTTACGACATTTATGTTTCAAAAATAATTTCCGGCTTATGTCCACCACTACTAGCTCTGAGGAACCGCATTCGATCAGACCAATTTTGGATCACTTTTTCGAGTAATTCAGGCCTTATTTCATCAATTACACGAGTTATGTTAGCTTCCAAAGCGTCTATTGTTTCTGGTTTATCAGCAAAAATCAATGACTTGACAGATAACCTCAAAGAAAATAATCCAGTGGAGTTATGTCGCATGATCTTGGAAGCCAATTAATTAGACCACTTCTCGAAATAATGTTATTGCCAAATCTTTCATTCAATGAATCAATTGTTACGGTAGCAGCATGAGGTGTACCACCATCTTGTTGGAACCAAAACACTTTTTGGGTCGATACCATTCAAATTTTGAAACAAATAATCATTGATCATCGGTCTGTAACGAGTACCATTCACTGTAACATTAGCTCCAGCGTCGTTTTTAAAGAAATTTGGACCGATGATGCCTCCAGCGTGTAAAGCACACTATATAGTGCATTTTTCAAGATGCAATGGAACCTGCAGAACTTCTTGAGGATTGTTTTCACTCCATATACGGCAATTTTGCTTGTTCACGTAGCCGTTCAACCAGAAATGAGCTTCATCACTAAACACAATTTTACGATAAAAAAGTGGATCAACTTCAAGCTGTTCTAGGGCCCAATCAGCAAACAAACAACACTTATTATTGTCAAGTGGCTTTAATTCTTGAACCAGTTGGATCTTGTATGTGCGTAGACCAAGATCTTCACGCAAAATTTTCCATGTGGTGGATGAACACAGTCAAACTTGATTTGAATGTCGACGAATAGACAAATCTGGATCATCATTAACACTATAACTTACAGCAGCGATATTTTCTTCTGTACGTGCAGTTCTTTGTCTTTTTATTGTTGTTGCATCGAGTAGAGAAAATGTTGTCTGAAATCTATATAAGTTTGGTGAATAGAACACTTATTTGGAAAATAAATGTCAACAATTTGCAAACGTTGTTGCAGCGTGAGTCGCTCCATGATAATTTGACAATTCTTTCTGAACATAACATGGTTTCTACCTTCTGTTAAATAACAGTTATCCCCATCGAAAGTTCACTCTTAAAAACACCCGAAACAATATAATTTGTTTTTGATAATTTCTATTACGGAACTGATCTCAATATTATCTTAATTATTTTCAAAAATTTTCTGGTTTCAGAATCAATCAATAATAATCATTATTTCTGTTTCAGGAAATAATCCAACCATTTGTCACATAATTTTTGTTTGTTTTGAAATTTTACAATTTAAATGATACCATCGATGGTCAGACTCAATCTATAATATTTGTTTTTGCTTCAGGATACATTTCAACATATTTGTAGCAATTTTGTATTTTATTTCGTAATATTTATCCTAACACATCATTTCGTTCCAATTCTTTCATTTGAGATTTTGTCCTCATCAAGGTATATTGTGTTCAAAAGTTATAAGAGATTTTGGTCTTTCGTTTGATGTTTGAATGATGAATTGAAATCAGAATATTGATGTGAGTAGAATGTCATGGAAAACTTTTATATTTAATTTAATGAAGAATTAATACAATAATAAGACTTAAAATTTTAATTTATTCATAAATCTGAGTCAGCATTCTAATCAAGTCTTTACCCAACTTATTAAGTTATAAAAAATAGTCTTAACGATAAATTTTGTTTCCAAGAGCGAAACACAGATTTAATGTGTATCCAGATTCATTCTATGTTTCAATTTCCATGTTCAAAGTTCTAATCCACATATATCTGAAATATATAGTTCCATTCATATCGACTGTTTCTTGTAAGTAGGTTTTATGAAAGTATTTTTGAAATATTAGATATTATCCTTGAGTCGTAATATAAACGTAAAATGTTTAACTTGCTTAATATTGAGTTTTATTTATTTAGATACTTTTATTATGTTCTTTTCTGAATGAAAAAATACCGTATCAGTAAGAACAAATTATCCATACATCAGTAAAATTCTGTGTATTCAAATATATGACTCTTGTTTAATGTTATACCTCAAAAATATCGAATATTTGAACTGGCAATAAATCTTACAAATTATTGAAATACGACTGTAATATCTGTAACCCACAAAAAGTTTATAAAGTTTTCAAACTATTTAAATAGAATAAGAAAAATTTGGCACGAACATGAAGGTTATAATTCTACTCCTAAACTTATATTTCGAAATTCACATCGATCGAATCTGCAGTTTCGGAAAGGAAAATTTCTTAAACATGAATAACTCCAAAACCAATCAACTGAACCGATATTTCCATCAAGAAACTCAGCAGTTGGAAGCTTCGAGATTCTACCTCTTTCCGTTCGAAAAATAGCTTGTCTACAGACAGACCGGCCGGAAAGAAATACTTTTGACTACGATTTCTTCACCAGTGAGTCGAACTTATTCGTTTGAAATCATTTTCGGCTCAAAATTTTAAAATTCAGGTGAAACGATTGAACGCTGTTCCCTGGAACAAACACGCAAAAATAGCTTATCATAATGTTCCGAAATAATTTTGTACCAACAAGAACGATCATCGTGAAGAAAACAAAAAGTGGTTTTCTATGAATTGTATAAAAGGTAGCAGCAGTGAGATTTCTAACTGTATCCATAAAATGGCTTTCAATTATTCAGCTTCAATAACAAATAATTCAGCTAGAACATAAATGAACAACAAAAGTAGTAACCCTATTTTCTATTCGAGTATAGGTCAAATGCTATGATTAAAGGGTAGATTGTTATTCACAAGATGAAATCATAAGATACCTATCTATATTGTAAAGCTGTCGGTGCTTTAGAGCATTGTGTTGAAAATAATCATTATATGAATGAAAAAGATGTCGTTTTACGCTACAATGTTCAGAAGTATAAATTAGTATTGATTGTTTGGAGATATCAAAAGTTAAAGATCCCTTGGGAATAAAAAAAATTAAGCAAATATTTTTCGAAAAGACCTCCATCTTGAATGCATAACAAAAATTAAACAGTTGTTTGAAATTTAGATAAATGAGGGCCCTTGTGATTTTAAGTCTAATTACTTCACCAAAAAATAGTCACCATGGCAAATGCATCGTTGAAAAAGGAACATCTATGTGTGTAGATATGGAATTTTTTTCTAACAACAACGTAAAAGCGGCTAAATTGGTTGGGGATGGAGGAAAGTTGATATTGTGCCCCGTTTCAATGATTTAAAAATTTCAGAATGGAAATATTTGAAAAAGATTGAGAAAATGGTCAATTTTCGAAGAAATTTTGGGTGAATTCAGGCAGAAAATTCTGTGAAACTGACTGTTCCAATTTGGAATATATAATTTTTTAACTGAATTTAAAGGTTAAGAGTAAATGTTAATTGAAAACAAATGTCTATTGTATCTAATCTTCAATTCTTTTCTGCAGATTTCGATACGTGAAAATCTCAAAAAGCTCAATAAACAATAAATTTTCTACTATATCCTTTTTTGTTGCATTTGATGTAGCAGCATCACCTCTGAAGACGAATTCTATTTTTATTTGAAGTTTAAAATTATGAAAAATATTCGACAGTTAGAAGTTTTGTATGGCCTATTCATATTATAGGATGAATAACAAAGAGATGAATGTATATATTTCCAGTGTTTTGTGCTTTTGGAATAGAAATATTTCAAAAGATTAATATCGATAGCAACGACAACTTTAAAAACTGTTATGTTTTAAAACGCAGAAGCTTTTTTCTGAAGAAGTAAAAGTTCTTCTGACTGTTGAACAGACGGGTAGGGCAAATGTGCCTTTTTTATCGGTTTAGAAAAATTCAATAGAGAAATATCTTAGAAGAGCTCGAAAAAAACGGACAATTTTCCAAGAAACACTTTCAAATTTTCAACCAATAGGAGCATTCCCACAAACGTCGATGTTTACCTGTAACTATCAAAAGTGAATGAATTTTATTTTGATTTTTTCTATCTGATATAAAATCAGATTGCATTAGCATCCAAGTGTTGGGTAGCTCGAGGATTAGTGATCATAATACTTAGGAAGGTGGCCCTGGTTTGAGCCTCAGTTCGGCTGTATAATTTTTTTCTTTTCAATTTTGGTCTGGAATGCAAGAGAATAATTAAAATTGAGTTGAACAGGTTGATAATTGATTATATTACAGTTATGTGCGAAGATTTCAGATGAATCAAAGTTCAGGGTGAAAACAACTTCTTGAGATACTTTCTGATTAGTTAGATATCCAAAAATATCCATTGTCAGTGTATTATGTATCAAACAAATTAATTCTGTTATAATCTGCTAAAAATTGTAATTTTGTAGAATTACTTAAAAACTTCTTGATATTAAATTGAATAAATGCCTTAGGCACTGTTTATCTATAGTACACATACAGAATTAACACTCAGTAAATAGTATCAAAAGGAGATAAAAGAATCCAAAGATAATGCCCAACATCAACTCGAGTCATTCGAAACAACCTTTAAAATTGTCCAAATAAACCTCTTCAAAAATAAGTAGCACATCTTCAAACGGGCAATCTGAGATTCTGACGATAATCTTCAGGCTACTTTCATGCCAGCAAAATAAACACAATCAATAAAAATGATCTATCATACTTACAATGACCTCGTAAAATTCCAAATTACAATAGAACTCCAATGGTTTCTTATCGGTTACCATTCGCATTCTATGCTTCTACAGAGGTTGTATAAAGTAGTTTTTAGGTCCGAGTTATACCCAAAACATATTATATGTATGCGTAAGTAAACAAATTGTAAATTTTATATATAAAATAAAATAATAAGAAATTGGTATTTTCTTGATGGAATGCTTTTTCATTATATTGAATATCAAAAAGAATAATTCTGTTACAACTCCCTACAATGTTTAATTGCAAAAAATTTCTCAAACATTTTTCAAAATTAAATCAACTAAATGTCTTAGAAAAACACTGTTTATCTATAGAAGATTCATAGAATTACGCAGTATAGTTTGGGATTCCATGAGGTCGTTTGTAAGTACGATAGATATTTTTTATTTATTGTGCTCATTTTGTTGGCATGAAAGTAGAATGAAGATTATTGGTAAGAATCTCAGATCGCCTTTTTGTAGATGTGCTACGTGTTTTTGAAGGAATATTTTCAAAGAGAGGTTGTATCGAAAAAAATTTCAAGCTTATATTGGGCGTTTTCAGAATGGAATTTAATTTTCATAATAACGGTTATGAAACGGGTTCCACTGTTTCCACTAAATGTTTGTTGAATTAGCTCGATCAATATTCTATATTTTCTTTCGATTCTTTTACCTCCTTTTCATACTGTGCATTGAGTGTTAATTCTATTTCTTTACTGTAGATGAACAGTATTTCCTAAGGCATTTATTTAATTTAATTTTAAAGAGTTCGTAAGAAATTTTATAAAATTGAAATTTGTAGCGAGGTGTAACAGAATTATGCTCTTAAGATTATTATTACCCTGATACTCCTAGATCTCCTTTGAAGATACCTCAGAAGCTTTTTCAGCTTGTGCTAGTTTGGAGTTCAGTTGTGTTCTGGGTAGGCTTTATTAGTGCGATTTTGCGCCATTTTAGGTCACAGCAGTATTAATTTTTGACCCAACAGTGAAATGGTGGAAAAATTTTTTTCCACCTGAACAGGTTTCGAACCCTGTATATATATATATATATATATATATATATATATATATATATATATATATATTTCATGATTATTTTTAAGGTGATTTTTTTGAGGAAATGTTTTCTTTACACAACACCGAATATTGTCATCTGGGAAGGTTTTGTAATATGATTATCTGGAATTAAACGTTTTTTAATCCACTTGTTAGATGTATTTACCAATTAAATTGATCTATACTAGTATCCATCAGGAGGGGGGGTCGTATTAAACGACCAAAGTTCGCATCACTAAATAAAATATTAAATATCTAACTCAGGTACTTCTTGAATAAATTTGAAATATATCTTACTTCAGTCATGGGTAAACTGCAGCTTCTGACGCACATTCGGTGTTTTTATAATATTTTTTTATGTGGAGAACACATAATAAAACTGTTTCGAATGGAGGATTGTCACACAAATGTTCAGTACATTTGGCAGATGGAGTAATAATATAATTTGATGATAAATCCAGTTATCAATAAAAAATAACTTTTAACTAGGTGATTTGAAAAATAGCTACTTTGTACTCACAATGAAAACTCTGAACATGGAATCTCAGCCAATTATAAGAGAATTGGCTTCTTGGGTGGCTTTATTAATACATTTAATACAAATAATCCCGCCCGTTTTGGCTACTCTTCTTCACTTTTTATGTTATATCTTTTTCTTCATGAGAAAATACCAGAACGTCGTACTACTAATATGTGAAAAAAAGTCAGTCCCACCGTCACTATTAATTCAAAGTGAGATCATCTCCGATAATTTCTATTATCTTTTTTCTCCTACAATATAAAGCAATAAACAAATTAATAACACATCTTCCTACTAATCCTCATTAAATTTTTTCAACCGACGAACTCCGGCATATGAAGTAATCAGTCCAATAAAAACTTGAATTCATCATCCCTCGGCCTGTCAAACGGACTTAAAATGATATAATATTATCGTTAATTAATTTACTCTAAATAATTTAAATTACATATCATTTCGGCTTTTTGTCCAATCCCGACCCCGTTCAGATAACAAGATCTACCTTGGTGGCCGGCCGACGTCAATACTTGTGTCCCCTGATCGAATTAAGGGCTTTATTGAATTTTCTAAGAGGGTTGGAATGTTTAGAATGATATCGAAGGCTGTCGCTAGTTGCATTTTGTGGAGATTATTGGTCCTATATCGGCTTTTCTAATTCAAGTTCGAAATTCTTCAGATAGGAATGTAGAAAATTAATTTAGAAATTGACTTCTTGAACTAATTAATTCCCCAATCTTAAGGCGAGCGAGATTAATGTCATTAAAAAATCGTAAGAGCATATTCTAACTAGTCTACTGAAATGTGTGCATTTCTTTGAGACGGGTGTTTCCTTTTAGAAGTCATTGGTGTGCATTTTCTGTGAGAGGTACTAGTGTTGTAGACTGAAACGCAGAATTAAATAAAATAATATAGATTATTTCCACAATTTATAAATTTACCGACAACTGTTCCGCCAACACTGTGTGATTTTGAACTAACTCTTAAAATTACACCTTCACTTCTTATAAGGCTAAAAACTTAAAAAATAAGAGGTTCTACTAACTAACAATTTTCGGAAATAAAGATTGAAAAGCACATGCAAAAATGAATGCAAATAACTATCCATGTACAAAAATATCGATAAAGAAAAAAATACAAAAAACGGGATATAATTAACCATAAAATATATTAGGGCCAATTATCAATGGCCGACAAAAATTTTTTTTGGTTGTTAACATAAAGCTGAATAGCATATTATGGTAGAATGAACGTATTCAAATACGAAAATGAAAAAAAAAAAGATGTAACACGTAAGGTTTTCTTGCTAAATTTCTAGAACCTCATTTGATGTTACAATCACTGATGTGTATTGAAAAATAGGATTTCAGAAGAATTTTTTTGACCATTTACGACTTTATTCAGTTTTAATCCTACTGAACGTACCTTACATTCAAGAAAAACATAAAGATTAAAAATATTGAATTAAAATATTATACTAATTAAATTCTATTTTTCCTTTCATGAGGGGTTATATCTTCTCTTCAAAAACCATCAGTAATCACCCATCATGGCTGGATCCCATCATCCTTGATAGCGAATTTCTATTGCCCCAATATCTTGGTGGAATCTTTCACCCTGCTTGTCACTGACTGAATTTTCAGGCAAAAATGGCAGATGTGAATGAGAAAAATGAATATTTAATGACATTCAGACACCAAGCGATTTGTAGTCATCTTATAGTTCATTAAATAACTGTTGGTAGTTTACATCCATATTGTTGCCCAAAAATCCTCTTATTACACTAACAAATGAGTTCCATGCTCTAACTTCCTGCCTGGTGAGCTTCTCTGTAAAATTAACGTCGTCAAGCAATTTTCTGATTTGTGGTCCAATAAAAAAGCCTTCCTTTAATTTGGTATCACTCAACTTGGGGCAGACTTTTTGTAAGTATTTGAATCTATCTCCATCTTTATTCATAGCCTTCATTAAGTTTTCCATTAGCCCAATTTTAAAGTGAAGAGGTGGCAGAACGACATTTTCGGGATCTACAAGTGGTCCAAACTTGACATTTTGAGTTCCAGGTTGAAATACATTTCTTTCTGGCCTAATTTTTGTTATTTAATGCTGATTTATTGCACGACTGTCCAACAGACAAAGAAAACAGCAATATTTTGTAAATCCTCCCTGAAGTCCCACAAAAATTCCTCTAAATTTTATAATAAGTGCCCACTTATCTGGCATTTATACGTGTTGCAGTTTATTTCATCCAAAAAAGTACGCATATTTTCATAACTTTCTTTCGTCACAGAATGAGCAACTGGTATAGAGAGTTTTGAATTTCCATTATGCAATAACACAGCTTTTAAACTGTATTTAGACAAATTTATAAATAAAGGCATTTCTTTATCTGAAATTCGTAGTTTTCGATTCGGTGCCTAATAAGTTCCAGTTCTTAAAACGGAAAACAGGAAGTTCTTACTGTTGCTTTGATAACCCCAAATCACGTACTAAATCATTTAACTCACTTTGAACTATTAAATGTGGCTCGTCGAAACTGAGACATGGAGTAAAAGTATTAAGCATTGTTCTTCGGAGCTGCCTGATGATAAGTTGACTCCAATATTTATTTATTTATTTATTTATTTATTTAATCAATTTGAGATACAAATAGACTTCCGTCCAACATAGTATCCACAGGATATCATGTACAGAAATTAAGCGCATTGCAATATATCAGGTGTTAAAAAATTAATTATGAGCTAAAGTAAAGTAACAAATAAGTGGCATGACAACATGAGAAATAAGAAGTAATTCTGTATAAAAGAATAATAGTGAATGAACCAGAAAGTAGCTTTTGAGCAAATTTTTTAACTGAGTGAAAGATAAGAGAAACATGTAGAGATAATGATATTTACTTGTAGTCTTGATCAGCCTCACAAATTGCGAGTACTGTCAGCAACGTGTATTTCTAAATAGTCGATTAAACAATCGAATATTCCTAACGTTAACATAAGGGGCGGTGATGAAGAATATTCCAAGTATTATATGATGAATAATTTTATTGTTGAAGACTTTATGAATAAAAAGTGAAATAGAACGGCCTTTTACTTGATAGAAGAAATATAACAAAATTTGAATATTAAAACAAATTGAAATATGTTTATCTTCTACAATTTTAATTTCAAAAAAAATTTTATTCAAAAAACTTTTGGAAATAAATTTATGTCTACACAAGCACCGCTTACATTTAATAGACGTATATAATCAAAACTCAATATATAATGTCAAATGGAATAAATAACCCAACAGATATACGAAAGTAATTGAAATTAATAAATAAATATTTAAAGGCGACAAAATTTTGTTTCTGATCTTACCTTTAAGAACTCCAATTGCCTTTTAAAAACATGAACACACTTAAAGGACTTTTCAAAGAATATAATTTATTTGAAATATTTAATATATTAAAATATTCGAATAAATTATTTCAAAAATCTCTAAAAAATGTGCACTATATCTTCAAAAAACAAATATAATTCTAGACAATCCCGTCTTCAGTCCTCATTTAATATTCCAAATATCAAAATCAAAAACCTAACCTACATCTCTCACTTGTTAAAAGACTTAAGCTTCGAAATACAGATCAACTATATAATTCAAGATTGATCTATGTTCTAACAAAATCAAAGAACAGTGTGAGTTATTTTAAGGTTTATTTAAATTCATTGACATTCTATAATGAGATTTATTGAAGCCAAAATATAATTATATATTATATATAAAATAAAATAGACAGGCCTTTTACTTGATAGAAGAAATATAACAAAATTTGAATATTAAAACAAATTGAAATATGTTTATCTTCTACAATTTTAATTTCAAAAAAATTTTTATTCAAAAAACTTTTAGAAATAAATTTATGTCTACACAAGCACCGCTTACATTTAATAGACGTATATAATCAAAACTCAATATATAATGTCAAATGGAATAAATTTTAATATTCAAATTTTGTTATATTTCTTCTATCAAGTAAAAGGCCTGTCTATTTTATTTTATATATAATATATAATTATATTTTGGCTTCAATAAATCTCATTATAGAATGTCAATGAATTTAAATAAACCTTAAAATAACTCACACTGTTCTTTGATTTTGTTAGAACATAGATCAATCTTGAATTATATAGTTGATCTGTATTTCGAAGCTTAAGTCTTTTAACACGTGAGAGATATAGGTTAGGTTTTTGATTTTGATATTTGGAATATTAAATGAGGACTGAAGACGGGATTGTCTAGAATTATATTTGTTTTTTGAAGATATAGTGCACATTTTTTAGAGATTTTTGAAATAATTTATTCAAATATTTGAATATATTAAATATTTCAAATAAATTATATTCTTTGAGAAGTCCTTTAAGTGTGATCATGTTTTTAAAAGGCAATTGGTGTTCTTAAAGGTAAGACCAGAAACAAAATTTTGTCTCCTTCAAATATTTATTTATTAATTTTAATTACTTTCGTATATCTGTTGGGTTATTTATTCCATTTGACATTATATATTGAGTTTTGATTATATACGTTTTTTAAAGGTAAGCGGTGCTTGTGTAGACATAAATTTATTTCTGAAAGTTTTTTGAATAAAAATTTTTTTGAAATTAAAATTGTAGAAGATAAACATATTTCAATTTGTTTCAATATTCAAATAAAAAGTAGATCTGACATATTCCTCCTATCTTGAAGAGATACAACTCGGAAGTGCGACCTGATATCCGCAATACTACTACTATTTTACTTATAATTCCACTTCATACATAAGTATTTAAAAAATTTATTTTGGATATTCTCCACTCAGTTAATGTAGACCTTGTACTGCGTGCACCAAATCACGCTTGCAAAACAGAGGCGACTCAATATGTAAGCATTGAATAAGCATCTTACAGGTTCAATACTACGGAATATTTTTGATCGCCGGAAAATAAAGCCCAAAATTCTAGAGCAGGAACTAACTGTTGATTCAATATGGGCGTCAAACATCAATTTTGAATCAAATATTAGTCCAAGGTCTTCAATATGGTATTTTCTCTGAATTAAAGCATCACCAATCCGATAACAAAAGTCATATCTATTAATATTCCTGGTAAATGTTATGAAGATACATTTTGACCAATTCAGAAATAAAAATTATTTTCACTACAATCATTCAATCAACATCTGATTATAAGTTATAGCAATCAGTCAGTGACAATACTCTAGTAAACAATTTTATTTCATCAGCATACAAAAGGAACTTACAGTATGGAATGAAAGAAGAAATAGAATTTATATAAATCAAGAAGAAGGGGGTCCCAGATGAGATCCCTGGGGAACTCCGGAGCTTTCGATATACGCCATGATCTAAAGCCATGAACAGTCACAAACTGAGACCTATTTCCAATATAGGGCCTAGTCCATCTCAGGAGACTCCCGGACACACCAAGTTCAGCAAGACGAGAAATAAGAATCTTACGGCTAATTTTGTCAAAAGCTTTGCTGAAATCGGCGTACATAGCGTCAACCTGAATCCGCTCGTCCAAACAGCTATGGACATACTCTATGTAGTGGAAATGATTTGTCTTCAGTGATCTATGCGGAAAGAAATCATCTTCTGTTATAATTTGATTTGTTACTATTGAAAAAATATGATGGTAAATGAATTATTCAAAAACTTCAGGAATTATCGATAATTTGCTTATAAGTCTGTAATAACTGATCTGATCGGATGGACCAAACTTCAAAATTGGCAACACAGCGGTCTCCGCCCACTTCTGAGGAAAAACACCAGAGTGGAGAGATTTGTTGAATAACAGTGTTACAGGAGTACTGAGAGCATCAGCACACGTTTTGATGAAAATTAAGGGTAACTTGTCCGGACCAGCACCCTTCTACGAGCAGAACTAATCTGCTCAAGAACAATCTTAACCTCTTCCAAGGAAAATAGAAGAACACTAACGCTTGAATGGTATTGGTTATCTAAGTCAATATTAAAATCAGAACGCTCCAATTCAAACACACTCTTAAAATACGATGCAAAAAGATTACAAATATTTTCTCCACCCCTGGTTATTTTTTGATCAAGTTTCATTTCGAAGGGAATAGTAGTAGACATTTGCTTTTTTATAAATGTATAATCCCAAAAATGTTTAGGGTCCATAGTTATGTTTGCCTCTAATGAATCGATATAAATTTTAAAATCTCTTTTTATTAAAAGCTTAGAATGTCTCCGAAAAATTTTGTACAGAGAATAGTCGCCTGCATTCTTATAAATTTTCCACCTTTTGAATAATTTATTTTGTTTCACAAGTTGTATAGTTCTGGGAGAAAAGTATCGTGGAAAATTCTTTCGTTTTTTAAATTTTCGGATAAATCCATTTACCATGTCAAAAATATTTTCATAAAAAATTTCAATACACTGATCAACATTAATATTTCCGAATAAATTTTTCCTGTTGATATTAGGAATTCTTGCGATTATAGAAGGATAGTCAGCTTTATTGTAGCTGGAGTAAAATTCACCATTATGAGGTTTAATAGATCTATGAAATGAGGGAATATTAATCAGAAACTTCAGGGAAGGGTGATTAAAATCCTCAGAAACAAGAGGCTCGGAAGAATGTTCCAAACTTCGAATCACAAATAGTTCATCGCATAATATAAAGTCTAATATTCTGTTGTTAACATTAGTAATTGATAAAGTAATTAAAAACAACTTGGCTTAAGTTTCACTATTTATCTGATGTCAATAAATGTGATAATTCAAAAAAGTACATTATGTTATAATATAACAAACTAAAGTAAAAGAATTAGTTTCACAAACAAAAACATTTTTCACTAGAAATTCCCAACTGGCTCAGAAAAACGATGTTAACAGCAACATACCGTACTCAATCCCACCACTCTTTCTGTTTGATTAAATGTAGATATACGTCATTAGCGCATTTAATTCGTACCAGCTTAATGTCGAAAAAAACTTATGATATCACATCAAAATCTGGGGGCCAATAACTCAAGGGCGATATTTCGTCACAGAACAGTTACCGAGCGTTCGCCGTAGATCCATCTGTAGGATAATTTAGCGGTCCTGCCGTTCCAGGAGAATTTGAAATCAATTACGAAATATGGCTGATTATAAGGTATATGCTAATTTTTGGACGGGCAAGTGCGAATCGAGATGCCGCCACGGCATGTAAAATGTAACAGCATCTTCATTCGCCTCATTTGCATTTTTATTCACATGTGTCGCCAAGCCGGTGGTTATAGACCTCTTGGGGCCTCCATTTTTGCCGCCTTCTTAACATATGAAGAGGTGAGCTACATACACATCCGAGCAAATCGAAATAATATCTCTCTGTTTCAGGACAGAGAATAAAATAGGAAAATCATTAAAAACCTAACATGGGAAATAGAAAAGCACTGACGTGAACTCAGAAGCTTTTGCGTGCTTGTTCGTTTTTATGTTGCAGAAGATCATTGGAATTTCATTCTGCGATTTTCTGAAGTTACTGAAACTTTTCAATGCAATAATAATAATAATAATTTATTGCCATCAATTTCACATGGTTCGTCAGTAATGATTAATATATAGTGATAAACTCAAAAATTCTTCTACTGAATAAAAAGCATTTTTAACTAAAATATCAAAAATTCTCTTCTTAAAAACACGTTCTGGTAAGTCTTTTACGTCTGCAGGTGATTTATTGAACATTCTGATGCCTCAGTAGTGCGAGAAATTTGGCGTATTTTTCTTCCTGTGCAATGGTGTAATAAAATCA
The DNA here is from genome assembly GCA_034642435.1 of Megalocaria dilatata. Taxonomy (NCBI): domain Eukaryota; kingdom Metazoa; phylum Arthropoda; class Insecta; order Coleoptera; family Coccinellidae; genus Megalocaria; species Megalocaria dilatata. Next base: position 13,893,833 of record CM067858.1, read on the forward strand.
TTCTTATATCTGGTATTAAATAAGTCCCATTGTTTGGTATGTTGATCTGTTGTTGTGCACGTATTTGAGACACTCCTTTATATAAAGGGATGGAAGAGTAAATATCCCACTATTCATGAAACTCGGCTTGCAAGATTCTTGGTGTCTTATTCCATAAATAATTCGGAGAGCTTTTTTTGTAGAAGAAAAATCCTGATATCATCAGACGAGTTTCCCCACAGAAGCGTTCCATACAATAGCAAACTTTGAAAGTTCCCAAAATATGCAGTTCTGCTCATTTCGAGAGTATCACACTTTTTCAATCTCCTCAGAAGATACACCACTGTGGACAGTTTGTCACAAGTGTAATCAATATGGGCGGACCAACTCAATTTATTATCTAAGATTACACCCATAAATCTGGCGTTCGCTGGGTTCTCTCTACTTCTGTTTTCTCTATATTTAATTTGAGCCCATTTTTCCACTTCAATCAAGGCAGGCCTTAAGCTGACTGAAATCTTTTCCATCCGTCGATTTTACTACTATGGAGGCGTCATCGCAGTACAAACATAGACTGTCACAATTTTCACTAATGATATCATTCAAATACACCAAGAACAATACAGGTCCCAGTATCGAACCCTGAGATACTCCATAACTTAATTCTTTTTCTGTTGACATAACATCATTCCATTGTACTTTCTGAAATCTTTTTTTCAAGTACTATTCCAACAGTTTCAGGATGTTTCCTCTGAAACCGCATGCGTCCAGTTTCTTAAGCAGGCACGTGTGAGACTGCATCGAAAGCTTTACTTAAGTCAAAATTTAGCATCTCTACAAAATCTCCCTCATCCATAGCTTCTATCATATTATTCAATTATTGCAATAGTTGTACTTTATCCTTTTCTGTATCCATGCTGATTTTTGTTTGAAAAATTTTTCTTCTTCATCCATTTCAATATTCTGTTTTTAATCAGTCTCAAACATTTTTGATATACAGGAGAAAATTGCGATGGGTCGATGATTATTACAGTCGTTTTTGTTCCCTTTTTTTTGTAGGTTGGAATAACTTTTGCAATGTTAAGTTGTTCTGAAAAATAACCTTCTCGAAAACATTTATTTATTATGATTGAAACAGGATTGGCAATTTCTTCACTAATATCTGCGGTAATGTTGCATACATTCTGTCAAGAATGTACCGGGAATTATCGATTTAAGTCTGGCGGGGCAATGAGGCAGGTAAAATTTTTTTTTCCTAGGTTGGTACCACTGTCCTTAATTACTATGCCAAGCTTGAGCGGGATCTGTCAACTAGTGTGTTTGCAACAGCTGATTAAGTCAGTCGATGTCAGAGTGCGTGCCGATTTTTACTATGGGTGATTACGTTGAGCAAAGAATTTGTTTAAAGTTTTGCGTTGCAAATGAATTTTCGTGTGCCGATGCATTGAAAATGTTGCAAAAGGCCTTTGGTGATAATGCTCTATCGAAAACTCGTGCATATCAGTGGTACAGAGCCTTCAAGGACGGTCGTGAAGCGGTCGCCCATCGACGGCTTCGATCGAAGATAACGTCGATAAAATTAAGGAAAGGGTGCTGGAAAACCGTCGTACCAGCTTGAGAGAGATAGCACATGATCTTAAGATATCCCACGAGTCCGCACATACGATTTTGATTGATATTTTGGGCATGAGAAAGGTGGCCGCACGACTCGTACCGAAAGACCTGAATTTTCTTCAAAAACGTCATCGCGAACAGGTTGCTTCAGACATGCTGGATCGCTGTAATTCCGATTCTACGTTCACGGAACGCATTATAACTGGTGATGAGACCTGGGTCTACGAGTACGATATGCAAACAAGCCAGCATTCGTCGGAATGGGTGGCAAAAAATGAGCCGAAACCGAAAAAACCACGCCAAAGCCGCTCGAAAATGAAAGTGATGCTCATTGTTTTCTTCGATATCCGTGGCGTGGTGCACTACGAATTCGTTCCAGAGGGTCAGACGGTAAACAAGCAGTATTACCTAGGCGTTATGAAACGTTTGCGTGAGCGTATCCGTAAGAAGCGGCCAAATTTGTGGGCGAACAACTCATGGATTTTGCATGACGATAACGCGCCTTCTCACCGAGCTACGATTGTGACTCACTTTCTCGCCAAAAACTCAACAAGCGTGCTTCAGCAACCACTGTATTCGCCGGATTTGGCTCCCTGCGACTTTTTCCTCTTCCCAAAACTAAAATTGCCCCTTCGTGGCACCCGTTTTGAGTCGATTGAAGCCATAAAACAAAATTCGGCGCTAGAGCTAAAGTCCATCCCGGAAAGCGCCTATAAAAAATGTTTCGATAATTGGAAGTGCCGTTGGCATAGATGTATTGGAGCAAATGGAGCCTATTTTGAAGGCGACCCAATAAGTTTTGACGATTAAATTCTTGACAGAGTAGTATATCAACTGTTGTTTTGGGTTTAAAAGATGTTATTATTCTCTTTATTTCATTTTCAGTGCACTCAAAGAAAAAGCAAGATTTTTCATTATTTAAAAATTTTTTTGTGGTTCTGGTAAGAACTAGATTCATAACTTTTAGTACCTAACTCTTCATAGATTTTCTGGCCAACACTTGAAAAATGGTTATTCAGTGAATCAGCATACAGTTCTGTGCTTGCATTTTCCTTTGTTGTTTTCGAGTTGTTGCTTCTTACGACTTCCCATAGTGTTCAAGTATTCTTCGTTTTTTTCTTTATTGTTTTTTTCTATTTCAATACAATATTGTTTCTTATACGACTTATAAGCTCTAAATGATTGGTCGTCTCCTATCACTTTTGCTACTGTGTAGCAAGGTCAAGGGTATTTTTCATTCAAATGATTTTTGGGGTTTTCCATGACATTTTCCTGTTGAAAGAGTTTTTAACCTTTTTCTCTTTTAATGGCATTCTCTGATCTAACACCTTCATGATGAACATATGAAATACTGAGAAAGCTTCCTCTGCATTATTTTGGTGTAACAAATTTCCCCAAGATATATCAGATATGTCCTTCTTTGATGGAAAGTACCTTCTTCTGTTATATCCCTGATGTTTTTGATTTTTTCCTTATTTGCAGGTTCATTATCCGAAGCAGAAAAATATAGTACTTATGCCAGATGATCAGACATGTGAAGTTGCAGTGTTGTATTCTCATGATAAACTGTGTTGATAAATATATTGTCGATGCATGTTTCCGATCTATTACTTTTTTAGATGCCTCATTAAAACTTCTGTTCAAACCGAAGGCCTTGAATAAATTGATTTTTGCTTTTTTACCATTTATGTTAAAATTGATGTTAAAATCTCCCGATATCAATATTTTCTTTTTACCATAGTTTTCTGTCAATTACTGTAAAACTTTTGATAATCCATCTACAAATATGTTCACTGAGCCCAATGGTGATGTGTATACTCTAAATACTACCGTATTAATGTTTCCTAAGAATATACCTGTAAATTCAGCTTCTCTTTCAATAGCTTGCTTTTTCACCTTTTCCAATGAAATTGCCTTTCAATCTTTATGATCAATGTAAACCACACAATTATTCATTTATAGCCATATAAGACTCCATTTAAATGTTCAGTGTTCATTTACCATTAAGCTCTCTGAATTGAAGGGTAAGTAAATACTTTTGTTGATTGATGTTATATTTTATTGAATACCATTGAGTACTGACGAAGCAAACTTAAAACTTGTTTTTTAGTAATGTGTTCACATCCAATACTATTGAATAATCTAAGTAAAATAGTTTTATGATGAAATTCTTAAAATTTTGAATATTTTTGAAACATATTAGTTTTCATAAGAGGGATGAGCAGAAACAAAATTTTGTCTACTCAAAATATTTATTTTATAAAATTTTTGTTGACAATTTATATTTATTGGATTTTGTTATATCATTTGGATATAACAACTTATAATGAATATTTATTTTATGTCGTTTGATATAAGTGGTATTTATATGACATTAATTCAATTCCTGAAGTTATAATATAAAATATAATTTTTTTAAATTAAATATGTAGAAGGCTAACAGAATATATCTGTAAATATTGAAATATTCAAATAATTATTATAGGGGTGCATCACCAAATTGATGAACCTGCAATTTAAAAGTAACAACAATTACAAATACTAGATGTTTATATTCGTATTTTTGAGGTATTGAGAGTATAAAGAAGTTCGTACAGTTTTTTGTCGAAAATTGAAATCCCATTGTAAAAAATTCAGAGTTTCGTCCGTCGCTAGCCACTATTTTCTCTCAACTTTCTGGCATTTGACGGCCGGCTCTTTAGACGGTACCCATGTAACGATCCATTTTTTTGACTTCATCGTGATTGGAAAAGTCCTGCTGGGCTAGGCCATGTTGCATGTATCAGAAAAGATCGTATTAGGAAGGAGCAATGTCTAGGCTGTACTGCGTGAAGGGATGGGATTTTACATTTGAGTGTTTTTAAGTACGTATAAATGGGCGATGCAACATATAATACGGCTATGCATTGTGATGCTACGAAATAACTATGTAGTATCTGACGGCGTAATGAGGCCGTTTTTCTCGCAATACTCGGTTCGAATTCAGCCGTTGCCGTAGGTAGACCTTCCCTATGATCCATTGTTTCAATTACAAAGAGGGTATTTCATTAACGGCGCTCCATTTTGTTTTGTAAATAAACACATTATTCGTTTGAAAATTATTGAAATTTTTATTTCATTTTAACGTACAGTGGATACAATTAGTTTTGAAACATTACATCATTCAAATGCCCACCTCGAAAACGCTGGCAGGAATGAAGTGTTGAACCCGATTTTCCCTCACTCTCTATCTTATGTTGGCAATTACTCATTACATTACATCATACAATATTGATCTGTAAATGGTCTTAATTTGCTGGATGATTGCTGTAAACCAATGACTTAATGTAATAGTGTTTATAGCTCAGCGGGAGAGCATCGGACTCGTGACCGGGAGGTCCAGGTTCGAATCCTGTTCAGGTAGAAAAGAAATTTTCTAGTTGGATCGGTGTCTGCCACCATTTCACTGTTCGGTCAAAATTTAACAGTGCTGTGACCTAAAGTGGCACAACTGAACTCCTAACTCCTAACTCGCACAAGCTGAAAAAGCTTCTGAGGAATCTTCACAGAAGATCTAGGAGAATAATAATAATAACTACAAAGAAAAAAGTCCAATGGAGTTAAATCGCAGTAACGAGGTGGATAATTTATCGGTTCTTTTCTTGAAATAATTGAATCACCGAATTTTGTTTTCAATAATGCTATGTTGGTTTGAGTTCTTGGGTTAAAGCAATTTTGTATGCATGTAAACCAAGGTCTTTTCCTAAAATTTGCAACAGAGACGCCTTGGAGATACCAAGTTCTTGTGAACGTTGAGATATCGATAAATTTTCGTCTTCACAATCACTTTCACGTACGGCAGCACTATTGTCTTCACTTGTATTTCTTTGTCTCACTGGCACTGTGACATCATGAAGAGTAAAATTTGTTTCAAATGTCTTCACTAAACGTTCAACTGTTCTTTCATCCGGACGATTATAACGACCAAAACTTGGAGTTAAAGCACGTAAAGTTAGAGTGGCAGATCGCAATATTTTATAATAATTTTGGATCATTTGTAAACGTCGTTGGAGTGTGTGCCTTTTCGTGATTAAATGGTAGACATTGACAAATACAACTGTTAATATCTCAAATAAATAATGGTTGCTATGCGTGAGTAATGTCAATTTAAAAATGGGGAGTTTCCATTAGAAGACCCTTTAGCAGCTCATACACCACACCCAGCTGGTACCACAGTACGATCTTCTCGCTAGGAATATTCGGCTTGATGGTTGATGCTGAAGCATTCACACACTGCTCTACGTTTTGGATTATCGTAGTGGACGCATTTTTCATTGCTACTCACAATTCGATGAAGAAACTCCTTTCTTTTCTGCCGTTGGAACAGTTTTTCACACGTGAAAAAACATCCCTTGGCTTCAGTTCCTACGACGGCCAATTTCCTACCTTTCGGTACTTTTCGGACTTCAAGTGTCTTCATCGAGCTTTACCTCTAATTCTTCATCCTTGAACTTTGGTGGCGCTCTGGGTCGTTCTTCGTCTTCCATATCGAAATTACATCTTCTAAACAAACCACTTCTTACACACACGTCTGTCCAGCTACAGCATGGTCACCATAAACAGCAACTAAAATACAATGACTTTCGGCAGCCTTTTTCTTCTTATTGAAGTAATGAAACTCCCCACAAAAGCTTACTGTTCAGTACAAATGGAGACATTGTCAGAGCACACAGAAACTATGTTGTTTAAACTTTATGTGTGGATAGCTCAGCGGGAGAGCATCGGACTCGTGACCGGGAGGTCCAGGTTCGAGTCCTGTTCAGGTAGAAAAGAAATTTTCTAGTTGGACGGGTATCTGCCACCATTTCACTGTTGGGTCAAAAATTAACAGTGCTGTGACCTAAAGTGGCGCAAGATCGCAGTAACAAAGCCTACACAGAACACAACTGAACTCCTAACTCGCACAAGCTGAAAAAGCTTCTGAGGGATCTTCACAGAAGATCTAGGAGTATCAGGATAATAATAATAATAATAATAATAATAATAATAAACTTCAGAGGAATAACGGATACTGAAAAGAAAGCCTAATGATGACACTTTAGAATGAGGGTGTTGTCAGACAGCAAAATTTAATTATAAACCAGTAATGACATCCATTATCAAAACCGCACGAACTTATTTCTACTCCTAATAATTAGCTATGAGTAATTAATAAGTTAATAATAATTAACACAAATAGTTCTCAAATGTAATAATATATCTAAAATTTCAATTCTAACTGTGTCTTTGCCTACAGTGTATGTATTCTGAATTTGTCCTAAATGTATTATTAAATATATACAATAGTTTTATCATATGATGTTAACGTGATGGTCGACTACTGTACGTCAGACTAAACTGGGACCCTAGAAATTGGCAATTTTTCATAATTTTTTGAAGCACTCCGATTCTAAACCTTAATGTATATTTCTGAAAAATAGCCGCATATTCTATACATTTCAAGAAAAATGATCTCATCACGGTGACGAATAGACTACAGTAAATTCTTCAGCAGCAAGTATAATGAGTTGAAAATATTTTGCGCTGAAAGTTCCTGAAATGAAATTAATTGTGCGAAACGGTTAGCTGAAAAAAAATTCTGTTACAATTGAATCCCAAATGTGTGATATGGATTAAAATCATTTCGAAATAGCAAGGAAAAATTAATATTTTTCCACCCAGAAGTAATTTTACATAATATTTTCTCAACCTTTCAAATTGAAAAAACTTTAAAATTTATTTTATTTTTTATTTCAATACAAAAATATAAAATAGAAAAAGGCTTTTTACTTGATAGAAGAAATATGACAAAATTTGAATATCAAAACAGATTCAATCTGTTAGTCTTCTACAATTTTAATTTCAAAAAAATTTTTCATTCAAAAAACTTTTAGAATCAAATTAATGTCTACAATAAGTACCGCTTATATTTAATAGACATTTATATAAAACTCAATATATAATGTCAAATGGAATATATATAATGGAATATATTAGACCAACAGATATAGAAAAAGTCATTAAAATTAATAAATAAATATTTAAATGAGACAAAATTTTGTTTCTGATCTTACCATTATGAACACCAATTCCTTTTCAAAAACATGAAACACAACTCAAGAACTTCTCAAATTTATTCCAATTGACATTATACATTGAGTTTTGAATATATCCATCTATTAAATAAAAGCGGTGCTTATTGAAGACATTACTTTAATTCTAAAAGTTTTTTGAATGAAAAATTTTTTTGAAATTAAAATTGTAGAAGACTAACAGATTAAATCTGTTTTGATATTCAAATGCAAAAATATTCCACCAAATATTTATTTGAATAAATATTGGTGAATGGTACCTCACAGGAATAACCAGAGATATTTCAGATATACGCGGAACTCTCACGATTGCATTTTTAATGCGTAAACATTTAATATCTCGAGAGCTAGTCCGGAAATACCACGAGAGTGTTTGCAAAATACGAACAGGGCATCTGCTCTTTCTCCTCCTGAATATTTGGGACGACAGGTGTGTGACCATCATTATATGTTATATATTATTGAACCACGTAATGGTCCTAATTAACAATCGTTAAAATGAAGTAGAAGAATATTTATAACATCAACCTTCGACGACCACAACCGAAGGATTTTCGAAAAACTATTAGATTTCGAGTTGACCTAGAGAAGGCTCCGAAGACTGAATATTTCATCGTCCTGAACGCGTGTATCAATTAAATAGACATCATGGATGGTACCAATTCAGTCTAGTTTCTTAGAAAATCTTTGTGGATGGTTCCTTAATCGGCGCCAAAGCTATATTAATTTCATGTACTGGGAAATTATGAAATATCCGTCTTTTATAATTTGGCGATCCAAATATGCATTATTCATTAGGTTGTGTATAAAAACCTACTTGATAATTCAGGAAAATACAAACCTACAAAATTTGCTAAAATTACTTGGATGCAGATATTAAAATTGGTAATATTATCTTTCGGACAGAACGATAAGCAACTATCCTAATAGATCAGAAAAAATTATCTAACATTCGTAACTTAATCGTAGTCTACATGAATATTAAAAATATATTGGAAAGCACTGACGTGAAGTCGGTGGAAGCTTTTGCGCCCTTGTAGAACAGTATTTCCCTGAAAATTTAAAATCTGTGAAATACCTCTTATACAAGCAACATTTGACGAACACAAAACAGATTTCTGTGTGTCTTATAATCTGAAAATAAAATAAATGTCATATTTTGCAATTCCACTGGTTAAAAATTTCGAAATAAGATCCGTTAGCTGTCTGACTACCTGAGCTGTTGGAATTTGTCTGTTTCTTTATAGATATACTTGCAGGTTTGAAAAATTTCAAAAATTTGAATAGTTCTCTTAATTTATTGATAAGGAATATGAGTTATGGTAATAGAAAGTTATACAAATCGAGACAGTATAACACATATCTGTATAACAATTCTGAACTCAAACAAGCCAGATCAGATTTTGTTAATCACTGGGACATAAGCAGCAGACATGTGCACGTTTAGAACTTATTGGTTCTCGTCAGTGCCCTATAATATCCAATAAATTTATATTCACGAAATTATGCTTGAGCCTATATGCGGTTATTTTTGCATTTTTGCACATGACTGATATATTTAGACTCCAAATCTATCCTGAAAGTTTCAAGTCTCCAGTAGTTTCCGTTCAGAAATTAGTATTTTACCCTCCAGTCGTCGTGTGAACGCCGATCCCCAAGAAATTTGGCACAAATCTTTGTGTCGTTATTATACATTTAAATGCCAAATTTAATTCCTATTGGGATAGTTCTACAACTATTATAAAAAAGGGTCAGATGTAAATAAGTATATGATCATTTTGTGTGAAAACTACGAAGTAGTTTTTGTTTGGTGCCTTTTTATAATGAAGAGCAATAAGCATCATTTTGGTCATAGCTTACTTATTTACTATAGAAATGGTAAGAATGCTGTTCAAGCCAGAAAGAAATTAATAGATGTGTATGGAGAAGATGTGTGGGCAGTACGCCAGTACCAGAACTGGTTTGAAAAATTTTGATCCGCCAATTTTGGTGTAGAAGATGCCAGAAGGTCAAGGCCAGTTGAAGCTGATAAAGACACGATGAAGGCATTAGTTGATGCCCGTCGAATAACAACGCGTGAGATTGGTGAAAGGTTAAATTTATCGAATTCAACTATTTTTGACCACTTGAAAGGCTTGGGTTTAACCTCGAAGCTCGATATATTGATTCTTTATGTTCTCACGGAGAAAAATTTGTGTCGTCGCGTTGACTTCGTGATTCGCTTTGAAGCGCATCATTACTGGGGACGACATATGTATATAACAATGTCAAACGCAAGAGATCATGAAGCAAAAAGGATAAACCGGCTCAAAGCATTTCGAAAGCTAATATCCGTAAAAAAATTGATGCTGTCTGTTTCGTGAGATTTTAAAGGAATCGTTTTTTTTTGAGCTTTTACCAGATAACACAACAGTTAATTCAGAAGTCTACTGTCATCACTTCGACAAACTAAATGATGCACTTCAACAGAAAAAATCAGAATTAACCAACAGAAAAGGTGTAGTTTTCCAGCAAGATAATGCGAGACCTCATACAAGTTTTTTCACTCTTCAAACTTCAAATAAAGAGGTCAAAAATCACCTTCATCAGTTTTTTTGCCAGCAAAGACCATGAATTTTATGAGTGTGGAATCATGCTACTATAAGAAAGATGGCAAAAGGTGTTGGACCGGAATGGCCAATATATAATTCAATAAAATATTGATTTATTCATCATAAGAAAATTGCCTTCCATTTTCTAAAAAATCTAACACTTTCCGAACACCCTAGTATATTATCCTGATACTCCTAGATCTTCTGTGTAGATATCTCAGAAGTTTTTTCAGCTTGTACGAGTTAGGAGGAGTTTAGGTGTGTTCTGTGTAGGTTTTTTTACTGCAATCTTACGCCACCAACGGCACTGTTAATTTTCGACCCAATAGTGAAATGGTGGCCGACACCCATCAATCTAGAAAATTTCTGTCCCACCTGAACAGGATTCGAACCCGGACCTTCCGGTCACGAGCCTGATGCTCTTATCTTATCTTATTAATTTTAATTTTTCATAATGCATCTGTAATCGTGAATGATTAAACGAAAGATTCGAATCCGCGACCTTTCGGTTACGAGCCCAAGATTTTTTCATATTTCGGCACATATCTTCCATTTCGCTATCGAACTTCATTGAAAATTTTAAGCTAATTAATATTTTAGGTGTAACTTCTGAATATGATTGTTTTTAATATGGTAGAGGCTATTTAGCCAATTGTATTTGTCTACTTTATTAATATCCAAAATGTTTCATCAAGTGATTTGCGAGAAATCAATATATATATAATTTTCTGTTTATGAAAACTTTTATCATTTTTATTGAAATTGGGTTAGGGCTAATAATGATTTACTCTAATTTCACTCGAAAATACTTTTTCCTTAAAGGGAACTTTCTCTTTAAGGGAGAAGATTTTCAACTATTTGGAAGAGTTTATATCTTCTTTCCTCTGAAATTGAATGCTAGTGGCTTTTACTTGATGTAAGTCCATATCAAATGAAATCAAAACAATAATTGTTGATTTACACTTTTTTGTTGAGTAACAGTAGTCTGTATGATCGGTAACAATGTCATTAGTTACTCAATAAAAACGTGTTAATCAACAATTATTGTTTTCATTTCAATCTTTCCTCTGCTTGGGGTCAACAAAGCAATGTATTTCAGAAATAAATTACATTAATTGTCGCAAGAAACTTCGCATATTCACGTTAACAACCGCCGGGTGAAAGATAGTAATAATAAATTTGATCTGACCACCGACGAGAAGAGCCTAATTCGCGAAAGTCGAAAATTATCGCTCCTCACTTAACACCGTACTTCAGGAATTCACATTCGAAATAAATCAACAATTAACTTGAGAGTTTCTTGATGTCAGAGCCGAGTCGAAGTTTATAAGCGAGGACTCCAGAACAGCCATTCAATTAACGAAATTTCAAAGTGGAATGTATCTGCCACTATTTACGAACATTCGAAATTTTGAGACGTTCTGAAGAATGCGATGGATTGGAGCGAAATTGCTAATTCACATGTCGAAAACGCAGTTGGCCACTTTTTATACGGGGTGTGTGAATTTAGTGAGGAGACTGAAAAAGTAGTATTAGATCTGGCAATATTTGTGGCACCAAATTTTTTTTTCCCGACTATAACACTGGTTCTTTTCATTGCATTTTATTGACACAATGAAATTACCTTTTCTTTTCAGTTTTTTCAACATGCTAGTATAAATATCATAAGAAATAGTAGAGGGCAGAATTCTGAATTAAGCCAAATTAGAACCATCTGACCAGTTGATTTTTAAATTATTTATGCCACTAAAGTTAATAATGATTCATGTTAATAACAAATCTTTTCAACATTTTCTTTACTGATTTCAAACTAGGTATCTAAATTTAAATTACTTATATTTCTTGCAACTTTGGCTTCCTTTACATTGAATAATTGTGAATTGAATTCTCCCTGTGAGTTCTATTTAAAAATTTTCAAAAGATTTCTGATTTTTAACTACCGTTTAAAGAATTTTAACTCGACTAGTGGTTACTTACTCCAAATATGCATTTTCTTCATAATTTTGGCTGGTGAGTATTTTTACGAATTGAATTATTGATATTTCCATCAGAATTCATCTTATTTAATAGATTTTGATGTGATTACACTCTAACGAGTGAACTTATATACGTCGGGTCTTTTTCTTGATATTTTTGTATAATTGCTCATTTTTCCTGTAAATTCCATAACAAATTCCACAAAATTAAAAATATTTATTCTGCTGGTAACGAAATTAAAATGAATATTTTTTAATTTTAAATAAGTGTGAATATTTTTGAACATTGGAATTTTTAATTTTGAAATCCTTCAATGAATTGTAAGTGTAATCATATATTTTTAATTGTAACATTAAAATTTCAATTTGTAAGTTTTGAAATGAATTCTGTTATTTACTAGTTTGATACCTTGATGTAGAACTCATTAAATGCGTATACACCATTTTTAATTTTTCTTTGTTTTCATTGAAAGTGGGAATAAATTCGTATGGATTATTTAAACTTCGTGCATTCTCTGTTGTATAAGTTGTGTTTAATGGGAGTTCATCTTTGTGTATTGATTTTCATCCTTGAATAACCTTATATATGATTGTGTTGAGATCATATCTTCTTCTTTCAATCTCACATATTTTCTTCCGATTTTTCCGCCCATCTTCTGGAAATAATTTTCTCATTTTTGCCTGAATTTCCTTTTCACTTTTTGTGCATTGCAGCCATATATTATTTCTGCTCTCGTATAGCAATGTCTGTTTGATTTTTTCATAAAATAACTTTTAATTTTTAACTGAGTGATCAAATTGAAATTTTCATAAAAGAAATAGACTCCTCATACATTTTTTAAGAAAAAAGGTTTCCGTTGAAAGCCTTACGGAGCACCCTTCTCGAGAATTTACAGGATCTGACTTGAGCATGAGGAAAGTTTTCTGCGTTTGTAAAGTTAGAAAAAATCGGGAATACAGTTTTTTGTTCGAATTGGCTTGCTGGGGTATGTCGTGTATGTATACTTGTGTGCACTAGATGGCGCTAGTGTATGATAAATACATTGGTATTCCTGTGCAAAGTGAATATAGGTGCGTGGCAGATTTGTGCTCGTTGGAAATTACATGGCACTGACGATTGAAACTTGAAAAGAAGTTTCGAGAGCTCATGTTTTCTATTTTATCTCAAAAAACTAAGATAGGACAAGGTCAATCATAAGGTGTTTTGTCGATCCTCGTGAACTCTACATGTAACTAGTTCCCAGTTGGATTGATTAATTTTAATTTGTTGGTATCTATTTTTCAAATAACTGCTAACTAAATCTAATGTCACCATGAAAATTAAAAAAAATTACAGTTTTATGGTCTTTTTAACCAAAACTGTGGTCAGCCCTACTAATGACAATAGTTTAAATAATATTATTTAAATACTAGCTTCTTTATATATTATATAACATGCTGAAAAACAAAATGTGTTAAATTACAATATTCAATGTAGCGCTCAAAATGGTGCTAGACTAAAACTGTATCATTATTGTAATTTTATTTCACTCTTTCACTTCAAAGTGCGTTATAAAGTAATTGTGTCATGCCTCTATTTCGTGAGTAGGTTTTGCTTTCACTTTTTTGGTGCTTTTTATTTCAACCCCCATCAGTTTTTCTTATTTGCAAGTTCATTTAATGGTGGAATTGAACTGTGTCGATTGATTCTCATTCGAACATATTCCATATATTGCCATTTCTATGTTCCTGAGCTGCTTGATCAGTTTCTTCATATCAAATTAATAACAACTCTTCTCATGAACTACAGTTCAACAATTTCATTTAAAATGATTCACACAGATTTCATGTTTCACACTTTATTCAGAATCTTGACACGTGTTTCGGTCTTCCGACCATCTACACGGGAGTACAAAAATGAACTTTGAAGGTGGTCGAAAGACCGAAGCGCGTGTCAGGATTCTGAATAAATTATGAAACATAAAAACTGTGTGTATTATTTGATGAAAAATTGTTTTAATGTTTCACGTAGTGCCAACCGCATACTCCATTCATGTTAACTACAGTTTATTTCGTTGCTAAGATATCAGCACATGTTTCAACCACTCATTTCATTTATCCATGCAGTTTTAGAAAAACAAAACAAAATCATTTCAGACAATGAGATAGATTTTCCTTGATATATTATTAGGAGTCCAAATAAGTTTCCGCCGTTTTATTGTAGATGGCGCGGCACGGAGTTTCGGTTAGCTTTCGCAGATAATAACTGGCTTAAAAATAGTTTGGACATTCAAGAACAACATGACCTATTGATATCATTGATTTTATATTGGTAAAATATAATTTTTTTAAGTTGAAAATGTCGAAATTTGAGCCAAGTAAGCGTCATTTGCCGGAAATATTAGTTTACTTCTTTAATTTAAAGAAATCTGCTGCTAAGGCGCATCATTTGGTCGTAGAAGCATATGGTGAGGGTGCTTTGAGTGAGAGAACGTGTCGAGAGTGGTTTCAAAAGTTTAAAAACGGTGATTTCGACGTAGAGGACAAAGATCGCAGTGGAAGGCCAAAAATTTACGAGGATGCAGAATTGGAGGAATTATTGGAGGAAGATTCATCTCAAACACAAAAAGAACTTGCTCTAACATTAGAAGTCACTCAGCAAGCAGTCTCACATCGTTTAAAATCATTAGGAATGATTCTTCTTCTTCTTCTTTACGAAAGCTTGCTAGCTTGTTTCACCCATTTTCCTCCTCTCGTTCTTGAAATGTTAAGGTCCAGCTGTTCTTCCACCTCTTTGGCGGTCTTCCTACGGGTCGTTTGGATGCTGGTCTTCCGTTTCTAGCGATTTTTGCTATTCTGTCGCCTGTCATACGTGAGACATGTTCATTCCAGAACCTTCTCCTCGCGCGGGTCCATCTAACTACGTCCTCCGTCTGGCATTCCCTTCTGATCTCGTCGCTCCTTCTCTGGTCTCTCAATGTGTTCCCCGTTATTGCCCTCAAAACTCGCATCTCGTTTGTCCGTGCCATTCTTTTAGTTTCAGCTGTATCTGCTCTTGTTTCCGCCGCGTATGTTATCACGGGTCTGACGCACGCTTTGTAAATTCTCACTTTACTGGTTGTTGTCATGCAGTCGTTCTTCCAGATGATATTCCTTAGGGCTCCCGCGATTCTGGCTGCCTTATTGATCTGATGTCTTACACTATCTTTTAAGCTCCCATATGGCGATATCGTTACGCCTAGATAGTTAAAGGAGAATACTTGTTCGATGATGTTGTTATTTATCTCCAGCTTACATTGGCAGGGTTCCCTGGCAATTACTATGCTCTTAGTTTTGGGGATCGATATTACCATGTTGAGTTTCAGAGCCTCCCTGTGAAATGCCTGCATCAACCATTGCAGCTCGTCTTCGCTATCCGCAAATAATGTGGCGTCATCTGCATAAAACAAGATCTTCAACAGTTCGTTCCCCATTCTGTATCCTTGGTTCACTTTTCGTACGTTATGCATTATCCTGTCCATTATCAGATTAAATAACAATGGGCTAAGACTATCTCCCTGTCTCACCCCTAGGTTGATCTTTACTTTATCGGTTGGGGTTGCTCTTGTCTTGACTGTGGTAGTGTTTTGTTGTTTGATCGTCTCTACAATGTTTAGGTGTATTCCTCTGTGTTCAGTTCGTCCACAACATCCGTCAGTTGTATTCTGTCGAATGCCTTACTCAAGTCTATGAAGCACATGTACGCAGGTTTGTCATATTCAATGGCTTTCTCCATTACTTGTCTGACAACGAATACAACGTCGACCGTGGAACGAATGGAATGATTCATAATCAAGGAAATTGGGTTCCGTACGGCGGAAACTTATTTGTACTCCTAATATCAAAAATAAAATACTGTGAATTATGTTCGATTGAAAAGTTGAAAAATATGTATCAGCACTGAATTCGCGCACCTCGTACGTTCTTCGCTTCATCTCAATTTTGAACTTTATGTGACCGTTTACGTTTGTCATTTCGATAAGCCGCACTTTCTTTTTTCTTAATTTTTATGGTTCCTGCTCGGGAACGTTTTATAATTTCGATGGTAATGAGTCGGGTAAAGCACCATAAAGACTGATAACGACTATTTACACGCCGAATATCACAGTGTTTTGAGTGTTGTCTTCATCGGCGCATCAGAGCGTGCGTTAAAATGGCATAATATTCCTGAATTATGTAATCGTTCTATAATAGTAATGGAGTTGATACGGGAATGATCCTCGCGATTTGTATTTCATTCACTTTATGGCTCGGACTTAACTGAATGGAGATTAAGACGTTGTCTTCGGTCCTGGGATGTTGTAAATGAAGTCATATGTAAACATTCATTGGGACTTTGCAGGAAATTTACTCTCGCTTTTGGAATCTTAATAGCCTATCTTTTGGAATGATTTTTTATGGCTGGGTACTTTATTCTTCAGATTTAACGCGGATTTAGCTTGGATATTTCAAAGGCGATAATGTAACAATTTATTATTGTAATAATAAGTCCGCATTTTTTGTTGAAATTACTATTTCCTGTGACAACATTTCCGTCAATTAGGCAGCGAAGTTAATTTCATAAAACATCGTATTTCATACAAAATTCCAGTATTTTCGTAAAAAATTATTTTTATTTTTTCTATTCATTTTCTAAATCGATAATATTTTTTACTTCTTTATCTGAATATCAAAACAGATTCAATCTGTTACTCTCCTATAATTTTAGTTTCAAAAAATTTTTAGAATTTGATTAATGTCTCATAAGCACAGCTTATAATTAATGGACATAAAATTAAAACTCATTATATAATATCTAATGGAATAAAAAATCCAACCAATATAAATTATCTATTAAAATTAATAAATGAATATTTAATAAAGACAAAATTTTGTTTCAGATCTTATATTTATAAAAATTAAATCATTTTCAAGAATACAAAACATAATTTTAACTTCTCAAAAAAATAACTTATTTGAAATATTTAATATATTTAAATAAGTTACTTCCAAAATCTCTCAAAATATGTATCGTATCCAAAAAACAATTAGAATTCAGATAAGGTCTTTTCAGTCCAACATCACATTTAAAAAATAAAATCAATAAACAATAAATAACTTACCTCTAAGACCTCGTGGTATCCTCGCTTGAACACACTAACTTTAAAATTCAGGGTATTCTATGTTCCGTGTTCATCACAAAAATCACACAAAGCTTGTAAGGTATTTTTATGGTCTTAGTTAAACCACATGATGTGTATAAAATGAATTTTTTTCAAACATATTTATATAATATGTATGTAATAATATAATTATATAATTATATATTATATATAAAATAAAATAATAAGAAGAGATTTTATACTTGATAGAAAGATTATCAAAAAATTGAATATCAAAACACATTTAATCTGGTAAACTCCTATTATATTATAAAATAAGAAGGAACGGTTTTTTTACTTGATAGAAGGATTATTACAAAATTTGAATATCAAAAGAGATTTAATCTGTTAAATATCTATTAAATATGGGCAGTGCTTATAAAGACATTAATTCAATTCTTAAAGTTTCTTCAAAAAAATGTTTTGAAATTAAAATTGTAGAAGGCTAACCGATTAAATCTGTTTTGATATTCAAATTTTGTAATAATCCTCCTATCAAGTAAAAAGCCGTTCCCTCTTATTTTATTTTATATATAATATATAATTATATTAGGTTTTTAAATAAAGAAATTCATTATACAGTTTTGAATGATTTTAACTAAGACCAAGTGCCTTATAAGCTTTGTATGATTTTTTGTGAACATGGAACATAGAGTACCTTGGATTTAAATGTACCTATGTATATGTTTTCAAGATCATATTTTTGATTTGCACTCGGTAAGTCTATACATTGTTTAATTGATTTTATTATTTTTTATATGTAAAGTTGAACTAATCTTATCGTAATTTTAATTATTTCTTGAGGATGTGCTACATGTTTTGAGATTTTTTGGAGTAATTTATTTAAATATATTGAATATTTCAAATAAATTAGTTTTTGAGAAGTTCTTGAAATTATGTTTTATATTTTTGAGAAAGAGTTATTTTTCATTAATATAGGATCAGAAAACAATACATTTTGTAATAAACAGGGCTTCGTACGTTTGTCTGAAGAGTTCAGTACGCATGCCTGGAACGAAACAAAAAATGTTTGCTTATTTATATTTTAATTGCAATTGACAATTTATATTCGTTGGTTTTTTTTAATTCCATTTGATAGTGTATGATGAATTTCGATTTTACACGTCTATTAAATATGGGCAGTGCTTATAAAGACATTAATTTAATTCTTAAAGTTTCTTCAAAAAAAATTTTTTGAAATTAAAATTGTAGAAGGCTAACAGATTAAATCCGTTTTGATATTCAAATTTCCTATTATATTAATTACAGAAAATTTTATTCAAAGAATTAAATTTATGTCTTATAAGAACAGCTTATATTAAATGGACATAAACTTAAAACTCATTATATAATATCAAATGGAATAAAAAACCCAACAAATTATCAATTAAAATCAATGAATGAATATTTGATACAGATAAAATTTTGTTTCTGATCTTATATTTATGAAAACTAAATTTTCTTCAAAATACAAAGTATAATTTTAAGATAAAATAATAAACGGTTTTTTAATTGATAAGAGGATTATTACAAAATGTGAACTTCAAAAACAGATTGAATCTGTTTTTGATATTCAAATTTTATAATTTTAAGAACTTCCCAAAAAAATAATTTTCTATAATAGAAGTATTTTAGATATTTGAATCAGTTACTTCAAAAATCTCTCGAAACATGTATAACATCCTCAAAAAACAATTGAATTCAGATAAGTTCTGTTCAGTCCAACATCACATTTAAAATATAAATCAAGGAACAATAAATAAATTACCTCTAAGACTTCGTAGTATCCTTGTTTGAACACACTAAAGTTAGTGTGTGGATTTTAAAGTTAAAATCCAGGGTATTCTATGTTCCGTGTTTAAAATAAAGTAGAAAAAGCTTGATACTTGATAGAAGAAATATAACAAAATTTGAATATCAAAACAGATTTAATCTGTCAATCTGTCTGTTTTTGATATTCAAATTTTATAATTTTAAGAACTTCCCAAAAAAATTATTTATTATAATAGAAGTATTTTATATATTTGAATCAGTTACTTCAAAAATCTCTCGAAACATGTATAACATCCTCAAAAAACAATTGAATTCAGATAAGGTCTTTTCAGTCCAACATCACATTTAAAATATAAATCAAGAAACAATAAATAAATTACCTCTAAGACTTCGTAGTATCCTTGTTTGAACACACTAAAGTTAGTGTGTTGATTTTAAAGTTAAAATCCAGGGTATTCTATGTTCCGTGTTTAAAATAAAGTAGAAAAAGGCTTGATACTTGATAGAAGAAATATAACAAAATTTGAATATCAAAACAGATTTAATCTGTCAGTCTTCTACAATTTTAATTTCAAAAAATTTGTATTCAAATAACTTTTAGAAATAAATTAATGTCCAAATAAGCACCGCTCATAATTAATAGATGTATATAATCAAAACTCAATAGACAATGTCCAATGGAATTAATAAACCAACGAATATGAAAAAAGGTCATTTAAAATTAATAAATAAATATTTGAAAGAGACAAAATTTTTTTTCTGATCTTATCATTATGAACAACCGATTCTTTTTCAAAAACATAAAACACAACTTAAGGACTTCTCAAAAAATAAGTTAATTCAAAATATGCTTTGTGTTGACTAAACCCTAATGTGATTCTTCTAGAAATTCATCATGTAGATACTAAAAAGACGATTCTTTATCTTCAAAAGGTGCTTCTGTATAACAACAGGAAGTATGTTGTACAGGAAGACTATTAAGAAGTTGACAGATCTACTTTTGACCACACCGATAGTGAATTAAAATTCAAGCACAGTAAGCAGTAGCTACCCTGCGCTAAACCCAAGATGCCGCGATAGTCTTTCGCCCCAGATTGCTTCCGATCTGCATGCTTACCTGTTGTCACCATTATTATGACCACCACGTCCAGAATATGACCCTAGTCACGTTTTTCTCTCGGAAAACAGAGCACGCTCTTTTTCACTCATCTCAAAGCTAACTTAACTACCACCAAAAATAACCGACTCCAAATTATACAATATAGCTGTATCAAATTACAAAAACACCTCACGCCTGAGGTATAAAATTCTGTCTTACGCGTACGAATATATTCACAATTCAAAGTAATTCATAACGATACAATTTGGATGTCATTAGGACAGAGGGTGAATATTAGAGATGAAAACACGACGCTTAAGTGGAAACAGAAGGTATCTTTAATTCTGTACAAAGCAGGGAGTGAGAATGATAATTGTATACATCGAAATGTCATTTTCGAATAATGTGTTGATGGATATGCAAATCAGCCGGTGAATGATAGAACTAATAATTCTCAGCGAAATTGGGGTTGTACCTAATTCAAGTTTAATAGACTCGAAAAAGTCGGTTGCAAATGACGCTTCTTGGAAATATCGTAGGCAATGAACTTTAGAAAAAATTTTATAATTCGGGCTTAAATGCAATCATTCCCACATTTGGGGTTATTATCGTGAATTAATGAACACGACTCGAAAATCAAAAGAATTCCCAACCCTTATTTTCGTAGTTTAGGTTTTGAGCCAAGCAGATTGTTATTACATTCTAAAAATCTATACTTGGCGAGTAGTTCAAAATTTTTTTCTGTAATTACTGATTAATTCACGAAACTTGAGAGAAGAATCAATCATACTTTCGCATTAATTCTAAGGGTTGATATATTGTTCCCAATGAAGGCTTAAACTCGTGATTTGTTAAATTTCTAATATTGCTTGATAAAACAGATCAGTGGAATTTATTTGCATATCAATTAGTATATTTATTTACCTACTACAAAATTTCACATTCCAGGAAGGTATGTATATTTATTTTTTTGATTGTTTTCATTTAGTATCCAAAATAAAATAGAAGGGCTTTTTACTTGATAGAAGAAATATAACAAAATTTGAATATCAGAACAAATCAAAATATGTTTGTCTTCTACAATTTTAATTTCAAAAAAATTTTTAATCAAAAAACTTTTAGAATTAAATAAATGTCTAAAATAAGCACCGCTTTTATTTAATAGACGTATATAATCAAAACTCAATATATAATGTCAAATGGAATAAATAAACCAACAGATATACGAAAGTCATTAAAATTAATAAAAAAATATTTAAAGGAGACAAAATTTTGTTTCTGGTCTTACCTTTAAGAACACCAATTGCCTTTTAAACATGAATACACCTTAAGGACTTCTCAAAGAATATAATTTATTTGAAATTTTTAATATATTTAAATATTCGAATAAGTTAAATCAGAAATTTCTCAAAACATGCACTATATCTTCAAAAACAAATATAATTCTAAGCAATCCCTTCTTCGATCCTAAATAATATTCCAAATATCAAAATCAAAAAACTAACCTATATCAACAACGCACACGTGTAAAGAAATGAATGTTTCGAAACACAGATCAACTCTATATTTCAAGATTGATCTATGTTCTAACAAAATCAAAGAACAGTGTAAGTTATTTTTAAGGCTTATCTGAATTCATTGACATTCCATAACGAGATTTATTGAAGCCAAAATATAATTATTTATTATATTTAAAATAAAATATAAAAGCTATTTATTAATTTTAATGACTTTCGTATATCTGGTTTATTTATTCCATTTGACATTTTATATTGAGTTTTGATTATATACATCTATTAAATGTAAGCGGTGCTCATTTTAGACATTAATTTAATTGTAAAAGTTTTATGAATAAAATTTTTTTGAAATTGAAATTGTAGAAGACAAACATATATTAATTTGTTTTGATATTCAAATTTTGTTATATTTCTTCTATCAAGTAAAAAGCCTTTCTATTTTATTTTATATATAATATATAATTATATTTTGGCTTCAATAAATCTCATTATGGAATGTCAATGAATTTAAATAAGCCTTAAAAATAACTTACACTGTTCTTTGATTTTGTCAGAACATATATCAATCTTGAATTATAAAGTTGATCTGTGTTTCGAAACATTCATTTCTTTACACGTGTGCGTTGTTGATATAGGTTAGTTTTTTGATTTTGATATTTGGAATATTATTTAGGACCGAAGAAGGGATTGCTTAGAATTATATTTGTTTTTTGAAGATATAGTGCATGTTTTGAGAGATTTATGAATTAACTTGTTCGAGTATTCAAATATATTAAATATTTCAAATGAATTATATTCTTCGAGAAGTCCTTAAGGTGTGTTCATGTTTTTAAAAGGCAATTGGTGTTCTTAAAGGTAAGACCAGAAACAAAATTTTGTCTCCTTTAAATATTCATTTATTAATTTTAATGTCTCTCGTATATCTGTTGGTTTATTTATTCCATTTGACATTATATATTGAGTTTTGATTATATACGTCTATTAAATGTAAGCGGTGCTTATTTTAGACATTAATTTAATTCTAAAAGTTTTTTGAATAAAAATTTTTTTGAAATTAAAATTGTAGGAGACAAACATATTTTAATTTGTTTTGATATTCAAATTTAGTATCCAAATTATTTCCGATTGATGAGAATATGGGTAAGAATTTCAAATTCTTTTTTTGGAGAATGTCTTATATATTTTTGCAAATAGAAAATAAAGAACCCTTTTTTAAATTCCTTGTTTTGGATTTGGTTTGTTGGATGATCACGGTCAATAATTTATATATTCATTTAATTCTTTATCGGTTAACTTCAGCTCATATGTATGGATTATTCTATATTCATCAAAAAAAAGTGTTTCTAAGACATTTCATTTAATTTAATTCATAAAAGATTTTAAGTGATTTTTTAGACGGAATTTGCAGAGATTTCGGAGAATTGATACAGATAACTTTCGGAATATTATACAGAACACTTCGAGAATTTAATTGAAAGTATTGGGACAAAATTGCAAATAATAACTATGAAATTATCCAAAGTCTAATTAAAAGTACTAGACACTCACTGTTAGAAGCAGTAGAAATTAGTATAGAACCTTGAAATTTTTCTAAATTACCAGACAGATGTGCAAAATCTCCCTGGTTAAATATTATGAATTAGTGAGGTATTTCCGGTAATTGGCCCCATATATTTATGGTTAGTTGTATCCCTATTTCGCCTATTTTTCCTAGCTGTATTTTCCAAAATAGGTGGGAATTGTAACCCTCTTTTGCATATGTTTTATCATTTGTAATTCCGAAAATTGCTGGTTATATTTTACCTTCCCTTTTTTTCAAGTATCCACAGTGTTGGCGAAAAATTGACATGAATTGATAAATTGCGAAAATATTTGTGTTTAGTTCAGTTAATTAGTTAAATATTTGTCAATGATATGTCAGCAGCATCGGAAAATATAGTTATTTCTGCGCGTTCGATATTTGATTGTTATTTGCGAGGGGCGTTCAAACTATTCTCGCTAAAGGCATGAAAGAAAATTTTGGAGAAATTCTATATTTAATGTAGTCCTCTAGAACTTCAATACATTTGTTAGATTCAGAAATAAACTCCTCTGAACTTTGTGAAAAATATTCTTCCGGCTTCTCCTCAAAATAGGTTTGCTACCTTAATTTCTTTATCGCCGGATAATAGCTTTCCACGAAGTTATTTTGTCACATTTGGGAAAATATAGTAGTCACTGTGGTCTTAAGTCTGGTGAGTAGGGAGGATGGGTATTATAAATTACATTGAAGCAAGGTCTATATCCATAAAAGGCGCTTTTGTTTGTTAGGTAGAGTATTCGCTGGGTCTTTAATTTTGAAGTATTCAAACATGAACAAATTGCTCATGAAGACCTACTTGAAACAATTGTATCAATAAGACAAAATCTACTTGAAAGGTGCTCGGTAATTCTCAACAGATAAGCTGGTATCCTGCAAAATCACACAGTGTTATACGAAGCCTGGACACAAATCAATGAAGAGGTATCAATGTTATAACCTCGCTCACCATACTGGCCTGATATTGCACAAAACGGATTTCCATTAGTAGGACCTCTACAACATTGGCCAACATTAATTAAATTCAGATCATATTCAAAATAAATACTCCAGATACTTTGAAATTTGATTGCATTCCTTGGATCTGGAATTGAGGAATTTCACACTCGATGGCAAAATTTGTTGATAACCAGGGTGATTACACCATTGTTTTAAACCGAGAACTTCTTAGTGATTCATCTGCAAAAAATCATAAGACAAAGTGACTCTCAGAATTTTTTCCACATTTTATCGGATAAGCGGCGAATTATCAAGGTCCAAATTGTCAATTTGCGCTAAAATAAGTTACCAACGAAATTGTAATTGATGAAGTTCCTGGAGCTCGGTATACAATTTTAATATGTGTGACTGTTTAGGTGTTCGCGATATGAAATGTTTTTTCAACTAAACGAAAGAGAACTGAATATTTACAGCACAAATTGTTTGTGCTGTACTTCTGTACCCAGAAGGTGATTCTGAGGGAACTTTGAAAGGTCAACCCATATAAAAACGAATATTCCAAGTAATATCACAATTTTTATTTTTTCGAGTAGTTGTATGTAAAACACCATCTCTGATGTCTATTCGAAATTTGCTAAACTGCAGAAAATCAAACTGAAAAAACCAATATCCTGAAATTAAGTAGAAATATTCAGTTGAAAATTTATAGATGTTTAATTTGGACATGGTCTATATTAAAATGTATTACAATACTAACATTATAATTACTGTATGACGGTTCTGTTCATACAAGATATTAGGCAAATAAATGATACAGATGGATGGAAGTCTGAGGTACTCTGTATCTTATTATATATTACGGGAATAGATCAAATTTAAACCATACTTGAGTAGAAAACACAAATGTCATAACAGAATTCAACATTATTTATTTTTTTACATAGTTTCCGCAGCTATCAATAAATTTTTCGAAAGGATGGGAAATTTTTTAAGACTATTATCCAAGAACGGAGTTGGTCCTGTCTTCAACCTTAATGCTAACGAATAATTCCACTCCTTGGTCACCATGAAAACAGCATCGTCCCAATTCTTCTTTGAGTACACTCTACATGTGATAGTCACACATGTAGGTCTAGGCTGTAGGGCGGATGCTCTAGTATTTTCCGGTGAAATTTCTCCAATTGCTCTCACTTCAAACCCGCTGTATGTGGTCGAACATTGTCATGTAGAAGAATCACACTTCGTATTGATATGACTCGTCTTTGTTATCGATAAGGCAGCTTAACCTCATCAAGGGGCTTGCAATAATATTCAACATTGATGGTACATGTTTCATGAAGGAAATCAATAAGCAGTCCGTCTTTGCTGTTCCAAAAAACAGTTGCAAGAATTTTTTCCTGGAACAGAAGTTTTTTGGCTTTTCGAGGTGGGGCTTATCCGGGTTGTCTTCAAACCATGCTTCCTTGATTGGATTCTCGGGTATAATGATGCACCCATATCTCATTAAAGGTAAGAATGTGACTGAGGAAATCATTACCCTCTTCTCGAAATCGAGATCAGCAATGCCGTACGCTTTATTATTTTCCGTTAGTAGACGAGAAACCCACCTTGCCTACGGTTTTCTAAAACCCGACTCATTAGAAATGATTGATTGACTACTCCCATACGATATTTCCACTTCTGCAGCAATTTCGTGTACTGCGAATCACCGGTCATCTTCAATTACAGGCATGACTCACATTTTCAACTGCTGCCCTGTCACCTAAAATTTTGTTTGCTGCTCATAGACCTGAATTTTAGAGAGAGTCTTTTTAGCGAACCGCAGAGTCAATGGACGCAAAATTTCGAATTGGTTATACGTCTTTCCGCGGTAAAAATTTTATAATATTGCTGCTGAATTGTTTCAGCCGTTACTGTTTGGTAGTTGATAATAATTAAAACAAATTGTAGAAATTACTATGTTTTACTACCAAAAAAATATATATTACACATTTTCTTGTGACTCGAATTTCGAGAATGTAGAAATTACTGTTTTACTACCAAAAAAATATATATTACACATTTTCTTGTGACTCGAGTTGTCTGATGATGGGATAGTTCATTTCCCGAAACTCGAGTCACAAGAAAATGTGTAATATATATTTTTTTGGTAGTAAAACAGTAATTTCTACATTCTCGAAACTCGAGTCATAAGAAAATGTGTAATATATATTTTTTTGGTAGTAAAACATAGTAATTTCTACAATTTGTTCTAATTTATAATATTGCGTTGATAAATAGACGTGTGAACCCCTTGCTCAGGCATGATGCAACTGACGGCTACTTAACTGTAGTGGACCAGAGCTTTGTCCCTACCTTCCTTAGTTAATCCCTTCCAAAACGAAGCATGGCACCAAAAGCATTACTTCACGCAGCTAACGGTAAAAAAAGTCCTCTTTATATTTGATCCAATTTCATATTCTGCTATAGAATCTTGATCTGAACTGATATGTACACTATCCAAAGATGAGGTCTGAATAAGTCTAAACTTACAGATGAAATATTTTACTTGAAAAAAAAAGGCACTGAAATTTGATTGAAATTCGCTTATTTACAATGTATAAAGATTATACCTACACTGTCCAGATGAAGTCTGAATAAGTCAGAATCTACGGATCAAAATTTCTAAGTAAAATGAAATTATACTGAAAACCTATGAAAGTGATTACACATAACAATGTCATTAGCGAGTTATGGTACATAATAAAAACAAAACACAGATTTATAGGAATTAGTTTTAATCGGTCCAAGTTACTAGAAATGAACTCCATATTAAACGTAATGTTTAGTTGATACGAGAGAGCAGAGTGATTCAACATAAAACAAAATAAATGACAGATAAATACAGATGAAAAAAATGGTGAAATAGTATATTATATAAACATAAGTAAAAAGTGACTAAAATAAGTCAGAGCCAGAAGTCCAGTCCGAGCGTGAATTCTACTTTTTTGGCTAGGCGAAATGACGGCTAATCAACTCTTCGATTAAGCCAGGAAAGAATGAATGAAATACAAAGAGTACCCAGAATAGACATAAAGTTAAACATAGCTCAAATACGGTAGTACTAAGTTGAACACCTCTTGCCACTGGACTTAAAACAATTCATATATCTTTCTTTATCACGATGAAACTATATATCCACTGAAATAAAAGGTGCAGGAAAAAATCCATTATTTTTGCGTAAACTTCAAGACTTTATTTAAAGTGTTTCGAATTGGGTCAAATATGCACTGTTTTGTTATACAATTTGTTGCCATTTTAAAGGAAGCTTCATATTGCCTCTCTCTTAGTAATCTTCACTAATCGATTTTCGCAATCTTCTCTTGATGCCAAATTTTTATCACTCAGGAAGTTTTGCAATGCAAGAAAAAAATGGTAATTGCTTGGTGCCAGGATCGCACTGTATGGTGGACGCATTGAAACTTCCGAATTTCTGGCGAGTCACTAGATACATCTGTGGCCTGGGGTTGTCCTGATGGAACACAACACCTCTTCTGTTGGTCAATTCTGGCCGTTTTTGGTCAATCCCTAGCTTCAAAGGGTTCAGTTTTTTGACAGTAGAGATATGAATTTAGTGTTCAGACATATAGAGGGAACTCATAAATGATTCCATTCCACTTCCACCAAATGCACAGTAAAACCTTACTATCCGTTAGTCCTAGTTTGGCAACCGTTTGAGCGCTTTGACCATGATGGTCTTGGACAATATTGTCGTATGTGACCCATTTTTCATCTCCAGTCACTATCCGTCTAAGAAAGGGGTCGATTTAATTCTGTTTGGCCAAGGCTTCACAGATGGAAATCGATCCGTCAGATTCTTTGGTATTAATTGCAGCGAAATATCTAGCTTCTTTTTGAATCCAGCTTTGCACAACTGGCTTAAAACTGTTTTTTGACCGATCTTTAGCTCCTGGGCGATGCTACGACTACCAACATTATCGTCAACTTCGTTCATTTGTGTGATTTTATCGACATTTTCGACGACGTGCCTGCCTGTGCAAGATGCATCCTTAACATTAAAAGTGTCTGAACGGAATCGACAAAACCAAAATTGCACGTAATTAGCTGTTACAGTATCGGAACAATAAACACTATTCGCATTTTTACCTTTATCAAAGAAAAACTCTGAAAAATACTGAATTATATCTTTGTTGGCTTCCATTTTTAACACCCATTACTGAAGGGACCAAACAAAAACAGCAAAAGAATTTCGTAGTGTGAAATGTCAACTTGACAACGAGCATAAATCTGGATGCGTTTGATTCATACTTTACAAGATATCTTTTAGCGCTGTGCCTAAGGTAGTGTAAATACATTTCAACAAAACCAAACCAAAACACAGCTGACCTCTTAATTCGCACAAGTTACACTAAAACTTCTGACAGAACTTCATAAAAGATCTAGGAGTATCAGGATAACACTAATATCGATATCATGATTACAGATGGATAAAATTAACTCTGACTGTGAAATTTTTACCAATCGCACTTACTCAACATTTTTTCTTAAATTAATAAAATACGAGGTTTGAAAGAAATTCTTCGCGCGCCAAAACACTCTTCATTTCTGTACTCTTATATTCTTTTGTCATAATCTTATAATATGAATAACATACAACCTTAGACAGTAACTGCAAATCGTAAAATACCTGTATACTCGTATATAAACGCGTCCACTCTGCAGATCATCTCGCTTTATACTGGCGACGAAAAATAGAGAAGCCGGCTGTATGCGCTTATGCCGCAAATGGACACGACTTACAGTCTTACCGACATAAGAAAAACATAATTCTCATGCTTCGAATAACCTATAGACCTACATGCAATATTTTACGACGCCCCTATGATCGGGAGTGTTTTTATTTTTATTCTCAGCATTATCGCCGGCTTCTTAGACCTAGTGGAGTGTAATCTTGTAAAATCCACGGGTACCTGCATATTGGGGACAAGTCAAGGACAAGGTCGAACGCTTTGAGTACATCTTCAACCAGGTTTTGGAAAAAAATTGATGGGATATACGTGAATCTGGGATTATCTCGAAAAATTTATTTGCATAATTGGACAGAGATTTCAAATGGTTATTATTATTATTCCATTTAAGCAGTTCAAGAAGTTAGGTATTGAGAATAAAATTATGGTTTTTTCTCGATTAATCAATATTTATTCTGTTACATTGGAATTGTCCAGAAGGAATAATCTCTGGAACTTGTTGTTTGGTAGTCTTTTATTAAAAATGAAAGATAATATGTACAAAATTTTTTATTAACAAGTAATGTCTGCGCGGAACTCGTACCTCAGATTACTGCTGAACATTTCTAAGCACAATGATGTAGTCGATGCCTACTTATGACAACTCGTTTCAAGCAATTTGAATTTGGTGCATTGACTGTGATAAAGTTTGTAGAGGATGGTATAATATGGGCAGTCTTTTCAACATGTTCGATGGAATTTAAATCCACCGTATTAATTATACTGCTACAAAGCTCAGGCTGCTGTGTTGTTTGTAAACAGAAAAAGGTGAAGGAAGAAATAATATCTGGTCAACATAAGCTTACGAGGAGCATTCAATTTATTCTCAATATCGGGGTGATTTGCTGATAATGTGACTAATATAATTATCTCATTTACTGATGACACCTGAGGCTATAAATATGAAATTTCACTAATTTACGGTCATTAGTTTTCTAGGTATGCTCAGTGGAAGATGACCAGAATGACAGGGAACAAGTCAAAAAAGCATTCATGAAGAGATGATTGTTGTTTACCAAAACTGTGCTCCATCGTTTTCCACCGTTCAAAAGTAGTCAAGTGAATTCATAAGAGGCAGGGAAAGCATTGAAGACGCCCTAGCCTCGGGCGGGTCCGTTAGCAGCAACACTGAAGGAAAAGTGGAAAAGCTGGTACTTGAAGATGCCAGAATGAAAATAAAGATGTTAGCAGAGGTGACAAATCTATCCGTGGGTATCATACATGCTATCCTTCATGACCATCTTAACCTCTCAAAGGTCAGTGTGAGATGGGTACCTAGAATGCTCAGAGTACCTTCGAAGCAAGTGCGAGTCGAGTGCTGTAAGGAGTTTTTAGAGCTGCGTAGAAAAGACCCATAAATTATTTTTAACCGGCTGATTATAGAAGATGAAACGTGAGTTCATCACTATGACCCTGATAGTAAATAAAAATAGTCCATGCAAAGGATTGAAAAGGGTGCACAGCTCCCAAAGAAGCTTAAAGTCACCCCATCCGCTGGAAAAATAATGGCTAGGTCTTTTTTGGGATTCTGAAGGTATTTTATTGATAGAATAAATTAAAAAGGGTGAAAGCATCATAGCCGCATCATACGCAACCGCGTAATTTAAGAGAAGCAATTGAAGGAATACTGGTAGGAAAACTCGCTGCTGTGCGGAAATGTGGCTTCAAAAAAATAACTCATCCTCCGTACAGTGGATCACGACCCATTCCTAAATTGCCAAATTATTACTATAATTATTTTGATACCCCTAGCACTTCTGTGAAGATCTCTCAGAAGCTTTTTCAGCTTGTGCGAGTTAGGAGTTCAAATGTGTTCTGGGTAGGCTTTGTTACTGCGATCTGCGTCACTTTAGGTCACAGAACTGTTAATTTTTGTCCCAACAGTGAAATAGTTGCCGACACCCGTCCAACTAGAAAATTTATTTTCTACCTGAACAGGATTAGAACCAGGACCATCCGGTCATGAGCCCCATGCTCTATCAGTCTAAACATACATTAAATCCTCTTTGTACGAAAAGTTGCTGGAATATTATTAAAAATAGTCTATATAAAATCTACAAAGTATGTACATTATAAATATGTAGGTACAGGCTGTTGACTTTCTCCGAAAAACATTCATTGATGGCCCCACGTTCAACTGACTTTATTTTCTTGATTGTTTCGGTCTCTACTTGACGGAAATTCATCGTGAATGATTTGAAGTAAAACACTTTATTTCCGCTTATTTTTATTTTTCAACGACAATTGTTTCGTCAATTACATATTGACTTCGTCAGGTGAGTAAAGTTACCATACTCACCTGACGAAGTCAATATGTAATTGACGAAACAATTGTCGTTGAAAAATACAAATAAGCGGAAATAAAGTGTTTTACTTCAAATCATCAATTGACTTTAGTTCTATAAAACATGTGAGATGTATAGGAAGAAAACTATCAACTTTGCATCATCCTTCCCAAACTCTTACAATTTTAATCAATCTTTTCCACCTCTGTGGCAACGTCTATGAGCAGAATTGTCGCAATTATGGCTCGGAAAATCCAAGAATGGGTGTTGAACAGCCTCTCCGTCCTCAAAGTGTCATTGTTTAGTGCATTTCTTGGATTGTAGGTGAGATTGGACCCTACGTATTCAAAAATGAGGCTGGTTCAACTGTTAGGATGAATGGATTGTCCTACTGAACTATAACTGATGATTTCCCATGGCCCAAATTCGAATATATTGATGTGGACGACGTTTTATCTAACAAGACGGCGCTGCGTACCACACAAGCAACGAAACAAGCGTGATTTTGCAGGAAAACTTTCTCGGATGTTTTATTTCTCGAAGAGGCGCTCATTTGATATCTTGTGATTTAACTCCTCTAGATTATTTTCTTTGGGGCGACGTGAAAGATAAGGTCTATGTTACCGCTCCACAATCAATTCAAGACCTTAAAGATGGTATTTTTGAAGTTTTCGAGGACATACCATCGCCCATTTGCGAATTGATCGTGGAAAATTTCATGAAAAGGATATTGTGCTGCAACTGTAACCATGGTGGCTGATTGGCTGATATCGTTTTTATTTCTTAATGGCACTCCTTCCTCTTCACAATGGAAGCATCCATTGGTTTCTCTTGAAATATGCTTTTTTTTCTCAATATCAAAATGAAACCTCTTATTGGAAAACTCTTAAATTTTTTTTAGTGCTAAATCACGACTAATTGCATCAACACAAAATTTAACATTCGAGACAGTTCGAGTTTAAGAACAAGTCCAAAAAAGTATTAAAATTGGATTTCTGCCTGATAAACTTCTGCCGATTTCACGAAGTCAAAACCCAGCTAATTAATTGATTGGCACCATTCCCCAGAAAAAAATATAATAAAAATCGCAGTGTCTCGAATCCTTATGGCATAAAACGTTCTCTCCAATTCATCGCGATATCTAAAAATTTGATTGACAGGAAATTATGCATCCGACTCGAACACCTAATAAAGTGCCCGGAATAAACAAATATGGAAAATAATTCAGACCAATTAACCAGAAGATAAATCCATACCGGTTCTCGCCGTAATATCGATATTAATCGAAAAATACCGAAAATTGACGTGACAGCTGATAGCGCTGCATCCGAACGACGATTTTGATGCAAATTTGCTAGAATAAATAAAGCGGTAATGGGCATACTTCGGCACTTTCTGAAAAATCAGTTATTCATCAAGTTCGATGCCACACACGTCGCTTATATGTTTAGTCTTTACTAATTAATGAGTTGGCCACTAGATTGATGATGCATTACCTCAAAAGAGACTTGTGAAGGCGTTGCGAATCCGACCCTGCAGCATCTAGTTGAGTTTTTGATCAATTGTTGCTGCGAACGAGAGCAAACGTGTGGGCAGGATGGTGTCTATTAATATTCATTTCTGCTTGAAAGTTAATTCGGTTCCTATCCGATAATTCGCATAACCAAACCTAATGGAATCACCAGTATTTTATGAAGGGTTTTCCAATAAGAGGTTTCATTTTGATATTGAAAAAAAAAAGAGTTTATTTTAAGAGGAATCAATAGACGGAAAAACGGTTGCTATTAACAATAGAAAACGATTTCAGCCAAATGGCCCCCACAGCTGTGATTGCAGCACCATATACTTTTCAAGAAATTTTGTATGGCCAATTAGCACATTTGAGGCTGTGTGTCCTAGATAACTTCACGAATTCCACCTTTAAGGTCTTCAATCGATTGTGTAGCATTGACATAGATCTGATCTTTCACGTGGTTTGAAAGAAAAAATCCTAAAATCGTTAAATCACAAGATCTCTGTGGCCTTTTGTGATCATCTCTTCGAAAAATAACACAGCCGGGAACCTTTTCTTGCAAAATTGTGAAAATAAACGTCGTCCGCTCCAATATCTTTCAATTCCGGCCAAATCGTTTCAATTGCATCAGTCTAATTTTCAAATAAGGAAGGTCTTATCACACCGCCAGCCCAAAAACTCACACCAAACAGTTAGACGTTGAGGATGAAGAGACTTTTTAACAATCGTTCTTGGATTTTCCGAACTCCAAAATGCGACATCTGCTTATTAACGTAGCCTCCTAAGTATAAATTGACCTCATCAATGAAGATGATTTTTCGATGAAAATACGGATAACTTTGATGCATTTCAAGGATCTAATCAGTGAAGATACGCTCTTGCTGACGATCGACCGGCTTGAGTTCTTGTGTTACCGAAATTTTAAAAACCTTAAGACCTAAGTCTTCATTCAGAATGCGGTGAAATGTCGTTTGCGGAATGTCTGCTTCCAAAGATCGACGATGATTCGACAAACATGGGTTTCCGTCAACACGATTTTGATTCTTCACATCATTGAATTGTCCCAAGAGCTCAAATTTTTCTACCAGAATTGCCGGTCGAGAAGATGCTTCACGAGGACTCAAAAGTGCCTTAGTTTGGAGAACTGTTAATGCAAAATTTTTACCATTTTATATTGAATTTCAACAATTTCATTGCGTTATTAAAGCTTATATCGTTCCGTTTTTAATAATTGCGTAGTTTTTACCTTTCAAATGTCAAAAGATGACAGCTTCAAAGTGATAGATAGTGAGCGATTCAAAATGAAACCTCTTATTGGAAGACCCTTTATTTTTCACTAAAAAAACTCACTGTTCTTTAAATCCAAGAATAGATTGCGTTACTCAGAAAAATACATCATAAGCCACTGTATTGATTGTATTCAAACAAAATATTCCATTTTGAATTTAGCGCCAAGTTTGAAGTTTCAAAATAAAACTAACTGGGATACCCAATTTCACAAGTAGAAATTTTAAGTTTAAACGACGGTGCAATACATGCTTGCATAACAAACTGAGGTAGCAAAAATTAACTACAAAAATAGGGAAAATGTCAGAAATACATTAAGCGTGACAATAACGAATACCTTCATAACTCAGTGAATTGTGGAAATACTCTGTACTAATTTAATTGATTAGTATGAATTTCGATCAAGTGAGGACCGGTTCAATTAAATTCCCCACAAATACAGTTCTTAAAGTTTGTGTTGCCTTTAGTGATCATCAATCATATTCACTCTCCGCTATCTCCAGATTAATTCATAAATTGGAAAGTCTCGAACAAGTTAGTGAAGTGAAGAGTCTAACTCGAGCTCGTTCGATCAGGTATGCTGAAAATATCGGCGCTGTAGATAAAACAGTTTCGCTCATTTCAAGATGTTCATACGAATTGGACTTATCACAATCCAGCTTGGACCGTATATTGCATAGCGATCTTGACTCAAAGGCTTACAAAATCTAGCTGACTTAACTGTTACAGCCACAAATGAAATAACTTAGCTGAGTGCTCAGAATGAATGGATGAGATCATGCATTTTTGAACAACATTTTTCTAGTAGTAGAGCCCATCCTTATATGTCTGGCTATGTCAAGAATTGATATTGTCGCGTTTGGAGCTCCAAAACTCCAAGATAAATTATCGAACAACTACTTCACCAACAACAAGATACATAGGATCATATTTCTTCGAAATTGATGATGGTGCTATTGTTACAGTCAATGGATGGCGCTATCGAATGATATTATGTAATCTTTTTCTCCCGAAATTCATGCCATAAGTGAGATTAACGTTTATTTTCAGTAAAATGCAGCATGTTCAAGTGCTTGTGAAACCATGCGCGAAAATTTTTCGCAACAAAAATTATCGCGA
The DNA here is from genome assembly GCA_034642435.1 of Megalocaria dilatata. Taxonomy (NCBI): domain Eukaryota; kingdom Metazoa; phylum Arthropoda; class Insecta; order Coleoptera; family Coccinellidae; genus Megalocaria; species Megalocaria dilatata. The sequence goes on from CM067858.1 coordinate 13,929,160, forward strand.
CGTAGAGGCCGAAATCGTCTGATTAAACAACACTTGATTTTATTCGTTGAAGTTGTGTCAGTCTACACCAATGCTCCAAAAATGCTCATATTATTATCATAACATAAGAGTTGTTATTTCGAAAATATAGCCACAATTATGCGAAAACCTAATGAAATATATTCATCGAAAGACCGTTGGTAAAAATAGCCGAGACATAATTTGGCAAAACTACTTTAGAAAAAACTCTTGTTGGAAAACCTTAGTAACTAATAAAATAAAATCGCAAATTTTCTCTAGTGTAAAATGTAATTCAAAAATCCCATATAAGCAACATTCACTGAATTATGTAATCAAGACAACGTATGAGGAAAAATTGAAGAAAAGCTACTATAAAATAGAAAGGCTTTTTACTTGATAGAAGAAATATAACAAAATTTGAATATTAAAACAAATTGAAATATGTTTATCTTCTACAATTTTAATTTCAAAAAGATTTTTATTCAAAAAACTTTTAGAATTAAATCAATGTCTAAAACAAGCACCGCTTACAGTTATTAGACGTATATAATCAAAACTCAATATATAATGTCAAATGGAATAAATAAACCAACAGATATACGAAAGTTATTCAAATTAATAAAAAAAATTTAAAGGAGACAAAATTTTGTTTCTGGTCTTACCTTTAAGAACACCAATTGCCCTTTAAAAACATGAACACACTTAAAAGACTTCTCAAAGAATATAATTTATTTGAAATATTCAATATATTTAAATATTCGAATAAGTTAATTCAGAAATCTCTAAAAAATGCACTATATCTTCAAAAAACAAATATAATTCTAAGCAATCCCGTCTTCAGTCCTCAATAATATTCCAAATATCAAAATCAAAAAACTAACCTATATCACAAACAACTCCACTCGTGTACAAGGACTAATGCTTGGAAACACAGATCAAATTTATAAATCAAGATTGATTCATGTTCTAACAAAATCAAAGAACAGTGTGAGTTATTTTTAAGGCTTATTTAAATTCATTGACATTCTATAATGAGATTCATTGAAGGCAAATGTAATTATATATTATATATAAAATAAAATAGAAAGGCTTTTTACTCGATAGAAGAAATATAACAAAATTTGAATATTAAAACAAATTGAAATATGTTTATCTTCTACAATTTTAATTTCAAAAAGATTTTTATTCAAAAAACAGTTAGAATTAAATTAATGTCTAAAACAAGCACCGCTTACATTTAATAGACGTCTATTATCAAAACTCAATATATAATCTCAAATGGAATAAATAAACCAACAGATATACGAAAATTATTGAAATTAATAAATAAATATTTAAAGGAGATGAAATTTTGTTTCTGGTCTTACCTTTAAGAATACCAATTGCCTTTTTAAAACATGAACACACTTAAAGGACTTCTCCAAGAATATAATTTATTTGAAATATTTAATATATTTAAATATTCGAATGAGTTAATTCAGAAATCTCTAAAAATGCACTATATCTTCAAAAAACAAATATAATTCTAAGCAATCCCGTCTTCAGTCTTCAATAATATTCCAAATATCGAAATAAAAAAACTAACCTATATCACAAACAACTCAGCACGTGTACAAGGACTAATGCTTGGAAACACTGATCAACTTTATAAATCCAGATTGATCTATGTTCTAACAAAATCAAAGAACAGTGTGAGTTATTTTTAAGGCTCATTTAAATTCATTGACATTCTGAAATGAGATTTATTGAAGCCAAAATATAATTATATATTATATATAAAATAAAATAAGCCTTGAAAATAACTCACACTGTTCTTTGATTTTGTTAGAACATAGATCAATCTTGATTTATAAAGTTGATCTGTGTTTCCAAGCAGTAGTCCCTGTACACGTGGTGAGTTGTTTGTGATATAGGTTAGTTTTTTTATTTTGATATTTGGAATATTATTCAGGACTGAAGACGGGATTGCTTAGAATTATATTTGTTTTTTGAAGATATAGTGCATTTTTTAGAGATTTCTGAATTAACTTATTCGGATATTTGAATATATTAAATATTTCAAATAAATTATATTCTTTGAGAAGTCCTTTAAGTGTGTTCATGTTTTTAAAAGGCAATTGGTGTTCTTAAAAGTAAGACCAGAAACAAAATTTTGTCTCCTTTAAATATATATATATTTATTAATTTTAATAACTTTCGTATATCTGTTGTTTTATTTATTCCATTTGACATTATATATTGAGTTTTGGTTATATACGTCTATTAAACGTAAGCGGTGCTTGTTTCAGACATTAATTTAATTCTAAAAGTTTTTTGAATAAAAATCTTTTTGAAATTAAAATTGTAGAAGAAAGCTACTACACTAAAACATTCGAGGAAAGTACTCCAGGAGCTTTTGCGCGCTTGTTCAATTTATCCTGAAAATTTCAAATTTGTCAATTATTTCTTCAGAACCATTGAACTGATTTGCCTAATAACGAACTCAATCGAGGTATTCAGGTCTCAAACCTATCCCAAAAGTTTCTAGTCTCTATCTCTTTCCGTTCCATTTTTAAAGTGTTCAAGATGGCGCTCAACCATGATCCACGTCACTCGAGATTCGTAATGTTTACTACATTTTCAAACTGAATGAAACAAATTGTATCTCAACTATTAGAGTAAATATTCGTTGGAGGCTTCGGCTTGTGCGAAACTTCAAGAAATGGTCCGTCTGCCAAGCACAAGCACGTTTTGAAAATGAAATTATTTAATGTGCAGACGAACCTTTGGCACAACTTATCGAGGTTTTGCACAAGCAAGTAGTTCAGATACAACTTGTTTTATTCAGTTTGAAAATAAAGTAGACACTGCGAAACACGAGCCACTGTATATTCAGTTAGTCAAAAGTCGTAGAAAACTAAGTAATTGCCTTTCTAATTTCAAAAACCTTACTACTTCTTCAATAATTTATTTCTATATGTGGATTTAATGAAGTAACGAATTATTACCCAATTTTTTACAAGTAGTTGCTTATACTTGTGATTTGTTTTCAAAACACATATTACACACAATTGCACGTTGAAATAACTAATTCCAACATGTCAGTTATGCAGTATGAAAACCAATTATGGAATAAAATTCTTCGTGTTCTTATGTTGAAAAATTATGAAAAATAGTGGGATACGTCAACTTTCAAATTCAATAATGCGCTTTTTAAACAAAAATTCAAATAAATAAGGTGATTCGCACAAGTACAGCACAGTCCGTCCTCTTCATTTTAAATGGAACACCCTGCATGTTCTTATATTTTTTTTTACATTTTTTGAAGCTCCCTAAAAACCTGATTTCAACGAACTATATCATTTATGGTCTTTTAGGAATAATACCGACAAGTACATGGGAATGGTATACACGGGACTACAGGATGCTCCTAAACAATGTGACAGTCCTGAGAGAGAAGAAAGTGATGAAGATAATAAAAACGAGAAAGAACAAGAACTCAACCGCCGTATTATACCTGAAACAAAGAAAGTGAAAGAAATGAAATAAAATAAAACAACAGATAAAAGAAGAACGAATTAAAAAATGGAAAACTAAGCCACTTCATGGACAAATAGCAAATGAAGCTGTCGAAGAAACTAGTCAACAAAATAATTCATGGGCGTGGCTCACCCATGCAAATCTAAAAACTGAGACTGCAGCTTTAATCACTGCCTGCCAAGATCAAGCCATCGCAACAAATTATATGAAATAACATAAATAGAGGTTAATTCTTGATAGAAGGTATATAAAATTATATAAATATTTCAAAAATTTTTAAAAAATTTTAAAAATTAGCCTTCTACATATTTAATTCCAAAAGATTATATTTAATGATTATAGTTTCTGAAAATAAATTAAAATAATGTCGTATAAGTACCACTTATATCATGACATAAAATAAACATTCATTATAAGACATCCGAATGGTATAACAAAATCCAATAAATAAAAATTATAAACCAAAATCCTATAAATTAAATATTTTGAATAGACAAAATTTTGTTTCTGCTGATCAATCTTATGAAAACCAATATCTTTCAAGAATATCTGACATAATCCTAAGAATTTCATCATAAAACTATCTTACTTAGACTATTCAATATTATTGGATATCTAACCAAGGTACCTTATATAAAAACTCAATATATGTAAAACATTACTGAAAAACAAGTTTTAAGATCAACTTTGCTTCGTCAGTATTCAAATAATTCATATTCAAAAAATATAACATCAATTAACAACAAATATTCACTTACCCTTCAAACTTCTAGAGACAGTTCTACCGAAATGAAACCTTTAAGTGTGGTGAGTAACGGTTCACTACACTAAAAAATATATCTGTGGGTTACCCTTGATCTAGAAGATTGAAAGACAATTTAATGGCCTCTGCTATAGCACAAGGACTATCTGTATAAAGAATGTTAAGGAAACCAAATAATTATATATTATGAATAAAATAACATAAATAGAGATTAATTCTTGATAGAAGGTATATAAAATTATATGAATATTTTAAAAATTTTTAAAAATTAGCCTTCTACATATTTATATACCTTCTATCAAGAATTAACCTCTATTTATGTTATTTTATTCATAATATATAATTATTTGGTTTCCTTAACATTCTTTATACAGATAGTCCTTGTGCTATAGCAGAGGCCGTTAAATTGTCTTTCAATCTTCTAGATCAAGGGTAAACCACAGATATATTTTTGAGTGTAGTGAACCGTTACTCACCTCACTTAAATGTTTCATTTCGGTAGAACTGTCTCTAGAAGTTTGAAGGGTAAGTGAATATTTGTTGTTAATTGATGTTATATTTTTTGAATATGAATTATTTGAATACTGACGAAGCAAAGTTGATCTTAAAACTTGTTTTTCAGTAATGTTTTACATATCTTGAGTTTTTATCTAAGGTAACTTGGTTAGATATCCAATAATATTGAATAGTCTAAGTAAGATAGTTTTATGATGAAATTCTTACGATTATGTTAGATATTCTTGAAAGATATTGGTTTTCATAAGATTGATCAGCAGAAACAAAATTTTGTCTATTCAAAATATTTAATTTATAGGATTTTGGTTAATAATTTTTATTTATTGGATTTTGTTATACCATTCGGATGTCTTATAATGAATGTTTATTTTATGTCATGATATAAGTGGTACTTATACGACATTATTTTAATTTATTTTCAGAAGTTATAATCATTAAATATAATCTTTTGGAATTAAATATGTAGAAGGCTAATTTTTAAAATTTTTAAAAAATTTTTAAAATATTTATATAAATTATATAAAAACGAAAATAATGAAAACTGACACAGACCCAAAATGCAGTCCTTGTTGATCTTTCAATGAAACGAACCATACTTTTGCGGGCATACTTGTAAAGCATCTTAAGTACACATAAGAGTAGCCAGACTGTTTCACTGGGACATCTGCAGGCATTACAATATAGATGTAAACCAAAAATTAAATTTAATTGATACTGAAGATTTATTAAGACAAATTTATTGGTTACCCTCAAAATTTTACAGGGATTGTCAAAAAAACATATAATAATGTACATCATAAAATAAAAAATTGTATATATGTCATACAAAAGTTTTTCAACTTTCAAACCTACAACAATCAATAAAAAACATACTATTACACCAAGATACGAACTGAAATACAGCAAGTAAATGACTAAAACTGGTACTTCATAAACTCACCAATTGAATAAAATGCACATTCAGTTAGAATCGCTTTAACTTTTCGCTTGAATGTTGTAGAATGCAGTGTTGTTAGGGATTGTGGAAGTCTGTTATAGATTTTCATTCCATTAAATATATGGGTGTTCTGTGTCCTCTGCAGTCTATGTCTTGGGGCAATAAAGTTTCTCCTATACCTGGTGGCATGACTGTGAATCGTTGAGTGTGTCTGTAAATTATCCCGATTTTTGTGTACATACATAAGACATTCTAGGATATAACATCATGTTAAAGTAAGTATTCCATATTTTTTGAAGAGTGATCTACAGCTAGTGACCTGGTTTACTCCCGCTACTAATCTTAAAGCTTTCTTCTGTTTCAGGAACACTCTTTCTGCGTCTGAAGATGCACCCCATAAAATGATGATGTAGCTCATCCTGCTGTGGAAATGTTTGTGATATGTAAGTAACGCTTCTTTTTCTGTGGGCCAGTTTTTTATTCTTTTTATTGACAATAATGCTGTTGAGAGTATTCGGCACAATTCATCGACATGCTTCAGCCAAGTTAAACTTCTGCTGATTGAAACCCCAAGCAGAGAAATACTTTTTGGTTCTTGATGTTTTGTGTTCACAATCAACTCCTGAGTTTTCTCTTCGTTCACTTTCATGTCATTTGAACTAAACCATTCTATCGCATTTTTTACTGTTTCATGAGATTTATTTAGGAGTAGATTTCTGCCCTTGGCTCCGGCTTGACATCCGGACGCAGCAGCAACACCCTAGGTGTTGCTCAGTTACGAAAATTGATCCTTAAAAAACTAAGTGGTAAAATAAATAATAATAATATTAATATTTATTCACTAAAAATACAAACTATTCACAGTGCAAATCAGTACAGAGTACTATATATGTGAGCGAATAAGTTATATCACAGAAGCTCTAGCTCGGGAAGCCATCGCTTGTACGTGATGTCATTTCGGTTTGAAATCGCCCCTGATGATGAGTGAACATAGTGAAAGAAACAAAAGATTACCCAGAAAACATAATTATCTATTCTATATACTTTTTTTTGTTATAACTTCTAACCCTATCAATCTAAACCCTCATTTAAGGTTGACAAATTCATGCAGTTTCCTCTTTCCGTAAGAGAGGATCCAAATTTTTAGATATTTTCCTGTTGTCCAGTTTAAGCTATTAATTTCTATGATGTCAATGGGAAGCTGGTTGAAGGGTTTCGGCGCAAGAAAGCCACAGTGACGCTGTCCTAACAGTTTTTTTACATCGATGCATTCTCTAGGAGTTTATTCTACTTCCCGTATTATAAATGTGTACAGTTCGGTCGAAAGTATTATAATTTTGGATTTTTTCATGTTGATGTTTTTCACATTTGAATCGGATAAAATATACTGGTACTCTTTTTATATATTTCCTTTGAACGTAGTGTAGTCACAAGAGCAAAGACATTTCGAGATCATCTCATCATATCGTGGCTGTTTGCTCTTATTACATTTTCTTACATAATCTCACTATTTGTTATTATTGATTCAACACACGTGCACAAACCGAATACTGCAGGTTTACTCGTCAGAGTATCATTAATTTTTATTTATATGAAATTCCGATAACAACTGATAGGACACAAAAGGTGTATTGAATTTATTCAAATAATTGTGGACGTTATAATCAATATTTACACGAATTCATAAGATTTTTCTCGTTTCTTGTCATCGCTCACCAGATAGGAAATGTTTTCAAGAATACTGTTGTATACAGATTGTGTTCTGCATCTTAATCTTCAGCTTCCTTGGCCTCTTTTTTTGAAATAACTAAATTGTTCATTCACTCAAAAAGAAGAATGCCTTAACGTTTTTCTTCATTATAATAGTTTTATAAATTCACGGAACTTTTTGATAAAATTCTTCAATATTCAAGCATGATTTCGTAATCCATTTGATGATAATATAGCTTTATACATACTTTCATTGATGAGTTATTGATATCAAAATTTTCAGGAAAATATAAGAAAAAAAATTGTGTTAAATTCTCAAATTTTCACAATTATATATTTCTTTGTCAACTGTGAGCTACATTATAATTTAATTGAAGGCAAAGGCAATTCTATATGGTGATTAATCATCGAAGTTACTGTTGCAGCATACAATTGAATAGATAGAAAACTTTTATAAAAATTCAGCAGTTTATCTGACCTATGCCTAAAAAAGAAAGAATTAACCTAACGAAGTTACAAAGGACTAAAAGCTCGACTAGCCAGCTCTGCGCTAGTCGAGTATACAACATAAAATAACAAGAAGCGGTTTTTTTATACTCGATAGAAGGAATATTACAAACTTCGAATATCAAAACAGATTTAATCTATTAGTCTGCTACAATTTTAAATAAAAAAAAAAAAAATTTGGAAAACTTTTAGAATTAAATTCATGTCTTATAATGAGCACTGCTCATATTTAATAGACGTATAAAATCAAAATTCATTATACAATATCAAATGGAATGAAAAACCCAACAAAAAAATAAATTGTTGATTAAAATTATAAAATAAGTAATATTGAATGTTTTGTTCAAAACATGCCCACCTGAACTCGTCAGACAGGAGTGGTAGGTATATTTTGCCTTCAACAAACATTTAACAAAATCTATAGTATTTGATCTTATATTCATGAAAACTTAATCTGATTTAAAAATACACAACCTAATTTTAAGAACTTCTCCAAAACTGATTTATTTGAAATATTTGAAATGTTTGAATATTAAAATAAGTTACTTCAAAAATTCTCAAAAACATGTAGCACATCCTCAAAAGCAATTAGAATTCAAATAAGGTCAGTTCAACTTTACATTTGAAAGATAAAATCGAATGGAGAAAAATAAACTTGTAATCTTACCAAACAATTTTTGGAAAATGTGTGAATGCAATTTCAAACTAGGTAGGTACATCTAATATCGAAGGTACTCTATGTTCTAAGCTAAACACAGACATCACACAGTTTTCAAAAATTGTTTGGTTAGATTACAAGTTTATTTATTTTTATTTAATTTTATCTTTCAAATGTAAAGTTGGACTGACCTTATCAGAATTCTAATTGTTTTTGAGGATGCGCCACATATTTTTGAGAATTTTGGAAGTAACTTATTTGAATATTTAAACATATTAAATATTTCAAATAAATTAGTTTTGGAGAAGTTCTTAAAATTATATTGTGTATTTCTGAAAGAGATTAAGATTTCATAAATATAAGACCAAAAACTAAACATTTTGTCAAATATTTGTTACAGGCAAAACATACGTACCACGTCTGTCTAACGAGTTCAGATGCGCATGTTTGGAACGAAACATTCAATATTACTTATTTTTCAATTTTAATTAACAATTTATTTTTATGTTTGTTGGGTTTTTTTATTTTATTTGTTATTGTATAATGAATATTGATTTCATAGGTCCATTAGATATAAGCAGTCTTATTATAAGACATGAATTTAATTCTAAAAGTTTAAAAAAAAAAATTTTGAAATTAAAATTGTAGAAGACTAACAGATTAAGTCTGTTCTGATATTCAAAATTTCAAAACATACAGCGTGTCTGAGAAGCGTATCGGGTATTTGTTTTGGCGCTGCATTTGATACTGAGCGACAGAGAGGAATGGATTGTGGCGTCCGCGATTTTGTGGAGGTTTAGTCACGATGGGGTAGTACCCGGGAACGCATCGCGCTTTTTGCGTACGAGTGTATTATCGCAACAGCGATTCAATAGTGGCTTTTCAACGTTTGTATCGTGCGGAATATATTATACGCCATGCACGATTCAAGCAGTGGAGGGGTCAGTTCGTCAAAATCTGTCTTTATCGATCCGAAAACGAGCCCAATAATTAAACATAAAAAATTCGTTCTTCCATTTGATTTTAAAGAAAAATTCGCATTGAAAATCCTATAAAATTCAATTGGTCCTTATTTTCCTGAAGATCGGCGACGCCCACCACTCAATGTAAATAGTGACCGTTATTGCGATATTATACGAAACTTTTTGAGTCCAGAGTAACAAGAATGTCAAGGGTACAACTCAAGAAGGTGGTTTCAACAAGATGGGGTCACTTGCCATAAATCAAATCAAGCAAGAGAAGCTGTTAACGAATTATACTCTGATAAGATGATATCGGGTAGGGGTACCATCAACTGACCTCCCAGAAGCCCCTACCTTAGTCCACTTGACTATTTTGCATGTGGATACCTTAAATGTAAGCCAATCTTCGTTTCCGATTAGAAGAGTGCCAGCAGCGTTACGGTGACCATTTAGATAACATCATCCTTTCCAAACAATTTTTCATTTTATATTGTAATAATTGACAATAAACTTTCTTTAAATTTTAAGTAGTTTTTATTTTATCGAAGTAAGAAATTCCCGATACTCTTTTTGGGCGCCTTGTATAATTTTTTTTCATATGGTCAGTGAACCTCGATCATTATAAAAAGAGTATGAAAGTACCTAAGTTGAAACGCAAGTGAAAAAATAGTGAAAGTCATGATATAAAGTCGGAAGCTTTTCAGCGCTTGTCCAACAGTCCCTTTTCCCCTCTGAATTTCTGCTAATCTCTGAAATACTTTTCATAAAAGCTATATTCGATTATGCTTAAGAACACAGATTTCTGTCTTCAGTTATGCGAAAATCAAATAAACATCAGTTTCTGCAGTTTTAGAAGTATTCGTTTTTCTCCTTGGGACCTTCTTTCAGGGAATCGATATGGAAGTGAGATTCCAGTACTCAAAGGTTGGTCACTGGTGAAAGAAGGCATCAGCGTGCATCCGCGAAGCCCATAATGTGGTTCTCGTTCGTACTAATAATATCGTTTATGTGGTTCAGGAAGAGAGTAGATGACAAAACTGAGCTTTGGGGCGCTCCAGTCTTCACATTAAAACCACGGCAATCAATCGCAGAGACTCCCGGGAAAGACATGCGAATATAGCTTATTCAGTAGAATCTGATTCCAGATACGATCGAAAATCTTGAATATGTCTAGAGCAACTGACTTGGATTCTCCATAGTGCTCAATAGACCTTGTTCACAGTTGCGTCACATAGCTAGGTTTTATTGCTTACTGTGCTCATCTGCTACATCCAGTACGGCAACATCCACCTTTTACACCACTTGACAAATGTATTTTTCTGTGCAGCAGAAAGTTGCTTGAGAGCTGAGATCGACACAGCGATCCCTTTGGGAGGGGGGTGATCCGTGCTGGTTCCTCCTCTATTATATTGGCGCAGATATTCTATTATCTTCCTTCAAACATCCTTTCTGTTTCTTTTAGCTTATCTGGGATCTGCTGGAGTGTTAAAACTTGAGCAGAAACCCAAGAAAGCAATGATGACAATGGTACTCCAACGTTGAAGAGCTATGCTTACATGCCGACATGTACAATTCTGAGTATGGTCGGCCAACAACGTTTACCAATGGAGTAAATATCGCTGAAGTAATGTTGACGATAACAGAAAATTGTTGTATAAATCTGAGAGGAATAGCCGCTAAAATTGTGTCTCATGAATCAAACCATAGCATTCTGAACCATTTTTGGGGATGAAAGATATTGCCGTTGAACTAGTATCGAAATACTCGAGTCAGAGGTAATTTTGTACGAAAAACTCAAGAAATCTTATCGAAAACTATGTCTCCGGTCGACGAATTTCTTTATTCGAAACTCAAATAACAAGTTTGAGGCAATTGTTTTCCGTCTATAGAAGAAGTAAAAGAGAACTCGTGGCGAGTACAGAAAATACGTTTGAAAAAGACGATTCCAAAAATACGTTCGAAAAATATTTACATGTTTAAATTATGCGCTGGCTGCCTACTTTGTAGGCGATAACATCAATTTGAATGGATGATATCAAATTTGGGAAGTATTGACCGATTCTCGGTACTATTTATACGCAGGAGTATGAAGTTATCTGCGTTCATACGTTCATTCTATAGAAATGAAAATAACTGGATTGAAAGGCCTAAAGGTTCATTCATGTTGGGGTTTGAAGCAATTCCATTACCTACTCCACTTCTGACATACATTGTAAGAGTCAATTAATAATAATCATGCGAATTGTGATTAATTGAAGAACGTAATAAATCTGAGATTCATTTGTAACGGCGGGCTCCATTCAGAGTTTTATGGCTATTGGCCATAAAAAGTGAGAATGTTTATGAAGACGTGTTCGTAAGCGAGAACAGCTCATTGTGTTTCTTAGTACCGCCATTTTATATTTATACGAAGCCGTTCATTTTCGTGTTGACACAATCAAAATGACAAGTAATAATATGTCGATTGCTGCATTTCTATATATCTTATTGTGTCGTTTTAATGTTATGTTATTGAAGCGTGCATCAGTTTATCACATGGACTCTCTTCAGAGTTAATGTTCAATCTGTGTCAGCTGACTGTCCATGAAGTTTCGGTACAGTGTTGAATTCTTATTGTGCCCTAACCGCAAAAGATTAACTGTGGTTTCACTCAAATCACATGTTTGCAAGTTACAGTATTTTACTGAGGAAGCACAGAATATTTGTAAACTGAAAAATTCTTGCAGGTCTAGCAAGCACTGTCTGTTATCAAAGACAAGTTGAAAAATTTGTTTTAACTGATGTATGCCGTTTGAATCAATAGAATTCTCAGTAAAATAGAACTAATCATAATTCCAATAGAATATCATTGCGCTAAGAACCTCTTGATGAAATGGATCAATAATATTCCGTTTCATATGAAGTTAAAATTAACTTTTACTTTACAGTCTTATAACAAATTAAAGTAAAATTTTTCATCTTGAGAAATTATTTGGAGTTGTGTCATCTGACATCTATATTCGTTCATCTCTTGTTGATTACAATTGGCATTTCATTAATTTTTTTGAAGTATGAAGTCTTCTTCTCAGAAATATATTTTGTATATTTGCGAGAAATATACTATTTATTTCACGTTGAGATTTACAGAATTATACTAACTCTTATATTCTAATTCTTATGCATCAGCAACTCATATATCCACATTAAGTTGTTGTCATTATCAATGCTTATTTGTTTATTAATATTAATTTCGGATAGGTAATTTTCATTGGAATGTTTACTAGTTTTTTAATCACATTGTCGGATATTGATAATTTTCAGTTAATAGGTTCGTTTTATTTATTAAGTAAAAATGCATCTATATTTGCGGATTTATGAAATATTGAAAATTTATGTGAATTGTTAGATTTAAAGTTCTCGGTTATATCGAGAAAATTAATAATATTGTCAGACTCACTTTCTAGGGATATTGACGGATATAAATTAATGATGAACAGAGAGAACTTATATAATTCTCTCTGAAACTAAAATATTAATCATGTATATGGTCTTCAGTTTCATCAATGAAAGTAGAATAATTTGAAATAAGGTTATTCTGATTTTCACAAATTTTTATTGTTAAACTCACAACAATTTTCGCTATCACAGTAGCATCATCAGGTAAGATCACATTTTGAATAACTAAGCTTGTTTCCGAAATCCGTGGCTATTTATATTACAGTAACTACAATAAATTTTTATTAGGCACTAAAACCCAAAAAAGGGTCCCTGCAAATTCCAGCTTATCTGAATATATTTAACAGAGGTGAGCTATTTAAATCTATTTGTTCGTTAAGTAATATTCCACTTAATAATATAATATAATTCCATATAATTCCACTTAACATAATTAAACAAATAGCTTTTAATAATGAATATGATCCAAAGTTGATAGACAAATTATTGATGAATAAAAATAATAAAATAGCTTTAAATATGGTGTTTCCTAATATAAAAGAAAATTTTAAATACATTTCCTTAAATTACACTAAAGGTATTTCTGAGAAAATTGCTACATACCTCAAAAATAAATATGATTTGAGAACTTCATTCAAAACTAATTTAAACTTGAGTAAATTTATCAAAAATAATAAAGACTACACACATAAGGATGATAAATCTGGGGTTTATAAGTTAACCTGCGGTGATTGCCCTAAAATTTACATTGGTCAAACTGGAAGAACGTTCCGTCATAGGATGTGTGAACATTTGAAGAGTTTCCTCAACAATAAAAGCAATTCTACATATTCCAACCATTTGTTAGAAACAGGACATAATTTCAACCATAATTTTGAAATTCTACATATAGAAAGCAAAAGTTATGCCTTAAATCTGTTTGAATCCCTAGAGATAAATAAACATAATAAAATTGGAATATTACTTAACGAACAAATAGATTTAAATAGCTCACCTCTGTTAAATATATTCAGATAAGCTGGAATTTGCAGGGACCCTTTTTTGGGTTTTAGTGCCTTATAAAAATTTATTGTAGTTACTGTAATATAAATAGCCACGGATTTCGGAAACAAGCTTAGTTATTCAAAATGTGATCTTACCTGATGTGCTACTGTGATAGCGAAACAATTGTTGTGAGTTTAACAATAAAAATTTGTGAAAATCAGAATAACCTTATTTCAAATTATTTAATATGGATTTTCACCAAGTAAGGACTGATACAATTCAATATGAAAGTAGAATAACCTCCTTTAAAATATCATTTGAAATAGGTTTTCATACAGTAAAAGACGTGTCATTTTAATACCTAATTTTTCCACTTTACATTGATATATGATTTTGGAAAAAATGTCTCAGGATTTACTAAATTTTTATTTACTAGAGTATACTTAGTAATTACTAAAGGTGAAGATATTTTCGGTTTTCTCACCATAGAAATTTCAAAACATGTAATCTTATGCACTTATAGGTACACAAGTTCAAGAACTATTTTTTCTTTACATCTCCAAAATAGGCGATTATTGGTAAAATAGTGCATTTTAAATGTTCCACAAAAATACGTCTTACTCTAGAAAAAAATTACTATGTTCTTCAACTTCGTTTAGTTGGATAACTTTTTCGGTGGAAATAGTAAACAGTATAGTTTAGTCGTCTAAATAAGACATAAAGATATGCCATTTATTTTAAAAAGCAGATTGTGATCCTTGGTAAGATTTGCTCTGTTTTTTTTTATTTCAACAGGTTCTTCCCATGCTTTTAATAGAAGCCGATATATTATGTCCTGAATGCAAACTTTCACAGCTGATTTCAATATAGATATTTTTGTAACGAATTGATCACAATCACGATGAAAAATATACATAAATTTCGTTAACTGATTGAGATCTGAAATTAATTTTGGATTGATGATCGATTATCTATGAAAACGGAGGTTACTGGTTACGCTTATCAAATAGATGGTAATTTACATCTGTTCAGGTTGTCGATTACTAATAACGAATACGTAGAAACCCGAATATTTGAGCGTGGTAAACAGTAGTTTGTATGATTAAGCATTGCTTCAAGGTAAGTAAATAAATTGGAAAATATTTACAGATTTGTTAAAAATTTAGACTCAAAATTATAATGGAATTGAATGCGAAACAAAAACCCACAAACACCAAGAAAAGATCAAATGAGATTAAAAAAATACAGTTGTATTATTTTAAATAATATCATATATTTTTAATTTTCTGCATAGTGTCTGGTTCTATCAAAGTTTCTTTCACAAATAGGAAGTTTTCTTATGCCATTATTGAAGAATGTAGTCGGTCGTGTCTTCAGCCAAATCCTCACGAATAATTCCTCTCCTTGGTCATCATGAAAACGACGTCCATAATTCTTCTTTAAGTGGACCAAACACAGTTTTCGATAACCAAACTCATCAGAAGTGATTCAGTACTCCCAAACAATAATACTTCTTCTACAACAATTTTGTGAAGTGCAAGTAGACAATTAGCTTATGGATCGCACGAATGTTGTAAGTAAAACTTGTTGGCGATTCATTTACTAATTCTGCGCGGCGTCTTAAGGACTATTTTTGCCACTCATAGACTTGAGTTGTTAAAAGTACCTTCTTGGCGAAATATAGAATCAATCGGAGTGACCTTAAAAAAAATAAAATAAGAAGGAACGGTTTTTTACTTGATAGAAGGATTATTACAAAATTTGAAAATCAAAACAGATTTAATCTGTTGTCTTCTACAATTTCAATTTCAAAAAATTCTTTGAAGAAACTTCAAGAATTAAATTAATGTCTTTATAAGCACTGCTCATATTTAATAGACGTCAAAATTCATCATACAATATCAAACGGAATTAAGAAAAACCAACGAACATAAACTGTCAATTAAAATTAAAATATAAATAAGCAAACATTTTTTGTTTCGTTCCAGGCATGCGTAATGAACTCTTCAGACAAACTTACGAAGCCCTGTTTGTTACAAAATGTTACAAAATGTATTGTTTTCCGATCCCATATGAATGAAAAATAACTCTTTCTCAAAAATATAAAACATAATTTTAAGAACTTCTCAAAAACTAATTTATTTGAAATATTCAATATATTTAAATAAATTACTTCAAAAAATCTCAACACATGTAGCACATTCTCAAGAAATAATTAAAGTTACGATAAGATCAGCTCAACGTTACATATAAAAAATAATAAAATCAATTAAACAATGTATAGACTTACTCAGTGAATCTTAGGAATACACGGTCCTAAACAGAAAATAAAAGTGAACACCTTTATAAATCCAAGGTACTTATGTTCCGAGTTCACAGAAAATCATACAAAGCTCATAAGGCACTCGGCCTCGGAACATAAGTACCTTGGATTTATAAAGGTGTTCACTTTCAATTTTTAAAAAAAAAATAGTTCAGTTTATATTTGATCCACCCTCGTATAACCAAGATCTGATTGAACTAAATGGTACCATTCAAATGGTACTCTCAACATTATTGTTAGACTAAAAATTGAGTATTTGGTGAATGAAAGGTTTACTTTGTTCACATATTGATCTACTTAAGTCAACATCATTTTTGATCATAATGGAGTTTTTCGAATTTATTAGGTTTTTCAATGAAAAAATTGATAAATTTACGTATCACTTATATTTTCCGGAAATTGAAAATTTGAGTATTAAAAAAAAGTTAAATTAATAAAGAGTGAGCTCAGGTACAAAAGTAATAACATGATTAGTGGTGTTATAAAATGTCTGTTATGCTGAATTAACTCAAAGGTGTTAGTGAAGGTGTTGAATGTTTAGAATTTAAACAGATTAGTATGGGCATGCATTATTTTCGAATCATTTTTATTACGAACTCATTTGAAAATTACAGTGGTTTTAAAATTGAAATTGTTGGGCTTCATGCCTTGTGATTTTACATCTTGAATTTTTGAATTATACATTGTACATGTATTTTCAGGTTTTTTGCTCTTTTAAAAGTGTGAAGAATTGATTACTGTTGAATATTCAATGTAAAATTCATAGATGCTTATATCAAATAAGAACTCCTTTAGATCTTTGATGAAATGTATGCGTATACCAATATATAGAATCAATATTTCACAATATAATATCTGAAGTAACTACTGGGTAGCGAAACAATTTTTACATTGAAAAATAAACAGGAAGAAACTCTGGAATAACTGACATAACAAGATACTAGATGATTCAGATTTATTCTTCGCGAATGGCATTAAAACTATCCACTTATATGTAGAATCAACTCCAGACCATTCACCAATGTTAATTACTCTACACGTAATACCCAAATCGAAAAGGATTAAGCCACTTACGGAACATAAATTAAGGTGCGACATGTTTCAGCAAATAATAAATGAAGATCAAAGTTTGGGGAAGAAAATATCCATTCTTTTTTCGGTTGCAGTGATCGACATCTCGTAAAATGTACATAAGACAATTTCAGAGTTATGCTCTTTGTCAAGGTGAAATTTCAAGCTAAAAAAGTTCTTTCGCTATTTTTTTGATTGGCTCTGAGTTACAGGGTATTTAAAATGGAAGTTAACAAAGAGAAAATTCGGTAAATTTTAAAGTTTTTTTATAAAAGCGAAAAAGAAAGACAGACGGCTGAAATTGTGAACGATGTTTATGGTCTCGATACTATAACAGCTAATTACGTGCAATTTTGGTTTCGTCTATTCCGTTCAGATATTTTTGAGATTAAAGATGCACCTTGCACAGACAGACTCGACGTTGAAAATGTCGATCAAATCACAGCAATAATCGAACTTCACCAGCATATTAGTAATTGTAGCATACCCCAGGAGCTAAAGATCGACCATAAAACAGTTTTAAACCATTTGTGCTAAGCTGGATTCAAAATTAAGCTCAATGTTTGAGTGCCACACCAATCAACACCAAAAAAATGATGAAGGTTTTTACTATTTAAAAGATCTATGCTTACTTACATCAATGGTCTATTTCTGTTTACGTGCGTATTAACCTTACTTTTGAGTTAATTATACTTAGCATACACAAGGTTTTCCTTCCATGGTACCATATAGTAGCACTTTGTAATTCGTTTGCTTTGCTTGAGAACCACTTTATTCTCTGTTATGACTCAAGTTATAGACTATGTGATGTGTAACAATTATGGCCGAATAAAGTTATCTCCTCTTCCTTCACAATGACGTTTGTTATCTGTGATGCTGGTTTAATAGAATAGGGAAAAGTTCCTTCTTCTAACTACTTCCCTATGAATCTGGTGTTCGCTGTCGCCAAAGTCTTTGAAAGAACAATTATTGATCATATTCTTGAGTTTGCTGAATGTAATAGATCGAATCCTAATGTATACTACGGTTGCCACGCGCCATTCAACTAGGACCAATCTGACTCGCGGTAAATGACTGGACCAAATTTTTAGACGTTGGTATGTCGATTTATGTGATCTATTTAGATTTGCCTAGGCTTCTGACCCCGTTCTCTATCATCCTCTTATTCACAACCTAGGGCATATGGGTATTTGAAGTAACTTGACCTCCTCGATTAAATCATTCCTGATGACAGGGTTGGTGGTGTTTTTTCTACCTACGATAAGAGAGTTATAAGCGGAATACTCTAGAGTGTAGTTCGCTTCAGCGTGTAGTTCATTTTTTTCCTCCTCACTTAACTCGTTGAAAGTATCTTCTGTTCGCTGTAGATGTAAATTGTATAGTGTCCCATCCCATCACTTAACTAGCCACAGAAGATGTGACTAATGAATATTGCTTGGTGGGTTGAAGATGCTTCTCAACATCGGTATACGTTTGCTTGGCTATCACTTATTGTGGTCCGGAGCAACCGCGATCTTGGTGTGATCTTCAATTCTAATCTTGGCTATTCGGAGCATATTACGGGAGCTTGCAGTGGAATCAACAAAGCCACCACCTTCTAGAGGTTGTTACGAGTATATCTGGACTGCAAAACATATCTGAGGTCAATGCCGCAGTATGCTGGACGACTTTGGTCGGTTGCTCTAATATCTGACTTCGAGTTTCTTAAGTTTGTTCAAAGGTGATACACAAGAATCCTATTTTTCTCATTCTCTCGACAAAAATACCCGGAAAGATCAGGGTTATTTGTAGTGACTAGTAGCCAGGGACGACAGAGTAGTGGCTTTCAGGGCGACGAATGAATTATTCGGTGTGAATATTGAGTATTTATGCTGTTGGGATAGTACTAATCTTGGCAGCTCCATTTTTAAATTAGTCAAAGAATCATTTAGAATCTCCTGCTGGATGAAATTTGTGTCTAACGGAGTTGTTTATGCTTGGAATCGTCTTTTTCGTGAAATAACGGTTACAGCAGTCATCATTATGTTCAAGTATCTGTATGATTAATGGAGAAATGTTTTTGTTTAACATATAAGTCTACAAGCAGAATATTTTTACTTTTACTTTTTTCTAAGTGCTTGTGTATAACCTCCATCCTTATTGTATTTTAATCATAATAATAAAATATTATGTTTATTAGTTAATGCACCTTGGTACGTCTCCTACCTCACTATCCATGATGATTTAAGAGTCACACATGTTATCACCGAAATAAAAAATAACTGGAGAAATTAAAAGGGAAAAGCAATGAACTGATCGATCAACTGTCAGAAAATCCATTCGACTTTCTAAGATCACAACTGACCTGGTCAAACGGCTTGATCTGAAGTGATAATAGTGAAGTATTAGTATGATCAATATCTTCTCAAACTCTACAAATATATAACATCCACACAATACTTTATAAAAGTAGCTTTTAAATTAAAACAAAGTAATAAGGAAAAGGTACCTTCACAGATGATCCAGGAGTATCAGGATAATATCAAAAACATTTCCTAAATGATCAGATAGACCTCTAGAATACCCCATCTGCTTCTCAAGAAAATGAAATCCCTATATATGACACAACTAGTGATTCACAGTTTGAAACTATAGTATTATTATTATTTATAGTGACCGGGCGTCTGTCCACCTTACCACTGCGTCCGCTCGAACTATTGTGGTTCACCCCTAATTTATATTTCCCCGACAAGATCTAGTTTCTGGATGAAATCGGTAATCTTATTCGGGGTATTTTTTTCCGTTCGTAGTGGGCTATAATAGTCTGACCAAAGACCTCGAATCTGATGCGACTCACTGCTGGGCACTCTGAGACGATGTGCATGGCTATTTTAGTGTCCTCAAGATACAGCCTGCATTCATCGTCTTCAGCAAGATTGATTTTGTGCAAATGCCCTTTCAGCCTGCAGTGACCTGTCATAATTCCGACAAGAATTCTGAGTTTGGTTTTGTCTAGACCTAACGGTAGGTCTTCCATCTTTTGGTTCGAAGGTGTTGCAAGGAACGCCTTCGAATGTTTCAGGCCAGAATGGCTCAGCCAGAAAGACTCTAGTCTGGAGTTCATCCTACCTGGTATTGTCCGCTTAGCCACGTTATGTGGTATTCCCAAGTATGGTTCCGGGCCTACCATAGGCAGTGTAGCTCCAGCAAACGCCAGCCGACCAGCCGTTACCCAAATAGTTTGAGTGGCTCGGTATCCAAGAAACTATAGTAACACTACAAAACTCGATCACTGTGTACTTGCTTGAAAAAGATGAAAACGGAGTGCTTTTTGTATCCCAAGAAATTTCCGTATTTCAACTAAAAAAGCAAACAACATGTAACAAAGAAAACTGTCACATATCGACCAGATTAACAATACAAACGAGATCATACCTCCTGTGATACAGCGCTGTTCCCACTCAATTCGACGTGTTTTGATACAAATCGTCCGGCTTGTTACGTCCTCTCGGCGCAAATTAAATCGAAAAGCTCATTTCGATACGTGTCCCTTGAAAAAATCCGTGTCATCCGCCGGCTCCAATAATGTTTTATTGTACCTCACGTGGCGATTTCTTGTAATTTTTCCGTTCCTGTTTGACCGTCGGTATTTCAATACGCACCGAGTTTCTCGCTCTCGGCTGGAGGCCAATAAAATCGTTGATTTAATGGTAAACCAGCCATCCGGGATTAATTTATGGTAATGGAATCGGAATTGTATTTTACGCGTCCCGTGGAAAAATCGTGTGATTTGCTCTCCCTCATTATCTCTTCATTCAGAAGCAGCGGGTCTAGAGGTTCTGTGATCATTACACGTCAGCCTCGAGTGTGGTTGGTACTGACCGATTGGTTCGACTCGATATAGTCACTGGAACTCTGTAGATTTTATATCATCGCCCTTTTAATTTTGGAATCTTCCTGATGGTTCAAATAAATTAATTCGGCTGGTCTGTACCAAATATCATTAGTAAGGAGGAGCTATGGTAATAGAAAAACTTTTAAATCGAGACAGTGTAACATACATCTGTATTAAAATTCTAAACAAACGCAAAGGTATATCGTGTATGTATATTTGCGTGCACTTATGGCGCTAGTGTATGATTAATACCTTAATGTTACTGTGCAAAGTGAATATAGGCACTTGAGAGATTTGTAGCCATTGGGTATTACAGTGTACTGAAGAAGAACCAACAGCTTTTTGAAAGTGGATGTCTTGACTTATTCCCCAGTGATGAACAAAACCTTAGCAGGCTTGTTTGAGTTTAGAATTGTTATAAAGATATATGTTACACTGCCTCGACTTGTAGAGCTTTCTTTTATATTATCTCACATTCCTTACTAATCTAATTTGGTACAGATCAGTCGAATTAACTTATTTAAATATGTGTATGCCAATTGTGGGCAGTACGACATATTATGATGTGACTTGCTTCAATGGGCTCGCGAAGGTATGTCGTGTATGTATATTTGCGTACACTAGATGTCGTTAGTGTGTGATCAATATTTTAGTGTTCTTGTGCAAAGCCAATATAGGTAGTTGACAAGTTTGTAGTCGTTGGGCATAACAGTGTACTGAAGAATAACCAACAAGTTCGAAACGTGCGAACGCCTGTACTTTTGCCCAGTGATCAAAAAAACTTTATCAGATTCAAATTCTTGATTATTTCGGTCTCTGCTTGACGAAAATTCATCGTATATGATTCAAAGTAAAACAATATTTCTTATTTGATGAAACATTTTAAAAGGATAACGAAAGCATCACGATGGAAAATCCACTCACTCCAATATTAGCTGAAATATTTATGGATTTACTTAAAAAACAAAGTTAAAGAACAATTCTTTTATTGGTATTGATTCGTTGACAATATTATTTGCCTGTTCATCGGTACGTCAAGGCAACATTCGTTATTCTTACAATTTATGAACCAATTATACCCTACAATAAAATTTACCCACGAATAAGAACAAAATACAGCATAATTTTTTCAGACTTAATAATAACCAAAATGAACAATAGATATGATTTGCGATTACCGTAAACAAACACAACCAGACTGCACAATTAATTCCTCTTCAAATCACCCCTTATCACATAAACTAGCAGCATACAATTAGTATATTGTGGACTGGTTAACCTACCTATGTCACAGAATATTTTCGAGATAGAGATAGATTTAATCGAACAAATTGCAGTAATTCGACACACTATTAGGTGAAATTCAACAAAAGTATAATAATCCATAACATTAGTTTACCCAAAAATTCACCAAAAATAAGAATAAACAATGAAAACTATATTTGCTTACCGTATTTGGACGAAAATCTGAACTGATAGCTAGATATTTGAAGAAAAATGTGAATCTTATTATAATAGTTCATATAAAACCATGAATTATTTGGGTAAATCGATAAAGAATAATAAAGATATCGTCAATAAGAACAGGAGATCGAGAGTATATAGTGGATGGAGTAGTCCGTTACTTTGTGATAGTTCATTTTAACGGAATGAAATAAGGAATAACTTTGTTTTCTATCACTTTTTTATTATAACTGATATACAGTGACTCGAGTTTCGTAGTGTTTACTACATTTTCAAACTGAATGAACAAATTAGATCTCAACTATTATATATGGGGATTGTAGGCTTCGGCAGAGCTTCGAAGAGAGGGGTTTTCCAAAGTTCCGTCTGATCGTTAAGTAGTTTTATTATTGGTACGTGCTTTTTATATTTTTCAATTTCTATGGATTCCAGGATGTCAAGGAAGCGAAAGGGAAAAAACTTGACATCCTGGTATCCATAGAAATTGAAAAATATAAAAAGCACGTACCAATAATAAAACTACTTAACGAACAGACGGAACTTTGGAAAACCCCTCTCTTCGAAGCTTTGCCGAAGCCTACAATCCCCATATATAATATTTGAGATCTAATTTGTTCATTCAGTTTGAAAATGTAGTAAACACTACGAAACTCGAGTCACTGTATATCAGTTATAATAAAAAGGTGATAGAAAACAGAGAGTATATAGGTTAACCTGTGGGACATATCCATATGTATACATTGGCCAAACAGGCAGAGCTTTCGAGAAGAGGATCAATGAACATCATAATTCATTCGTTAAAAATAAATTGAATATTACCCATGCCCACCACCAACAAGAATTATGACATGATTTCGACCACAATTTCGAAGTTCTCCATATCTAGAGCAAATGCAATAGATTGGACCTTTTAGAAGCACTAGAAATAAATCAGCATCATAACGCATACATTTTACTTAACGACCAGACAGATTTAAACCTATCCCCGTTATTGAAACTATCTGAATGAATTCTGAAAATTCCCAAAACAAACCTTCATGTTATCAAATTTCTTTTTGCTCACACTTGTTTTTAGGGAGGCAGATTTTGTAAAAGAAGTTAGTTACCATACTCACCTGATGAGATCAAAATGTAATTGAATAACTTTTGACTACGTATTCATCATTAGTGAATCATACCTAGTCGCTTGAGCGACTAGATATGGTATATGGGTATACTATATATTAGTACAAATAAGTTTCCGCCGTTTTATTGTAGATGGCGCAGCACGGAGTTTCGGTTAGCTTTCGCAGATGATAATCGGCTTAAAAAATAGTTTGGACATTCAAGAACAACATAACCTATTTATATCATTGATTTTATATTGGTAAAATATTATTTTTATAAGTTGAAAATGTCAAAATTTGAGCCAAGTAAGCGGCATTTGCGGGAAATATTAGTTTACTTCTTTAATTTAAAGAAATCTGCTGCTGAGGCGCATCAATTGCTCGTAGAAGCATATGGTGAGGGTGCTTTGAGTGAGAGAACGTGTCGAGATTGGTTTCAAAAGTTTAAAAACGGTGATTTCGACGTAGAAGACAAAGATCGCAGTGGAAGGCCAAAAATTTACGAGGATGCAGAATTGGAGGAAGATTCATCTCAAACACAAAAAGAACTTGCTCTAATATTAGAAGTCACTCAGCAAGCAGTCTTCTATAATAAATATTCAATTTGTGTTTAAAAACGGCGGAAACTTATTTGTACTCCTAATATATATATTTTTTTATGGGTAAAACCTTAACCCATAAAAAATTTTTTTCTTTCAAAATGAATAATTAGGCACCCTTTGCATATGTTCTAAGATGAACTCGCTTTCTAGAACCCTTCATTCGTCAATAATTTCCAGAAATACTTTAAGAGTTTATAGAATCATATTTCTTACGACTTGAAAATGCCAAAGAAACTTGCGCTCAGTCATGACAGATGCACCAGCTTGAATTCTTGGAGTTGTTGAATGTGTTACAGTTTCGTTGATCGCAAAGATTCATGAATACTTTTGAAAAAACGCACTCCGACCAAATCCTCGCAATTAGGAGTAATTTGTAGATTGTCTGAATATGGTAGAATGTGGACTGAAATATTTTCACTTCGAAGGATAATTTTCGGTAACCAAGATGCTCACACGGAAGATCCATCGGTTTTAATTAGGATACATGTTGGAGCAGCTCCAGAATATAATGAATAAGGTGTTAAAGCCAATGCAAATTAGTATTCAGCTCTATCTTATTTCCAGAGTGATATTTATGGAATACCATAATGTCAGAAAAATAATTATTCAATAGAAATACCCTATTAGTCCCCAAAAAGAGGAATCATCACAAGCAATTGAAATTTCTTATTATTTTGTTATTATCGAAACAACAAACATTGTTTGATTGTTTATGATTTTAATGAATGATATTTTTCTTGAAATTTTTAGAGAAAACACAAGTTTAACTTCCGCTAAATTTTATTGTTTGCCCAACAATTGTTTCATCTATAGATGTTCGTGAGAATTAATCCAGCTATTATATGCAATATTAAAAAAACTCTTCATAGAAAATTTTTAAAATATATTGTTTGAAATTTTTTTTATTATCACATTTTCTAAGGCTGAGTCTGTGTTGATTGAAAGTAAAACAACTTAATTTCCGCTAATTTATTTAATTTCACAACAGTTGTTTCCTCATGACTACATGACTTCGTCAGGTGAGTATGTTACTTAGTACATATTTGAGATTAAGTTCTTTAAATATTCAAAATATACAGAAAAGAAGGTTGTGGCAATTTACAGTAATTTGTTATTTTATTATTATACAATGTTTCAGAAAAGGTGAGGGGGATTTATTGAGGTCCGTCTGGTCGTTAAGGAGAATCTGAATTTTATTTTATCTGTTAATTTCGAGGGCTTCTAGGTAGTTCAACCTGAGGTATTTGTTTTCTGAGTCTATGTTTTTCTGTGAAATAATCTAATTTTTGCATATGCCATGCATTATCTAAAAATTTGTTTTTTTCGCTGAATATTTGGTGAAGATGGTATGTATATATATTTTTTTTATTTTTATCCAAATAAATTCTACCTGCAGAGACTTGAGTTAAAATTTTCAGGTTCTTTTTCTAGAGAATGTGCGAACTATTTTTTGAAGAGGGAAAATAAAAAAGATCCATTCGAATTCAATGTGGAACTTCTTTTGGCGATTGAATTTGTAATTCCTTAATATACAAACAGAAGAATTTGTATTAGGTGATGAATTTAAACGATTTATTCAATTCTTTATATTTCCTTTGATTATTTTTAAGTTAATTACCACCACATGTGCACGATGTTGAAACTAAAATTCACCAAAATCGCCTTATGACATATTTTCCATATTGGTATAAATATGAAGACAATATTTTCTGTTGCTTCACAGCTACAGACAGACTTTCAAAAATAATCCTTTCATTTATCAATAAAAGACATCCTTCAATATCATTCACTATGGAAACCGAACATAATAATTCTATCAATTTTCATGATGTGACACTTACTAGAATAAATAATTCACACGATTGTTCAACATTTCACAAACCAACGTATACGGATACTATTGTACACAATAAATCGAACCATCTTTTAAATACAAAATTATAAGCATTCAGTTGTATGATCCATAGATTAGTTAATATTTCCATGCATCGAGAAAATTATATTTCAGAACTTAACATCATTAAACAAATAGCTATTAATTATGACTATGGTCCCACGTTAATAGACAAATTGTTGATAAATGAATATAATAAAATAGCTTTAAATATGGTATATCCTAATATGAAAAAAAATTTTAAATACATTTCCTTAAAATACACTGACGATATTCCTGAGATAATTGTTACATAACTAAAAGAAAATATGATTTAAGAACTTTATTCAAAACCTATTTAAACCTGAGTAAATTCATTAAAAATAATAAATATGATAAATCGGGGGTTCATAAGTTAACCTGCGGTGATTGCCCAAAAGTTTACACCAGAATGGAAGAACTTTCCGATATAGAATTCGTGAACATTCGACAAGTTTCCTTAATAAAAGTAATTCCACGTATTCCAATCATTTGTTAGAACCAGGACATAATTTCAACCAAAATTTTGAAATTCTACATATAGTAAGTTAAAGTTATGCCTTAAAACTGTCCAATATAATGGTAAATAACAGGTTTCGTGGTTTTTAAATGACTTCTTCGTTCTTTTTCATTCAATTAACAAAATAGTTGTTAGTTTGGAATGGTAATATCTCATTCAAAAATGTCTTTTTTTTTATAATGAAGATACTTTCAGTTCTCTGTCTTATGCAAGTTGAAGAAATATATTTTCTGAGTGTGAGGTTCTCTAGTGTTATTGCTATTATGAACTTGATTTTGTTTAGTAGACTATCTAAAATTGGTGGATTGAATTGATTATTTGAAGCTATTTTCTGGATAATAACAAATTCTTTCTCAAAATTTTCTTGTCTCATTATTTTCAACTTACATAGGAAAGAACACTGAAAAGATTGTCAAATATTCAAAACGAAAATAAAATTTTAAAAGGGTACAAATAAGTTCACTACTAGTTTATAATTCAATTTTTTTCAACTGGCAACACCTTCATTTTGAAGTACCTGTCATTTCTCTGAAGTGTAAATAACATAGTTTCTGTGTGCTCTGGAAATGTCAACTTTTGTACCGAATAATATGTTTTACTTTAAAATGAAGAAAAGGACTTCGAATGCCATTTCTGGCTCTAACAGCAAAAAGAAAAAGATTTTTGCATTGAATTGTGACAGGCAATAAAAAGTGGTCCATTACGATCATCTCAAACATCAGGCAACGTATGGATACCTCATCATCAACTGTCAAGTCGAATATTCATAGCGAGAAGAGCATGCTGCGTATGTGGTGAAGCTAGCTGGATGTGGTGTATTATGAGCTGCTACAATTGTACGAAAGGATCACAGGGAAAGTTCATCGACGGCAATTGATCAGTTTAAGCTGAGCATTGGGAGAAAAACGGTCGCAATGCGCCGACAGCCACGACAATGTTATTGGCAATGCACGGCCACATGTTGCGTCGCCTGTTGAAAAACGCTGAAATGGAAAGTCCTACCCCACCCAGGGTATAGCCCAGACATTGCTATTTCCGATTACCATCACTTTAGACATGGCCTGGCTGACCAGAACTTCTCCAATTACGATGAAGTCAAATAATGGATCAATGCATGGACGGCGGCCGAAGAGCCGGCCTGTTTTCGCGATATGTTCATTCAATGGTTAGAAAGATGGGAAAAGGTAGTACAAGTAACAAGTAACAAACGCCCACATGGCATTAGAGCTTGTCGCGCTGGGGGCGCTTGTCTTGATAAGGACCCTAGTTTCATCCCGGTGAAATAAAGGGTTAAGTCTTGATGTCTAACGTATTGATTGCTATTTACATCAGTCACTGGATCTGTGTGGTGGAAGATCGACCGAATGGGGCACTATTTTCACCGTAAGGTGAAATGGAGGGCTCAGCCGCATTGATCAACTCAATGGCAAAGGAGTCTGTCGCAGCACAGGGCCTCTCCCTTAAAACTAGCGTACTCTACCCTATTGCAGTAAATCCTCGGATTTTTCTGTCGAATGGCCGAGTGCGTTATGTAGCATACGACGTTACTTCGGGAGGTGGATGTCAGGTAGTACAAGTACTACCAGGCCACCCAATTGATGTTGGACTCAGATGGGATGTGGTTGGCAGTTCGCATGCTGGACTAGGAAAGTATTCCGTTCATCTGTTAGCAGACACTCATGTTCGGGATATTCTCATGAAATGTCTCAGGGTTTAGTGGGACTTGACGGTTTGACCGGCCTCGTTCTGAACCTGGATCGATTTTGAGACGTTTCTGAGTTTGTGAATCTCGACGAAACGGCTAGTCCGTTGGACATAATTTTGATAATAACTATAAAGTATGGTTACTGCACAGCTCAATATTTTCAATAACATTTTGAAATTCCTCAGGTTATTGTAAACTATTATTCTTCACTAATCAAATTTTTTTCGCCCTATTAAAGTTCCATAAAAAAATTAAATTTTGAACAAAGGGCATGCAAGAAATCTCATAGAGTGGCAGAAGAATATATGTAGAATATTCTATGACAAAATTGACATCCCTAGAGAGACGTTCTGTTTCTCTCTCTCTCTCTTTCTGACTCTGTTCCTATTCGGTCGACACAACACAGTGTCGACAGTCGGCACATGTCATTCTCATAACATAACCCCAAATTTCCGTTAACTGCAAATTGTATTGTATAAACAAAATAAATCAGTGTTAAAGCCCAAGCATTTTATAATCAAAAATTAGAAGACATATCCGTATTTGGTCCATGCGAACAGGATTGAAACCAGTAAGCAGATATTTATAGTCCACTCAACGCCGATTTGGAAGCAGAAAAAAGCAGGAATTTGTAAACCCGCATTTAAACCACTAAGAAGATATTTACGACCACACATATGGTACTTTTAACCGGGTCTATAGAAAATTCAATTCAAGCAGGAGAATAGAAGCACATGACTTTTTTGTGGGGTTATGAAAGAATCGTGTTTATGCCGATAAGCCTCAAACTATTGACCACCTGAAAACCAACATACGTTAAGTTACATGTGAGATATTGCTTGAATGTGCCGGCGAGTCATCGAAAAGACATTACAAAGATCGAGTCCTGTAAGAGATCACGAGGTCTAAATAATGTTGTAATCCCACACTTAACGGCCACGTCCAAGCATTATATTAAAATACAAATTTGATCGATATTCTAAATGAAAAAGTGTTTTATTTACGTTAACTTTCGGAAGCTGTATATCCGGGTTCATAGCATCCTACGCTTTCTGATTCCCGATCTTCAGCCTTCCTATCTTCCTAGTCCCCTAGATGTAGATTTCGTCCGGATATAGCCTTCGATTTCTTCCAGTAGAATTATCTACTAGTTTCAAAAATTCTATAATTTCTCTGAAACAGATTTTTAGAAGATAAATTCTAATTGTGTGAAGAATTCGAAAGCATTGACAATTATCGTATTAAATTTCATCTTCTATAATAGATCTGAAATTGCCTATAATGCAAAGATAAATTTCAGCGAGATCATGGAAGACATCACATGCGATAAGTTACTGTTAGGTGTTAAGTTTTGTGAAAGTCGATCTTCAGGATCGCAGATTAACAGAATTGAAAATCAGGGATGTACTTTGCACTAAATATCGTTCAAACATCGTCAATATCGACATAGATTATTTATTGGGTTAAAATTATAAATCCTTGATTACCATACTATTCATCTGGCTTGTCTTTTACATCATTAGGAATTCGCTATTCGCACAAATAAACCTAAGTTCAATGAAGAAAAACCTCATGATGTACCTGACCTGTTGCGAAATTCCACTGAATTGGGCATCCCTAGAGTCGGTGTGGCCGATCTTTTAACACTCGGCTGCCTCCAGTCACCTGAAACTAACGTTTAAAATTTAAATTATGGGTCAAATTGGGGATGATTGCTTCGGTGATTTACAGATTCGAAATTGAAAGATCTCAATCTTGGCGTGTGGGGTTGCAGATTTCTTGCACGATATCGCTTTTGGTCTCATTTTAATTAATACAAAATTGTGGGGTACTGGGGTAAATTGGTCTGAAAATGAAATCTCCCAGCTGCATCGTGTGAGAGTGGCCTGGAAATTATCACAGAGAAGTGTTAATAGCTTGAGTGGATATCGGACTCGATATCGTTCCAAAATTTAATTGAGAAATAATCGAAATTGTATTAGAGTTTGCGGTGCGATTTTTATTGGAAATACGAAGAACATGAGCAATTGCTTCGACTTCATTAAAAATTTATCAGACTTAAGCAGTAAAGTGTTCATATTCCGATAACTGGGATATTTGCGAAGATGAAACTGGTTGCAGAGGTCAAAACGAATAAAAATTCAGAACACTTGCTCGAGAAGCTTAAGCACTTTTGCAGATTATCCAACATGAGACATTTATAGTTTTCCACAGAAAAAGATCACTAAAGAATTCACCAGTGCTTATGTGTGAAAAAAAGTGCTTTTATTGACTAAAATTTTTGGCTCTTAAAAACAACAAGTATTACTGAAAATAACTGAATCAATTCTCCGACACCTCTACAAATTTAATATGAAAAATCTCTAAGAAAATTTTTGAAATTGAATTGAATAAAATGTCTCTGAAAGACTGTTTCACTTTATGGATATATAGAGTTATCAGAACATATGTGCGACACTTACCGTGATCGTCCAAAAACCATCATAGATCATGTTCCGATTCATTCAGAAATAACAAATTCCATCACCAAAAAATGTTCCACATAGAATTCAAAATGGGTCTCTTTTATATTTTTTTGAATATGTAGCGTATCATCTAGAAAAAGAATTTGAAATTCTCAGCCATTGTCTCCTTAGCTGGATGCTACATAAAAACAATAATTATATTTGAGCTCCAAAGGTTTTCAAATAAAACAAAAATGATCGATGGCTTGCTGGTTGGGGAATAAAAAGAGATGTGAAGTGAATAGCAAAATGTCTTGTTTAAGAATGAAATCAAAATCAATATTACATATGACGTCCGACAAAACTGCATTTAGAGGGGACCTGGGGACAATACAGCATTCGAAGTGCCTGAGCGCATCCGAAATCGAAAAAATTCGATCAATGAGTCTTTGAAACAGTAATTTGTTGACATAATTTTTTTTGTATCCCAGCAACGACGTAGGTAGTATGTTATATCCCATAATATGATTTCGAAGCGACTCCGTGTATTAACAGCCTCGCTTAAAGTGCCCTGGTTGTTACAATATTTAACAATTCCCAAATCTGAATCGCATTGAGGATTTGGCGAGAGATTCATGAAATATAAAACAGTTTACTCAAACCGAAATCTCTTTCACAAGACGTCTTATAAGAAGACTAATTGGACAAACTCCTGCTTG
Source organism: Megalocaria dilatata (assembly GCA_034642435.1). Taxonomy (NCBI): domain Eukaryota; kingdom Metazoa; phylum Arthropoda; class Insecta; order Coleoptera; family Coccinellidae; genus Megalocaria; species Megalocaria dilatata. The sequence continues at coordinate 13,960,891 of CM067858.1, forward strand.
CAGAAGTTAAAAATCGGATTATACAAACTCCACAAAGTTTACATTCTACTTATAATTTTAAGTTCTTCATAAAGGTGCTTTCTGGAATAACACACTCATTTTCCTTCGGGCATTTTACAATTTCATATATTTTTTATTCTTTGAATCCGAAAATATTTTCGTCATAAATATATTGTTTCTGTAAAAAAAAATTGTTCATCTGTGAACTTTATATACTTATAAATAAATTTTTCATTAAGCGCTTCCTACCTTTAAATTCGAATTAAATAAAGCTTGTGTAAGATATTACCCGAATTTTTTATTCGTTTGAAAGGCCTACCGATGCCATGTATGAAATACAACATCTTCTAAATGTCCGCCGCCGCTTTCTTGCGTGGCGGGCATCCTGAATGTTCAATTTTCTAGGACTCTGGCGTATGAATCAGGCTGAATTTGATCGAGGGCATAGGATATTTTGACTTTGAGGGCCGTTGTGGGTTGTGGTACATTCGCATAGATCTCCTCACAAAAAAGTCTAACGGGATCAAATAGCACGATCTCGGTGGTCAGTTTACACCATCTCCACGTGAAGTGAACATGCTTTCAAATCACTCGTGCAGAATATTCAATGTGACATGAGCTGTGTGATATGTAAAGCGTTCCTGTTGAAACCATATGGTGTTCATATCATCCAATTCAGACCAAAAGAAGTTGATAATCATCTATCCACCAATATTATTCGCCGTTGACGGTGATCGCCTGGCCAACGTAGTTCTCAAAAAAAAAAAATTGGGACGATGACGCCGTCAGCCCAAAATTCTTACCAAACTGTTACTTTGTTGGGATGCATTGGGCACTCTTGGATATCATGTGGATTGTCTCAAACTCGACAATTCTGTTCGTTGACGTAGACGAGTAGGCGAGTTGAGTTACTGGCATGTGACCATGGCTCTTTCACCAAGTGATCACCCAGCAGTCTCCATAATCCACTCAAAGAGAAAGTTGTGTGATAAGGGTACGCCTTATCATCGCGTATTGCGAGAACCACTCCGAAGAGTGTGCCCCACCCCGCTTAAAGTTCCAGTTTCAGTCTGAAAACCTAGTCCGTGACTGATAGCAGCGGAGCACTATCCAACCGCTACTGGCTATGTAAGTCAGTACCCGAGTGGTTGGGGACCCAACTCACACGCCGAAGGGGCTTATTACTTCCACCCAACCGAACGTAGACTAAAGAAGCAAGAAAATTCCAAAAACACATGTTTAAATTGATCCTGATACGAGCTGTGTCAATCAGGCATGTACGTCAAGAACCACGAGCCCTTTTGAAGCCTTTCAATTAATCCTGGCTTCCAGCACCAACGGTCTAAAACCGTTTAATTCCGAATTCCAAAAATCCCAGAAACGTTTCGAAATCGATCTTGCTTCAGCACGAGGATGGTCAAACCGTCATCTTCCACTAAACCCTGAAACACTTCTTGAGAAACCCTGAATCATGACTTACTGCGGTCAGATAGATAGAATATCCTTTTGTCTAGCATGCGGACTTTCAACTACTGCTCTCTCGAGTACAGTGCCAAATTCGGTGGCCAGGTCGAACGAATACTCCCCGAGGGCCCCCACTCTCCCGAGGTAACGCAGTATCATACATAACGCACTCGGAGATTTACTGCAATAGGATAGAGTAACGTTAGTTTTAAATGTGTAAGCCCTCTGCTGCGACGGACACTCTTGTCACTGTGTTGGACAACGCAACTCAGCCTCCATTTCACCTCTGCGGTAAAACTAGGGGCCCCAGTCAGTTGAATTTCCCCACCACATAGGTCCAGCTCCTGGGCAATACTCAGAATTGTACATGTCGGCACGTGAGCACAGCTCTTAAACGACGTTGATGTACTATTGTCATTATTGCTATCCCGGGTTACGAGTTTCGACACTACAGTAGACCTCCGATAAGCTGAAAAATAAGAAAAAGGATGTTTGAAAAGGAATATAGGAACGGAATAGAGTACCTGCGTCGGTACAACCGAGGAGGAACCAGCAGAGATTCCCCTCCTCCAAAAGGGATCGCCATGTCGATCTAGCACTCATCTGCATGGGCAAAGTGTCCCTATTTCGTTATGGTAGACCGAAGTACAGAAAAAACACAAACAACAGCTTTTCAGCAGGGATCCCCCTCCTCAAGAGCATCAGTGCTTCTGTTCGACTGTTAAAAGTGAGGCTCCGAGGCATAGTAGAGGAGTGGCTTAAGGATCCAAAAATGGGGCTGAAGTTGAGGGCAAGTCTTCCCAGATAGAAAGCGTCCTAAGTCTCCTCTTATCCTCTAGCCAGCGCGCACCGTTCCTAGGCCAAGAATAGGAGAGCAACAGAGAGTCCGTGAAAGAGTCGTGAGTCCCTTTGTTTCTCCTAAAACGCAGATAAGTCAAGGGCTGAAACGGAGGTGGCGGAGGGTGAATCCATCCAGGTCTTAACGTTGTAAGTCCCCCTAGTTCCTCCAGCGGACCATTTGGGACCTCACTGCGGATAAGTGATGAATTAAACGCCAGTGCCGAGATTCAGCAGGGTTTCGCCTTCTCCAGTGAGGTGAGTGTTTTGCTTCCAGTTCGCACAATGAGACAAGAGAAAACGACGGGTCCCAACCGTGATTCTCCGCTTATATGCAGGTTCCAGGAGCGACAAGTATGGATTACAAAATTCTTATCGGTCACAGGATAACATGACTCCGTCCTGCATTCAAAGCCATAACTACCCCGTACGTTTCCAAGCTTTCTTAAAAGATATGAATGGTTGAGGTACAAAATGATGGAGTATGCAATAAAGAAAGAAAGAAAGGAAAGTTAGGCATAGGAAGTCCCTGCTTTAGGCATCATGATTTTACCCTCCATTTTATCGTCATAAAACTAGTATTTTATGACAAGCACCTCCACCACATCAAGGTAAAGAGATAATTAGGGAGCGAAACTCCTGGGAATTTTGTACGGGTGCAAGCCTAATTCGTAAAATTCGCCATGTTGTGGGTGCAACATTCAATTACTTCCTGAATTTAGCGCCAAACCGTCATATGGCCTTCACTGAAATCTGATGATCTGGTGCCATATATAATAGTCATAACACCTATAGTGTGTTGAATATTACGTCTTCGACAACGATTCCTTTTCAACCATTTCCGACTATGATGGACCCCCAGACAGAAGGGAAACGTGTCACTATGGGTCATCTAATTCTTTTTCCGATCCAACTGAACTATATACATTTCAACACCACATCAGACGGCTATGTTAATATTCAGCTGTGTGAGACAACAACTTCCAGAGTGAAAGATGAGAAAAAATACTAAAACTTCGCATTCAGCAATAGACCTGTTGCGTACAACCATTCCACCATGCTACTGAACCACTCATTTGCGATAGCCCTTGCGTTGCTAAATATGTTCGTTAGAGCACATGAGTTTTAGCCATAAGCCGACAATCTTGGCACTCTCTGATTACCCTGGAACATCCTACTCTGTATCATGGGTCTTTTTGACTTCATGCTCGATGATGCAGTATCATAAAGATCACTTAATTGTCATCACGCAACTCTACAATTAGACTCTCAAAATTACTTAGCTTGGAACCCTGGCGAATTCTAAGTATTTCATAAAATTTTCGGCTATACGCTGACCAATGAATAGTGCTTCTTTATTGGATAACGACTTCAAGTCACCTCGACGGATAGATGAACCTCGAAATATACTATCTTATTGTTTGATATAAAAATCCATGTAAAAAATTATTAATATAAATAAGCATTTATGGATATTGACTTCTTTCTATCATTCAATATAATGTATTACAAACGGGATTTCTAATGGAATAGCAAGAAATAACATATTCTATGATTCTTAATTCACGAAATAGAAGTAATTCTCATCTTTTTTATTAATGTTCGGTATGCCAAGCAACCCGGTCCTTTTATTAATTTTCCAAACCTCGTATGCGTAAAAACATATTTTCATTCGAGCAAATGGTGTTTTTAAGTTAACATTATCATAATCATCTACTGAATTAATTCACCATTGCAGAAATTCCACAGAAGCCCACAGCGGTTGTTAAATCGAAATGCTTTTCATGTAATCGAAAGATCTTACAGTATACTCTGATCGTTTAGAAAAAATCGACAATAATGCGCCCATTCAAGCTATGGAGATATTATTATGGAAGAAGCTTTCATTTGGACCACCTGTATTGAATAAGCATAAATTAGTGAATAAATGAGTTGATTTCAGAAGAAAACGTTGTATGAATTCGTTAAAGACTTTATTAAGATTGAAGCTCTTGGAGGTAAGATATAATCTGTTAAGAACGTTATATATGGAACAGATAAAATTGAATACTCATTTAATTTAATTTAATCAATAAATAGTTATCTAGTTAGTATTACAAGTAAAATTTGGTATACAAAATACTTAATATATTTTTAGAGAATTGGAAACAATCAACGTGATACATTATACTGACGAACCTAAACAACTAAAAAAGCCAATAGTTGAGAACGTTGCTCATTAGTAGTTATATAAAATTCAAAATATGCACCCATTACATATTTCTTCATATATTCGGATTTTAGTAGGTAATTTTAATAAATGAATGTCATCAATATAATTTATGACTTACTGCCATCTTCATGCGTTTCCAAAATGAACTAATTACTCATGATGTCAAAGAACCGAATTGATGGTTTTTCAGATACATAATTTTATAGATACCCTATAAAGTGTATTACCATTGGAAACAGGTACTCATAAGACATAAATCTTCCGCCACCATAGAAAACAATTTCAAAACGGAGTAATTAGGGAGGATAATATAAAAGTACAACTTTAGTCAGCATTTGGCAAAACAATTAAAAATTAAAATGAACAATTTAATAAGAAGAGCAGAACTTATTAACATGAAAATTCTAGATTACGAGCATATTTTCAAGAAAATTATCGAAATCTTCTATATTGCATTGTTTTTAGAAATGAATCCATGTGGAACTAACCATGTGGAAATAGGTGATATTGATCAACTATGGAATAAAAATGTGATAAAATCAAAACCAGAACAATTTCGAAAAAAGCGAATGGCGATAATAATTTCAATAGTTATTATAGACATTGTAACGATGGTATTAGACGCGACATTGTAATAGTTTATTCAACGGTATTGTAATGCTTTATAGGTTTATTGAATGTCTGATAATATTCAGTTCTATGCGAATTTCGCTTAAGCTAAATATTTATTTTGACTGAACTACTGAGGCTATAGTAGACATTGAAATGAGGTCAACTCTCAATTATCTTTGCGCCATAGTGTGTATATTCATGAAGCAAAGGGACTCTTCATTCAAAAGATGCAAAAAATTAAGAGGACTACGAGTTGCTCGGGGTTGTGTTTTCCAATGTGTTTCTGTCAGAAACTAGTACAGGGTACTAAACAATGTTAACGAAGTGGGGAATCAGACGCACATATGTTTTAGACAGTTTGCAGAGTGATTGTAAATATAGTTTCTGGATTGTCCTATTCAGCAAAAATTGAATAGTATTCGCTCCTTTCGCCTCGCGGATTACATGATAACTCCACGATAAATCCTAACTTCCAGAGTTCTAGAAGTTCTCCGCACTTAAATAACTTCATTATCGGCATGCGTAAAGGAATAACTAAGATGGCAGCATATATTTTAAGATTCTTTATCAGTTAATTACCACCACATGGGCTGATGACATGGAAAAGACAGTCGGAAACATAGGAAATTCAATGTTAATCTAAAGGATGACAAGGGTCCAGTAGAGCAGTGGAAGCATCAAATTCTAAGCGCGATACGATGACCAATAAACGACTGTTTTCTCTCAATGGCAGTGGCTAGTGGGGATGATGCCTCGATCGAAACGAGGCTCTGAATTTCAAGTTTGAACCTCGAATGATTCTAATTGCTGAAAGCAGAGTGCAGAGCCACATCTCGATCGAAGCATTTCCCCACTAGCAACTGCCATTAAGAGAGAACATTCGTTTATTCGTCATCGCATTGCGCTGAGGATTTGATACTTCCACTGCTCCACTGGACCCTGGTCACCCTCTAGATTAACATTGAATTTCATATGTTTCCGACTGTCTCTTCCATACGTGTATATGTTAATAAAGTGATACAATGTTATCTAAAGCATGTTTAAAAATGAAATTCTAAATAATTTCAAGAGAATTATTCCAAATAAAATCTGTACAAGTTCTGTATAATTAATCTAGCTATTATCTGTAATATTCAAAAACCTCTTCATAGTAAATTTTCAATATATATTGTTTGAAAAATGTTCATACATGCGCGCAGTGATTTTCTAATGCTGAGTCGTATCTTCTTTCATTGAATATTTCTGTGGAATTACCTAATTTTTAAATATGCCATGCATTATCTAAAAATTAATCCCTTTCGCTGAATATTTGGTGGAAGATGGCATGTATAATATATTTTTTTATGAACTAAACTACTCCTAACTGAAGATACGTGGGTTAGAATTTTTCAGGTTTTTTTTCGGGAGAATGTGCTATCTGTTTTTTGAAAAGGAAAATGAAGAAGACCTTTTCAAACTCTATGTGGGACATAGAGACACTTGTACAAAAGGACTAATTTTTGGATAATTCATGGCATATGCAAAAATTGAGTTATTCAATAGAAATATATAATGAAAAAAGACTTTTTGAAGAATTTGCAATCTATTTATTGAAAAGAAAATGACTTTTGAATTCTATGTGGAACATTTTTTGGCGATTGAACTTATTATTCCTTAATATTCACTCCAAACAATTATGCACTAGGTGATGAATTCAAATAATTTGGTCAATACCTACTAGATACTTTGATTTCTTATCAGTTAAATACCACCACATGTGCTGATTATGAATATGTCTAGAAAGTGGTACAGTGTTATCTAGGGCATGTTCAAAATTTAATTTTAAGTGTTTTCAAGAGATTCATTGAAATTGATATCGGCAGAGGTTCTGGAGAATTAATCCAGCTATTATCTTTAATATGGTAAGTTAATATATTTTCTTTTTTTATATTTGAATTTCAAACAAGATGTTTGGTTGCAAAAATCATAAGAACCAGCTTCAAAAATAATATAGTCATACAACTACGAGTGTTTCAATTATTCCAAATGGGGGTCATATACAGAGCATGCCATACCAGGAAGATTTTTTCAATCACCATTCTCGCAGCTTGCAGCCACGCAATGATGAATTTCATGTCAAAATATTCTTTTCTTCACGTTCACCGTTTCGTGAACATTTCAGGCGAACATATTTCATTACCTTAAATCGCATAATCAAGCTGTAATATATCATGGTGTATAACATTCGTTCAATTTGGGAAATGCTTCTGAAATTGATGTACGCACGCAGAATAATACACGCTAATCGGCCAATCCGACCATTATTCATCAGAATCCTGATGGCTACCTGCTATTTTCTCGAAAACTTATAACGCCAACAGATACTTTCCTGAAATTTAGTGATCGGGAATCCAACGAACTGCCGCTTTGTCGAAAAGGGTAGCTGGAGAAGGAGGCCATCAGAATAATTACACGTCTTCATACTCCTTAATTGTTATTTATAGTGATTGGTAATCCCAGCTGAAATAATAGCGATTTACACGTATGCTCAGCGATTTAATAACCGTGCATGGGGTATGTAAATTTTTCCTAAGGAGTGCTACGGTTTAATTTCGAGTTTACCATTGAAATATGCTAAACGATGCGCAATTCTATCAGTTAGCTGATCGCACTTATCATTACTAGGTGTGCAGCTTAAGCAGTTAAGCTGATTGTCTATAGTCCAGGATCCAGGGTATATTTTTACCAGTTATTACTATCAAGTTAATTTCATCACGAGTAGATTCAATTTGATGAGACGCCTAACTCTTTCACTTACAAAAATTCTTGATTGTGGTAGCTAACAGAGGTACCAGTGATAAAATATGTCGATTTCAAAATTCGGAAATAAATAGGTTTGTCAACTTCTTACCTGGTAGGTAGTTGGAGCTGCACTTTATCTGGCCCTAATGACATCCTCACGGACCAGTCTATTTCATAGAAATCTAAATGGAATGACAGTCACCCAAAAAGTAATTAGACAAATGTTGCTTCGACTAATTAGTCGCAGTAAAGTTTTTACCTCTCTCAATATATGATTCCTAGTTTGATAATGCGGAAAAATATTTATTCATTTCGCTTCGACCAAGCAGTCTCGGCAGTAGCGTTCTGCTCTTCGAACAATTGAGTCAACATTCCCTCAAGTTACAGTCAACGCATTAGCCCGCTTCCATTCACCCAATACACATCACTAGAACAACACTAAAGAGTTTAAACGCATTCCAAGAAAAAACTCAATATGCACTCATTTGTAACTTCACAAGTTTAATCTCAAGAAAAATTTTCGTTCACCTTCTCGTTATAATATTATACAATGCCGCAATTAAAGTACTTCAAAGTGAAAGCAATACTACTCTGTCAAGAAAGTACCGGGAATTCTCAATTAAAACAACATTTTTACATTTAATCCTCAAAATTTATTGGGTCGCCTTCAAAATAGGCTCCATTTGCTCCAATACATCTATGCCAACGGCACTTCCAATTATCGAAACATTTTTTATTGGCGCTTTCCGGGATGGACTTTAGCTCTCGCGCCGAATTTTGTTTTATGGCTTCAATCGACTCAAAACGGGTGCCACGAAGGGGCAATTTTAGTTTCGGGAAGAGGAAAAAGTCGCAGGGAGCCAAATCCGGCGAATACGGTGGTTGCTGAAGCACGTTTGTTGAGTTTTTGGCGAGAAAGTCAGTCACAATTGTAGCTCGGTGAGAAGGCGCGTTATCGTCATGCAAAATCCATGAGTTGTTCGCCCACAAATTTGGCCGCTTCTTACGGATACGCTCACGCAAACGTTTCATAACGCCTAGGTAATACTTCTTGTTTACCGTCTGTCCCTCTGGAACGAATTCGTAGTGAACCACGCCACGGATATCGAAGAAAACAATGAGCATCACCTTCATTTTCGAGCGGCTTTGGCGTGGTTTTTTCGGTTTCGGCTCATTTTTTGCCACTCATTCCGATGATTGCTGGCTTGTTTGCATATCGTACTCGTAGACCCAGGTCTCATCACCAGTTATAATGCGTTCCATGAATGTAGAATCGGAATTACAGCGATCCAGCATGTCTGAAGCAACCTGTTCGCGATGACGTTTTTGAAGAAAATTCAGGTCTTTCAGTACGAGTCGTGCGGCCACCTTCCTCATGCCCAAAATATCAATCAAAATCGTACATGCGGACTCGTGGGACATCTTAAGATCATGTGCTATCTCTCTCAAGCTGGTACGACGGTTTTCCAGCACCCTTTCCTTAATTTTATCGACGTTATCTTTGATAGAAGCCGTCGATGGGCGACCACTTCACGACCGTCCTTGAAGGCTCTGTACCACTGATATGCACGAGTTTTCGATAGAGCATTATCACCAAAGGCCTTTTGCAACATTTTCAATGCATCGGCACACGAAAATTCATTTGCAACACAAAACTTTAAACAAATTCTTTGTTCAACGTTATCACCCATAGTAAAAATCGGCACGCACTCTGACATCGACTGACTTAATCAGCTGTTGCAAACACACTAGTTGACAGATACCGCTCAAGCTTGGCATAGTAATTAAGGACAGTGGTACCAACCTAGGAAAAAAAAATTTTATCTACCTCATTGCCCCGCCAGATTTAAATCGATAATTCCCGGTACTTTCTTGACAGAATGTATCTATAATATTTACATTTGTAATTGAGTTAAGTGAATTTTTGAAGAGAACCCACTGGAAGTGAACAACGCTGAGAAAAAGCCCAGCGAACTACTCAACTACGAGCATGTTAGGTTTTCACCACAACTGCAGATCAAAACGCCATTGCAATAATTCTCTTCATTTTGGGCGTAACAACTCAAAATTTTACACTATACTATATAATATTTAGATTGAAAATAAACAAATAATAGTCCATTATTATATCTCCATCATCCTCATGAAGTATGTTCGTCCTAGTATTTGCATAATAATTGATTGACGTTCAATCAATACTGAAGGAAGCATTCAAAAGCTAAATTCGAATATTCTCAATTATATCAAAGCATATTTAACCACCTTCCATCTTATATGAAATCTTTGAAGAAACACAAATTCAAAAGGAAAATCAAGAAATTATTACTATTTAGATGTTTTTATTCAGTTAGAGATTTTCTTCCCGATTTCTTGGATGCTAAGAATGTTGTTAATTAATTTGTATCTATACTTCTGGCTGACCTGTCCTATGCACATTGTAGTGTCCTAAAGGAATACACACCCGGCCTATGGAAATCAACATCAATATAAAAAAGACAAAATTTCTACTAGTACAAACTAAATGAGTTTCAGAATGCAAAACTATCATACAATAGTGAAGACCTAGAACGAGTAAAAAAGTTTAACTTTCCGGAATGTTGCTTCTGTGAAGACTGGTCTTCAGTCGTATAAATCAGGTGCCGGATAAAAAAGCGAAGAGCTTATTCATGAGAGATTCAAAAACGTCTTTAACATCTGTGACTTCCACCTCGACCTCAGAATAAGATTCACAAAATGTTATGTATGGTCCGTGCTATTGTATGCACGGTAGGCTGGACATTGAAAGTTAATAACATGAACAGACTGGAAGCGTTTGAGATGTGGATCTATCGAAGGATGTTGAAAATCCATGGACAGCAAGAAAAACAAACCAGGAAATTCTGAGGAGGAAAGGTGGAGAACGTGAACTGCTGGGCAGGAAAACAGCGTACCTGGGAGATGTGATAAGTAATGAGAGGTACCATTTACTCCAGCTATTAATAGAAGGAAGAAGGTGATTGGCCAGAAAGAGGATGTCGTAGCTCCGAACTATTAAATATTGGAGAGAGATAAGAACCACATGATACGTCACAGAAATTTTATTAATGAGTAAAATATTTAGTTGCAATTTTATTCAAATGGATGAAAAATGATTCATTGAGTACTATAGAATTTTAAAATGAAATAAAGCAACAGGCAAGCGAAGAAATATTCGACACTTGTTTGAGCTAGGTTATAATACAATAACATGGAACATTTATACAAAAATTGGAATGTAATGAGAAATTACTTTAATATAAGAAAAACAAATGTTAACTTCCGCTATTTTATTGATTTAACGACAATTGTTTCGTTATACCATGACTTAATAAGGTTAGTATTAAAACTAAGGTATACAATGCAAAACCTGACCTTAAATACACAACTCTGGTACAAAAAATAGAGGGGTGGAAAGAGATGGTTTACAATCAATGAAAAAATTAAGTAAGGGGATCTGTTTAAATCTATTTGTTCATTCAATAAAATTTGTCTTCTATTATATCTATTGATCTCTAAAGTTTCTAACAGATTGAGTTTCCGACTTTTGTTTTCGATATGTAATATTTCATAGTTCATATTAAAATTGTGACCAGTTTTTAACAAAAGGTTGGCATAAGTTAAATTTGGTTTATTATTAATATAACATTTTTCATGTTGTCGTAACCTTGTTTGGTTTGGAATGAACGGCCTGTCTGCCCCACATATACACATGGGCAATCACTACATGTAAACTCGTAAACTCCTGATTTTTTGTGTTTAGGAAAGACGTCTTTATTATTTTTTATTTAGCTGCCTAAAGAATTAATAGTTTTGAACGAGATGTTATAATTTTCTTTATTCGTTAAATATCTAGCAATCTTTTCAGATTTTAGGCCAAAAATCTGAAAAGATTGCTAGATATTTAAAGAAAAAAGATAATTATAGCATCGTTTTAAAACCATTTATTCTTTATGTAATTATCAAGTAGCTGATATTGACTCAGCTTCTTTTCAAAATAATACAAAAGGAATGGTCCTGCAGGGAAGGTAAGAAAGAAGGAGAGATTGCTCAACCTGAATATCAGAATGGTAAATGGTACATTTACTAAGATAAAATTCTAAGAATCAAGACATAAGAGAGACCACCAGATGGAGAAAAGAAAATTAAACCAGTAGGTTGTAAGTCCAAGCCATTTTGCGCTGAGAACCTGCAGTCAAGAAGGGTTTTCAATAGTCAAATGCTAGAATAGGACTACTAAGAAATCATAACGAATGCCAAAAGTGAAGCTGAAGCTAATACTGAACTCAATGTGTTCTCTGCTAGATCTAAATTAATTAACATTGTTATCTGAAAATATTATGCATACTGCCGGATTCCCGTGAAAGGAGAGAGTTCTTCCAACATGTTTTCACGTGTTACAATTTTCTCCTTATAATAATTTTGGTCGTTAGCACCTATAGCCAATCAGTTCCAGAGCTGTTATCAACGATCGGATCCTCAGATAATCACAAGAAGTCATCACTGATGCCACCAAGTGCCCAGGATAACTAGCGATTTCGGCATACCGCTAATGTCGAAGGTTCAGTATAGAACAATTTGCATAAATTTCTCGAAATTACGTACCCGTTACGAAGAAGTAAACACTGCCGGCTGATATCGTTAAAAGACAAAATTTAACAACACTTTTGGCAGAGTTGTCAATGAAGATAATTGCGGAAACATCCAGTGAATTCGTCTTCTTCTCGCTGCGGGCGTCTGTGGTAATTGAGGCGTAATTCCATCTAGAAATTCTGCCGGATTCTGCGGCAATTTGTCTCAAGATGGCTCTTGCGATATAGATCAGTAGGTGAGAATGATTTGCAGTTCGAGATGGTTGACGATTTCTGAACGCGGGTGCGAAACTGTAATATAAATATGTGATTGTCACTGAAGAAGGTTTCAGTTATTCTCTGATCAAGGCTTCAAGTCGTCTCTGACAAGTATTTCGGTAGATTAAGAAACAATCTGGTAAAGTTGGATTTTTCCAATATATTTTTAGTTGAAGTAGGAACACAAGGAGAGACGCAAGTATCTAAATATTATATAACTGATCCAAGAGCAATCTCCTGTAGCCGCTTCCTTAAGGCTATGGTATAGGGAGTATTCGACGAATTAATGTAAACACAAAGGAGAATTTGTGAATAATACATAAAATTGATGTTCAAACCGCACAACCTCTTTTGACATAGAGTCTATTCAATCTAATCTTTTACTCGTGACCACAACTGAACGGCAGCTTCCATCAATTTTTTTTTCCATTGTAAGTACAGTCGAGTAACCTTGCCTTTCATATGTAGGACAAGAATTAAGGAAGAGTGAATTCTTAGGTCAATCATGAAGAGTGACTATGAATTTACTTCACAAATTCACTTTTCTTATTTACAGGTGTTAAAATCATAGATGAAATATTCACTTTTTATTTTTGTGATTGATGAGTTGTATTAGTACGAGAGGGTGAACGAAAATCTTCCTTAAAATTGAGTTTGAGAAAATCTGTCCCTAACGGGCATTTCAAAAATTTTTTGCTGAATAGTCCACACATATTCATGGTTACCTACATCTACACTGGAAATGAAATGATAAAATGAACGATAATCTTTCGAACGAAATAGTGAACAATAGTGAAGCTCTTAAATGATAACGGATGTTGCGAGGGAGCTTCCACCTCTTAGTTAGGGAGACGGCGTTTCGTTTCCGAGCATACGCATCTGAAACTCATCAGACAGGCTTGATGCGCAGGCTCTACCTGTGACGCCGGTAACCATGCGTCCGCTTGGAACGCTGATTTTCAAACGCAGTGCCTTACTCTATTTGAACCTGACGGGGACGGTTAGTCACGAATCTGTTGACTGCTCGGGTCCTCTATCGGTACGCCGGTCAAACTATGATAGAGCAAGGCAGGTTTCTGGACGAGGAGCGAAGAAGTTATTCGCTACACACTCCCTCTCCAGTGAGCGTCGATAGGGTCACGAAATAGAGCGTTTGGTGCAGGCAAGGATACAGTGCGCCGCTGGTCTGGTCGCGGTGCCATCTCCAGCGGGAATCTGCGGAACGAAAGGAAAGGGCCATCTCGGAAATATGGTTAGGGGGCAATTAGGGCCACCTAATGAATGGGTTGGTTCGCTCTTGAAGCAAACCTTCCCAATCACGTCGGGGTCACCAATGAAGCTCTCGAGTAAATGTGGATGTTGCGAGGGAGCTTCGGGAGACGGCGTTTCGTTTCCGAGCATGCGCATCTGAAACTCGTCAGACAGGCTTGGTGCGCAGGCTCTGCCTGTGACGCCGATGACCATGCGTCCGCTTGGATCGCTGATCTTCAAACGCAGTGCCGTGCTCTATTTGAACCTGGCGGGAACGGTTAGTCACGAATTTGTTGACTGGTCGGGTCCTCTATCGGTAAGCCGGTCAAACTACGAAAGAGCAAGTTCTGGACGAGGAGCGAAGAAGTTGTTCGCTACAATAGAACAGAACTGAGGAATTAAATAAGAGCTAGTGAAGCAGCAGTTCTATCAAAAATTGACTGAAAAAAATTTAAGAGCAGGAAAATATAGATTAGAAATGTAAAGTAAGGAGATTGTAGAGAACATCAAAATGAAATGGACATGCATTGAACCCCAATAAAGACGAGTTTGAGTTTGTTTTCGAGGAAATTAGCCTATTACTGAGTTGCACGATATCAAAATCTAATGTCAACAATTTTATTTGGATCAAGCAGGCTCCAAGCAACCTGATCAAATTCAACTTGGTCTCTATTCTGAAAGAGAAAATTTTTCACAAACGGCAAGAAACTGAGAGATATCCAGATGATTATATTGTGCACTCTAGTAATCTAGGACAAAAGGTAGACTAAGAGATATTGAGTACCGCTTAAGGAATGCCATGAAAAAAACTTGATCAAAAGCTTTATGAAAAGAAACGAATTATTTGAATATTTTTCTTGTGGGCCAAATTCTTATTATTCCCGCAATACCAAATATCAAGACTCGAGAAGAATCTGACAGTTAAATCAAGACGGAAATTGAAATATAAAAGAGAAAACAGGAATATATTAACAAAAATTAAAATACACTCATAATTAAATTTGAAGGAAGAAGTGGAAATCGAAACGTTAAATTAAGAATCTAAATCAACTAAATGAGCTTTTCATACAGTACAAAATAACGACTATATCTTAACAATCCAATGTTTCAGAGTACGAAATATGGTTAGTACGTTAATAAGAGATGGTAAAACGCCATACAAAAAATCGACCCTAGTAAAGGTAGCAGCAAAATATTCTGGATTACTGTGAAGGAGCTGACATCTATAAAAAAAAACAAGGTAATATAAACGGAATAAAATGTGAAAATAGAACTACTACTGATAGAATTGGAAACTTATTCAATGAACACTCTACATTGCTGGGAAAAATATTCACAGCTAAAATCAACAACATGCAATTCCACCACTCAAAAGAACTCAAGCACAGTCATCAATTTTCATTTCAGCTGTAATGCAAACGAATTAATTTCAACTATTAATATCCAACAGAAGAGTTCCGGGAATTGGTGGAAGGAACGCACACTTACTGAAATAAATCAGAAACAAAATATCACAACCACTAATGCTTTATGAAATAAAATAATTTAATATGAAGAGTATCCTGGAGCATTGAAACTTGTAACAAAAAAAACTCTATTTAAAAATAGAAGCAGTGATGAAATTGATAACTGCCTACCAATTACTCTATTTAGTAATATTGCAAAAGTGATCTAAGACATCTTGGAAGTCAGATTAGTCAGTTACCTTGATCGAAATGAACTTATATCTAAAAAAACAGTTCGGATTCACTGAAGGAAAATTTCCGAATGAAGTTATTTGCAAAATTACATAAAAAATGTTTAATACTTCGACTGGAAGAGGCATTCTCTAGCGGTGTTTATACTGAATTCACAAAGCAACGGAGAAAATATAAGTTTTGTAGATGACATTTCTGGAAAGATCGCACTTCAAAAATGGTTGAGACTCTTGGCACATTTTGATGGCATTTAATATGTGGTACTGCAGAATTGGTGAAATCAATATTTATAATAGGACAGACCTGTTATAGGTATATATGGAGTTAACGAAATTGATCTTGAAAGTGTTCTTCTTCCGCGCTTGTTCGAGAGAACAACGTGATAGAGTGCCCAAATTTCTATATTTATGAAGTGAAAATTATCTTAAGCTACTAGGCTGTACTTACTGTGAAGAATCTGAAGACAAAATTAAATCTGTCTGATCAGTTCGTTCGCAAATACTTTAACTTTTGAACAGTAAAAGCTATAGACATAAAATTTCGGGTAAATGGTTTCTGAAATATTCTCATAAAAATTGTCTGTTTCGGATATTTGCGAAAGTATAAATCATATCGGGTTTAAATTCAGTATTCAAATGCGAATTACAATGTGTAGGTTCATTAAAAATTTCATGAGAATCTTTGCCGATTAGAAGAAGCATTCAAATGATCCAGTCTTCAGATCAAGGCTTTTCTCGAATTTTTGAATAAACATGTCATTGGACAAACTTAATTTCATTACTTCCAGCAGATTTCCACATATTGAAGAAAGAATAGACAGTGCTTTTAAACTAACTAGACTAAGTGTAAAGTGTTAAGTTTCTTGTCAGTCCATTTTTTTATAATCATGTTTATTCTATCAATATTTTTTTTATTTTCAGTTCTTCTATATTTCCTCCAGGAGTAACTTCGTGCATATGCTAGTTTGCTAAATTCCCTACGCATTTCTAATACTTTATGTAAATTAACGATCATGCCTGAATTGGATACAATAAAATCTCCATCTCCTTGAAAACAATTTTAACTAATGTTAACCTCGCTATATACAATATTCGAGCTTCTGGGTGTCCATCATGACTTTGCATATTTTAAAAAACTGAACCCTTCCACGAAAGAAATATTGAATTAGCCCATCACGCACAAGGTTGATCGTTCCGAAAGGCATCGCTCAAAAGATGCCTACAAGATATCATTTGTGTTATGGCATATCGCTAACAAGACGCCATTAGCTCACCTTCGATCAAACCATAGTCTATTGTGCTATTATGAGCCCCATTGATAGTACAGCAAATCGGCCTTTATGAAAAAATCAAAGAATAGGTGGAGAACGAATGGGTAATATTTTGAGTGAGGGTTTTATTCGAACCGCTATTTTACGCTTTCTAACGTAATTTACCCTTATAGTGCCACTGATCGTATAAAGGGTATTTTACGGTTAGACTAATGAATGACGTGAAATTGCGGTACCTGATAGATAACTTCCCATCGGTATGGATTGATCGCATACGTGATTTCTTGTCGACGTTGTAATATCACAAATTCGGTTAAAAAAGCATAATGAAAATTTATAGATATTTATTCCCATGAACAGTAAAAAAAAATACATGTATAGAGAACACGTCAATAAATATACACTGAAGTAAACAAATGTGATAACAAATTAGAAACAAAAAACTTTATTTAAGATGTATTATATTGCAAGGAACTCCTGGACATTGTAAGGTTCCAGTTCTATGAGAAACCTATGCAGTCTGGACTTGAATATTCGAAATTTATCGATACTCTGTATTTCTTTAGGTATCCTATTGAAAAAAACGATACACATATATTCGGCATTTTTTTCAGTAAGGGTGAGTGAGTGGACTGGATAATGCAATGGAAGCCTACGTCTGGTGTTATTGGTGTTTTCGTGTTGTTTGAAATATGTGTTTCTTCTCTGATGCAGGAATAAAAGACATCTGAAAATGTAAAGGCCGGCCAGTGTTAAAATATTGTTTTTCCTGAAAAATCCACGGCATGATTGTCTATATGGCAATCCATAGATTATACGTATTGCTGACTTCTGAACCACAAAAATCCGTTCAACGGCTGAGCATCCACCCCACGCTACTATACCATAATTTAGGCGAGATTGGAAATTGGCGAAATAGAGGATTTCCAAGACGCTCCGGTCAACTTGTCGTGCCAGTACCCGAAACGAATACACAGTAGATGTTAATTTTTGCTGGAGGTTTGTTAGGTGTTCACCCCAGTTTAAAGAACTATCAAGAGTAACTCCAAGAAACTTTGTGCTAGTCGATATCTGGATGTTATGACCGAGCAACTGCAATGAGGTTGGGTTGTCCGGCCTTTTGGATGCAGAAAAAATCATACATTCGGTTTTGGTTGTGTTTATTTTCAGTGCATTTTCCTGGCACCAGTCGCGTACCGCCATTACTGCTGATTGAGCTGTTGATATTGCAGAATCTATGTTCCCTTTGGTCGCGATAATATTCGTATCATCAGCGTACATGACGACTAATGCGTCATTTTGTAGTACGCATGGGAGGTCATTGATTTACAAAAGCATCTACAAGTGAAGAGTTCAATACGAGTTATCAATAACTCATTTGTATCACCCAACAATACACAACATACACTATTCATATTTTTGCGCAAAAAAATTTAGTTGAAGTGGACGATTAAATTTTATAACAGAATAAAATAAATGGAGGTTTATACTTGATAGAAGGTGTATAAAATTATTTTAATATTTACAAATATATTCTGTTAGCCTTCTACATATTTAAATACAAAAATTAAATTTGATATTATAACTTCAGAAATTAAAT
This sequence comes from Megalocaria dilatata, assembly GCA_034642435.1. Lineage (NCBI taxonomy): Eukaryota > Metazoa > Arthropoda > Insecta > Coleoptera > Coccinellidae > Megalocaria > Megalocaria dilatata. The sequence goes on from CM067858.1 coordinate 13,979,480, forward strand.
TAATGTCATATAAGTACCACTTATATCAAACGACCTTTAAAATAAACATTCATTATAAGATATCCGAATGATATAACAAAATCCAGTAAATTTAAATTGTTAACAAAAATCCCATAAATTAAATATTTTGAGTAGACAAAATTTTGTTTCTGCTCATCCATCTTATGAAAACAGAAATCTTTCAAAAATGTTTAACTTAATCTTAATAGTTTCATCATAAAACTATCTTACTTAAAATATTCGATATTATTGGATATCCAACTAAGTTACGTTTTAGAAAATCTTAAGATATGTAATAACATTACTAAAAAACAAGTTTTAAGAGAGACTTTGCTTCGTCAGTACGCAATCATATTCATATTCAATAAAATATAACATCAATCAACAAAACATATTTTCTCACCTTTCAACAATTCAGGAAGCTTCTTGGTAAATGAATACTGAAACTTTAAATATAACTGATTCGCTCAAAAAATATATTTTTAATTCTCTAATCATAAGATACCCACAAATTTTGCACGAACATATGCGTTTTTATTTTACTTCTGAATGCCAAATTTTAGATCGAAAAATATTCGGAAAAATATGAAAAATTTTTAACCGTGAATTACAGCCAACCTTCTTAACCGATTTTACCGGATGAATCAACAGAAATTAACCGAGATATCCAGACTCCATCCTCTTCCTGAAAGTTTAAAAGATTTAGCTATTTCCCTTCAAAAGTTGGCATGTTTAGGCACGGACCACCCGCTGGACATAATAACTTTTAACATCGTTTAAGACCATTTTCGGTTCAAAATTAAAAAAATTGAAGACATTTGTTTGAAAGGATAGCACGCTGTTTCCTGGAAAAAGCTCGCAAATTAATCGAAACATGAAGCAAACAGTAATAATCGTGGTGAATGTCAAAAATATCGAGAAAGCGACATATTCTTCTCATCTGTCTGACGTTCGTTGACTTCTGGCACTTAAAATGTATTAAAATTGTATTTATATTTGAATATTCATCCTAATAAAGAAGTTTCTGAATCTTAATATGATGAAAACAGAAAAAAACAAAAATAGTCAGTTTAAGAATCATATGGTCAAAAATACACTGCCAAATATAGAACTTAGGTGCATTAATTTTGGAAATATTTCATACTTTCGTTATAAGGTTTGTAACTTGCTTACTATCTGTATGCGCTTATTTTATGGTTGTTTGATCGAAAAAAGGTGTTGTTGTTTCGATGAGTGTTTGACGAAAGTACCTGAATTCCTAAGAACCATTTTCAGCTTAAGTTTTATTTCAGTGGGCTTAATCTGTCTATTGCAATGTGTTTAATTGAATTGTGTTGCCACTGTGGCTATTGAAAGAGATATTAATGTTGTTTTTTTGGCGTGAAACTGCAATCTCTCTAGTCTGCAATGGGAATTTTATCATTACGAAGAGACTGGTCTATTCAATAGAAGACCTGATTCAGGTGCTTTGAGAAACGGCAGTTTCATTTCAAAATCATCTACAACAAGTGAGAAATGTAAATTTGAGACGACTTCATGTCTTCTCAAACTATGACCAACCGTACCGTCGCTTTCTGGTGAATGCTGGATAGCATGGTAGAAGTTTTCACACCTGGTTAGGACAATAGAGGATTGGAGTTGCAAGTTGTGTTCAGATGAATCACAATTTTTTCTTATCGCCTCAGAAAGGTGTTCATGATATGAATGCAGCTTTTCCTTCCTTGGCGTTCCTCATATTCCAGTTTGTGCTATGTTAATTACTTATCGTTCGAATGTCTTACCAAAGTAATAATTAATTCTTCTTCATTCAAATTATGTCTAATAAAATGATCATCTGTAGCAGAAAACTTCCGAATATTTCCAAAGACTTGTGAAAATGTTTTATGATTTGGAACTCTACGGTTTGTAAATTATCTACCATATTGTCGTACAAAAGCTCTAGAATTACTATCGGGTGTTTTTTTTTGAAGTGATATAACTTTCGATAGAGATAACAGTGATTTGACAGAAGGTAGAAGCCATGTTGTTTTGACATTTCTGTTCAGTAAGCATTGACAAATTAACATGGAAAGACTCACGCCGCAACAACGTTTACAAATTGTTGAAATTTATTTTCAAAATCAGTATTCTATTCGCCAAACTTATAGAACACTTCGCGAAATTTATGGTTTATGTAATCGTCCCTCAGAGCAGCTTATTCGTCGAACTATCGATAGATTTCGGACAACATTTTCTCTTCTCGATGCAACAACAACAAAAACAAAACAAAGAACTGTACGTACAGGAGAAAATATCGCTGCTATAAGTCATAGTGTTAATGATTATCCAAATTTATCTATTCGTCGACGTTCACAACTAGTTGGACTCTGTGCATCCACCACATTGAAAATTTTGCGTAAAGATCTTGGTCGACACCCATACAAGATCCAACTGATTCAAGAACTAAATCCACTTGACCATAATAAGGGTCGTTTGTTTGCTGATTGGGCCCTAGAGCAGCTTGAAGTTGATCCACTTTTTTATCGTTAAATTGTGTTTAGTGATGAAGCTCATTTCTGGTTGAACGGCTATGTAAACAAGCAAAATTGCCGTATTTGGAGTGAAAACAATCCTCAAGAAGTTTTGCAGGTTCCATTACATCCTGAAAAATGCTTTGTATGGTGTGCTTTACACGCTGGAGGCATCATCGGTCCATATTTCTTTAAAAGCGATGCTGGAGCTAATGTTGCAGTGAATGGTGCTCGTTGCAGATCGATGATTAATGATAATTTGTTACAAAATTTGAATGGTATCGACCCAGAAGTGTTTTGGTTCCTCATGCTGCTACCGTTACAATTGATGTATTGAAAGAAATATTTGGCGAAAACATTATTTCGAGAAATGGTCCAATTAATTGGCCTTCAAGATCATGTGATATAACTTCACTGGATTATTTTCTTTGGGGTTATGTCAAGTCATTGGTTTATGCTGATAAACCAGAAACAAAAGACGCTTTGGAAACCAACATAACTCGTGTTATTAATTAAATGAGGCCTGAATTACTCGAAAAAGTGGTCCAGAATTGGTCTGGTCAAATGCAGTTCCTCATAACTAGTTGTGGTAGACATATGCCGGAAATTATTTTCAAAACATAAATGTCATAAAATTATCTTCCAAACAAAAAAAAATTGGCTTCAATCTTAATTTAAATGTTTTTTTATTTCAATTGAATGTTCTATCACTCTAAAAAAACACCCGATATTACAGAACCCATAAACGGATAACATGTTTGGGTACTTCGCGTTCGAGTATTGCTTAGTCAAGGTAAAATTAATATAATAAAATTACACAAATTCGTATTCAGTTCACAAGCTCTTGGAAACAACTAGGAAACTGATCAATTGATAAAAGGAAAATAGCAATCGGAGTAATGCTGTAATATCAAATATTTTTCAATTTATTTCCACAGCATCCCTTCAATTTCTGTTATTCCATACCTACATTCTTTTAATTGCATTCATAGCAAAATTCGGTGCAAACTGGATCGTACTAAGCCAAATTAAAATGGACAAAGCACATATGCAGCTACAACGACGATATTTTCAACAAACTAGACCTTAAAAGCAGAAGATTGAATCTTCAAAGCAGTAACTCATCAGAAACTTTTAAAAGCACTTGACGATTATCAGCTTTACGAACTTTATTCTTGAAGTTTTCACCATATATATTATAAATTCTCATTATATCATTGCGTGGTTAGTCTTTCAATCCACTTTTCACCCAATTTCATCAAATTGAGGTGAATAAAATAAATGAAAATAGATTATTTCCATAATGTATCATTAACGGCAATTGTTTCGCCAACACAGTGGCTTTGTCCAGTTTACACCTTGAACCATCAAGTGAGGATGGAATCATTGAATTTCACCACAATTACTACATATCAAATACAAAATTCCTATCATTGTTATTTTCATACTTCAAAAATTGTGCTAACTTCAAAAGCAAATCTGTTGATTGAAGATCCATCACAATTTCCAAAACTTTTGGTGTCAATTGAATACTGTTCTAATTTTGTTGTATAAAATTCTATATGTTGAATTTAACGGAATTCTCACAATAGTAAAAAGAAACTCTTCTCAAAAACACTGGTCAAGAAGACCATTGAAACGCTTGGACATGAACAGAGAAGCAATATCTCTCACGTATGTCCTACCTCCGGACAAAACAATAAAAGGTGTTAATGATAACCTCGGACAATAAACTAAATAGAAGCCGCCCGATAATTGCCTACCACCAATAACCAATTGAATCTTTTTTTTCGGCGAGGTATTCATCTTCGCTTCTTCTGAATTCATGAATGAAAGATAGAAAAAAGCGCAGACTCGTTTTTACTCCATAACCGAGGCACTGGACGAACGTCTAGTTAACTGGTTTGTTTACGACTAGTTTTTAGACGAGACCTGCAGCTTTTTATGTTAAGTCCGGTAACGACCAGCAACATTGTGCGAATGAATTTGAATAATGATTGCGTGAAGTCAGGAGACGGTCTCAATAATGCGGGAAAAACAGTGGTGGTATTGACAGGATATACAATTTAAGAGCATGTGAACCATGTCAAATTTATAACAATGAGAAATATGATATTTCAGTCTTATTCTTATAGTTTATATCATTTTTGAAACATTGGTGAAAGAAAGACATTGAGCACACTGACAAAAAAATAACAAAAAGCCTCATTTAACAGTATCCTTACTTGAGGCTTCAGTTTTCTTCCTGAGTTTCCCAGATCTTCCGAACTAAGCTTATCTCCTGAAAAAGCTTTTATAGACTTTCTACGGAAATAAGAGAAAGATGCGCAGGATACGAATTTAATGTATTCTATCAGGTATGCAGATAGTGTTTATAAGGGCCAATGATTTTTTAATAAGAAGTAGGAGTCAGAAAATTTTATAGAAAACCATAATTCCGAAAATTTCAAAAATTCATACTCTAATAATAATACCTTAATAATAATAATATATCTGATGTTTTTTTAGAGTGATAGAACTTTCAATACGGATAACTGTAATTTGACAGAAGTTAGAAGCCATGTTGTGTTGACATTTCTGTTCAGTAAACATTGACAAATTATCATGGAAAGGCTCACGCAACAACGTTCACAAATTGTTTAAATTTATAGTCAAAATCAGTGTTCTATTCGCCAAACTTATAGAACACTTCGTGAAATTTATGGTTTAAATAATAGTCAATCAGAGCAGCTTCTTCGTCAAACTATCGATAGATTTCGGACAACATTTTCTCTACTCGATGCAACAACAACAACAAGACAAAGTACTGTACGTACAGAAGAAAATATCGCTGCTGTAAGTCATAGTGTTGATGATTATCTAGATTTGTCTATTCGTCGACGTTCACAACAAGTTGGACTCTGTGAATCCATCATATGGAATATTTTGCGTGAAGATCTTGGTCTACACCCATACAAAATCGTAAATTTGTGTTAGTGATGAAGCTCATTTCTGGTTGAACGGCTATGTAAAGAAGCAAAATTGCCGCATATGTAGTGAAACCAATCCTCAAGAAGTTCTGCAGGTTCCATTGCATCCTGAAAAATGCACTGTGTGGTGTGCTTTACACGCTGGAGGCATCATCGGTCCATATTACTTTAAAAACGATTCTGGAGCTAATGTTACAGTCAATGGTGCTCGTTACAGATCGATGATCAATGATTATTTGTTTCAAAGTTTTAATGGTATCAGCCCAAAAGTGTTTTGGGTCCAACAAGATGGTACTACACCTCATGCTGCCACCGTAACAATTGATTTATTGAAAGAAAGATTTGGCGATAACATTATTTCGAGAAATGTTCCAATTAATTGGCCTTCAAGATCATGCGACATAACACCACTGAATTATTTTCTTTGGGGTTATGTCAAGTCATTGGTTTATGCTGATAAACCAGAAACAAAAGACGCTTTGGAAGCCATTATATCTCGTGTTATTGATTAATTAAGGCTTGAATTACTGGAAAAAATGAAACCAAAATTGGGCGAATCCGGTTTCTCAGATCTAGTCGTGGCGGACATATGACGGAAATTATATTTAAAACATGAATGTCGTAAAATTATCTTTCATATAAAAGAAAATTGACTTCAATCGTAATTTAAATGTGTTTTATTTCAATTTAAAGTTATATCACTATAAAAAAAACACCCGATATGTAATATTAATATGCCGCATTTGCGGCTCAGAATATCCAAGAATGGTTGTTGAAAAGCCTATCCATCCTCAACGTGTCACTATTTGGTGCGGTTTTTCGCCTGGCGTTGTGATTGGACCTTACTTATTCGAAAATGAGGCTGGTACAACTGGTACGGTGAATGGATCAATGATTAATAATTTTTTACGGCTCGAATTGGGAGATATTGATGTAGACGACATTTATATTCAATAGAATGGCTATACAAGCAAAGAAACGCAGGTTTACAGATAATGTTCCCGGCCGTATTATTTCTCGAAAAGATATTCACAAAAGCCACTAAGATTTTGTGACTAAACACATTTAGACATTTTTTTGGGCCGCTTGGAAAATAAAGTCCATGCCAATGCTCCACAATCGATTCAAGAGCATAAAGAAGAAATTTGTGAAGTATTCGATGGCATACTGCCTCAAATGTGCTAATTGGTCATGGAGAATTTCATGAAAAAGATATGGTGCTGCAACCGCAGCCATGGCGGCCATTTGGCTGATGTCGATTTCCATTGTTAATGGCATATCTTTCTCTTTAAAATGAAATAAATATCCATTGAATTTTCTAAAAATATATTTTTCTAATATAAAAATGAAACCTCTTATTGGAAAACCCTTTGCAACACAATTTCAATATCATTAATTGGGAGTATGAGTTATGGTTATAGAAAGTTCTAGAAATCGAGACAGTGTAACATACATCTGTATAAAAATTCTTTACTCAAACAAACTCGACCAGGTTTTTTTGATCACAGAGGCAAATTTCAGACATGCGCACGCTTCAAACTGATTGGTTTTCGTCAGTGCTAGTGACTCCAAATCTGTCAAGTATCTATATTCGCTATACACAAGAAACAATAATACACTAGGGTCATCTAGAGTATGCCAAATACATACAAGACATACCTTTGTCAGTTATTTCAAGTATAGATCCGTAATCTCGATATTTTCACTTTACTAACACTAAAAAAACTTTCCTGATGCTAAAATCAGACCATAATTTGCCATAATGCTAATAATTAGCATATTCATATTCAACTTAATTAACTCGGCTTAAAGTCTCTGTGTATAGCAGATGTAGATACTTGACAGATTTGGAGTCACTAGCATACATTGTGCACTGACGAAAACCAATCAGTTTGAAACGTGCGCATGTCTGCAATTTTCCTCTGTGATCAACAAAACCTTGTCGAGTTTGTTTGAATATAAAATTGTTATACAGATGTATGTTACACTGTCTCGATTTCTAGAACTTTCTATTATCATAGCTCATACTCCTAATTAATGATTTTTGGTACAAATCAGCCGAGTTAATTTATTTGAACAATTTCAATCTCAGAGATAGATCGGAATATTTGAGGAGGAGAAAAAGAAGAGAGCCGCGTTCGAAGTGCGAACAACTACCAAACTCGTCCCATTAATCCCATTCGAGGAGCCCGTGCCGTTTATCGCAAAAATAACATTACGCCGATATTCCGTTTAGTTTTTTCATCGATCCGTTTTGAAGAAAGGTGGAAATTAGTCAACTTCGGCCGCATAATTAATAACTTCTTATACAAAATGCAGTTCAACAAGTCGGGATAAACGCATGAGATCTACGTGATCGTTCGAGATAATCAGTTTATTTACTGGCCAGAGTGGTTCCCCGTTAAGCTCTTTTAATTACCATCTAGAAAATGCCTAACTTTCGTGTTTTTATTGCGTTATTAACTTTTGCGGCCTCTGTTCTCTGCTCTTCGGCAGAAGCAGCGGTGGAAGGTGAAATTGCGTGTGACTTTTAGTCGAGTTATAATGTTTCAGACATCAAACCGGGGCGCTCTGTACAGAGGCGTTCCTGGAAGGTGCGGAAGATGGCTACTATTCATTCGCGAAAGGAGAGTTCAAGATGTTTTTTCTTGGATACAGCCAGGACCGACTTTACAAACATTTGAATTTAAATATAGATTTCTTCTATTCAATCATCATCATCATATTCCAGAGGCTAGGCCTTATGTCTGCAGCCATTGATTTTTGTCACTCGCGCATCTTTTCATGACAGAAGGATTGAAAATTGGACCTTTCTTTGATGTCCTTGAACCAATTGATTCCTATGGTTCTATCGATCTTCTCCCTATTGTTCCTTCAAAAATGTTGAAGATAAATTGATTGTGGCGAGCTAAATCGCCTACAAGCTTCGTTTATATTATTTCTAACAGTATGCTTTCGTTGGTTCTTTTGTCTATCCTGTTGTTTTATATTCTAGTCACTAACACATAAAATTACAAGTGCACATACATTCTGTCAAGAAAGTACCGGGAATTATCGATTTAAATCTGGCGGGGCAATGAGGCAGGTAACCTAGGTTGGTACCACTGTCCTTAATTACTGTGCCAAGCTTGAGCGGGATCTGTCAACTAGTGTGTTTGCAACAGCTGATTAAGTCAGTCGATGTCAGAGTGCGTGCCGATTTTTACTATGGGTGATTACGTTGAGCAAAGAATTTGTTTAAATTTTTGTGTTGCAAATGAATTTTCGTGTGCCGATGCATTGAAAATATTGCAGAAGGCCTTTGGTGATAATGCTCTATCAAAAACTCGTGCATATCAGTGGTACAGAGCCTTCGTCCGGACGCCCATCGAAGATAACGTCGAAGATAACGTCGATAAAATTAAGGAAAGGGTGCTGGAAAACCCTCGTACCAGCTTGAGAGAGATAGCACATGATCTTAAGATATCCCACGAGTCCGCACGTACGATTTTGATTGATATTTTGGGCATGAGAAAGGTGGCCGTACGACTCTTACCGAAAGACCTGAATTTTCTTCAAAAACGTCATCGCGAACAGGTTGCTTCAGACATGCTGGATCGCTGTAATTCCGATTCTACATTCATGGAACGCATTATAACTGGTGATGAGACCTAGGTTTACGAGTACGATATGCAAACAAGCCAGCAATCATAGAAATGGGTGGCAAAAAATGAGCCGAAACCAAAAAAACCACGCCAAAGCCGCTCGAAAATGAAGGTGATGCACATTGTTTTCTTCGATATCCGTGGCGTGGTGCACTACAAATTCGTTCCAGAGGGTCAGACGGTAAACAAGGAGTATTACCTAGGCGTTATGAAACGTTTGCGTGAGTGTATCCGTAAGAAGCGGCCAAATTTGTGGGCGAACAATTCATGGATTTTGCATGACGATAACTCGCCTTCTCACCGAGCTACGATTGTGACTGACTTTCTCGCCAAAAACTCAACAAACGTGCTTCAGCAACCACCGTATTTGCCGGATTTGGCTCCCTGCGACTTTTTCCTCTTCCCAAAACTAAAATTGACCCTTCGTGGCACCCGTTTTGAGTCGATTGAAGCCATAAAACAAAATTCGGCGCGAGAGCTAAAGTCCATCCCGGAAAGCGCCTATAAAAAATGTTTCGATAATTGGAAGTGCCGTTGGCATAGATGTATTGGAGCAAATGGAGCCTATTTTGAAGGCGACCCAATAAATTCCCGGTACTTTCTTGACAGAGTAGTATATTGAATATAACGTTGAAGGACGGCAGTTTTCAGATATTGAACTTGTGTTTATGTCTTCTTTTAAAGATTTTTTTGTGGAAGCTTAGTTCAATATAATAGTTTCAGTTTAGTCTGCTTTAAGTCAGATTTGTTGAATTGAAGATATTGTCATGGATTTCATGTAATCAAACCCTTTACATTAAATGATATGATTAAAATGATAATATGATTAATTTAGAAGATTCCTACTGACATACAATAATGAGTGAGAAACATCCTATCATTTAATATAAGATTGTTCGGAAAGGAATTTGTTTTTCTCCGATTTAATTGAATTTTTTCGAACCGTAATATCACACTTAAGCAGCATAATTATTTTATTTTTTGAGAGCTGACATAGCAAGGATTGTGTGGAAAAGTTCAATTAATTCTACGTAGTAGTTTTTGGTTGGTGCTCTTTAAATATCGAGAGCAATAAGCAGCATTTGCGTCATGTTTTACCTTTTTACTATAGAAAATGTAAAAAAAGTGTTTAAGCCAGAAAAAAATTAACTTATGTTAACAGTGTGCTAGTGTCAGAACTGGTTTTCAAAATTTCGAACTGGCAATTTTGATTTCGAAGATGCATCACCTTTCGGAAGGCCAGATGAAGCTGATAAAGACATGACAAAGGCTTTAGTTGATGCAAATAGGCGAATAACAACACGTGAGATCGGCGAAAGGTTAATTTTATCGAATTAAACTGTTTATGGCCACTTAAAAGGCCTGGGTTTAACCTCGAAGCTTGACATATGGGTCCCCCATATTCTCATGCAGAGAAATTTGTGCCGTCGCGTTTTCGTCTGTGATGCGCTTCTCAAACGTCACGAAAATGATTCTTTTTGAAACGCATCATTACTGGGGTAGAAGAATGGGTTGTATATAACAATATCAAACGCAGGAGATCATGCAGCAAACAACACAAAATATGCTGAAAGCATTTCGAAAGGCAATATCCATCAAAAAAATGTGATGCTGGCTGTTTGGTGGTATTTTGAAGCAATCGTTTTTTTAGCTTTTACTGGATAATTCTACTGTCATCAGCTGAACAAACTGAATGATGCACTTCAACAGAAAAGGCCAGAATTAATCAACAGAAAAGGTGTAGTGTTCCACCAAGATAATGTGGATTATTATTTGTTTCGGTTATTGCAAAATTCTTTGGACGGTAAAACCTTCACTTCAAATGAAAAGGTCAAAAATCACCTGGATCAGTATTTGCCATCGAAGACCAAAAATGCTATGAGCGTGAAACCATGTTGTTACCAAAGAATGAAAGATGGCAAAGGTTTTGGACCCGATGGTCAATATATAATTCAATAAAATATTGATTCATTATACGAAAATTTTCTTTCATTTTCCCAAAATAAAAACGAAATTTCTTTCCGAACAACCCAAGAGGTTGATGATTATTAATCATAAATTCTTCATATTTCATTGAAATGAAATTAACTTAGATAAAACTCAAAAGAACAATGCGAACTAAAATTCTCATAAATAGAACCTTTGGACAAGAAGCCATTCGTAGAGAACAAATTTTTTCAACGAAAAACACAATTTTACAAGAAATCTTCGAAGAAAATAGAGAAAAGGAATATTAAATTTGCATAAAATATTACTGAGAAAAACAATTCGAAGCCGAAATTTGTAAAATAGGGAAAAACACAAAACTCTCAAGTATTTTCAACATTTTTTCTGAAAAAAAATTCATTTAGTTGAGCATTTGGAATTAATAATTTGATCATGTAAAATGTTATTGGTAACAGTGATCAGGCTTCCAATTTTAAATCCAAACAAAAATCACAAAAAGGTTCACTTAAAACTAGAAATGTCGACCAACCTCAGTCTCCGAAGAATTTCAGGAAAGATTTTTGTTATCTCATGAGATAAAGATGTACAAATTATTTTAATCAATCAAAAAACATTCGATCAAATTGCATATAATAATTTTTAGGACTAGTTATGAAAATTTGACATGCAAATACATGAAGGAAGAACATTGTTGAAGTTCGATACATGAAAATTTTCATAAAAGGTTACAAAAATTGATTTGAACTTGTAGAAATGTATTTAATTATGTTTGATGTAATTTTTTTAATTATAATTATCATGTTTAAACCGTCGAATTGAGTAGAAATTTGAATTAACTGAGACACTAGCATTACCAGTAAAATATTGGATAGGAAAAACATATTCATCTTGGATCTAAAGAAAACTTTCGCACTAAAATATGAGCAAAAAACCCTAAAGAGAAATCTGGTAGTAGAAATTCGCGGATATCATTTGAAATCCATTCCAGAGGATGAAAATTTTAATGAGGCAGATAGAATCTACGACAATTTCATAATTCAAGGAGCAAATGTGCTCTGTTTTCAAATAAAGGCATATGGGAAGATGGAAAAAAATTATAAATTATATCTATAAATTATCAATTATTTTGAAATTAAAAAATCTCAAAAATTAAAAACAAAGACATGGATATATATAACTCAGATACAAGGGGTGGGTCATTCAGAACATGCATTTCGGATCGGCTATAAATTAAAAAGAGGAAGAACCTTATTTTGGAATACTTGAATAGATGAAGGTAAATGATCGTTCTCAATAAAAACTTGGACTATCCGTATCCAGATCATCTAATAGCTAAAGGATCATTATGTTAAATTTTCAACGACTAGGAAATATTTCCTAAAAAACTGAAAATTGCAGTTGTAACATCGGTGTTCAAGGAGGGAAGTTCCTTAGATTGTTCAAATTATAGACCAATTTCCATCTTGCCGGCATTGTTTAAAATTTTTGAATCAATACTGAAAAATCGTCTGTGGGTTACTCCGAGCAGTAGTCCCCTCTTCATTATTCTCATCACGGCTTCAGACAAAAAAATCAGCAATTACAGCAATGTTTGATATACTGGAAACAGGTTTAGAAACATTTGTAACCGTGAAGATGCAGAGTTGATGTGTGAGGGTATGAGCAAGGCGTTCGAAATCTTGCTGAACAAGCTCTTTCATTATGGCGTAAGAGGAAAGGTCTTAAATATCTTCAGATCCTATTCGAAAAACAGATTTCAGGTAGTAAATTAGAATGATGTCGTCACTGAACTGAAGAAGATCAGGATTGGGGTGCCACAGGTGTCAATCCTGGGACCTATTTTTTTCATAGTTTTCATAAATGATATGAACACAAACCTGAAGTAAGATGAAACACGTGTACTTATGCGATGATGGCGCTTTCTTGAACAGATCACGAAATGATTGTAATCTGGAAGTTAGATCGAGGGTATCAGTCAAGGATGCGCAAAACTGGTTTCGAGCAAACGCTCTTTAACTCAATGCTGGGAAAACACACAGTTTACTGTTTACTAATAGCGAACATAACAACAAATCTCTTTCTTACCTAGGAGTAACTTTCCAGTCCTCACTATGCTGGAAAGAACACATTGATGAACTGAATCGGAAAGTAGCAACTTGCATCTACTTAATAAGCAGAATAAGAAAAATATATAATATGGAAACAGCTAAACCTCCATATTATTCCTCTTTCATTATGTATAGAATCGTTGTTTGGGGGCACAGTAGTGTTGCTGAGAAGATCGTTCTGAAACAAAAACAAGCCATAAGAGTCTTATACGGAATGAAATTAACACATAGCTGTCGAGAGGTTTTCAAAAGAGAGGGCATACATACCAGCGTTTTCGTCTTCATACTCACCTGTTGGAAGGATGTTCATCAACATCAATACAAATTTCTTACAAACTCCCACTTCCACGGTTAATACACCAGGGAAAGAAATGTTCACGCTTCCATATTTAAAACACAAAAGGTTTAAATTACACTTGCCTGAAGTTATATAATAAACTACCTGGATGTGTGAAGAAATTGAGTGCAGTTGGGTTTCACAAAAAAGTTAAAGATATTTTATTGACGTAAAAATCATTTGTTACTATTTTATTATATTATCTTGAAATCTTGATGACAAACAAAAAACATAATTTTGATTAATGTTTAACGATTTTTCATGAGGGAAATAAAGGCTTGAAGCTGAATTTCTCAAAATGTTTTGAAATGAACAGATCAAGGAATTCCGGAGGTTTACTGAATGACTAGACAAAGTTATCGAGTTCACCCCTATTGAGTCTTTTCTGGTTTTAATCGGTGGGTTTTCCAAAACTATTGAATACTTTATTGTACCCATTTCTCAGAACTGAATACATTTAAATATTGTGTGTAATAAAATTTGTTACAAGTGTTTTGAAAGCATTAGAAGATAGAAGATACAATGTAGCGAAACGCGCCATGTATAATAATAAATAGAATTTAAATCAAACCATGTATCTTCATTATTTTATTATATATAATTTGAATAATTTTCAATTATTCAAATAAATACAAAATCATATTATTATTAAGCGCATCAAATTCAATTGCAATTGGAGCCCACATATGAATGATAATATGTCAGACGAAAAAAAAAGTTATGAGTTTTACTTTGGTTTTAAAAAACTTTTCTTCCATTCAAAATATTCCATATTTTATATAAATTCCAAAGTATATCATTTTCATTTAAAACCTTCCATTTCCTAACTCTATGAGAATAATATTTCTTGAAACCTTCCTGAGCCTATTGATACCGAATATGCTGAACTCATACCCCGCAAAACGAGATAACAATACAACCCTTTGATTAGACAGATTTCAACTCGTTGAATAGGGTTGAGATATTGAGATATCAAACGTGAGTCGCAGGTTTTCGATCGAAAATCCAATCAGATACTGCTGAATTTATGTATGCCCTTACAACGTAGGGGTAGATCCAATTAAGGCATTATAGAGAGTTGCCCTATTGTCTCTGATTTTATCGGTCATGATCAATAGGACGAGCGAATGCAGAACATGATTTCATTTTGTTGGAACAAATTCAAGTCAGGTAAGACATTGCATTCGTGATTTTCTGAAGGAATTATTGCTGTAGTTCGTTATCTGATGTTCATTGATCTCAAAGTTGTGTTAGATTTTGGATTTTATCAGCTGAGGTATCGAGAGAATCTATAAAAAATTTCCTTAGGGTATACACAGATATTGACATCTTCTACCTATGTAAATTTACTAGTTGTTTCAAAGGACTTTCACATTAATTTTAATCACAAAGACTTGCCAGTAGATTCTTATTATTTATCGAAATATATTCAATTCTTATTCTAAATATTCCACAGTGTCTTAATAATATGAGGAAATATAAACGCAAATTATGAACATATGAAATATATACTATTCACACATTTGGAATACAATGTATTCGGAAGACAGTAGTTTGTAAATATACGAATGTAGTTTTTAAACACAATCTAAAGGAGCGAAACAGGATGTTAAATAAGGCAGTTTTGAAAAAGATTCCTCAATGCAAACTCAATAGGTTTGGCTACTCGTAACTCAATATACAAAATGATTCAAAACTCCCGGCGAGAAATTAAGGGACGTATTCTTGATAAAAGAATTTTTTGCCGCTGAGGCTTCGTTTCCGAGTTATTAGACTTTAAGGTTTCTTCAGGCGACCAATTTAATTCCATAAATCACAATAAGCCTAGAAATAAATAAGTGAGTTGACTGTCATCTGGTCATAGAACAAAATTTGTGTGCCAATTTAAAAGTTGCCTTGTTGGTTTAGTTTGTTTTTGTTAGACATGCAGTTTTCTACCCAGGAATATGCAGATATTATTTTTGTTTACGGTTTTTGTGATGACAACGCATTGAGAGCTTGTCGGGAGTACAACAGAAGATATCCTAATAGACGACAACCATCTCGCCGGATGTTTTCCGACGCTTATCAAAGGTTGCGTTTGAAATTGGCAATTCCCCTATTGGTGCTGGTGGTGCTATCCGAAATAATTATTATAATGCTAAGAGGGCGGAGAAGAAGTGATAGATTGTGTGCTGGATAATCTGGAAATTAGTTCAAGACCCATTGTTGACCGTCATAATGTTTCCAAAGTTTAGCTTGGAGAACATTAAAAACTGAAATTTGACATTCATTTCATAGACAAAAAGTACACAAGTTACACCCAGGAGATCACATGCAGAGACTCGCCTTTGTCAACGGCTTCTTCGGCAACATGATCAAAATGACAAATTCTTCAGAGAGACGCTTTGGTCGGTCGAAGCTACTTTTACTCAGGATAGCATAAATGATTGCCACAATGAACATATCTGGTCTCTAGAAAATCCTCACGCTTTTAAGAAAAGAGGCTTTCGATGATGATTCTCCGTTAAGAGGCTGGGTGTTTAACGAGCAATTACTTCCATTTCATTTCTTTCTTAATCACTTGAATGCCGATGCGTTCTTGAAATTTTTAGAAAACGATCACGCAAATTTGCTAGATTTTCCTAATGATTTTATATATAATCGTTTATATCAGCACGACACTGCTTGTTCGACGAAATAATGTTGCCTGGATAAACCAAACCTAAAATTATGGGTTGGTCGTCATGATCAAATGGTATGGCCTGCAAGATCACCTGACTTGAATACTTAGGATTATCCTGAATGGGGTCATTCAAAACAACAAGTTTATGCAGGGTAAATTAATAATCAAGATCTCCTAATGAAACGAATTATAAATGAAGTCCAATCCACACCATGCTGATGGTGGTGTTTATGAACATTTGATACAATTATTTTTGCATTTTATATATTATGTATTAAAGTTTGAAGTTGATGATATGCAGAAATGTCGAAATTCATTATCTTGGAAACAAAGCCATATCCAAAAATATTATTTTTCATTTTTTATCAAGACTATCAGCCTGTTGACGTTCCTTAATTTTTCGCTTCGAGTTTTCAGTCAATCTGTATTACTAAAAAAGTTTATTCAATACTTAACGACACTATATAGTGTATGGATTGAACTGGTTGAGGTATAATCATTTCTTTATACGAGGATGTATTTTCCTACACGCGTCTCATGAATGAAGAAAATATTGCGATACAATTTGTTATTTTTTATGCCAAGGATTTAAGAATGGATTAACGTTTAATTGGGTGTTTTTTTAGAGCGATGAAATTTTAAATTGAAATAAAACACATTTAAATTAACATTGAAGCCAAATTTTTTTTTATTTGAAGGATAATTTTATGACATTTATGTTTTGAAAATAATTTCCGGCATACGTCCACCACGACTAGCTCTAAAGAACCGCATTCGACCAGACCAATTTTGGACCACCTTTTCGAGTAATTCGGCCTTATTTTATCAATAACACGAGTTATGTTAGCTTCCAAAGCGTCTATTGTTTCTGGTTTATCAGCATATAACAATGACTTGACATAACTTCAAAGAAAATAATTCAGTGGAGTTATATCGCATGATCTTGGAGGCCAATTAATTGGACCATTTCTCGAAATAATGTTATCGCCAAATCTTTCTTTCAATAAATCTATTGTTACGGTGGCAGCATGAGGTGTAGCACCATCTTGTTGGATTCAATTTTAGAAACAAATAATCATTGATCATCGATCTGTAACGAGCAACATTAACTGTAACATTATCTATATACAATGCATTTTTCAGGATGCAATGGAACCTGCAGAATTTCTTGAGGATTGTTTTCACTTCATATTTTGCTTGTTTACTTAGCTGTTCAACCAAAAATGAGCTTCATCACTTAAAACAATTTTACGATAAAAAGGTGGATCAACTTTAAGCTGTTCTAGAGCCCAATCAGTAAACAAACGACGCTTATTATGTTCAAGTGGCTTTAATTCTTGAACCAGTTGGATCTTGTATGGGTGTAGACCAAGAACTTTACGCAAAATTTTCCATGTGGTGGATGCACATGGTCCAACTTGTTGTGAACGTCGACGAATAGACATATCTGGATCATTATTAATACTATGACTTACAGCAGCGATATTTTCTTTTGTACGGACATTTCTTTGTCTTGTTGTTGTTGTTGCATCGAGTAGAGAAAGTGTTGTCCGTAATCTATCGATAGTTCGACGGATAAGCTACTCTGGTGGACGATTATGTAAGCCATAAATTTCACGAAGTACTCTATAATTTTGGCGAATAGAACACTGATTTTGAAAATAAATTTCTACCATTTGGAAACGTTGTTACGACGTGAGTCTTTTCATGATAATTTGTCAATGCTTACTGAACAGAAATGTCAAAACAACATGGCTTCTATCTTCTGTCAAGTCACAGTTATTCCTATCGAAAGTTCTATCACTCTAAAAAAAACACTCGATACTTGAATAGCGAAATCAAAATATGAAACCAGTTTTTCCCTCTCTGCTCTACTTTTTTGAATACAACCACTTATCTATATATGCCTTTCCTATCAATACTTACTCCAGTATGGGTGTTCAATTATTTTAAGCAGTATGATCAAGGTTTTCCGTTTACTCTGGGACTGCTATATAACCCTTGCTATAAATGGTCTTTCAATGAGAACGCCCCATTTTCAAATTAACATTACTCACGTATGGCAGCCATTGCTTATTTGTGGCATTGACAGTTGTATTTGTCAATGTCTACCATTTAAGAATGGAAAGGTACACACTTCAACAACGTTTACAAATGATCCAAATTCATTATGAAAAATCACGATGTATTACCCTAACCTTACGTGTTCTATCATTTTTGGTCGTTATAATCGTCCGGATAAAAGAATAATTGAACGTTTAGTGAAGAAGTTTGAAACAAATTTTTCATTACATGATATTACAGTGCCAGTGAGACAAAGAAATGCAAGAAGTGAAGAGAATATTGCTGCCGTTAGTGAAAGTACGATAGTATCGATATCTCGACGTTGACAAGAACCAGGCATCTCCCAGACGACTTTGTGGTGAATTTCATGCAAGGTCTTGGTTTACATCCATACAAAATTATTTTAACCCAAGCTTCGTGTATTCAGTAATTGGTGCTCAAAAAAAATTGGAAGTGATGCAGATTTTCATATGAAAATCATTCTCAGCAATTTAACTCCATTGGACTTCTTTCTTTGGGGTTACATTAAGTCAATGATTTAAAGCAATCATCCAGCAAATTTAGACGATTTACAGATCAATATTAAACGAGTAATTGCTAACATACGACCTGTTTTATGTAAGAGATTCATTGAAAATTGAGTTCAACGACTTCGTTACTGCCAGCGTTTCCGTATAATGAAATAAAAAATGGGGCGCTGTTAATGAAAGACCCTTCACGTCTAACCACAAAATATCCCAAATATACCCTCTTTGCAGGCGGAGCTGAAATGAAATGGTATGAAACACTAGTTAAACAACTATTTTAAAGGTTAATGAGGAGATATATTTTTAACCAATCCTTTATCAATTTATTTTATATCTGTCATTTAGTTATGTAACGAGTCTTCCAAGGGGGACTTCCAAACTTTGACAGTGGATAAGGGCTATACTGTTTAAGCTACGTTTGTGGAATTGGCATTTATTCAGTCTGTTTTGCCAAATCACTATAGACAGATGTAGCATTCAACAACACTTGCAAATGATATTTTACATTTTACACTTAGCATGATCGTCCTACCTAGAGGATTATTCACAGTGTGATGGATAAATTTGAGTTCACTGGCTCAGTAAACAATAAACGGACACGGTACGTCGACAAAACGCAAGATCTGTCGAAAACATTGTCCTATGAAATTTGATCAATTCAATTGTAATTTATATGGTAAGTGTCTCTTTCATTATTCTTGAAACCGAGATAGATTCAGAATTTTTTTCTCTATACAGATTACGAAAATCATTCGCGGAGTATAGGATTTATAATGCATAAACAAGCGAAGTTGTTATGTCAGTCGTTCAACTGGAATGCTCTTTGTATATTTCCCTACTTTTTCCGACTGCACAGTATGGAAGAGAAATCATCGCTTCTCATCGGCACGTTGACACATTCAGATCCACGTCCAAATGTTGATTACATAGGTCCATGACGATGATGGAAAGACAAAAGAAAATAGTTCTTTCTTGAAAAATGTACTTTGCACTGACCAGTCATCATTTTATTCGAAAAAGAAACTGAATCCGTCCGTTGTACGATATTGGTCCCGAGAGAATCAGCACCGGAGTATTTCCATCAATACTCCGTATCCTAAAATGTTTGGACAGGCATTTCAGGAGATTTTATACTTAGTCTCTTTTTTATCGATGGAAACATAATCGCTGCCAAATATTCAGAGTTTTTACAATCTCCAATTATTTCGACAGTTCCTCAACTTCTTATAAATTTTGAGGACATCTGAAAGAATCTACCTTTGGACATTACTTCGGCAGAGCATCCAATTTTCATTAATTAAGTTGGAAAATCATTCAATTTTGCGGCAATATTGAGCCAAATTAACTCAAAAATATGAGATTTCCTCTGTATAATAGATTTGGCTATTGTTTAGCCTCAGTAAGGTAGATTATTTAAACCCTTAATACATTGAATTTGCGAGCTTCTGTTCCGAGGTCAATGATTTTCCTATAATTTGCAGAAATTATTTTATTAAAATTCATTTTATGTTCGCGGAGTTTATTTTATTTTCGAAGTTATTATTGTAGAAAATTGAAACATGCTAAGGTATGTGGTAATAGCCTCTCAACCAGTAAGACACCCTCGCTCTAACATGTTCGTTCTGACGTGTTGAGACCGAGTTAAGCTTACGGCAGAATGATGTGCAGTGCGAAAGAGTACAGAAAGATTCCAGCCATCCAGTTGAATTCCATTCATAACGTAGAATGAAGTTATTCTTGAAATCGAATATATACTCTCAGGATTAGATGTAATTTTAACCACTTCGAGTTGTAAGAAAATTTTCAGTAATGTGCCATAAAACCACTCTAGAGCTCTTATCTTCTTGTCAATTATTATATTTATATTTTAAACTGTCGATAAAAAAAAGTGAAACACTTTTCAGTTAGCAAGTTCCTTAGGCTTGAAAACATCAGACTGCATGAATCAGCTGCTACAACAGATTTTGTCCGCCATTGGCACCAAAATTTCAAATAATTTAATAGCTACACTTGAGTCTAATTTTGATCAGAAGCTGAAAGCGCCATAGAAACGGACCTCTAGATCAATCGATATGTGTTATTACGCTTTTAACACTAAATAATACTTTCAACGATGAATAAATCGCTATCAATCACTTCTAGTGTCGAAATCATCACTACTCCTTCTATTTATTATTAGATTAGGGTCCAAACACATAATCAATTGAAGATTACATGGGTACACCAAATAAGTTGACGTTGTGAAATTATGATGGGTGGCTTATAAATCTTTAACATCTGTCAGATATTCTATGATAATGATAGAGAATCGGAGGTGCAAGGAACAACACCTATAAAGGGGTGTTTAATTGTTTCGGTTACGTAATGATAGTTCGTGGCTTACCTTATATGTCTTGAAGTTTTCAGCCGGATATGCAGTTGGGTATTCACTGACAAAACATATGTTGCTTTACGATTAAATATAATTTGATGGTCTGTAGGTTCAAAGTATTTCCGAAATGGTAGTTAATCGAATATTTGATATGGAAAACGATTCCATTGATTGAATGGACTATTATTTGGTCACGTGTTTGAATAGAAAGTGCCCGAATTATAGGTCACAGAGTTAATCGAGAGGATAAACTGACAGTTGCCTGGGACCAATGAGAATCTCCTTTGCCTTGCATTTCCAAATAGCAAAACATCAATCAAATGGAAAATCGGAATATTCTAAAAATCTTCAAAAACTGATTGATATTTACTCATTCAATTTAATTTTTACAGAACACCACACATTGTTAGGAGTAAAGAGTAAAAAGGCATAAAGCATTGACGTGAGGTCAGGAGCTTTTGCAAACTAGTTCATATCACCCATAATTCACACAGAATAATATTTTTCATCTACTAATTATAAAATTTTCACAACATTTTGTATTAGCCTTCTTGTCATTATTCTACATGTAATGATAAATTTAAATTTAATTGTAGAACTGTTCTTATGGTTTCTTTAGCGCTCAATGCTACTCCACTACTCCACAATTTGTCTTTGTTTTGATTCTTCTAATCTTACGATTTCCATGGAATTCTGCTAGAAAATCGTTACTATTATCGTTCTGAACTCCAAATTGCAGAGCACTTGGACTTGTAGTATGGAAAACACTCCTGAAAATAAGATGAAATTTTACATGTGAATGACTGCAAAACAATAAAACTGATGTTGCCCATCGTGAATTCTTCCAGTTAGGTTACTGGTCAACCATCTAACTACTCAGCAGTCTCCACAATCTGCCCAAGGAGCAGACACTGTGATAATGATATGCCTTATCATCGCGCATTAGTAAGAACCACTCAGAAGAGTTGAAACCACCAAGCTTACAGTTTCGGTTTCAGCCCGAAAATCTACACCGTGACTGGTAGCAGCGAAGTACTATCCAACCTTTACTGGCTCTGCAGTGGCAGTACCCGAGTTGTTTTGTGACACAACTCACTCGCCGATGGGGCTTTTTATCTACCTACCTGAACGGACTCCCATGAACCAATATAATCTCAAGATTTAATGCCTCAATTGATCCTGGTACGAGCACGTCAATCCGGCCTGTACGTCAAGACCCACATACCCTTGTTAAGTCTTTCAATTGATCCTGGCTTCAAGCACTAGACGTATCATCGAGATCCACAAACCCCAGAAACGTCTCGCAATCGATTCTGGTTCAGGACGAGGCTGGTCGAACCATCAAGTCTCGCCAAACTCTGAAGCGTTTCTAGAGATATCCTGAACATATGTTTCTGCAAACAGATGAAATACCCTTCTAGTCTAAAATGCGAACTTTTAACCCCTGCCCCCTCGAGTCCAAAACCAATTGGGTGGGCAGTTCGTACGAATACTTCCCAAGGACCTCCAACATACCGAGGTAACGCAGTATGCTGCATAACGCATTCGGCCATTGGACAGAAAAATCCGGAGGTTTACTGAAATAGGGTAGAGTACATTATTTTTAAGTTTGAAGCCCTGTGCTGCGACAGATACCTTTGTCACTGAGTTGAATAACGCAGCTCAGCCCTCCATTTCAACTTTACGGTGAAACTAGGGCCCCATTCAGTTGAACTACCACCAGACGAATCCAGTGACTGGCTCGAGTGATATTGCTTTAGACATCAAGACTTAATCTTTCATTTCACTGGAATGAAACTAGGATCTTTTGAGACAAGCACTCTCAGCACGTCAACCTACACTGTCATGGGGGACGAACTGATGTTTCCCAAAATATCCCTTTTTGCTTCAAATCACAGAATTCTTACGGAATTTTGCAAGTATAAGCGCGTAATTATTCTAGTTTTGAACGCTGAATTTCATATCCATCGATTTCGTAATTGAGAAAATATTGAATGAAATGTGAAATTGAAATAAAACACATTTAAATTAAGATTGAAACCAAATTTTTCTTTAATCGAAAGATAATTTTATGACACATATGTTTTGAAAATAATTTCCGGCATATTATTATTATTATTATTTAATATAGCTAAGAGAAGAGGCAAATGCCTATACATCTCAGAAACATACAAAAACAAAAAAGAACATTGTCGGTGTACGACGTACAAGAACCCAATAAAGAAAAGCAACACAACAATGACAAGGCAAAAACAATAATGAATGATAATCACGGTCCAGTTGTTAAGTGATGGTCAAGCCGATTTTTGAAAGCGTTCACTGACGGGGCACATACCACTTCACCAGGAAGGGCGTTCCAAGCGTGGAACACACGGTTAGAAAAGAAATGTTCACGAACCGTACACTTGAAAATTTCGTGGTATAGTTTAAGACGGTGACCACGGAGGCCCGCCCGATCCAGCACAAACAGACCACTCACGTCACTTCCGAAAAGCCCATGAAGGGCTCGATAAGTTACGATGAGATCACCTCGCGCACGACGGTCCGGAAAAGATGGTAGACCAAACAACCTGAGTCTCTCCTCGTACGTTGGACGTGTGACACCAAACGGAATCCTGGTAGCCCTACGCTGGACCGACTCCAAGGCTTCACGATCTCGAACGAGCACAGGCGCCCAGGCAGGACCAGCATACTCCAGAATAGGTCGAATGTAGGTCGTGTAGAGTAATTTGCAGGTTTCAACTGAGCATCGAGGAAATGTTCGCCTAATGAGGTATATGAGCTTGTTTGCTCTGCTTACTACACCATTTATATGTTGGGACCAACTGAGGTCGTCAGAAACCACAACTCCAAGATCGCTATGGGAACGTGTAACGCGAACCATGTGCCCATCAATGAAGTAATCATGCCCGGGGTTTCCTCTTCCCAAATGCATGACAACACACTTCCCAACATTCAACGGCAAGAGCCACCTATTGGACCACTCGAATATCCGATCCAAATCCTGCTGCAAACCAACACTTGAGGAGACGTCGGCAAAGATCTTAATGTCATCAGCATATGAAGAGTGACGGCAGACCAAACCCGTCGGAAGATCAGCCACGTAGGCCAGGAAAAGGACCGGACCAAGGACAGACCCCTGGGGAACACCACTACCAACCGCAAATTCCCGAGAAGCAACGTCAGCCACCCTCACCTGAAACCGGCGATCCCGCAGAAACGACTCAATCCACCGAAGCAGTCCACCCCTGACACCAAAATGTTCGAGCTTGTAAAGGAGCCTTCTGTGCGGCACACGATCGAATGCACGCGAGAAGTCCAAGTACACAACATCCATCGGAATGCCCCGATCAACCGACTTAGTCCACTCGTTCAAACACTCTAGCAAGGCCGTTATAACCGACCTTCCCGGAAGAAAACCATGCTGATCGCTCGGAATAACGTTATTGTGCTGAAAAAATGACAGGAGTCTCGAACTGACCAATCTCTCAGCGATCTTGCCAACGATCGGAAGCAGGCTTATAGGCCTATAATTAGAAGGATCAAGCTTGTCCCCTTTCTTATAAACTGGAGTCACTTTAGCACATTTCCATAATGAAGGCAGCTCCATGGATTCAAAAGACATATTTAGTAGTCTGGTAATGGGATCTGTTAAAGACTCAGCACAGTTTTTAAGAATGCTTCCCGAGATGTTGTCAGCACCTGGCGCGGACGTGGGGTCAAGTGATCTCAGGATATCACCAACCTCCGTCGAAACAAAGCTGACACGATCCAATGTCTGGTTGCATCTTGGTGTCTTCACTGCTGGAATCGGACCATCCTGCTCTGATGTGAACGAAGAAGCAAAAGAATTAGCAAAGGACTCTGCACATTGCAGGAAATCAGCGCTAATCTCGCCATCTGGGTTTCGTACATGAGGTGTTGAAACTTTTGAATTGAGCTTTGATCGCACATATTTATAGAACTGCTTCCGGTTTCCTGAGCCAGCCAACTTGGTCTCGAAATTGTCCTTTGCCACCTTGATGGATGCTGACAGCCTGTTCGAATAGCGTCTATGGTTTTCGTAATTGGACCGCGATCTATTACGTAGGTATCTCTGCCACAGACCTCTCTTGTAGCGGATCCGGTTGATCACTTCATCGCTCAGCCATGGTTTGGTAGGTATCCTTCGAATGATGCGAAATGTGGTGCTATCATCCACATTCTCCCTCAGGACGGATACAAAGGAGTTCCAGGCGGACTCAACATCGGTGCCAGGGTAAAACACCCGATCCCACTCCACCGACGACAAACCCTGATTCAGGAGGTGGTAATTGATTACTTTCTTCCTTTGCCTGCGACAGTTAATCTTCGGATAACCCATGAACTGGATATTAGCCGTAATAACCACATGGTCCGATCTTCCGATAGGGTCATGAGGAGTGATTCCATTAATTAAAGCATCATCGTCGGTCAACAAAAGGTCAAGTGTGGACGGAGTCTGGCCTGGCACAAATCTAGTGGGGAAGTCGACAAGCTGGAAAAGACCTGCATCCTGGAGAACCGAGGCGAACTGCGCAGCCAGGGAAGCACCAGGTGGGGAAACAGTAATTGGCCATGTGAGCTCTCTGAAGTTGAAATCTCCGGCAACGACTATATTCTTCTTGCAACCTGTAATGGAGATTAGATGCTCGAAAAGAGAACCATCCGAAGGCGAGGGACGTGGGCGGTAAATGCAGCCGATATAGGCTGAGAATTGAGGGGAAGACAAGTCCAAAAACAAAGTATCAATGCCAGACAAAGCAAGACTAGTGACCCCGATATCGAAGCCATCACACAACTCCTCCACAACATAAATACAAACTCCACCAAAACCAACGTTCGTGGAACTGTCACTCCGAAACAACGAGTAACCGTCGATACTGAAAGCGGAGTCCGGTATCTCTGGATGGAACCACGTCTCAGCGATGCACATCAAGTGAGGTCTAAAGTGGTGGGCTAGCGCAGCGAGCTCATTCATCTTGTTTTTCAGCGAACGCGCATTTGCATAGAGTAGGTTCCATTGATGCACAGGCCCCGTCAGTTTTCCGAGTCAGCATCAACAGCCCTGGAGACAATAGTTGGAGTACCCTTGATGAACTTTATAGTAAGATTAGTCTCCCCTCGCTGCTGCCGCTGCCTAAGTCTATCCCGCAACTCTCGAAGATGATTGGACTGATTTGGTGTCATGTCGTCAGAGATAGAAATTCCCCGAAAAGAGTCCACTCGCTTCAAAAGATTTTTATTCCTCAATATTTTTTTGACAATTGTAGGGTTGCCGAAGGACACAAGTATTGGACGGTTTCTGGAAGGAGCTAAAGTGCCGACCCGGGATATCGAGACGACATGATGAGATTGCTGAGGAATAATATGCTCTATGATTTGACTGACCAAGGTAGTATCCCGCTCAACCACGTTCGACTCCGGAACGTTTCGAACTATAATATTGTTCGATCTTCGAACCCGCTCCATAATTTCGGCTGCGTCTACTTGAGTGCTTGGTTCGGTAAATGAACGGGGGTCTGCCCGCAGCTCTTGAACATCCTTCCTCACCTCAGAAATGTTGGCGACCACATTAGATAAATCAGACTCATGCCGTTCCAGCCTGTGTTCATGTTGGGCTAGAACTTGTTCATGCTCGGCAATTGAAGAAGAGCAACGAGAAACTTCAATCTGTAAATCACGTTGGGTTTCTTTTATTGTAGCAATATCGTTTTGAATAGCAACGATATTGGTTGACAGACTATCCAATTTATCCATCATCAGTCGAAACTCACGCATCGTGAGTGGTGCATCATCAGGATTAGAAGTGGACCTGGACTGCTTGTTAGCATCACTGATGGCAGAGTTGGTAGGAGGAATGCGCTTATTTCTCCTTGACGAGGTGCAGTAGGTACAATACCATTTGGTGCCTACCTCGTCGAGGGCCTTCTTGTCATCAGGGGTTAAATGGACGCACTGTAGGTGAAAATGATTTCCACAAGATGAGCAAGAAACAAAAACAGAATCCTGTGATATAGCCCTCGAACAACTCAGACAAGCTGGCATTATGACGACTTGGCAATAATCGACTCAAGAAATATATAAAACACTAAAGAAACTGACAAGTCGCGAGATCAGAAGTATAAACCGATACTAACCGATCATTTAATCTGTTGGAAGGGAAAAAGGATCAAACGCACTTCACTCTCCCGGGCCTATAGGAGAGACTTATAACAGAAAATCGACCGCGGCAAATAGGAAACAGGAGGAGGAGAAAAACAGAGGATAAGCGTTTTAATGTTGATTAGCGTATTTCAATCTCTAACAGATAATATTATAATCAAAAGTGTGAACACCTGCGATACAGCACATGAGATAAGCATACGCGGGTGCTCGCTGCCGCCGCCGTGAATGGAAATAAACAAACGATGCCCCGAATGAAAAATGACTTCAATCCAAAACGAAAAATCGGAATGAATAAAAATAATGGATAATTCCTACCTTAGCATTCAAATGAACCAACTTAAACTTTCAACTGTCAAAAACAAATGCATCAAAATGGTGCAAATTGAGGAGCACTTCCAAATACGTCCGCACAAGGACAATATCATCCGATGAAATGTCCACCACGACTAGCTCTGAGGAACTGCATTCGACCAGATCAATTTTGGACCACTTTTTCGCGTAATTCAGGCCTTATTTCATCAATAACACGAGTTATGTTGGCTTCCAAATCGTCTATTGTTTCTGGATTATTAGCATAAACCAATGAAATAATTCAGTGGAGTTATGTCGCATGATTTTGGATGCCAATTAATTGGACCATTTCTCCAGATAATGTTATCGCCAAATTTTTCTTTCAATAAATCAATTGTTACGGTAGTAGCATGAGGTGTAGCACCATATTGTTAGAACCAAAACACTGCTAGGTCGATACCATTCAAATTTTGAAACAAATAATCATTGATCATCGATCTCTAATGAACACCATTCACTGTTACATTAGGTCTAGCATCGTTTTTAAAGAAATATGGACCGATGATGCCTCCAGCGTGTAAAGCACACCATACAGTGCATTTTTCAGGATGCAATGTAACCTGCAGAACTTTTTAAGGATTGTTTTCACTCCATATACGGCAATTTTGCTTCTTTACATAGCCGTTCAACCAGAAATGAGCTCCATCACTAAACACAATTTTAAGATAAAAAAGTAGATCAACTTCAAGCTGTTCTAGGGCCCAATCAGCAAACAAACGACGCTTATTATGGTCAAGTGGCTTTAGTTCTTGAACCAGTTGGATCTTGTATGGGAGTAGACCAAGATCTTCACGCAAAAATTTTCCATGTGGTGGAGTCCAACTTGTTGTAAACGTCGAGAAATAAACAAATCAGGATCATCATTATCGACTTACAGCAGCGATATTTTCTTCTGTACATATAGTCATTTGTCTTGTTGTTGTTATTGCATCGAATAGAGAAAATGTTGTCCAAAATCTATCGATAGCTCGACGAATAAGCTACTCTGATGGACGATAAGTTTGGCGAATAGAACACTGATTTTGAAAATAAATTCCAACACTTTGTAAACGTTGTTGCTGCGTGAGTCTTTCCATGATAATTTGTCAATGCCTACTGAACAGAAATGTAAAACAAGATGTTTTCTACCTTCTGTCAAAGCACAGTTATTCCTATCAAAAATTTTACGATAAAAAAGTGGATCAACTTCAATCAGCAAATAAACGACACACTGTGGTCAAATGGCTTTAATTCTTGAACTAGTTGGATATTGTATGGGTGTACACCATGATCTTTACGCAAAATCTTCCATGTGGTGGATGCACAGAGTCCAACTTATTGTGAACGTGGACGAATAGACAAATCTGGATCATAATTAACACCATGACTTACAGCATCAATATTTTCTTCTGTACGTACAGTTCTTTGTCTTATTGTTGTTGTTGCATCGAGTAGAGAAAATTTTGTCTGAAATCTATTGATAGTTTGGCGAATGGAACACTGATTTTGAAAAATAAATTTCAATAATTTGTAAACGTTGTTGCGGCGTGAGTCTTTCCACGTTAATTTGTCAATGCCTACTGAACAGAAATGATAAAACAACATGGCTTCTACCTTCTGTCAAATCACAGTTATCCCCATCGAAAATTCTATCACTCTAAAGAAAAACACCCGATATTTTAATGGGTGTTTATGGTAACCATGCTGTAGCTGAACGAACGTGTTAGAAGTGATTGCCCGATTTAAAATATAAATAGAAGGCGAAGATCGACCCGGAGCTCTACCAAAATTTAAGGGCGAAGAATTAGATGCGAGCCTTAATGAAGCTCCATCACAAATGCAACTGAAGCCGAAAAATGTCGAATGCCGTTTTTTACATGTAAACAACTGCTGAAAAGAAGGGGGTTTTTGCATCGAATTGTGACTGGTGATGAAAAGTTGGTCCATCAATATAATTCAAAACGTCGGGCATCATCAACTTATTATTATAACAGTCAAGCCGAATATTTATGACTAGAAGATCATTCTCCGTATTTGGTGGGACGAGTTGGGTATGGTGTACCATGAGCTGCTATAATCGAACGAAAGGATCACAGAGGAGGTTTACCGATGACAATTGTTTCATTTCAGCTAAGCACTGCGAGAAAAATCGGCCGCTATACGCTGACAGACACGAAAAAAATTCAATCTCTTTCGAAAAAATGGATCAATACATGGATAGCGGCCATAGAGTCATCCTCTTTTCGCGATGGGATCCGTCAGTCGACAGAAGTATGAAAAAAGTAGTGCCTAGCGACGCAGAATACTTTGAACTTTGAATGTATAACGAATTTATCACAATAAAGCTTCCATTTTTGACAAAAAAAACCGCTCATTTGCACCCCCAATAATTTGAATTTAAAATAAATTTAACAATATTCAAAGCGCCTTCATTATGAATGAGACAAAATGCATCATCATCCATTTGTAAAAAAAAGCTCTTCTATATCTTAAAAAAAATGAACCATTAGATTCAAATAAACTTTCAAGTTCAATTTTCTTTTAGTATTTTAAAAATTTTCTAACGATACATCATTAAACGATTTTTCAAATTTTTTTGTTTGTTTAAAATTTTGATAGATCCCGGATCGAAATTGAAGGAATAAAGGGTGTTTTTCACATGTTCTACTAAAGCGGTGCTATTATTCAAGGAATACTGCAGTGAAAATTCGAACGAATTGATAAAACTATTGAAAATTCTTACAAGTTTTAAAGTTTGCTTAGCAAATTGCAACAAATATTTGTAGTGTTCCTTCCAAAGGACAGGATCTCTAAACACAAAAGAGACTCCTTGAATATCCTAAATCCACTGATAAACAAAAAAGAAAATAACACCGCTTTAGCAGACCAAGTGAAAAACACCCTTCATTCCTCCAATTTTGATCCGGGATCAATAAAAAATTTTAGGCAAACAAAAAAATTTTAAAAAACATTTGATGCATGAGATGATATCTATCAAACAAGACCCTAACTCAATTAATAAAAGAACCGACATCGAAAGTCCAAATACGGCATATTGTTATTTAATAGAAAATATAGGACATAAATAAAAATAAGTATAATATAAAAAATTAAACAATTTTCCAAACAAAATTTAAACCAATTATTCTTCAGCTCCAGCGTGCCATCGTGATACACGCTTCCTCGGAAAGCAGCAGGTTATTCCTTCCATCGCCGCTTTCAACAGTCTCCCATGCGACCAGTAGTTGTCATTTTCAAAATTTTACATTTCCATACGAAACCAAACGAGGTAAGAATGTAAATTGAGAAAGTCTATTTGAACCATGAACAGAAAAACAGAAAATTTTCCTTGCTTATAAAAATTTTATTTTTGAAATTTATTTAGAATTTAATTAATGTCTTATAAGCACAGCTTATATTCAATAGACGTATAAAATCAAGACTCAATACACAATATCAAATGAAATAAATAAACCAACCAATAAAAATTGTCAACTAAAATTAATTAAATAAATATTTCAATGAGACAAAATTTTGTTTCTTATCTTACAATTATGAAAACTAATTCCATTTCAAAATTACAAAACATAATTCAAGAAATTCTCAGAGAATATAATTTATTTTAAATATTAAATATATTCAAATAAGTTGCTTCAAACATCTCTCAAAACATGTATTATATCTTCAAAAAACAACAAGAATTCCAGTCAGGTCCTCATCAGTCAACCTTTACATTTAAAAAAATTATATCAATCAACAAATACTTACCTACAGATTTCTTGTTATCCTCGTTTAAACACCAACTTTATAATCCAAGATATTCTATGCTCGTCACAAAAATCACAGAAAACTGCAAGGTACTATATGGTTTTCTTTGAACCCCTGACATTCCATAATGAGTTTTATTCAAACATAGTTTAGTATATATGAAATGAAATAAAATAGGTTTTTTACTTGATAGAAGGAATGTTACAAAATTTGAATATCAAAACAGATTTAATATGTGGATTTTATCTTTGATTTGTATTGATTTACTATATGAATTGTATCGTAATATCGTAACTTTGGCAACTCAAAAGAATTTTGTAACTGTAGTTCATGTTGTTCATTTCAGAGCCCTGATCAAGATTTTGTAATAAAATCAAAACTAGTTGGCCTTTTTCTTAAAAATTTGTTATTATTATAATCCTGGACCCAGAACCTGCTAAAGAATTATTGAATTATTAATTAACAATGTATCTAAATATGATACATTTCATTGACCGATTCCCGGTATGTTTATGCCACAGTAGTAGTTTTCAGATATTGATAGTATCCTTCTATTCTATCTCCTAATTATCTTTTTCGATCTTTTCGAATCAGATTCGTAAGAATCTCGGTTGACCAATCCCCCGAATTTTTTTCAATTTCCAGATAAAATCTTGGGTAGGTACAAACTTCTGTTAGTCCACTTTTTAGGGTTAATTTTTTCATCGCCGCTCTCCATCAAACTACCGAATCCCGTACCTTCCTACTGAAGTAATAAACGGCTACCATATTTTAGGACCATCTGAAATTTTATCGACCTTACCGGCAGTGAATCTTGGTCCGACGCGTAAATGAAATTGGTCGGCGAACGCAAAAGCGGTTTCTTGCCCTTTTGGGGTTGTTATTAGCAAAGGCGTGCTATGATTCACGTAATTATAAAGGATAGGTGAGAAAAAATGCGATCCTCGGCTAATAACGCTGCGGCTGGGGTAAAACACACTAATAATTATTAATTTTCGTAAGAAATAAGGGGTAGATGGTGGTAGCGGTCAAAGTCAACATTTCTGGATGTGGATTAATTTTGATTAATGTTAGTATGGGAATTTTTCAGTAACAACGAACGTAATAGCTTCATCGTTCCTGAAGGAAATATCACGTTGCCACCACTGTTTAATTTTTTGGGTCGTAACATAAAAACCAACGATTAATTAGGAAGGAATGGATGATATATAATTTTATTTTTTTGCACAATGCAGTTTCGTTTGGAGGTATAATTATACACTAACATTACATAACACTTCGAAAAATTTTGTGGTCTATTATTCTTTTCTAATCAATAACACAGAATGATATTCTCAGGATCACAAACATGTTATATATCAACAATGTGTACAATAAAATCGAAAATATTAAGAAATAATTGAACGACATACAAGAAAAAAAGGGACTCAAAGTAAAAAAAAATTATTTTATGTAGAAATAAAAAAGAATTACCTGCATTTATTGTTGACTAAGCTTAATATTTACTTTAGTTATAAAAAATTGAAAAAAAACTGACGTGAAGTCAGGGGCTTTTGCACGCTTGTTCAATAGTCCATAGCCCTGAAATTTTCAAATTTCTGAATTACTTCCCGACGAAGTTGCATATAATGAAAAAAAAAATACAAAAGTATGTGTTCCTTCATCCGAAAGTCAAATAAATAAAAGTACTTTCTCGCAATTCTGGAACTGATCTCTTGAAGAAACGGAAAGTTCCATGAAAAAGAAAATTACATGGTTTAAAGTCTCCATTCTTATCCTCTTCTATCTGAATCGTAACATAATGGTAAGAAAGAATGGAAACAAATATATTAAATTGAATCATATTCTTTCCATACTTTTCAATGAAATCATACAAGGAAAAGTTTCAGAAAATTGTCGTAATTTATCTTAAAAAAATAATGCATGTGCCTTTGTGTCGTTATTTCAATCTAAATCCTAATTCGAACATGATCGTAGCACTGTTGCAATGGTTTCGATTTTCAATTTTCGATTGATGATTAAGTTGTTTTACTTTATTCATCAAGACATATTTCCGACAAGTAGGGACCGATACAATCAAATTAATGTTTATCTTTTTGATTCTTGTGATCTTACGACCCTCACAATAACAAATGTGCGTCATCAATCTCCTTTCAAGTACGAAATTTCAGTTATTAATATAAATATAGATATATATATATATATATATATATATATATATATATATATATATATATATATATATATATATATATATATATAAATGTATTGAAAATTACTATGAAGAAGTATTTTCATATCACAGATAATAGCTGGAGTTAATTCTCCAGAACCTCTTTTAATCTGAATAAATCTCATGAAAACATTTAGAATTAATTAAAAAAAAAAATCATGTTCTAGATACACTGTGTCCCTTTATAGACAAATATATCATCATCACGTGGTGGAAATTAACTGATAAAATCAAAATTTATTTTTTATTTTATTATTCAGATTAGAATCTGTAGAGATTCTGAAGAATTAATTCCAGCTGTTATCTGTAATATGCAAAAACTTCTTCATAGTAATTTTTAATTTCTATTATAATAAGTGAGAAATTTATTTGTATTTTATCACATGCACGTGGCGGTTACCTAATGCAGAGTCTGAGTCCTATCTTCTTTCATTGTATATTTCTGTGGTATAACCTAATTTTCGTATAGGCCATGCTCATCCAAAAATTAGTTAGTTTTTGCAGAAATGTCTAGTGACAAAAAGGTGTTTTTATATTTTGAAATGATTATTTTGTTTATTCAAATAACTCCTTACTGAAGAGATTTTGAGTCTTAATTTATCAGGTTCTTTCTCTGGAGAATGTACTTTATATTCTTAAAAAAAGGAAAATAAAGAAGGCATTTTTGATTTTTATGTTGAATATTTTTTGGTGAAGGAACTTGTGATTCTTTAACATCAAATCGAAACATATATGTATAAGGTGATGTCTAAACAATTTGGTCATTATTTTATATTCATTTTGATTATTTAACAGTTAATTTCTACCACATGTGATGATAATATATATGTCTATAAAGTGATGCAGTGTATATTGGATATGGTTCAAAATTTAATTCTAAATGTTTTCATGAGATTTATTCAGATCAATATCTGTAGATATTCTGGAGAATTAATTACAGTTACTATTTGTTATATTCAAATACTTCTTCACAGTAATTTTCGATACATATATTTTAATAACGGGAAAATTTCTTTGTATTATATCACATGCACGTGGCGTATTATATCACATGCAGAGTCTAAGCCATATCTTCTTTCATTGTATTATATATTTCTGTGATATGACCTAATTTTCGTATAGGCCATGCTTATCCCAAAATTGATTAGTTGCTGCAGAAATATCTAGTGATAAAAATACCTCTTTATTTTATATACTACTCTGTCAAGAAAGTACCGGGAATTTTCAATTAAAACAACATTTTTACATTTAATCGTCAAAATTTATTGGGTCGCCTTTAAAATATGCTCCATTTGCCCCAATACATTTATGCCAACGGCACTTCCAATTATCGAAACATTTTTATAGGCGCTTTCCGGGATGGACTTTAGCTCTCGCGCCGAATTTTGTTTTATGGCTTCAATCGACTTAAAACGGGTACCACGAAGGGGCAATTTTAGTTTTGGGAAGAGGAAAAAGTCGCAGGGAGCCAAATCCGGCGAATACGGTGGTTGCTGAAGCACGTTTGTTGAGTTTTTGGCGAGAAAGTCAGTCACAATCGTAGCTCGGTGAGAAGGCGCGTTATCGTCATGCAAAATCCATGAGTTGTTCGCCCACAAATTTGGCCGGTTCTTACGGATACGCTCACGCAAACGTTTCATAACGCCTAGGTAATACTCCTTGTTTACCGTCTGACTCTCTGGAACGAATTCGTAGTGCACCACGCCACGGATATCGAAGAAAACAATGAGCATCACCTTCATTTTTGAGCGGCTTTGGCGTGGTTTTTTCGGTTTCGGCTCATTTTTTGCCACCCATTCCGATGATTGCTGGCTTGTTTGCATATCGTACTCGTAGACCCAGGTCTCATCATCAGTTATAATGCATTCCATGAATGTAGAATCGGAATTACAGCGATCCAGCATGTGTGAAGCAACCTGTTCGCGATGACGTTTTTGAAGAAAATTCAGGTCTTTCGGTACGAGTCGTGCGGCCACCTTTCTCATGCCCAAAATATCAATCAAAATCATACGTGCGGACTCGTGGGATATCTTAAGATCATGTGCTATCTCTCTCAAGCTGGTACGACGGTTTTCCAGCACCCTTTCCTTAATTTTATCGACGTTATCTTCGATCGAAGCCGTCGATGGGCGACCACTTCACGACCGTCCCTGAAGGCTCTGTACCACTGATATGCACAAGTTATTGATAGAGCATTATCACCAAAGGCCTTTTGCAACATTTTCAATGCATCGGCACACGAAAATTCATTTGCAACACAAAACTTTGAACAAATTCTTTGCTCAACGTAATCACCCATAGTAAAAATCGGCACGCACTCTGACATCGACTGACTTAATCAGCTGTTGCAAACACACTAGTTGACAGATCCCGCTCAAGCTTAGCATAGTAATTAAGGACAGTGGTACCAACCTAGAAAAAAAAATTTTACCTGCCTCATTGCCCCGACAGATTTAAATGGATAATTCCCGGTACTTTCTTGACAGAATGTAATTTCGAATAATTATTTTGTTTATTCAAATAACTCCTTACTGAAGCGATTTTGAGCACAAATTTATCAGATTCTTTCTCTGCAGAATGTGCTATATATTCTTTGAAAAAAAAATAAGAAATGGCCTTTTTGAATTATATGTTGAACATTTTTTGGTGATGGAACTTGTGATTCTTTAACATCCAGTCGAAACATATATATGTTTTCATGATATTCATTTAGATTAAAATCTGTAGAGGTACTAGGGAATTAATTCCTGCT
Source organism: Megalocaria dilatata (assembly GCA_034642435.1). NCBI lineage: Eukaryota > Metazoa > Arthropoda > Insecta > Coleoptera > Coccinellidae > Megalocaria > Megalocaria dilatata. The sequence continues at coordinate 14,015,891 of CM067858.1, forward strand.
ATAATCTGTAATACGAAATTTCAGATTTATCATGTTTTTAGTTTGGAAAGTATTGAGAAAAATGAGAGAAAATTTCGAATTTGAATAAATGCGAAACTATTGGACCGATTCTGTTCATTAACGAAATCAACTGACATATTCAGTCCCCAAACGCACTCAGAATATTTCAAATCTTTAGGTTGTTTCTTTCAAATGTTAGAGTATTCAAAGTAGCGCTCAACGCTGCTGCACACATAAGTTTGTTTTTGTTAAACTTTCTTATCAAAGAATCATCATGAAATTCAGCCTTTATGTCGTTATTTTACATCCATATGCTAAATTTCAGCTTGATCGTAGGACTGTTTTTTGGCTGTTCCGCTAACAAAATATTAATTTTTGATTTGAATCTTGTAATAAGCTTAAGTGCCAAATTTCAGATGTATCGTATTTGTATAATAGTTTCGAAAATATTCAGGAAAATGAGGTAAATTTCCATTTCAAATTAATAACTGCGAACTAGTTAGACCGATTCTGCCTATTGACGTACTCAGTTTGGATGTTTAGGCCCTAAATGTACACTGAAAGTTTCAAGAATCTAGCTTCATCCCTTCGAATGTTATAGTATGTAGGATAGCTCTCAGCGCTGATTCACTCACAATTTTTTTCTTCCTCACGCAGTTTTGCACAGATTTGGCGTTATTGTTCTGATTCTTAATGTTAATTTTCGGATCGATCTGATTCTTGAGTCTGTAAAGATAGGAGAAATTTTCAAATGCAAATAACTGCGAAAGCGTTGAACCAATTTCATTTATTAACGAATTGCCGGGATATTTAGATTCCAAAACTTCTCTGAATGTTTCATGGGTATAGCTATTTCCTTCACAAAGTTAGCCTATTTACGGGCGAACTGGCCGGACGGAATTACTTTGGATCCCGGACTCTTCATCGGTGAAGTAACTTATTCGTTCAAGACCATTTTCGGTTAGAAATTCTAAAATTACGGGCATTTTGGTGAAACGATAGCACGCTGTTCCCTGGAACAGCGGGCATAAGCAGAAACAAGTTATTCAATTTAAAGAAATCAAATCGAAATGTTTCAGAAAAACTAGGATTATATTGAGGTAATAAAATAAAATTCACCACAAAAATACATTATTCGGTACAATAGTTGACAATTTCAGAGAACACAGAAACTGTGTTGTTTATTCTTCAGCGAAATGACAAATATTTAAAAAAGTCTAATGATGACACTTCAAAATGAAGGTGTTGCCAGATAAAACAGTTGAATTATAAACTAGTAGCGACATATGTTGTCAAAACCGCACTTATTTTTACTCCTAATATAAACCTGTGGTCCTTAAACATCTAGCGTATCGTGGATCGTAACGTGAATCTTCCAAGATTCCAAAATTCATTGAAAGAAATTTTTTCATGGTTTCAGTTCGAGGTTCACAAAATTTCATTTAAAAAATGAGCCTATTTCCGTAATATAAGTGGAATTTTTTTCCAGTAGCACAAAACTTCACTAGGTTCTTTTCAAATCCAAAAATAAAGTATTTAATTTTGTAAATTCACAGTGTTCAGTATCGGTAATATACAATAAAAGAAGTTGTGAATTCGCGTCTTGTTGCTCATGTAACGGGTTATCCATTTTGTGGTCCGGATTTCACAACCTTCTTTCAATGACATATGTCAAACAGAACTGTGTTCCGAAGCCTCACATGCTTAGCTGAAGGTTAGCCATTTAACAATGTGGGTAGTTCATCTTATGCTGAACGTGTAAAAGCTTACTACAGAAACAATGATTCTGTAGTAGGTACGTTTCGTGTATTACGGGCAGATTATGGTCGATATAATCGTCCATCTGAGCGTACAATTGGAAAGACTGAAAAAATTCAAAGATGCTAGATTTTTTTCTGATGTCTTAAAACCCTTATGCCATCGAAATGCACGTTCGACCGAAAATTTTCTACTGTAAGTGAAAGTGATGAAAAAGATCCAAATTTATCAATTCATCGGCGCGCACATTTGGGTCTCCCTTACGGCACGCTTTGGCATATTTTGCATCTAGATTTGCAATTACGTCCTTATAAGTTTCACCTGACACAAGAACTAAAGGCAGCTAACCATAGAATGCGTTGAATATATGCTGATTGGATGCTTGCACAACAACGTTTGGATGACCATTTTTTGCATCGAATTTTCCTCAGCGACGAAGTACATTTTTCACCCGGTAGCTATGTGAACAAGCAAAATTGTTTCATCTGGAGCAGTGAAAATCCTTATGTAACTGCCGAGAGACCATTTTACATCCACAAAAAGTTACTGTACCTACGGTGTGCAATCTCTCGATATATAAATACTTAATATTATCTTGACAATCTTATTGTTTTGAGTCCCTGAATATGAGGTTTCAATTAACACCGATCCCCTTGAACTTTCTGTTCAGAAGTATCTTTTATATCTTCAGCATCCTATATCCTCGATTAAAGCAGTTTCTGCAGATTATCTCTGAATTACTCTCGCAGCTCCAGACGATATCACTATCCTGATCTCAAAAATGCGACTATTCCCCCGAACAAGTATCAAGGGAAAAAATGCAGAGAGAGATAAGACCAAAATGCAGATATGTTCATTAATCAATATGCACTAATGAAATTACCACTTAAAATAACAATGTAATGACTGTGCAAATCTGCGTTCTGGCCTCTCAAAACGAACATCGTAAAATTTAGCATACACTTTAGTTTCCTATGACTTAATCAGAGTTAACTTACCTGATAAAATCAGCGCCTTGACTGACAATTTCATTAATTTCCGTCCTGAGACAGGTACTCAATTAAAAGGGGTCTTGATCACGTTTTCGCGGATGCAAAATGCGGTGGGTATTTGGATCTGTCCCACCCAAGCTGGTCCCATTTTGCGTCTGGCATCTGGATTCAGGAATCCATGACCATACAATTTGTTCAATAATATCGGAGGATGTTGTTTCGTCCGTTTACACATCCTGTTGGCGAATGAATATATAATGGTGGAGAATATGTTGCCAATTATTGATTTCGTGCTGTGATATCAGTGAAGAAACACCATTTAGACGAATTAAACGTCTTCCAGTGTGATCTATGGTGTGGATATTGGCTCCTGTGCAGCTTTCTAATATACTTATATTATTCATGCATTATTAAGATTCAATGTTTACTGTATATAGATGAATTTGATTGTTTCTAAAAAAGACATGATCACTACTTCTGAAGAGAATTTTCTTGATTGAGTTTAGTGTTAAAATAATCTAATATCTTAAATAGTATACAGATTAATTCTGAACCTCACTACAAATTTTAATTTTTTTTTCTTAAAAACTTTTTGAAATTAAATTATATAAAATGTCTTAGATAACACAGTTTCAATTTAGTAGACATATAGAATTGACACTCGTTACGCAGCAAAAGAAATAAAAGAACCCAAAGAAAATATAAAATATTCATTCTCTTCTTCTTAATGTGCCATATTCTTATAGAAGTTTGGCTACAATTTTGACAAATCATTATCGAACCTTAGCAACATTTCTGAACTTAAACCAGTCCAATCTCTCAAAATTTTTACCCATGAACACTTCCTCCTACAAATGCCCGTTTTGCCCTCAATTTTGCCGTCTATTATCAAACTCAGGAACCAATATTTGCCGCCTCCATATGCATATCCCAAATAGCTGGCCTTTGGGCAATCACCAGCATTTCTCCGTATACATTCATTTAATTGAAATGATTAAAATTATCAATAAAGAAGAATATTCTATTTTCGCTAATATTTTATTTCACAACAATTTTTTCCTCATACCATGACTTCAGGTGAGTATTACTAGATACTAAATGAAAAAAATTGAATATTGTTTTTAATTCAAAACATTGTATGACGAAACAATTGTTCTGAAATAAAATATTAGCGAAAATAGAATATTGTTTTTTATTCATAATTTCAAGATAAATTTCCGTCAAGTTAAGACCGAAACAATCATAGATGAAATTATTAAATGAATATACTTAAAGGTTACAAACGTTTGTTTCATAACGGTATTAGGAAAGCCAAATTCCTCTCCTAAAATGCACAACATAACCTAAAGAATTTCTTCGAAAATAACTCTCTTTAAATAATTTCTTCAAAAAACACCTCCAAAAACATGCATCACATCTTCCAAAAGGCCATTTGGAATTCCCGTCGATAGTCTTCGTATCCAACACAGGAAAATAATCAATAAAAATACATCTCACCTGACGAACTTCATGTCCTTTCACAAACCAACATAAAACAGTAATTATTTTCTAAGTTTGTACAGTATTTTTAAGTACTCAGTCATATCCAAATGATTCGTTAAAAAGCAAAATATACTTTATATATATAAATATATATATATATATATATATATATATATATATATATATATATATATATATATATATATAATGTAAAATTGAATTGAATCAGTCCTTACTTGGTGAAAATCCATATTAAATAATATTTAATCAGGCAAGTGCCGGATGATACTACTGTGATAGCGAAACGATTGTTGTAAACATATCAATAAAAATTGGTGAAAATCAGAATAATAATAATGAGGAGTTTATTAAGAAATTAATCTTTTTTCGAGCCATTATGAATTTGCTCATTTTTTAAAATATGCCAATATTCACTCTTATTCACGAACCATCCTTAGAAGTAAAAACCTATTGATTAGAAATAAATTAATTCTGATTTTAAATATAGCTCACAGCAATGTTTTTTTCATGACTTGTATCAGCATTGTAATTACATAGTTTTGCTCTAGTTAGAGATGATAACGCTCTTAATGATTTGAATCATCATGTACATTCACAAGGAATTTCAAAAGATTCAATGTACTTGTATACAATAATATGGCAATTTACAATTAAAATTCCGAAAACCAAAGTTGCACGTAGATATCGAACACAAAAATTTGAAATCATTCGAAATATGTCGGATAAATCGGATAACATCCAATATTTGGGTTCTCCAAGAGTTGAAGGAAATTCATTCAACTCAACAAATTAACATATATGTGATTTATATCTAAAACTTAATTAAGAAACAATCTCAAAAAGTGATAATAAGCACTAACGAAAAACTGATTTATCTTATTAGCGATTACAGTCTGAAGAAAATGGACCACTGAATACAATATCACGCACTTGAATAAAAATATATCAGTTTGGTTGGATTGCAGGAGTATCCTGTATTTTGAACTACGAGGGGCTTTCAATGTATTTTGTGTATCGGGGTGATTTGCTACTAAAGTGAGTTATCTAATTATCTCATTTACCAGTGAAACTATCTGAGGGTATGAATATAAAATTTCACTAATTTACTATCATTAGTTTTCTAGGTATCCTCAGTGAAAGACGATCAGAATGACTGATGCCACAATAATGAAGAAAATCGAGTAGCGCGCCGTTATGAAGTTTCTCACTATGCAGGAAAAAGGTTAAAAAATCATTCATGAAGAGATGGTTGCTGTTCGCCAAGACTATGCCCCCTCGATATCCACCATGCATAAGCGGTCAAGTGAATTCAAAAGAGGCAGAAAGAGCCTTGAAGACGACCCTCGTTCGGGTGGGCCCGTTAGCTGCACCACTGAAGAAAATATGAAAAGAGTGGAAAACTGGTACTTGAAAACAATAAAAATCAAGATGTTAGCAGAGATGACAAACTTATCTGTTGGTACCTCAGAAGCAAGTTCCATTTGAGTGTTGTAAGGAGTTTTTAAGGCTCCGTGGAGAAGGCCCATCGAATATTTCCAAACGGCTGGTTACTGGGGATGAGACCTGGGTTCATCACTTTGACCCTGTGAGTAAACAAGAGTCCATGTAGTTCTGGGGTGGGGGACTGCACAGTCTCCAAAAATGTTTAAAGTTACCCCATCCACGAGAAAAAAATGGCTACTGTCTGTTGGGATTCTAAAGGTATTTTATTGATAAAATACACTAAAAAGGGTGACAGCATCACAGCAGCATCATACGCATTTGCGTATTAAATAAAATAATATAATTTCCACAATTTATCAAGTTATCGGCAATTATGACTCTTTCAAGTTTACATTTTGAAATAATCATCCCACTTCTTAAAAGAAGTTTGAAATACTATAGGACCAAGAAGATGGTTCAGCTTCTAATAAAATTCAATTGAATCGGTCCTTACTTGATGAAAATTAATTTTAATTAAATAATCTATACCATTTAATTTAATTCGAATGAATTTTCATCAAGTAGGGACGGATTTATTTAAATATTTGTTAGAAGCTGAAACGAGCTTCTGGTCTTATGGTATTTCAAAGTTCTTTAAAGAAGTAGAATAATTATTTCAAAATGTAAACTTGACAAAGCCACAATTGTCGATAACTCAATAAATTAAGGAAATAATCTTCATTACTTTATTTGAAAGATATAAGCAAGGCAAGATAATATAGGCAAAATCATACCATTCACATTCTCTTGGTTTTTGGGTTTCATTTTCATAATAATGCGCTAGTAATTTACATAGAGTATTCAAAGATTTATGGAACTGAGTACTAACTTACATCAAAATGATTTGAGGAGATATTATTTTATTTTATTTAAATGAATTTCCACCAAGATAGGACCGATTCAATTAATTTTTTCTTAGAGATTTATTTTTCTACAGATAGTTCGTTCTTTTTTACTGGAAAACCCACTAACCTGCCAATTCTATGTACAGCTCGTATTCTTGGCTTAGTGTCCTAGAATATTTGTTCAGTGTTCCAATAAATCAAGCTATGATTTTCAAATTACGGAAAACTGAAATTGAAATAATATTTCGATATCCTCGACTTAATAATTCAATGTGGAGATTCAAGCGTAGTGTTCTATATACTTTAGTTGCACAATTAATGAGTGAAAATCGCGAACAAAGATCAGTTTTGTCAAACTGTATCTAAGTTTTTCAGAGTAGTGTTTATGATTAATCCCAAATATTGAAAAAAAATGATAATGTAATTGTAAAACAGAGATGAAGCTGGAAATTAAAAGAATTTTAAATGATGATACCTCCTAGTGCTTATTTATGCGGATAAATTCCTGGACAAACTGGTTGAGTTGCGGATCTTACGTAAGAGGATCCAGAAGCCAGGTAAGATTCCTATGCTTTGAGAAGCTCCATGTGACGTAATAGGGAAGAGGTCCTCATAATTCTTTCACCCCACAGAAGATGGCGCTACAATGCACAAATATAAATAACTTTCAATGTTGTGCCAGAAAAGCATCTTTCATACTTCTTTTTTCCATAAAGGAACAAATATCAATTTTTAAAGAACCTCGTCATTATATTTAACCAATTGTCCCAGAAAAGACCGCAGGAGAAACGTCAAACAATGGAGGTGGTTCAAGAAAATGAGAAATGGATCGGTTCTCATCTTAAACTTGAAAACCTGTCCTCGTTAGGTTTTTTCTATTGAAAAAATCATTCAACTTCTTTAGCAAACGCGAACGACTTTCTGTTTCAGAAATCCATTAAATTCAATTTCGTATGTTCCGCAAATTATTTGGACACTGCAGATTTGAGATTCAGGTAAAAAATGGCTAGTCTCTTCCTGCTAATGATCATGTAGGATTGAACGGATAATAAACCTACTTTTTTAATCACTGGTGATGAGAACCACAGGAATTATATATAGACTAACTATATGATAAGGAACTTGAAAAAATTGATATAACGCAGATAATTATTATCTGTAATATCACCATCAGTAGTCAGAAATAATCCGTTTGAAGAGTGTGATCGAAAAATTAAAAACCATTGGATTTATATTTTTCCGAAGATTTATCTGTTTTAATCTAGAATGAACAATTTATCCGTTGAATCTGCAGATTTCAATATGATCTTATTATTCTTTGAATATGCGTATCGTGTTCGATAGGAATATTATTGAATGAATTTCAACAATTGATTGATTTATAAAGAATATACCTATTTTAGTGGAACGCTATACTAATGTATTTCCCCTTATACAGAACACTTTATTTATGGAATTCATATTATTCACGATTACGTATAACAAAAATCTAAATTGGACCACCCCACACAGATACCACAATCGTAAATGCTTTCTTCCATTTCAATGTAAGCATCATTTCATAACATGATACACTGGTTATTAATGAATCCTAAGTGATTATGACTTCCGAAATGAAATAGATATTATGATACATGATATAATACAATAAAGGATACTATATATTAGGAGTACAAATAAGTTTCCGCCGTTTTTTACACAAATTAAATATTTATTATAGAAGAACGGTAATATAAATTTATTTAAAATATTGCCCATCACTTGCAACCACTTTTTCACATCTCTCAGGCAGCATTCGAATCCTAAGTCTGAAGAACTCCTTGTCTTTTGAGGCTATCCACGAATCAACCGAATTTTTGGTATCCTCATAACATGTGAACCGCTGCGCCGTCAGAGCATGTGCCATGGACCGGAACAGGTGATAATCGGACGGTGCAATGTCTGGTGAATACGGCGGGTGGGGTAACACTTCCCAATCAAGTGTTTCCAAGTACTTTTTCACGGGAGCCGCAACATGTGGACGAGCATTGTCATGCAGAAGAATAATTTTTTCGTGTCTAGAATAGTATTGAAGGCGTTTTTCCTTCAGAGCTCGGCTCAATCTCATCAATTGTGTTCGATAGAGGGCTCCAGTAATTGTTTCGCTCGGATTAAGCAACTCATAATACACTACACCTAGCTGATCCCACCAAATACACATCATAAGTTTTTTTCCGTGAATATTCGGTTTTGCTGTTGATGTTGACGCGTGGCCAGGTAATCCCCATGATTTTTTTTATTTTTACATTTAATCGTCAAAATTTATTGGGTCGCCTTCACAATAGGCTCCATTTGCTCCAATACATCTATGCCAACGGCACTTCCAATTATCGAAACATTTTTTATAGGCGCTTTCCGGGATGGACTTTAGCTCTCGCGCCGAATTTTGTTTTATGGCTTCAATCGACTCAAAACGGGTGCCACGAAGGGGCAATTTTAGTTTTGGGAAGAGGAAAAAGTCGCAGGGAGCCAAATCCGGCGAATACGGTAGTTGCTGAAGCACGTTTGTTGAGTTTTTGGCGAGAAAGTCAGTCACAATCGTAGCTCGGTGAGAAGGCGCGTTATCGTCATGCAAAATCCATGAGTTGTTCGCCCACAAATTTGGTCGCTTCTTACGGATACGCTCACGCAAACGTTTCATAACGCCTAGGTAATACTCCTTGTTTACCGTCTGACCCTCTGAAACGAATTCGTAGTGCACCACGCCACGGATATCGCAGAAAACAATGAGCATCACCTTCATTTTCAAGCGGCTTTGGCGTGGTCCTTGAAGGCTCTGTACCACTGATATGCACGAGTTTTCGATAGAGCATTATCACCAAAGGCCTTTTGCAACATTTTCAATGCATCGGCACACGAAAATTCATTTGCAACACAAAACTTTAAACAAATTCTTTGCTCAACGTAATCACTTATAGTAAAAATCGGCACGCACTCTAACATCGACTGACTTAATCAGCTGTTGCAAACACACTAGTTGACAGATCCCGCTCAAGCTTGGCGTAGTAATTAAGGACAGTGGTACCAACCTAGGAAAAAAATTTTTTACCTGCCTCATTGTGCCGCCAGATTTAAATCGATAATTCCCGGTACTTTCTTGACAGAATGTATATAGTTAATATCAGTATACTATTAAAGCATCACTCTAGAAAAAGAAAAAAATTTAAGTTGTCTTCAAGACGAACAGTACATGAGTAAATTAATGAAAAATAATAATAAAAATTTTTATAATATTCTCTTACTTTTCAGGAATATATAAACCAACTTGCTTATACTGCTCAAAGATTCGTACTGGTGGAGAAACTTTTGAATTTATTTGAAAGAAGTTTTGATGAATATAAGAACATTACGAAAAACTTTTATAAAATAATAATGATTTTTCGAATTATATTAATATTTTAATCATTGAAAAACATTGAAAATTGAGATCAGAAATTGAATTTATGGGAAACACATGAAATCAGTAAATTTTGCAGGAATCTTTTTAATTTTAATTCTTCACTCTTTAATTCCTGAAGTGAATTTTTCTATCTAAAAGATTGAATTTCCGCCTAATGTGATGGCAAATAAAGTTTGGCTGACGGAGAAGCAGATCTTCTATTCGTTTAATGAATTTTGTATACAAAATTTAAATTTCATATGAATTCCTATCACAGAAAATAATGAAATAAACAGAAATAATTAATACAGTTGGTATAATCTTATAATATCTGTATTTTTTCTCTAAAAGTACTCTCAAATTACAAATTTAAGCACATGTACCTACTATACGCACTCCAAATTTCACTACAGTCAAACGTAATTACTCCCTGCAGAGCCATAAAGCTCTGTCAAATGTCAAAATAATGACGAGGTTAAGATATTTTCTTCGGACATTTTGCGGCCCCAAAAGCCCACTTAATTTCAGTGTCATAAAATTTTAGTGGTCCTCGTTAAAATTCGAATGATATACAATAAATTTGTCCGTCGGTATTGGTCTAATTATTAGATGAATAAAATAGATTGGAAATACAAATAGCATTAATTGCTGGGGGACGTATAAAAAGTGAGGAATTTCTGGTATCCTAAACTTGGGCATCTCAGAGAACAACCCTCTATACGCTTAGCTAGCGGTTGAAAAGGGAACGTCAATCCAACGGTAGGTAGAGAGTTTCTTCAGGGTGGTTGTTCGGACATGGTGGCGCCTTCTATCGGTAGTGCCGTGAACTTATCAGTCGCTCGTTGCATAAAATTAAGGTCAGGGATCGAAAGTAAGGATTTATTCAGTTAAATCTTCTTCAGTACAAAATATATTGTATTATAATGATAATGCCCCTAATAATTTTCTCTGAAATGTATGAAGGATATTTAAAAATTGATAAACGTTATATTTTGAATTTCTGAATTGTTTAAAGTCCAGCCGTATTTTTAGCTTTTCTCCGAAATTATTAGAATGCGAGAAATCTGGTATAAAAATTGGGGACTTTCTTACAATGATCCTCCAAGCTTTGCAGATAAATCAATTCACTCTTAGGGTTTCAATTTGAAAAATCAACAATCGAAAGCTCATAGTCGGAATTTCGCGAAACTTGGCAGAAAAATCACACCTCATTATGCAATCATTCTTGTTTTCTTTCGTTAGATAATTGACCTATGACTTAAATTTCTAGCAATACTTCTATTTGTGACCGAGTTTCATTAGAGAAATTATTAATGTAAAATCCCTTATAAAATTTTTGAAAAGAAATTATAAAATTGTGTTTTACAAATTTTTTTTTTTTTGGTAATTCATCATATAAAACATTTCTCAATAATTTCTCAATTATTTTTGATATTTTCTGGTTTCAGATTCCATCCATAATGATTGCTTCTATATTACAAAATTTTTTATTACTTTTACAACAGACAGTTGCATTTCAAACCGTAATATTTAAAATTTTACATTCTTATTCTAATTCCATTGACTTTGAAGTTATTGTTATTTGTTTTTTCATATTACGATATAATGTGAGCAAAATTGCAGGTGATGGATGTCCGAAACTGAAAAATATTCAAGAGTTTCATGCAAAAAAAATCGATCATATTGAAGACCAAATTAAATAAAATAAAATGAGTGAAATTTTTTGGCGTGATTAAATTTAAGAATTAAATATACGCATTCTTTTTCTGAATATAAAAACAGAAACATTAGGTGCAAGTTCTGTTCAATTCATTTAATTTTGAAAGAATTAAATCGGCTCGTCTAAGAAAAGATGTTATATCTAGTTACATTTAAGAATGTTGTATAATATATGAGAATTCTATATTTCTACTAAATTATGGACAAAATTTTTCTCAGACATTTCGACTAAATCTTTTTAATGAAATAAATTATGTGTAGATTTTACAGAACGTTTTTCATATATAGTTTTGAATATAAACCCTCCTCAAGCATAAACTAAATAAATTCAATTCTATTTACATACATATTCTATGACAATAAAATATTCAAATAATATTTTATATAAGAATGTCTGAGGACTGCAACTAAAAATGTCTACCGGGTATATTTCAGAAAAGGGTTGAGACCAAGTATCAAGTTGGCTTCTGTTCGGCATTCACTCTCCATTCATAATTGTCCCGATCAAAAAATATTTTCTCAATGAACCTGAACACATCCTTCAGGTATAGTGGAAAATTTGGACCTAATATATTACAGACACCTGTCCGCTTGACACTAATCTTACACCTGCTGACTAGTTTTAGGCCAATGCCATTTTTGATGGCGATTTCATATTTTATATAACTAATTTCATTTTCATTGTGACAATAATTTCAATCGAAAACATATAACGAAATATAGGAATTCAGATATTTATATTCAGCTCAATGGTCATATTTCTGTATGTTTATACAGATGAGTTAAAATCGCTCAAACGAATGTTGAAAATTGAAAACATTAAATTTTTCCAAACTGACAAATACCAATTAGGAGTCTTTTTAGAGGTGTTGAATCAAAATTTATATTTGGAGGATTAATGAATTCAGTAGTTACTACCATTACTTGAAATCATAGTCTTATTTTCACATACATAAAAGATTGATTTGAAATTTTAAATTCGAAAACTATTTTTCCTTATTATTTTGTACAAACATTTTAATTTGTTGTATAAGCAAATTCAGGATTAGTTTTGAGCGAATTTTATCAATTTATTTTCTTAATGCAACATAGAATTAAAATTTGCCAAAATTCTATTTTTGGGCGCTTGCACTGATGTTTAACATTTCTTCCAGGTATTTTATAGTTTTTAGTAAAAAATGGTCCTGAATCATAAGTCATCAAATTCAGTACCATATGTTCTTTAGTTCATTAGTGAATTCCCAAAGCGCAAATTGGAAGATAACACTTATATTCTCAGATATAATAAGAAGAAATGTTAGGGATTCTTTGTTTACATTCAAGAAGTATAAATATTTTTTATGAAATTATACTTACAGAATCTCAATAGTCAAAATCCGTTTATGAAAATATGTACGTTAGAAAGTTTGTTTTTTCAGTAGTAGCTCAAAAATAGAAATCCGATCAAGTTTGAGTTCGAAAGTTAAAAGAATAATGAATGTTTGTCCGAAATTTCATGATAATCAGAACACTACAACCATAAAAAATATTTCAATAATGTTCGAATATCCTGCGATAACACATCATTAAATTTAATTTCAAATTTTAATATATGTAAATGTAAGATGTCGATAGAATAATTAATTGATTTTTTCAAAAATGTAACACTTGAAATATGAAGAAAATATAGTTGAAAGAAAAAAATTTGCATTTGACTGCTTGAGTTGGATTAAATGAAAGAAATTAATTGCTGTACGGACAATAATATTAATAATAGGATACTAACTGCGGAAAAGGTTGAACGTCTCAACTTTTTTATGAATCAACACCGTTCACGTTTTGAATAGACCAACTCCTCGTTACAAACACTCATTCATTACACCGCCGGCGTCTTCCTACGACAATAGCCGTGCAGCACGGTCCGAAATCAAAGTTCAGGTCTCAGGTAGGCATACACCGAAAGTGAGGCAACTCAAAAGCTTCCGGCCAGAAGCCCTGACCCGCGTCTAGGCATCTGCAATCGTCGGCTCCAAAACGCAGCATCCTACGATCGGAGACTTTCGGCCCCGCTTTGCCATGCGTCTCACGTCCACGGCACGCGCTACATGCAACCCTCACTGCTGCGCACGCACCCCGAACCCGGCCTGGTGGGGGCCAGCCACCAATACAAAGAGCTTCTTCGCTGTTCCGAACGAACATTTCGGGAGTAGAACCTACAGCCTACAGTTCACGCGCTCGCGCTTTCGTATCTTAACGCCTCAAGTGCCACGCGACTCGTAAAGCTCAACTTGCGGTTTCGGTAGTATAAAGTCGACCGGCACCCACGCGAAAGCTCAGTATCACTCGTGACGTGCTACGAATCACATGGCTACCATTCTCCAGACCATGACTCTTGGACAACAGACGAAAATGTACAACCTGGTACAACAACAATCGCCTCAGAACTGTGTTATCGTTCCCAACTCTCTTCAAAAACAAACTGTTATCGCTCAGAAACGTGAAATCGCCCCGAACCCAGTGGAAAGAACGTCGGTTTTGGTCAATAACAACAACGATCTTCGCTGCAAGAGGAAAATTCAATTCATGCCTTATGGGGCATCACCGCAACAACCTGCCTCTGTCGCAAGGAGAAACGCAAGAGAGAGGAACAGAGTGAAACAAGTCAACAATGGTTTTGCTACTTTGAGACAACACATCCCAGCAACTTTGGCCTCAGCGTTATCACCTCAAAGCGGGACAGGCAGAGGAGCAAGTAAGAAACTTAGTAAAGTTGAAACCCTTAGACTGGCTGTAGAATATATCAGGAGCCTTCAGCAACTCATAGATGAACACGAAAACGACTCTACAATGAACAGGGTGATGAATGAAAATACCCTCGACAACAGGTATTACACCAACAGTCCAGATTCTTTGAATCAGCAATATTCCTCATATCCTATCTTGTTGGCGACACCTTCCTGCTCAGAAGCATCAGTTTCACCAACACCTTCACAAGGTTCAGAAAGTTCATATTCAGCAGCGTCCAGTTATACGAACAATTTGTACCAAGAAACATACGAAAACTACGAACCAAAGAGTCCAGTAGATGAAGAACTGCTTGATGTTATTTTCTCGTGGCAGCAGAACGAATAACAAGAATATTAAGGTAGGTTTATTTTGTATATTCCTTATAATTTTGAACAAACTTTCTATATTTTCCTGAACTTCAAACCGATACGTTATGACGTTTTGTTCGATTTGAATAAATTCGGTAGTTAAAAAAATAAGAGCATTAAGTCATCTATCTGGTTTTCCATGAATCTCCCCGCATATTTTTCGGCATGAACGGAATACATTAAACTAACAACTTGAAGTTTTTAATTTAGTGTAACAGTCAAGACTTTTCCCCCATTCTCGAATGATTCAACCTAATTTGTTCGCTGGTGATATGTTCAGCTAATTAGTCGGTTCACTTTAAGAGTTAAGCAATGCAGTTCTACGATTGTCGGCACCAAATAAATGGACTAACAAAATTCCTTGTCATTGAAATCATGAATAACTCAGCTTCATGTTTACAGATGAGTTACACTCAACGTTATGCTTAAAAACCTGATCTGGATCCCACGATTAAACGCTTGTTCGATTTTTTGAAAAGTTCGATATGATCTGTAAATTCTTGTATGATCTCCGGTGAGATAGGAAGGTTGATTAAACGTATCTGAACTTTTTCCCATAGCCCTATTCTCGCGAACAAAATTTATTCAATACCTGTAACGTACCTGCTCAAGAAATTGAATAGTTCCTTATAGAATCGAACAAAGAGGCTACCCGAGGGGTCTCAATTGTTACAGAATGTCAAGTTAGTATTTCCTTTTCTTCTACCGGATCAAAAGACATAAATGCTACACACGTGTGTTTTCTAAGAAATTCCGTTGGAATCAAATCCGTAAAATAAATCAAAATTTTAACAATGCTTATTTAGTTAGGATTGATCCCAAAAACCAACACTTTCTTATTGTTCCATTTTTTGAAGTTGCGGTTTTTAAGAAGCTTTCAATTGGGCCTAGCTTAAACATCAGTAAAATCGATGAAATTTTTTATCACCTTGCATCTAATCTGAGCAAATAATTTCTTCAAAAAAATATTAATCTGTCGCGGAAATAATATTTACAAAGCAAATACCAGCTACTTCCTGTCCCCAACTCCAGGATATGAACCTATAAATAAAACGCGAACACCTAATAAAATTTTATCACGGAATTACTTGATATGAACTTGGTATTACCTGTTCCTTTTTTATATTATACCTGCCTGGTATTTTCAATGCACTTCTCTCTCCCTATTTTCTTTATTCTCAATGCGTTTTTGTATGTGGAAGAAAAGAATCTCGACGAAGGGTCTTGCTCGCAGACTTGTTTAATAAGAAGTTCCTTCGGATTGAAAGAAATTCACCGTAGGGCAATATTCTTTTAGCAAAGCAACTTCTCTTATTGGAACAATACTGTCTGGAACGAGGCTTAAAGGTCCTTGGCCAGTTATTATTTTTTTTAGAATTCCATCCTTCGTTGACATAGACTCGTTCACATTTCTCATTCGATAATTACGAAGTAATTAAAACATATCCAACGAAAGAATTTCTTTATCTAAACTATCATTATTTTTAATTAATTCTACAGTCGAATGCTAATTAAGTTTTTCTTTACAAACATATATTTATTTGGATCAATTAATCATTAGATTTATAATATTTCACACCTTAACAGGGGGCAAATTTGTTAAATTAATCAGGTATAACTTACAACAAACGTATGGGTTTAAATTCATATGGAAAAAAGAAATTTATAGCTCCAAAGCTATTTTAATGGATGATTTTAGCATACACTCTACTCTAATTCCACACGATAAGTCGTTTTATGTTCTTATTAACGGTTTTTTTTTTGTTACAGAATTTCTTGGCCAGTTGATTCCTGACAATAAGAGTAATTCCAGTGCCTTTTGATAGCCAGTGATCTACAAAAATTGCGATCTATTTTCAGAGTTTATACAATTGTTTTCTAGTCATTTTTGTAAATTTTTTGTATATATTGTTTATATAGTTGGTTAAGTTGTAGAATTGTTACTAGTTTACCATGACATTTCCATTCCATGAAGTATTCTATTGAAAATTTCTATTTTGGTACATTTTCGATGAGTCGTTGATCGAATAAGTTGATTCATTCCAAATATTTTTGAGGAAAATTTCTTTGGTTTAAATTTGTTATTATATCTTGAAAAGCTCCTTACTAGGTTAAGAAGTTTTTTAATATGTAAGTTTGTTGGAAAAGGAATTTCCATGACCAGTCCTATGTAATTTAAGTTATTTTTGTACAATTCTATTTTTGATACTGAACAGTGAGAATTTTCTCATGAAATAAAAACTGTATTATATTTAAAGCTTTGTTTTCTTGAAACAATACCAATTGTCCTTCTTTAAGACCTGCTTATGATGATTTTGAATGAAAAAGTGGAGGGTTTTTTATTCATTTAGAAAGAAATAGTAGAAATTGAAGAACTAGTCCAATTTCAAGAATTAGACTCTTACGATGTAATAATTACGCATTATTCACAAAGATTTTTTTGATATCAAAAAGTGCATTTTTTCTTACTTGGAAAGAGAAATTTCACTTAGTGTAAATGACACTTCAGAATATTTTCTTATTGTTTACTATGAAAGAGCAGAATATTCTGAAATGACAAATTTGCAGATTTAAGCCATCAATTAAATAATATATTTTTCATCAGATTATTGTTGGTATTTGAGGAAGTTTTGCTTCAGATATTTTCACGAAAATTATTGATAAATTTTCAATCCTATAAGGAATATTTTTCTTGTAGTATACAAAATGTTGGAGACGGCAAAATAAAATCGGAATTACATCACATTAAGATTTAAAATTCGCTGTTGAATTTTATAATCTACGACAGTGATTGTCGTTTTTGAATTGACAAAAAACTTGAAACAATAATTCGAATTCGAAATATACAGTATGGGTTAAATATTTTACACAATATCTTCTTAATCTGTATCCAGAAAAAATCTGCACTTATTGCAAAATAAAACTACTCAGAAACATCAAATTATAGTTCTATCGAAAATTTTCGTTATTTGGAATTCTTATAAGGTTTTCTCTTTGTAATCAGAAAACATTTATTTACCTTCTTCAAATTTTACCCTCGGGCCACTAATTGATCTCAATTTCATTTTTGAGTCGATTATTAGGACTAAACGGATCTGATGAAATATCAGAGAAATCTGAAATATTTTCTTGGATTCTTGATTCCTATAATAAAAGTCAATCAATATTTGTCATCAAGCTTCATAATTAAGTAATTGTGTAGTCAAAAATAAATGAGCAAGCTTATAAAAATACTGAAAATTAACATAAAATAAGCCTGCAATTTAAAAATATGATTGAATATTATATTCCCAATTAAAACAGATAGATGTTAATTTATATTAATTATTCGAGAGTTGAACACATAACGCGTTTATTTACATGGTAACTTCTACAAATGCTTTTGAACAACTTTTGTAACATACAATAATTAAATGGATTTATATAAATGTTGTACGTTGGGAATATTTTCGCTTGTTTAAAAGAATTTTAAACAATTACAATATAACAGAAGGCGTCATCTATTCAATTCTTAAAGAATAAATAGTAATCAATATATATGTGTATTATTTAATTGAGTGTACCATAAATTTCTATCAAGTGCGGGCTAACACAAATCGAATATTATGTTAGCAGTTTTATATAATAGTAACTATATACAAAAGAGAAATAGAACGTAACGTTTGTCATTATCACGTTAAGAGATGCTGAAATATGTCTCATTCATTTATGTATGGAGTTTGCGTAAGCAAAACATTTCAAGTGTAAAATTAGTCCTTTTGATAACGGTACTATTTATTTCCTTATGTAATATTTTGATAATCAGGGTAACAAATCAAAATATTTTTAAGTTAAATGTAAATAAAAATGAGTCATCATGTTGACGCATAAAATGAAAAATGTGTACAGAAATGGTAATTACTAATTCGTTCAACCCTATTTATATGCATATACTACTCTGTACAATACATTTTGTAACAAACAGGGCTTCGTACGTTTGTCTGAAGAGTTCAGTACGCATGCCTGGAACGAAACAAAAAATATTTGTTTATTTATATTTCAATTTTAATTGACAATTTACTATATAACGTTTCACTTCAAAAATAAAAGCAACTTTTAATTGTACTTATACTTTCAATTATTTCCTCATACCATGACTTTTTCATCTGGAGCTAGCCAGCTTTCATTTATTAAATGCAGAACACTATTTTAATAGAAGTCTTGAAGTTTTACATGCTGACAAATCCATAGACGCTATCTAATTGGAATTATAGAGTATAAGATTGAAAAATTTATATTATTAAATTATCTAATAGATTTAAGCAAATCCCATCAACTCAATTCGTTTAGGAATTCCAAATACTTGTCAAAATATCTATCACCCTCATATTTTCTCCACACAGAATTAGGTATTATTTTCCTTGTGAAATTGGTAGCAAATTGACATGACGAAGTCATGGTATGACGAAACATTGGTTATATAATTGAAAAATTGTTTTTTCATTTTTAAAATCAAGATGAATTGCGATCAAGCGAAGACCGAAGTAATAAAATATGTTTATGATAATAATAATGCAACTGAAAGAAAAGAGAAATGATGTAAAAGAAATTTGACTAAAATACTAATGTAAATGATGACGTTTCTTCGAAGTGAAAATTGCTCAAATTTAACCACTATATTCAATAAGACCAAGAGTTCAGTCAGTTCCGATGAAACATATATTTTTTAATAGAACGTGGAACATATCACTATTGAAATTGACTATCCAAATTATACCTGCCAAGTTGTGTGGAATCCGATATAGGATGTAAAGCCGACAGAAAATCGTTTTGCATATTTCCAAGATGGAGGACGATTAGAAGGTCTAAGCTCGAGTTTAATTATTCAACAGCCAATGAAAACCCTAGATGAAGTTATGACAAAAAATATGATTTCTAGGAAATAAATTATATGTGTGATCGCATTCTTTCGCAATGCGTATCATGGCACAATTTTAACCGCCGATATATCAAGTTCCGATTAATTAAAACCGGTGGAAAGTCTGAAAAAGAGGCCGAAAACGGACAGACCATGCGTTTATGTAAAAGAACGCAAGGTGTTCTTCATTTCTTACGCAGAGCTTTGAGGCGCGTGCCCAAAAATACACCTGCCGGGACACATGTCGATATGCTAATATTGTCATAAGATTTTTTTATAATTAGAGATTTCAGGTTTTTCGGACGATGAAGAAGATATCGATGCGAAATGAACGGACCTGCGTAGCGGTTTTTGTGTTTGCTTAGTAGTCGGATCAATTAAAAATGAATTAAGCCGAGCGATAGCCTTAAGATCTGGCTCAGAAATCTTAATTTCACATTGGAAGATGTGATATTATTTCGGTTGGTGCTTAAATGTTGTTTGAAAGTATTAACATGTGAAAAAACTAGGCAAACTTTCAAAACTGACCTTTGACAAAAAATTCAATCATCTACATACGCACTATTTTACACATTACAACATTTTATGTTTTATGACTGAGCAGATGTCGTGTAAAGGAATATGTATTTTCGATGCTTGAGCAGGTGAAATTATTTCTGGAGTTTCTTCAACTTGAGACTCAAATACTCCAGCTGGAATTTAATTAACTGTTAGTGGATAAATTTCATAAATTTTATCATATTGAGCATTAAATTAGACTATAGCAGATCCGGTGATAAGAAGATTTAACTTTTCATCAGTAAGCATGCAACCATAATACTCACAACAACGTGATAATTTCAAATTGAGTAGAGTCTAAATATTGGATTATACTACAATAAGAAATGAAACTAAAACAAAGAATACAAAAATCTTGAGAACGAGGTCATTCGCGGGAAATTATGAAAAGAAAAAGTCGCATTACGAATTTTTCATTTGATCTGAACAAATACAAATATACTAAATACATTGAAAATTTAATTTAAGTTTCTATGAAATATTATAGATAATAGCTTAGGATTAATTCCCCGCAACCTCTACAGATTTAATCTAAAAATAATCTCCAGAACTTTTTGGAATTAAATTGAATAAAAATGTCACCGTTCCACTTCATAGACATATAGAATTATCCTTTCATCATATGTATTGATAGTTTTGTATGTCTATAAAGTGAAATGTATTTTTGAGGCATTTTGATTCAAATCAATTCTAAAAGATTTTAAAAAGATTTTTTAGATTATATCTGTACAGATTTCGGAGAATCAATTCAGCTATTACCTGTAATATACTAAAATTTAGTAGGAATATTATAAACAGAAATTATTCAAGTGATGTTAACTCTAAAAATATCACCACATATTTTTGCAACTTGTCACAAAATCTAAATACCTAAGCTTTATTTAAGTCGCCTACTGCTTCTGGAATCTGAACAATAACATAAGACTTTCCAGCAGGAAAGTGATAAGTTTGCCATAATCTATTATCGACAATGGAGATGTTATTGAGAGCTAGAGTGACAGTAATTCCTTTGTTTTTTAATATTTCTATTAACTTTTAGTGTATTTGTGTTTGTTCAGATCAAATGTAAAATTCTGAACTTGACTTCTTCTTTCAATATTCCCTGAAAGCGACTTCATCTTCGAATGTCTTGTTTCAATTGTGAAATATATAATGAATGAGAAATTACAAAAATTGAGATAGGTCCAAGAACTGAATTCAACTGCATTTTTAGATCAGTAAGAAGAATTTAGGTTAAGCATATTTCAACTTTCTTCCACTCCGACTTAAGCTCTACCTACCAAACATCGTATCTGTATATTAATTAATTCAGAAGGTAAAATTTAATTTGCCCTGAATTTTTCATTGGTATTTCAAATGATCGGTATAATTTTTCATTGCAATTCCTAAAATATGGCAATTATACGAAACGAAATTCTTACAAGAAACAATATTCCATGTATGAGTTTAAACATAAATTCGTAAAATAACTCGTGAAAATATATAATCAGGTGAAATGGCATAACAACACAAAATGGTCAAATATTTTGTAGTCGACAGTTTCAGTGACTTTTTATATATATATGGAAAACCCATTCCGAATATCAATGTAAAGTAGAGTTTTATTTCATTATTTTTCAGCTATTAGATGGATAATTGATTGTTTGGATTTAGTTGAATCATAGGTGAAATAAAAAATCCAGAAATATAATTATATTATTATTGAAATTTATTTTAATTTAAATATATTGCTGTTGGATCTCGTCATATAAGATTGAGTTAATTGTTCGCCTTTTTGTGGTCTAAAACGAGTTTTCCGATGCCTCCAAACGGCCAACACGTCAGTTATACACTGAAGAATTCATACCGAGCAAAAAAAACGATGTATACATATATCAATTTTCTACAAATATTAGGAGTACAAATAAGTTTCCGCCGTTTTATTGTAGATGGCGCGGCATGGATTTTCGGTTAGCTTTCGCAGATAATAATCGGCTTAAAAAATAGTTTGGATATTCAAGAACAACATAACCTATTAATATCATTGATTTTATATTGGTAAAATATAATTTTTATGAGTTGAAAATGTCGAAATTTGAGCCAAGTAAGCGTCACTTGCGGGAAATATTAGTTTACTTCTTTAATTTAAAAAAATCTGCTGCTGAGGCGCATCAATTGCTCGTACAAGCATATGGTGAGGGTGCTTTGAGTGAGAGAACGTGTCGAGAGTGGTTTCAAAAGTTTAAAAACGGTGATTTCGATGTAGAAGACAAAGATCGCAGTGGAAGGCCAAAAATTTACGACGATGCAGAATTGGAGGAATTATTGGGGGAAGATTAATCTCAAACACAGAAAGAACTTGCTCTAACATTAGAAGTCACTCAGCAAGCAATCTCACATCGTCTTCTGTAATAAATATTTAATTTGTGTTAAAAAAATTCAAATTTATTATAGGTTTGCATTGATACATTAATATATTTGAATAGATTTTTTATTTTTATTCATTATTTTCATTATCGGATACATCAGTAATTGCTGTGATTGATTGTAAGACCGAGACAATAGGCTTATGGTATGAGAAATAAGATACATATGTTTTCGAATGAAAATTAGAAAGATATCTAGAGAAAACTGCATCGATTGTTGTTGTTCCATGTCTTGTGGTAGGCTCATTTATTCATTTGTAGTTCTAATTTATCTTGTACAAAGTTCACCAAGAGTTGTCCATCTTCGGACGCGAAATTAACATTGAAATCTCAGGCTGAAATTAGTGGCAACGGAGTATTCTCCTAATTATTCAGAGCTTACTCGACAGTAAGTAATGAGTTTTTTATATAAAATTTTTTATAATATTATTAACTGTGTTATTGGGCAAAATGTAAACAGCTACCATTATGATGTTTGTTCCATTGTCCAAAACGCAGTGAGCAGCACATATATCATCAATTGATGATTTACCAATATCGATTTCACGAATATATCGTAATAAAATGTCCCTGTTCTTAGTTACTATATTCGAGACATCATTTGATTTCTGATAAGTTGCCACTCCTGCTGATCTAACATTTTTACGCTTAAATTTCGCAATACAATCAAAATTCGGGATGACAACATTTTCATCGTCATTTGACCAGGTTTCTGATAGAAATAAAATACTGCTTGAATCAATTACGGAATAGCTTGAGTCCGACCTTCCTCTCAACTTCCGTTCACCTCGCCCGATTACACTTCCCAAGTCAAGCGTACGTAAATTATTTATTTCAAAAAAGTATTTCTTCAGTATCTAGTATTTATTATTGATTTACAGAAGTGGAGTTACGAGCAGATAGATACATGACACCAGTGAAAATTTAAGTGATCCACACGAATATCAAGGTGAAGGTTATCAACTTCCCGTCCTCCCAGCAACTCCAGCTCTGAATCTCTAGATGGGGACGGGGCAGATCCCGATGGATGCAACACAAAAGCACCCGATCTCATTCAGTGCAAGTGCAGCACCTCGTATTGCATTTAACGGAAACTAGGAAGTGGAAGCGACGGGGAATGGCGCGAATCCAACTGCCGTCCAGTCGTCGACGCGCTCGCGTGAGACGGCAACCGGCTTCTCTCTCCGGCTTGTTGTCAAGGCTGAAGAGGTCGGCGGTAGCGAACGGGACCGGAAAAGACGGCGCTTGATCGTGGTAAGGAACAATTGAAAGTGCGAGGAATTTCATTCAACGCCGGCGTGGCGATAGATCCGACATGATGTCGGTAGATGGTGCTAGGTCGGGGTCTACTGATGTTCTAGTATAGTCCAATGAAGAAGATCGTGAAATCGGGTTTTTCGCTAATAGGGCTGAATTTATATGAAAATAATCAGAAAAAAGCGTATGAAACTGTGGGCAAAGTAAAAAAATTTTCAAACTCCGAGAAGGGGGTGAAAATTTTAGGTCTACCTCTCTCCGACCATTTTTTCCCTAAAACGCATTCTTTTACCCCTAGGACGGTATAAAGGGTTTATAAAATAAAAATTTAATAAAAAATATAAAAATTGCACTTTTTGAATTTTTTTTCATTCTCTTAAAAAAATTATAAACAACAATCGTAGGGAAAAAAATTTTTTTTTTCATCCCTTCTATTAAAACTGAAGAGGTGAAAACGGATTTACCTCAATATTTCACTTAAAACGGGTAATATTTAAAAAAAAAATTTTCAGTTGATTTTTAAATTTTTTTTATAAATTTTGATGTAATATTTATATTTGTAGATTTTTACCTGCAGGTAATAAAACCTTTTAAAGACAGGTAATTTATGTATTCGTCATAGAAGGGATGAAAAAAAAAAATTTTTTCTCTACGATTGTTTTTTATAATTTTTTTAAGAAAATGAAAAAAAAATTCAAAAAGTCCAATTTTTACATTTTTTATTAAATTTTTATTTTAAACCCTTTATACCGTCCTAGGGGTAAAAGAATGCGTTTTTGGGAAAAAATGGTCGGAGAGAGGTAGACCTAAAATTTTATCCTCTACAACTTTTAGTTGAAACTTTCTTTGATATTTTCGAAATTTAACCCAAAAATCGTATTTTGGGGTAGTTTTTCTTTTTTTTCACTCCCTTCCCGGGGTTTGAAAATTTTTTTACTTTGCCCACAGTTTTATACGCTTTTTTCTGATTATTTTCATATAAATTCAGCCCTATTAGCGAAAAACCCGATTTCACGATCTTCTTCATTGGTCTAAGTAATCGGCAATAGGAAGTTGATCGGCGATTTTAAGGGTATACCGATAATGCCATTTCAATTAATGGGAATTACCTAGTTAATTTCAAAATTTTATCCGTTTCCTCAAGAACATTAAAAAAAACAAATCTAAATGAAAAAAATCACTTTATTATTATTTAAATATTTTAATATTAGCCTTCTACATATTTAATTTCAAAAATTTATATTTAATAAATATAACTTCAGGAATTAAATTAAATAAATGTCATATAAGTACCACTTATATCAAACGACATATAAAATAAACATTCTTTATAAGACATCCAAATCATATAACAGAATCCAATAAATAAAAATTGTTATCCAAAATCCTATAAATTAAATATTTTGAGTAGACAAAATTTTGTTTCTGCTGATCAATCTTATGGAAACAAATATCTTTCAGAAATGTTTAACATAATCTTAAGATTTTCATCATAAAACTATCTTACTTAGAATATTCAATATTATTGGATATCTAACTGAGTTACTTTCTATAAAGTCTCAACATATGTAAAAACATTACTGAAAAACAAGTTTTAAGAGAGACTTTGCTTCGTCAGTACTCAAATCATTCATATTCAATAAAATAAAGTATCAATTAACAACAAATATTTACTCACCCTTCAAAAAATATTTGTTGTTGATTGATGTTATATTTTATTGAATATGAATTAGTTGAGTACTGACAAGCAAAGTCTCTCTTAAAACTTGTTTTTCAGTAATGTTTTTACATATCTTGAGATTTCATAGAAAGTAACTTAGATATCCTATAATATTGAATATTCTAAGTAAGATAGTTGTATGATGAAATTCTTGAGATTATGTTAAACATTTCTGAAAGATATTTGTTTTCATGAGCTTGATCGGCAGAAACAAAATTTTGTCTACGCAAAATATTTAATTTATAGGATTTTGGTTAACAATTTTTAGTTATTGGATTTTGTTATATCATTTGGATGTCTTATAAAGAATGTTTATTTTATATGTCGTTTGATATAAGTGGTACTTTTATGACATTAATTTAATTTAATTCCTGAAGTTATAACTATTAAAATAATTTTTTGGAGTTAAATATGTAGAAGGCTAATATTAAAATATTTAAATAATTTTATATACCTTCTATCAAGTATTAACCTCTATTCATGTTATTAAATCACGTTCTATTCAATGAAGAATTTAACTGAGCTCACAAAAAACTAAAAAAATTTACTCCTTCACTTAATAGGTATTCAAGTATGGTTTGATGCGGTTAGTATGTTCCCGCGTATAAAATGCAGAATATATGAATATAGTGGAAAATATCCTAACAAAAAATAACATCAATCCGGTCATAAGGAAAGAAATTTTAATCCTTTTCGAACTTTGCGTGGAAGAAAATTACTTTCAACACAATAGTAAATTTTACAAGCAGAAAGATGGACTTGCCATGGGTTCACCTCTCATCTCACTACTCTTAAATCTTTATGTCCTTTTTCGAAAAGAAAATCCTGAAATCCATACATGCAAAGCATATCATTTTTTGGTACAGATATCTAGACGATTTATTGGCTTGCTTCTGTGGAACAAATTCAGAACTAGAACATCTGAATGGTTTGCACTATAAGGTCAAATTTACTATGGAACCACAATGTGATGATAAAATAAATTTTCTGGACATACCTTTAATTGATAATAATGATGAAATTTTCTTTGATATATTCAGAAAACCCATAACTACAAACACAAAACCATACCGAACTTTTCAAACCATCCGAACATTCATGAACTCTCTGCTTAGAGATCAATGATACATAGAGCATTTTCAATTCCTTTAAATAATATTACGCTGAAAAGGTAACTGAATTCAATGTTTTAATATTAGCCTTCTACATATTTAATTTCGAACAATTATATTTAATAATTATAATTTCAAGAATCAAATTGAAATAATGTCATATAAGTACCACTTATATCAAGCGACATATCATATATATTTAATTTATAGAATTTTGGTTAACAGTTTTTATTTGTTGGATTTTGTTATATCGTTTGGATGTCTTATAATGAATTTATAGGTCGTTTGCTATAAGTGGTACTTATATGACATTATTTCAATTTAATTCCTGAAGTTATAATTATTAAATATAATTTTTTGAAATTAAATATGTAGAAGACTAATATTAAAATATTTAAATAATTTTATACACCTTCTATCAAGTATAAACCTCTATTCATGTTACTGAATTCAATGAAACAAATAATCACAAATAATCAATTCGAAACAAAAACCATAAATTCTCTCATAAACAAAAAAGAAGAATAACTCATTTTTGAAGAAATATACCCCATTTCCAAATCAGATACTACTGACAAAAAATTTGTAAAACTAATATAGTTTGGACCTATCTAGCAAAATATTTTGGACCTATCTAGCAAAAACTAAGATAAAAACACCTTTCACACCCTCACATAAAATTTCTATCTTCTTTTTTAACTCCAAAGACAGAAAAACCGGCTGAATGATTCTGGAGTCTAAATTGAGTGGTCAACAGTGCAGTAGCGTATATATCGGACAAATCGTGAAATATTTGTGATATTTCCAAAAAATGTTCAAAGAACATCAAGTATATATAATAGTTAAGATACAATTTTTTTTTATTCAGTTCATCAATGTAGTAAACACTACGAAGCTCGAGTCACTGTATATTATGTAAAGTTATTTTTACGCACAAAAACTGAATCACAAACAGACCAGATGGAGGCACAAGCAGGGGAAATAAGTGAAGATATTGAACAAGAATACTCTCAGGGCGGGTCTAATTAAATCCTGAAAAAACAATTGCTCGCGGATAGGAAAATTTAAGTAACAATATTTTTTGGAAAAGATAAATTTAGGATTGAGGTATTAAATAGAATATTGGATTTCTTGAATGGCGACTTATACTGTCACAGTTCTGTTTATCGAATTATATTTGTAAAATTCAAATGTATATTCGATATAGAGGATGTCTCGCAAAGCATTGATAAAGATCTTGAGGAGGGAATTATCAGCGAAGCATCTCAATTCAAATTATATCGCGAACTCCTAAAACCTGACAATCACACGAATTGTTCAGAAATACTGAAGTTAATATACGATAAGGAAATGATAGAAGTATTTTCGCATTTATACATCGCTCGAATATTCTTTTTTACAATTTTATTTAAAATTCACACATCCATACTCCATTCATATTATTGTTTTTTACTTCACCTATGACGAGTTGCGAAGCAGAGCGCTAATTTTCTAAACCTAACAAAAAACAAATATAGAACTGATTTGAAGAAAGGTAGACTGCAATTCTTAGGAATACATTCAACCAGTAGTGATATAAAGAACAGTCTGAATTATGATAGAATGAATTTTTTGTATTTTGCACATGATTTACTCTTATTGAAACATTTTCCACTTTATGATTGATTTTCATTAATTTCTTATATTTTGATTCAATATACGTTATATCTTATAAATAAACCCTTAGTTTTGTTTTCAAAAATCCAATTCCATTGAAAATTCGTTTGGAAATAAATCGAACAAGTAGGAGTAGGGTCCCCACAAAATTTTCTAGCATAGGGTCTCAGAAATGAAAAGTTTTATCGTCTGCCTTCCAGATCTTTACTCCGAATCTATGATACAGAAATTGATGAAAGTTGGCCTAAAATCCGGTGATATTATGCATTAATACTCCAGGCCTTTCAGCAAGGATATGTTGTGCAACAAGCGACTGGGAATTAATACTGACCAGTCCGTACGAAATGACTAGTTGAATCAGGCAAAGTGATAAATAATTATTTACACTTTTGTACTCATCAGAATATCTGAGACATGTCTTGATAATATCTGTTAAGTGATATCTAAGGAAAGTTTTCAAGAGATCATTCAGATTAAATCTGTAGAGGTCATGGAGAATTAATCCAACTATTTTCTATGATATTCAAGAAACACTTCGTAGTAAATTTTCAACATATATTGTTTCAATATTTCAAATATCATACAGATTTATTCTGTTAACCTCCTACAGACTTGAAAAAATTGATTTAAAAGCTTTTAGAATTAAAAATTAGATGAATGTCTTAGAAAACACAGTTTTAATTTTGTAGACATATATAATTAACACTCATTACACAGTACCAAAAGGAATAAAAGAATTCTAAGAAATATACATTAATAAGTAGAAATACTAAATAAACACTTGAAGGATACAGAATTTTGTTTCGTGTCTTGTATTATGAAAACCAAATCTCTTTCCAAAAATGCAAAGCTCAACCTCAAGAACCTCTTCAATAATAAGATCGTTTAAATAGTTTCCTTCAAAAAAATTCCTAAAAATTCCAAAATGCAATTTAGAATCACAACAAACGATAACTCTTCAGTCCCACTTCATATTTATAAAATAAAAATAATTAACAAAAAATATCTTACGAGATCAGCCTCGTGTCTTCCTTTAAACAAACACCAGAATATAGTGAATCCTACGTATTTTATGTTCGTCGCAGAAATTACACAAAGCTTGCAAGGTATTTTCAGGACTCAAATAAATCCAAATGATAATATGTATGAGTGATAAACCAAAATATAATTATTATATATACAATAAAACAACAAGAGGGGGTTTTTACTTGACAGAAGGATTATTAAAATATTTTGAATATCATACATATTTATTCTGTTCACCTCCTACAGATTTTTAATTGAAAGAAGTTTTTTCAAAAAACTTGTCAAAATTGAATGAAATAAATGTTTCAGAAAACACACTTTCAATTTACTAGATATATAGAATAAACTCTCATTACAAAATACCAAAAGGAATAAAAGAATTCCAAGAGAAATAAATTATTAATTAAAAATACTACATAAACACTTGGAGGATACAAAAATTTTGTTTCGTATCTTGTATTATGAAAACAAATACCTTTCCGAAAAGGCAAAACATAACCTCAAGAATTTCTTCTAACTTACTTTATATAAGTTTCTTCAAAAAAAAATTCTAAAACATGCATAACATCTTCAAAAAGAAATTTAGAATTACAACAAACGATAACTCTTCAGTCCCACTTCACATTTATGAAATAAAAATAAGTAACAAAAATTATCTTATCTTACCAGCCTCGTGTCTTCCTTTAAATAAACACCAGAGTAAGGTGAATCTTTAAAAATTCTACGTATTTTATGTTCGTCGCAGAAATTACACAAAGCTTGCAAAGTATTTAAGGACTCAAATAAATCCAAATGATAATAATTGAAAAAAAATTTGTTACCATTCCTTTATTCTTTTTGATAATGTGTAATCAGTGTTAATTCTATGTCTACTAAATTGAAACTGTGTTTTCTAAGACATTTATTTAATTTAATTCTAAAAAGTTTCTGAATGAATTTTTTTCGAATTTAAAATCTGTAGGAGGTTAACAGAATAAATCTGTATGATATTTAGAATACTTAATAATTCTTCTATCAAGTAAGGACCCCTCTTCATTATTATATATTGTTTGATAAATTATAGAGAAATTTTCATGAAATAAAGTAACATTTCCAAATCGATTCGTCAAGCCTAGTATCTCAATAGATAAATTCCAAGGGTTGAAAATTAATAGTCTTGCAAAATTATCTCTGGAAACATATTACATATTTTTACGCGTTTGTTCTGAGAAACAACGTGCTATCTTTTTGCCCAAATGTCCGTAATTTTCGATATTTGGGACGAAAATAGTCTGAAACTCAATAATTCAATGGATTCATTCAATGATGAAAAATACGAGACCAAAAATAATTCTATCGGACTGGTCGGTCCATAATACTATAACTTTTGAACGGAAAAAGCTAAAGACCTTTTTAGGATAGGTTTAAGGCCTACATAACTGGGTTAAGTTCGTTGATGTACCAAATCGGTACAATGGTTCGAGAAAAATTCTTAATTGAAATTCTTATTTTGTCCAATATTTTTGAAATACAGACCCGATCGATCTGAAATTTGGTATTTAGAAGTGGAATAATGAGGTGTATGATCAAAAAAAGTTAATTAGAAGATTTAAACGAATCTTTGTGAGCAGAGCAGCGTTGAGCGCTAGCGAAAAAAATTTCTCCTCTTATTTCGGATGAAAAGAGCTAGAGATTTGAAACTTGGTTGGAATTTGTTAGGGGATGAAATCGGCCAGACGGTTTCTGAATTATTTTTATTTGAAAGTTTAGTTTTGGAATATTTTCAAAATTATAAATCCGAGCAAGTTTAAAAGAATCCTATGTTTCAACTTTTACCTATTATTATTATCCTATTCAACTTTTACAAGTACTCAGTAAATTCATATGTTGTGGAAAGACCTATAGAAGTAATTAAATTTTATTGATACTTCTTTACAATACTTCAATAGAAGTTAGTTGGCTGACAGGTTCTTTTCTGTTGAATATGTTTTGTGCCAGATGTTCTATAATGTTGTTTTCATACCCTTCCAGTATTTGTATGGTGAAATTGGCAACGTATCATGGTGCTTAATTTGTATCGTGTTGGCATTGACTTGATATAAATTCGTTGTATATTTTAGTTGAATAATACACAAACATGTGTTGATTTCTATTTATTATCGTGAGTTGCTCATATGATGCGTTTCGTTTACATAGTAATTTTTTCAAATGCTTATAGTTCCCACATTTTCCATCTGAGTTATATCTTCCGACAATTTTTGTATTCACAAATGGAGAGATTGAGTGAAAGAATTAAATTTTACCACAAATTTGTCATTAATATCGGAATATGGATGATTTGCAGGGATATGAGGTGCAGTTGGGAGAATCAGTGCGGGTCTAAACTCTTACATAATAAACGTCTCGTCTGTTGACGGTGAATGTTCCATTGAAATTGTTTATTAATTTTGTTATTATTTCATTGTGCTTTTTTTTGATAATATAAGTTAGATGATTGATTTAATATGTGCTAATTTGAATGTAAGGTCATTGCTCTCAAATTTTCTTGAATTACGTGATGTACTTTTGTTAAATAACTTTGATTTGTTGGCGCTGACTGAAACTTGGTTGAAGGATGATCCGGATGATTCTATTTTCATTGATGGATATCGGTTTGTGAGAAATGATAGGATAACTAGAGGAGGAGGTACTGGTATATATGTGAAGGAAGGAATCGATTATGAGGTTGTGAACTTGGAGTTGAAGCTAGAAAGTTCATCTATTTTGGTTACTGTAAATAAGGTAAAATTTTTGTTCTGTGTTGTTTATAAGCCACCAAAAATTGATAATAATGCTAGTTTACAATTACTCTTGGATGATATTGAGAATTTTATGCTGAAGTCTGTAGCTATGGTCGATAAAGTTATTTTACTGGGTGATATGAATGTTGATTACTTGCAGAGTGATAGTCTTTACTGCAAGTCTTATTTGAGCACCTTGGATAACTTTGGTTTGACGCAGTTGGTAACTCAACCAACTCGAGGGGCTGCCTGTCTTGATCATGTAGTCACCAACGTTCCTGATATTTTTCACTCGGTGGATGTTGTTGATTTTCATGATAGTGATCATGATTTGGTCAGATTTTCCGTTTCGATTCCTGTTCATAAGTGTAGTCCTAAATTTGTACTATATAGAAATCTTAAAAAATTTTCATTGAATCTTTTTCAGAGAGATTTGGAGCTATCTCACCTGAGTAATATTTTTAAAACTAATGATGTTGATGAAAAGGTGGAGATCTTGAATAGTGTTTTGGCTGACTTGTTCGATAGGCATGTTCCTCTTGTTTCGCGTCGCATTACAAAACCGCCGGCTCCTTGGCTATCTGAGGATATCAAGGAACAAATGAAGTCTAGAGATAGAGCCAAGGCGGGATTCAGAAAGTCGAAGAAGGCATCAGACTGGGTAAGATATAAAGAGCTACGCAACTTGACTGCACTTAAAATACGTAACTCTAAAAGGGAATATTTTTCTTCCTTGTTTCGAACTCATAATAAGAGAGATTTGTGGAAGCAACTGAATTATATGAATATAGGTAGTAAACAACGACCTTCGATTCCTCACGGTTTAGCTGACCCTGATGAACTGAATAACTTTTTTGTCCATTCCATTCCGACTAGTCAAAATAGTTCATCTGATGAGTTTCTCAATTATTACTCTTCTAACACTTTTTGCGAATTCGAGGTGAAAACAACTTTCTCACTGGTTGATGAGGCGTTGGTCAATAAATATTTGCATGATATACAATCGAATGCCGCTGGTTCTGATGATCTGAGCATCTCATTGATTAAATTGTGTGGTCCTTCCGTTCTGAAGTATCTCGTGAATATAATAAACAGCTGCATTCTGAGTGGATACTATCCCTCAGCATGGAAAAATTCTATAGTCTTGCCGATACCAAAAAAACGTAATGTGGAGCAGCTCAGTGACTTACGACCTATCAGCATATTGCCTGCTGTCTCTAAGATATTCGAGAAGATCCTGTATCACCAGATGATTGAACATCTAAATAAGTTTGAAGTGCTTCCGGAGTTTCAATCGGGGTTTCGTAGAGGTTACAGTTGTACGACTGCTCTTCTCAAAATAAGTGATGACATTTTATTGAATTCCGATAGGGGTCTTGTAACAGCGTTGATCTTATTAGATTACACAAAAGCATTTGATACGATCTCACATGATTTGCTGATTGCTGTGCTTTCTTTCGTGGGATTGTCCGAAGATTCAGTTTCATTGCTTACGAGCTATCTTTCTAATAGAACCCAGCGTGTGAAAGTCAATGGTTCACTATCGGGTACTCTGCCTATATCTGTAGGTGTACCACAGGGATCATTGCTGGGTCCCCTGCTCTTCATAATTTATACCCATATGTTTTGGAAATACCTTAAATTCTGTAACGCCCATTTTTATGCTGATGATGCCCAGCTTTACCTCAGTTTTGTTGCTGGTGATGTTGATGAAGGTGTTCGAAAAATAAATTATGATCTCGCGACCATCCAAGAGATATCTGAGCAGCACAATCTTTTGGTTAATCCTGGTAAGTCATGTGCGATACTTTTCGGCAATCAGTCTGTGTGTGATCAGTTGAGTGAACATGTCCATTTTTTCATTGGAGGTAATGAGATTCCCATCGTGAAGAGCGTTCGTAACCTTGGTCTGATAATGGACAATTCTTTTCGTTATAGGTTGCATATTGCGGGTTGTATTAGGCTTTCACTCTACGCCTTGAGGCTAATTTATCCTCACCGTAATGTTCTGCCTGTTGAGGTCAAGAAAGCTGTCTGCGATTCCCTGGTGCTGTCCAATTTTAATTACTGCTCTCAGGTATTTTTCTCCTGCTTGGATCAGGCTACTTTAAACTCAGTACAAAGGATACAAAATTCTTGCTTAAGGTTCATTTTTGGAATCCGTAAATTTGAGCATATAAGTCATAAATTGGTGGATGTGAATTGGTTGAATATGCGTAACAGATTTTTGGTGGGAGCTCTAGCTTGTTATCATAGGATTTTATTGTCTCGTAAGCCATCTTATCTGTATCGAAAGATAACGTTCAGGTCTGACGTCCATAATCTGAACACACGTAGTAGAGGGCTTATATCTCCCCCTCCTCATAGGTTGTCACTATTTGAGAGATCTTTTAGTTTCTCAATTTATAAATTCTATAACAATTATATAGTTAGTTCTCTTGCGAATCTATCCGTGATGTCCTTCAAAGCTAGGGTCAGGAATTTGATTTATAGAGATAAGTGCGGTCAGAGTGATCAGTAATTTCATTTTCATATATGGCACTTTAATACATTCTTATAATTGTTAAGGTTGGAATATCCGAATACTTTTTCTGTTTTTTTTGTTTGTATTTTCGCCTCGAATTGTATTATTTTTTTTTAATATATTTTTGATCAGGGTTTGAGTGGAAGAGCAGGGGTTGCAAAGCAGATTGCTTTATGGCCATCTGAACTCCGCCCTGTGATTGTTCCTTTCAGAATTCATTATAATTATATATATTTTTATTTTTTGCAATAAAGTCATTATTATTATTATTAATAGATCCAATGTAGTTGTTGAAGATTATATTTTGTTATTAATCAGTTGAAAAGAGGTACTTGATACAAACGATATCTCTGTAACATGAGCACGTAAAATAGCAACGCAAAACGAATAAAACAAAGATTCCAAGATGTCAATGACAATCGTACCACTTAGCGGAATTACCAGCTCGAATGAATCAGCCCGTTTGGGTACCGATCAGCACTAAAAACTATACAGCAGAAATACTCATTAACTATAGGTAACAAATCGAATCAAATACCTTTAGACACAAAAAAGCGTCATCATTTGATATAACAGCATTAAGCCGAACACCTTAAGTGCGTCTTTTCAATCGGAAATGCCACAAAATTACGCGTGCCCATCCAGCCGATTCTTTGTTCAATCTCGAGATGAGAAGAGATAAATAAGGTGTGAATATTAACAAACCGCATTACGTTTTTTGGTGTAATGGATTTGACTCTTTGTTGGTTCAGCCGATTGCGTTTCACGTTTAACCGATCGGGTTCCAGGTAAAGTGATTAAATTTTGTTTTTTAGCGATGGAATCTGATTTACACAGTAACGAGTGAAAAGGATGGAATATATATTGCGTCACGAAATTAAGTTATCAACTGAATATTTCGAATATTTCTACTCCTGGAATAATTGGACTGATGCCAGAGGCAACAGAACGCGGAAAGTGTGAATCGGAAAATCTTCTGTGAAAAAATTACAAAATTCTGTGTGCCTTCAGGGGCTTTACTCTTAATATTGTTATTGCTTAATAATATTCACTAATTGGTAAAATGTTGATGGATACCTATGAAATAGTATGTCAGATTTGAAATCTAGATAAAAAACACTTATATGAAAGAATAATATCAACACCAATATGATACATCATTTGAATTTTGACAAGTTTCTAGAATTATAATGACATCCTTTTTATCCTATAATTCTAAAAGTGTTAATGTTCTTTATACTTTAATTTCAATTCGAAATGTGAAATGGGCGCTTAATTTTTTTAATGCTATTTGAGTAATAAGGAGGAATCTTAGTACTCAATTGTATTTTCAATTTATTTGATACAAAAATATAAATATCGAACAAGTATTTTCTTAAATTTGATTTTATAATATGAAATGAATTTTCATGAAATAACAACCTGTGAAGTAACCTGCTACTAATGTGCTAAGGTTAATCGCAATTGTGATCCACCGTGTTTTTAATTTTGGTATTCCAATTATGTTTCAACTTTATGATTTAAATTGTCCGTAGATTTTCATCAGAGATTGTGTTTTTAAAGTACCTTCATTTATTTCTGGTTCCTCTGTTTTCAATTGGATGGATTCAGCAGATGGCTCGATATTAATTTTTTTAGTTGTTCGAAATTCCTCAAATTACCCGAAAACATTTTTTGATAATATCTTTGAAATTATGTTTCTTGGATGTTCACTTGATAAGTTGATTTTTACTAGTTTCTGATGTATAATCATGTTAAAATGTCTCAGACTATACTTCCGAAGTTGGAATTCAAGATTTTTCAAAAGAAGTCCGGAGATAAATTAAATTCTGGATGTTTTCTTATACCATATTTTGTTCTTGATATGGTAATTTGGACATTTCTGCGTCGCAATCATTATCAACGATTTTCTTCTCTAATATATTATCCAAGCTATTTTACCATGATCTGTTGTTCTCTGAATCTTTTCGTCATTTTCGGTGTACGTTCATGACCAAGATTTTGAAAAATTATATAGTTCATTAGTTTCCTTGATATTTTACTTCGTCTTGATTAGATTTTCTATGATTTCTTCTAGAAGGTGTTCTCTTCTGATAGTTTCATAAAATATGTTCATTCAGATCCACGATATAATGAACTTTTAATACAGTAGCTTATCGTATATTGACAGGATTACAATTCTGAATTTACCTTTCCATTATTATATTTTATTATTAATTATTATAATTTATTAATTTACCATCTCGCCAGGGTGTATATCTACTAATTTAGAGCCTAAAGATGTACCCCATCCAAATTAAAATGATCCGATTTGACGTTTTCCAGAAAAACTCATACTTACAAAAATATCCGATGCTTTTATGTGGACCCTGCTGCATAATTTTTTTCTGAATATTATGATTTTCTTCAGCGTTATTTCTTTTTTTTTAAATCAAAAAGTAACGGACAACTCCATCCATTATAAATTTTATCTTTCGTGTACCACGAGCCTTATAAAATGTTTGCGTAAACATCCAAGGACCATTTTATATTTACATGTAAATATTTCATGTCACTTTCATTTTTAATATTCGAGATATTTGGAGTTCAAAATGTCAAATGGACATATGACTGGATAGATTGCGCAGAATTTGCATATTAAGCATGATCTTCACCATTTGAGCTAATTGAATTTGTCAATTCTTTAAGTTTTTCATTTCGTAGGTTATCATCTTAAAAATGGTCGGACGAAGGAAAAGAATTTAATTTGACGACGAATTTTTTATCTATAGTTTCGGTGTAAATAATCGAGACTACCTTCGATGCAAAATTAATAAATTTGTATAAGAAAATAGCTTAAATAAGCGTGAAAAAATATGTATTTGAAGCATATTTTATAACCTCAATATAAGAAAAACAAATATTAACTTCCGCTATTTTATTGATTTCCACAACAATTGTTTCGTCATACCATGACTTCATTAGGTGAGTATTTAAATTTAAATAGTTTTAATACTCATCTGATGAAGTCATGGTATGACGAAATAATTGTTGTGAAAATCAATAGAAAAGCAGCTGTTAATATTTGTTTTTTTATACTGGAGATACATTTTCGTCAAGTAAAGATGGGTACAATCAAAAATTATAACCTCAATATCTGCCTTCTCCATTTTTTCATTTCTGCTTGGAAGTCAGCATTCTGGAATGAGGATTATTATACAGGCGAGGTTCATATTTATAATTCAATTTTAAATAATCATGGAATGACTATTGTACCGTTCCTTCAGATGTAGATCATTTTATATTCAAAACTAACTACCAAACTTACGATTGAGACGCAGCCGAATTCTAAAATTTTTGTGCTATATTTCTGAGTTTCATCCCTTCTAATGAATTATAATAATAACACGTTTGATAAAAAGGTACTATTTAACCAGAAAATCAAAGTTTTTTCTTGCGCTCAGTGATAATTAAACCCGACAATAATTTTCCAAGAGACATCAACATGACGTTAGACGCGAAACATTTGCAGCGTTAATTTATCGTAAGTATTCCTTAGTAGTAATATATGAATATTGAGTGTTCAAGTATCTGAATACTTCATTCTCAGCATAAGCAAAATAATTAGATAGTATTTAAATAACAATTATAAAATTCTCCATATTGAAAGTAGAACTTCTAATATTTAATTGAATCGGTTTTTCTTGATGGAAATATATTGAAAATGAAATTTGAAATGAGTTCCTACTAATTGCATTTATATCAAGATCTCACAATAAGGTAAGGGTGAAATTTTTATTTTCAACATGCAAAAGAAAAGTCATGTCCGACTTTTGATAAATAGTTTGAATGAGTAGAATTAGTTTTTTAATGGAGAAAACGTTTTAATTCTTCTTGAACCTTTTTTTAAAAAGTTTTACCAGTCTGTTCTATATAAACCTTTTAGTAATTACCACAAATTAACTTATAAACTACTGATTTTTCATCTTTGGATGTAATATATTCATTGTTTTCGATAAATTCACTGAAGTTTCAATATATTTTATGAGAGCTTTAAGTAATAATCATTCTTGAGATAGGTAGCAATATTCTTAGACTACTATAAATCTAATCTATATCAATATTAGATTGTAGCCAATACTATTGGCTATTGGTTCAAATGTATTCAGTTCGTAAATGTAATTTTTTGATTCATTGGAATGTTAACTAATATGTGAAACATATGGTTGAAATTTGTTACAATCGACGAATGATGTAAATCATTGATGAACAGAGAGAACTTATTTAATTTTCTCTCTGAACCCATAAAATAACATATACTCAAAATGTCTCCAACGTATCGACGCCAATATAAGAATTGTGTCATTAAGGGCTGTTGCTAGATTTTGGATTCAATATGATATGATACTCTAGGTCTTCTGCGAAGATCTCTGAAAAGCTTCATATAGCTTATGCGAGTTAGGAGTTCAGTAGTGATCTGATTAAGCTTTGTTGCTGCATCCTTACGCTATCTTAGACACATCACTGTTAATTTTTTACCCAACAGTAAAATAGTAGCTGAAACCTTCCGCGTAGATAATTTCTCTTCTACTTAGGCAAGGCCTGAACTGAAGCATATTTGAAATGAAAGTTTTACATTCGCTTGTTTGGAAGTACTAGAAATGAATAAATGAAGTGTAATCGGAGTTTCACTTATTGAACAAATAGATGTGAACATTGCGCTATTTTTGAATTTATTTTGTTTTGTTGATTTTCAGGATCAGTCGGAATAAACAAGTACAATTCTTCAAAAATCTTTGAATGAACAAGCACATGTAAACACATACTACTTGTTGATTATCTTCAGTTATTTCGGGAATGCCCACCACAGGTTCCCATATACCTTACCAGTATTACTCACTTTTCCTTCTACCAGTATAATATTTGATAACCAATATTTCCTCTTTTTGAAAAAAAATCAGTATTTAACCTGGAAAACCCAATCTTTGACGAAACAAGTGTTGTTATATGCAGTAAAAATTTTTCTAGGAATTCAAGTTTGACATTATTTTCAATTCAACAGGTCCACTTTTTGAATGACTTCTTATTCGAAAATGAGCAAGATATTCATGACTTTTACTTGGTGCGTAATGGGATCCCTTACAACACTTTCTGTAGTTTTTTGTCAAGGACGTCACTTTTCGGACAAAGGACTAACCGACTCTCTGAACTCAACCTGCTAAAAATTCATCATTTTTATATTAACGCGAAATTAATCACCCAGCCGCAGTAGAATATTTTTACCTCTCTTGAATTAATCAAGAAGACTTCGACCGATTAAGTGGAAAACCCGCATCTCTCACATTAACTCTCTTCTGTTCACCCAAGTCACTTGAAGCCTATATCTAAACCAGTAACTCTCATCAGTTTGCACCAGTAAGTTGAAGAAATACTCTCTCCCAATGACACAAAATAGTTTTATCACGCACTCAAAGAAAGAACTCTACTGGCACTCATTTGTAACTTCTTAAATTCAATCTCAAGGAATCTTTAAGTTCACCCTCTCGTAATAATACAAATCCGCAATTAAAAAGCCTGAAAGTGAATCAGTTATCTTTGGTATTTACACATGTAATTAAAGTTAGTGAATTTGTGAGTAAACTCAGTGAAGCCAAATAAAATACAGTTAAGAAAACCCATCGATCTTCCACGAGCAGTATAGTGTTTTCACAACAACTGCAAACAAAAACTACATGCCACAAATTCTCCTAATTTTGGGAAAATTTCCCGAAAGTGTAAGAGGAACGGTGTAATATACATTCTGTCAAGAAAGTACCGGGAATTATCGATTTAAATCTGGCGGGCAATGAGGCAGGTGAAAATTTTTTTCCTAGGTTGGTACCACTGTCCTTAATTACTATGCCAAGCTTGAGCGGGATCTGTCAACTAGTGTGTTTGCAACAGCTGATTAAGTCAGTCGATGTCAGAGTGCGTGCCGATTTTTACTATGGGTGATTACGTTGAGCAAAGAATTTGTTTAAAGTTTTGTGTTGCAAATGAATTTTCGTGTGCCGATGCATTGAAAATGTTGCAAAGGGCCTTTGGTGATAATACTCTATCGAAAACTCGTGCATATCAGTGGTACAGAGCCTTCAAGGACGGTCGTGAAGTGAACGCCCATGGACGGCTTCGATCGAAGATAACGTCGATAAAATTAAGGAAAGGGTGCTGAAAAACCGTCGTACCAGCTTGAGAGAGATAGCACACGATCTTAAGATATCCCACGAGTCCGCACGTACGACTTTGATTGATATTTTGGGCATGAGAAAGGTGGCCGCACGACTCGTACCGAAAGACCTGAATTTTCTTCAAAAACATCATCGCGAACAGGTTGCTTCAGACATGCTGGATCGCTGTAATTCCGATTCTACATTCATAGAACGCATTATAACTGGTGATGAGACCTGGGTCTACGAGTACGATATGCAAACAAGCCAGCAATCATCGGAATGGGTGGCAAAAAATTAGCCGAAACCGAAAAAACCACGTTAAAGCCGCTCGAAAATGAAGGTGATGCTCATTGTTTTCTTCGATATCCGTGGCGTGGTGCACTACGAATGCGTTCCAGAGGATCAGACGATAAACAAGGAGTATTACCTAGGCGTTATGAAACGTTTGCGTGAGCGTATCCGTAAGAAGCGGCCAAATTTGTGGGCGAACAAGTCATGGATTTTGCATGACGATAACGCGCCTTCTCACCGAGCTACGATTGTGACTGACTTTCTCGCCAAAAACTCAACAAACGTGCTTCAGCAACCACCGTATTCGCCGGATTCGGCTCCCTGCGACTTTTTCCTCTTCCCAAAACTAAAATTGTCCCTTCGTGGCACCCGTTTTGAGTCGATTGAAGCCATAAAACAAAATTCGGCGCGAGAGCTAAAGTCCATCCCGGAAAGCGCCAATAAAAAATGTTTCGATAATTGGAAGTGCCGTTGGCATAGATGTATTGGAGCAAATGGAGCCTATTTTGAAGGCGACCCAATAAATTTTGACGATTAAATGTAAAAATGTTGTTTTAATTGAAAATTCCCGGTACTTTCTTGACAGAGTAGTATACGGGTAGACTGTAAATAAACGAGTTGTAGTCTTTTTTGTCATTTCTCTACTTTCTTTGAAGTATACTTATCCTGGAATTCTCATACTAATTGATTAATGTTCAATTACTATTGAAGAACTCGAAAAGGTGTACCAACTAACCAGGGAAATCTTCAGCTTCCAAACACACATTTAAAAAGATCTGAAGCTCAGAAAATGAATATATTATCTCGAAAAATAAGAAAAAATTTTAACGAAATTTGATATATTTCCATCATTCTGCAATTTTAGAAAATTATATTTTCTTCGAAAAATCGAGACCTAGAACTATCGAATACATAGCTGTTATGGGTAACAAATTCATTGGTCTAATTCGATTAAACTTTTATAGATACAATTCTGAGACGTAGGATTGTTGAAGACTTTAGTGATAGAATAGATGAGAAAAATTTCGAGAAAGTATTTCTATAATTGATTGGTTGGACACCGTTAAAATTCAAAGGATATTTCAGAATTCAGGATCGGGTGAATTATCACCTTTAACGATCATTCTGTAAACAATATAATCTCTACAAGAATAATAGAACTGAGATTATGCCGAATTTCTCCAATCTACGGATTAAGATCACAGGCACCGCCGGCTTTCAGAAGTTTGTATTAGCATATTCATGCCGCAAAAACCGGTATAGCTTCTTGCTGATAAAATGCAGATACTATTTGCTCACAAATACTGTCGGATCGATTTTGAGATCTAGTTTGAGGAATAACTCGGTTAATGATTGACGAATGAAGTGAAGGCTGATTGATGATGATCTATGATAAAGTCATTCATTTCTATAATGATTAAAATATTTTTTCAGTTCAGATTGAGATCAAAAGAAACGAAACTATTTTAAGTTTGTAGTTCATTAATACTGTTTGAAAATTCAATCTCTCAGTTGATTATTCCATCGAAAATTCTACTGCTGTATCGAATGTTCATTGATAGGAAATATTGAAGACAGAATTAGTCCACATTTTTTACCGTTAAACATATATTTGATACAAGTCTACCCATTTCAAATTTTATTACAATTTCACCTCGCAAGAAACAGATACAAAATTGAATTGAAATATCCTACGGTGTAAAAACCACATATGGAATGAAACTATTTGTGTCTTTATGTTAAAAAATTATAAAAAAACATTGGGACACGTCAAATTTTAAATTCAATAGTGTGCTTTTTGAACATAAATTTAAATGTAAAGGGTGATTCTCGCAAGACCAGTATAGTCCGTCCTCTTCATTTTAAATGGAACAACCTGTACATTTTAAAACTCCTTAATAACCTAATTTCAACGAACTATATTATGTATAACACGACTCTACAAAAAAATTTTCGTTCTTTGTCCTAAAGTTTATACTATTATTTTCCAGTTAGTTATGCACAAAAACGAAAAGAAAATACCTTTTTTCGGTATAAAATTTGCTTTTGTGATAGTTATAATAATAATACTCATTTTTCAATTTTTTCATAAATTTTAATTGATTTTAATATTTTTAAAAAGACCGCGCGGTGAGAGTGGGGTATTAACGTTAACACTGTGCCGCTAG
This sequence comes from Megalocaria dilatata, assembly GCA_034642435.1. NCBI lineage: Eukaryota > Metazoa > Arthropoda > Insecta > Coleoptera > Coccinellidae > Megalocaria > Megalocaria dilatata. The sequence goes on from CM067858.1 coordinate 14,059,303, forward strand.
ATGGCACCCGAGTGATAAACAACCATCAGGTGTTGTTTACAAGCCCAGAATAACTTAAAATGTCGTCACGAAAGTGCAAATACGATGCTGATGCTTTTTGTTTTATATGTGGTCAATTTATTAAAGTTCGAGACGTGAAATATGAACTAAAGACATCTCACGTTCTCTGTGAAGCCTATGAAGCATATTTTGACTGTCCTGTACGGAATCAAGATAAGCCATGGGCTCCACATGTTGCTTGTAGTTATTGTAAAAGGTGTTTGGAAGGTAAGCAATTTTTATTTAATCAAGCGATGAATCCAAAATAATAGACATATTAATTTTTATTTTTATATTTTTAGGTTGGTACCGAGGTGAGAAAAGGTCTATGAAATTTGCAATATCAAGGATTTGGCGAGAACCAAAAGACCATATTACTGACTGCTACTTTTGTATGGTGAATCCGAGTAAAAGACGTAGAGGTAAAAATGCAAAACCTATTGAATATCCTGACCTCGAATCTTCTTTTGCTCCAATTGCTCACGACCTGACACGACCAGTACCTGAGCCACCAAAAAAATTATCGCAGAAAAGTAGCTCATCTTTTAGTTCTTATAAAAGTAATTCCGATAAGGAGTTTTTGCCTACACCTGAACAACCAAAACACTATCTCATTACTTCAGAAGATTTTAACGATCTAATTAGAGATTTAAATTTGCCAAAAAATAAAGCAGAGCTTCTAGGCCCTCGGTTAAAACAGTGGAATTTGATTGATGATGTTAAGATCACGGATCAGCGGACTAGGCATGAAATGTTTGCAACGTTTTTCACGAAGGAGGATGGACTTTGTTTTTGTAATGACATTAAAGGTATGTTTGAAGCAATTGGCATACCCTGTGTCCCTAGCGAATGGCGTTTATTCATTGACAGCTCTACAAAAAGTTTAAAAGCAGTGCTATTGCACAACGGAAATAAATTTCCGTCTCTTCCAATTGCTCACTCAGTACATCTTAAAGAAAATTATGAAAGTGTCAAAATTTTGCTTGAATCTGCAAAGTATCGTGAGTATAACTGGGAGCTGATTGGAGATTTTAAAATGGTGGGATTTTTAATGGGGCTACAGGGTGGATATACAAAGTATCCGTGTTATTTGTGCTTGTGGGATAGCAGAGCGGATTCTAAACACTATATTCAACGGTCATGGCCTGTAAGAACAGAATTGTGTGTCGGAAAACAGAACGTCAAATTTGAGCCGATTGTTGAAGCGGAAAAAGTGTTAATGCCGCCTTTGCACATTAAGTTAGGGTTGATGAAACAATTTGTTAAAAAACTGGATGAAACTTCAGAAGCTTTTGGATACTTAAAAAAATTTTTTCCGAAGTTATCGGAATCAAAGGTTAAAGCTGGGGTTTTTGTTGGTCCGCAAATAAGACAGATTTTCGCCGATGAAAAATTTCCAACGTTGCTGAATCGTACTCAAAAAGCAGGTTGGAACAGTTTTAAAGCAGTAGTTTCTTGATTTTTAGGAAATAATAAAGCTGAAAACTACGAAAAGTTGGTTGAGGATATGCTTACAAATTTTAAGGCCATGGGCTGCAGGATGTCATTAAAAGTACATATGCTGCATGCTCATTTGGATAAATTTAAAAACAATATGGGAGCCTATTCCGAAGAGCAAGGAGAACGTTTTCATCAGGACATCATGAATTTTGAACAACGCTATCAAGGCCAATACAATGAAAACATGATGGGCGACTATATTTGGGGTATATTGAGAGAAAGTAGCTATGAACATAAAAGAAAAAGTAAATGTGTGCACTTTTAAGTTATTTTCCACTTTTCTGTAAGCTAATTTGATAGTAAAACTCAATAAAAATAATAAACATTTTTATTTCAATAGTGTTATTTTCAATCAAAAATTAAAATCCGAGATTTTTAAAAATTTCGTTCAATTAGACTTCTAAGCACAAAAGCAAAGTTTTTCATGCCATATATTTTTTTTCCGTCTTATTACGACCTAAACTACCGAAATTTAATGCTTTGCAATCAAAATAAAATTTCATGTTGACCCGTGTAATCTATTATGAATAATACCGGATGAAATTATTTATAATTGTTTTTAAAAAACTGAATAATGAAATTACATGAAAAATCAAAGACATGGGGGAACAATGATATTGGTGAACTCTCGAGTGGACTGTTCAGAGTGTTCAATAATAAGGGATATCCGAGGAAAATCTATAGAAGTACACTGCAAGTTAGCAGCTATTAAACTTCTCGAGAATGGTGTTATTATCGTATGCATTTATTCATCACTATCGAGAAATTTTGAGATGTTCATTCGCAACTTTGAATTGATACTCAATTGTTTTAATATTAACAGGGACAAAGTGACAAAGTTCAATGTACATTATGATGTAGAAATTGTTGCAGATAGGGAAGCTAAGGCAGTTAATGATATTTTGGCGTCGTACGGTTTCAAGCAGAAAATACTTGGTCCCACTAGGGGTAGAAATGGCATTGTTAATATATTCACTAACTTTGACACACAGAATGAATTTGCAGGAGTAATACAGACAGAGTTCTCGGATCACGATGCGCAGGTTTTACATATAGAAAGCTTAAGTACGAGCTCAAATTATGATTCAAACACAAAGAGAATTCAATACTATGCATGCTGAATTTGAGAAGGTTAAGTGGGGATTTTATAGATGTTGATTCAGATTGCCATGAATGTTTTGGGAAATTTCATGAAATAGTTGTAGATATATTTACATTCTTTTCCTAAACAAACAAAAAGAACTAAATATACACAAAAAGATAGAGGATGGTTCTCTCAGGAACATCGAGAAATGAGGGAATCTCTCATTTTTGTACGGGAATTATACAAAAAATGTAAAACAGACAATATTCTTAGTATAAGGAATAATTTAACACGGAAATATAGAAAAGCAATAAAGATACAATTTCATACTATGATGAAAAAATTAAAGCGTCCAATAATAAATGTAAGATTGCTTGGCGATTAGTAAATGAGCATTTACAGAAAAACAAAGTTTCACCTCCTCTAGATATTGCTCCTGATTAATTGAATGAACATTTCTCCACGATATCGGAGAAAATTCTAACAGAGCTGCCTGTATCGAGTATACCTTTCAACTTATCATTCAAAAAACAGATTCCACTCAGTCTACAGTTCAAATTGCGTGAGGTAGGATTTATTGAGGTACGAGAAATAATAAAAAGTCTTAGGAATACCAAGTGTACTGACTACTATGATCTTGCAGTGCAAATAATTAAATTGAATATAAACACTATCATTCTACCGCTTTCTAAATTAACTAACAGATGTTTGATAACAGGAAGTTTTCCAAATTGCTTGAAAATATCTAAAGTAATCCCAATTCATAAAAAAGGAGATCGTAAGATAGAAATAATTACAGACCCATTTCACTTGTTCCAATATTTTCTAAGATTATTGAAAAAGTATTATAATAGCCAAACAAGTAGTAGATTACTTTGAGGAAAATGACCTTTTTGCAAGCAGTCAATATGGATATAGAAAAGGAAGAAACATTGTAGAAGCCATTATCCATTTTATTGATTTTACAATTGATTGTTTTGAGCAGGGAAAACATTGCATAGCCTCGTTCGTTGACCTATCGAAAACATTCGACTGCGTTTCTCACGACAGGCTGCTCTATAGGCTGAAAAGGTATGGTTTTGATGCAGTTTCGTTGAAGCTCATCAGCGTATTTTTGAGTGATAGAAAACAGGTGGTTTTTGCTGATGGTATTTATTCTGGTATGAGGAATTTTAACATCGGAATCCTACAAGGCTCTAATCTAGAACCAGTGCTGTTTTAAGTTTTCATTAACGACATGCCTGATTATGGTCCTGAAGTGGAAACTACTCAATTCGTAATCACGTAACTGGTGATGAGAAGTGGATACATTATGACAATCCAAAAAGAAGAAAATCATGGGGATTACCTGGCCACGCGTAAACATCAACAGCAAAACCGAATATTCACGGAAAAAAACTTATACTGTGTATTTGGTGGGATCAGCTAGGTGTAGTGTATTATGAGTTGCTTAATCCGAGCGAAACAATTACTGGAGCCCTCTATCGAACACAATTGATGAGATTGAGCTGAGCTCTGAAGGAAAAACGCCCTCAATACTATTCTAGACACGAAAAAATTATTCTTCTGCATGACAATGCTCGTCCACATGTTGCGGCTCCCGTGAGAAAGTACTTGGAAACACTTGATTGGGAAGTGTTACCCCACCCGCCGTATTCACCAGACATTGCACCGTCCGATTATCACCTGTTCCGGTCCATAGCACATGCTCTGACGGCGCAGCGGTTCACATCTTATGAGGATACCAAAAATTGGGTTGATTCGTGGATAGCCTCAAAAGACAAGGAGTTTTTCAGACTTGGGATTCGAATGCTGCCTGAGAGATGGGAAAAAGTGGTTGCAAGTGATGGGCAATATTTTAAATAAATTTATATTACCGTTCTTCTATAATAAATATTTAATTTGTGTTAAAAAACGGCGGAAACTTATTTGTACTCCTAATATAACAAAAGTTCTCGTTTGCATTCTGATAAACACGAGCATAACACCAGGAATATATCTCTCATTAGGAAAAACTTTGTACGATTGAAAAAATCTCAGAATATTATGCGACGTCTCTGTATAATAGAGTACCTATTTAACTTAAAATCCTACCAGCTGAAAAGTTCAAAAAACAAATAAAGGAAATTAAATAAGAAATTACTTTGTTTTCTATCACTTTTTATTATAACTGATATACAGTGACTCGAGTTTCGTAGTGTTTACTACATTATACTGATCCATAATGTCTATTATTCAATAGATGAATTCGAGTCATTTTGGAGAAAATGAATTCATGTCTGTTTTGGTTTCATTTTATCTTTACAATTGATTGATAATTTATTATTTATTAATTTTAGATTATGAATGTAACTTTTATCTATACACTTTAATTTATATATATTAATACTTTATTATTTATTAATTTTAGTTTGTAAATATTGTTTTTATCTATACACTTCAATTTAATACTATTGTATCAAATATACTTACCTGTACATCTTTTAATTTTGGGGTGTAAACATTATATTATCTTTACTCACTATGTAAATATTTATGTGTATGTGTTTGTTCATTTTAATTTATGAATATGACTTTATTTTTGTAATTTAAATTGCTATCTGTTGATATCTTTGTGTTGTGATATTTGTATTTTATTAGTTCAGATTCTAACATAAATAAATTCTGACAGTGCTTATACAATATGAAACATATATTCATATATAAAATGAAAGATTTAATAATTATCCTCTCCAGGGCGAAACAACTTATATCTGTTTGCTCTGACCAACGAAACAAATTTTTGCAATTGTAAAAAGCATCAATAAACTCTCTCTTTCTCTCTTTCACTTCGTTCTTGCCAATAACACAGTCTTCTATAGAAGTCGTTCCTAACATCGTTTAAGGTTTGAGTTGAAATATTCCTCATTTCTATAGTTACCCTTTCTTTAAAGTCTGCAATACTCGTTGGCTGTATTGTAGAAACTTTCTTCTTCTAGATTACATTCTTCTAGATAACTCAACAGAATAAAATCCAACGGCGTAAGGTCTCGCGATCTAGCTGCGCACTCAATAGTACCTTATAGTAAAATCCATTTACTGGGGAAGATTGCGTTTAAGTAAGTTGTGTCCGTTGAAGCCTAATGGGGTATGCTTCCATCCTGCTGGAGTCAGACATTCATTGGGTAGGCTTGGATCTATTGCATTAGTAAATAACTTCACTAACGCAGGAATAATTTCGTCCTTAATCCAACTCAAATATATTTCGGCTGCCACAGTCCCATCTGTTTTATTCTGTTTTTACTTTCTTCCAAATTTGCTATCCTCACAATACTAGCAGTTCCTGAAAGTTATGGTACGCTAGTGGATGGAACTTTTACAGCCGAGTTTGATTAAAGACAAAGTTGTTACTTAGTCAACTTATTTTCAGCAGGATGGAGCCCGACCCCATTATGCTTCAACGGTCACAACTTACCTAAACGCAATCTTCCCCATTAAATGGATTGGACGAAGAGGTACTAATGAGTGGCTAACTAGATCACCAGACCTTATGTTACTGGATTTTTTCTTTGCGGTTATCTAAAGAATAGAGTTTATGCAATACAGCTGAGGAGCATTGCAGAGCTCAAAGAAAGGATAACTACAGAAATGCGGAATATTTCAACTCAAACTTTAAACAAAGTTAGGAATTAGTTTTATAGGAGACGGTGTTATTGCCAAGAATGAGGTGAAGAACATTTTTAGCATTTAATTCAATGTATTAATATAAATTACATCATGTAAAAAATATAAAAAATATACAGGATGTTCCATTCAAAATAATGAGACTGGGCTATGCTAGACTTTGCTGTACATTTAAATTTATGTTATAAAAACGCACTATTGAATTTAAAAGTTGATGTGTCCCAGTGTTTTCTATAATTTTCTAACATCAGGGCACAAATAATTTTGTTCTATGAGTGGTTTCCACCCTGTATACGTTAATAGATTTTTTATCTCTGGCGAACTAGCTCCAGTTGTAAATTTGTATATAATCTTGTGAATTTTATATAATAAAACATTAACTTTGAATAAAACCAGATATTGCTTAAAATATTTTTGACGAAGAAAAATAATTATTTAGAGAGCAACCTATCGTTTATTATTTTGATATTCATTAGAAACTATTTCTACCTAATCACTAAAATGAAAGTGATTCAAATTTTTTTAAAGAAGATACAGAGATACAAATAATTTCAATTCATATTCAAACATGCCGGTAAAAAAATTTATTCAATATGTACATTTCTGAAGGAAGGTCTTTGATCAATATATGACAATTGTTATAAAAGTGCACAAAATTTGATTTGAATACGAAAATTTGTATACCTGTTTTTATTTTCTTTTAAACTTTTAGATATCTTATAATAGTATACTTACATCTCATTCATAAAAATACTATAATAAGAAATTTGAGGGTAACTTACAAATTTGAGTCGTATGATTGATTACATGATGAGAAACCACTGAGAAAATCAGATTCAGTATTATATTCAGTATTATATCAGTATTCAATTTATTGGTGTACTAAATGTATAGCTCTCCTATTCAAAAATATGCAATTTTAACACCAGGCTATAAACTGACATATTTTAATATTGAAAACAAGTAAAATCAACTCACTTAGTGAACAAGTGATTTCATCATCTGGTGAATTCTTTCAATAAAAAACAGGAGAACGAGGAAGAGGTGAAGTTATAAAAAAATAACAAAATCATTCTGAGTACTGCTTGTAAGTTAAGATAATATAATACTCCTAATCGTGTTGTTCTTTACTTGATAGAAATTCATTGTACACTTTAATTAAATAACACACATATATGTTGATTTCTATTTATTACTGTGAGTCGATTACATGACGTGTTTGTTAACATATCGGGTGTTTTTTTCAGAGTGATAGAACTTTAAATTGAAATAAAACACATTTTAATTAAGATTGAAGCTAATTTTTTTTTATTTGAAAGATAATTTTATGACATTTATGTTTTAAAAATAATCCTGGCATATGTCCACTACGACTAGCTCTGAGGAACTGCATTCGACCAGACCAATTTTGGACCACTTTTTCGAGTATTTCAGGCTTTATTTCATCAATACCACGAGTTGTGTTGGCTTCCAAAACGTCTTTTGTTTCTGGTTTTTCAGCATAAACCAATGACTTGACATAACCCCAAAGAAAATAATACAGTGAAGTCGCATGATCTAGGAGGCCAATTAATTGGACCATTTCTCGAAATAATGTTATCGTCAAATCTTTCATTCAAGAAATCAATTGTTACGGAAGCAGAATGAGGTGTAGCACCATCTTGTTGGAACCAAAACTTCGGGGACGATATCATTCATATTTTGAAACAAATAATTATTGATCATCGATCTGCAACGAGCACCATTCACTGTAACATTAACTCCAGCATCGTTTTTGAAGAAATATGGGCCAATGATGCCTCCAGCGTGTAAAGCACACCATACAGTACATTTTTCAGGATGTAATGGAACCTGCAGAACTTCTTGAGGATTGTTTTCACTGCAAATACGGCAATTTTGCTTGTTTGCATAGCCGTTCAACCAGAAATGAGCTTCATTACTAAACACAATTTTACGATGAAAAAATGGATCAACTTCCAGCTGTTCTAGGGCCTAATCAGCAAACAAACGACGCTTACTATGGTCAAATGGCTTTAGTTCTTGAACCAGTTGGAGCTTGTATGAGTGTAGACCAAGACCTTTACGCAAAATTTTCCATGTGGTGGATGCATAGAGTCCAACTTGTTGTAAACGTCGACGAATAGTCAAATCTGGATCATCATTAACACTATGACTTACAGCAGCGATATTTTCTTCTGTACGTACAGTTTCTTGTCTCGTTGTTGTTGCATCGAGTAGGGAAAATGCTGTTCGTAATCTATCGATAGTTCGACGAATAAGCTGCTCCGATGGACGATTATGTAAACTATACATTTCACGAACTGCTCTATAAGTTTGGCGAATAGAACACTGATTTTGAAAAAAAATTTTAACAATTTGTAAACGTTGTTGCGGCGTGAGTCTTTCCATGATAACTTGTCAATGCTTATTGAACAGAAATGTCAAAACAACATGGCTTCTACCTTCTGTCAAATCACAGTTCTCCCTATCGAAAATTCAATCACTCTAAAAAAACATCCGATACTTGAATAGCTGAATACACATATGAAACCAGTTTTTCCCTCTCTGCTCTACTTTTCTTAATACAACCATTTAGTTATATATGCCTTTCCGATTAATACTTATTCCAGTATGGGTGTTAAATTATTTAAGGCAGTATGATCAAGGTTTTCTGTTTACTCTGGGACTGATATGTAACCCTTGTTATAGAGGGTCTTTCAATGGGAACGTCCCATTTTTAAATTAACATTACTCACGCATGGCAGCCATTTTTCATTTGTGATATTGACAGTTGTATTTGTTAATGTCTACCATTTAAGCACGGAAAGGTAGACACTCCAACAATGTTTTTAAATGATCCAAATTAATTATGAAAAATCGCGATGTGTTACTCTAACCTCACGTGCTCTAACTCCCATTTTTGGTAGTTATAATCGTCCGGATAAAGGAACAATTGAACGTTTAGTGAAGAAGTTTGAAACAAATTTTACACTTCATGATGTTACAGTGCCATTGAGATAAATAAATGCAAGAAGTGAAGAGAATATTGCTGCCGTATGTGAAAGTGTTCGTGAAGACCAAAATTTATCGATTTCTCGAAGTTAACAAGAACCAAGCGTCTCCCAGACGTCTTTGTGGCGAATTCCACGAGAATTACCTTGGTTTACATCCATACAAAATTGTTTGAACCCAAGAACTCAAACCAACAGATCATTTAAAGCGTCCTGTATTAAGTAATTGGTGCTTAGAAAGAATTGGAAATGATGCAAATTTTCATAAGAAAACCATTCTCAGCGATTTAACTCCATTGGACTTCTTTATTCGGGGTTACATTAAGTCACTGGTTTACCATGGGCAATCATCCAGCAAATTTAGACGATTTACAGATCAATATTGAACGAGTAATTGCTAACATACGATACGATACTAGTCCAACTTGTTTTGAACGTCGACGAATAGACAAATCTGGATCATTATTAACACTATGATTACAGCAGCGATATTTACTTCTGTACATACAGTTCTTTGTCTTGTTGTTGTTGCATTGAGTAGAGAAAATGTTGTTCGATTATGTAAACCATAATTTTCTCGAAATGCTCTATAAGTTTGGCAAATAGAACACTGATTTTGAAAGTAAATTTAAACAATTTGTAAATATTGTTGCGGCGTGAATTTTTTCATGATAATTTGTCAATGCTTACTAAACAGAAATGTCAAAACAACATGACTTCTACCTTCTGTCAAATCACAGTTAGCCCTTTCGAAAGTTCTATCACTCTAAAAAAAAACACTCGATATCAACTTTTTTAGATGCTCATAAGCAACAGTTTGTTAAATGCATTTGGAATAATTGTGCTCATTAAAGAACTCCACCGATAGACCTAGGGCCCATTCATAACCCGAAAATTTTAAAGCCCTAGCTCTTACCGTTCGAAAGTGTTTATAGATGCATCAGCCGAACAGATTCACCTCGTATTATGCATCAGTTAGTCCAACCTACCCGTTTGAGACTTCTTTCTACTCAAGCATATTTGTAATTTGGAAAATATTAATAAAAACAATAAGAAATTTCGAATATGAATAACTGCAAAAGAATTGGACTGATTTTGTCTAGTAGCGAACTTAGCCATCTTCATGAAAAGATTCAAAGCACTAGCTTTTTTCATTCGAAAGTTAGGGTATTAACGGAGGGCCGGTCACAATTACTTTTGACCTCGAAATCTTTATCAGTCAGTCTAAACTGGCCGTTTAAGATTTTTCGGCCAAAAATTCGAAAATTACAGAGAATTGGGTGCAACAATAACAGGATCGTTGGAATTAGCTGGCAAAAAGGGTGTTTTTATCCAGAAACTCGTTACAGAGCAGTAGAGGTATTTGGCTCCGCCACCAGAAGGGTTGAGCCAAACCTTGAAGATATGGCATAAAATAACTATTTCAGGAAATACTTGTAATTTGGAAAATATTTACAAAAATATTGAAATGAAATCCATGATTAAAACGTAAATGATAGAAGTAATAGTAAGAATGTTACCTCATAGGGCAGCCGGCTGGTTTCAGAATTTTCTACCAGTGTACTCATCAATCCCGTATAGAAAGAAAATTCTGCTGAATCGAATGATATGAAAATATCCAGCAGAATGCAGACCAAACGGTTTTCAAAATATCTAACACACCACTCCATACAAAAGCCAAGGTCAAGGAAGCAAAGAAAGTTGTGTCCCTTTCGAACCAATGAAGGGCATGTTTTATTCGTTGTTTAACCGAATAAAATTATACAGTATTTTAAACATAAAGCCTGCCTAATTTAATGAAACCAAAGAATAGAACCGAATAGAACGAAACATTAAAATCTAGTTTTTTTGAAACAAAACCAATAGGTTTTGAATAATGCATGAAATATCGACACAATACATAATTGATTAAACTATAAACAACCCAACTGATAACAAATAATATCGAAACTCATAAAATACCGTAGTGTTAATGTAAGCGACCTTTGATCTAGTGATTTGGCTATCTCTGGTAGCATTAAATTTAATTGCTTTCCTTTATTTTAATTGTGATCAGATACACTTAAGATTAATACAAAGTTTCTAAAGAACCTGAACTCAACCACCTAGAAACAGTACAACACCTTGCATTTTTTTATTCTTTTATGTAACCAAACGCATAGTCGTTTCCACAGTAGTTCTTAATGGGATTTCTACTCATTGGGAACAAAACATCAACACCACTTGACCCGCATATCCCAGGTGTCGCCTTCTAGCTCCTCCTAATTAGAATATACGGTGAAATCTTCAGCGGCAAGAGATTTGATATATCAAAAAAAAATATTCGGAGGATATTTTCGCCCGCGGCCTTTCGAACGCTGGCCGGAATGTTTTGGCGCGTGTAACCCGCATAAAAAATTCCCATCTCCCAGCTATTTATCTGATGGATTACACGTTAATTCGTGTGTGCGCTGCCGCAAATTAGACATCGTCTCTGAATAATTAAATAATGGCTACGCACGATTAGAATAATTTTTCTGGGAGAGTCGTAAGAATCGCGTTACCGAAATTCCCACCTAAGGCGAATATACGAAACGCTAAATACCAGCCTCTTAATTCCGTCAAATGATCGTAATCTCATTCCAATTAATAATTATAATCAAAACATCGAATTTCAACATTTTTTGAAGTGGTCCGTAGAAACCCCTGTAATTATTATAATGTCTTCGATGGGGTATTCGAAATGTGGGCTATGCGAGTTGCAAGACTGGTAGCTGAACTATTTGCAAGATTCCCGCATTGGCAGTTACTTCTGCTTTCTTATCAGAAATGATAGAGCGTCGGTTTTGTGGTGAAAGCGCTTAAATCAAGCCTGCCTTGAAATGAATAACAGATATTTGGATTTCCACAGATATGATGGGGTCTGAAACGAATTTCAGTATTCAATTACTATAATCTTTTGCATTTTTCCTAATTTTTGTTTGCAATGTTCATATTGGGTTGTTCGGAGAGTAATTTCTTTCTATTCTAAACCAATACTTTTTGCCATCTTTTTGGTAGTAGAATAATTCCACGCTCATGAAATTTTTAGTCTTTACGGCAAAAAACTGATCCAGAAGATTTTTGACCTCTTTGTTTGAAGTAAAGGTTTTATCGTCCAAAAACTTTTGCAGTGACCGAAACAAATAAAAATCCGAAGGCGCCAGATTTGGAGAATATAGTGGGTGTGGCAGTGTATCCCATTAAAGCTGTTAAAGCTTTTGACGAGTGATCAAACTTCTATGAAGTCTCGTATTATCTTGGTGAAACACTACATCTTTTCTGTTGATTAATTCTGGCCTTTTCTGTTGAAGTGCATTCCGTTTGTCCAGCTGATAATAGTAAACTTCCGAATTAATTGTTATGTTATCCGGTAAAAGAAATGATTCCTTTAAAATCCCACCAACCAGACAGCATTATATTGTTTTGATGGATATTGGCTTTCGAAATGCTTTTAGCTGGTTCATATTTTTTGCTCCATGAACTCTTGCTTTTTACTTTGTTATATACTCATTTTTCGTCCCCAGTAATGATGCGCTTCAAAAATGGATCATTTTCTGAAAGTTTGGGAAGCAAATCACAGACATCAACGCGACGACACAAATTTCTCTTCGTAAGAACATGGCGAACCCATTTATCCAGCTTCGAGGTTAAACCCTAGCCTTTCAGGTAATCATAAACAGTTGAACGCAATAAATTTAACCTCTTACCGTTCTCACGTGTTGTTATTCGCCGACTTGAATCAACTTATGTTTTTATCCCGTCTTTATCAGCTTTAACCGGCCTTCCGGAACGTGGTGCATCTTCGACATCAAAATTGCCGAATCGAAATTTTGCAAACCAGTTTTGGCACTGGGATACTGTCAACACATCTTCTACATATACATCGGTTAATTTATTTCTGGCTTGAACAGTATTTTCACCTTTTCTCTAGTAAAAAAATAAAATATGACGAAAATGCTGCTTATTTCTCTCTATATTTAAAAGGGCACCACGCAAAAACTACTGCACAGATTGACCTGAACTTTTTCAACAAGCCTAGCTATATCAGCTCTCAAAATATATAATGATTATGCGGCTTAACTGTGAAGTTTGGTCCAAAAAAATGCAATTGAATCCTCTGTCGGGAAAAAACGAAATTACATTCCGAACAATCCTATAATATGAGTTCTTATATCTGTTCAGCTATTTATACCAAATTCAATTTTACTAACATGCACTGAAAATATTGATGATTGGAAATTATTTGTTATGTATTTTGGATATATAATTGTGAATAACTTATTCTTGTTGATTTTTTCACACGTTACCATTGTCATATCAATAAACATCGCTTTTGATTGAATAACTGTATGACTTATTCTTATCCATGCCTTTAATGAATGTAAATTTTTGAGTTTAATCTGAAGTATTATTTATATAATTGTTTTGAGACTTCTTTCTTATTTATTTGTCCATGATTTCAATAAAATTACCCACATGAATTTCTGCGTAACAGTATATTGTTATTTCACCGTTCAATTATTCAATTTGAACTTAGGAATACTGTGCGAAATATTCAGATGTATGTAAAAAAATAAAAAGAGAGTTTTAGAATTTAATTAATTTCATTCTAGTTTTTGTCCGGGTAACTGCAATTAGTTTTGTATTGTAAGATACGTTCCGTTAATTTTTTTATTTTTAAATATAAAGCAAAGCTGACGAGTTTCCGTTGTAATAATTCTAAATGGCTTTTTGAAGATGTTCTGCATGTTTTAGGAATTTTTTTGGAAGGAACTCATTTTGAGTAAGTTGTTTTTGATGAAATTCTTGAGGTTATGGTTTGCATTTTTTGGAAAGGAATTTGTTTTTCATAAAACTTGGAACGAAACAAAATTTTGTACTCTTCAAGTATTTATTTAATAATTTGTCAATTGACATTTTATATTTCTTTTATTCCCCTTTGCTAGTGTGTAATAAGTGTCAATTCTATATGTCTATTAAATTGACACAGTGTGTTCTAAAGAAACTCAATTTACTTAATTCTAAAAGTTTTTGAATAAAAATTTTTAGAAATTTACTATTAATTTCTAAACATTTTCATTTGAATAAGTACACTTACTGTATTTTCATTATCAACGGGACCCAAATGATAATAATTTAGCTCAATACAGACTAACGAAAGACTTAAAAATACAACAATTATAAAATTTTTTATCGCATTTTACTGAAAAAAGAGTTTCTTTCTATTTTTATTCTGTTTCACTTCCCCATTCATTTTTATAATAATAATAATATAAATCTCTATAGGGTGAAAGTTCAGTTTTTTAGCTAATGTTATACATTTACCTATCAAACTATTATCTATTTTAAATCTACCAGAAATGAATTCTACAGTTCATTCAGTAATCCGCTAAATCCTAGTTGGATAAATATTTGATTGATTCGGTCTTTAGTTGGTGTAAACTCATTTTAATAACAAAAATATGTATGAGAGAGTAATTTATTTCTACAAAACTGTTTGTATTACTACAACAATTGTTTCACCACGATGTGGCTTCTTCAGGTATTACATTGTACTGTCTGATGGTATTCAGTGTCCCCGAGTTTAAATACATTGTAAGGTACGCGACCAAATAATGGAAGCACAAGTCATAAAAACTCTAGGTGTTTATTGGAGTTTTGCCGCTTAAAATGCCACTAAGGAAAGATATTCAGTAATGGAGACTTATCAACATCTGTTTGTTCATTCAAAAGGATTTTTCGGGCATTATACTTGTTGATTTCAAGAAATTCTAAAAGTGTTAATCTAGAACTTTTGCTTTCAACGTGGATAATTTCATAATAATTGTTAAAATTATGCCTGAATTCCTTCAGATGATTAGCATATGTCGAATGTACAGAATCTGATATATAACCTTGTTGGTGTTCTTGGACACCACACATGATCTACCAGTCTGGCCAATGTATACTAAAGGGCAATATTTGCAAGTCGACTTGTAGACTCCGGATTTATTTTCTTTATTTGTTCGATCTTTATTGTTTTTTATGTAGGTACTAAGGTTATTGATTGTCTTAAAAGCCGCGTTAAAATTGAAACAACATTTGAAGTATTCAGCAATATTTTCAGATACTCCAATGACATAAGATAACGTTGTTTCAAAGGCACCGACCAACAACGACATATCTTCACGAATTTCATTAATAAACTACACCCAAAAATCAAATTCACAATCGAAGAAGAAATGAATCAAAGTATTAATTTTCTTCATCTCACATTAACAAGACTAAATAATTCACATGATTTCAGTATTTTTCACAAACCCACACATACAGACATTACAATACAGAAAACTTCAAATCACCCCACCAACCAAAAGATGTCAGCATATAATAGTTTTATTCATAGATTATTGAATGTCCCTTTGAATTCAGATAACTTTTTAAACGAATTAAATATTATTAAACCAATAACGTCAAACAACGGTTACAACCCTTTTCTTATAGACAAAATGGTATCCAATAAACAAAAGAAAATGGCCTTAAATCTCGTGTACCCAATCATAAAAGAGGACAATACACAGAAATATTTTTCGTTATCTTATGTCAATGGATTATCTGAAAATATTGCTAAATACTTCAAATGTTGCGTCAGTTATAACGCGGCTTTTGAGACAATTATTAACCTTAGTACTTACTTAAGAAAGATCGAACAAATAAAGAAAATAAATCCAGAGTCTACTAGGTGACTTGCAAAGATTTCTCTTTAGTATACATTGGCCAGACTGGTAGATCATTCAAAAACACCAAAGAGGTTCTATATCCGATTCTGTACATTCGACATATGCTAAACATCTTAAGGAATTCAGGCATAATTTTAACAATAATTATTAAATTATCCACGTTGAAAGCAAAAGTTCTAGATTAACACTTTTAGAATTTTTTAAAATCAACAGGTATAATATCCGTAAAATCCTTTTGAACGAACAAAGAAATGTTGATAAGTTTCCATTACTGAATATCATTCCTTAATGGCATTTTTAGCCGCAAACTCCAATAAACACCTAGAGTTTTTATGACTTGTGCTTCCATTATTTTGTTACGTACCTAACAATGTATTCAAACTCGGTTACACTGAATACCATCAGACAGTACAATGTATTACCTGAAAAAGCCACATAGTGGTGAAACAATTGTTGGAGTAGTACAAACATTTTTGTGGAAATAAATTACTGTCTCATATATATTTTTTAATACTAGTTGGATAGAATTAGGTTTTTAATGAAAAAGCAAAATATGTTCAAAAACATTCTTTTTTCCTTCACATTCATAGCATTCAATGAATTTTTGGAGGTTTCAGAGTTCTCCACAGATTTGGATATTTTAAACCGATTGAGTACTCTCTTTCTTTCATCTATTATAATCCTTATAACATCGGTCAATCCGGGAGCTTTTTTTTAGTGACCGTTGTCACTAGGGTAGTCGATTAAATGAAAATGTTATATTGGTGGTTAACTATTTAGTTTTACAACCAATAGACTTATTTGAATAGAGTGGATAACAGTCAATCAAATTGAGAACCCACCACCATCAATTTCAAATAGGAATAAGAACAGATGATATAAAAAAAATTGTCAGAAATATGGATACTATTATAATAAAGGATGGGCCATTTAAATTGGCATTTTAAATAGCGTATGAAGAAAAATCAATGAATACTTTTTCGAGTTTATTTGCATAAGATGATTTTTCTTGGGAATTGCTCACCTTCGGCCATGCGATTAGCCCATTGAGCATCGGAATGGTCACTAGGCTTCAATTCTTGCACTAGTTGAAGTCTGTAAATCTTCATACTGAGGTCTCCATGCAAATATTTCCTCAGAGAAGTGCGAGAAATGTTCAATCCTTGAGCACGATAACAAGTTTATGTTGATGGATGTTCAGACACATTCTGAGTTACAGCAGCAACGTTTCCTGAACCAGAACGTAAACGGGTTGTTTTATCAAATAATGATTTAGATACTGAATTGTTTCAGCCGTTACTATTTGGTAGTTGATCATAATTAAAACAAATTGTAGGAATTACTATGTTTTACTACCAATAAAAATATATTTTACACATTTTCTTGTGACTCGAGTTTCGGGAAATAAACTATCCCATCATCAGACAACTGAAGACCTAACAATGGTACAGAGATATTTAAACAAAAGTGGTCAATATTTTGAATATTTCAATAGATAACACCTAATAGCGGTACAGAGGTTTACAAGCGGAACGTGATAAAAACCCGGTTAAAAAAGAGGGGCCTTCTAACAGATATCGGAATGTCAGCAATCGACAAAGAAGGTTATTAAACAGATGGTACCCAAATATCTCAATTAATTTTTTGGGGTTACATAGCTCCGTACAGTTATTCATTATTTTTACGTTATTTTGTTGTACATCTCAAATATTTGGATTGACATAGCTGCATACAGTAATTCATTATTTTTCAAATTATTTTTATTGTGAACGAATTTGAAAATTTTAATAATCAAGTTTCTTTTCATTTGAATCTACATGTAAAATTTTCTTAAGATTTTCTTTTGTCGAAAGGAATTACTAATTTCTAAAGAATGAGTGGCAAAAGTTGAATTTTTGTTTACTTTTCATCAAATTAATTTTATGTTCGTTGAAAAAGGTTTTAAACAGATGTTACTTTTTGAATATCTCGAATATTTTCGATTTACATAGCTCCGTACAGTCATTCATTATTTTTACATTATTGTTATTGTGAACTAATTTGAAAATTTCAACAGATTCTAGATAATCGAGTTTCTTCCCTTTTGATTCTGCATGTAAAACTTTAGGATTATCTATTGTGGGAAAGGAATGACCGTTTTCTAGACAATGAGTGGCAAAAGTAGAATTCTGTTTATTTTTTATGAAACTCATTTTATGTTCGTTGAACCTCGTCTTGAAAGAACGTCCTGTTTGTCCTATATATTTATTTTTTTACGTAGAACAAGATAACTCATAAACTCCTGATTTGTGTATGTTTGGAGTAGGGTCCTTTGCGTTGAAAAAAATAAAAAAATAAGAAAATAAAAAATTCATTTCTCTATCGTACTTTGGTAGCATAAGTCAAAAAGTGGCCAAAAGTTTTTCAAAATCAGATGTCAATATTGCCTTCAAAACGCAAAACAAGTTATCCTCGGTATTTTTTAATGCAAAGGACTCTACTCCAAACATACACAAATCAGGAGTTTATGAGTTATCTTGTTCTACGTGCAGCAATAAATATATAGGACAAACAGGACGTTCCTTTAAGACGAGGTTCAACGAACATAAAATGAGTTTCAAAAAAAAATAAACAGAATTCTACTTTTGCCACTCATTGTCTAGAAAACGGTCATTCCTTTTCCACAATAGATAATCTTAAAATTTTACATATAGAATCAAAAGGGAGGAAACTCGATTATCTAGAATCTGTTGAAATTTTCAAATTAGTTCACAATAACAATAATGTAAAAATAATGAATGACTGTACGGAGCTATGTAAATCGAAAATATTCGAGATATTCAAAAAGTAACATCTGTTTAAAACCTTTCTCAACGAACATAAAATTAATTTAATTAAAAGTAAACAAAAATTCAACTTTTGCCACTCATTCTTTAGAAATTAGTAATTCCTTTCCACAAAAGAAAATCTTAAGAAAATTTTACATTTAGATTCAAATGAAAAAAAACTTGATTATTAAAATTTTCAAATTCGTTCACAATAAAAATAATTTAAAAAATAATGAATGACTGTATGGAGCAATGTAAATCCAAATATTTGAGATGTACAACAAAATAACGTAAAAATAATGAATAACCGTACGGAGCTATGAAACCTCAAAAAATTATTTGAGATATTTGAGTACCATCTGTTTAATAAACTTCTTTGTCGATTGCCGACATTCCGATATCTGTTAGAAGGCCCCTCTTTTTCAACCGGGTTTTTATCACGTTCCGTTTGTAAACCTCTGTACCACTCTGAGGTGTTATCTATTGAAATATTCCAAATATTTATCACTTTTGTTTAAATACCTCTGTACCACTGTTAGGTCTTCAGTTGTCTGATGATGGGATAGTTCATTTCCCGAAACTCGAGTCACAAGAAAATGTGTAAAATATATTTTTATTGGTAGTAAAACATAGTAATTTGTACAATTTGTTTTAAATAATGATTTAATTTTCAGGAACAAATTGATCCACAAATTGCCATGAGGGCATTTAATTTCAATTGAATTTTTCACTTAAATTTCTAACAGTTTGGGTAGAATATTAGCCACTAAGGAAATAAGGTTTTAGTATTTCCCACTTTTGTTCAAGCGTAACTCGACCAATTTTGTTTATGTCTAACGGCAAACTAACTTTCTGTCAAAACACGAACTACTATAATACTTCAAAATGCAACTCTAGATGCTCCACTCTTCATATATATTGAATTGAATATATGTCCGAATTCTTATACTGTATCAATTTTGTCCACTTGAGCTCCTGCTTATATATCTCAATGTTTTAATTCAAATGAAATTATGAGAAAATTCGAGGTTTTGAGCAAAGTATGAAACACTGAGTAATTTCAAGAAGAAGACAATAAACTGTCGTGCAAAATACACAACTATTTCCTCTGAAATCTCTCTCATGATCAGAATCCAAATAACTCAACCAATCATAACGATCACAACAAAGAATGGCGAAATAACCAAATCCAAATCGCATCAATTGCAGTTACGTGTGGTCCCCGTCTTTGAGCCATCATCACGTCACGTACTTAAACGTAACGCAAACTTCTCGAGTGCCGGCACTCGAAAATATCGTTGCACAAAACGGCCCATCTAGGGCGCACAATGCGACGTAGAAAATTGCCAGTGTTAAAATTACGTCGTCCAGCGAACCGTACTCATCGATTTGTTGAATTTCGGTCTTGTACTAGAGCTAATGTAGCGTAGAATTGCCAGGGATTCGATACCGAGCCTTGGGACGTACCGCCACTCGAGTGGCTGCTTTCTATCGCAAACGGTACAAGGTGCCGACCTTTTGGAGATTTCTGTGATACCTTGTGTTGGAAGATGCCGAATTAGCATTCAGAGTGACGCGAAGAAGCCTGGCCATTGTGACGATTTGATTAATGTAGGAGGAACCGAAGAAAGGACGTGTTGGTCTTAAGGTGTAAGAGAATTTTTTGAATGACATTTTATCATTCATACACCTGAAATATTGTTGGGAGTCGTTGACTGGAAAATTGCTGCACACGTGTGCAGTTCTTTCGTATGAAATATCGAGATATCTTAAGAATTTCTCAGTGTTGAGAAATATTTCACTTCCCTCATTTATTTTTTCCAAACAATAAATTTCCGATATTGAGCAGCAAAAACATATTTTGAAGTAGAACATCGAGCAAAGCTGCCTTCAGATTTGTTTCCTCATCATGCTACTGTAATAGGTTCATAAATAATGAAATAATTTTTTTATTAGGAGTACAAATAAGTTTCCGCCGTTTTATGGTAGATGGCGCGGCACGGAGTTTCGGTTAGCTTTCGCAGATGATAACCGGCTTAAAAAATAGTTTGGACATTCAAGAACAACATAACCTATTAATATCATTGGTTTTATATTGGTAAAGTATAATTTTTATAAGTTGAAAATGTCAAAATTTGAGCCCAATAAGCGTCATTTGCGGGAAATATTAGTTTACTTCTTTAATTTAAAGAAATCTGCTGCTGAGGCGCATCAATTGCTCGTAGAAGCATATGGTGAGAGTGCTTTGAGTGAGAGAACGTATCGGGAGTGGTTTCAAAAGTTTAAAAACGGTGATTTCGACGTACAAGACAAAGATCGCAGTGGAAGGCCAATTTACGAGGATGCAGAATTGGAGGAATTATTGGAGGAAGATTCATCTCAAACACAAAAAGAACTTGCTCTAACATTAGAAGTCACTCAGCAAGCAGTCTCACATCGTCTTCTATAATAAATATTCAATTTGTGTTAAGAACGGCGGAAACTTATTTGTACTCCTGATAAATGTGAATTTATATTTGTTTTTGCATTTTTCAAATGCCAGGTTATTTTGGTAATACTTGGACCCTTTAGATTTTTGGGCTGCCGGCTAGCTTGGTAATTTATTGTAATTTTTGTAATTGTATATTCAATTTTTGAATTTAATCAATTTAGATTTGTATAATAGGGAGGGTTCTAATTTGAATTTCTAATATATCTTCTGAAATCTGTATTGACATTAAAGTAATTTATCATACAACAACTGTGAACAAATTATCCTACTTCTATGTTTTACTTAAACTAACCTTAAATTGTAATTACAATAGATTACAAAATATTACTTCGAAAAATTAAACAAATAATGTGAATCTTTCTGGTATCTACTTCACTTGATTGAGCTTCCTCTTCAATTGTCCTCCGTATTCTGTTTCAGAAAATTTTCCGCTTATTCTGGATTCTCCAGCTCGTCACTACTTCAACTGTTATCTCCTAGAAGGTTTTAGCATCTATATAGCCAACCATGTTAATTTACTTTGTTGATTTTCTTGATTTATACTTGATATAAATGTTGCAATTTTCCATTATATGTTCAGGTAACGTATTTCTTGACAACAATTCACTTAAATAACCTTTTCTTCTTTTCGGTTCAGTGAAATATTTTCTTTGGAGAATATTTTCAAAAAGGACCGAAAGAGCCTGGACCCTGGTGATTTGAATACTGCATGACGGTGGTTGAGCTTATTCTTTTGATAACTTCATGAAAAAATCGAATTTTCACGAGCTTACTTCAATTTGTCAAAATACTCCGAAAATGATACTTATGCTATTCATATACAAATTACAGCATCTTCTGATTTATAACTACTCTAGCAAATTATTTTGAATTTTTATCAAAATTTTGGTACCAGTTCCACTTAATTCGCTTCAGTTTAAGTTACAATATTCATTAAAAATTTATCTAGCTGTCAAAAGATTCAAAATTTTTCATCTTCTTAGGCTTTCTATCTTAATAATTAATATTAATTATCCATTCCAAAAGCATCTTAGATCAAACTCTGGTATACAATTCTTCAATATTCTTGTATGTAATGGCATTCCTTCATTACATCAATTAAATTTTGGTTGATTATTTTTGGCGAAATTACATTGCTTCGATAAGTGCGATTTTGGTTGCATATTTTCAATATTTTCACCAAATGTAACATGTTTCATGATAATAACAATGATAGTTTTCTTCGACAGTTTCGGAATAGGTAATAATACCTTTGATTACTGAAAACTTTGGCCCCTTTAAACATCGAATAATGGTGAAGTAAATACTCCCTTTCAGTTCTATTGAAATTTCTAACAAGATTTTTTAATTTTTACTTACTATTCAAGGACTTTTAATCAAGTAGTTGAAATTAACTTCAAACAGACTTTTTTTTTTAATTTTGAGTTGTGTTTTCATTTGTTGAATTACAAATAGTTCTGTCAGAATTGATCTTATTTGAATAATTCGGATCTAATTACTCCATAATGGGTCAACTTATAGAGAATAGTCAGACTATTCCCTGATGTTTCAGGGATATATGTAGCAGGGGTTTTTATCGAGTCATAAAATATTAAATAGTAGATTTTTTTAAGTAACTATTGCTTTTCAGTAGGATCTTCTGAATTTTTTGAGAAGTTCAGCTTCAGCCCTTTTTTTTTCTTGTGGAAAATCTTCAGAAGTTCATCTGAACCATGCTTTGCTGAGATGTCAATTTATTCTTGTACTGAAGGAACTTTAGGTGTGCCCGATATATGTTGTTGGCATATACCATATGATAATTAATAAACAATAACTAACATTGCCTCATTAATTTTAGATTTTGAAGAATATGTTAATGTAATAATAAAATGTTAACATACACATTAACTTATCCTTCAGAAGCAGTAATTCTATGAAAAAATTTTCAAAAAACTCTAAAATCTAAAATAAATTAATCAAATTAATCAATTATTTACCAATTATCATATAGTACCTGCTCAGACCACTTATGCTGGACAAACTGGAAGGTCCTTTAATACTAGAACAAATAAATATTAACGATTTTTCTTCAATGAAAAGTTAGATTTTGCTTATACAGAATATCTAATAACAGAGGAACATGACTTTGATGAGCTTTTTGGGATTTTGCATGAATTAACTGAATAAACCGACTGAAAAATTCTGAGAATTTACGATATTCTCGCAGAAACCCAGTGGTTTCTCCAAAAGTAATAAAAACTTAAATGTAGTCTTATCTTAAAACTAAATCCATTTAAATATTGTTTCATCAATTTTTTGACTAGTTGTTTAAAAATTTTTGAGAAACTACAATATAGCAAAATACGTAATGGATTCAACATATAATAAAAGATTATATATAAATTAAACTAAAATATTCAAATTTTTCCTTGAAGACAATTCGACCCATATGCAAAGAGTGTTGCATTATCGTTTTAATATCTAATTCAGTTAAATTTCACTTTAATATCAAATTTAACGAAAAGTTGTTCAATAAATAATAGACACGCTCTAAAATGTTGAATAAATCAAAAAAGCACTACGTTTATTATCACTTTCTCCTTTAAATGTAATGTGACTCGAGTTTCCTTGTTCAACTATATTGTCAAACTGGTGAATCAAAAATTATATTTTAAGAATTTATATTATCCCTGAATAATTCTGAGAATTGGAGAACTCCGTTCCTTTCAAAAGAACAAAATACGCATGTGCCGATAGCTCAGTACTAAAACAACTTATTTGGAACCGAAAGACCCGAGCTGAAGTATCGCCTGAGTAATAGATAAATTATCTGGTCAGACGATTTCGGCCAACATTTCACTGTAGTATCAAAAATTAAAAGTATTGTACCTAAGGTGACATAAAATACAGTAGAAAAGCCTAAATAGAATCCCTAACTCGCACAAGCTCTATTAAGCTTCTGAGGAATCTTCATAGAAGATCTAGGACTAACTTAACTACTGATGTTTTTTCGATGAATACTTTCTCAAGTATGGATGTTCTAAACTTTTTGTATACAAGAACGTTGAGACTACAATAAATTCCTTATTATCCTTCTATCCATTAAACACCCCTTTATAAGCAGTGTTTGAAACGTCCAACTCGTAAGCGGAGATTTCTCTCGATAAGGGTTCGTATCTTGGAGGGGGAAGAAATTTTCTTGCTACTTTAGCTGACCATCATTTTACTTTCAAGTCAAAAATTAAAATCAAAAAAGCTTAACCAGAACACAACTGGTGGAACTCCTAATTCGCACAAGCTACAGCTTCTGAGGGGCCTTCATAGAAGAATTATGAGGATGAAATATATAAAAATATATACTAAGAATAACAGACGTCGAGTCAAGAAAACTATGCAAAGTACAACGTTTTTGCTTTGTTCGTTATATATTTTATATGCTAAAAATTATCTGTACGAATTCATTATATTATACTAGTTAATTTATGAAAGGTTTGTTATAATTGCTGAATAGGTTTCGCGTCTAACGTCTTGTTGAGGTCTCCAAAATAATAACCTACCTTGTATTTCTTTGGAAATGAACTTGAATTAAGATAATTAACCTAAAATGTTTTTCGTTCAGATTATTAACTTTAATAAACATAAGTTCATTGTTGTTCTCTAATAATAAATACTCTGTTTCTCAAAACTTTAAGTCCGCCACATGTGCCAATTATCTCACCTTTCAGCCTAACAAATTTTTACGAAGCATAAAAACTCAGAAAAATATCTGAACTAGATGTTAATATGAACAAGTAGTTCGTTGCATCGAACATTTTTTGTAAGAAACGATTTCAATATTTATTTAATTAAATAAAAAAAAATAAATATAGTATCACGAGCATCAATGTGGTTGTACATTAAAAGTTCAATGAATTTCAGTTGGTAAGATCGCTCTTGGACATGTAGGTATATTTTCTACATCAATTAATTCATTATAATTTTTGACAGGGGATGAAAAAATTTTTATTTGAAATATAATCTCAGGTACTTGAAGTAGTTTTTTATTGCGTTAGGAAAACCCATTTCAACGAAAAATATTACTTATCACTTATAAACAATTATAATTCTCCTTCTGATAAGTTTATAGGATCTGAAGATTTATATATGTTCTTCTGGTAATTATATTTTCAAACCTATTTTGTTATTAATACACGTATCTTTGTGGATATGATTTTTTCAGATATACAACTTTATAGTACACAAAATAGAGTAGCAAGGAATTTACATTAGTATATTCGATTTATATTCAGATTTTTGGACCGATGAAGAGGAATGAATTATATTTGTTTTTTGAAGATATAGTGCATGTTTTGAGAGATTTCTGCATTAACTTATTCGAATGTTTAAATATATTAAATATTTCAAATAAATTATATATAATTATATTGACATTATTTATTGAGTTTTGATTATATACTATTATTAAATATAAGCGGTGCTTATTGTTGACATTAATTTAATTCTAAAAGTTTTTTTAATAAAAAGGTTTTTTTGAAATTGAAATTGTAGAAGACTAACAGATTAAATCTGTTTTGATATTCAAATTTTGTTATATTTCTTCTATCAAGTAAAAAGCTGTTCTCTATTTTATTTTATATTCCGATTGTTTCTAATCGAATTTAACATGTGTGAATTTTGATTTCGACGTATTCAATAAAAAATGCCTAATTCATATTATTTTAGATTCGAATTTTGGTTTGTCTGTTTTGAAGAATATACTGAAAATAATTAATATGCTCTTCACCTCTTCTATGATGAAAATAAAAACATAAACGCTTAAACTTAGTTGTTGTGAATAATCCGATAGAATTTTTGGAGTTGCGTAATAGGATATAAAATCAGCCAAATGGCTACTTTTTGGATATTTCTTTGATATAAATTGGAACGATTTTATTTTTGATGATGAAATTGATTTTTTTTTTAATAAAGGACAGCGTGG
This sequence comes from Megalocaria dilatata, assembly GCA_034642435.1. Classification (NCBI taxonomy): domain Eukaryota; kingdom Metazoa; phylum Arthropoda; class Insecta; order Coleoptera; family Coccinellidae; genus Megalocaria; species Megalocaria dilatata. The sequence continues at coordinate 14,085,595 of CM067858.1, forward strand.
ACTGCATAGGGGTTGAAAGTAAATATCCCTGTGAAAGCTTCCATCTGCTTTTTAAAGAGAAATTGTGGTAAATTTGCTATGGTCTCTATACACTAGCGCCATCTAGAGTATGCTCAAGTAAAGAAATGTATTCTCGATATTTTCACGTTACCAATGCAGAATAAACTTTCCTCACGCTCAAATCAGACCATAATTTGCCGTTATACTCAAAGATTACATAGTCATATTAAAACGAATTAATTCGGCTTATCTGTACCAAAAATCATCAATAAGGAGTATGAGCTATGGTAATAGGAAGTTCTAGAAACTGAGACAGTGTAATATGCATCTGTACGTTATTGTTTGAGTCAGGAATTGTTAGACAGATGTACATTCTGTCAAGAAAGTACCGGGAATTATCGATTTAAATCTGGCGGGGCAATGAGGCAGGTGAAAATTTTTTTTCCTAGGTTGATACCACTGTCCTTAATTACTATGCCAAGCTTGAGCGGGATCTGTCAACTAGTGTGTTTGCAACAGCTGATTAAGTCAGTCGATGTCAGAGTGCGTGCCGATTTTTACTATGGGTGATTACGTTGAGCAAAGAATTTGTTTAAAGTTTTGTGTTGCAAATGAATTTTCGTGTGCCGATGCATTGAAAATGTTGCAAAAGGCCTTTGGTGATAATGGTCTATCGAAAACTCGTGCATATCAGTGGTACAGAGTCTTCAAGGACGGTCGTGAAGTGGTCGCCCATCGACGGCTTCGATCGAAGATAATGTCGATAAAATTTAGGAAAGGGTGCTGGAAAACCGTCGTTTGAGAGAGATAGCACATGATCTTAAGATATCCCACGAGTCCGCACGTACGATTTTGATTGATATTTTGGGCATGAGAAAGGTGGCCGCACGACTCGTCCCGAAAGACCTGAATTTTCTTCAAAAACGTCATCGCGAACAGGTTGCTTCAGACATGCTGGATCGCTGTAATTCCGATTCTACATTCATGGAACGCATTATAACTGGTGATGAGACCTGGGTCTACGAGTACGATATGCAAACAAGCCAGCAATCATCGGAATGGGTGGCAAAAAATGAGCCGAAACCGAAAAAACCACGCCAAAGCCGCTCGAAAATGAAGGTGATGCTCATTGTTTTCTTCGATATCCGTGGCGTGGTGCACTACGAATTCATTCCAGAGGGTCAGACGGTAAACAAGGAGTATTACCTAGGCGTTATGAAACGTTTGCGTGAACGTATCCGTAAGAAGCGGCCAAATTTGTGGGCGAACAACTCATGGATTTTGCATGACGATAACGCGCCTTCTCACCGAGCTACGATTGTGACTGACTTTCTCGCCAAAAACTCAACAAACGTACTTCAGCAACCACCGTATTCGCCGGATTTGGCTCCCTGCGACTTTTTCCTCTTCCCAAAACTAAAATTGCCCCTTCGTGGCACCCGTTTTGAGTCGATTGAAGCCATAAAACAAAATTCGGCGCGAGAGCTAAAGTCCATCCCGGAAAGCGCCAATAAAAAATGTTTCGATAATTGGAAGTGCCGTTGGCATAGATGTATTGGAGCAAATGGAGCCTATTTTGAAGGCGACCCAATAAATTTTGACGATTAAATGTAAAAATGTTGTTTTAATTGAAAATTCCCGATACTTTCTTGACAGAGTAGTATAATATAAGTTATGCTGATGATCCTGTAAACATAGATGATAGTTTTTCGAATAAAGATTTCTCAGTTTCTAATGAATATTTTCCTATTTTCAGATGTAACTGTATTTAGTTTAGCGTGCAGTTTCAGTTTGCCCTCGATCGGTTGAAAGTACTGAAAAGGTATTATTGGTATTATTCGTAGTTCGTATTCACACCATGTTTTCGAATTTGAGATGTTCAATAATTTTCGTCCATATACGAACTAAATTCGGCCGGAAAATATGGATTTTGAGATAAATTATTGTATTCAAATAATGAACTGTTTCAGCCGTTACTATTTGGTAGTTGATCACAATTGAAACAAGTTGTAGAAATTTCAATGTTTTAATACCAATAAATTGATATTTTACACATTTAGTTGTGACTCGAGTTTCGGGAATTAACTGTTCCATCTTCAGACTAGTTGTCTGAAGATGCGGTAGTTAATTCCCGAAACTCGAGTCACAATTAAATGTGTAAAATATCAATTTCTTGGTAGTATAACATAGCAATTTCCTCAACTTAATTCGGCCGATATGTATCAAATATCCATAGAACTTTCTATTACCATAGCTCACACTTCTTAAAAATTATTGTGTCTTACGAGCGTTGAAACAAAAAGCATCAAATACCTACCCATCATAACATACTGCAGAAAAGTGATCATTATATTAACCATAAAATAGTCGATACTAAGAACTATTACTATATGCCGACAGAATGAGAACAACCAACCATAGAAAATTGAGACGTCTATTATTACGATTCTACAAATATGGTATGAATCGATTTGCATCCCACGGGCATTAAGCCTCTACATCATTTTATAGCCACACTCCATAAATAATCATCACATTACATAAATAACCATCAAATCCGATGAAATGGCTAAGAAATCTCGCTCGTTTGAATGCTAGTTTGTATAAATCTCATCTCATTAAGAATATATAGGAAAGGCGAACTACAAAGATTATCATTATCAAACTTATTGTGGGAATATAAGAACACTGATTGAAAAACGTTGATATATCAATTAAGGCAGATAATTTAACGTAATTTAATCAAGCACTGGAGTCCTGATTGGGTTTCCTTAATGGATTTGGTCGATGCTGGAAATTAGAAATTTTAATAGGTGACTATAGTATCGATTAATTAGGTTTTCATAATCATTGTGGACTATTTATAACGGATAAGAAAGATATGAGGACTAGAGAAAATCAGGTTTTCTATACGAATATTGATTTATCAGAATTTCCCTTTTCGAAGAATAAAATATGACCTAAAATACAACAGTACTTCTGTAAATTGTCTCTTAATTCATAAGAAAAATCTATTTTAACTTCGGTTAATTTTTATTGTCATCACAATTATTTCGCCATTTACACTAAGTATACAATGCAAATAATGTTTATAATTAAGAAACTCTGTCTACAAAAAGTTTAGAGGCGCGGTTAAAAATCAAAGGGGTGAAAGAAAAATAATTTGCAATCATTAGGGAATGCCCAAATGTTATTTAAAAATGTTAAGCGGTGGGGAATTTTCTATCAAAAGTTTCTGAAAGATTAAGTCTATGGCCAATTAACCAACGTATACACAAAAACACAATAAAAGAAATTTATCCAGTAACATCTGATCTATCTGAACACAAATACGTTAGCCTCACATATCTCGGAAACATTAGTATTCAACTAAAAAACCTACTCAAAAAAGAAAATATTAAAGTCTCTTTCAAGACAAACAATCCTATTAGCAAATACATCAAAAACAATAAAAACAGTATAGATAAACTTCAATTATCAGGTGTATACAAACTCACTTGCCCAGATTGCCCAAAGATTTATATTGGTAGAACAGGTAGAAATTTCGGTACACGCCTAACCGAACATAAAAGAAGTTTCGATAAAAATAAAAAAGATTCACATTATGCTAAACACCTTCTTGAAAATAACCATTCTTTCACAAAAGAAATAGAAATTCTACATGTTGAAAATAGAGGTCTAAAATTGAACTTATGGGAAATTTACGAAATAAATAAACATAAAAACAGCAATAACCTAGTAAATGAACAAATAGATTTTTATTACACCCCTCTATTCAATATTTACAAGGGATCGAGTGAACACGATTCTGAAGGGAATATTCTTTGAGAAAACCAACCCGACGAACAATTAAAAACACATGTACACCTTCTGTAAAAAATCTTATAAATTCATTGTACAACAACTGTTACTTCGTATTCTGATGAAGTCTTTCTAGCAAAGACGAAACGTACGTCAATACCAAAAATAAAGTAGAAAATGTAAACAAGTGTTTTATTTTATAATGACAATTACAACTGATTTCTACCAAGCAACGGCCCAATCTATCATAAGTCTATGGCTTTTAAAATTTTATAATTGCTTTTAAAATTACATCCACTGTCCGCTAAGTAATTTTGTTTTTTATTAAATTTTTTATTACTCATGTTTCCTTATTCTTATTAAGAATAAACATCCATTTTATCCAATATAAAAATACTGTGGGGAGATTTCCTATTTTTAGAAATGAAAATAAAAAATAAAATAAGTTTCATTCAAGAAACAGGAAATGACAGGTTTATAAGTTGACCTCGGGTAATTACCATTATGTATATGTTCGACAATCTGGATGTTTATTTCAAAGAATAATAAGAAAACATGCTTGGTAAGAGTTAACAATTTTTGGAAAAATTATTTTTATTTTATGAAATTCAAAATGAATTTTCGTTTAGTAAAAACAGAAACAATAAAACTAAAAGGACTGTTGAAGTAAATAATGTTAAAAATAATAAAAATCATTGAATTCATTCACATTTGCCTTGAATGTAAGTGTTATTTTACAAACACTGATAACTAGTACGGAAGAAAGATGTATAAATAAGTTGAGAAACAATGAGTAGTGAATGAAAACAAAGATGGTGAATATTTCGTAAATAAATATTATTGCAAATAGGTTGAGATTCTGTTATCGAGTAAGACATAAGTATTTATTGAATTTTTTATATCTCGGTCCAAATCCATGAATTTTCTTAATATCTCTTAATTCGCTAAATGAGCAGCCCACTTATCTCCATTAATATCTGCTTTCTCCCAACAATCATATCGAGTAACTTTATTTGAGTTATGTATACAAGTATCGGGAATAAATCGTTTAAAAATCCTGCTTGGAGTGATTGTTTTCTCATAAGTTGGAACAACTCTTCTCTATACTCACATGGAGTTTCAGTAATTAGTTTTGTTTACATTGTTTCATTTTGCCAGCTCATCTCAAATGTATTCTACAATAGATACAAATCTGATAACTAAGAATATGTCCAAACTTCAGTTGTGTTCTAGTTAGCTCTTATTACTGTGAGCTTAGGCACAGCATTGTAAATTTTTGACCTATCAATGAAAAAATTTTGTTGTCATCAAAAAAAATATCCAACTGCAGCTCGAACTATATTCTCTTCCTAAGATTCTGTTTGGAATTAGAACTGTTTTTTCCATTGAATATTTTTCTTTCATATCTCTCTGGAAAATTTTGCCTCATTATATATGCTATATAAATCTTTTAAAAATCATACAATTTGATTTATATTAATCACGGATATACCGTCATCGGTTCTGAGCACGCTTCCGTTTTATTCGATTTGCTGAGGTCCTCGTACGATTTGAATGAAATTCTCAAATTATTTTCCTTCCGATATTTTCCTTATAATTTCCTGGTATTTATTCACAAAAATATTTTTTTAAAAATCATACAAGATATTAGTGAAAATATACAGAGATGTGTATAAAACAAAAGCTATTTAAAAGTATTTTTGAAATAAAGAACTCATTTCAAAAATTCCATATAATACCAGAATTCGAAACTTGACAGAAGATAACAAGAAGTAGGTAAATGAAAAAGTTGTCATTCAATTGTAATGACTGACAAACATCTTACGCAGATGACAAACAAAAGTTATTTATTGTACATGACGATAAATTTGAACTCTATCTTTGAGAGTGTCTTTCAATTAATTACGCTCGAGAAGATAATGCGATTTTATAGCCGTGTGCAATACAACATTTTTTTCTAAAGAAAGAGTTTAGGTGAAAAATGAAATTTCAAAGAAAATTGTAATTTTTGGCACAAAAACCGTAACTGTGTTGCTCCGTTACTAGGGTTATAAATTGCTCTGTCAACAAATGTCAAACAAATTTTACATTCGGGTTTTTACGAAGTGTTCAGTATTTTTGCGTTTTATATACGAAGCGAATACGAAACGAATGGAAAAGAATTAACACAAGAAGAAGAAACCTGTCATCAGATGTAGAAGATGCAACGTTGGGAGCAGAAAGTTTATTGTTGCCCCAAATATTTAGAATGATGTATGTTGACGAATACCAGTCCTTTAAAAAGTGGAAAAGCCTGAAGAAGTGGTAGCTGAAGAACGACGAAAACAATGCCCCGTGTACAAGTTCAGGTGTTCCAAAAGTAGATGTTTTTAATAATGTTAATTGTACAATTACACTTGTTGTTAATCCTTCAAATTGATGTGTTTTAATCTGTAAATTTAATTCTATAAAAAGTTGATACATTTTATTTACCCTTGCTGTTAAATCATTACCACATTATCTACCCTTGTGGTTAAAGTGATACTTAATCTACTCAAAAGAGGAGCTATAACAAAATTTTAACATTAGCTATAGAAATAACGTAAGTTACATATTCATGAAGTTCTGGTATTGTTGAGAACATTTTAACACATTTACATCAGTTTTAGTAACACTAAATAAGAATCCTAATTTCAAAAGTGTACATTCTGTCAAGAAAGTACCGGGAATTATCGATTTAAATCTGGCGGGGCAATGGGGCAGGTAAAAATTTTTTTTCCTAGGTTGGTACCACTGTCCTTAATTACTATGCCAAGCTTGAGCGGGATCTGTCAACTAGTGTGTTGGCAACAGCTGATTAAGTCAGTCGATGTCAAAGTGCGTGCCGATTTTTACTATGGGTGATTACGTTGAGCACAGAATTTGTTTAAAGTTTTGTGTTGCAAATGAATTTTCGTGTGCCGATGCATTGAAAATGTTGCAAAAGGCCTTTGGTGATAATGCTCTATCGAAAACTCGTGCATATCAGTGGTACAGAGTCTTCAAGGACGGTCGTGAAGTGGTCGCCCATCGACGGCTTCGATCGAAGATAATGTCGATAAAATTTAGGAAAGGGTGCTGGAAAACCGTCGTACCAGCTTGAGAGAGATAGCACATGATCTTAAGATATCCCACGAGTCCGCACGTACGATTTTGATTGATATTATGGGCATGAGAAAGGTGGCCGCACGACTCGTCCCGAAAGACCTGAATTTTCTTCAAAAACGTCATCGCGAACAGGTTGCTTCAGACATGCTGGATCGCTGTAATTCCGATTCTACATTCATGGAACGCATTATAACTGGTGATGAGACCTGGGTCTACGAGTACGATATGCAAACAAGCCAGCAATCATCGGAATGGGTGGCAAAAAATGAGCCGAAACCGAAAAAACCACGCCAAAGCCGCTCGAAAATGAAGGTGATGCTCATTGTTTTCTTCGATATCCGTGGCGTGGTGCACTACGAATTCGTTCCAGAGGGTCAGACGGTAAACAAGGAGTATTACCTAGGCGTTATGAAACGTTTGCGTGAACGTATCCGTAAGAAGCGGCCAAATTTGTGGGCGAACAACTCATGGATTTTGCATGACGATAACGCGCCTTCTCACCGAGCTACGATTGTGACTGACTTTCTCGCCAAAAACTCAACAAACGTGCTTCAGCAACCACCGTATTCACCGGATTTGGCTCCCTGCGACTTTTTCCTCTTCCCAAAACTAAAATTGCCCCTTCGTGGCACCCGTTTTGAGTCGATTGAAGCCATAAAACAAAATTCGGCGCGAGAGCTAAAGTCCATCCCGGAAAGCGCCTATAAAAAATGTTTCGATAATTGGAAGTGCCGTTGGCATAGATGTATTGGAGCAAATGGAGCCTATTTTGAAGGAGACCCAATAAATTTTGACGATTAAATGTAAAAATGTTGTTTTAATTGAAAATTCCCGGTACTTTCTTGACAGAGTAGTATGTATTGTAATGTTTTTAGAAAATTTTTTCAATTCAACAATAAATCTTCAAATAAATCAACGGCTAACCATCGGAAAGTCCAATCAGTTCACTTTAAGCTGAATTATTTATGTCTTACATTGAAAAATTATTATATCATTCGCCAACACTACTAATTGTATGCTAGTAAAACTCGTTCACGTTTGTGCTAGATATGTAGATGACGTATTTTGCACTTAGACTGGAACTGACAGGCAGTTATCGGAATTTTTAAATTATCTGAATAGAATAAATGAATATATTAAATTCACAATAGAAAAAAAAAGAAAATTCTTCAATCAACTTCTTAGATCTTAATATAAGTTAGTAAAAATAAGTTTGAATTCGACGTTTTTAGAAAACCTAACACTACTGATATCATAATTCATTCAAAATCCAACTAGTCATGGCAAATTAAAATGTCAACATTCCATAGTTTCATTCATAGACTCTTGAGTCGTTGAACAAAGTCAATTTCCGAAAAGAAGTCAATATAATTAAAAATATAGCTGTGAACAATGACTAACATTGACAAAATGATTAAAAAGAAAACTAAAATAATATAATAAGAAGCGGTTTTAATTGATAGAAGAATTATTACAAACTCTGTATATCAAAAACAGATTTAATCTGTTTTTTAATTAAAAAAAAAAACTTTCAGAATTAAATTAATATCTTATAAGCACTGCTTATATTCAAAAATCGTATAAAATCAGAATTCATTATACAATATCATATGGAATAAAAAAACCCAACAAATATAAATTGTTAATTAAAATTATAGAATAAATGATATTTGAATGTTTCGTTCCACCTGAACTTTTCAGACAGACGTGGTGCGTATGTCTGTTTGTGACAAAATGTTTTATTTCTGATCTTATATTTATGAAAACTAAATTTTTTTCAAAAATACACAACAATTTTTTGAAAACTTCTTCAAAACAAGTTTTTTTGAAATATTTAATATATTTAAATAAGTTACTTCGAAAACTCTCAAAACATGTAGCACATCCTATAAAACAATTAGAATTCATATAAGGTCAGTTCAACTTCACATTTGAAAGATATAATCAAATAACAATAAATAAACTTCCATACGACCTCGTGGAACAACTCTTTGATCAACATTCAAACTAGGTACATCTTATATCCAAGATATTCAATGTTCTATGCTAATCACAAAAATCACACAAAGTTTGTAAGGCACTTTATTGTCTTGGTTAAACCACTGGATACTGTACAATGAATTTCTTTATTTAAAAACCTAATATAATAATATATTATATATTATATATAAAATAAAATAATGAGAAGCGGTTTTTCACTTGATAGGAGGATTATTACAAACATTGACTATCAAAAACAGACCTAATCTGTTAGTCTCCTACAATTTCATTTTCAAAAAAATTAAAAGAAAAACTTTTTTTGATTAAAATTGTAGAAGGCCAACAGATTGAATCTGTTTTTGATATTCAAAGTTTGTAATATTCCTTCTATCAAGTAAAAACCCGCTTCCTATTATTTTATTTCATATATAATATATAATTATATAAGGTTTTTGAATGAAGAAATTCATTATACAGTATTCAGTGGTTTAACCAAGACCATAAATCACACAAAGTTTGTAAGGCACTTTATGGGTAAATCACTGGATATGTAATTATATTAGGTTTTTACATAATGAAATTTTACAGTTGTTTTGATTGTTTCGGTCTTTACTTGACGGAAATTCATCTTCAATATAAGAAAAACAAATGTTTACTTCCGCTATTTTATTGATTTTCACAACAATTGTTTCGTCATACCATGACTCACCTGATGAAGTCATGGTATGACGAAACAATTGTTGTGAAAATCAATAAAAAAGCGGAAGTTAACATTTGTCTTTCTTATATTCATTTTACAGTGTCCAGTGGTTGAATCAAGACCATAAATTACACAAAGTTTGTAAGGCACTTTATAATCTTGGCTAAACCACTGGACACTGTATAATGAATTTCTTTATTTAAAAACCTAGTGTTATATATAAAATAAAATATGAGGAAACGGTTTTTTACTTGATAGAAGGATTATTACAAACTGTGAATATCGAAAACAGATTCAATCTGTTAGTTTTCTACAATTTTAATTTAAATTTGTTTTTATTTTTTTTTTATTTTTTTGAAATTATAATTGTAGGAAATTAACAGATTAAATCTGTTTTTGATATTCAAAGTTTGTAATAACCCCTCTATCAAGTAAAAAACCGCTTCTTATTATTTCATTTTATATATAATATATAATTATATAAGGTTTTTAAATAAAGAAATTCATTATACACTGTCTTACAAGCTTTGTGTGATTTTTGTGGTTAGCATAGAACATAGAATACCTTGGATATTAGATGTACCTAGCTTGAATGTTGATCAAACAGAGAGTCCATGAGGTCGTATGGGTAAGTTTATTTATTGTTATTTGATTTTATCTTCTAAATGTGGAGTTGAACTGAGCGTATCTGAATTCTAATTGTTTTATAGGATGTGCTACATGTTTTGAGAGTTTTTGAAGTAACTTATTTAAATATATTGAATATTTCAAACGAATTAGTTTTGGAGAAGGTCTTGAAATTTTGTTTTGTTTTTTTGAAAAATATTTAGTGTTCATAAATATAAGATCAGGAACAAAACAGACATCACAGGGAGAGATACGCACCATGCCTGTCTGAAGAGTTCAGGTGCACATGTTTGGAACGAAACATTCAAATATTATTTATATTAAATAGGGGTTAATACTTGATAGAAAGTATATAAAATTATTCAAATATTTTAGTATTAGCCTTCTACATATTTAATTTCAAAAAATTATATTTAATAATTATAATTTCAGGAATTAAATTGAATTAATGTCATATAAGTATCACTTATATGAAACGACATATAAAATAAACATTCATTATAAGACATCCAAATGATATAACAAAATCAAATAAATAAAAATTGTTAACCAAAATCCTATAAATTGAATATTTTGTGTAGACAAAATTTTGTTTCTGCTGATCAATCTTATGAAAACAGATATGTTTCAAAAATATTTTACCACAGAATTATTCATTTGAGTTAACATTACACTCCCTTAAAAAAAATTTCAGTATTCATTTACCAGAAGCTTTCTGAATTGTTAAAAGGTGAGTAAATATTTGTTGTTGATTGATGTTATATTTTACTGAATATGAATTAATTGAGTACTGAAGAAGCAGTCTCTCTTAAAACTTGTTTTTCAGTAATGTTTTTATATATATCTTGAGATTTCATAGAAAGTAACTTAGGTAGATATCCAATAATATTGAATATTCTAAGTAAGATAGTTTTTTGATGAAGTTCTCAAGATTATGTTAAACATTTTTGAAAGATATCTGTTTTCATAAGATTGATCAGCAGAAACAACATTTTGTCTACCCAAAATATTTAATTTATAGGATTTTGGTTAAAAATTTGTATTTATTGGATTTTATATCATTTGGATGTCTCATAATGAATATATATTTTATATATCATTTGATATAAGTGGTACTTATTTGACATTAATCTAATGTAATTCCTGAAGTTATTGTATATAATTTTTTGAAATTAAATCTGTAGAAGTCTAATATTAAAATATTTAAATAATCAAATATTGTTTATCTTATAATTTTAATTAACAATTTATATTTGTTGGGTTTTTTTATTCCAATTGATATTGTATAATGAATTTCGATTTTATACGTCTATTAAATATAAACAGTGCAAAATTAGAAGACATTAATTTAATTCTAAAAGTTTAAATGGAAATTTTTTGAAATTAAAATTGTAGGAGACTAACAGATCAAATCTGTTTTTGATATTCAAAAAAAAAAACTAACCACAATATTTTAAAACAATTTTATATCAATATAAATGATCCTTATGAAGAAAAGAAAATACGGTTTTTAATGGCTTTTATAAAAATGCTTCAGCAGTAGGATCTCGAATGTTCTTCATGAAATGAAATCAATTCTGTAGCAGTAAATGGAAATAATTTAGTCAAGATGTTTTTGAACAATAAAGAAATGAATCACAACTTTTCTGAATCGGTGATTTATCAAATTGAATGTGGTGATTGCAATACATAGGACAGGCAGGCCGATGTTTAAAACATATAATCAAAGAGCATAGGATGTGTATTTTGAAAAACCAGAAATGAACCGGTTTTGTAAAACTTTTTATAGAAAAAAATTATTTTTTTATGAGAAAGATGTCACTTTACTATATAACGTTCAAAAGGGTAAATTGGTAGACTATTTGGACATTCTATCATTTCAAAAATTCCATTGAGAAAAAGAAGAATTTAACAAAATTCAAAATACTCTTTGGCAACACCCCTATATTGGATGCTGTTATTTCCGTGCGTCATAAATATACACAGATGTCCTAAGTGTAATAAAAGAACCTTTCTTCAATGTGGAGCTTAGTTACTTTCTTTACTCCTTTTAAGATGGTCGAAAGACGGAAACACGTGTCAGGGTTCTTTATAAACTGTCAGCTATAAAAACTATGTGAATCTTTTAAATAAAATTGTTGTAATGATCCATCTAAAGCCAACCGCATACTTCATTCATTATATAAACAGTTTTCTTGCAAATATATTCAAGCATAAGCATGGTAACTTCTGTTTAGAGATAAGATATTTTATTTGAAATTCAAGAAAGAATGAAGATATTTCTGATTGTGGTACCGCTTTTATTTGTTGTTGAAACAAATCACTTCATTAGTATAACGATTGTATATAAATAAGAGAAGTGTCAGGGATTTCGAAATTTGCATTAATTTCAAGAGTTAGATTATGGATGTTTTTAGGAATCTGTAATATTTTATCTAGTAGATTATACAAAACATTGCTACCCAACAGTATATTTTATTCTTTGTTCTGAAAATAACCAATTTCGCATGTATCAGTTCAGAAATCAGAAATCTTATCCAGGGAAATTAGCTTAAAAGCATAATATAATTATTAAACAGGCCAATGGTAGCGTGGATCAATAAAAAAACAATAAAATAGTATTTAGCATAAAAACAGGTGTTATTAAAATATGAATTAATATTTATGAGGTTATCGAAAAAAAGTGTTAACTCTGTTTTATATATTTGTAATTAATTAGTACCCGTTAAATTTCTTTCATCTGCTCTATATTTAGTATATTATTGAAATTCTTCGAATCACCCTAACCCAATGCCAATTCTGGAGGTCTATTTTGGTAGTAGTGCCTACAGCTACCGGTTTTAATTCTAATGTGTTTGTTATCTTATCATTTCATAAGATTCCAAGCTACCGCTTGTTTCATTGTTTCCGAACACAGGAGACATGATTGTACTCACCAATTAGATAAGTAATAAAAACGTCAATGCGTGTGGCCCTTAGATAAGGGGACTCTATATTGGAGAAACATTCCGCCGAAAGGTTCACACAAAATTTCTTTTGGATCAAGTTGAGAACACTGAAGAAATGTTTCGAAATTCGAATAATATTATTGTGAGAAAAATATCAATAAATATCGGAAAGTTGCAAAAATAATTCTCTTGAGTACCTACAAATAATGTTACTTCTATGTATTATAATTCCACTTTTCGAGCTTTTCCAATGCTTCCTTCAGTCTTAATATATTATTTTCCAATTACAGTTAGGATGATCGCAGTTGAAAAATTTTAAGACTTCACATCAATTATACATTGGTACGTAAGTTACCAAGTAGGTTGGTTGAAACAAAATATAGTGATTGAACTAAATACGTCTTAATAAATTAGTACTGTGAAAAAATTTATATATATATATATATATATATATATATATATATATATATATATATATATATATTATATACTTATAAATATAAAAATACGGAATATACTCCTTTCTCGAACCCCAAAATGGCTTATCAGTTCTTCAGTATCCCGTAAAAGATTTTCTTCCGTACAGATTACCCAGCCAGACAGACGTGCCTGCCTCAACATTTGAATAACACCCTAAACTTCTTCGCATTAATGTCCCCGCTTTGTACAGTTATATCCTCTTTATCCGCTAACATAATTACAGGGGAAAAACGATTCCTTGCCAAGTCCGGGAAAAAAGAACACGCTTCGACACGCGAAGGGAGAAGCATACGTGGAGGAAGTGGGAGGATATGCCGAAATGATAGAACGATATTGGGGGCCCGTGAATTGTTCTCTTTTATGTCTATTTCCGATGCGAAACACACGTCTCAAGATGGTCCGCCCCGTATCATTATTACATATTGCATTATGTCTGGGTTGGGTGCAGGAATTAGCATACGGATGGGCTAGAGAAAGGTGTTTGGTTTCAGTGGAGAGCATACTAGCACGCGATTGTTATAGTAAGGCTGGCTAGGGGAAATGAGACAAGAACCTGAAAGATTACTGTAGATTATCGCGAAAACATTGTCTTGCATTCAGTCGCTTTCTCGTCATGGAGCGCTATAGTTATTCAATTTCAAAATAACTATCACCAGTAGTGAATAATGAAATAAAACAATAACGTCTGTCAAATTCTCGAAGGTTCATGAAAAAAATATTTAATGAAGAGGAATGAAATGAGAAATTACTTTGTTTTCTATCACTTTTTATTAACTGATACAGTGACTCAAGTGTTGTAGTGTTTACTACATTTTCAAACTGAATAAAACAAATTATATCTCAAGTATTATATATAGTCGTTGAAGGCTTCGATAAACTTCGAAAAGTGGGATGTGCCACAAATCCGTTTGCTCATTTAGTAGTTTTATTTTCGGTACATGCTTTTGGTGTTTGAATATTTCGATGAATTCCAGGATGTCTAGTTTTTTCTTTTCGCTTCCTGGTGCAATATTTCAAGATTGTCCAATTCTGGGAAGATATGATTGGTTAATGAACACTGATGTTCTTTGCACCAAGAGGAAACTCTCTTGGTACTCTACACAAAGAAGAATATGACAAGAAAATTACCCATGTTACAAAGAAAAAATCTCTTATGCAACTAAAAAAAAAAGTTTTGTTTTATTCAAAAAACTTTTAGAATATTTCTTCTATCAAGTAGAAGGCCTTTCTATTTTATTTTATATATAATATATAATTATATTTTGGCTTCAATAAATCTCATTATGGAATGTCAATGATTTTAAATAAGCCTTAAAAATAACTCACACTGTTCTTTGATTTTGTAAGAACATAGATCAATCTTGAATTATAGAGTTGATCTGTGTTTCGAAGCATTAGACTTTTTACACGTGGTGAGGGTTTGGATATAGGTTAGTTTTTTGATTTTGATATTTGGAATATTATTGAGGACTGAAGAAGGAATTGCTTAGAATTATATTTGTTTTTTGAAGATATAGTGCATGTTTTTAGAGATTTCTGAATTAACTTATTTGAATATATTAAATAGTTCAAATAAATTATATTCTTTGAGAAGTCCTTTAAGTGTGTTCATGTTTTTAAAAGGCAATTGGTGTTCTTAAAGGTAAGACCAGAAACAAAATTTTGTCTCCTTTAGATATTTATTCATTAATTTTAATGACTTTTGTATATCTGTTGGTTTATTTATTCCATTTGACAATATATATTGAGTTTTGATTATATACGTCTATTGAATGTAAGCGGTGCTTGTTTTAGACATAAATTTAATTCTAAAAGTTTTTTGAATAAAAAATTTTTTTGAAATTAAAATTGTAGAAGATAAACATACTATTTCAATTTGTTTTTATATTCAAATTTTGTTATATTTCTTCTATCAAGTAAAAGGCCTTTCTATTTTATTTTATATATAATATATAATTATATTATGGCTTAAATAAATCTCATTATGGAATGTCAATGAATTCAAATAAGCCTTAAAAATAACTCACACTGTTCTTTGATTTTGTTAGAACATAAATCAATCTTGAATTACAAAGTTGATCTGTGTTTCGAAGCATTAGTCTTTTTACACGTGGTGAGGGTTTGGATATAGGTTAGTTTTTTGATTTTGATATTTGGAATATTATTGAGGACTGAAGAAGGAATTGCTTAGAATTATATTTGTTTTTTGAAGATATAGTGCATATTTTTAGAGATTTCTGAATTAACTTATTCGAATATTTAAATATATTAAATATTTCAAATAAATTATATTCTTTGAGAAGTCCTTTAAGTGTGTTCATGTTTTTAAAAGGCAATTGGTGTTCTTAAAGGTAAGACCAGAAACAAAATTTTGTCTCCTTAAAATATTTATTTATTAATTTTAATGACTTTCGTATATCTGTTGGTTTATTTATTCCATTTGACATTATATATTGAGTTTTGATTATATACGTCTATTAAATGTAAGCGGTGCTTGTTTTAGACATCAATTTAATTTTAAAAGTTTTTTGAATAAAAATTTTTTTTTTAAATTAAAATTGTAGAAGATAAACATATTTCAATTTGTTTTAATATTCAAATTTTGTTATATTTCTTCTACTTTATTTTATTTATTCAAATAACTCCATACTGATGAGAATTTGGGTCCGAATGTATTAGGTTTTGTCTCTGGAGAATTTGCTATATATTCTTTGAAAAAGGAAAATAAAAAAAGCCTTTTTTGAATAATATGTTGAACAATTTTTGGTGATGAAACTTGTGATTCTTTAATATCCATTCGAAACATATATATGTATGTATAAGGTGATGTCTAAATAATTTTATCATTATTTTATATTTTTTTTTGATTCTTTATTATTTAATTTCCACCACATGTGATGATAATATATATGTCTATAAAGTGATACAGTGTATTTAGGACATGTATTAAAATTTAATTCTAAAAAATGTTTTCATGAGATTTATTCAGATTGAAATCTGTAGAGGTTCTGGTGAATTAATTCCAGCCATTATTCTGTAATATTCAATTACTTATTCCTAGTAATTTTCGATTTGTATACTTTCATAAATGGGTGATTATTTGAAGGGATCAACCCGTATATTTTCAATGACCTTCAATATCTGTGTCATGACTCAAGATATAAGAGATATTTTTCAACGGTACGAAACACTGTAAAAAATTGAAGGAAAAGTAGTTCGCTAGAAGTCCTCTACTTTTGCCAGAAGGAATCGTAACACGAATTTGATCAGAAATTTTTTCAACTGAAAATTTACCTGGTTATCATCTATAAATGTTCATCCTGTCATATACAGGGTGTTCGTTAGTAATAGCCAAATATGAAACATCAAAAGATATCGTAGAAAATTGAATGCCTCGCATTTTCTGGAAAGTAACCTTGAGGCTATTTTCACTGCTGAGTTCAGCAGATATAACAAATAAGATCACTACTGAAAATTTTATTTGAATAATGAACATAATAACTAACAGATACTAAATAGATAAAATATTGGAACCTTAAATATAAAAATTATTCAGGTAATATTCGAAACATTTTTCTTTATTTTAATAATCCACGAGATATTCAAAGTGTCGTCAGTCTTCTCTCGAAAACAAAGTAATCCGATCGTGGAATGACCTAATATCCCTGCTCAGCATAGCTGGAGTTCGGAGTTATGCTCCGAAAAGCATTCACTATTCTCTCCTGCATATTGAGAACTGTTATTGGAATTTCGTCACAAATAATTTTCTTATGTGGTCTCACAAAATAATGTTTGGTCTCTAGAAACCAATTTGCCTTAACAAACGCGATGAGATCCAACGCCTGCTCGACACATGGAAACCTTTGAGTTGTCTTCCCATAACAATAGTCCCCATCATAGGATTTCCTCCCCATGTGTCAAATATGTGTTTTACTTCTTAAAAGTTCAAAGGATTTATACGTGAAGATGCAAAAGGAATTGCTAAAGCAACCAAACGAAGCTTTCTCTTGTATGCACATTCAGCACTCTTTAAAAACTATGACAAAATGTGTGTTTTACTCCTTAAATGTTGAAAAGATTTATATGTGAAGTTGTATTACAAAAGGAAAAGGTCTGCTGGACTTCATTTATAGAAGAAATCTTATGTAGTGTAGCTAACATTTTTGCAAATTTCAACGATATTACTGATCTTTTTGAAATGAAAAAGCTTCTCCGTTGAAAAATGTCAAACTTTGGTCTCCAAGGATAATCGAGGCCACTGTTCAGTGGTACATTAGCCAATATATCATAATACTAATATAAGTAGTCTTCTTGGTCAATATTTGACGCAATTATCGCAGGTGAACATTCCAAAAGAAACGACATAATTTAATTTCCGTCCCCAAATACCTGATTGAGAGTATTATTCACAGATGCTCCCATCGACTCTAATTAGGAACAGTTTTTTCTTTGTTTTCCACCCAAATTGGAACAAAAATCAGAATTAAATTGCCGACTAAAAGATGCGTCTATACAACTCAATCGAAAATATACAGACACGCCGATTACTTTTTGTAGCATTATATAGAAGGTGAATACTGTTAATTGTTACAAAAACTTTCAGTTATGCATCTTGAACGATTCCAACCGCATTTTTGTATGCAGAAAATTTTTGCCACAAAATCATCTCTTTAATTGACATCGAAATATAATGGTTCCTCCGATCGCCTTAAGTTTCTCTTCGGCAAGAGAAGTTGAGTAATCTCAAAACCAAAAATCGAACCCGACAAGTTACAAATTACCCACAACTCTAATTGGACGCCGACTGAGGTATATTCTTTACCTCTTTGGATGTCGATTGCTCTATAAGAACAGTAAGGAGTGGAATGTTCGGGAATACGTGGATAATTCCCAAATTAGAATCCGGTATTGGTTAAGTTTTCTTTGCGAAGAAGATTCTCCATTCGACACAGGGACGGTTTAATTCGAGAAGTAGGCCGTGGGTTTTTTTAAATCACTACAAATTTTTTCAAACGCTAATATAAATCAAAAAACCTGTATCTATTGTAAATAAATTTTCCGACCAATTATCATTGGCATTTTCGAAGGAAGAAAATGAGAAAAGCCTAATTATAAGTTGCAACAATCATTTTTATTGTTTATTAGTATTATTAGTAACGAATTCTTACTACATAATATTCATTGAAATTCTATAATTTTAAATACCTACATATTTATACTTGGGGACCTAGTTGTAAATTGATAATTTTAAAAATCCGAATATTTTAGAACCCTCAAAGTAACTTATTTGCAAATTTTTTTGGTCATTGAACTCAAACCAATCAGTTTCAAACGTTTATGTATATCATCATTCCTGTGTCTATTGAAGATGAATATTTCGATAGAATATCATTTTTGTCCATTTTTAAATACAAGCTACACGCCCTGGCTTCGCACGGCCATTGATTCACTATTTACAGGTACACACCACGCCCGGCGCCCGCCGACCGCAGCCAACAGGGACGCCAGCCGCAATGCCTCTGCTTTTTAATTCTGTGATATGTTCTGAGATATCCAACTAATAAAACGCTGTTAGAGCAGTTTCGTTCTACATGAAATGTACGACGTTTGTAATGTATTTATAAAATAAATAATACTGTATTGTATACAAAAGCTTTGTAAATAACACATAGTTTTTTATAATATATAAAAGATAATAATGGTGGCTGTGGGTTATCCTTCGGAGATAAATATATACCATAGCGGACTTTTTGATCGATCTTTTTAAGATATACAATTCCGTAGTATATTAATTTGATCTATCTCTTAAGGTTTAGCCAGCGTTTGCGATTTAAGCATACAAAAATATGTTTGTTGTAAGATCGCATGCAAATCTTTCAATTTTTTGACTTTTCTGTACTATATTATGTATGTATTATACATATGAGTCCGTCGCTTGAATCATTCTATCTATTGCTGAAAACTGCATTAAAATCTGTTGAACAGTTTCAAAAATCTATGCGAGCAGATAGCGGAGGCGATTTCATTTTAAACTATTTGAAGAAGCCTATTTTTAATGAAAATTATTTATTGACACTTTATAATTCAAGTATTTAACTATTTTCTTATTCTTTGGGTTCAAGTTGTAAATTAATAAATTGAGAATAAGAATATTCTAGAGCACTCAACAAAACGATTAATCTCACAATTTCTTGAAAATCTCGAACCATTTTCCTCTATAAATTTTTATTCCAATTTAATTAAATAAATGTCTAAGAACACACCGTATACTTTTAGTAGGCATAAAAAATTGAACACTTATCACACAGTACCGAAAGGAATCAAATGATTCAAATACATATAAATTATCAGTGGAATATATTGAATAAATATTTGAAGAGTACACAATTTTGTTTCCCTGTTTTATTGAAACCAAGTTCCTTTCCAAAAATGCTAAATATAACCTTAAGATTTTATTCAAAAACAACTTGCTCAAAATGAGTTCCATCCTTAAACATGCAAAACATCTTCAAAAAACAATTTAGAATTATTACAACGGAAACTAATTAGCCCGACTCCACACTTCAAAAATAAAATTAATTAATAAAATATATCTTACATACTGAATGCAGCTATCTGAACAACCACTAGAATGAAGTGAAGTTTGTTAAAATCCTATGTATTCTGTTCGGCAGAGAAACTACACAAACTTTGCAAGGTATTTTATGCACTCCCTTAAAACCAAATGACAAAATGTTAGAAGTGTAAACCAAAATATATAATAATTATATATACGATGAAATAATAGAAAGAGGTATTTTACTTGATAAAAGGATTATTTAGAACGTTTTGAATATCATCAGATTTATTCTGTTAATCTCCAACAAATTCCAATTTAAAAAAAAATCTATTCATAACTTATTTTGAAGGAACTCATTTTGAGCAAGTTATTTCTGAAGAAGTTCTTGAGGTTATGTTTTGCATTTTTGGAAAGGAATTTAGTTTTAATGGAATAAGGAACGAAACAAAATTTTGGATCGTTCAAGTATTCATTTAGTAGATTTAATTGATAATTTATAGTTCTTTGAAATAATAAGAAGAGGCTTTAACTTAATAGAAGGATTATTACAAAAATTAATAATCAAAACAGATTTATTCTGTTAGCCTCTTATAATTTTAGTTTTTTGAGGATGTGCTATATGTTTTGAGAGATTTTTGAAGTAACTTATTTGAATATTTCAAATAAATTGGTTTTGGAGAAGTTCTTGAAATTATGTTTTGCATTTTTGAAAAGGATTTAGTTTTCATAAATGTGAGATCAGAAACAAAATTTTGTCTGCCTCAAAAATTTATTCGTTTATTTTAATTAACAATTTATATGTGTTGGATTTGTTATTCTATTGGATAGTATATAATTAGTTTTGATTTTATATGTCTATTAAATATAAACAGTGCTTATAAGACGTCAATTTAATTCTAAAAGTTTTTGAATGAAATTTTTTGAAATTAAAATTTATAGGAGGCTAACAGAATGAATCAGTTTTGATTTTTAAATTTTATATTTCTTTGAATTCTTTTATTTGCTTCAATATTTTTTGACTCGTTAAAAATTAATTCTACAAATATAACTGAAATGAAACTGAGTTAGATAAAAAAATTTAGGTACAACTCAAAAAAACCATTTACACCCAATTTTTTCATAAATAGAATTTCTCGAAAACATACATCTGTCAAATATTTTAAACCTTTATCAATAATCCAAAATAACCAAAAGGTATTATCTCTTATTATAAGAAGAACAGTCATTTTCATAAAATTCTTGATGTATGGAAAGGAAAAGCATCAAGCCACATCGATAATTCAAGTAAAGTATCAAGCCATCTGCTTACTCAAGTCCATACGTCATTAAAAAAAAATCCTTACAAGGTTACTTGCGAAAGTAGTTTAAAACTGTTTTGTGGTCAATCTTGAGCTCCTGGGAAATGCTATGACTACTATATTGCGGGTCAACTTCGATTATTTCTGTGATTTCATCTACATTTTCGACGACTGGCCTACCTGTGCGAGGTGCATCTTTAACATCAAAAATACCTTAACGGAATCGACAAAACTAAAATTGCACATAATTAGATCTTACACTATCGGGAGCATAAACAACATTCACAACACTAGGCTTGCAATTTCTCCCTTATAAAAAAAACTGTAAAACGTACCGAATTTTCCCTATGGCGACTTCCATTTTTACACTCTGTATCTCAGAACTGAATGGACCAAACTAAAAATAGCGTAAGAATTTTTTCAGTCTGAACTGTCACCTTGACAACGAGTATAAATCTGAAATTATTTAATTTATGCTTTACGAGATATCGATCAGCCCTCTGCCGAAATAATAATGTATTTCTTTTTTAAAAAATTTTCAAAAGAGATTTTTTAGAGTACAATTTGTAGAGGTTTCGAAGAATTAATACAGCTATTATAGTTCTTGTAATGTAATTTAATACTTAAGAAGCATTTCTGTAAATATATGTCCAGTTTGAATACTCACCTCATAGTATCAATTTTCTATAAATAAATTTCAAAATGAACACTCGTCAAGAAAAAACCGAAAATATGGGATATTTATTAATTTCAAATGTGTTAGGGTAATGTTTTCAAGACATCATTAATAAGGATTCGGAGCTATGATAAAATAAAATTCTAAAAATCGAGACAGTGTAACATATATCTCTATAACAATTGTCTCGATTTGTGGAACTTTCTATTACCCTATATCCTTATTAATGATATGTGGTAGAGATCAGCAGAATTAATTTATTTGAATTTTTAAGACATCTTGAATATGGTAAAACTAATTAAATTTTTCTTCACTTTCAATATCTTGTTATCTTTAAAATTTTCAAAGAATATATTTTTCTCAAATTGTTTCTACGACCACAGAGATGAGCTTCAGACATTGATCATTTGCTAGAAAAAGTACGTTCCTGCTTTACTTTTCTTTAGTAGGCTATTGCCTACCAAATATATTATAATTTATCTGTGTTAATCTTTTTGAGAAGTTAAAAATTTCTTACCAGTACAAAGTAGATTCTACGAGCATTCTTCAACGAACATCTCCAATTAATGTTATGTCAATTTTTTGACGAACACTCTAAATGTAACCTCTCCTCGATTTGATATAATTAATGGATGTTGAAGTTTTCACTGATAGTATGCTATAAAATTCACCTGTTGTTTTTAAGTCACCTGTCCCACTTCACCTACATATAATGCCTGAAGGTAATTTAAATTAATTTGTCATTATGCCACTGATGAAAAAATCATAACTTTGGATGAGGTATGGAAAGGAATCGTATTGTGAATTGCTTTCTTGTCAAAATTTGTAAATGAATATCCGTTTATGTGTGTTTCACATACACTGCATTTTATTGGATGAATATAACCTTTAGTTACTATACAAAAATATTTTTCTTGAGCTCAACATCACTTTCCTTAGAATTATAATTTATAATTAATTTTCCAGAAAACTAGATCCGATTATGTCTGGCTTCTAAACACAGAATTAGATTTGAATGTTCTCCCTTTTATCGAAGCACTGAGCTATTTAACCATCTGTCATCTTATATGAAATCTTTGAAGGAACTCAAAGTCAAATGGAAAATCAAGGAATTAATACTGCTAAAATGTTTCTATTGAATTAGAGATTTTCTTTATGTTTCTTTAGATGATTAAAATGATAATTACTTTGTACCTATTCAAATATATTAATTCTGCTAGTCTATACCAAATATCTATACCTAGATCTAGTACACAAAACTATTTATAATCTTCTCTAACTTTTAGTTCACGATTTATATAATGAGAACACGTAAGGCATTACACTGAAGAGTCCTCCATTTTAAAAGCCAATAATGAAATATTATTCGATTGATTTTTTGAACTGAAATACTTTGAAACATACTAATATTTTTCCTAATGAATTTCTTATATTCAAACAGAGCACTTATTGAGTGCACTGAATCTGGCCTTTTCCTACATTATGTTTTTTTTCTGTAAGCATACTTGTAACCTCTAACTGAAGGAATAATGAACTTTATTATTTTTATTATTTGTAATTGAAAAAAACAGTATATATAATCTATTACTTATGATCTACTAACATTTATAATGAATTATGAAAAGGCTTTTTCTTGATAGAAGGATTATTACAAATTTTTAAATATCATAGAAATGTATTCTGTTTACCTCATTCTGTTAATATCATTTCAAAAAATTTTCTATTCAAAATCTTTTAGAATTGAATTAAATAAATGTCTCCGAAAAACACTGTTTCAATTAAGTAGACAAACAGAATTGAAACTTATGGCACAGTACGAAGAGGAGAAAAAGAATTCACCGAAATATAAATCATCAATTAAAATTACTAAATAATTATTTAAAGCGTACAAAATTTTGTTTCATACTTTGTTTTATGAAAACCAAATCACCAAATCCCCCTCCAAAAATGCAAAACATAACCTCAAGAACTTCTTCAAAAACCACCTGCTCAAAACAAGTTCCTTCAAAAAAATTCCGAAAACATGCAGAACATCTTCAAAAGGCAATTTAGAATTACCACAACTGACAACTCATCAGCCCTATTTCATATTTACAAAATAAAAATAATTAACAAAAAATATCTTACCAGACAAGCTGAATGTATTTATCTGAACAAAACATTAGAATGAAGTGAACTTTTAAAAATCTTCTTTTTATTATTTTATTGTATAGATAATAATTATATATTTTGGTTTACACTTTCAAATATTATAATTTGGTTTTGAAGGAGTCTATAAAATACCTTACAAGCTTTGTGCAATTTCTGTGACGAAGATAGAATACGTAGGATTTGTAAGAGTTTGCTTCATTCTAATGTTTTGTTCAGATAAATACATTCAGCTTGTCTGGTATGCTATTTTTTGTTAATTATTTTGATTTCTTAAATATGAACTAGGACTGATAGATTTTCTGTTGTAGGAATTCTAAATTGCTTTTTGAAGATATTACGCATTCTTTAGGAATTTTTTTGAAAAAACATAATTTGAGCAAGTTGTTTTTGAAGAAGTTTCTGAAGATTATGCATTTTTGAAGAGGTATTTGGTCTTCATGAAACAAGGTACGCAACGAAGTTTTGTACCCTCGAAGTATTTATTTAGTAATATTAATTAATAATTTATATCTCCTTGAATTCTTTTATTCCCTTTAGGTACTGTGTATTAAGTGTTAATTCTATATTTCGACAAAATTGAAACAGTGTTCTTCCAAGACTTTTATTCAATTCAATTCTAAAAGCTTTTGAAATAAAAATTTGTAGGAAGTTAACAATATAAATCTGTATAATATTTAAAATTCTGTAGAGGCTTTAGAATTCATTTCTATAAAACACTCTTTAATAACTTATTAATCTCTATCAAGAATAAAGTCAAGTAATATATCTTAGGAAGAACGTTTTTGAAATTAGTAATAATAAACTTATTTCTGAACCAGTCCATCCCTGCATAATCAAGGTACTTTTTCCTGTACCGGCGTCGAATCGATTATTTTTACTGATCGCGTCCTCCATCTATTCATCCTTATTTGTCGATAACGCACCAGAAACTTTGAAACAGGACGCAATCTGAACCAAATATCGGAGAAATTGAAATAATTTGTTCCTCTAATTGGGAAGGCTTTTTTCAAATGCGACCATCTTTGAGTCTCATGCGACATCTAATCTTCGAAGTAATACCACTATTAATTTAGCCGTGAAAAAAAGATTCGCTATTGCTATAACGGTAAAAGTGACCCTCATAATGAAGATTCTGAACATAGGGTCTCTAATTAGGTTTATCTTGACGCTGTACTCATTTGTTTCTTGTCTTGTTCCTGCAAAGGGTTGATATTCTGATGTATTTGGTGGTTTCACGAACTGGGATTTTTTCCCAGGAACCCAGGTACCACTTTTATTTTTATTTGAAACTCGATTACAGCATTGAGACAAATTTCTCAGAGAGATTTATTAATTCGTGCATGAAAAAAACCGATTACATGCATTTTAGCGAAATGACAAATATGAATGAAATATCGGTAAATAAAGGGTGACCAGTTTGCATTCTGAAGTAATGGTTATTTCGAATCTGACAACACTTCTGTCATTCGTTTTTCGACAGTATGTTAGTCTATTATCTGATATTAACAAAATGGGTCAATTCACGCTACAACAAAATTGGGAAATATCAAAAACTTTTTTCCAGAGTGGTGAATCTTCAATACAAACTGCCAGCAATTTACGTAGAAAATTCAATAGAAATCAAATGCCCTCACGGAAATTTTATCGTAAAAACTGGATCATTAGTTGATAAAACTGAGCAGTTCTGGTGCAGGCCAGAACGTGGCTGAACATCCATCAACATCAACTCGTCATCGCGCTCAAGAACTGAATATTTCTAGTACTTCTCTGAGGACAATTTTGCATAAAGTCCTCGGTATGAAGGCTTACAAAGATCAACTTGTACAAGAAGTGAAGCTTCGTGACGCTTAGCTTAGTAATGAAGCTCATTTTCTCCTCGGACGACTATTTTTGAGGGGAATCCTTAGAAATAAGTGTTACGCTAACCTTTCAGAAACGATTGATGCCTTGAAACACGAAATTGAAATTGTCATTCATGAGATTGAGCCCCAAACAATCGATCATGTACTGAAAAATTGGGGTAATGTAGCCAATTGTGACGGTCATGAATGATATTGTTTTTCACTCGTAAAAGAGTCAAGGTTCAACCTTTCAAACGAACTTTGACAAAATATCATTTAGTATTTCATTTATGGCCGATCAAAACTGTAAAATTTTAATGGCCCACCTCTTACATATGTATTATTCTTGAAATTTTATAATTTTCAAATGAATGGAAAATAATTTAGTATTCACTCGCGAAAACAAAGACAAGAAGAAACATAATCGTATCAACAAAACAAGATTGTTTAAAAAGATACATATTATTCTTGGAATTCAATAATTTCAAAATAAGTTACTACCAACAGTAAAATTTCAAGATCAAATTAAAACTGTAGGTAATTCCAAATCCATTTTATTTTCAGGATATTCTTGGGAGAAACTTAATTTTGATAAACACGCAGGCACCGAAAATGTATTCCGAGATTAAATTCAATAAAAAAGGACATCCTACTAGACCCGATATTTCGTTGGTTACAATTCGATCATCTGAGTTTTTAAAACAATTAAACAAAATTATGAAGAAATTATTTTAGGAAAATTTTTCTAGAGAAAATTCCTTAATATTTAAAATCTTCTTAATAAATAATATTAGAAATATTCACTCATCATATAATGCTGAAATTATTTAATTTGGCCTTAAAAATATCTTTTCCGAGTATACCATCAATCGAAACAATGCAACTAGTAGGAAACTTATTGAATAAAAGTGATTATGCAACTGTCAAAGAAATAATGCAATAAGAGAATAAAGTACATAAATCCGAAAAAGTTTTCATCATGGAAAATCCTATAAGCTCCAGTAAGCTGAAATATGTATGAAAAATATTGTATCTAAAATCTATCAATAATACTTAGTGAAACAGTTTTCATATTGGTATAGATACGTTGATGATAAATATTGTTTATCGTATGAAGATTCCAGGTTGGACCGCGTCTAGAATTTATAAGTGTTTGACGTTTCGCCTACGATTTTGGACCCATTATCAAGAATAAAATAGAAAGGCCTTTTACTCGATAGAAGAAATATAACAAAATTTGAATATTAAAACAAATTGAAATATGTTTATCTTCTACAATTTTAATTCCAAAAAAATTTTTCATTCAAAAAACTTTTAGAATTAAATTAATGTCTAAAACAAGCACCGCTTACATTTAATAGACATATATAATCAAAACTCAATATATAATGTCAAATGGAATAAATAAACCAACAGATATGTTGTCATTAAAATTAATGAATAAATATTTAAAGGAGACAAAATTTTGTTTCTGGTCTTACCTTTAAGAACACCAATTGCCTTTTAAAAACATGAACACACTTAAAGGACTTCTCAAAGAATATAATTTATTTGAAATATTTAATATATTTAAATATTCGAATAAGTTAATTCAGAAATCTCTAAAAAAATGCACTATATCTTCAAAAAACAAATATAATTCTAAGCAATTCCGTCTTCAGCCTTAAAAATAACTCACACTGTTCTTTGATTTTGATAGAAAAAAGATCAATCTTGAATTATAAAGTTGATCTGTATTTCGAAGCATTTGTCCTTTTACACGTGCTGAGTGTTTGGATATAGGTTAGTTTTTTGATTTTAATATTTGGAATATTATTGAGGACTGAAGACGGAATTGCTTAGAATTATATTTGTTTTTTGAAGATATAGTGCATTTTTTTAGAGATTTCTGAATTAACTTATTCGAATATTTAAATATATTAAATATTTCAAATAAATTATATTCTTTGAGAAGTCCTTTAAGTGTGTTCATGTTTTTAAAAGGCAATTGGTGTTCTTAAAGGTAAGACCAGAAACAAAATTTTGTCTCCTTTAAATATTTATTTATTAATTTTAATGACTTTCGTATATCTGTTGGTTTATTTATTTCATTTGACATTATATATTGAGTTTTGATTATATACGTCTATTTAATGTAAGCGGCGCTTATTTTAGACATTAATTTAATTCTAAAAGTTTTTTGAATAAAAATTTTTTCTGAAATTAAAATTGTAGGAGATAAACACAATTCAATTTGTTTTAATATTCAAATTTAATTATCAAGAACAATAGTTGAATGAGTTGGAGAGATTCGTTTGGAATTGAATCTTTGGGTGATCGAAAAAGGTTTATATATTATTGCTTGCTGTGAAGATGGTCTTCATATATGGATTCCGTAAGATACGACTTATTTTATCAGTAACAACTGGAATAAAAGAAAGGAATGCCTTATGAGGATTATTCTCTGGGAGCTCTTGAGAATTTTACGAATGTATCTGATTCCGTCAGCAGGATTTCTGAATTTGATATCTGCTATCATTTCAATTGAAGTGAACTATTGCAAAGTAACGGACTACTCCATCCAATTATTGTCAATAAGACTGATATTAAAGTCTCAAAAACTGATTGGAGAATTTTATGCTATTTCAAATGTGATTGAAATTTTTTCATTTACGCCATTTATGAATAGTGTGAAAATCTTTGATTGTATCGGTCACTGCTTGTCGGAAATGCATCTTGATTATTAAAAGTAAAACTTATTTATTTAATTTCACAACAATTGTTTCGTCATGACAATATGACACACCTGACGAAGTCTTGTTGTCATGACGAAACAATTGTTTTTTTTTTTACTTTTAATCATCAAATATGAAATCTTCCAATTTAACTTCTTTCCTCATTCAGTAAAAATTTTCAATCAAGTTTAAATTTTCTCCCCTCCTATGGAACCATTCTTGGATCGTTGTCAAACCTAATTGAAAATTTTCCACCTGTAACAGGTAGACAAAAAAAATCTTTACGGTAAGTTAAATGATATACGATCAATTTATCACAACGATTTATTAATATTCGTATTAATCTCGCTGCAGTTCTGAGCTACTTCGATATCATCCTGACACTATAATGAAGAAATAAATTTTCGGAAAGTTGGTAATTATTAGGCAGCAGCATCGTAACTACTGAAGCTAATGATAAAAGGGACGTATACGTGATCTTATTTGTCCCAGAGTTGTTACTTCTTGATTTTTAAACGTTATTTCCATAATAAATAGACTTAGCACGTGAATAACGGTAGGATTTGAATATTGGGTAATAAATTCTCGTGAATGATGTGAAAACAAATCGTAGGCTCAAAATTGAAGCAACACAAGAATCAAAATGTACAAACTCCTAATGAATATCATGAGAAACATTTCATGAAGATTTCCAACTGCTCTCTATCAGATTAATGGCATCATAACTATAAGAACAGAAGATTTGAAATGTGCAGCATAGATTAAAAGTCCTAATTGCAAAATCATATTCATAAATAGGCAGGTTCGGCTCATACTATTCGAAACCATACACATTAAACTTTTGTAGTGTCGGTATATCAGAAAATAAAATTCCAACGTAGTTAAAATCAGAATGTGTGACGTATATTAAAAATTCTAATGCAAAAATTTGTGTATAATTATTGAATAAGAAAATTCGTTGAGTGGTTCCTTTCGATAAATTTTAAAATTTTTGGAAATAGTTAGCAAAATTCAGCTGAAAATTTCAATAATGTTTGATTGTTTCAATTCTAAATTGATATTTAAAGTAGAACTCTATAATTTGCGATAACGTTTATTCAGATATATTAACAATATTCTGACCTTTTCCTTTGGTTCAGTATGCTAACTTTATATATGTTACATTTATAATTTTCAAAGAAACAACTGCAACCTTTTTTATCATACTATTTTTTCTCCTTAATTATTTATTCATTAAATTTCGAAATGAGAAATTGAAATTCATTTCAATCCTTTCAGAAAATATTTGCTTATTTGGCACCAATATGTGGATAATTAACTCTGTTGTTTCAAGGAAACAAATTTGCAATTTCAATGAATGTATTACTAAAAACCATCAAGCTATTATATACCTTTGAAGAAAGGAGTTTGAATTTTGGTTCTTCAAATTCCGTCATTTTCAGAAATCAGAAATTGGTATCACGGTATGATCAAAAGATTAGTACTGTTATGAATTTCACGTAATGAACTATTCACATTAAATATTATGAATGATAGGCTACAAGATTCTTAACAATATAAATTACATTTATGACTCGTTGAAATTCATTCTACACATATCATTTTTGAAATAATATGGATATAGCATTTTAAAATATGAACAAAAAATAATTGAATATCCAATTTCAATAAATATTATAGAACCTTCCGAAAAAAAGTTATTCACAGAAAATAATGTTCAAGGGATCAGCAGAACTACTCAGGGAAATTGTTTTGAATTTAGGGAAGTATTAAATTAGCATGATATATTACTTAGAGGGGACACTTTGGAGGAGAAATTGTTAAAAGAGTAAAAAAATATAAATGTCAAATATTCCTGAAATTTTTCTGAGAAATATATATATATATATATATATATATATATATATATATATACTAGTTCATTCAGATCATCTGCATTATTTTAAATCCAAATAGAAATCTCAACTTAAAATTATAAATATCAACCAATCTCAGTTTCCGAAGATATTTAATTGAAAACATACAATTTTTCAAAATCTCAGTTTTCAATGTATCTCCCTACAAAATGTATTGCTCTTTTGTTTAAAATTTTCAGTTCCACGTATAGCAAGAAAATTTGTTAAATTTTGGAATACACCCTCAGAGACAACTGAGAATCAACCTACCAAGTGAATATTCAAGCAACAAAGTTTCAAGATATTAGCAGAACATTTATTTTCGAACGATTTCAAGACTTTTGAAAAGGAAAAGAAAATCAAGTCATTTGGTGAATCCGTCCAATTCAAAGAAAAAAATCAAGAAAATGTGTAGATACATATTGGGTGGAGTAGTCCGTTACTTTGTACTATTTTATTTTGAGAATGAAATTAATAACAGATCACTTCGTTTCGTATCAAAACAGTATAAATCAGTTGGAAAAAATATATGAATGAAAACTGAAGCACTTAATAATAAAAGAAAATGAAACTTAACAAGAACCAATTTCAAACAACACATTCTGAAACAAAAATACCTCACTAGCAAAATAGAAAATAATAACAATGAATTTGTGAAACCAATATGTTTTGAATCAACTACATAAAAACGATTCAAACACTTTCAATAACCAACGTGAAAATAGCTTTCTCACACTAATATAAAACTTCTAATCTATTTTCGAATGCTGAAGACAAAAACAACCAGATTAATAATTCAGAAGTTCATAAACAGAGTTATCATGAGTACGATTGCGTTTATGAACTTTCACAAAAAGTTTCAATATCAAAACAGATTTAATCTGTTAGTCTCCTACA
Source organism: Megalocaria dilatata (assembly GCA_034642435.1). Classification (NCBI taxonomy): domain Eukaryota; kingdom Metazoa; phylum Arthropoda; class Insecta; order Coleoptera; family Coccinellidae; genus Megalocaria; species Megalocaria dilatata. Next base: position 14,117,288 of record CM067858.1, read on the forward strand.
AATTTGACTTCAAAAAATTTTATTCAGAAATTTTTAGAATTAAATTAATGTCTTATGAGCACAGATTATATTTAATAGACGTATAAAATCAAAAGTCAATATAAAATATCAAATGGAATAAAAAATCCAACAAATATAAATTGTCAATTAAAATTAAAAAATAAATATTTGAAGGAGACAAAATTTTATTTCTGATCTTACAATTATGAAAACTAATTCCCTTTCAAAAATACATAATATAATTTTAAGGACTTCTCAGAAAATATAATTTATTTGAAATATTTAATATGTTTAAATATTTAAATAAGTTACTTCCAAAATCTCTCAATACGTGTACTATATCTCCAAAAAACAATGATGATGAGATGAGATGATGATGAGAATTCCGATAAGGTCTTCATCGGCCCTATTCACATTTAAAAATTAAAATCGATTAACAAGGAATATAACTCACGTACAGACTTGTGTTATCCTCATTTGAACACTAACTTTAAACTCCAATATATTCTATGTTCGTCACAAAAATCACCGAAAGCTGTAAGGATGGTTTTCTTCAAACCACTTGATATTTCATAATGAGGTTTTTTATTCAAACATAAGTATAATTATATATTATATATATGTGTATATATATATATATATATATATATATATATATATATATACTACTCTGTCAAGAAAGTACCGGGAATTTTCAATTAAAACAACATTTTTACATTTAATCGTCAAAATTTATTGGGTCGCCTTCAAAATAGGCTCCATTTGCTCCAATACATCTATGCCAACGGCACTTCCAATTATCGAAACATTTTTTATAGGCGCTTTCCGGGATGGATTTTAGCTCTCGCGCCGAATTTTATTTTATGGCTTCAATCGACTCAAAACGGGTGCCACGAAGGGGCAATTTTAGTTTTGGGAAGAGGAAAAAGTCGCAGGGAGCCAAATCCGGCGAATACGGTGGTTGCTGAAGCACGTTTGTTGAGTTTTTGGCGAGAAAGTCAGTCACAAAGTAGCTCGGTGAGAAGGCGCGTTATCGTCATGCAAAATCCATGAGTTGTTCGCCCACAAATTTGGCCGCTTCTTACGGATACGCTCACGCAAACGTTTCATAACGCCTAGGTAATACTCCTTGTTTACCGTCTGACCCTCTGGAATGAATTCGTAGTGCACCACGCCACGGATATCGAAGAAAACAATGAGCATCACCTTCATTTTCGAGCGGCTTTGGCGATGTTTTTTCGGTTTCGGCTCATTTTTTGCCACCCATTCCGATGATTGCTGGCTTGTTTGCATATCGTACTCGTAGACCCAGGTCTCATCACCAGTTATAATGCGTTCCATGAATGTAGAATCGGAATTACAGCGATCCAGCATGTCTGAAGCAACCTGTTCGCGATGACGTTTTTGAAGAAAATTCAGGTCTTCAGGGATATCTTAAGATCATGTGCTATCTCTCTCAAGCTGGTACGACGGTTTTCCAGCACCCTTTCCTTAATTTTATCGACGTTATCTTCGATCGAAGCCGTCGATGGGCGACCACTTCACAACCGTCCTTGAAGGCTCTGTACCACTGATATGCACGAGTTTTCGATAGAGCATTATCACCAAAGGCCTTTTGCAACATTTTCAATGCATCGGCACACGAAAATTCATTTGCAACACAAAACTTTAAACAAATTCTTTGCTCAACGTAATCGCCCATAGTAAAAATCGGCACGCACTCTGACATCGACTGACTTAATCAGCTGTTGCAAACACACTAGTTGACAGATCCCGCTCAAGCTTGGCATAGTAATTAAGGACAGTGGTACCAACCTAGGAAAAAAATTTTTACCTGCCTCATTGCCCCGCCAGATTAAAATCGATAATTCCCGGTACTTTCTTGACAGAGTGTGTATATATATATATATATATATATATATATTATTTTATACATACATACAATACATATATATTTATATATAATAAAATAATAAGAAGAGGTTTTTTACTTGATAGAAGGAATATTACAAAATTTGAATATTAAAATAGATTTTATCTGGTAGTCTACAATTTTAATTTAAAATAATTTTATTCAAAAATTTTTAGAATTAAATCAATGTCTTATAAGCACAGCTTATATTTAATAGACGTATAAAATCAAAACTCGATATAAAATATCAAATGGAACAACAAATATAAATTGTCAAGTAAAGTTGAAAAAGTAAATATTAGAAGACAAAATTTTGTTTCTGATCTTACAATTATGGAAACTAATTCATTTTCAAAAATACTAAACATAATTTTAAGGATTTCTCAGAAAATATAATTTATTTAAAATATTTAGATAAGTAACTTAAAGAATCTCTCAAAACATGTATTATATCTTCAAAAAACAATTACAATTCTGATAAGGTCTTCATCGGTCCTACTTCACAATTTGGTACGAACATGGAATATCTTGAACTTTAAAGTTACTGTTCAAAAGAGGATAACACAAATCTACAGGTGAGTTATATTTGTTGTTAATTGATATTATTCTTTAAATTTGAAGTGGGACCGATGAAGACCTTATCGGAACTCTCATTGTTTTTCGAAGATATAATACACGTATTGAGAGATTTCTGAAGTAACTTATTTAAATATATTAAATATTTCAACTGAATTATATTTTCTGAGAACTCCTTAAAATTATGTTTTGTATTTTTCAAAAGGATCTAGTTTTCATAATTGTAAAATCAGGAACAAAATTTTGTCTCCTTCAAATATTTATTTTTTATTTTTAATTGGCAATTTATATTTGTTGGGTTATTTATTCCATTTGATATTTTAAGTTTTGAGTTTTGATTTTATATGTCTATAAAATATAAGCTGTGCTTATAGGACATTAATTTAATTCTAAAAATTTTTGTATTTTTTTTTGAAATTTAAAATTGTAGGAGACTAACAGATTAAATAAAAATATTGTTAAATTCCTTCTACAAGGAGTACAAATAAGTTTCAGCCGTTTTATAACACAAATTAAATATTTATTATAGAAGAACGTTTTTAAACGATGTGAGACTGCTTGCTGAGTGACTTCTAATGTTAGTGCAAGTTCTTTTTGTGTTTGAGATGAATCTTCCTCCAATAATTCCTCCAATTCTGCATCCTCGTAAATTTTTGGCCTTCCACTGCGATCTTTGTCTTCTACGTCGAAATCACCGTTTTTAAACTTTTGAAACCACTCTCGACACGTTCTCTCACTCAAAGCACCCTCACCATATGCTTCTACGAGCAAATGATGCGCCTCAGCAGCAGATTTCTTTAAATTAAAGAAGTAAACTAATATTTCCCGCAAATGACGCTTACTTGGCTCAAATTTTGACATTTTCAACTTATAAAAATTATATTTCACCAATATAAAATCAATCATATTAATAGGTTATGTTGTTCTTGAATGTCCAAACTATTTTTTAAGCCGGTTATCATCTGTGAAAGCTAACCGAAACTCCGTGCCGCGCCATCGACAATAAAACGGCGGAAACTTATTTGTACTCCTAAAAAAAAACCTCTTCTTATTATTTTATTTCCCAAAAAGGTTCGAAGAACATCAAGCGTTATTTAACTATCGAAAAGATCAATATAATTTTGCGAAATATTTTTTCTAAATAACTCATGTTATCCTATAATTGGATAATCATTAAACATTACCTAAGAAACCGTAAAACAAGAAGTTAAATATCCTGGAGTCAATAGAGGTTGACAAAAAAGATCACAATCCCGCAGTAGAAAGATTAAACAAGCGATGGACCTATGGTGCTGCTCACTTTTCGCAGTTTCACACAAACTGCAGCCTTCCATAAATATATAAAACCTTTGAAATACAACTTTTTGCATACCAGTTTGAAAATGTAGTTATAACGCTGAAACTGTAATCACTGGATTCTCTATAATGGAGAAGTGATAGAAAATGAAGTAGTTTCTTATTGATTTCATTCTTCATGTGATCTCACTTATAAAAAATTAAAACCTCTCATGAAAATTCTTAAGTAATGAATATTAAATAATTGGAATTCCATTTTTCTAAAAACGAGCAATGCAAACGTGATTGAAAATTATATCTAAATATCAATTTTATTATACGAAATCAGATTCGAGAATTAACTCGATTAAAATTAAAATTTTTTCCGACATGAATTAGGAAAATATTCAACAAATAAAGAATCCTTCCTAATGCAAGAAGAGTCTCAGTATTACAGAATTCAACCTTCGATTTCAAATTGAAATTAAAACAAAATTCATATTTTCAAGATTATATTATAAATTTCACAATTTTTTTTCATGAATATACATAAATTTTGACAGATTCTTTCGACAGAATTTTTTTAATCAGTTTAGGAAATCCCTAAAATTTATCTTTTTTCTGTTTTATTTGTGTTCTGCCTAAACCATACCTATTTGAAATGCTTTCTTTTTGTTGGAGTTATTTCAAAATGTAAACCTGAAAGAAGTCACAAATTAGGCGAAATAATTGGGGTTAATCAAAAAAATTTGTGAGAAATATTCTTCGTTATTTCACATAAATAAAGTGAATTTTCATCAAGCAATAACCAAATTATTCAAATATTTCAGAGGATTTTGAAATGTTTTTCTTCGATTCTTACCATTAGTGTAGAAGATCCTTGTGCAAACATAGCTACAAAAATTTTCCACACTATCATTAAGCGTGCTTTTCAAGTGATCATTTTCCTGTTCCTCCATAACTTGACTTATATTACGTTACAAAAATTTTTGGAGTCATTGGATTAAAAGTTTGAAATATTCATCTCCTATTCCATTTCATCATGCTTTAAAATGCGTCATAACTGTTTCAGATATTTGTGGTACACATATATTGAAGTCATTTTCTCAAATGGAAATTTTTGTATGTATTAGAACACAAGGATCAGTAATTTATGTTCTCATTTTGTGATGTTGGAATCTGCCCAAAATTGAATTGAACTATTTAAGCCTACTGCATCAATTATCTGAAATCAATGACTTAATCTTTAAAAAAGAGTTTCATTCAATAATTGGATGAAATTTATTGCATAGATATGTCAAATCTTTTCCATACAAACGTTTACAGTTTAAAATGCTCGTAATATGATGTTCTCAATAGCTATTTTTGAATTGTTTCAGCCGTTACTATTTGGTAGTTGATCATAATTAAAACAAATTGTAGAAATAACATTTAAATAAGGTTTTTCTGAATTTTCACAAATTTATTGATATGTTCCCAACAATTGTTTCGCTATCACAGTAGCATCATCAGGCAAGATTCAAGTAAGGACTGATACAATTCAATAATTGAAGAAATTACTATGTTTTACTGCCAATAAAAATATATTTTACACATTTTTTTGTGACTCGAGTTTCGGGAAATTAACTAACAACTATCCCATCATCAGACAACTAGTTGTCTGATGATGGGATAGTTAATTTCCCGAAACTCGAATCACAAGAAAATTTGTAAAATATATTTTTATTGGTAGTAAAACATAGTAATTTCTACAAGCTATTTTTGGTCGAAAATTCAGTAGGAATTATTGTTGAAACGTCTCCACTTTATCCTGCCATTTTTCGCATATTCAACGTAATCGTTTGAGACCATTTTCGGCTCGAAATTCGCATTTGGACGAATTTATAACGCCTTAGTACGTGCGCGTTAAAACCAGAGAAATCTTTGATTATTCCCGATTAGCCACAGCCAAGACGGTTCCTTCCATTCAAAAAAAGTACGACATCTTCTACACATACATTTTCTTGACGGTCCACACACGCCCCCTGCATTGTGTTCAAGCCATTCTTTCGCTTCCGATAAAGCGACAGTCCTCAGTTCAAAATTCACGCCTCCGACCTTAAATTGAACAACAATCGACCGGCCATCAATTCCACATCAGATTCGCCACAGCATTCACCTATAGCCCTCATTGAATGGGGAAGAAATTTTCAATGGATTTGGGATAGGAAAATAGCTATCATAAGTATGAAAGATCTTAAACTCGGGATAGAGGTGACAGGCCTCGTGGGATATCGCATATTATGCTCAAAAAGCTATTAAAATGGAATGGCAGAGCGACAAAACGGACTTGGGTCCTTAGAGCAAAACACAATGAGTGGATGTATACAAATAGTGCAGTAATGACCGAGGTAAACACAGACTTTGTGGCCACTGTGGTTTGTCTTGTCTCCGGAATGGACGACCTTACTGGTGGTCCGTTACAGTGGTACCAAATACTTGGAGTCACCGATGAAGGAATTTCACTTTCAGGTTGCGCGCTTGTATTACCTACTCGTGCTATCAACGATAGACCGATACGAAGATAGCACGGTGGCAAGATATGATAGCCTTTCTTATCTTGCATTTGGTAAATTTTAATGCAAAACTGTACCCTGGTCATTACAAAAAACTTACTCATGATGAATTCAGGATAAAATTGCCGCTTGTAAGCAACATGGCTAGGTGCATGAAAAGAGAATATTCCGTGAATTTCACCAAATTCAAAATATGTTTTCATTTAAAGAAAATCGAAAATTCAAGTAAATGAATGAATGAGTTCTTAAATTCAGAAAATTCTGAAAATCAAAAGAAATATCACGGATAAAATCATAATATTTTTCATCTTCAGCTTTATTCATAAGAATAATTTTTGAAATTCAATATATTGCATGATACTTGAAATTTAAACATATAAGAACGCTTGTCAATATTTTTGTGAAGCTTCGTAAAAATAAAGTAGAAGAATAATATTAAAATAATAACTTAATGTAGTGAATTTTTATAGTGCAGATAATTAGGAGTATGAGCTAAGGTTTGAATATCCAAACAGATTTGATCTGTCAGTCTTTTACAATTTGAATTTGAAAAATTTTTATTTGAAAACTTTTAGAATAAAATTAATGTTTACATAAGCATTCAAATTTTGTTATATTTCTTCTATCAAGTAAAAAGTCTTTTTCTATTTTATTTTATACATAATATATAATTATATTTAGGCTTATATAAATCTCATTATGGAGTGTCAATGGTTTAAAGAAAACCAACTAATAATACCTTACAGTTTTCTGTGACGAACATAGACTATCTGGATTTTTAAAGTTAGTCTGTTTAAGCAAAATTGGCTTGATGGGGTATACTGCGTATGAATATTCATTATATGTGCATTAGGTGGAGACATTGTTTGGTAAAACTCTTGCGTCTTTATGCAGGGCGAATACGTGACTGTGATGCATTCGTCGCATTAGAGCGTTGCACTAATGAGATGCCAAAAATGCCAACATGCTTAAATAGTGGTTATGCTCCACTTTTTTAATTTAAGGGTGATGTGGATTTACATATATTAATTTGTAGTTGTCACCGCTTCAGAGATTGAGATATAAAATTTGAAATTTCACATGACAGTATATATCGTTTGGAAGTTCTTTCGCTTATCCTCAAAGAAAATTAAAGAGCACTGACGTAAATTCAGGAGCTTTTTCGCAATGGTTCATATCACCCACTATCCTTACAAAAAAAATTTTTATCTTCTAACCATACGATCCTTACAAAATTTTAACGGACGTGCACCTTATTATTATACTTCTTAATGCCGAATTTCAGATCGATCGAATCTGTAGTTTCGAAAATTGTGGAAAAAAATATGAAAAATTTTCAAACGGTACTCAAAAAATTTGTTTTTGGTATCGAATTATACGATTCTCAGGAAATTTTGTACGAAAATGCGCCTTTTCATTCTGTTTTCGAATTCTAAAATTGAATAACTACGAAACTCTCGGACTGATTCCGCCCATTGATGAATTAATAGTTCAGAGCCTTAACCTTCCTGAAAGTTTCAAGGCTCTAGCTATTTTCGTTCGGAAGTTTGCATGTGAAGTATTATGTTTCTACCTCTTAATTTGAGAGGCGGCTTTTCAGCATGCGCACCCGAACTCTTCGGACAGGCGTGGTATGCATCTCTGCCTGTGACCCCAATGACCTTGTGTTCCACGTCGAAACGGTCGTCGAAAGTTGTGTGCCTTGCTCTACTCGAACTCGGTGGGGACGGTTAGTCAGGAATTTGAAGACTAGTTGTGTTCTCTATATAATACACCGGTAAGCTTCAGCAGAGCAAAGCAGAATTCCGGACGCGAAGTGAAGAAGTTGGCCGCTAAACGTGTTTACAGCTTGCCAAACAGAATTACCTTTGACCTCTGTTTCTTCAGCAGTGAGTTTAACCTAGTCCTTTATATCAATTTTGACTCAAAATTCTAAAGATACAGACATTTGGTCGAAACTATAGCACGTTGTTTCCTGGAACTAGCACGCAAACATGAGGAAATCATGATTTATTCTCGCAAAAAAAAACATTCGAATATAATTATTTGCAATTTTGTATTTAATTCAAAATTGTCTCATTGTAATTCATAGTACATATTAACCACTTTTCATTGCCATCAAACTTTCATTTCAGCATTACTTAATGACATAAATAGAGGTTTATTCTTGATAGAAGGTATATAAAATTATTTGAATATTTTAATATTAGCCTTCTACATATTTAATTTCAAAAAATTATCTTTAATGATTATAACTTCTGAAAATAAATTAAAAGAATGTCATATAAGTACCACTTATATCAATTGACATATAAAATAAACATTCATTATAAGACATCCGAATGGTATAACAAAATCCAATAAATAAAAATTATTAACCAAAATCCTATAAATTAAATATTTTGAATAGACAAAATTTTGTTTCTGCTGATCAATCTTATGAAAACAAATATCTTTCAAAAATGTCTAACATAATCTTAAGAATTTCATCATAAAACTATCTTACTTAGAATATTCACTATTATTGGATATCTAACTAAGTTACTTTATATTAAAACTCAAGATATGTAAAACATTACTGAAAAACAAGTTTTAAGAGAGACTTTGCTTCGTCAGTATTCAAATAATTCATATTCAATAAATATAACATCAATCGACAACAAATATTTACTCAGCCTTCAACCGATTAGAAAAACTTCTGGCAAACTGAAAAATCTTTAAAAGTAGTGTGACGGTTAACTATATATAAATATTTCTGTGGTTTACCCTTAATCTAAAAGATTGAAAGACAATTTAACGGCCTCTGTTATGGCACAAGGACTGTCTGTATAAAGAATGTTAAGGAAACCAAATAATTATATATTATGAATAAAATAACATAAATAGAGGTTAATTCTTGATAGAAGGTATATAAAATTATTTAAATATATTAATATTAGCCTTTTACATATTTAATTTCAAGAAATTTCATTTAATGATTATAACTTCTGAAAATAAATTAAAATAATGTCATATAAGTACCACTTATATCAATTGACATATAAAATAAACATTCATTATAAAAAATCCAATAAATAAAAATTATTAACCACAATCCTATAAATTAAATATTTTGAATAGACAAAATTTTGTTTCTGCTTATCAATCTAACGAAAACAAATATCTTTCAAAAATGTCTAACATAATCTTAAGAATTTCATCATAAAACTATCTTACTTAGAATATTCAATATTATTGGATATCTAACTAAGTTACTTTATTTAAAAACTCAAGATATGTAAAACATTACTGAAAAACAAGTTTTAAGAGAGACTTTGCTTACTTAACTTACTTACTTTACTTAATGATTCATATTGATTAAATATCTCCAAATTTTATATCGAATATGATTTTTTCTACAGCTTCTAGAACTACTGGATATAATGTATTCAAACGGATAATTTATATGCGGTTACTTTTTCCATTCATAAGTTAAAAAGTGGGGGCTGAATTTGAATATCAATATTACCAAAAAAGTTTTCATACTTGTTTACGAAAAATAAAAGATAAAAATTGAAAAAATATATATTTATTCCACACAGCTCTAACTATTTCCTCTATTTAATCCCCTATATCTCCTAGCCCGACTCAGGCAACATTTTGAGATTCACTGAAACCACCCACATTAAACAGTTCGGAAATAGAAATGTAAGTGTCAATGGGACGTCAAATGAATCTGCAAACCCCATGAACGAACAACGCGATAGACAGTAGGTAATTGTGAATTCACAATGAAGATGTGCTATCTTCACATCGAAATGGGGCAAAATAGTGTTCCACAATAAAAGTGCAGTCAAAATATATAACACTCCCGCTGTTTTTCTGAGCAAATCTGAGGACACACACACACATTACGTGTGGCAGATGCTCCGTGGGGATGACATTTGGTTATTATGACTTCATTTAAGCTACTGATGTATGAATTGAGGAAACCACCCACCTATATTAAAAGGAGATATTACTTCTGTATTTTTACACGGTTTTTTCCGATCGATTCCGACGTGATAATTCTTTTCAGAAGCTTTTTTGATAAGAAAAATTTTGCTGATTTCAATTTTCAACTTATGATTTTCTCTTATCATAAACATTCGTAACGACAGCTTTTAATTTTTATTTTTTTAAGTACCTTGGTTCGAACTATTAAAGTCAAACACTTTATGAGAATTTTTCCAATAGAAATGATACAAATAAAAATGATTAAAATGGCAACACTCTATATTCATTTATGTTCACTAGATACATTTGATTATAGAAGGTTACACCCTTCAACAACGCTTAGAAATTGTTGAAATATTTCATAAAAATCAGTGCTCATTTATGAAAACTTCGATAAATTTAAGAAGAATTCATGGATGACCTTATTCAGTTAATCGGTTCGCAATTCGTCCTCTTGTAGACATATATGAAAGTAATTCTTCTTAACAGGATACAAAGATAGTACGACTAAGAAATACACACACTTATGTGCGTGCGTGCAATATTCCCTTACGGAAATATTGACTTGGTTGCAACAAGTGTATCCAAATTTATCGGTTTCACCTCGTTCTCAACAATTAATTCTTCCTCCAACACCAACTTGGGAACTTAGAGAATTTGAAGGAACGATTGCGTCTATATTTTTACGAAATACTGGTTCAAGAACTGAAGCCATTTGACCATTATAAACGTGGCTTATTTTATGATATTGCTATTGAACAAGCTCAAATATCTCTGTTGAGTGAGTTAATGAGCAAAATCGATCCAGTTATTCCGCAGTTATTCACTTTGAATTTTCTCCTTATTTTTCAGAAATAGTTCCGAATCTATTCATCTGATCGAAATGAAATTTGTTATAAAAAATAAAACATAGATAGAGACTTGATATCATCAGGATATGTTTGGAGTTTAAATATATGAGTTATGTTCAAAAACTGGCAGCATCAACCCAATGGTTCCTGATTCATTCTGATCGAATTAAAATTAAGTATTGGGATGAGAAACAACGAAAGAGAGGCTGATGCATAATTTCCTGAAGAGAAATTAAGAAAATTCTTTGAATTTGTTATTATCTGACTTCGACAATAAGTATGAAAATTATATTAAGTTTTGTTAAATATATTCTTTTGCACCTTTTATTGCCAATCTCTAATGTTGAAGATCAAAGGAAAAATTATGGAGACTTCTAAACAATTTTCACTTTCACAAAATTTTCAAAAGTTTCTTCAGGAGCATCGGCATGAACAAGTAGGGGCTTGGGTGAGCACGCTACCCCAGATACTGAAGTCGACGATTAAACATGAATAACAAAGAAAAGATTTCATTTATTCTCAACTAATATTATTATTCCGAGAAAATAAAAATAACTCTGAACAAATGAGTCAATTCAAACATTTGTTTTGTTTAAATATATTGATTTCTACCAACCAGTTGATCAAACATTATGGATATTAATAGGGTAAACAAATATACTTGCCTTGAATTTGCAATAGACTCAAAAAACAACATCAATACCATATGTAAAAATAAGAAAAATCTGTGGTCAATTTTGGTTAAAAATAAAGATTATCTGAAAATTAGAGAAAAAATCGGCATTTCCAAATTGCATTGTCGTTCAATCAATATTAGAGTAGACGAACGTAAACAATCTATACTCCAAAATAAAACAACTATTAGTTTTTCTGACCTTTGCATAAAAGAGCTGCACTTCATAGACTGCGGTAAAACCGAAATGCTACTACATTCAGGTAACAAAAGCAAAACGTTGGACCTACTCGAATATCTTAAGATCTCTTCAGCCCGCAAAAAAACCTTTGGCGATAACAAACGATCAGTTGAAATTTCATCTATCCCTATTACTACCATCTCTTAATAAATAGTTCCTTTGAAACATAAGCAAATATCGTCAACAGGTATAACTTACTGTTAACAGCCTGAAATAAAAAAAACCCTTCACTTTTATCTGTTGTCCGAAATATATGAATTGTAATGTTAAGTAAATTCTCCCCAGTTTTGAAAATGGGTTGAAACCCGAAACATATATATATAACATAAATTGAATTTTTGTGAAACATAAGCCAAGTGCTTTTATTAAACTTATTAATTGTTTTATTGATACCATTTTTAAATGCCTTTTATAACGGAATAGAGCTAAGAAAATGCACTAACAATTTGTTCTTGTGAAAGTAAATAAATTTTTAGCGGTTGTCAAAGTAAGAGAAATATTTCAAAACATACTTCTTTGTTGGATGGAGTAGTCCGTTACTTTGTGACAGTTCATTTTAATGGAATGAAATAGGAAATTACTTTGTTTTCTATCACTTTTTTATTATTACTGATATATAGTGACTCGAGTTTCCTAGTGTTTACTACATTTTCAAACTGAATGAACATACTTCTTTGATTAAGTATATAATAAAGAGATAATTGTAATCGTCTTAAATTTTTATAAAACGATGGTATACATCATTGGACTCAGTTCAATCACGCGTAAACTATTCTTTCTAGATATGAATATGAAAGAATTTAAAGATACCAAATTTTTATTTCAACCTTATATATACTGCAAGTGTCCAGAAAGATATTAAACAAGTAGACTCTCTTGTAAATTTGGTAACACTTACATCATTTGAATCAGCCGTTGAAGCAGATATCGACGTAATAAATTACTATATGAAAATTCTCATAAAAATTCAAACACCCTTCAAACTGGATTATCACAACCTTTAATTACCCGGAAACAAAATTTGGAGCAACAAAAATAGAAGTTATTCTGTTTATCATATTTCATATTAGATATCCTCTGTTTTAATTAATTCAGTTGAGAAAAATGCCTATTATTGACACAACGGCTTAACAGGATATTATTTGAACCTGATGAACATTTCTTGGTCTGTGACGCTAGAAGTGATCGGAAATGTAGTTCGATTCTTGACTCAGCCTGGTGTAGTAAGCAAACTACACCATGCCATACGCAACAGCGTATGTGCATTCACGTGTACAGATGGCGCTATTGTTTGGTAAAACATTAGTGTAACGTATCTATGCAGGGCGAATAAAGGTACTATGTTGCATTCGTCTTCGACAGAACCTATTTGGCTGTATTTGAGTTTCGAACTCTAAGCCAAGTTGCACTGTCCTGATTCGAAAAGCTCACCATTTACTATAGCTCATGCTCTGGATCATTTTTCGTGATAGACAAAGGAAAAAGCACTAGCGTGAAGTCTTAGGAGCTTAGGCGGGATAGTTCACATCATCACGATACTCAAAAAATAATTTTTTTTGGTACTCTAATTATTCGATCTTCACGAAATGTTGTATTGAAATTATTATCGTTATTTTACATCTTAATGTCAAATTTGAACTCGATCAAGGCACTGTTGCTGTGGTTCCTGTAACGCTCAACGCTGCTCTGATCACAAATTTTTGTCTTTGTTCTGAATCTTTTAATAATACGATGTAATAACGCCAATATTGTCGTTAAAACGCATTCTTCTTTCAATTGGTTAATAGCAGAATATTGTGGTAAGATCAATGTGAGAGAGAGCTCCACTGATCTGAATGAACTATGCATTTGTATAATTTTTCTGTGTTACGATACCAGGAAGCCTGACAAGCGAGCCCAGTCTATACATTCTGTCTTTGGCTATCATCTTAAATCGTATCGTAGTCGTATGTGGCTGTAAGGCCACGTTTTTTATAATGTAAGTTAAATGAAAGTTTCGTTTATATTTTATTAGGCTCTCCTAAATTTCTATTGTTGCAAATTAAAGTTTTTTCAGTCAGTTTAATATTTTTGCTTTGTTGTAATTAGATGCCAATAGATTAACAGCCTAATATTTATATTTAATGAATGGGGAATTTTTTTGAATACGTAAAATTGTTAAGAAGTTTTCACATATCGTTTAATTGAGGAACCTAGAGTATAAAATCAGTTTCAAGGGAAATAACTACAAGCGGTTAGACGTATTTTGATTTATTCACAAGTATCACCTCGATACTCCTGAAATTTTGCAGAAACATGTCATTATCGTATTCCTTCTAAACCCCAAATTTCAATCGAATTTGCAGTTTGAAAATGTTAATGAAAAGGAAAGTTCAAATGTGAAGAACTGCAAAACAATAGGACTGTTGTGGCCCAATACTCAACCGAACCGAGAAATCCAGGCCCCAAACTCTCCTAAAATTTCAAGTCTATCTCTTTCCTTTCGAAAGTTATAGTGCTGAAGGTAGCGCGCAATACTGATCCGCTCACAAAACTTTTTTTTTTTATTTTCAAACCATGCAATGGTCACGAAATCTCGCACAAACATGTATATTGTTATTCTACTCCTAAATTTTGAATTTCACATCGAATGATTCCAGAGTTTCGAAATTTTGGGAAAAATATGAAAAATATTCAAACCTGAAGAACGGCGAAATTATTTGATTGATTTTGATCATTAATGAACATAACTGGGATATGTAGATCCAAAACTTACTCTTTTCACCTCGAATTCTTCAGCCAGGAGTCCAACCTAATCGTTTAAAACAATTTTCGGCTCAAAATTCGGAACTTACAAATATTTTGGCGAAAGATGGCACAATATCTATCTAGACTATGGAAATACATACACATTTATTGATGTTTTCATGATGATGTGATGAAATAAAAAGCCATATTATATATCTGTTTCCTATTTACGGAATAGTATTCAAGCTTCGTTCTGAATATGAAGGCTACTGTTTTGTTACACTGATCTTGCCAGCCATTTGAACATTATAATATTTCTGTTTGTTCGAGAGGAAGGGCTTCTGGGAAAAAATTGTTTAAGAAAACTCAAATTCTTTGTTTCAGATGTAGGATACCTTCCAATGAAAATTAAAATTGATGATATTGTATCAATTAAAACTATTTCTTACCAAAAAAGTTTTCCTGAAATTTATTTTGATGATGATGATAGCCAACAAATCCATTATATTAAATATTTTTCGATTGATTTATAAATATAATTATATTTAAATCCGAATTCAAATTTGTTTTCTATTTTTAAATTCAGTATTAAAATATCTAATTCTGGAATTTTCAAATTTGGAGTACCCTTCAAGGATAATTTCGACTACAACTGAAATAATTTTTGCTGAAAATAAAAATTATTAGATCAATAAGCGTTCTATACAGTGTGTTAATGGCATAATATGCAAGTAGTAGCTTAGTAGGTCTACAAGCAGTCGTGGCCGAGCGGTTAAGGCGTCTGACTAGAAATCAGATTCCCTCTGGGAGCGTAGGTTCGAATCCTACCGACTGCGTTGATGAAGGTTTTTACAACAGTTTCCAATGGAGAATTACAGTGGCAATACAACTTCTCATCAAAAAAATAATAACGAAAAAGTAATGGGGTGGAAATTGTACAATGTTTTTTCGCTCTGAAAATTGAAAATATTCAAGAACTGTTGACATATAGGTTTATGTAATATATCTACACGAATTTGTCTATGGTTTTATTCAGTCACTGAAAACAAATAATTTTAAACAAAACCTTGTCGAGTTTGTTTGAGTATAGAATTGTTATACAGATGTATGTTACACTGTCTCGACTTCTAGAACTTTCTATTACCATATCTCATACTCCTTATTAATGATTTTTGGTACAGATCAGCCGAATTATCTTATTTTAAAAAAAATTTGAGTTTTCCATGTATCCATTTGGATAATTTGAAATAAGGTTATTCTGATTTTCACAAATTTTTATTGTTAAACTCACAACAATTGTTTCGCTATCACAGTAGCATCATCAGGCAAGATCACATTTTGAATAACTAAGCTTGTTTCCGAAATTCGTGGCTATTTATATTACAGTAACTACAATAAATTTTTATTGGGCACTAAAACCCAAAAAAAGGGTCCCTGCAAATTCCAGCTTATCTGAATATATTTAACAGAGGTGAGCTATTTAAATCTATTTGTTCGTTAAGTAATATTCCAATTTTATTATGTTTATTTATCTCTAGGGATTCTAACAGATTTAAGACATAACTTCTTTCTACATATAGAAAGCAAAAGTTATGCCTTAAATCTGTTAGAATCCCTAGAGATAAATAAACATAATAAAATT
The DNA here is from genome assembly GCA_034642435.1 of Megalocaria dilatata. Taxonomy (NCBI): domain Eukaryota; kingdom Metazoa; phylum Arthropoda; class Insecta; order Coleoptera; family Coccinellidae; genus Megalocaria; species Megalocaria dilatata. The sequence goes on from CM067858.1 coordinate 14,133,715, forward strand.
GGAATATTACTTAACGAACAAATAGATTTAAATAGCTCACCTCTGTTAAATATATTCAGATAAGCTGGAATTTGCAGGGACCCTTTTTTTGGGTTTTAGTGCCCAATACAAATTTATTGTAGTTACTGTAATATAAATAGCCACGGATTTCGGAAATAAGCTTAGTTATTCAAAATGTGATCTTGCCTGATGATGCTACTGTGATAGCGAAACAATTGTTGTGAGTTTAACAATAAAAATTTGTGAAAATCAGCATAACCTTATTTCAAATTATTTAATATGGATTTTCACCAAGTAAGGACTGATACAATTCAATATCCATTTGGAATTGTTTGTTCTGTACTCAGAGAAATCTTCAGTCATTCAAAAAGCGTATCATGTATATTATGCAGGACACAACAAAAAATCTGTATTCAAAGTCATAAAACATCCAAGTTTGAGAATTCACCTGGGTTAATTAGTATTAAACTTTTCATTCATCTGCCTGAGGTACTGAGTATACTGGATTATTCAAGCTTCAAGAAGGAAATGAACATAATTTTGTTAGAGATATGCTTTTACAGTAAGTTTGAGTATTTCGATGCGATGCTGTTCGAGGGTAGTTTTTCAGTTGATGTTGAGAAGGTTAGTCGGGGCTTCTGTTTTTTTTTTGTAACTTATTATTAGGGTTACTTTTCATATACATGTATTGCGTCTGAAAGGAATAAAAGATAACTTGTTTACTTATTCCCTGATAAGACACATTTATATCGCACAAATGAAAATAAACAATTTTAAAAACATGTATTAGGAACTTTTTATTGGATATCTCAAAATCATAATTTACATATTCTACAACTGATTCAATAAAGTGCATATCGATACACAAAAACAATTTCATTTTCAACTTTCAATGAGCACACTTAAATTTAACCACGATTTCTTGATTGTTAATTCTGATGCTATCGGTTATTCTCGATCAAAAATTCTCAAAATGCTTTGAGACGGAATGATAGTGCACTTTAACAAACGTGAAAAAATTACACCCCTTAGAAGACGAAAATCAATATTAATCGAACAATATGTTGCAAATAGCAAGGAAAATTATATCAATCTATAAAAAAATTGCAGGACCTTTAAGAATCCATCCAGTCATGCCTTTCTGAACAGTCAATTTCCTCGCGAATCACAGTGACTTCCTCATTTTCAATTATACTATATTTATAACTGATTGAAATAATTATGGCGGCTTCAGCTCAAAGGACGAGTGATTTGATAAAACATCGAGCTCCGTCGTATTTCATTGTACATCATCGATTATAATGAAGAAACTGAGAGGAATGAATTTTCTTCTAGAGCTGAAAAATGCGAGGAGTTCAATGCGTGTCAGAATTCGAAAGGAACGCAACAGGAATGCATTTTGTTTCAACTAATTGGTAGTCAATTTATAACTACTATTATTTCGAGAATCTACTTCTAGTCAGCGTTCATTGATCAAATTTTATTTTATTGATCTTAGTAATAACTCTCGAATTGAACATTTCATGCTGAAAATTTCTGAAAATTGAACTTTAATGATGAATTTCAATACATATGCATTATATGTTCTGATCTCAAGAACAAAATGTTGTTGACACAATTTTCCATTAGTTTCATGTATTCAAAAATCATATGAAAATCGATTGGGAACAAAATGTTGTTGACACAATTTTCTATAATTTTCACATATTAAAAATTGCTTTAGACTTTAAATGTGACAGGCTTTCACATCGATATAGAATGAAATTTATTATTGTTGTACTAGATTAAAATTTCATATAATTTATTCACACCTGAGAAAGAGTCACGTAGTGCCGGGACACCTGTCTATATAATAATTATGATATAAAATAAAATAGAAAGGCCTTTTACTTGATAGAAGAAATATAACAAAATTTGAATATTAAAACAAATTGAAATATGTTTATCTTCTACAATTTTAATTTCAAAAAAATTTTTATTCAAAAAACTTTTAGAAATAAATTTACTACTCTGTCAAGAAAGTACCGGGAATTTTCAATTAAAACAACATTTTTACATTTAATCGTCAAAATTTATTGGGTCGCCTTCAAAAAAGGCTCCATTTCCTCCAATACATCTATGCCAACGGCACTTCCAATTATCGAAACATTTTTTATAGGCGCTTTCCGGGATGGACTTTAGCTCTCGCGCCGAATTTTGTTTTATGGCTTCAATCGACTCAAAACGGGTGCCACTAAGGGGCAATTTTAGATTTGGGAAGAGGAAAAAGTCGCAGGGAGCCAAATCCGGCGAATACGGTGGTTGCTGAAGCACGTTTGTCGAGTTTTTGGCGAGAAAGTCAGTCACAATCGTAGCTCGGTGAGAAGGCGCGTTATCGTCATGCAAAATCCATGAGTTGTTCGCCCACAAATTTGGCCGCTGCTTACGGATACGCTCACGCAAACGTTTCATAACGCCTAGGTAATACTCCTTGTTTACCGTCTGATCCTCTGGAACGAATTCGTAGTGCACCATGCCACGGATATCGAAGAAAACAATGAGCATCACCTTCATTTTCGAGCGGCTTTGGCGTGGTTTTTTCGGTTTCGGCTCATTTTTTGCCACCCATTCCGATGATTGCTGGCTTGTTTGCATATCGTACTCGTAGACCCAGGTCTCATCACCAGTTATAATGCGTGCCATGAATATAGAATCGGAATTACAGCGATCCAGCATGTCTGAAGCAACCTGTTCGCGATGACGTTTTTGAAGAAAATTCAGGTCTTTGGGTACGAGTCGTGCGGCCACCTTTCTCATGCCCAAAATATCAATCAAAATCGTACGTGCGGACTCGTGGGATATCTTAAGATCATGTGCTATCTCTCAAGCTGGTACGACGGTTTTCCAGCACCCTTTCCTTAATTTTATCGATGTTATCTTCGATCGAAGCCGTCGATGGGCGACCACTTCACGACCGTCCTTGAAGGCTCTGTACCACTGATATGCACGAGTTTTCGATAGAGCATTATCACCAAAGGCCTTTTGCAACATTGCAACATTTTCAATGCATCGGCACACGAAAATTCATTTGCAACACAAAACTTTAAACAAATTCTTTGCTCAACGTAATCACCCATAGTAAAAATCGGCACGCACTCTGACATCGACTGACTTAATCAGCTGTTGCAAACACACTAGTTGACAGATCCCGCTCAAGCTTGGCATAGTAATTAAGGACAGTGGTACCAACCTAGGAAAAAAAATTTTTACCTGCCTCATTGCCCCGCCAGATTTAAATCGATAATTCCCGGTACTTTCTTGACAGAATGTATGTCTAACAAGCACCGCTTACATTTAATAGACGTATATAATCAAAACTCAATATTTATTTATTAATTTTAATTACTTTCGTATATCTGTTGGATTATTTATTCCATTTGATATTATATATTGAGTTTTGATTATATACGTCTATTAAATGTAAGCGGTGCTTGTTAGACATACATTCTGTCAAGAAAGTACCGGGAATTATCGATTTAAATCTGGCGGCGCAATGAGGCAGGTAAAAAATTTTTTTTCTAGGTTGGTACCACTGTCCTTAATTACTATGCCAAGCTTGAGCGGGATCTGTCAACTAGTGTGTTTGCAACAGCTGATTAAGTCAGTCGATGTCAGAGTGCGTGTCGATTTTTACTATGGGTGATTACGTTGAGCAAAGAATTTGTTTAAAGTTTTGTGTTGCAAATGAATTTTCGTGTGCCGATGCATTGAAAATGTTGCAATGTTGCAAAAGGCCTTTGGTGATAATGCTCTATCGAAAACTCGTGCATATCAGTGGTACAGAGCCTTCAAGGACGGTCGTGAAGTGGTCGCCCATCGACGGCTTCGATCGAAGATAACATCGATAAAATTAAGGAAAGGGTGCTGGAAAACCGTCGTACCAGCTTGAGAGATAGCACATGATCTTAAGATATCCCACGAGTCCGCACGTACGATTTTGATTGATATTTTGGGCATGAGAAAGGTGGCCGCACGACTCGTACCCAAAGACCTGAATTTTCTTCAAAAACGTCATCGCGAACAGGTTGCTTCAGACATGCTGGATCGCTGTAATTCCGATTCTATATTCATGGCACGCATTATAACTGGTGATGAGACCTGGGTCTACGAGTACGATATGCAAACAAGCCAGCAATCATCGGAATGGGTGGCAAAAAATGAGCCGAAACCGAAAAAACCACGCCAAAGCCGCTCGAAAATGAAGGTGATGCTCATTGTTTTCTTCGATATCCGTGGCATGGTGCACTACGAATTCGTTCCAGAGGATCAGACGGTAAACAAGGAGTATTACCTAGGCGTTATGAAACGTTTGCGTGAGCGTATCCGTAAGCAGCGGCCAAATTTGTGGGCGAACAACTCATGGATTTTGCATGACGATAACGCGCCTTCTCACCGAGCTACGATTGTGACTGACTTTCTCGCCAAAAACTCGACAAACGTGCTTCAGCAACCACCGTATTCGCCGGATTTGGCTCCCTGCGACTTTTTCCTCTTCCCAAATCTAAAATTGCCCCTTAGTGGCACCCGTTTTGAGTCGATTGAAGCCATAAAACAAAATTCGGCGCGAGAGCTAAAGTCCATCCCGGAAAGCGCCTATAAAAAATGTTTCGATAATTGGAAGTGCCGTTGGCATAGATGTATTGGAGGAAATGGAGCCTTTTTTGAAGGCGACCCAATAAATTTTGACGATTAAATGTAAAAATGTTGTTTTAATTGAAAATTCCCGGTACTTTCTTGACAGAGTAGTAAATTTATTTCTAACAGTTTTTTGAATAAAAATTTTTTTGAAATTAAAATTGTAGAAGATAAACATATTTCAATTTGTTTTAATATTCAAATTTTAATTATGATATAATAATAATGGTACATTTCAATACATTTACATATCCATTAAACCAAATAAAATGAAAACATATATTGGTAAACAAAAACAATAACCACAGAAGCTCTAGTTCTGAAGAATCTGTAGCGTGTTTTTATAATTTGAGTCTATAATATCAAATAACTCCTTTACCAAAGCATAAAATTACAACAGATCAACAAATTAGAAAAATAAAAACCCAAACTTGCTCCCCATCAGTCAAATCACTTTCCAATATTTCATATATTTTCCTCTCATGCTGTATAACTGGTCTAATAATTTTCTGTAATTTACAGTATCGAAGGCCTTGCATAGATCTACAAAAATGCACAGAGATTGTTTATGTTCATCCTCTTCTTCTTCTTCCAGGGCTTTCACCGTTAGTGGAGGTCAGCGATCACCCTGGCAAACCTATTCCTGTCTTCAGCCGTTCTTATCAGTTCTTCGAAACCTAGACCAATTCATGCTCTGATATTCCTCAACCAAGACAACTTTTTCCTGCCGATTGACCTTTCCCCCTGTACTCATCCCTTTATTATCAACTGCAGAATATAATATCGGTCATTGCGCAGGATATGACCAAGATAAGATGTTTTTCGGACTTTTATCAGGTGCAGCAGCTAATCGCAGGACTTCATCATTTGAGACATGATCGGTATAAGGTATCCTCATTATCCGTCGGTAAATCCACATCTCAAATGCCTCCAATCTGTTTATGGACATCACTTTCAGCTTCCATGTCTCGACACCATATAACAGTTGACCAGTAGCATTGTGCGACTTTAATACGAAGGTCGAAATTCAGGTTCTGGTCAAATAATATATCCCGTAGTTTCATAAAATTACTACGTGTTTGTTCTATCCTGGATTTGATTTCCATATCTTGTTCCAGTTTCGTGTTGATCCATGAGCCCAGATACCTAAAACGATCTACTCTCGACAGCATCTCACCATTCACGAATATAGGCAAGGGAACCTTTTGACTTCGCGTTATTGTCATAATTTTAGTTTTCTTCACATTTATATCCATTCCATATTACTTGCAAGCTTCATTGACTCTATTGAACAAACGTTGCAGTCATATATCTGAATCAGCAATTAGAGTCGTATCATCTGCAAAGCGTATGTTTAATATGTTGACTTCTTTTATTTTAATGCTATCTTCACAGTTATCCAGTGCTGCGCCGAACAAATATTCAGAATAAACATTGAACAACGTTGGGGACTGCACACAACCCTGTCGAACTCCTTTATGTATGTTTATAATGGTTTTATCCTGGCTGTTTGTTGCCAATACAGATTCATCAGAAGTCGAAGTCGAACTCCTATTTGTCTATCCCCACACTTTCCAGAGCCTCAAATAATATCTCGTGCCTTACACGGTCGAATGCTTTTTCGAAATCTACAAAGCAGATATATACATAGGTCTTTCTGATGTTCGCAACATTTCTGTATCAAGATTTGCAGGCTAAACAATGCTTCTCTGGTTCTAAGTCTGCACCAGAAACCAAACTGTTCTTTTCGTACGATAGCTTCGCATCTCAACTGAATTATTTTATGTATTATTTTCAATAGTATATTGAATGCTTCACTCATTAAGCGTATTAGTCCATGTTTATCTAGAGAACCATTAATATGCGATGTACTTCACGGATTGCATCCTGAGCTTACCTTTCCTCCATTAATCCATACTGATATACGGAGATCAATTTATACTTTTTACAGAAGTTCATAGTTCTTAATTTCAATAATTTTTCAGCAATTTGCGCTGCCTTTGAGATGCTATGCCACCAGCAAATCATTTATTAGAATATGAAACAAAATATTTCAAAATGTGAAGTAACCTCCATGATTCTCTATACAGACTATTCCAAAGTTATTTAACGAATCGATAAAACTAATGAATATATATATATATATATATATATATATATATATATATATATATATATATATATATATATATATATATATATATATATATATATATATATATATATATATATATATATATATATATATTGTTATAGAATTATATTAAAAAATTTTGTGAAGAATACTAATTAGATCACCCTTGTATATAAGTGATGTATTCTATGTTTCCGGCTAGCTCTTAAGATTATAATTTTGAATAATTGAAATTTAAATATAATTAAATCTGATTTGATATTTGAGGGAGGGTTCAATTTGAATTTTCTAAAAAGTTGAATTTTTAAATTATATTTTATGAAAGTAATTTGAAATATTATAATCAGTGATCAATAACCTAAATCTAATTCTATTTTAACCTAACCTTATCTGAATAACCTAACGTAATTCTAATGTAAACAGTGATTATTATTTTTAAACTTCTTTGTGGAAAGATTAACAGTACTGAATTTTTACTACCTTTGGTAAGTTTGTTCATCAATTTATGATTGTTCCTTTTTACTGTCCCTTCTTCGTTTCAGGAATAACACTGGTTTCGTTGGAAACAACACTTCTAGAACTTCTGAAATTCACAGGCTACTTTGTTGATTTTCTTCAATATATCCAATTCGTTTGAAACTTGATTTCTATGTGGGATGTTTCAATTCACATTCAGGTAATGTATTTTCTGGATTCAATTTCCATTCACTATAACCAAATAATCTTCTTTTTTCAGATGATGATACTTTTTTGGCACTTTTTAATTATGGACCGACAAGGATTCTACTCTGCATATAATTGGAGACTGCCGACTTTTTCTGTGTCTGCCCTATTTATAGTTTTCACGAAAAATTGAATTTCAAAGCTTCTGTCAAAATTATATAAAAATAATGCTTTTGATGATTTTACAAAATTTACAATATTTCCTGGTTTGAAATTACTTTTGAAAATTAGCTTATTTTTTTAACTACATTCTGATGTATGTTTCATGTTAAACAGAACAGTAAAAGTCTTGCTTTTCGTTCGTACAGTATTTCAAGTGTCAAAATTTAACAAATTTTAACTTCTAATGCTTATAACTTATGAAATACTTAATATTACTTATGAAATTGATTAAATTTCTTTAGCTTAGATGCTATTACAATACTATTGATGCCTAAACATCTTCAAGAATATCTCTTACATCAATCATTTGAAAATATCTGACGTAGATGCTATCTTTCATTGAATTAATTGATTTTTGATCAAATTTGTCCTATTCACATAATTCTGGTAAGTTATATTTAATTAGGTTTGTTCTTTGTTAATAATTTCACTAAAGTTTATATGTGATTCATTATAATAACAAATCTTTTCAACAAATTCTTCAGCAATTTCAAATTGGATATCTAAATTCAAATTACTTCCATTTATTGCAACTTTGGCTGGTTTTATTTTGAATAATTGTAAATTGAAATCTCCCTGTGAATTCTATTTATAAACTGTCAACAAGATTACTGTTTTTTAATTACTGTTCAAAGAATTTTCATTCGACTAGTTGTTATGTATCCTGAATATGCTTTTTCTTCATAATTTTAGCTTATGAGTGTTTTTACGAATTGAATTATTAATAATTCTGTCAGAATGGATATTATTTAATTAAATGTGCTCTGGTTATACTCTAACGAGTCAACTTATATACAACGGTGAGTGTTTTCCTTTTTATTTATTTAATTATTTATTTTAACTGTAAATACCATGACAATATATATATATTCATTAGTTTTATCGATTCGTTACAATAACTTTGGAATAGTCTGTATAGAGAATCATGGAGGTTACTGCACATTTTGGAATATTTCGTTTCATATTCTAATAAATGATATATAACCTTTTAGTCATTTACCAACGAGATCCAAAATTATTTGAATAAATCTAACCTAAAATTTATTTTATAGTCATCCAAAATATGTTATTCAGATAAAAACAAAAACAAAAAATTATGAAATTTCTACAGGAAACAGAATCAATTGTAATGATTGTAACGCAACTCAAGTCGATCAAACAGGGAGTAACTTTGAAATAAATTAAAAATAGTATATTACTGTAAACAAAAGGTCGGCAGTCTTTAATATATTGAAGCTGTCAATCTTCATATGAATAAAAACAACCTCCAAATACTCCACATGCATATGTGGAGCTAAATGGTTTTGAAATGAATTTGTTGCAGTGCTTGTAAATAAAAAAAGTCCATAAATATACCGATCTTCAAACACTGAACAACCAATTAAAAATAAACCATTCCTAACTCCTGACAACGAAACTCCGCCCGTTCCTTTACATTATTATACCCCATAATGTGTTCTGTAATTCTTTACACTCGATGAAGGTAACTAAACGCGTCGTATTTCACATTATACAGACTAAGTTGCAAGAATTTCATAAAATATATTGTTTTGTCTGCCAATATAACGTAATATCTTTTATGGTCAGATTCAACCTTTGTCAAAGTGTATTCTATCGTTTTATAACTCTTTTAAAATAATTGATTCGTTTTGAAGTTGTTTTCAGTAAGCACATATTTTTTATCTAATTTATAGAACCTACTGAAAATATATAATATTATGGAAAAACTTCTCTAATATTTGGACCAGTGCAATATTTAAAAAATGTTTATTTTCATGAATACTTCCATTTATACTATAGTGAATAATTATATATTTTTTCAAATGGCGGTATTTTCACATGCTTTATATAATTCTTTTCAAATAAATCGTGTGGTATAGATTTTAGAAGATGTTGATCTTAGTTTAGTTAAGTCTTGAGTAACATATTATTTAAATACAGCTTCGTTTTTAACGATATAACGAAGATATAAAAAAGAAAAAAATTAACCTTGTTACTTCTGGCAATAAATTATTACTAGTTCAAAGTTGTTGATGTAAAGTAACGAGACCAAGAGCTATTCAAATATGATAAATCACAATTTCGTGAAGGCCCGTTCAAAGTTCCAGATTGAAGAATCACAAGACAATATTCTTCCAATTACTCCAGAGTTCTATACGTAGAATTATTTATTCCTCGAAACATTTGACTTCTAAAATCATTTCATTCAATTTGGAAGACTAAATAATACGTTAATATGAGCCGATTTCATCAATAAAGTGAATGATGCCGCATTATAGCATAAGTCTTTATACAATACGAGCATGTCACAAACTTCACTACTACATTAATTTACGTAGATTCTCCAGTTTGGAATTTCATCTTAAGCTGCCTCACCTTCAAAATCTCTTACACTAATGTTATAATTTCCACGTTTTAAAGTGGTCTAAATGTTTAAGCGTTAAAACATCATCAACGTCCATTCTATATCATCCGAGAACCTCTAAACGCCCATAGTAATTGGTCTCGTTTGATCAGATCGGATCGATTAAAAGATATTTTTCTTATGGTTATCTTGAAGTGAAATCTCCCTGAATGCATCCTAATTAGAAACTATCAAGAACATAACTTATCGTAGTCTAAATAACGTCAAAATCTAGCTGGGCAAAGTTTTATGACAGTGTCGAAATGATTTCTGAATTTTAAATGTGAAATTTAAGTGTTAATTTTGAGCTCAAAAAATTTAGGTCTTAATGGTATAAGTTTGAAAAACTAACGCTGTAGACTGAAGTCTAAGTTTACATACTCCACGTGTAATTACCCATTTTAACGCATTAGTTAAGGAAATAGCGTGTTATTGCTTCACCTAAATGTCAATAATTTTCGAATTTTGAGCCGAAGATGGTCGCAATCTGTTAAGTTGGATACTGATGAAATATTCGATGTCAAAAGTAATTCTGTCCGATCATCCGTAAGCACGCTAACTTTCTAGCGCAAAACTCAACAGCCTTGAAAATTTCAGAAAAGATTTGCGGTCTGCATAGCTTAGCTAAGTTATTGAGCAAAATCGGTTCAATAATTTCGCACTTAATCACATTTGAAAAACTTTCATATTTTCAACAATATTTTTGAAACTACAGACTTTATCAATCTGAAATCGAACATTTAAAAGAAGACTAATAACGTGCATGTTTGTGAAAAATTTTGTGAGGATAGTATGATTAGAAGTGAAGAAAATTTGTGAGCTGATCAGCGTTGAGCGCTACCTTGAACATTATTATTTTTGAACATAAAGAGATCGAAACTTGAAACTATCGGGGTAGGTTATTCAGTCCAATAGTGCTTGAAAAAGTTGTTCTCGATCTACAGCATTTTTTATCCCTACAAACATGTCTCCAAAGCATATCCGCATGTTTTTGAATTAAGAGTCTGAGATTGATGAGACCAGTAAAAAATCGTAACACTATGTTCTTCCCGGAAGTTTTTAGTGATTCTTGAGTGAAGGGGCATTAATACATGAGACAAATACCTGACAAAACACACTCCCTGCACAGTAGCACCATAGGTTCAAGAATATTCCTCATAATAATTTATAATATTAGGAGAAATTAATTCTCTCTGTTTTTTGAGCTCGAATAATGCATTTATTTCAAAAGATAATGAATCTACAAATTAATCAAAACATAATGTATTCTTGGTATAGGCGTGAAAGAAAACTGAAAATTTTGGGATTTTTCTGTTTTTCAATGTAGTCTCCTGAAACTTCAGTATATTTGCTAGACCGAGAAATAAGCTTTCCTAAACTTTGTAAAAAATATTCTTCCCACTTCTCCTCAAAATAGGTATTAGTTGCTACCTTCAGTCCTTCATCGAAGATATTTTTTCACATTTGGGAACAGGTAGCAGTCACTGGGAGCCAAGTTTGGACTGTACGGAGGATAATTAATTTTTTCGAAGCCACATTTCCACACAGCAGCCTTCGCCACGCGGGCTTTGTGAACCGGTGCGTTGTCGTGAAGCAGCAACACCGCCGCTTTGAGTTTTCCTTCCTTTTTTTTATTTGCTTCTCCTAACTTATGCAGAGTAGTTGTATATGATGCAGCTGTGATGCTTTTACCCTATTTTAGTGTATTCTACTAATAAAATGCTAGTTGTGAACTCAACGCTCTAAATAAAGTAGAAAAATGTTGCATATTTTGCGGCAAAAGTGTATTAACGCATTGTCCACTGCAAGCATCGATTACCTCAACATGTGCAAGTGATTCAGTTGGCTTAACCTCAAAAGATTCCGACACCGAAATATTCCTTTCTTGAATGCTAGTGGATGAGCTTTGAAGAACCAAAGGAATCCTAGAGAATAATACAGTTCTATTAGATATTGGTTGCTCATCTGACAATCATTTAAGCCAAATGTTAATATTTTTTAGCGTTAAAAATGTTGATTTCCTCAATTCTAATGTGAAAGCCCTGACGAAAGTGGTAATTTAAAACTTTCATCCTTGTATTCTTAGACTTAGGGTAGTGTGATGTCTGTATATATCTACTTTTTATTTTATTTTGCGTGTTCGGAAATTTTGGTCTGAGTATTCTAAGGTACAATGTCCAATTGCATTTTAATTACTCTTTGTTATTTTTTTGTCTTTGAGTAAATCAATAAATGAACAAATAAACAAACAAATTTCTCTTCATCAACTCAACCTACCGCTTCTTATCTCAAACCATACATTACCATTTCAAGGCACTGAAGCCGATGCATGCAAATAGGTTTCGGAAATGTTTTGTTGATTCTTTGACTAATTCCTGGTAGATTTCTGGCTCTGTAATATATGTAGATTACTTTTCTGGTACTCTTATATTTCTTTTTTTTTAATGAATTGTCTCTTATTGTAAATTTGCTTGTAGACTCCAGAATTCCTAAATTTATTCAATTAATTTCCATTTTTCAAGTATAAATATAAATACCTTCAGTTTCTTAGTGGTTTTGGAAGTTTACCTACGATAAAATTCTTCTCAATGAACAAACAAACGTTAATAGATCTTCACCATTTTATATGATTACACTAGCGCTATAATCCAATTGACTGACCTCAATATTCCAACATATTAAATATTTGAAATAAATTAGTTTTGGAGAAGTTCTTAAAATTATGTTGTGTATTTTTGAAAAAGATTTAGTTTTCATAAATATAAGACCAGAAACTGAACAAGTTTTCAAATGTTCGTCAAAGGCAAAACATACGTATCACGGCCTTTCTAACGAGTTCAGGTTCGTATGTTTGGAACGAAACATTCGATATTACTTTTTTTAAAATTTTAATTAATAATTTTGTTTTTGGGTTCTTTTATTCCATTTGATATTGTATAGTGAATTTTGATTTTTATACGTCTATTGAATATAAACAGTGCTTATTATTAGACATTAATTTATTTCTAAAAGTTTAAAAAAAAAATTTTTTCTTATTTAAAATTGTAGAAGTCTAACATATTGAATCTGTTGTGATATTCAAAGTTTGTAATTATCCTTCTATCAAGTAAAAAACCGCATCTTATTATTTTATAGTCCAAATTGATTGCTTATAAAGAATTCTCAGCAAAGTGAAGCATTTGTCATCATATTAGTAGGTAATAAATATCAGGAAATTGTTGTTCATTAGTTCATTGATTTGAAACCAATTTTCTGTTAAAGAGGAACTGGATCAATTGCATAATTTTTAAAGGATTATCAGAACCTATAAAAAGTTGTTCCATTATGAAAGCCGATAAATAATTTTTATATCTCAGAACGAGGGTATCCTGAAAAACTGTTCATAGCAAAAAATGAGTTAATTATTGCCTAATTTTTATATCCTATGAAATAAAGGCACCTGTCAGGAAACTGAATTGATGCAGTCTTAAAATCTAAGCCGAGGACATAAAATAGCTATTAGTGTCTTCATCAATAGGGTTTTCAATAAACGACCAATAATATCATGATTTAATACCTCTCGGTAGTATTTCGATAACTCTCTCACTATGAATGTTTTATTCTTCCAATAAGTCTCACTGATTGCTTAGCTCCATAGCTAAAATTTATTCTAGTAGTAAGTTCACATTTTATGAAAAGGTTAGTTTATTTTTCGAAAATACAAGAAATATATCAAAACACAAAAATATTTATAACATGAGAAAACGATTCTTACAAAGGACTCTACCAAATACAGAAACAAGAAACTGTGCGTAATTGGACTCTCAATTCTTTCATATAATCCAAAAATAACAATTCGGTGATTCAGTATACTGACTTTGAATTAAGTCAGCCTTTACTTGATATAAATTCATTGTTCGCATAATTAAATAGGACATATCAATATGTGTTCATAAATGCTGATATAAATTGTTCCAATTATTGCAAATGTTTACTGTTAAAACATGAATACAAATATTCATGGTGTCCTAATGGAAAAATACGCAGAAAATTACGACAAAATTATCTGCTTCCAGACAAATATTGAAACACATGAAATTGTTTTCGAGGTGAGATACCAAGTTTAAGCTCGTTACATTCTTATTCATCCCTGTAGAAAGTTAGTTAGCCTTCAAAACCTTAATAGCAAATATAGGGTAATCATAGCTTATTTAGAAATTCTAAGGCTGTGGTTAAATAGGGTGTTTCAATAAATAATTGGACATCACAAACAACTTCTAAAAAGATGCGAAAAAAATAGACATACAATCGCCGTACAATCGAATTAGTGCATGTCTCTGGGACACGCACTGTATGCAGTGTTGTACTACACCGACGAAAAAATCCATAAAGATATAGAATTTCCCATATTCACAGAATATTTCCAGAAATTAAAGGATAGAATAAAAAATAAGGGCACATTTTCACACCAAAACAAAAATAATCGTAGATGAAGTCAGATAAAAGAAAAACTCATGAAAATCAAATTACAGGATGCTGGAAGTAAGAAGTCAACTACGACCTGCCAAACCAGAGTAATATCAAGAAGAATGCTGATGAATTAATTTAATACTTCGAAATTATGTACTGACATAAAAGTCTGCTGAATTCACAAAAAATGCAATATCAATTCTGGTAGTAAAATATATTAATTTCCATGTACTTGTTCTAATATAATCAACAATTAAATAATAACCCCTTGAAGTATTCATTTTTGTGAATGTCTCCATGATCCTAGAAAAAATGTAGTTTCTGGCTTCCTCATGAAACTTTTAAAATTACTACAGTACAGTGCAAATAGAATGAAATAGGCACCCGCTGCGTTAGTTCTGTACAAAAAAAAATTTCGCTGATAATTTTTGAAGAACATTCTTTCGTACCCTCGTTCTCCAGATACATCGCTCTTATTTACGACCTACACCCAGTTTAATACATCTACCAGAAGATAAACCCGTACATATAAATTATTCAGTATCAACTTCAACTGGGCGTTGTTTTATTTATAATAAATATTGGAGATGCTACAAGTAGAGCGGTTCTTCAGTTATAAAATCCAATTTGATTGATGATATTTGTTGTTTATGATAACGTTAAATTTCTCACGTGATGGAGCAGTTATTACACTCTTGCCTGGTAGCAGCATGCAGAACACTGTTCGAAGAAGTCGATAAATAATTTTCGCGATTCGGGATGATCCAGAAAAGTTGCGGAAATTCAAATTAGCCTCACTGGCCCACTTGCATGTATAAATTAATAAGAGATTTCGTTTTCGTGATAGCTGACCATGTTTAATTCATGATTCTCCATAGCACCAAGAGGTTCCCCCATCTGTTGGATTAGTTGGATAAGAAAGGGTGATTCTGCATTAGATACGATATAGTCAATCGTAAAATTTTGGCAATGATGTTATTCAATGAAAACTGACAGAAAACTTTTTTTGGATGCTCTTAGTTTACGTCTGATAAAAATTTTAACATTCTGTTCTGATTTTAAGTCGCAATATTCTTAGAATGGCTTTTAAGAAATAACGTTTTCAACAAGTTTTCATTCGTATAACAACGAATGGATCTTTATCTTTAGGTCTCGTTAGCGTACTTCTCTATATGCTAAAGGCTCTTAACGTATAAGCTAATGGATCCCCTAATGCTACTCTGAGAATATAGAGAGGGGCCGAATAGTTAAAGAAGCTAAAGACTAGAAGGAGGTAGACGAATGAATGAAAGTCATATTTGTGAGATTAGGACAGTAGTCTGCTATGCCAAGGCAAGTTACTACAAGGAAAACCAAGGCTTGAAGATGCTTAATAGAGCAACAGAGATCACTACGGTTCGTTCAGTTCTTCATCTTATAATAAAAAGATAATTTACGAAGTTGAAGAATCAATCAATCAATCCTTATTCATCCTTTCAAACTAATAACATGTACGTGTACATACAGTTAGAAATAATTACGTGAAACAAATAGAAGTGTCGCAGAAGTAGATAATTAAGGTAATTTTCAACAGAGAGCTAAGATATCCCTCTGATCAGCTGTTTAGGGAGAGTAGTTTTTTTGGCGTTAGACAGTTGTACTGTCAAGCCATATTGGTCCAAAAGTTTAAGGATGGAAATACCGAAAACTTAGAACACACATACAATACAAGATGTAGGCAGTACACGTTCCTAAAGTCCACAAAAGTATAGGACAGAGAAACCATCGATATCTGGGTGCTAGAATCTTCAATATCTTGCCAATTGACATAAAATTACTTAGTTCATTCAACATATGGAAGTCAAGAGTGAGGAAAAGGATTGCTGCGCAGACTAAGGAAAGGATTGATGGACTGATAGAGGTGGAGAATTTGTGGAGTTGAATCGGGTAGAGGATAAAGGGTTATACGTTGCCGGATCATGCATTTTGTTTTATTTATTTATATATTTTTTGTTTATATGTTCTTTTTTCTGTTGTGTATTTACTTTGATGAAGCTTTTTTAGTATTTACACGTATTTGTGTCTACATCTGTTTTTTTTCTATATGTATAAGTGTGTATATATCTGTATGTGTGTATGTATTTATTTGTGCATATGCCTATACACTGAATTTTGAGAATAAACACTGGCCAACAGCCCCCCACGGATTTGCTTCCTTGGGGTGGTCCATGGTTTGTTTGCTATTGTAATAATGTATTGTAATTTCATAATTTATGGCAAATAAACTTATTATTATTATTATTATTATACACTTCAGAAAATTATCTGAAGATATACAACCTGAGCAAGCTTGTATGTCATGTCCTCCAGGAAGAATAGGTTTATCAAATCCAATACTACTTCCTCTAAAATAAAGCCATGCTAACTTTTGCAAATATTTCTTGCGACGAAAATACTCCAGTTGCTCGGAAAGATACTTGTGTTTTTTTTGGATTGATAGAACTTTCGGTAGGAATAACTGTGATTTGACAGAAGGTAGAAGCCATGTTGTTTTGACATTTCTGTTCAGTAAGCATTGACAAATTATCATGGAAAGACACACGCCGCAACAACGTTTACAAATTTTTCAAATTTTTTTTCGAAATCAGTGTTCTATTTGCCAAACTTATAGAGCACTTCGTGAAATTTATGGTTTACATAATCGTCCATCAGAGCAACTTATTCGTCGAACTATCGATAGATTTCGGACAACATTTTCTCTACTCGATGCAACAACAACAACAAGACAAAGAACTGTACGTACAGAAGAAAATATCGCTGCTGTAAGTCATAGTGTTAATGATGATCCAGATTTGTCTATTCGTCGATGTTCACAACAAGTTGGACTCTGTGCGTCCACCACATGGAAAATTTTGCGTAAAGATCATGGTCTACACACATACAAGATCAAACTGATTCAAGAACTAAAGCCACTTGATCATAATGAGCATCGTTTGTTTGCTGCTTGGGCCCTAGAAGAGCTTGATGTTGATCCACTTTTTATCGTAAAATTGTGTTCACTGATGAAGCTCATTTCTAGTTGAACGGCTATGTAAACAAGCAAAATTGCCGTATATAGAGTGAAAACAATCCTCAAGAAGCTCTGCAGGTTCCATTGCATCCTGAAAAATGCACTGTATGGTGTGTTTTACACGCTGGAGGCGTATCATCGGTCCATATTTTTTGAAAAACGATGCTGGAGCTAAGGTTACAGTGAATGGTGCTCGCTACAGATCGATAATCAATGATAATTTGTTTCAAATTTGAATGGTATCGACCCAGAAGTGTTTTAGTTCCAACAAAATGGTGCTACACCTCATGCTATTACCGTAACAATTGATTTACTGAAAGAAAGATTTGGCGATAACATTATTTCGAGAAATGGTCCAATTAATTGGCCTCCAAGATCATGCGGCATAACTTCACTGGATTTTTTTTTTGAGGTTATGTCAAGTAATTGGTTTATGCTCATAAACCAGAAATAATAGAGGCTTTGGAAGCCAACATAACTCATGTTATTGATGAAATAAGGCCTGAATTACTCGAAAAAGTGGTCCAAAATTGGTCTGTTCCTCAGAGCTACTCGTAGTGGACATATGCTGGAAATTATCTTCAAATAAATATTTATCTTTCATATGAAACAAAAATTTGACTTCAATCTTTTTTAAATATGTTTTATTTCAATTTAAAGTTCTATCACTCTAAAAAAACACCCGATGCAATATTGAGCAGAAAAAGTTGTGAGAGTGGTGTCTATTGTAAAAACTTGAAAAATTACTAGAAATGGAATACTTAGGGCTCGGAAATCACTCAGATGATAGAAATTGGAATATTAGAATTTAGAACGAAATATTCAGAAACAGTGTAATTTCAGTTTAGCATAATTTAGACATAAAACAAAACATCTGATGCAAGTGTATCATTTAACCCAAGCAATATTATCTGATAATCTATTTCCTATAAAAGCACTGAGTTCTAATGTCATCAGTTCAAAAATCATTTGGAATTATGTGAATGAACACAGTGAACTAGTCAAAAATAACAGAGTTTCCTTGTTCTGAGTTGCTGTGCGTTCAAGAAACGGAGATAATGGGACCATCACACTATCGATAATAAGGGCTCTAAATCTCTCTGAAAGACGAGAACCTATCTATGGAAATACATCTATGAAAAAGTACAATTGGAAAGAAGAATTTCAGACAGAAACAATCTGATGAAATCTTCGAGGTTTGAAATATTTGAAAAAGCTTTATCGATACATTAGTATCCGAAAATTTTCAGTCATCTTGAGTAAAGTGGATACTTCGAAACTGCAGTTACCAAAAATGTGTGACATTTTCAAATTTCCTGGTACTAAGTTAAGCAATTTCGAAAAACATGTTTTAACCATTGTATAGCTTTATGATCCTAGTGACTAAACTAAATATTCTTAATTGCTCTATTATAAAGAAGCTATAGAGTTATGAGGCAATTGTTTTTCTATTATTTATAAATATTCATGGAAAATATTGTTCAATACTTTATTTCGTGGACAAACTGCCGTCAAGAATGAACTGTATCAATCCAATATTTTTCAGAGAATTATATTCTAACAGATAATAAGCTGTTCTATTTTGTAGCAGATAAATAATTTTTTATATCTTATAAGGAGAGTATCAATTAGAACTGTTCATGGCAAAAAATTCATCTATTGTCTAATTTTTTATTGTAAAAAATGAGGCCAGGAAAATGAGTTGATGTAGTTGCTGCTTACTTAGGAAGCAGAGTATAACGGAAATAATCACAATATCGATAAAAGCCTTTTGAAACACCACCACCTTTGAAAGGCCATAACTCTATACAAATACATCAATGGAGAAAAGTAGAGCAGTGAAGGAAAATTTCGGAGAGAAAAAATTTTGTGGAATCTTCAAGGCTGGAAATATTCGAAAAAAAATGGTTGATATTTTAGTATCAGGAAATCTTGATCTAAGCAATAACATGCAAAATTTTCTCATGAGTTCCTTCAATAGTTGAAGAAAGTACGGGGTTATCCATTTTCTGCTTCCGAAAGTAAACGTAAATAAAACAATCTTACGTTTAGAATGTCAATCAAATTTTATTTCAATATAATGCTTGAAACTTGTCATTATGTGTGGAATACAACATCATTTAAATGTCCTCCGCGTGATCTCTTATAGGACGCGATCCTTGTGAGATAATTTTAGATGACTCGCCGGCACATTTCGGGCAATAGCTTTGCACTAACTTGACGGATGTTGGTTTTCAGATCGTCATGAGTTTGAGGAATATCGGCATAAATACGATCCTTCGCATAACTCCACAAAAAACATCCAAAGGCGATAAATCACAAGATTCAATATCACCGTTCCTGAGAATTTTTCTTGCAATACAGCCAAAAAGGGTCATGTTCTGTGGCTTGTTGCACCATCTTGCTAGAACCACATCTCTTCTAATTCGATGTCATTAATTTTATGCCAAAAAAAACTGTTATCATCTGGCTATGAGAATTGACGGTTTCAGTAACACCCTCTCCATTTTCAAAGAACTACGGGCCAGTCCCTCCACAAGACCATGCACACCATACAGTGACTTTTTGTGGATGTAATAGTATATTAGTAGTTACATGATGATTTTCACTGCCCCAAATGCCACAATTTTAGCCAAAAATGAAAAATGTACTTCGTCGTTGAAGAAAATTCGATGCGAAAAATCGTCCTCCAAACATTGTTGTTCAAGCATTCTATGGTCAGCTGGATTTAGTTCTGGTGTCAACTGAACCTTATAAGGGTGGAGATGCAAATCCAGATGCAAAATACGCTATAGCCTGCCGTAAGAAAGGCCTAAATATTATGCGCGCCGATGAATTGATAAGTTTGGATCTTCCTCAACACTTTCACTTACATTAAAAATATTTTTGGTTGAGGGCACATTTCGATGCCTTAAGACATCGGTGACAGATCCAGTCTCTCCGAATTTTTTCACTGTGTTGCCAATTGTTTGCTCAGATGGACGATTATGTCGACCATAATCTGCCCGTAATGCACGAAGCGTAGTTACTACATAATTGTTTTTGTAGTTTTCACAATGTTCGGCAGTGGATAAACGATCCATATTGTTAAATGGGTACCCTTGAACTGAACATATGAGGCCTCGGATCACAGTTCTGTTTGACATACATTCTGTCAAGAAAGTACCGGGAATTATCGATTTAAATCTGGCGGGGCAATGACGCAGGTAAAATTTTTTTTTTCCTAGGTTGGTACCACTATCCTTAATTACTATGCCAAGCTTGAGCGGGATCTGTCAACTAGTGTATTTGCAACAGCTGATTAAGTCAGTCGATGTCAGAGTGCGTGCCGATTTTTACTATGGGTGATTACGTTGAGCAAAGAATTTGTTTAAAGTTTTGTGTTGCAAATGAATTTTCGTGTGCCGATGCATTGAAAATGTTGCAAAAGGCATTTGGTGATAATGCTCTATCGAAAACTCGTGCATATCAGTGGTACAGAGCCTTCAAGGACGGTCGTGAAGTGGTCGCCCATCGACGGCTTCGATCTAAGATAACGTCGATAAAATTAAGGAAA
Organism: Megalocaria dilatata; assembly: GCA_034642435.1. Taxonomy (NCBI): domain Eukaryota; kingdom Metazoa; phylum Arthropoda; class Insecta; order Coleoptera; family Coccinellidae; genus Megalocaria; species Megalocaria dilatata. The sequence continues at coordinate 14,154,866 of CM067858.1, forward strand.
GGGTGCTGGAAAACCGTCGTACCAGCTTGAGAGAGATAGCACATGATCTTAAGTTAGCCCACGAGTCCGCACGTACGATTTTGATTGATATTTTGGGCATGAGAAAGGTGGCCGCACGACTCGTACCGAAAGACCTGAATTTTCTTCAAAAACGTCATCGCGAACAGGCTGCTTCAGACATGCTGGATCGCTGTAATTCCGATTCTACATTCATGGAACGCATTATAACTGGTGATGAGACCTGGGTCTACGAGTACGATATGCAAACAAGCCAGCAATCATCGGAATGGGTGGCAAAAAATGAGCCGAAACCGAAAAAACCACGCCAAAGCCGCTCGAAAATGAAGGTGATGCTCATTGTTTTCTTCGATATCCGTGGCGTGGTGCACTACGAATTTGTTCCAGAGGGTCAGAAGGTAAACAAGGAGTATTACCTAGGCGTTATGAAACGTTTGCGTGAGCGTCTCCGTAAGAAGCGGCCAAATTTGTGGGCGAACAACTCATGGCTTTCGCATGACGATAACGCGCCTTCTCACCGAGCTACGATTGTGACTGACTTTCTCGCCAAAAACTCCACAAACGTGCTTCAGCAACCACCGTATTCGCCGGATTTGGCTCCCTGCGACTTTTTCCTCTTCCCAAAACTAAAATTGCCCCTTCGTGGCACCCGTTTTGAGTCGATTGAAGCCATAAAACAAAATTCGGCGCGAGAGCTAAAGTCCATCCCGGAAAGCGCCTATAAAAAATGTTTCGATAATTGGAAGTGCCATTGGCATAGATGTATTGGAGCAAATGGAGCCTATTTTGAAGGCGACCCAATAAATTTTGACGATTAAATGTAAAAATGTTGTTTTAATTGAAAATTCCCGGTACTTTCTTGACAGAGTAGTATGTCATTGAAAGAGGGCTGTGAAATCCGGACCACGAAATGGATAACCCGTATTAAGGAAGACTAAATTTAATAGAAAATAATCAGTGTAGATTATACGGAGGAAAAGAAGAATTTTCTGAAAAATTTTACTACTGAATGCTCAAGCAGTAAGAATCAATGAAAAAATGCTTCTACCATGACGTCATAAAAGAAAAGTCAATGAAGCCGTTTTACTTGAAGGAGTTCGGTAGTGCTCTGGAACTTATGGGGAACTGTAGCTAGAAATAAAGCCCATTCAGCAAGAGGAAAGGATATAAACGATCATTAGGTTGTTTGCTTTCGAGCACAGCCTAAATAACTTATGTTGCTCAGAATTTGATATAAGTTTATTGACAGGCGATAGTTGACAGGTGGAGTGGTGTATTTGAAATTAAAAGTCGCAGATTTATTTACGATTAACTGTCCTCGTGAATTGAATAAATACTTCTTGAGATTAGTTTCGATGAGTTTTGAAGTGAATATATGGAAACTATATATAGAGCAAAATGGGGTGTAGTTTCTTTTCAATCTGATGAATTAATTTTTTATTAGATGCATTTTTATTTCATACTTATTCTCAATTGATGAAATATTTAATGATGGTTAGATATAACAAAAGATTGCAATTAAAATGTGGCTGACCTTTTACTTTTTTGAAATGATCAAAAATACGAGGACGCTCAATCCCAAATTTTTGGCTGTTGGTTCTTTTCTCAGAAAATTGAGCACAGCAAAAGGATATTATGTGTAAAATATTTTTTACATGAAAAATGTATGACACTTTCATTATGATACTTTCAAGATCTTTTCTGTTCGTTTGTTTGCTACAACTTCCTATTAAATAACTACCTGTTCCTTATAGCTCCCCCAAACACAATTATTTCATGGATTTTCTATTTCAAGATCTATACCAAATATTTATGTCACAATCACTTTATCTGATTTAATCGATTTTCATCATATTGTTTCCAATCAATTTATTTTGATCTTTATTATTAGGAGTACAAATAAGTTTCCGTCGTTTTTTAACACAAATTAAATTTAAACGATGTGAGACTGCTTGCTGAGTGACTTCTAATGTTAGAGCAAGTTCTTTATGTGTTTGAGATGAATCTTCCTTCAATAATTCCTCCAATTCTGCATCCTCGTAAATTTTGGCCTTCCACTGCTATCTTTCTCTTCTACGTCGAAATAACCATTTTAAAACTTTTGAAACCACTCTGGACACGTTCTCTCACTCAAAGCACCCTCACCATATGCTTCTACGAGCAATTGATGCGCCTCAGCAACAGATTTCTTTAAATTAAATAAGTAAACTAATATTTCCCGCAAATGACGCTTAATTGGCTCAAATTTTGACATTTGCAACTTATAAAATTATATTTTACCAATATAAAATCAATGATATTAATAGGTTATGTTGTTCTTGAATGTCCAAACTATTTTTTAAGCCGGTTATCATCTGCGAAAGCTAAGCGAAACTCCGTGCCGCGCCATCTACAATAAAACGGCGGAAACTTATTTGTACTCCTAATATAATTCACAAATTTTTTATTTCAACCACATCAAATATTTAGAATATTGGGTAATACATTATCACATCTAGTACTCATTCATAAAAAAAACTAGATGAATTATGAATGTTATTTTAAATTAATTGATCCCCAGTACAGAAATTAGAGAAAATGGACATATCTAAATATCACAGAAATAGATAGATGTAGTTATAGGCCTGAGAAGAGTCAAATACCTGCAGTTTAAATGTTGACCGCATATAAAACAAGTTGAACCTAAATGTTAACAGATAATTAGGATGAAACAATAAAATATATATGTAATCAAAAATTTTCCCATGTATTCCAGTAGTAACAAAATGTTAGTTTTATTTCTAACATTTTAAGAGTCGTAGTAACCATGACGTAAATCTCGTTGATTTTACGACACCAATAAATCATGGAAACTTATCGTTTGTTGTTTTAATTATACATTCTTCGATTTCAACGCCGTAGTTGAGATACGAGATTTAGAATAGAAATTATGTTCCCATCGTTTCCAAAAAGTAATTTCGTTTTTTTTTCTCTGAAGGGAGATATTTCTTGTAGATTTAATAAGCCTACATCATTCCTAGGTGGCTTCTTCATCAAACGACTAATCCCATAGAATAAACGAAATTACTTTTCTCAATACTGGCAGTAAAATACAGATATATTATCTATTATGAAAATAAAACTTGATTCCTTACTGTTGCGATATTATTCAGATAATGAGATTTTCTTATTTGAGGTAGTAACAAAAAGTAATATTTAATTTGAAGAATTCAAATGAATTGAACCGCTATTCATGGTACAAGATGATTCTGAAATAAGTGGTCAAAAAGTGAGAGCATATAGGCCGAGTAAGAGAATGAATAAAATCTCAGTAAAATTTTCATCGAAATTGCTTTCCAGGAAAGATACTGCCCTGAAGTATAGCTCTCAAAGGATGGTTTTCAATTATTATCTCAAAAACCTCTTATAATAAAATTGGAAAATTTGTATGTTCCACATTCTCTAGCTTTCCGATAGTCCACCAAATGAATTAAAAATTAAATAAAATTCAGAGGTGCCTAAAAAAAGGATGGTGAGTAGTAAAAATAAATGGATTCTTGCACATTTGTCAAGAAAATATGAAATTTCAGTTATTTTTGCAGAAGAAATCTGCTCTTGTTGAAATTCGGTAGGATGAACTATTCCCAAATAAAATAAATTTTTACATTTCAATGCACCTAACGGGTTTAAAAGTATTTTCTCGTAATTTTTTTTGTTTTCTAGTCAGGAACATGTAGCTAGGACATGTGAAGTGATTACCAAAATCTAAAAGTTCTTGATTATAATGATTCTTCAGTTGGTCTATTTCCTTGGCTCTGTAGGGCGGCAATAATTTGAAAGGATCTTAACTATTGACATCAAAGGAATGAAAATCAGTATAATTGTAACAATATCGAAAGTATCATGTATTAAAAATTACATTAAATTATTGAACAGAGTAATAAATTATTTTAATTCTCAAAGTGTACGCTTCTGTACACTATCACAGTATTTTTTCGAAAGAAAATATTAATACGTTAAAATTTCTGGTTTCATTGAGAGCGCTTTTAATACCTTGGCTTAGTTTTTCAACAGTGGCAGTTAGCTGGGTATATAATTTATGTTTTATTTGTTCTCAGTCACTGAAATCCACAGGATTGAGATCTGGAGACCTAGGAGGCCAACTTACAGATTGATCTATCCCATGGCTTATCCATCGATTCGGAAAATTTTCGGATACCTTCAATAGATACCCTCTACTGAAATCAGGAGAGCACCATCATGCATATACTAAAGAGAATACTTTCTCACTAATGCGTTTTTTCCACAAACTTATAAATTAATGCCGATAATGAGTAATATTTTAGCATACGGTCCAAACAAAATCAACGTGCATGTTAAATACTCCACTTCTGGTGAAAGTGCCCTTATCCCTGAAAATGGTTTTTCTGAGGGAAATGTGGACTGAAGTTCATGTCTGTTAGGAAGCCAATTCCAAAATTGTATGCGTAGGGAGTCTATCTCCTGACAAAATATCTTGGACTTGTAATGATGAGGAAGCAATTGTTACTCTTTTGAAATCCTTCAAACAACCGTTTGTGATACACTAATAATCATACAATACCGTTAAGGTTTAGGAAATTATTGAAGTAGCAGCTGCAAATTTCCCTTACTTTCCTCACTGAGCAATTTGCTTCATAATGTGTCTCAAGAATATCATTTCTCTTCATAATCAAATATCTTATTTCCACTCAAATTCAAATTCATTTCAAGTAGCTTACAAAATAATATGCAGATCATAGCTCGTTAGCGCAATGCATGCAGCGTAACAGTTGCACCAGCCTCATTTTCAAATAAGTATTATCCAATCACACCACCAGCCCAAAAGCCGCACCAAAAAATGACACGCCTAAGATGGAGAGGTTTCTCAACAATCATTCTTGAATTTTCAAGCCTCAAATTCTGCATATCAACGTAGCCTACGACGTGAAAATGGGTTTCATCATTGATGCATTTCTAGAACTCAATCAGCGAATATACTGAATGAATTGAATTCTTGTGTTAAATGAACTTTAAAAGCCTTAAGTCTTTATACAAATTACGGTTTAATGTCGTTTTTGGAATGCCTAATTCCAAATGTCGACGAGGAATAGACAAACCTGGTTTTTCCTCGACATCACGGGCTGCAGCAGCAATATTCTCATTTGTTCTTGAGCCCCGCACACGCTTTCGATTCTTCACATCACTAAAATGTCGAAGAACTCAAATTTTTCTACCAGTTTCACTAATTGCCAGCCATGAGTTGCCTCATGACGACCCAAAATGGCTGTGCGAACTGCGACTGTAAAATATTCACCATTTTTGTAGTGAATTTTAACAATTTCATTGCGTTGTTGAAGCTTGTATCGTTCCATTTTTACTGACAGCGTATTTTTTACTTGTCAAATGTCAAAATATGACAGCTTCAAAAGTGACTACTGTCCAGATAGCGGGTTTTTCAAAATGAAACGTCTGATTGGAAAACGCTTTACATTAAATGCTACAATTCCACGAAACCCGTACGAGAGGTAACATCAATGTTTCCAGCAGTTCGATTTCGTTGGAAAGTAAAACTCTTATCAAAATTTACGAAAGGACGATCGAGCGAAAGCTGTCAGCGTTCAACATTTGCTCTTATATTACTCATATTACCGGTAATAACATAGTGGGCGCGTTTTCCGCATCATATTGTTATACCTGAATCATAAATATGTTGTGAATCAAGTAGCAATTTAGCATTGCATGCTATTCTACATGAAAATTGTTAATGCCCCGTCGCGAAATTAATGTAATGTGGAATACTGTCCATTAATAAGGAATTTTTTCGAAATTTATAAGGGACTTGTGGCAAAATGATACCCGGCGATCCGCCTTAAGAGGGCGGTAACGTGACGCACTGTAATTTCCGAGGAGTTTTCAATGTCAGTCACTTTCTGAACGCACATGCGGGTGAATATCAGGAAGAGATGTATGTACTCACAATGTTCGAAAATTTCGAACGTTTATTCAGCAAAAAGTTTAAATTAGAATCAGATAATAACTCACATATAATAGTTATTTATTTCCCAAGGGTATAAATTGATGTTTATACCCTAAAGGCGACGATCGTAAGAAAAAAATGCTCATCATTTCTGTTCCCGTGTGTCACATTTAAAATTCTAATTGATTTTTCACTTTGAAATTTCTGACAAAATCATAAAAAATCCAAAAAAGTTACTCATGATTTGGAGATGCCTGAGACAGCGAATATAAAAAATTCATAACTTGTATGACAGGAAATTGTGTAGAATATATCAATGAGATTTGGATAATTCGCGAATTCAACTGAAATACAGAGTTTTTCAGTAAGAGGTGAGTATGGTAACCATACTCACCTGATGAAGTCAAAATGTAATTGAGGAAACAATTATTGTGTAAACAATGAATATTAGCGACAAGTGTTTTAATTTAAATAATGTATTGATTTGATTCAAATATTGAAATTTATTTAATTAAATGTGCATTTGTAATTCGTATTATGAATAATTTCTGTTATGAATAACTGGGCTCTAGTCCAATGACATTCTGTTTATCAAATCAATCTCTGATCAGATACTGAACGGTTTCACCTGTTTCTATTTAGTAGTTGATCATAAACGAAACAAGTTGTAGAAATTTCTATGTTTTACTACCAACAAATTGATATTTTACACATTTAATTGTGACTCATTGTCTGAAGATGGGATAGTTAATTCCCGAAACTCAAGTAACAATTAAATGTGCAAAATATCAATTTATTGGTAGTAAAACATAGTAATTTCTACAACTTGTTACAATCACTGATATTGAACTCTTACCGCCGTTACTATTTGATAGCTAATCATGTAGTAATTAAAACAAGCTTAAGAATTGACAACGTTCGACTAACAAAAATGTCGAAAATGTTTACATTTTTCAAAGTATCTCTGTTTATGTTTGAATTCAAAACAGTTAAATGAATAAAAATATTTTTATGTTTCAGTTATAAATATGTGATATACTACTCTGTCAAGAAAGTACCGGGAATTTTCAATTAAAACAACATTTTCACATTTAATCGTCAAAATTTATTGGGTCGCCTTCAAAATAGGCTCCATTTGCTCCAATACATCTATGCCAACGGCACTTCCAATTATCGAAACATTTTTATAGGCGCTTTCCGGGATGGACCTTAGCTCTCGCGCCGAATTTTGTTTTATGGATTCAGTCGACTCAAAACGGGTGCCACGAAGGGTCAATTTTAGTTTTGGGAAGAGGAAAAAGTCGCAGGGAGACAATTCCGGCGAATACGGTGGTTGCTGAAGCACGTTTGTTGAGTTTTTGGCGAGAAAGTCAGTCACAATCGTAGCTCGGTGAGAAGGCGCGTTATCGTCATGCAAAATCCATGAGTTGTTCGCCCACAAATTTGGCCGCTTCTTACGGATACGCCTACGCAAACGTTTCATAACGCCTAGGTAATACTCCTTGTTTACCGTCTGACCCTCTGGAACGAATTCGTAGTGCACCACGCCACGGATATCGAAGAAAACAATGAGCATCATCTTCATTTTCGAGCGGCTTTGGCGTGGTTTTTTCGGTTTCGGCTCATTTCTTGCCACCCATTCCGATGATTGCTGGCTTGTTTGTATATCGTACTCGTAGACCCAGGTCTCATCACCAGTTATAAAGCGTTCCATGAATGTAGAATCGGAATTACAGCGATCCAGCATGTCTGAAGCAACCGCGATGACGTTTTTGAAGAAAATTCAGGTCTTTCGGTACGAGTCGTGCGGCCACCTTTCTCATGCCCAAAATATCAATCAAAATCGTACTTGCGGACTCGTCGGATATCTTAAGATCATGTGCTATCTCTCTCAAGCTGGTACGACGGTTTTCCAGCACCCTTTCCTTAATTTTATCGACGTTATCTTCGATCGAAGCCGTCGATGGGCGACCACTTCACGACCGTCCTTGAAGGCTCTGTACCACTGATATGCACGAGTTTTCGATAGAGCATTATCACCAAAGGCCTTTTGCAACATTTTCAATGCATCGGCACACAAAAATTCATTTGCAACACAAAACTTTAAACAAATTCTTTGCTCAACGTAATCACCCATAGTAAACATCGGCACGCACTCTGACATCGACTGACTTAATCAGCTGTTGCAAACACACTAGTTGACAGATCCCACTCAAGCTTGGCATAGTAATTAAGGATAGTGGTACCAACCTAGGAAAAAAATTTTTTACCTGCCTCATTGCCTCGCCAGATTTAAATCGATAATTCCCGGTACTTTCTTGACAGAATGTATATACTCACTTCTGTTTATTCAAGCAGTGTTTTTCGTCTAACCACAAATATTTTCTCATTGAACATGTAAAAAAATCGATACTTATGTTAATTACTTGTCTTCTTTTTGAAATAAAATTGAAACTTGCAGGTTAAGGTGGAAATGTCCTCCACATCTACCGTAGTCCAATTTCGAAATTCCATACCTGAAAATTTCGTTGACTCCAGATCAAAAAATTCTAGTGAATAAATTACAATCTTCCATAATACCAGCACCTCTGCCTGGCAGTACTTTAATTGTCTTCATTTAACACTGAATTTTTCCTCATAGCTGCGTATAAATGGGTTTTTTCTCAGCTGTTCCCTCAAGGTCGGAACTTTCGCCGAAACTGGTCCAATATTAACGGTTAACAACATTCAGCGTCCAACGATGGTCTCTTCTTCTCGTGTAATTATTTTTTTCCAATTAGTACACCTAATTTATTGCTAGGAGGTATGCTCGATTAATTGAATCAGGTAAATGGTGTTTGGAGATCGCACTAGAGATAGAGAAGCATTGCTACTACCTACAACTTCCATTTCCACAGGAATCGTGACATAATGTGTTTCCTAATAAGGACTTCTGCGTCTATCGTGAATAAATCACCACTTTAATTGGGAAAAATTTGAATACGTACATACGAGTTATGTTATAGTGAAGTATTAGTGTTGACTAATACTATTTCCCGATTTTGTAATTAAAATGTATACCGGAAAGAAATATCATCCTTTTAAAATCAAACATCAAAATTCTCGAAAAGTTTTTGCTTTCACTCAATGATAGATTCTATCTCTTTATAAAAAATATTCTGCATCTACCATAGTATGCAAAAATTATTGTCGAGTTTACTTAGATAAAAATCAAAAGAGTTTTGAGGAAAATATTTCGAGGGGGATTTTTGGAAAATATACAAATTTTGAAGTTAAATGAATGGAGTTTACGGTTGGCTCTAGGTGAAACATTATAACAACTTTATTTAAAAAAAATTAACATAGTTTTTATGTTTTACAATTTATTCCGAATCCTGACACGTGTTTCGGCATTTCTACCATCTTCAAAGGATTACAAAGAGGAACTAAACTTAAAATTCAAAAAGGTTCTGTTATTACACTTATCTGTTTATTTTTATGGCGTATGGAAATAACAGCATGTAATATAGGGGTGTTGCCAAAAAGTATCTGGGAATTTGTTAAATTCTCCTTTTTCTCAAGGGATTTTTTGATTGAAAGATCCTCAAAATAGTCCATCAATTTATCCTCATTAACATTATATAGTAATGTGACATCTTTCTCATTGAAAAAATTATTATTTTCCATACAATGTTCTGTAAAACCAGTTGATATCTGATTTTTCAAAATGGACATTCTACGTTCTTTGATTCTATGTTGTAAAAATCTGCATGTCGGACCTATATATGAAGCATTACAATCATCACATATAATTTGATAAAACCCGATTCGGAAAAGTTGTGGTTCTTTTTTTTATTGTTGACCAATAACTTAACTAAATTATTTTTATTTACTGCTTAAGAATTAATTCCCATTTTATGAAGACCATTAGAGATCCAACTGCTGAAACCTTTTATATAAGCCTTTGTAAACAACATTTTACTTTTTATATAAGGATGATCTATATTGATATAATTTTTTTTTAAATACTGAGGTACGTTTTCTTTTTAATCATGTTGTCAATGTTTTCATTTCTATAGCCATTATTTAACGCTATAGTTTTAATTATATTGACCTCTTTCCGGAAACTGACTTCGTTCAACGAGATGCTCAAAAGTCTTTGAATGAAACTACATAATGTCAACATTCTAATTTGCCATGGCTGATTGGATTTTGAATGGATTATTTTGTCAGTAGTAGTAGGTTTTCGAAAAATGTCGAATTCGAACTTACTATTACTTGACTTACATTAAACTCGAAGAAGTGGATTGAATGATTTATTTTTATTTCTATTGTCAATTTAATATTTCCATTTATGCTATTCAGTTAATTCAAAAATTGCGATAGCAGCCTGTTAGTTCCAGTCCAAATGCAAAATATGCTCCATCCAAACAACCCAAGAAAATTTAAATTGTGAATTCATTATTAATGATAGAGTCGGAAATCTCACGGAAGTGACTTTTGATGAAAAAGAATTAAATGTATTAGAGAAAGGACTGAAAATTTGCCCAGGTAAGTATAATTTAAAAGACATAGAAACGTCAGCATCTATAACTGAAGTAATTTTAGTCATATCAAAAAAATCATTGAGTGATAAATTTTTAATAGCTCAATATTTCAATTTGAAAAATATGCGTAGATTTCCTAACCATTATGTCAAACACACAGTATACAACCAAAATGGAAGACTTATTAATATCAGAAAATTTCAGAGAACCTAAATCAGATCCAACAAATACTTTTCACAGATCGGTGAACAATTGTCTGAAGATTACAATAATATTTTTAGAGTTTAAAATGGAAGACTTAATAATATCAGAAAATTTCAGAGAACCTAAATCATATCCAACAAATACTTCTCACAGATCGGTGAAACAATTGTCTAATGATTATAAGAATATTTTTAGAGTTAAAAACCAAAAAAAAATAAATAAAAATGATGAATCCTACAGCACCTGTTTTTTATGGAACGCCAAAATTACATAAGGAATACATTCCTATAAAGTGTTTCATATCTAAATGCACCAGCTTGTAATTTATGTAAAGATTTGACTACAAATCTTCTGTCCATAATAAATTGTATTTCTCCGTATACTGTTAAAAATTCTTTAGAATTAAGAAATTAGAACATACTACCTTACCAAACAAATGTCAATTCTCAGTAATGAGGAAAATAAATCACTTATGTTTCACAAAAATTGAATTTTATGTTGTTGACATATATGTTTCGGGTTTCAAACAATTTTCAAATTTAAAAGAATTTTTGAATATGGGTTGAAACCCGAAACATATATGTCAACAACAGAAAATTAAACTAATGTGAAACTTAAGCCAAGTAATTTATAAACCTTATTCATATCCAAAATATTTCATCAAATGGTTTGCCAGAAATCAATATATTTAAATGTAAATTCATCTCATTCGTCCTGAAAGCCTATTCACTTCTATTTCAACTGATGAAGTCAAAAAAAGTTAGAAACTTTGATCAAAGTCATCTATCACAAAATAATAAAGAAAATATTTTCAAACCTTTAGAAATGTGTTTAGAACAGAATTATTTTACATTCAATAATAAATTCTTCAAACAAATCAATGGCTTACCAATGGGAAGTCCAATAAGTTTACTTTTAGCTGAGTTATTTATGTCTTATTTTGAAAACCATCACTGCCAATTATAAATTGTTGAATTTAGTTAAGTTTAGGCTAGATAAGCAGACTACGTATTTTACATTTGGACTGGAACTGACAGGCTCTATCCCAATTTTTGAATTATTTGAATAGCATAAATCAAAATATGAAATTCACGAGAGAAATAGAAATAAATTCTTCAATTAACTTCTTAGATCTTAATATGAGTCATTGTAATAATAAGTTCGAGTTCGACATTTTTAGGGAACCTATTACTACTGATACCATAATCCATTCAGAATTCAATCAGTCATGGTAAATTGAAATGTCAACATTTCATAAATTCATTCATAGACTTTTGAGCATCCCATTATACGCAGTAAATTTCCGAAACGAAGTCAATATAATTGAAACTATAGCGGTGAACAATGACTATAGAACTGAAATCATCGACAAAATTATCAAAAATAAAACTTATTTTATATCAATAAAAAGAATCCTAATGGAGACTAGAAAATATGGTTTTCAATAGCTTATTTAAAAGGTTTCAGCAGTTGGATTTCTAATGTTCTTCATAAAATGGGAATTAATTCTTCAGCAATATACAGAAATAATTTAGCTAAGATGTTGGTAAAGAATAAAGAAAGGAACACCAACTTTTCCGAATCGTGCATTTACCAAATTACATGTTTTGATTGTAAAGCTACATATATAGGACAGAGAGCCGATGTTTACAACATAGAATCAAAGAACATTGGATGTCTATTTTGCAAAACCAGAAATCAACCGTTTTTGCAGAATATTGTATAGAGAATAATCATTTTTTTAATGAGTAAGATGTCACTTTACTATATAACGTTAATAAGGATAAATTGATGGACTATTTGGAGATTCTTTCAATCAAAAAAGACATTGAGAAAAAGGAGGATTTAACAAATTCCCAAATACTTTTTGGCAACACCCTTATATTGGTTGCTGTTATTTCCATGCGCCATAAAAAAACACAGATGTCCTAAGTGTAATAAAAGAACATTTTCAAATTTAAATTTTAAGTTTAGTACCTCTTTGTACTCCCTTGAAGATTGTCAAAATACCGCAACACGACTCAGGATTCGGAATAAATTGTGAAACATAAAAACTATGTGAATTTTTTTAAATAAAATTTTTAAGTTTTTGCCATGGATATTTCTATAGCGATCGGAATAAACAGAAAATGTATTAGGCATCATTCTATATTCCGACACAAAAGCCGTCTTCAATATATAGGGTTTCCATTTAAGACGATTTTTATTTGAAACTGTACAGACGTCTAGTGATATGAAACAAATGCAGTTTATCGAAATATATAGCATGAATAAATCAACGACTATATGTATTAAATATCTATTCATTGCAGGCAACCTTTTCTGGAATTGACGACTCATCAAACTGTTTTTCCAATAACTCTAAAATTACATTAGCCATATGTGGTATCATTAGGAATAAAATATTAAATCCTCGCAAATCATGGAAGACTTCGGAAATTCTTAACCTAATCAAAAAAACGAAAAAATATCAAAACAAAGATATCGAACTGAAAAGTTCGATAACCATGGAATACAGAAAATCTGGGAAAATATGTATGCAGCGAGAGCGCGAGGAAATTGAAATCATGACAGTAAGAAATAGCAATGAGATACACGCTGAAATCACAAAAATGCAATCCAAAGACAAAAGGTAACATCGTAAAACAAAATAAATTTATTTAATATTGAAGGTGTGGCTGAAAGATGGCAGGAATACATAGACAAGCTAAATGAAGGATTATACTCGAATAGAGAAAGAGATGAAGGAGAAAACTATTTAGAAAAGGAACAGGATGTACCGGATGACACGAAAAGACCACCATTAACAAATGATGAGTTTAAAGAAGCACTAAAGAATTTAAGTGATAAGGAAGCAACGGCCATAGATGGTGTACCAGGAGAATTGTTAAAGAATATGGGTAAGAAATCGAAGCATACTCTGTTTGAAATTATTGAAAAATATTATGAAGAAGGTATTTTACTAGATGATTTTATGAAAAGCAAGACCATCACTATACCCAAAAAAGAAATGCGACAAATTGTGAAAATTATAGAACAATAGCCTACCTCTCACATGCATTTAAAATCCTATTAAATATTGTCAAAAATAGAGTGAAAACGGGAGTTGAAGAATTTTTAGATGAGATGATTAGTTTGGATTTAGAAGTGGAAGGGGTACGAGAAAGGCAATATTAGCTCTGAGACATATTTTAGAAAGAAGAATAGAGAAAAATGAAAACAACTTTATAATTTTTGTAAATATAGAAAGAGCCCTCGATTAAGTAAGCTGAAAGCTTTTATTTAAATCATTAGGAAATGGAGGATGATCGTAGATTCATCATAAACCCTTTACAAGATATATTCTGCTATTAAATACATTAACGGTCATAAAAGAAGCAGAAATAGGACAGGTTGTGAGACACTGCCGTTCCTTCTCAATATTTTTATAGTAATAACAATCGACGAATTGAAGGAAAAGACCAGAGAAATCAATATCAACGGTGCAATTATTCACTGCATCCGTTTTGCTGATGATTTTGTACTTGTCGCCGAATCACTGGAAGACATTAACACCATACTGCACATATTAGATATATCGCTCACAAAATTTAAACGGAAAATGAAACCTAAGAAGCATAAAGCCATGATATTAAGTGAATTGGAAAATACTCAGAATTCAAATTTCTATCTTAAAAATATTCCAACTGAGCAAGTCAAAGAGTTTTGCTATCTAGGAAATCTATTAATGAAATAAGAATGATCTGGAAAAACAATCCTACATCTGGAGCACTCACTGTATGGATGTAAAACATCGACGATTGGACAATATGAACGAGATAGATTACAAACAATGAAAATGTGGCTGTGGAGGTAAATGACCCGAATAAAATGGACGGACAGAAAAATAAACGAGGAAATACTGATATCTGTGAATGGAAAAAAAACGGCTTGTTAACACTACCACTCTGGGAAAAACAAACCTTCTGGGTTACATTATCAGGCAGAACCAATAAATAACAAATATTTTGGAAGGCCAAGTAATTGGCGAAATACCTCAAGGACGACCAAGGAAATCCTATTTTGAAGAAGTATTTCATCTTATAGGCTGTTCAAAATATTTACAGCTGAAAAGAATGGCTCTTAACCCTACAAACCTGCCTACAACGATAAGGCGGTGCCTTTAGAAATTGGTGATAATGATCATATGTGGTATACCATCTTTATGAACAATTACATCTTGCACATCATTTTCATTTACTGTTATTGTGTCTCTATCTTCACATTACATGGTACCATTTCATAAACCAATTTTTTCTGAATTCAAAACTTGTATTGAATTTGCATTATTTACAAGTCAAAAATCTTCGTACAATACATATACGAACCTATACCTCAGATCGTTATAAGAAACAGGACAATAGTATACCATTTAAAAGATATGATTCAATGCAGTTATAACGTGTTTACTCAGTGTCATAAAGGTCTTCCAATAGAATGACACTACCTTCCAACTGTTCCACAGCCCAGGAGTCTTCTCGACGTTCAACAACGTCGATGATATTACGATATAGCTCTAAGCTACCAAACCAGGACCGATAGAACTTCCAGAAGTCCAGCTACTTTCCTTCCTCCAGATTTATTCTGCAGTGGGCATTTAATACTTAAACAAAGTCTAACGAACAAAAACTCCCGCAAGTAAGCTCAATCTATCAAAATTCGAGGAAGGCGATATAAACTTAAAATGCTAATTATTATCACAATTACATCGATAAATCATATCCCTAGTATGAGGAATACATGTCAAGAACTAACTTACTTACGTATGCCAAAGTTCGCTGCGTAATCCGCAATTGCGATATGGAATTTGTATCACCAGATTTCCAGTTACTTTAAAATGATGCAGATTCTAAAATTTCGTCTCAATACTTTTCTCACTGCCAAGGCTGATCTATTTTTCTCACACCCTGAGTATCCATACATTTCAGCCTCTCATAACACCGTCACAGTGACCATAGGATGTCTGCTGATCACGATCAAGCAAAAATTCTAAAATTCACATGGATCAAGCACTGGAAGACTCAACATCGGAACAGTATATAATAAATCAAAATTTCATGGGCACAGCAGAAGTTGTTAAAAATTAGGGTAGAAACGCCATATACCAGTCAGGATTCAACTTTCATCCTTTTGAAGCCGTAACACTCCCCTCAAAATATGCCAGGTTTTTTTAAAAAAGTCAATTTCTTATGGTAACTTTCGATTAATTAAAGGGAGTGCTTCATCTGTTAAACTAGGAGGACTAACAGTATCAGTAACCTCTCAGTTATTATATCGGGTGTTTTTTTAAAGTGACAGAACTTTCGATAGGGATAACTGTGATTTGACAGAAGGTAGAAGTTATGTTGTTTTGACATTTCTGTTCAGGTGAATTCTACCAGAATAGTTATTGGCTATTTGAGGAAGGCCTCTTTTCCAAGTGACTACCAAGCAGTCTCCACAGTCCACCCCTAGAGGTAGAAAGTGTGATAAGGATTACGCCATATCATCGCGCTCAGCGAGAACCCCTCCGAAGAGATGAACCCACCAGCTTCCAGTTTGGGCCCCGACTCGAAAGCCAGAACCGTCTGACTGGTAGCAGCGAAAGCACTATCCAACCTCTACTGGCTCAGCAGGTCAGTGCCCGAGTTGTTTGAGACGCAACTCACCCGCCGGAGGGAATTCTTATCCATCCACCCGAACGCAGTCCCAAGAACTAAGATAAACTCAAGATTGACGACTACAATTGATCCTGGTACGAGCACCGTCTAGCGGACTATACGTCCTGACCCACCGAACCCATGTGAAGTCATTTGATTGATCCTGGCGTCAAGCACTAATGGCGGAGCCATTTCGTCGAGATCCACAAACCCTAAATTGTTACGCACAGATCCAGGGGCCAGGACAGGCCGGTCGAACCGTCAAGTCTCGTTAAACCCCGAGTCGTTTCATGAGAATATCCCGAAAATGGGAGTCTGCGAACAGATAAATGAAATACCCCCCTAGTCCAGCATGCGGACTTTCAACCACTGCCCCCTCGAGTCCAACACCAATTGGGGTGGCCAGGTGGTACAAGTAACACCTGAGGGCAAGACCACCCCCCCGAGGTAACGCAGTATGCTACATAACGCACTCGGCCATTACACAGAATCCGGAGATTTATACTGCGATAGGGTAGAGTACGCCAGTTTTAAGGGAGAAGCCCTGTGCTGCGACAGACTCCCTTGTCACTGAGTTAATCAACCGGCTCAGCCCTCCATTTCACCTGAGTAAAACTAGGGCCCCATTCGGAGATCTTCCACCATACAGGTCCAGTGACTGGCGCGAAATGGCATTACGTTAGACACCAAGACTTAACCCTCCAATTCGCCGGGACGAATCTAGGGTCCTAGTCAAGAGAGCGCCCCCATCACGTCAAGATCTAATGCCTGGGGGGCGGACATTTCTTTTCAGTAAGCATTGACAAATTATCATGACAAACGTCACAACAACGTTTACAAATTGTTGAAATTTATTTTCGAAATCAGCGTTCTATTCGCCAAACTCAAAGAACACTTCGTGAATTTTATGGTTTATAATCGTCCATCAGAGCAGCTGAAGCACTGAAGCACTGAAACGGCAATATTCGAACTCAGACAGAAAATATACTCTTGTCTTGAAGAAGATAAAATACCAGCGGGGTTGTATGTGGATCTTTCCAAGGCATTCGATTGCGTCGATCACAAAGTTCTTTTGCAGAAACTTGAAATGAAAGGTATTAGAGGCATACCCCTCAAACTTGTACAAGATTACTTGAAGGACAGAAAACGAATAGTCGTATTGAATGTGAAGGAGGAAAAATATTTCTCAACAAAAATTACTTTAACTTCTGGCCTACCACAAGGCACTATTTTAAGAACTATTTTATTCGTTGTCTATGATGACGATCTCTCAGAGGCTTTGGAATGTGGGCCTGATACATTTCAAGAAACGGTATCACCAGTATTGGAAACAAGTTCTTACACTTTTGCTGATGATACTAATATAATAGTGTCTTCCCAAGATCTTGAATATGTGACTGTGGGCTTAACAACTGCTTTATCGAACGTCAGTGAATGATGCATCTGCAACTCGCTAACTCTCAATTCTGATAAAACAAACATCATGTTTTCTCCAGCATCATGACGAATGTTAGTTTTCGAGCGTGCATTAACTTTGGGAACCAGCGAATACCAACATGCTTAAGTACAAGACTTTTCGTAATCACAGAAGACAAACACCTAAACTGGAAACAACACTGTAACTCCCTGATTTCAAGTTAAATTCGGTAGTTTACACACTGAAGGCTATTAGATATCAAGTTGATATAACCACAATGAAAACATCTATTTTGCAAATTTTCAGTCACTTCTATCTTACGGCATTGTATTTTGGGGTTCCATTTCATCAGTAGAACATATTTTTGTAACACAAAAATTAGCAATCAGGACTGAAATTTTGGTCATTTTGTACGAATTACATTAAGGCTAACAATATTCCTCTTTCAGGTCTTTATTTCTACAGAGTTTTGCTATTTTTGCGAAAACATAATTATTACTTTGAGAGTTATAAAAATAACAATTTCACGAGAAGAGTTCAAGAGTACTTTCTCCCGATCCATAAATACTCCTATACTGAAAGAAGCACACTTTATTTGAGTATTAAATTGTATAATCTCCTACCCAAAGATATTCGGGACATATCAGATTACAATAGATTTCGTAAGGCTGTTTTTCTGTTTATATTGAATTGTGAACCCCACTCTTTCGCAGAATTTAAAGACTTCTGTCTTAGAATTCGAATGACTGTGTTCTTCTGATTTTTTGTATTGATTTGTTTTGACAAGTTTCTACTGTATTGTACATCTGTGTGATAATTATTTCGGAAATAAATATTATTATTATTGTTATTATTATTATTCGTAGAACTATCGATAGATTTCGGACAACATTTTTTCTATTCGATGCAACAACAACAAGACAAATAATTGTACGTACAGAAGAAAATATCGCTGCTGTACGCCATAATGTTAATGATGATCCAGATTTGTCTATTCGTCGATGTTCACAACAAGTTGGACTCTGTGCATCCACCACATGAAAATGGAAACAGCTTGATGATGATCCACTTTTTTATAGTAAAAATTGTGTTTAGAGATGAAGCTCATTTGTGGTTGAACAGCTATGTAAACAAGCAAAATTGCCGTATATGGAGTGAAAACAATCCTCAAGAAGTGCTGCAGGTTCCATGGCATCTTGAAAAATGCACTGTATGGTGTACTTTACACGCTGGAGGTATCATCGGTCCACATTTCTTTAAAAACGATGCTGGAGCTAATGTTTCAGTGAATGTTGCTCGTTACAGATCGATGATCAATGATTATTTGTTTCAAAATTTGAATGGTATCGACCCAGGAGTGTTTTGGTTACAACAATAAGGTACTAAACCTCATGCTGCTACCGTAACAATTGATTTATTGAAAGAAAGATTTGGCGATAACATTATTTCGAGAAATGGTCCAATTCATTGGCCTCCAAGATCATGCGACATAACTCCACTGGATTATTTTCTTTGGGTTTATCTCAAGTCATTGGTTTAGGCTGATAAACCAGAAACAATAGACGCTTCGGAAGCCAACGTAACTCGTGTTATTGATTAAAGAGGGTCTGAATTACTCGAAAAAATGGTCCAAAATTGGTCTGGTCGAATGCGGTTCCTCAGAGCTAGTCGTGTAGGATATATGCCAGAAATTATTTCTCAAACATAAATGTCATAAAATTATTTTTCTGAATTTAAATGTGTTTCATTTCAATTTAAAGTTCTATCACTCTAAAAAAACCCGATATTTCTTGGTCTTTTCGGTGTTTTTCAAATTTCGAACGGCTCGAAAGAAAATTATATAGACCATAATCTTCACCAAATTTGCGTTTGAACTTGAGAAATATTTTCATTAAATTTTTGGATTTCAAATGCTGCTGCAAGGTTGACCAGGATGAAATTATTTCTCTCATTTTGATAACCTGAACGTATAGGTAATTCATTCAAAAATTCGCTTAGAGGATTTTGTCTGATTCATTTTCGTCACTGAGTCACAAATCTTCATACTCGTCCGGAGTCTGAGCGTCATCTATCTTTCAATTTGTTTACTGTGCTGTTTTGTGTCTGTTCTTTTCAAATATGTTTATTTTTAAGATGAAAACAACATTGAACAAAGAATTTGTGTTCAAGTTCATACTGGAATTTGAAATCAAATCCACGTGCCTGAGAGTGTTACAGCACGTTCAAATCCAGTTGGCATGCCCTAAACGGCCATCATCGTCTTAAGCTTGTTCACATAATTTAATTGGAGAAAATGGTTGTTAAAATAGTTGAAATCTTCGTTTAATAGCGAATTAAATAGCTGTTGAGTCTAGCGAAACAATTCGTACCATTTCAAACGGCTTGAAACGCAATGCCAATAGACTAGTGCTGAAGTACCTGAGCCAAAGGTATCTGGGTTGTTCATATTTGAAATGTTTTTTTATTTTAATAAATGTTTTTCAAAGTACAATTTCAATTAATATAAAATTTGGCATTTAGCGCGAAATTTCATCAATAAATATCCATAATACAAATAGAAATGTTGTGAGACGAGCAGCGTTGAGCGCTGAAGAAACCGTAGCAGTCGCAAAAAATATATTCTATAAGCATAGCAGAATAAGCATTTAGAAATACAATAACGATTAGAATGTTAATGAAAAATTTAGAGAGAATCGTAAGTGATATGAACAAGCACGAAAAAGATTGTGAGTTCACATCGGTTCTTATCAATTTCCTTTTAGACACTATTATATGAGTGGATCAGAGCTGAAGGTAGTCCAAAACTGAACAATTTTCTTGTTTTTTCATCGTTTTTACACTGAATGACATGGTAGATTTCAGTAAAAGGGGCAATCGACACGGTCATTGGCTAATATACCAATTATTCAAGACTAGAACGATAGTAACAACAGACAAAAGGAGTGATATGCGTGACCTACTGAAATTTTTCCACAATTACACCATGCTCACTACTGGAAACTTCAAACTACTGGAGGAACCAGATCTCTCTCAAATCATAATTAAAGATGTTAGTAGCGGGTATTCATTTCGTTGTCCGGATATCACAGCCCTCTTTCAATGAGATATGTCGAATAGAACTATTATACGATCTGATATGTTAAGTTGAAGGTTAGCCACTTAACAATATGGATTGTTTATCTAGTGATGAACATGTGAAAATTTTGAAAACTTACTGCAAAACAATGATTCTGTAGTAGGTACGTTTCGTGCATTACGGACAGATTATGGTCAACATAATCGTCCATCTAAGCGTGTACAATTGGTAATACAGAGAAAAAATTCGAAGAGGCTGTATCTGTTACTGAAGTCTTAAGGTCCATACATCATCGAAATGCACGCTCGACCGAAAATATTTTTATTGTAAGTGAAATTGGGCCCCTCTCACGACACGCTATGGCGTATTTTGCATCTGGATTTGCATCTCCAGCCTTATAAGCTCCAGTTGACACAAGAACTAAAGCCAGCTGACCATAGAATGCGTAGAATATATGCTGATTGGTTGCTTGAACAACAACGTTTGGAGGACGATTTTTCGCATTAAATTTTCTTGAACGACGAAGCACATTTTTCACTCGGTGGCTATGTAAACAAGGAAAATTGTCGCATCTGGGGCAGTGAAAATCCGCATATTACTGCTGAGAGACCATTACATATACAAAAAGTCACTATATAGTGTGCAATTTGGTCTAAGGGAGTGGCCCGAACTTCTTCGAAAATGAAAAAGGTATCTCTCAAATCTTCAATTCTCACCGCTATAGCCGAATGATTTACGATTATTTTTGGCCTGAAATTAATGATATGGAATTGAAAGAGATATGGTTCCAGCAAAATGGTTCAACAAGCCACACAACACGACCCGTTTTGGTTTAATTGCAAAAAACATTCTCAAGACGCGTAATTTCTCGTTTTGGCGATGTGAATTGGACACCAATTGTGATTTATCGCCTTTGGATTTTTTTGTAGAGTTAAACAACATCCGTCAAGCTATTGGTTAGATATTGCCCGAAATGTGTCGGCGAGTCATCGAAATATACCTCACAAGGATCGAGTCCTATAAGTGATCACGCAGAGGACATTTAGATATTGTAGGATTCCATAATGGGAAGGTCCAATCCTTATATTGAAATAAAAATTTGGTCGATATTCTCAAGGAAAAAGTGTTAATTTACGTTTTCTTTGAGAAGCACAAAATGGATAACCCTGTTTAACAATGTTAGTAGTAATAATAAAGATATCGATAACTTTCCTTAAAAGTGGAATAAATAACCCCTCAAAATGTGAACCGATGCACGGGTCATCAAGTATTAATGAAGATATAAATAATAAAGATAATTCGCTAAAACAACTCGATACACAATAATTTCAGTGCACTAGTAGACCAAGTCAATAAATCTTAATATAAAATGAAAAGTGTATGTGAATAAAGTATAATATATGAAAAAGTATGATTATTAAGTTAAAATTCCACCTAATAGATGTAAAATAAACAAATGTTATATATTTTGAGAGGCATTGAATATGAGGCACTTTTGCTCTGAACCCCTCGCATATCGTGCCTTTTGTGTAAAACTTTTTATGGAATGTTTCAACGTTCAGTGAATTGCAAAACATGAGAAATATGTTGGTTGAATAGTAATTGAAATCAGGTGATCCAGATAGATAATAATTATTGTCATTATAAAATAAAACACTTGTTTACATTTTCTACTTTATTTTTGGTATTGACGTACGTTTCGTCTTTGCTAGAAAGACTTCATCAGAATAGGTATTCTGATGAAGTCTTTCTAGCAAAGACGAAACGTACGTCAATACCAAAAATAAAGTAGAAAATGTAAACAAGTGTTTTATTTTATAATGACAATTACAACTGATTTCTACCAAGCAACGGCCCAATCTATCATAAATAATTATTGTGTCATGTTGAAGATAAGATGAAATTGATTTAAACGTTGTGCCATTACAGTCGTGTGTACCCTCCGAATACAAACAAGAATCTAAATTTATTTTTAAAAGGACAACTTGACCAAAACCGGTATATTCATGGATAAATTATTATAATATTAATTCACACATTAAATTTTGGTATCTAGACTATGGAATAGTGAGAAAACCTTCGCAATATCATCCCGAGGAATGCAGTGTCGCTCAACCGGTCCTCAGAAACGCTGCAAAGCTGCGTATCGAAATTATTTCATAAAAAAAACTCATTTCGAATAACGCGACAGTTCCAGATGGTTTTTATCGATTTTCATCTCCGCATCGCCATCAAAATCATTCCTCTTGATGTTCTTGAATCGTGATGACCGATTAGAATGAACCGTTTCTCAATTTCAACAAGATCATTTGTATAATTGACCGTCCTAATTGGACCATTTTTGCGTGTCCTAACAGTAACGCGGACGAAAGGTTTTTGATCAACACTATAAATTTATAAGAATGCCATCTAACATCAATAAAATTTACATATGCCTCAATTAAAGAAAACGCACGAATTAATTTGAGCAAAGATATAATCACTGATGAGAATTAGAAAATAACAAATTGCGTAAATGTATATTATAGTTGGACAGTACCGATGTAGGTATAGTTTCTCCTGCATATTAAAGTTTCTCTAATAAAATATTCTTGCATCTGCAGATAGGAATGCTTTCGCTTTGGGTGGCATCATTTCGATAAGCTAACCAATACATTGACTGATAAGTTCCCTTTTTAATGGAGAAAAGAGAACTTTCTTGATCAAATTTGACTTTATTCACCATCATGAGCGATGAAAGCATTCAAACACTTCACTAACCTTTTGATACTTTTCTTGAAGAACGTTTACTGTACTGTACAAAGGATTTTGATATTGTCTATAATAGAAGCAAATAAAATAAAAATGATGGGGATCATTTTAATGAATGAATAAAAAATATTACAGGTAATAGCCGGATTAATTCTCCGAAACCTCTGAAGATTCAATCTGAAAAATTCCTAGAAACCTCTCAGATTAAATTGGAAAAATATGTCTTAGAAACAGTGTTTCACTTTATAGTCATATGCAGGTAGTCCAATGAAAATTTAACATCTCGATTTTCTGACAATTTTCTTGAAATGAAAATGTGAAAAATCGCTCGGACCCGTCAATTTCACCTTAGTCTATCGTGAATTTTCAAGAACATTTCAAGTATGCCAAAGCGATTGTAAATTTGAAGTAGAATTAAAATGGTGTATTCCGCAGAAGAAAGGGTGAAAATGAAAAAACTATTTCTTAAAAAAAACGACTCTGCGCCGAATAACAGCGGCTTTATTTAACGAACGACATCCAGGAAAAAATGTATCCGCTGCTTACGTTATGCAACTGCTTGCCAAATTTGACGCTACTGGTTCTGAAACAAGAATAGGGAGCATAAAAGAGACAATGCGTGGAACGTGACTGTCTTTGGTCATGTAGCAATAGATCCGACTTTGAGTACTAGGACATTGTCCGATGTATCTGGTGTTTCACGCACAACAATCATGAGAATCCTGAAACAACATAAATTACATCCTTATAAGATACAAAATTTGAATATTAAAACAAATTAATATATGTTTATCTTCTACAATTTTAATTTAAAAAATTTTTTATTCAAAAAACTTTTAGAATTAAATTAATGTCTAAAACAAGCACCGCTTATATTTAATAGACGTATATAATCTAAACTCAATATACAATGTCAAATGGAATAAATAAACCAAAAGATACACGAAAGTCCCTAAAATTAATAAATAAATATTTAAAGGAGACAAAATTTGTTTCTGGTCTTGCCCTCAAAACGCCATTTGCATCTTAAAAACATGAACACACTTAAAGGACCTCTCAAAGAATATAATTTATTTGAAATATTTAATATATTTAAATATTCGAATAAGTAAATTCAGAAATCTCTCAAAGCATGCACTATATCTTCAAAAAACAAATATAGTTCAAAGCAATTCCGTCTTCAGTCCTGAAATATATTCAAAATATTAAAATCAAAAAACTAACCTGTACCAAAGCACTCACCACGTGTAAATGAATAATGTTTCGAGACATAGATCATCTTTATAATTCAAGATATATCTATGCTCTAACAGAATCAAAGAACAGTGTGAGCTATTTTTAAGGTTTACTTAAATTCATTGACACTGCATAATGAGATTTATTGAAGCCAAGATATAATTATATATTATATATAAAATAAAATAGAAAGGCCTTTTACTTGATAGAAGGAATATAACAAAATTTGAATATTAAAACAAATTAATATATATTTATCTTCTACAATTTTAATTCAAAAAATTTTTTATTCAAAAAACTTTTAGAATTAAATTAATGTCTAAAACAAGCACCGCTTATATTTAATAGACGTATATAATCTAAACTCAATATACAATGTCAAATGGAATAAATAAACCAAAAGATACACGAAAGTCCCTAAAATTAATAAATAAATATTTAAAGGAGACAAAATTTGTTTCTGGTCTTGCCCTCAAAACGCCATTTGCATCTTAAAAACATGAACACACTTAAAGGACCTCTCAAAGAATATAATTTATTTGAAATATTTAATATATTTAAATATTCGAATAAGTAAATTCAGAAATCTCTCAAAGCATGCACTATATCTTCAAAAAACAAATATAGTTCAAAGCAATTCCGTCTTCAGTCCTGAAATATATTCAAAATATTAAAATCAAAAAACTAACCTGTAGCAAAGCACTCACCACGTGTAAATGAATAATGTTTCGAGACATAGATCATCTTTATAATTCAAGATATATCTATGCTCTAACAGAATCAAAGAACAGTGTGAGCTATTTTTAAGGTTTACTTAAATTCATTGACACTGCATAATGAGATTTATTGAAGCCAAGATATAATTATATATTATATATAAAATAAAATAGAAAGGCCTTTTACTTGATAGAAGAAATATAACAAAATTTGAATATTAAAACAAATTAATATATGTTTATCTTCTACAATTTTAATTTAAAAAATTTTTTATTCAAAAAACTTTTAGAATTAAATTAATGTCTAAAACAAGCACCGCTTATATTTAATAGACTTATATAATCTAAACTCAATATACAATGTCAAATGGAATAAATAAACCAAAAGATACACGAAAGTCCCTAAAATTAATAAATAAATATTTAAAGGAGACAAAATTTGTTTCTGGTCTTGCCCTCAAAACGCCATTTGCATCTTAAAAACATGAACACACTTAAAGGACCTCTCAAAGAATATAATTTATTTGAAATATTTAATATATTTAAATATTCGAATAAGTAAATTCAGAAATCTCTCAAAGCATGCACTATATCTTCAAAAAACAAATATAGTTCAAAGCAATTCCGTCTTCAGTTCTGAAATATATTCAAAATATTAAAATCAAAAAACTAACCTGTACCAAAGCACTCACCACGTGTAAATGAATAATGTTTCGAGACATAGATCATCTTTATAATTCAAGATATATCTATGCTCTAACAGAATCAAAGAACAGTGTGAGCTATTTTTAAATTAATTATTTTTATTCTGTGAAGTGGTCAATGAAATGATTAACGGTAATCAAAACTACATGTTTAATATCTATTTTTCGGACGAGTCTTCATTTTACCTTAAGTGCATTGTAAACCGGCATAACTGTCGGTATTGTCAGATGAAAATGCAAGATTATTTCGTGAGGTGCATACTCAGCGTCCCCAAAAATTAAATTTTTGGGCGGGTATTTATGGAAATCACATAATCGGCCCTTTGTTTTATACCCGGTAATCTCACTGGCCAAATTTATTCAGATATATTGGAGAACACTATTTATCCAGCCCTCGTGCAACTATTGGACAATGCAGAAGACCGGTGCGTCAGTTTTCAGATGAAAATTTTCCTCACGCCTAGATAAGAAGAAGGGGACATATTGAGTGGCCACCCACATAACCTGATCTGGCTCCACTGGACTTTTTTATGGGGTCAGCTGAAATCCAAGATTTATGGTACCCAGTCTGAGTTACTGGATGATTTTCGAACTCAGATCATTAATGAGTGCCATAACATTACATCAGAAATCTTGAGTAACGTACGTGAACGTTTTCAGTAAAACTTACATTACGGCATGGAAGCGAAATGGTGCCCATTTCAAGCATTTGATAAAGTAATCACAAAAATAAGTACTCTTCCACTATTTATCTGTCATTTCGTTACTGATGGAAATTTTGAAGCGAAATTTCAGGATCAGATAATACTCGATAACATCTTCAAAATGCTGTACTCACCCCCGTTAGAGGGTTGCTGTTACGGGGATGTGAAGACCGGAAAAGTTGTTCCCCCTCGAATCAGAAATTGACGGATCCAAGCATTTTTCACAATTGATTTTGAAGCCGGAAAATCGTGGTGTTAAGTTTTCGTTGGACCACACTGTAGAATTATCAACACATGTGAGCAGCAGCTAACCAATAAAGAATAAAGAAAAAAAACTTAATATACTGATCGCAATCATTCATGACAAATTTGTTTCTATTCAGGAATAACAACTTCCATCACCAAAATACGTTCTACATAGAATTCAAAATGATCTTTTTTTATTTCCCTCTATGAAAAATAGATATTACTTTCTCAGTTGGAAATTCTTTGGATACAAAATAAAAACAATCAGTAAAATATTTATCTATGTACCTTCCTTCGCCAAAGTTCTATTCGAAAGTGAGCTTTTAACAAATGCGGATGATTTGTTAATTTCAAAAAAAAACTTCTCCGGTATATTTTCAATCAATATTTGTTTGAATTACCTTTAATTTGGATTCTCACAGATGCGTGTAGTAGTTTCCAGATATTGAGTCTCTGATTGTATCTTCTTATCGAAATTTTCCTGTTAAATAGTCTAATTTCTTGAAATAGTTGTCCGTATTTGTTAAAAGTTTGCTTCAGAAGCAAAGTGGAGTAAGGTATGTTGATACATTTCACTGATTGTTTTCTGAAATAAAATAATATAGATTATTTCCCCAATTTATTAAGTTAACGACAATTCATTAGTAAGGAGTATGAGCTAGGTCAATAGAAAGTTCTAAAAATCGAGGCAGTGTAACATACATCTGTATAAATATTCTATACTCAAACAAACTCGACAAAGTTTAGTTGATCAAAGAGGCAAATTGAAGACATGCTCACGATTCAAACTGATTAGTATTCATCTGTGCAATGTATGCTGGTAACTCCAAATCTCTCAAGTATCTATCTTCGATATACACAGAGACACTGAGGTATTAATAATAAACTAGCGCCATCTACAGTATGCAAAATACATACAAGACATACCTTTGCGAGTTAATTCAAATAAAGAAATATATTCTCGATATTTTCACGTTACTTACGCAGAAAAAACTTTCCTCGTGCTGAAATCAGACCATGATATGCCGTTTGGCTAATAATAAGGATATTCATATTCAAATAAATTAATTCGACTCATCTCTTCCAAAAATCCTTAATAAGGTTTGAGTATAGAAATATTTTACAGATGTATGTTACACTGTCTCGATTTCAAGAATTTTCTATTACCATATTTTATATTGCTTATTTATGATTTTTGGTACAGATCAGCCGAATTAATTTATTTGAATATGAATATGCTAATTATTATTTGATTTGAGCATGAGGAAGGTTTTTTCGCGTTAGTAACGTGAAAATTGTCGTTAACTCAATAAATTGTGGAAATAATCTCTGACATAACGGCTATTGCAGAATTTCCTGAGAATTGTATGTTTGGAAGATTAAAGAAAATATATTTGGTGAGCAGATCAGTGTTGGGCGCTACCGAAATCAAAGGAACAGATTAAGTTTAAATTTAGCATTAAAACGTGTATTAACGACATAGATATAGGGCTATTACAAAATTTCATAATGATTGTGGTTGATATAAGCACGCTTATAAAAGCTTCCGACTTCAGAGCTCTTTCCGATTTCAAATGATATTTTTTAGATGATATTTTTAATTAAGAGTTATTTTCTGATATAGATTCAAGTTGGTTAATGTTTTTATTGATTTTGGATGATATGTGATCAAGTTTATTAAATGACCATCCATTTATTGCAACCTCTACTTATCCCTATGGACAGCAATAGACAAATGGGGGAATCAGTATTGTATATCTGCTGAATCTTTCATTCACGAAATTCTCTTCTCTGCATACATGTTTGTTGGGTTCGTGACTCAGAGATTACCAATCGCTACGTTCAGTAATTGCTGTTACTCTTTTCATGAGCTCTCTAGTGCAGCATGTCAATGTCAAATAATTATTTTATTGAATAATGATCATCAAAAAATTTACTTCCTCACCTTTATAATTTTAACGAAGAATAACAAGGTTCTGATGTCAGTTCTTGGATAATATTCGATTACCCATTGATAATTTCAGTTCCCACCACAATATCTATCATCTGATACAGGAAGGTGCTGACACTGAAATATATTTTTACGATTTTATCAATATCAGTAGAAAATCTCAAATTCAACTTTCACCGTATCCCACAGTGACAAAATTTATAACGCAACCAGTCGTTCGGAAATATAAAAGTTACATCAATATAAAACGGCCGTTAGGAAAAAAATTGAATAGAATAAGGCACGCTTCACAATAGAAAAGGACCCGGACAGTCTAGGTAGATCCATGAAAGTCTGTTGACAAACAAAGAAAATCCCGATCGTTAGCCGGTGTGCATTGTGCGTTTATCTTTAGGTTTTCACGGTTGAATCGTACGAAACACATAAGGATGAATGTTCCTGGAATGGTATGTTCTGTCCTGGCAGCGGGAGCTCGAACTAGGATGTAATGAAACTAGGTGGCAGAATAATTAATCATCGAAAGTATTTCATTCCTTCATTACCAATGATATGTTTTAAATTTGGAGAATAGAGAAGAAAATATCCCTAAAAGTGTAAATATATATTTACTGTAATTGTTATGAAAATAACCTGTGTGGTTAAATGTATCCATTCCCAAAAAACCTAATCGCCTCATCTTACATATAATAAAATTGTCGTAAAAACATCAGGACATAGAATTCAAACAAGTTCATAGAAATGACTATGATTTAGTACCAAAAATTTCAATATTCACATATTTTTTATAACTGCTTATTTGAAATGCCACTTCATCTTCAGACAAGTGAAAATAAGATAATAATAAAATAAGCTTTATAGAATGTATGTTCAGAAGAGAAATAGGTGTTATTTAAATAGGTGTAGTATTTTGGATTTACACAGATCGGTAGATCGTTCCTTATTTTCAGGTTGGTGTAATGAAGTTATTTGAAAATTTTAACAAAATCCACATATTTAAGTTTCCTGCATTTTGATTCTACATTTGGAATCTTTAGATTACTTATTTTTAGAAAATAATGGCCATTTTCTTTGCAGTGGTTGCTAAAGAATAAGTCTGTTTCTGTTTAAATTAATCTTATCTTCATTACATCTCTGGCCAAGTTCGTCCTTTAGCCATAGTTTTCCTTTGTTCGGGTGTGTACAGAATGAATTGAATTGACTGTAGTGCAACTTTAATAGATCAAAGAGGTAGGAATTTTCAAACGAGATTGAGAGAACAGACAAAAGGTCTGTGAACATATTAAAGCTGTTAATTACCATATTAATGACCATATTAACAACCTCGAAATCTTGCAAAAGTGTTACAGATTTATTAGATTGCTTGAATAATGAAAAACTAATTGAAAATAAAACAATTCCATCAGTTCATTTCTGACTAGCTATAAATAAAGTTCAATTTTCACAAAGCTTTTATTGTGAAACGATAATGGTTTCGTCAAACTATGGCTTAATCATGTTCTGCATTTGAACGATACTGTGTGAAAACATTCATAGGTTGTTATATATGTATTAACAGGTATTACCACAAATTACACTAAAAGTAGGATGACAGTTATTTGGGTATTCCCAATTAGGAGAAGAGAATCCATCAAATACCGGTTCATTTCTGCTTCCACTCCTCAATATATGAAAATTGTCCTTTTCACCATTAAATTGTACCTTATATAACTTAACGCATTCTGTTTTCCTTCACATTTGGCAACGATTCAATATTCGAATCCTATCATGTATCATATTATCAGTGAATGAATTGTGAAAATTTGATGAAACATAGTGTTTTGGTTTCCAATATACTGCAGATAGTTTTTTGCTTTATGGTTTGTAAGCACTGTTGATACCTTATTTCGAAAGATCATTACCCAAATTTTCAGTTATGTCAGTGAAGTGAGATAAAGAAATCAATATTTTGTTTTTTTCAGGTTTTTGATTGGGGCATATATGGTTCACTGTTATTTGAAAATATTTTTGTCCAATTAAAATCATATTGATTCATGGTATTGAGTGAACTTCCACTTCCCCAACCCATTGCATAAAAAATGGCCACCCTTTTTCTGCAATTGATAATCCAAAAGTTAATTTGAATGTGAGTTAATATTTGATAGAAGGAAAATTTAAGTGACCTTAAATTCAGAAATATATATTCTAACTTCTACAAAAAAAAACTATATACAAAAAGTATCAAATTGATATCCTCATATATAATCAATTTAAAATAATTTCAATGTGTCGACATGTAACGTATTAATACAAATGTATTAACGAAAACTATATAAGTATGTATATTAACATACAATTCCACTAGTCCAAAATTATTTAAAATTCTCATAATAAAGGATTAAATAGAAATAATTGAACGAGGATTCTAACATTTGATAGATATTTCGGTCTTTAGACCTCTTCAGAAATGTACTGAATTCAGATTCAAATATATCACCAGATCAAAATTTAACTCACCAAATAAGATGAAACCTGGAAGGAATAAACTCGAAGTAAGCTTTAAAGTATCCAAAATAAAACAGATACAATCAACGTGTTGTTACGTATAACTTATAACCATTTGTACTCGGAACACAGAAAAACACAAAAAAACTTATTCACCCCATATAATGTCCCATGATGAGATAATTTCAAAAATAATAAATAATTAAGCAATATACTGTAGAAACTTAGACTTTATATAAATTTATTTCATAATTTAAAAATGAATTTGAATGTGAGTTAATACTTGAAAGAAGTAAATTTTAAATAACTTTGAATTCAGAATTATATATTCTAACTTCTACAATATACACTGACTCTATATACAAAAACCATCAAATTGATATCCTTATATATAATCGATATAAAATATTTTTCAATGTCTTGGAAAAAACCTTTTTACATACTCAAATAATTTTTGTTAATATATTCGTATTAATTCGTTTTATGTTGGGATGTAAAAAGGTTTTTTCCCAGACATTGAAAAATATTTTATTGTGTTTATATATAATGATATCAATTTGTGTATAGTTTCAATGTATATTGTAGAAGTAAGAATATAAAATTCTGAAATAAAGTCCTGATAATCAAAATATTTCACAGTTATAATAAAGAGGCAGTAAGCTTAAATATTAATTATCTTGAAGTCTTCAAAATAGTTCATAATAAAAATAATCTGAAATAATATAGGACGATATGGATTTATGTGAATCCAAAATAGTAAACATACTCAGCACATGTCGTTTTATTCTGCCGATGTTCTATTAGACTCGTATATTTTGTATCATTCTTTTGTAGCTACTTGAATAATTTGTATTTTTTGTTGAGTTTCCACTTGTCTGAAGATGAAGTAAAACTTTAAAACAGCAACACAAAACTATGTTAAGATTTCAATTTTGTCGATAGCAAAATATGTTGATTTCTAAAAATATGTTCCAACTATGGTCAACCACCATATAGCAACGTAAAAACTGCTGAAAATTGCTGTACTGTATTTTGAAGTTTAATCTAACAAGTTTTTCTCACTGTATCCTACAAATATTCAATAGGGTTTAAATCGGGTGAACAGCGATGTTTCTCTTATGCTTTAAGGCCGTGCGTAACCTAGGCAATTTTGACGAATTTATTGGTATGTGGTAATGCATTATAGGTAACATATAAATGGAATAGCCCCTCTTAAACCATTTCCTAAAATAATATTAGAAGACTTAGCACCAAATTTATACACCTCTATTGAACTCAATAGAAATTTTTATCACAAAGATTAATGGAGCTCTATTCCTTTACTCTGTCAATGATGTACAATGATGTATTGTTGATCCAAATTCATTGTTTCGCCTTCAAACATCAAATGGGTGCATAAGGAAGTTTTGGAAAGGAAAATATTCCGGTCGAAACCATATTTAGAGGAACAAGATGGTTGATCGATAAGATTCATTAAGTTTTCGAACAGAAATTCTTTTACAATGGTACTTTATGACTAAGGTCTTTCACCACTAACAGGACGGTAACGCGTTTTATGCCTAAACAATAGTTTGAAATGATAGCAATTGATAGCACTTGATGAATGCAACCGTTTTTATTTTTAATTCATTTTTAATTAACTTTTTTTCCAATATTTCGAATATCAAACAGACTGTTACAATTTGCTGCAAATTTCAATTTTAGACAATTTCTTGAAAATTAAAAAAAAAATATCTTAGAAACATTGTTTCTTCAATATATAAAGAGTGTTTCAATGAGAGCGCAAGATTTGAATTGCGCACCATGTTGGACAGTCATAATGTAAAGGAATAATCAAAATATTAGAGAGTACTGGTTTGATTAGTGATGTGAAACATGCGATCTAGTAGAGGTCGTTCAGAACAAATCATCGCGGCGAGAGTGTGAGAGAAAGACCAGAGACATCAATTCACCATCGGGCACAAAAATTTGACATTTCAACAAGCACTCTTCAGCGAATTCTCACTAAAGATTTACCGCCCGTGAAACATTGATGATCTTGCGTGAATTTGCTCCTGGTCGTTTCATTTCCCGATTTGGTGACCAGAATTTGCCTCCATGCTCTTGCGATTTAATGCCTTTAGACCAACACATGTTTTCAATAAAGTAATCGTCAAAAGGGTACGCATATGCCAGCGAAGCCGTGGCCATTTACAAGATATTTTGTTTCATACATAATTCCCAAATGTATATTTTCTAAATCAATAAATATTTCAATACTTTGCCACAGAAAATCAGGTTTTATTGAACACTGAAATATTGTGCTCTTATTGAAACATCCCCTATTTTTTATATTAGGAGTACAAATAAGTTTCCGCCGTACGGAACCCAATTTCCTTGTGTATGAATCATTCCTAATGATTTTAAACGATGTGCTTGCTGAGTGACTCCTAATGTTAGAGCAAGTTCTTTTTGTGTTTGAGATGAATCTTCCTCAAATAATTCCTCCAGTTCTGCATCCTCGTAAATTTTTGGCCTTCCACTACGATCTTTGTCTTCTACGTCGAAATCACCCATTTTAAACTTTTGAAACCGTTCTCGACACGTTCTCTCACTCAAAGCACCTTCACTATATGCTTCTACGAGCAATTGATGCGCCTCACCAGCAGATTTCTCTAAATTAAAGAAGTAAACTAATATTTCCCGCAAATGACGCTTACTTGGCTCAAATTTTGACATTTTCAACTTATAAAAATTATATTTTACCAATATAAAATCAATGGTATTAATAGGTTATGTTGTTCTCGAATGTACAAACTATTTTTAAAGCCGGTTATCATCTGCGAAAGCTAACCGAAACTCTGTGCCGCGCCATCTACAATAAAACGGCGGAAACTTATTTGTACTCCTAATATATTGCACACTATTGAAAAGAGATAAAAAGTAATCTAAAGTAAATATTGAGTTTTTTGACAGAACTTTTTAAAGAGGGGTAGTTTCGAAGAATTTCTCAAGTTCATGTTTGGCATTTTTGGAGTGAAATTTGTTTTTCATTATACCGGTACCAAACAGTACTGTTTCCACTAAAAGTTTGTTGAATGATAGCGATCGGTATTCTATATTTTCTTTAAATTCTTTTCATATATTTTATTTTCAGAATGACTATCTGTGATATTTAAGGTGATAAATGGCGATATTCAGATACCACTTCCTTCACTTTAGGGATTGTTGAGTTCAGTTGAATACTTTGATGGTCAGCTACAATGAAGCACAATGTCTACCCATTCTCGAATGCTTCTTAATGCACTGTGCCATTCGAATGCACGTGCTTTGGGATGAAGTCGATTCACCGTAAGTTTGGTGTAACATTTTCAGCGCTTCTGCATGCAAAATTTTACATGCAATACAAAATTTCAGACAGATTATTTGTTCGATATTTTAATCCATTAAAAAATCGTAAAATACACATGAGGTGAATTGACAAAATGACAAAACTCTGAACACTAAACGCTAAATCTCGGCAAGAGTTTAGACAGTTCTGCCAACTTAGAGACACAAAGAATTTGAATATACCTTTGGATGGGCTCTTTGAATGATAATTTTCTGTTTTTTTTGTGCAGTGAATTCCGAGGAATAGTTAGTTTGTTAACTCCATCTTGTTAATATTTTATCATTGTCAATTTTGGCAGACAAACGTCATATTATTAATACTCAGAAAAATATCATTTGAAACTGCTATTTCATGGATTTTTATATACAGTATATGCATTTTTGATATTTTATTTTATCTAAAAACCATGTAATTTCTCGAGTTGAAAATTATTAAACTTGAACTCATAAAGCTTTTGTTGTATTGATCCTTTTGAAATTTCATATAAACATTCAAGTCTTTATTCTACATCTTAATTCTCGACATAAATTTATTCCGATTTTATGTTAAAGGGCATCCTTATCGTCGAAATTTAAAAACTAAGAGTCATCTCTTCAAAAAGTATTTCCAAGAGGTCAACTGAATGAATAAAATAAAAATAATATACTCTATATATAAGTTTACATGCCTATTACTCTGAAAAATTTGGACAAATAAGAAGCCTCAAATAATTATTTAAATCCAGCAATTGTAGATAACTCATTAACAAAATTGAATACAAAAAAGGAGTAACACAGATATATCCCATACGTTAGAACCTATATGAAAGAAAATATATCTCATTGACCTACATATGAGAGAAAAATAAATGTATGGTAGTATTTTAAAAGGAATCATAATGATAATATATCACATAAAACGAATAATTCATTACATTACAATTTTATATAATTATATTAATGTTTATCCACTGACAAACTTACAGTATATATGAAATAATTATGAATGATGATGCAGTGAAGTGAATATAAGATTCCACAGACCCTTCAATTTCATAAACTATTAAAAAAAATTTCAAAAACTTGTAGACTTTACTATTTTTCACTACCAATAAATGTGTAAACTATCAATTTATTGGTAGTAAAACATAATAATTTCTTTAATTTGTTTTAATTATGCTCAACCACCAAGTAATAACGGCTGAAACAGTTCAGTATCATAAACTATTGTTTGTACGTAACTTTATTTAATTTTTTTCACATATATCCCCCTACGCAAGTATATAATTCCCCTTCATTGATATATTATATTCCGAACGGAGAAAATACTGAAAATCAATAATACCTTCAATTCAAAAAACAAGAAAACAGGAGTTTATACGTTAACCTTTGGTAATTGCCTAAACAGATCCCTCCTACTCAACTCCTTCGAATATCTCTATTTCTTTTCAGCTCTCTATTCATTGTGAACGAAATTAAGTTTTTAAGTATATGGTTTTGCATTGTATACTCATTTCAAATAACGACCTGGTAAAGTCATGGCATGACGAAACAATTGTTGAGTAAACAACTGAAAATACATCCAGAATCAATATTATTGTCATTATACAAATTTCTTCTAAGAAATATTGCTATTTGTATCTAATAAAATGCCAAATTAAATAATGTACTCAACCAATCTAAAGTGAATCTAAGAAACTCAAAAACCTTTCTCTTCTTTTACTGGAAACTGAAACACAGAGGAAAAATTTCAGGTAAATATTTAACCCCCCGATTTTGGGAAAAAAAGCTTAAGGCCTTGAAATATTCAGCCATTTCTATATTCAAATCCCAAATCTCTATAATCAAAGTAAAATACCGCACCCCATTACGGAGCAGTCCACAAATTATGTCCGAACGACCTATTTACACCAATCAGACAAATTACACATCAACAACAATTACATTAACGTGAATAAGCGTACAAATATTGTGAAATAACCAATCATTCACAATTACAATCCTGAGAATGGGTCATTTCTCCGCGCCATCTATTCAATATCGATCATTTTCGATCGAGAGATCGTATCTGGACAGTCGACTGGCCGAGATATGAATTTAGTAATTTCATGTGGGTTTTTGAGAGTCACGATTGGAAAAAGAGTTGTAGACGTCCACATTCGATTGACCACAATGAAGAATTCTGAAGGTATTCACATGGGATGAATAGCACTATTATCGTATCTTTGTGTAGTATCCATTGAGTTTGACGTGGGGTTCTGCAAAGGTTTGTATGAAATTTGATGTTTCTGTTAGTGCTGCTCAGTGACATGTCGGTCAGTTTTAAATTTCCTCAGCGCATACATGAGAATTTAATAACTTCGTTTGTTGGAAGGTGCCCGAGTGTGAAATTTGGCAGCAAACACGACTTTGTGCTGGAATTTGTGATTTCGCAAATCTGGGAAAATATTGTAAAGAGATTTGTAAGTGAAACTTCCGACCTAGCGATTTATTTCATTCATCCTGTTGGACGTTCAATGAACTGTTTACACTACTTGGATGATTACTTTCATTCTTCGAAATACTGTCTAATACGAAAAATTTAATTTCATTCAACAAAGGAACTATTTTCCGAGTTTTGACAACGAACATTTCATAAATAAGTATGCGTTGGAATGACGAGAGTTGAACACTTTTTTGTTTTTTATTTTTATCGGTTGGTATTGGTACTATCACAGAAAATTTCAGGTATTTGAACTGCATTATGGTATTCATTTGAGTGCAGATGATTCGTGACGGAACGCATTAATTCAGATTATAGAAACATTGCAATTTAATAACTTGTGTGTATCTGTTTTATGCTGAATTGACACTTTAATTGAATAATACAGGTGCATTTGTTGATTTCTATTTATGATTGTGAGTTGCGTATATGACTTGTCTCGTTTACACTGTAACTTCTTCAAATGCTTATAAACAACTGGTCTAAAATTTTGTAACATATAGTATTTAAATAGTTTCTGGTCAGAGATAAGTGTACAATAAAAATATTTATAACTCTTAGTAAAACCACCGGTTTCCTTGATGAATAGATGCAATAGAGGTAAATTAGTTGACTCTGTTCATTCAAGGAATTTATGGAAATTTTTAAACGGTTTGTTCCTAAATTTTCTAACAAGTTCAGTTTCAGGCTCTTAGTTTCTTTATGCAAATTCTTAAAATGCTTATTACATTATATATCTTGTCTATTAGATGATCCGCATACGCAGAATCCAACTTATTATTGGGGTAAGAGCATCAGTATTCCTTTATTCTACTGACAAAGGATCTTTCTGTGTGTCCAATATTAGTTTTTGAGTAGCTTACGCATGATAATTGGTGAACACATGACAAATAAGAGTTGAGAAATTAAAATATCAAAACAGATTTAATCTATTAGGTTCCTATAAATATTAATTTAAAAAAATTTTATTCAAAAACTTTTAGAACTAAATTAATGTCTTTTAAGCACTGCTTTTATTTAATAGACATATAAAATCAAAACTCATTAAATAATATCAAATGGAATAAATAACCTCAACAAATATAAATTTTCAATTAAAATTAATAAATAAATTTTTGAAAGAGACTAAGAGATGAAAACTAAATCTTTTTCAAAAATACAAAACATAATTTATATTTTATATTTGAATAATTTACTTCAAAAATCTCTATAAAACATGTAGCACATCTCAAATAAAATCTTCGTCATTCCAACTTCACATTTAAAAATTGTATCCTTGTTGAACAAACACTAAAATTAGAGAAGTTTAAAAATCCAAGGTATTCTTTGCTCTATGTTCATCACAAAAATCACACAAAGCTTGTAAGGTATTTTATGACCTTAGTTAAAACCACATGATATTTATATAACGAAATTTAAAACCTAAATATAATTATTTATTATATATAAACTAAAATAACAAGAAGAGATTTTTTACTTGATAGAAAAAATATTACAAAAATTTTCATATCAAAACAGATTTAATCTGTTAGCCTCCTATAAACTTTAATTTCAAAAAATCTTATTCAAAAACTTACAAATTAAATGTCGTATAAGCTCTGCTTATATTGATTTGCCCATTTTAGATTTTGAGTTATTTGAAATTATTTCTAATGATTTATTAGTTCTGAAAGATATGGTTATGTTCATGAATGTCTATGATATTGATGAGGATATTTTCATAAAATAATAAGATCCGGTTTTTTACTTGATGGAAGAATAATTTTTTTGAAATTAAAATTGTGGAGGACTAACAGATTAAATATGTTTTGATATTCAAAGAGGATATTTTCATTTATGCAGATGGTTTATCATAGTAGGTGAGAGAAGTGTATATTTTTCTTAGCATAACATTTTTGTATTGTTTTCTGGCAATCATACTGTCTATTATTAATGACGAATAACCGTTATTAGTAGTATGTGCTCCTAAGCATACCCCGTCATTCTGAAGCTTATAGCTTTTAATGATAGTTTGTGGAAAAAATCCATTACTTTGCGTTCACTCCCAGACGTTATTCAATAGATTTGTTAATTGTCCGATTTGGGTCGAATATGTCCCGTTTTGTTCTATAATTTGTTTCCATTTTAAAGGTGCCTCTCTCATAGAAGTCTTGGTACTTATTGACGAAAAACTCTTGTAATTGTTTTTAATAATATTTTCTGGATGTCAATGTCTTAGCTTTGCGCAAATGGTTTAAAATTATTTTATTGTCGATCTTGAGCTGTAGGTTACGCTACGGATATTAACATGCCGGTCAACTCAGATTATTCCAGTGATACCTGAATGGAATCAACGAAACCAAATTGCTCGTAAGAAACTGTTATAGTATCAGAATCATAAACACTATTCATAATTTTATTGACCTGGCTTGCATTTTCGCTTTTAGCAAAGAAAAGATGTAAAATGTACCGAATTTTCTCTTTGCTGACCATTATTAACACCCTGTAACTCACAACTGAATAGACCAACCAAAAAACAGCAAAGAATTTCTTTTGTATGAAATGTCTCCTTGATAACGAGCATAATTCTGAAATTTTTTGATCGATACTTTACGAGATATCGATCACTATAGCCAACTGCCGAAAAAATAATGGATTTCTTGTTCTTCAAACTATTAGCAACTTTAGAGGGGAGAATACTCGCTACTTGAGTCTAAAATTGTCTTGGTTGACCTAAACGCATATCAAATGAAATTTTCTAGTTTCAGTTTAGTTTAGTTTTAATCATTTCTGATAAATTTTGAACAAATCAACAGAAACTTCTTTTACTGAAGCAATCACGACGATAAAATCACATAAAGTTAGTGAGTACTAACTAACTAATCTGAAAAAAATCGTTTTCAAAATAAATGAAAATTACTGGATGACCACCATTATTGAAGGGCTGTTGCCGTATTCAATGTGGAATTTTTTTTTTCATAATACCGATATAAAACAGCTGTCTCCACCAAATTTTTGTTGAGTAAATTTGATAAATATTCTGCATTCTGTTATCTCCGTTTGAAACTGTGTGATTAGTGTTAATTTTTCTGGTTATTAAAAAGTGAACAAGGCACTCTATATCATTTATTTAATTTTATATAAAAATTTTATAAAATCAAAATTTGTAGTAGGCATTTCAAATTTTTTCTGTATGATATTTGAAATATTGGAAAACCTTTCTATCAAGTATGAAAAATCCTTGTTATTATTTATGTTATATCTAATAATTACGATTAATTATTCACACAGTATTGTTTGGATATGCTAGA
Organism: Megalocaria dilatata; assembly: GCA_034642435.1. Classification (NCBI taxonomy): domain Eukaryota; kingdom Metazoa; phylum Arthropoda; class Insecta; order Coleoptera; family Coccinellidae; genus Megalocaria; species Megalocaria dilatata. The sequence goes on from CM067858.1 coordinate 14,195,671, forward strand.
TTCTTGAAAAATACTGTATGTAACCTCTTTGAATATTCTGTGAATAAATCATAGAATGTATTTTAGTTCAGCTACTAAGTGGACTGTATACAAGCTTGGTTTTTCTAGTTACACGAGGCATATAGGTATTGAAAATATTTTTATTGATTGTTTTCATTTGGTGGATTTGAAGATGGACTGATTATTACCGGTGAGTTTTGTCAAATGCCTTTTTGATCAAGTTTTACTTAGATTTGGAGGATTTTTCAAAAGAAACCATTTTTATAAAGAAGTTGTTTCTAAGAATTTGTTAAATTTATGTTGAATATTTTCAGCGTGTATTATTTTTTCATACTATTTGATACAGCTGTTTCCACGAAACTCTTATTGAGTAAATTTGATCACCATTCTGTATTTTCTTTCGATTCTGTTATTCCTATTGTGAAGTTAACAGTTTTCTCTGAGGCATTCATTTTATTTATTTTAAAAAAATTTAATAAAATTAAGATGTGTAGTAGGTACTTCATATTTTCTATGTTTGATATTTAAGTTATTTATTAATTTGTTATATAAGTTTGTAACTTCGGAAAGTAGATTTATATATAAATATATTATTTTGAGTCTTGGTATTACTAGATAAACTACATTTTTTGATATCGTTCATCATATTATTTGGGTGTGTACAAACCTCTGACTGAAACTTCTTCGTGACATATTTGAAACTCTCTTCAATGAAACTAAAATGAGAGGGTTCATTCCTTGGAGAAGGATTTTTTGATGATTTAAATATGAAGCAGAACAATTCTATGAATCTAAATTGAAATATGTTCATCTTCTACGATTTAAATTTCAAAAAAATTTTTATTCAAAAAACTTTTAGAAATAAATTTATGTCTAACAAGCACCGCTTACATTTAATAGACGTATATAATCAAAACTCAATATATAATGTCAAATGGAATAAATAACCCAACAGATATACGAAAGTAATTAAAATTAATAAATAAATATTTAAAGGAGACAAAATTTTGTTTCTGGTCTTACCGTTAAGAACACCAATTGCATTTTAAAAACATAAACACACTTAAAGGACTTCTCAAAGAATATAATTTATTTGAAATATTCAATATATTTAAATGTTCGAATAAATTATTTCAAAAATCTCTAAAAAAATGTGCACTATATCTTCAAAAAACAAATATAATTCTAGACAATCCCGTCTTCAGTCCTATTTTAACATTCCAAATATCAAAATCAAAAACATAACCTATATCACTCACGTGTTAAAAGACTTAAGCTTCGAAATACAGATTAACTATATAATTCAAGATTGATCTATGTTCTAACAAAATCAACGAACAGTGTGAGTTATTTTAAGTTTATTTAAATTCATTGACATTCTATAATGAGATTTATTGAAGCCAAAATATAATTATATATTATATATAAAATAAAATAGAAAGGCCTTTTACTTGATAGAAGAAATATAACAAAATTTGAATATTAAAACAAATTGAAATATGTTTATCTTCTACGATTTTAATTTCAAAAAAATTTTTATTCAAAAAACTTTTAGAAATAAATTTATGTCTAACAAGCACCGCTTACATTTAATAGACGTATATAATTAAAACTCAATATATAATGTCAAATGGCATAAATAACCCAACAGATATACGAAAGTAATTGAAATTAATAAATAAATATTTAAAGGAGACAAAATTTTGTTTCTGGTCTTACCGTTAAGAACACCAATTGCATTTTAAAAACATAAACACACTTAAAGGACTAGAAACAAAATTTTGTCTCCTTTAAATATTTATTTATTAATTTTAATTACTTTCGTATATCTGTTGGGTTATTTATTCCATTTGACATTATATATTGAGTTTTGATTATATACGTCTATTAAATGTAAGCGGTGCTTGTTAGACATAAATTTATTTCTAAAAGTTTTTTGAATAAAAATTTTTTTGAAATTAAAATCGTAGAAGATAAACATATTTCAATTTGTTTTAATATTCAAATTTTGTTATATTTCTTCTATCAAGTAAAAGGCCTTTCTATTTTAAATTCTATGAATCCCTTTTGAATTTCAGTTTAAAAAATGTCACAAAAACTCTTTTGAGCTAAACTGAATATCTTAAAAACACTGTATATATTTTAATAGACATAAAGAATTGTTGAACATAAAATAACTCTAAGAAACATAAAGGAATCTAAAAGAATATAAAATATCGCCCGAAATTCCTGAAGAAACTTTAGCAGATACAGCTGAACCTCAGGAATAACATATTTTATCCAAAAATATGCTTCATATAGATTAAAAATACATTCTCCAGAACAGCGTTTGAAACTTTCGCTCATCATTATCAGTCAATCATTATGAACTATTTTACGATTTTGGTTCTGGAGTATTTGAGAAATCTACCAAAATATGTGGACCTCAGTCATGGTACGTCAGAACCACAGAATTAAATAGTTTAGATTTCTTTTAATGGGGCATCTGAAATGTATTGTGTACATGACACCAGTGAAAACTGTAGACGACTTAACACAGTGAAACAATTTTTTTCTGTAAACGCTAGCCGATACTCAAAAATTTTAGGAAAACATAAATTTCTTTAATGAAATAAAGATCATTCTTTTTTTTACAACTATTAGTGGCGTACCATAAAAAAGTTCTGATGGTGACAAAAGTGACATTACCACAAAATAAATATAATATATTATTTTTTCACCGGAAATTTACAGGTCATACGATGTGAATGTAAAGTTTTATTTCTCTTGGACAAATTTCAGCTGAATATCTCGAAAGATGCAAATGCTTAGAAGACAAAAATTTCAAACTTTAACACCCTGTATTTCGAAAACTAAGCGGATTTATGTATTCTATATAAAGCTTTCATTACTGATATCGTCCCTCTTCTTTCATACCTACAACTTAGGCACGGTCTGTATTGTGTGTTTCACCATGTTACGTTCAACTCCTAACTCGCACAAGCTGAAAAAGCTTCTGAGAGATCTTCACAGAAGATCTAGGAGTATCAGAATAATAATAATACCTTACTGATTAAAACGTTCTGTAATACACAATATAATTTTGTTTTGTCAATTTCTATTAGAAAACTTACCTAAAAAAAATGTTCAATTATTTCTTATAGTTTTTATTCCCAGATTTAATTCATAATGATTGTGTCTTTTTCAGAATATATTTCAACAACTTATTAGTCATATTTTTTGATTCATATTTTTCCCAATTGAATTTATATCATCTGATGGAAGATTCACACCATAATATGTATTTGTAACAGTTTTTCATATTATAAACCCTAATCCTATTAATTTTTTGTTCTGATCCTTCATTTTCTTTGAAGATTTTCGTTATGAGTTTTGTTCACACTGAAAATTTTGTATACAAAAAAAATTCAGGCGATGGATTTCAAAAATCCAAATAATCAAGTCAATCTTTGATCTTTATTCGTGTTAACTGAATTCTGTGCGAATACATCATCAATATCCGATGCAAAATAGCCTTGGACAAGTGAAAAAGAGATATCTCCATCTTCCATAGTTCTGGTTTTTGGAATTTCTAAACCATTCTGCCAACAGCACTCAATTATGCAGTCCGAAAAAATCACGAAGGGCGGAAAACATACTTCAAATATTTTACTTACATACAACAATTTTCAATGCTCAACTTTTCTATGCTGCAATTTGTAAATGAGTGTCAAAACAAAAGAATTTTCCGACATAGAATTTGTGAACATTTGAAGAGTTTCCCCAATAATAAAAGTAATTCCACATATTCTAATCATTTGTTAGAAACAGGACATACTTTCAACCGTAATTTTGTAATTCTACATATATCATGTGTTCTTTTTAGAGTGATAGATCTTTCGATAGGCATCACGTGATTCGACAGAAGGCAGAAGCCATGTTGTTTTAACATTTCTGTTCAGTAAGCATTGAAATATTATCATGAAAAGATTCACGCCGCAACAACGTTTACAAATTGTTGAAATTTATTTTCAACATCAGTGTTCTATTCCCAAACTTAAAGAGCACTTCGTAAAATTTATGGTTTACATAATCGTCCATCAGAGCAGCTTATTCGTCGAACTATCGATAGATTTCGAACAACATTTTCTCTATTCGATGCAACAACAAGACAAAGAACTGTACGTACAGAAGAAAATATCTCTGCTGTAATTCATATTGTTAATGATGATCCAGAATTGTCTATTCATCGACGTTCACAACAGGTTGGACTCTGTGCATCCACCACATGGAAAATTTTGCGTAAAGATCTTCACCCATACAGGATCCAATTGGTTCAAGAACTAAAGCCACTTGACCCTAATAACCGCCGTTTGTTTGCTGATTGGGCCCTAGAACAGCTTGAAGTTGATCCACTTTTTTATTGTAAAATTTTGTTTAGTTATAAAGTTCATTGCTGGTTGAACGGCTATGTTAACAAGCAAAATTGCCGTATATGGAGTGAAAACATTCCTCAAGAAGTTTTGCAGGTTCCATTGCATCCTGAAAAATGGTGTGCTTTACACACTGGAGGCATCGTCGGTCCATATTTCTTTGAAAACGTTGCTGGAGCTAATGTAACAGTGAATGGTGCCTGTTACAGATCGATGATCAATGATTCTTTGTTTCAAAATTTGAATGGTATCGACCTAGAAGTATTTTGGTTCCAGCAAGATACTGCTACACCTCATGCTGCTACCGTAACAAGTGATTTATTGAAAGAAAGATTTGGCGATAACAATATTTCGAGAAATGATCCAATTAATTGGCCTCAAAGATCATGCGACATAACTCCACTGGATTATTTTCTTTGGGGTTAGATCATGTCTTTGGTTTATGCTGATAAACCAGAAACAAAAGACGCTTTGGAAGCTAACATAACTAGTGTTATTGATGAAATAAGGCCTGAATTACTCGAAAAAGTGTGGTCGAATGCGGCTCCTCAGATCTTGCCGTGGTGGACACATGCCGGAAATTATTTTTAAAACATAAATTTCATAAAATTATCTTTCAAATAAAATTGTCTTCAATCTTAATTTAAATGCGTATTATTTCAATTTAAAGTTCTATCACTCTAAAAAAAAATACCCGACATAAAGTAAAAGCTATGCCTTAAACCTGTTACGAGTACCTTGATATGAATTAATATTATATAATATATTATATATTATTATATAATATAATATTAAAATGAAATTGTAATATTACTCAACGAACAATTAGATTTAAATAACTCACCTCTGTTAGATTTATTCAGATAAGCTGGAATTTACAGAGACCGTTTTTGAGTTTTAGTGCTCAATAAAAATTTTTTGTACCTAGCTCAGTTATTCAAAATGATGTAAACTTACCCAATGATGCTACTATAATAGCGAATCAATTGTTGTATTAAACAATAAAAATTTGTGAAAATCAGTATAATCTTATTTAATATGGATTTTCACCAAGTAAAGACTAATTCAATTAAATAAAAGACTGTCGAATATTTAAATATATTAAATATTTCAAATAAATTATATTCTTTGAAAAGTCCTTTAAGTGTGTTCATGTTTTTTAAAAGGCAATTGGTGTTCTTAAAGGTAAGACCAGAAACAAAATTTTGTTTCCTTTAAATATTTATTTATTAATTTTAATTACTTTCGTATATCTGTTGGTTTATTTATTCCATTTGACACTATATATTTAGTTTTGATTATATACGTCTATTAAATGTAAGCGGTGCTTATTGTAGACAAAAATTGAATTCTAAAAGTTTTTTGAATAAAAATTTTTTTGAAATTAAAATTGTAGAAGATAAACATATTTCAATTTGTTTTAATATTCAATTTTGTTATATTTCTTCTATCAAGTAAAAGGCCTTTCTATTTTATTTTATATATAATATATAATTATATTTTGGCTTCAATAAATCTCATTATGGAATGTCAATGAATTCAAATAAACCTTAAAATAACTCACACTGTTCTTTGATTTTGTTAGAACATAGATCAATCTTGAATTATCTTATTGATCTGTATTTCGAAGCTTTAGTCTTTTAACACGTGGAGAGATATAGGTTAGTTTTTTGATTTTGATATTTTGAAAATTAAATGAGGACTGAAGACGGGATTGTCTAGAATTATATTGTTTTTTGAAGATATAGTACACATTTTTTAGAGATTTTTGAAATAACTTATTTGAATATTTAAATATATTAAATATTTCAAATAAATAATATTCTTTGAGAAGTCCTTTAAGTGTGTTTATGTTTTTAAAAGGCAATTAGTGTTCTTAAAGGTAAGACCAGAAACAAAATTTTGTCTCCTTTAAATATTTATTTATTAATTTCAATTACTTTCGTATATCTGTTGGGTTATTCATTCCATTTGACATTATATATTGAGTTTTGATTATATACGTCTATTAAATGTAAGCGGTGCTTGTTGTAGACAAAAATTTAATTCTAAAAGTTTTTTGATTAAAAATTTTTTTGAAATTAAAATTGTAGAAGATAAACATATTTCAATTTGTTTTAATATTCAATAAAGACTGATTCAATTAAATAGAAGACTGATTCAATAAAATAAAAGAATACACTCAAATTATTGTGTCACCCCAAATAATTAAGTTTTCGCCAAATCTCGAAAAGAGCCGCTAACGGTCAACCTTTCATTCCAATACATATATGTGATAGCATTGAGGTAGCACTACTCTCTATTAAAAATCAGCTTTCATAAGTCAACATAAATCGGGAAACAAAAAAGTGCCGCTATATCTAATTTTGGGCGCGTGCTGTGATAACAAAGTCCAAAAATATTCACCATGGATGAAAGCATTCATCTAATCTTCCTATACCTTGAAAAAATTGCAAATTAAGATATTTTCCCAAACTGCCGTCCAATTAAAAATAATATATCGCGAAATTTATACCGAAAAACCAATTAATCGATTTGGGTGCTAGGTAGTCTGCCGAGCAGCTGATTGTTTATCCTTCTGAATTGCAAAATAATCAAAATTGATACAGCGCTTACGTTGGTGAAAAACTCAATCAATATTTATGATTTGGACGTCGGAGAATAGCTCACAAACGCATGGACCTTTAAAGCCCCGTTTAGTACTAGATTTATGACGTATTAACAGATGAGGTCAGATTATAAATAAGATTTTAAAGCAATAATGGACTGCGGACATCTATTCTATGTTTTAAATTAGTCCACTGATTGTTAAGAATGTATTAGGATTACATTCGTTACATTTTTTCATGTATCTAACGCTTGTTTAAATCATAGAAAAGTAGGGCAGGTCTGTACTGAAGATTTTTGTCTGACGAATAGGGTAAATTGTAATTTTTCCTCTCAAGACATTCAACAAAAAGAACACAAATTTTAACTTAAAAAATACGAAGCTACCCATATTACGTTAGAAATTTCAGTGCACTTATTATTTATGACGAAATAAATTTTCTTGATTTATAAGTTTACCATTAATGTTCATGCGATAAATGCGTTAGTTCAACCGTAAGATGGTTCATAGATTTTTAAAATCATTTAACGATTTCAACATTGCAAGTGTATGGACTATGACTGTCGAGTCTTATGTTTGTTATTAAGGACTGATTTTTTACATATGGTTTAATACATACTTCAGATATAAACCATGGAGCATCAAATTAGGATCACGTAATTTGCATTTATTTTATAAATATTCTGTGTTTTTTGTTTGCAAGGATTTTATCTTGATAAAAGAAGTTGTTGTTCCTATAAGTGTTTTACAAAAAGGGTCTTTTCCCCAAATTCTAAAATACCATTAGCATAATATTGAATCAACATTTGAGTCGATACTTGACAGAAATACTTAAATAAATTTAAATTCAGAATTACTTCTGAAAACTTCTACAATATATCAAAATTAGATACGTGAATACTAAGAAAGTTATACAATTTATATCATTGATCTGAATTTTTTTTAAAAATCTAGGAAATCTTTTTCACATTATGACATACAATGTATATAGAAATGTTCAAATATAAATTATATGTGAATCTTATTATATATTTTTGATATAAATTGTACGGGTTTCTAGAAATAACTACGAGTTAAAATCTTTTATTTTTATCTGCCTATTGAAAATTTCTTAATTGAATTGAGTAGCATTGTAAGAGTTTTAGTGGCTATAAATATTGCGACACGAATTGAGGCAGCTATAGAGGATCGCCGTGGTCAGCAGGACAGTGCAAGAAACTTTGGTGTGTAACAAGTATTTCAAGTTCTCTCTGCCCACTAAAAAATCTGGAAGGACTATAACAGCTATAAAAGACCGCATTTTCATAGCGGTTTTTCTTCTAAATCATCTGCCAGAACTAGGAGATGTGAACATATCAGTGAACATATAGAAGGCGATTTTATGTTACTGGATCTATTCGAACTAGGACTCCATGCTACTGTACCTTCGCTTCCACTGTAAAAGTGGATTACAAAGTTGAAATTTGCGTGAGAAAAATTGTCTTGGGCAATAGAGGACTGGAGTAACGTTTTGTTGGTCGACGAATCGCAATTTTGTCTTGTGGACTCAGACAGACATGTAAGAGATTTGCTCTAGCATGTCTTGACGAGTGACTTCTGTTGGGTGGAAACTCAGTTATGTCCATATTTTTGAAGCTCTCAAGGAGTTTTTTTTTATCCAAAATGGACTTCGACTGTTAAAAGGTACCTGACAGAGGTTCTTGAGGTAGAGTTTATTGTTTCTAGTGTAACACAAATTGCTCACAAAAAATCAAAGCATGAAAATAATTCGACAAAAAAAACAAACAATGTGAAAATAAAACCATTTATATAGTGAATATAACAAATATTAACAAAAACTATCAAAAAATATACTTTAAATTAAGAATTCTACAATATATATTGAAAATGATATACAAAAACTATCAAAATGAAAGTTAATAAATAAAAATCAAAAAACACTTTCTTTATGTAATATATTTGAATTTGAATTCAGTACATAATAAATAACAAAATAATATATAATTACCAAATATTGAAATTCTGGTTCAACTATTTTCATTTCAAGCTTTATTTGAATTTATTTTTAGAAGATATTTACTAATGCTCACATATTATATCAATCAAGTCCGATGGATAACGAAAGCATTGAATTAATTCAATGAATAAAAGGCACTATCTATCTAAATTAGTTTCAACCTTGCTTTAAATTCAGTGCTTATTTGCACTGAGTTTTCTTTCCAACCAGGTAAACTATTGTATAGGGTAGTTGCAAACAGGATCGTTTTTGCAGTGAGTATTTAATCAGGAAAATCATGTATTATCAAAAAAGTGAAGATCTTATGTGGATCCTTGAGGACCGACAATTTCTATTCGTTTCATATACACACCAGCTATAAACATTGCTGAATATCTACCGATCAAAAAAGAATGGAAAAGTTTCACTTCATCCAACTCCATTCCGTACATTCTCAGTTTTTTTAGCAACATGTCATGTGGAACGCACTCAAAAGCCTTTGATAAGTCAACAAATAAAGCAAGACAGTATTCTCCCCCTTCAAAACAATTCACAACGAATACCATAAAGTCTGCTACCACCACGATTTCACTCTTATCCTTCCTATAGCCAAACTGCTCCGTTAATATACCATTAACATCAAAAAACGAAACCACCTGTATCGAAATAATTTTCTCAAATAGTTTCGATATGATCGGTGTCAACGAAATCGGTCTATTATTGTGCACATTATCTCTGTCTCCTCTTTTAAACACTGGGATAAATTTAGATATCTTCAAGGATTTGGGAAAACTTAAAGACTATGGTTATTCTTGGAGAAGACGCAACCTCTATGCATTGTAAGGTACAGTCTCACATCGATTGGATAGTTACTCTTATCTTGACGAGAGTCAGTTCACGAGTCTTTCTTGGGATGCTCAAAGTCCAGATTTAAATCTTATAGAACATGTTTTTAATGGATTGGGGAGACGCTTGTGGAGACTTGCGCCAGCTCCCAGAAATGCTGGAAAGCTTCGCGACATACTGGTACAGCAATGGAAAAATATTCCGCAATATGTGATCCAAAGCATGTCACGTAGTTTGAATGCTGTTGTCACTTCTAGAGAAGGAAATATTCTTTACGGAAGTTCTGAGTTTTTTCTTGTTTTCATCATTTTGAATGAACATTAAACAAAACACTAAAAACCGTTTTTCATTCAAATAAACAAAATCATTGAATAACGTTACTCAACTATATTATAACCGAAAAAAAAATCCGATAAACTAATAGATTTCTTAAATAAATGCAAATTGTGAGATCTCCTAATTTTATGCACGGCAGTGTATGAGGAATTTCATCTAAATATACTGAAATTTCGTCGAAAAATCAAAATTTTTCAAAATGAGGTTTTTTGTGTTTCTAGAGCTATATTAAATTTTACAAATTGTTTCAAATCGTAATTCCTTATCTTTATCGTCTATTTCAATATGGTCTGACGTTTAGTTTTTGAGATATTGATGAAATACTTATTGGCTTGTATTCAGTGTATACAAAACCAAGAACTGATCACTTAAAAAGCCTATTAAAAAGTATCAACGAAATTCTTTTCGACGTTAAATTAGAACCAGTGTCCCCTCTACTCACGTGAAGTTTTAGCATCTTTTGTTACTTAAACGTTTAACAGTGCTCATAGCACATAGTCTAATATATTTCTGAAATAATTGCAAATTATGGGATCTCCTAATTTTGTTCACGGCACTATATAAGAAATTCCATCTAAATCTGCTGAATTTCTGTCGAAAAATTCAAATTCAGAAGCTTATTAAAAAGTATCAACGAAATTATTTTCTACACTTAATTAGAAGAAATGTCCACTATAGTCACGTGAAGTTTTAACATCTTTTTTACTTAATTAATTAACATTAATTAGTCCTATAAACTAATAGATTTCGGAAATGAATGCAAATTATGGGATCTACTAATTTTATGCGCGGCAGAGTATGATAAATTTCACTTAAATCTACTGAATTTCTGTCGAAAAATTCAATTTTTTTAAAATGAGGTTTTCTATGTTTCTAGAGCTATTTTAAATTTTACCAATAGTTCCAAATCTTGATTCCATATCCATATCGTCTACTTCAATATGGTCGGATGTTAAGTTTTTGAAATATTGATGAAATACTAATTGGCATATATGCAGTGTATAAAATGCCAAAAACTGATCACGTGAAAATTTTAGTAAAAATTATCAATGAAATTATTTTCGACGCTTGATTAAAACCCTATACTCACGTGAAGTTTTAGCATCGTTTGTTACTTAATTAATTAACAGTGCTCACTCTATCGTTTCATCTCAAGTAAGTTCATCTTATGGATAGAAATGTCGAATCCCTCTTAAATTTTGCATTTAAAATGGAGTTTTATGGGCGAAAGTGTAAAAAAGTAAACGAAATGTCAACTGAAAATTATTGCTTAGGACTAGAAAAAATTATCATTGTGATTCATATATATCACAGATCAATTCGTATCATTTTGAATGATCAAATGCGTTGACGTTTCGACTACTGTCAAAACAAATATTACCGAACAGCCATCATACTTCCCTGATGTGCCTCCAGACAACTTTTTTCTTTTTCCAAAATTTAATTTAGCATTTCAAGGCAATCGTATTCAGTCATTACAAGACAGGAATTTGTGACGATAACTGAAGTTCATTCTTGAAAATTTATTCGAAGAAAATTTTGACGATTGAAATTTCTTTGACGTAATTGTATTATTTCAGAAAATGCCCACTTTGAAGGCGATACCATAGATTTAGACGAGTACTACATATTTTGTGTTTCATTCGATTTATTCAAAGATTATTATCTATCAAAGTAATGAACTGCCATTGACTTCCCTAATGTCATCATTGGTGTCAGGTAAGCAATCCATCTCTGCCTGCTTCAAACCGGCATGGATGAAGTATCGAATTTCTAGCTTCATCAGCCATAAACTCAACCGTCACAGACCACTTGATACATTATTCACATAAAATAATCTAGAAATTATTCACGTAATCCGAATTTACTCTAATTTATTACGACTAGATCTCATGTGAAAGTGAAATATCATTAACTAATCTCGGGATTATTCCATTTTGTTCGACATAAATCTGATATATGGAATTGAAGTGCGATAGTGTTTATGTATCTCATTTGTGGCCTATTGATGTCAAATACTACAAAGGGCTGAAAGGATTAAATATGTTTTATTTTAAAAGTCAAGCTCTTTAAGATTGAAATTATGTCCGATGGAGCAGTAGAATCGTAAATATTCAGGATTCATTCGTATCATGACATTATCTTAAAACATTTAAATTAACTTTGGATACCTCAATTTTCCTGAAACGATGGGATTAATAGAAAAGAAAACTCAGATTTGTTGAATATTCACACTTTTTGAATCTGAATTGGGAATGAAGAAGTTCATAAACGATTTACTTGAAGCAAAGAGCTTCAGCGAGCACCCAAAATTATAACTACAGTTTGATAAGTCACTAAGTTTTTGAATAAAATTTAAAACAACATTTAATTTCTGAACATGATCACGTTTCAGCTAGATACATTATATCCAGTACTTTCAATTTTTTTAACTATTCCAAACAATAGCTTCTCTCAACAATCAATTTGAATGATATCGGATAAATCCCAAAAAACTGTAACCATAACCTTATTCGCAGATAGAACCACCTTGGCTCTTTTCGGTCCACGTTCCTCTAGAGAAGTGCTTTGACTGTTCATCCGCAGTTACAAAACAACGCAAAAATCTCCTCGGATTATACATTGAATGAAGTAAGGCACCGTTATGCTTATGATCCGATTGCGTCAATCGTGGGGACCAACGCGCGGATAGCTATTTGATGCTTAACCCCTAAGTACTATCGTTGGGTCAAATTTGACTCCAGTCGTCATTATTCGTGTAAACGTATCAAACCATCGCTGTAGATTCTTCCGCTTCTAGGTTTTCTCAGTAGTCACTGTACGTGAATGTGAAATTTGTTTTAAAATTGGTGACAGAGTAATTCATATCCCTAGTAACGGAGAAACACAGTAGCGATTTTTGTGCCAAAAATTATAATTTTCTTGCAAATGTTATATTTCACCTGAATTTGAAGTCCTGCTGTAGAAAAAAATGTTGTATTGCATCTCGAGCGTAATTAGCGCCTGCACTGATATCTCGACGTTTAAAAACACTCTCAAAGATAAAGTACAAATTTATCGTCTTGAACAATAAGTAACTATTGTTCTGAAAATTTATATTGTACTAGAAGCAAGATCAACTGATGTTATTTATATCCGGACAATATCTTTGTAGAGTTTGGTTGAGATATATTCTATATATAATTAGGAGATTTATTTTTATGTTATTTTATTCAATTCTGCTATATTGGTACAACTTCAGTTTTTCTCATTTCAAACAGTATGAATATTCTATCTGGAAAACTTTCCGTTATGCTTTAATAGACCAGGTTTTAGATGATAATATTCTAATGATCATTTTGTTTGAATATTTCTTTTTTGACTAAAATTTGTTTTTGTTGAACACAAAAGAATATAATATTGAATTGAATGAGTCGTTACAGGGCGAAAATCGATATTAAATAATATTTAAATAAAGTTATTCTGATTTTCACAAATTTTTATTGTTATGTTTACAACAATCGTTTCGCTATCACAGTATCATCATCAGGCAGGTTAACATTTTGAATAACTAAGGTTGTCTACGAAATCCGTTTATATTACAGTAAGTACAATAAATTTTTATTGAGCCCTTAAACCCAAAAAAGGGTATCTGCAAATTCCAGCTTACCTGAATATATTTAACAGAGGTGAGTTATTTAAATCTAATTGTTCGTTAAGTAATATTCCAATTTTATTGTGTTTATTTATCTCTAGGGATTCTAACAGGTTTAAGGCATAACTTTTACTTTCTATATGTAGAATTTCAAAATTATGGTTGAAAGTATGTCCTGTTTCTAACAAATGGTTAGAATATGTTGAATTACTTTTATTATTGAGGAAACTCTTCAAATGTTCACAAATTCTATGTCGGAAAGTTCTTCCAGTCTGCCCTATGTAAACTTTAGGGCAATCACTGCAGGTTAACTTATAAACCCCCGATTTATCATCTCTTTGCGTACAGTCCATTATTTTTAATTAATTTACTTACGTTTGAATTGGTTTTAAATGAAGTCCTTGAATTATATTTATTTTTGAGTTATGTATTATAGCAATTTTCTTAGAAATACCCTTTATGTGATTTAAGATAATGTATTTAAAATTTTTCTTTATATTAGGATATTCCATATTTAAAGCTATTTTAACATTTTTATTAATCAACAATTTGTCTATCAACTTAGGATCATAGTCATTATTAATAGCCATTTGTTTAATTATATTAAGTTCTGAAATATAATTTTCTCGATTCATGGGAATATGAACTATTCTATGGATCATACAATTGAATGCTGATAATTTTTGATTTAAAAGAAGGTTTGATTTATTATGTATAATAGACTCCGTATAGGTTCGTTTGTGAAATATTGAAAAATTATGTGAAATATTTATTCGAGTAACAGTTAAATGAAGAAAATTAATAGAATTATTAGGTTGGGTTTCCATAGTGAATATTATGAAGGATGTATTTCATTGATAAATAAAAAGAATTTTTTTTAAAGTCTGTCTGTACCTGTGAAGCAACAGAAAATATCGTCTACATATTTATACCAATATAAGAAGTATTTCTCAAGGGGATTTTGGTGAATTTTAGTTTCAATATTGTCTATGAATATTTCAGCTAATAAAGGACTTAAGGAATTTCCCATAATCAAACCGTTTTCATTTTTATAAATTTTATCTTTAAATTGAAAATAATTTTGTTTAGTACAAATATCTAGACATTCTAAAATATCTTCTCTGATAATCGCATTACATCTGCTGTTGATTAATAGATTGTCTACTAGTTCAATTGTTTCGTTTGGTGGGATATTTGGAAATAAATTCTGGACGTCAAATGAAAAGAATTTAGCATTATGTGGTGAGGGGATATTCTTTATTTTATTTATTAGCTGAAGTGAATTTTTTATTGAGTATTAAGCTTGGAATTCAGTTTTTTTTAAAATAATCTGAATAAGTTCTTTAAAAAGTTTAAATGAATGTGCACTAACGAACGAAAAACCGGTATAATAGAATAATCTTCCTTGTGTAATTTAATCAAAGAATAGATTTTTGGAGGTTTCCTAAATTTTACATAGGACAGACTTGAAGACCTTTCCGACATAGAATTTGTGAACAGTTGAAGAGTTTTCTCAATAATAAAAGTAATTCCACGTATTCTAACCATTTGTCAGAAACAGGACATACTTCCAACCATAATTTTGAAATACTACATATAGAAAGTAAAAGTTATGCCTTAAACACAATAAAATTGGAATATTACTTAACGAACAATTAGATTTAAATAATTCACCTCTGCTAAATATGTTCAGATAAGCTGTAATTTGCAGAGACCCTTATTTAGCTTTTAGTGTTCAACAAAAATTAATTGTTCTTATTGTAATATAAATAGCAACGGATTTCGGAAACAAGCTTAGTTATTCAAAATGTAAACCTGCCTGATGATGATACTGTGATAGCGAAACGACTGTTATAAACATAACAATAAAAATTTGTGAAAATCAGAATAACCTTATTTAAAAGAATATAATATCATCTTAGTCTATACAGAAGCCCTTTGAGATCTCATTAATTATTTAATCCTCTGTTGAATACATTTTTCAATATTTTAAACTTTCGACAAGTAGGTAGGTGTATTTACTTGTTTATCATTCCTAGTGTTTAAATCATATGATCTCAAACATTTATAAGTTCAGATATTTACAAGTTAAATAAAATGGATGTTAGTAAAAGATCTTACATTAGGGATCCATAAAATTTCATCAGAATTAAGGAGTGTTTCAATAAGGTGAATTAATGTTTTTCAATAGCCAAAGCTATTGACGACAAGTCCACAAGTGCAATTCTTGTGTTCTCTATCGTATATATATAGAGGTGTTTGGAGTCCCAGTCACAATCTTCCTAATGACAAGAATAGTTTCGCGAACCGGCCTCTTAATATCTAGAAAGAGCGGCTTTCTTAAAGTTTCCTCACAATTTTTCTAATTGTGCTCACGCGGCTCACGGTTATTCTGTTATGCGCGACCAAAAAATCAAGAAATACGCTTCAGTTTCAAACCTTAACACTCTTATTGTTCAAACTTTCCATTATACATTTTTAAATGAATGAAAATATCAAAACAAAAAACTTACTTGAAAAAATCTCCGTTCACATTTAAGATCCGTCCAATCTATTATAACATACCAAATACTATTGGTTATCAATTCTAAATTTCTTGAATCTGCTTCCTAGTATAACTTTTAATATTTCGTTAATTAGGATCTCCCAGTATATTGAATCACTAACCTAGTGCTTTCACCAGGAGAATTCGAATCTTAACAATCACATCAAAATTTATCGGAAGAACCATTACGAAATTAATTTCAACGCTGTTCATTTTATTAGCGGTGACAAATTCGAAAAAATGATTAACGAAAAAATGTTATCTATCTCTAATGCGTTTATTCCACCATTGGCGTCAAATTCAATGCTGATTTATACACCTTACAGTTATTTTTTAGCATCTTTAATTCATTAAACGCAAGTTTGCCGAAATTGGTTGAAATCGTCCGAAGAATTCGGCTGAAGTTTTAATTAGGAGGATTGTAAGCTATTCAGATTTTATGCAAATGCGTGTGACCCATTGATTCTATTGAAAGTTGTCAATCGCTATCGCTACAAACGTTCTCTAGCTGCCGCAGTCCTTTCATCGGGTAATTAATTTGATAGTAGAATTGACCACACCGAAAGAGGCCCTACAGTTACCGAAAATTGAAACGATGTGAAAATTTATTCTTGGGAGACCGTTCTCTCAGTGTGGTTTATTTATGTCTTAATATTCGGTCGAGGTTATTAAGATATTTTAATTAGGTTCTTATCGGTACCTTTGTCAATTAGTCCCCGATTTTATACTCATCAAGTAATGGATTTCTGTAAATTAATACATGCGGAATTTCTGGAACTGACTATAATTTTTGGGTATGAAATATACAGGTGAATCATAATATATGAAAAATAGGCTGAGAGCAGATTATTTGCACCAAAATATGACGATTAGAGCAAATATGACCCAATAAAATATTGCTGCGGCAAAAGATACTTAAATTTTTTTTTCATTTTCTGCTTATTATTTCACGATTTAATTCCCAATTGTTATCCAAATCGAAACAAAAGCATAATTTGAGATAAGGAATATTATTTTCATATTGCTTCACTTTTGTTACAGGGGGCACCACCTGGATGATTGCTGATGGTGGAATTAAGTGGTAGCTTGATTGACGAAACTTGGTAGTAATCTTGATTGCCAAATACGACGTGAAAATCATTTTTACGTAATAATAATATATAATAATACTGATTTATGACATATATCAGTACATGAACTTATTGACATAAATCAGTACATGAAATAAAGTGTCAACAGAGAAGAAATATTGGTACTCCCGTTTAAACACGATATTTTGACCCGTTTTCGAGAAAAACGCATTTGAAGTTCATTGCCTCAGAAGGAGATTTCAAATATTATTTAATTTAGGAAAAGTATTCTTTGCAGTATCATATAAATGTTGCTAGTAAATGTCATTTCTTCTCAGTGAATTATGAAGAAAAAAGAATGAAAATATTATTTCGAGTAGATGAAAATCCTGAAGTGAGTTCACGTCAACTGGCAGCAGTAAAAAGAGTAAGTCAGTTGGGGGAAGGTGCTAATTGATAGTCCCCCTAGCCCTCATCAATACGCCTACCAGGCCGGAAAATCGGCAGAACATGCATTACACAATTTGGTCGGAAAATTAAACCAATCTCTCGATAATCGAGGGATAGCATTGACATTGAAGGGCCTTCAGCAACACTCTGCCGGCTTCTCTCACTGAGGCTATCTCTGAGTGAGAAATCGACCCGGTAATTTGTAGATGGATACAGGCAAAATGCTATGTGGCAGAATGATAACGACCTCGTTAGAAGATGAGTTTTTCGAGTTTAAGGCTGCGAAGGGCTGTCCGCATGGAGGTATTCTGTCAACCTTACTGTGGACCCTTCTCGTTGATGACCTGCTTGCGATCATTTCGCTGTGGAGAATCGACGTTCAAGCATTTGCTGATGACCTGGCAATCATAGTGAAAGGTAAATCGGAGGCGACGATATCGGCCGTCCTTCAAGAGATAGAACCGCCGAATATCCGTGGTGAAATACTACAATTCTCATTTGAGGCAAAATACCTGGACAAAACTCTCAGTTGGAATGCACAACTAGATAAAGTGTGTCATAAATCTAGAATGGGTTTCTGGACTTGCAGGCGGATCTGTCGTAAAACCTGGGGTCTAAAGCCCAGGCAGATGTACTGGCTATACACTACGGTAATTAGACCACGGATTATGTATGGCGCTGTAGCGTGGTGGAAGAAAGGCCAACAAACAGTTGGCCAACATAAGCTCATCCGACTACTAAGACAGGCTTGTCTTGCAATTACAGGTACGATTCGCACCGCACCCACGGCAGCCATGGAGGACCTACTAAATCTACCACTCCTGCACCTACGCGTGCAGAGGGAGGCGGAACGTACCACATACAAACTATATCAACTGGCGATCAACAGGCCAGAGACAATAGTGATGGGAGGCTTAGGACTGATGGACGAGCTTTTAACAAACAGCACCCTATCAATGCCCTCGGATCTATTTTAAAAAATCACGAGCCATGAACGGCATTTCGATGTAATCTTCCCCAGCCGGAACGAATGGACACAGCATGTTGAGTTTCTATTGAGGAGCCAGTTACTTTGGCTTGTTCACAGACGGCCCGCGAAAGACGAAGGGAAAGGGAGTGGGATTCTATGGGAGCAAACCGAGAATCAACATCTCATTGAGTCTCGGTCAAAACGCAACCATATTCCAGGCAGAAATATTTGCCATTGAGACCGCGGCAGAACTGCTGATAAAACGGCAAATCTACCACGGCAAAATCAAAATATTTACTGATAGTCAGTCAGTACTAAAAGCTCTGGAATCCAACTCTAGTACCTCTAGAACGGTCTGGAGTTGTCGCACGGCTTTAAACAGGCTCGATATGTATAACCGAGTCACTCTGGTTTGGATACCGAGCCACTCAAACTATTTGGGTAACGAGGAGGCAAATCGGCTGGCGTTTGCTGAAGCTGCGCTGCCTGTGGTAGGACTGGGAATACCACATGACGTGGCTAAGCAGGCGATAACTGGCAGAATGAACTAGAGTTTTCCTAGCGGAACATTCTGAGTCGCATCAGATTCGAGGTCTTTGGTCAGGCTTTTATAGCCCACTGCGAACTAAAAAATTTACCCCTGAACAAGATTATTTGTTTTATCCAAAAACTGGATCTCGTCGAGGAGATATAACTTAGGGGTGAACCAAAATAGTCCGTGCGGCCGCAGTGGTAGGGAAGACAGACGCCCGCTCGTAACAAATAATAATAATAAAGTCAGTTGTCAAATATTAAAATTCTGAAAAAAGGCTTTACCTTTACCATTTCACTCTTATTCAAAATTTGCTTCCGATAAATCTGCCACGACGGTTACATACTCTCAACAAGCATAATAATGACCGAAATTTTATTGAGAATATTATGTTCACCGATGAAGCGACTTTCACCAAACATGAGATATTTAATTGCGGAAACAGTCATAACTTAGAAGAAAATAACACGCATGCTTTAAAAAAAAGTTACTTTAAGCATGATTTCAAATTGAATATTGGATATTCAGTTATAGACGACCAACTGCTAGGGTTGTAGATGTAGATTCTCCTTAAATTTTTTACGAATTGTCACGAGATGTTAGAAGGACAATGTGGTTTATGCAGGATAGAGTTCTACCCCATCTTCCTATAATGATACCTTTAGGAAACGAACGAAGGATATAATTTTGTCAACGTTTTCAAGAAGATAATTTTTTTTAATAATGTCCTTATATCTGATGAAAGTTGTTTCCAACTTGGTGGAAATCACTTACAAATCCTATCCGAACAACCTGTTACCGTTCAATTTTCCAATCTCTCAGCTTAGTGCTACGCCTCTCTGTATTGTTGATGTTACCATTAATAGTGAAAAGTATTATGGCATTCTTTACGATCTTCTCCTTGAAAGGGCGCATACTTTATATCCAGAGAGGTGGCGTTTTCAGGAGGATAATGCAATATGCCATACTTCGGCCTATACTCAAGCTTGGAGGAAGAACAAGTGACAACCATTTTCTGGCCAGCAGCTTCACAAGATCTTAGTCCCATTGAAAACATATGGGGACTAATGAAGATTGAAGTTGAACGAGCAGCGCCACGAAATAAAAATGATTTAATTCAGTCAGTTTTAGAGTCCTGCACTCCAATCACCGAAAATTATGAAGGTGGTCTACTTTTGGGTGTACCTCGACGTTTACTCAAGTTTTTACAGTTAAATGGAGATTGTATAATTAAATGAGATGAATATTTTGTTATAATTTTCTAATTCAAGAATTAAAAATATATACTAAATGATTTACATTTGGGCTTTGTCTTTCCCGGATACTTTCTAGACGGACTATATATTTGGCATTTCCACCTCATTATTCTCCATTACCATCGAAGACAGTGCCTGATTGCAGAAAATAAATCTAAAACCAATTAAGTGATAAACACGCAGTACGGCTGCAAACGATAGCAACTTGGATCGCGCATGCGCCTCGGACTCAACTCGATCGGCCTTTTCGCCGGTTTTCTGGTAAGCCCTTATTAAAAACTACTTTCTGAATCGTATAAACCGAAAATGACCAATAAAATATAATTTATGATGTTCCGCAGAAATATGTTGAAAATATGTTAACGTCGTTTTAATAGGGACCTGCTGAGCACCAAATTGCTCATAAACGTTCCTTATTACGTTTCCAATTTGTAAAAACCACAAAGGCTACCTTCATAACGAAATATATGCCGAATCTGGATCCGTTTTTCCTACCCCGAAAGGATCTACCTCACTAATATTCGAAAGAATTATTATGTAACGTTATTTTTGAAGTGGGCAGGGCCGCATTGACTACAATAGCAAGCCGCAAGATTCGTCTCTGCCGGCAGATATTGTCGGGGTATTTTATAACCATCTGGGATTTTATGGGTTATCATTTTCAACAATGCATCATGATAAAAGAGCAGCGAGAAATTCATATTGTTAGGGCGGTTTGACTTTTTGCGCGTACATATTCGACCGATATCCGTCCTAATATATGTTTTTCCTGCGAGTTTTTAATCAAAATCCATTTCAAACGATTATATTGGAATTACAGATGCAGACTCAGCGGTCAAACTCTATTTTGTTCCTCTTTCAGGGTATAGAGATGCAAATACAAGTTTCTAAAATAAGTAACATACAATATAGTGCATTTTTCTGTTGAGACGTACGGCTTCGACTGCTGTGTTCGTTAGCCATATCCCACATCATGACGTACACAAATACCCATGTGTCCAGCGGGACTTGAAGCCGCAATCTCTGGCACCATAGCCCGCATCTCTCCTCACTATACCATCGAAATCAAGATGTGGAAGTACGAAACCGGAATTCTTTATAAAAATTAACGTCTTTTGTTTGAAAATGACGAAAAGTATTTTATTCAAAATAATCTCCATTGCTATTCATATGTATATGTAATTCTTCATTAAGATTTTTTTTATTTTAAAATTAATAATTGGCAACATATACATACATATAAATTTTTGAGTTTGTCTTGAATAAATTAGTGATTTCCTATACCTGCATGCTTGGAGTGTTCTGCATTGGCACTAAAGATACCGTGATCAAATCTGGGTTCATCCGACTTTAAGTTTTCTCTTAGGAGTATGAATAAGTATTTTGATCGAAAATTGAAGCTTTATTCAAACATTCAATGTTCAAAGTATTTTCCGTCTCTAGCCACTTCTTTATCTTTCTGGCAAGAATATCTTTGTCGTGTCTGTCGGCGTATTGCAGCCGTTTTTTTCGAAATGCTCGGCCAAACGCAGTAATTGTCGTCGGTAGATCTTCCCTGTTATCTTTTCTTTCGATTGTAGCAGCTCATAATACAGTTGGTCCCACTAAATACACAGCATGCTCTTCTTGCCATGAATATTCGGCTTGACAGTTGATGATGAGGCATTTATACGTTGTCCGACGTTTTGGATAATCGTAATGGAATCACCTTTCATCGCCAATCACAATTCGATGCAAAAAACCCTTTTTTGCCGTTGGAGCAATTGCTCTCACGTGAACAGCATTCGACGTCTCTTAATCGCAGCTTCAGTTCATACGGCACTCAATTTCCTACCTTTTTGATCATTCCTACTGCTTTTTAACAATGGCAAATAGCTGAGTTGTGCGACTTCGAGTGTTTCTACGAGTTTCTCTTATTTTGTGATTTTGATTTTTCATCAAGCCTTCTCTCTAATTCTTCATCTTTAAACTTTGGTAGCGCTTTCGGTCGCTATTCCTTTTCCAAATCAAAATTTCCAGTTTTAAGTCAAACAAACCATTTCTGACACGCTCGTTCTGCTAGAGCATGGTCACGATAAACATCCACTAAAATATGATGACTTTCGGCAACCTTTTTTTTTCATATTAAAGTAATGAAGTAAAACTCCCCGCATTCGGTACCAAAGTTGTCATGTTCAAATCACATTGCTTACACATCAGCTTCAACTGTGAATGTATATGTATTTCAGAACATTGGAGAAAAAACGAACAACTCAGATTATTGAACATACACAATTTTAAACTCGCTCCAAGCCTTTGTAAAAGGGAAGGTTATGGGTATTGGTATGGTATTTTAACTTCTCTTTTATTTACCACGATTTCGGATCATACGGCTCAAAAAATTGTACTCAATTTAGATATAGAGGCCAAGAAGTCTTGTTACTATGAAAGATTCTTCGAAATGATGAGTAGGGAAGAGTTCTTTAATAACTTAAAGAAACAACAATGGAAGGATGCCTTTGAAGTAGATATATCCGATGTGAATCAACAATGGTATATCTTTATGAACAGTTTTATGATGATGTTCAATGCGAAATTTCCAAAATAATCATTCAATCCGTGCCAAAAGTTTAGTCGAAGTTTATATCCAATAACTGAGTCAATTCAATGAAAGAGACGTAGATTAGATAACCTCTTGATTATGAAACAAGTAAATAAAAAGTATAAAGAAATGTATACGCAGTTGAAACGAAAGATGATCAGTTGTTGTTTAACGCTCGATCAGAAAATTATGAAATCCCAATAAAAAATTCTAACAATAAAAATAAATGTATTTGGACTATTTATAGAGAAATAACAGGTAAAACCAATAATTCAATCAATTTAGGATGGTGGGTAACCCTAATGAAATAGCAAATGAGTATAATAAATATTTGATTAACATACATTCTGTCAAGAAAGTACCGGGAATTATCGATTTAAATCTGGCGGGGCAATGAGGCAGGTAAAAATTTTTTTTCCTAGGTTGGTACCACTGTCCTTAATTACTATGCCAAGCTTGAGCGGGATCTGTCAACTAGTGTGTTTGCAACAGCTGATTAAGTCAGTCGATGTCAGAGTGCGTGCCGATTTTTACTATGGGTGATTACGTTGAGCAAAGAATTTGTTTAAAGTTTTGTGTTGCAAATGAATTTTCGTGTGCCGATGCATTGAAAATGTTGCAAAAGGCCTTTGGTGATAATGCTCTATCGAAAACTCGTGCATATCAGTGGTACAGAGCCTTCAAGGACGGTCGTGAAGTGGTCGCCCATCGACGGCTTCGATCGAAGATAACGTCGATAAAATTAAGGAAAGGGTGCTGGAAAACCGTCGTACCAGCTTGAGAGAGATAGCACATGATCTTAAGATATCCCACGAGTCCGCACGTACGATTTTGATTGATATTTTGGGCATGAGAAAGGTGGCCGCACGACTCGTACCGAAAGACCTGAATTTTCTTCAAAAACGTCATCGCGAACAGGTTGCTTCAGACATGCTGGATCGCTGTAATTCCGATTCTACATTCATGGAACGCATTATAACTGGTGATGAGACCTGGGTCTACGAGTACGATATGCAATGTTTCGATAATTGGAAGTGCCGTTGGCATAGATGTATTGAAGCAAATGGAGCCTATTTTGAAGGCGAACCAATAAATTTTGACGATTAAATGTAAAAATGTTGTTTTAATTGAAAATTCCCGGTACTTTCTTGACAGAGTAGTAATACCAGATTTAATGAAAGCTCTACCAATAGACAAAAATACTTTTTCCAATTTTGAGAACCAAAGATCAATATTCTCAAAACCGGTAACGGAAGAGGAATTTTTAAAACTTAATCAGAAAATTGAAAATAAGCATAGTTTGGGTGATGATGAGATTCCAACAAGTCTTATTCATCAGATAGTACCAGCAATCACTGGGGTTCTTTGTTACATATTGAAGAACTCACTCAGGGGGGAAATATTCCCAGAACCTTTAAAATTAGCAGCAATTAGACCGGTATATAAAGGTAAGGGAGATGCAAATTGTTTTGATAGATACAGACCAATAAGCATGCTTTCAGTTTTCAAAAGTTTTTGAGCTTAAGATGTATGTTAGACTCATGAAGTTATTAACAGAATGTTTCATCTTTTCCTTCAATCAGCATGGCTTTGCCAGGGATAGATCTATGCAAAGTGCTATTTTTCACTTCACCACAGGCAATTTTGGGATATCTGGAGAAGGTGATATGGGGATGGGCCTATTTTTGGATTTATCAAAGGCCTTCGATTATTTGGATAGGAATATTTTATTACAAAAACTATAGACTAAGAGGGTGAGCCTTAAATTGGGTTCGATCTTATTTAGGAGATAGGTCTCGAAGAGAGGTCAGTAAGGAAGGGGAGTATATCACATAGGTCACATATATTGAGGAACACAGTAGGCGTAGTTCAGGGCAGTATATTAGAGGCATTTCTATACATTGTATATGTCAATGATCTTCATTTGGTGAAACAACATGCGAACTTCGGCGTGACACAACTTGCAGATCTTCATCACTCGCCGGATTTTAGCTTGACACAGTTTGCAGATGATACAAGTGTATTAGTGAAGGGATCGAACCTTCAAGAACTTATTGAAAATACAGACCATACTTTCAAGTTACTAATGACTTGGCTTGAGAAGAGTATGTTGTGTCTAAATGAGGAGAAAATAAATATTATCCATTTTAAGACGAAACAGAATTAAACGGAAAAACTAGAATCGATTTGTATCAATGGTGCATAGCTTGGGGTGAGTGGTTCCACTAAATTTTTGGGTGTTTATGTAGATGAGTTTTTGAACTGGTCTCATCATATAAATTACCCTGATGGAAAGCTGAATAGCGTCTGCTATTGCTTTAGATTAGTATCAAGACACTTGAATGAAACATCTAGAAGAATACTATATTTTGCCAATTTCGAATTGAAAGTCAAATATTGTGTATTATTTCGCTGAGCTAGTCCTGGCACTCAGGATATTTTCATAACACAAAAACGTATCATGAAAATTATTTTTAATATATCTTATCTGTAGTCATGTCGAGGAATCTTTAGATTTAAGAAAATACTTATAATAAATGCGTTATATATTAGAAGCAATTTCATTTGTATTAAAAAACAAGCAGAAGTTATTTGAAATTTCGGATCATAGATAGGCGAAAAAACGACATCTCATTCCCAATACATCGTTTAACCCTTTTTGGAAAGAGTTCTTACAATATCGGCAGTAAACTTTATAACAGACTGAATGAGATAAAAATATAATGTTGGAAAAACAGTTCAAGCAAGAATTGAAACAATTCTTTATAAATCTAGGACACTACAGCATCGAAGAATATATGAGTTATAATTCTGAGTAGTCTGTACTCAGTTATTATCCGTTACCCTGTGCCGCGTTAGCTGGGCCGACTTGGAATTAATTTTGGCTGTTATTGTTGTGACGTCATTTCATTTTATATCAATTTAGGATTTTTGTAAAATGTATTTAATTTAAAATAAGGAAAGATTGAATTGAATTGAACATCAAATGACAGATAATGAAAAGAAACCCAATTGATGACACTTCAAAATGAAGCTGCTGCCAGGTGATATAATGGAATAACAAACTATTAGCTACATCTGTTCTCAAAACAGCGCAAACTTATTTCTACTCGTAATAACTCGGACAATCTAATAAGCCTTTGGGAGCGTTTCCACAAAGGATTTGGAGTTGCATGAAAAACAAAGATATCAATAATCTCTTAAAACATTTAATAATAATTGTTTCTTTTGAGGAATTTGATGAAAATAATTCTCATGCTTCTTTTTACTAGTAGAAATTAAAAACCCCTTTTCGCACACTGAACCAACATGAAGAGATACAAATCAGTATTCAAATTTTCATTTAAAGCAAAAGCTTTATCGCAATATGCACCGGGGTTTTCACAATAATTTGATCCCTCCTTCAACTTTTTCGCTAATAGTGATACAAAGAAAGTTATTCAAAAAGGTTGTACGACATCAACTGTGTTTTCAAATTGTTTCCAGAAAATTAAATACAAGATATTGACTTTTGTCAAATGGATCATCCTGTATACTTTCCTATTTTTGGCTAGCTCTTTCTCTCCTGATTATGAATATATATACATGTGTTTCTCTTGCTAAGTTTGAGTATCATCTTCATCCAATAAGCATACTCTTCGTTTCTTACGTTCTTACGACTTTTGAATTTTACACAGAGTTTTCCCAGAGCATGTTCATCGTAAGCTTTGATAAGCATTCGATAAGATTATGCAGCAGTTTTTTTCAAATGATAACAGAAAACTAATGCTATCCGCAAATCGTACTTGGTAGGCACAAAACTTAACATGATTAATGTTACAGAAAAATATACCGATGTATGGAGGTTGGATTGTTTTGTATTCAAAATTTTTGTCAGTTGTTAGAGGGAGATGATGCAGAAGGGGTATTTCGGTCTCTAAACTGGTAACTGGCACCATCTACAGGGAAATTCTTCATACTTTCAAACTTCATACTTCTAAACGTGGCAATAGAAACATTGATATTTTCTGCATTTCATGCAGAAAATAGCAAATGGCACCTTTTATGTGGTAAATTCGACAGCTGTATCCATACAAATACATCATTTTTCATTCAAATTTGAGTAATTGCCAATGTGTTGTCTATGTTCATCTAGATTTGTTATCAAAAATGTATTTTGATGTTTTTTTTGTTTCTGTATTTTAGATATCTCGCCAAGAAAAAATAAGAACCAATTGCACTTAGTAAGTAAACATCCAGAACTTCGAGAGACATTGCTAAGCTATGTTCAGTTATATGTCAACAGGAGAATTCAAAAGTTAAAATTAATTCAATTTGATTAATCAATTGAAGTCAGGCTAAATCAGTCCATCAGAAATATGAAATGAAAAAGGAAAGTGTTAATCTTAGATGAAGGAGAAAATTATTACTTTTGTAATGGCTTTAGCAGGGATAGAATTTTTGCCTATCGACTGGTACCATGGCCAAATTAGCTGCTGTATTAATTCTAACGCAATGACAGTAAAGATAGTGTGTCATGGACAGACAGATTAGGTAGAGGGACATGAAGGAAACCAACTAGTGAATATAATGTCCTAGATCTTCCAGACGTTCTACTACTATGCATCAAATCAGTGGCAATAGTTCGGAGAAGTGAGTTGACAGCAGCGAGGCGCAGAATGGCATGGTGACCTGCTCAGTGATGAATCGCGATTCCTTCTAGGTAGGCATGATAACCATAGAAGAGTCCTCACTTCGTTTGAACCGTGCATTATGAGAAACTAGGTATATAAGGACAGACTTCATAAATTTATTCTTTTGCATGAGAACGCTCTACCTCACGTCGCAGAAGTTGTCACAGAATAGATTTATAGTAATAACCATCAAATACAATATCATATCGCACGTGTCGTATTCTCCAGACATTACTCCTTCTGACTACTGCCTCTTTCAACGGATGTGACAGGATTTGACAGTAACCACTTCACTTCTTACGGGGAAACTGAAAACTGGCTTCAAAATTGGATCGCCTCAAAATACAAGACGTGGGGAAAAGTACTACGCAATGATGGACCATATTTTGATTGGTTTTTAGATTAATTATCTTTTGAAATAAATGCTTTTTTTGTGCTAAAATAATGAACTGAATTAATTTGTACTACCAATATAATAATATTGAAAAATATGACCTGATCTAATCTGAAACTCTTGAAAATAATATAATAATGTTTAAAAAGATGTTCTCAAGTACGTCTCTATTTTTTTTCAGAAATAGCCTTACCGAAGATAACTCGTTGAATCAATGAGCTTCAATCTAAAGATTCTTTGTTCGCTTTTATTGGGTAAACTAGCCATGTACGGTTTTTCACGAAATCATGCTTCACTGACTTTCTTAGTCGCCCATGAAAAAATACATTGAACCTTGAAGATGATCGGAGAGACAGGTGATGAAGCATCAATCTGTATCAATTAAACCACAACTGAACAAAAAACCTCGGCAAATTTCATAGAATTACTTCTTCAGCGTAAGCACTCTTCTTTTTCAGATTTTCCCTTATAAAATATATGGCACGGTATCAGTAGAATCTACAAATGAAGCTTCATATCATATTATTAATTCTAACACATTTTGATGGGTATAAAAATTGGTACTGGGTAACACCGCTCAGAATTATTATATTCATTATGAGTTGGAGAAATTCTTGGGCACTGATTTTCTGCTATTTTTGCTTTTATAGAGGAATGAGTTAATGGTAAGTGATTTTTGTTTATTGAGTACAACTGTAAAGGTTGTAAGGATGTAGTACATATTTTTTATCGTATTTGAATTCAATAAAACACCTACATTAATGACTACGATAGAACAAATCAAAACAAATAGACATCAAGAAATGGACTCAACAAGTTATAAATTTTTTTTATTTCTCCTCCTAATGACTAACACCGTGCCAGTTCCTCGAAAAAAATAATTAAACAATCTATAATAGTGAAAAAAAAATTAACAAGCGTTTCCAAGTCCTGATCAACGATTATGAGCTGTGTTATCGAATTCTGTTCCAATTGTGTAAGTATCAATGTTACGATCAAGCGTAAATCTTTTTGTTCAGTTGATATATTGCTACTGTGGATTTAGAGTGTCCGTAAAAGGGCTGCGTCATTACCGCACCCATCTAAAGTAACACAATTATGGTGTTTCAACGACGGGCTTTGAAATCGTATCAATTCGACCGATCTGGACACACAAACACATCTTTTTTTGAAAGGAAATAAAGCCATTACAGCCCAGTCGAAGCCGAATTTGAATTTGAAAAGGTCACTAAAACGTCAATTAAGAGCCTCTCAATAAAATAATAAAACGGATAATATCCTCCGGACACCACAAGGGTATAAGCAAGAAATTTTTACTCCTCCGCTCACCTTTGAGTCGAATGGTTGTGATAAATTCGCTTAATGACAAGTGTGAACCATGATTAAAATGAAACAACTTATTATAATTTCCGCTAATTTATTTAATTTCACAACAATTGTTTCGTCATGACAACATGACTTCGTCAGGTGAGTATGGTACTTACTTAAGTTTCTGGTCTTACCTTTAAGAACACCAATTGCCTTTTCAAAACATGAACACACTTAAAGGACTTCTCAAAGAATATAATTTATTTGAAATATTTAATATATTTAAATATTCGAATAAATTATTTCAAAAATCTCTAAAAAATGTGCACTATATATTCAAAAAACGAATATAATTCTAGACAATCCCGTCTTCAGTCCTCATTTAATATTCCAAATATCAAAATCAAAAACCTAACCTATATCTCTCACGTGCTAAAAGACTTAAGCTTCGAAATACAGATCAACTATATAATTCAAGATTGATCTATGTTCTAACAAAATTAAAGAACAGTGTGAGTTATTTTAAGGTTTATTTAAATTCATAGACATAAATTTATTTCTAAAAGTTTTTTGCATAAAATTTTTTTTTGAAATTAAAATTGTAGAAGATAAACATATTTCAATTTTTTTTAATATTCAAATCTAATTTAGAAATCTTTTCCTTTTGTGGCTAGGTACATAAGTGAATTTCATTCCGTGTATTGGATTATGTTAAGTCAAATTTATTAATTTATATAAATCAGAATTTTTTTATGCCTGTTTCACCATTCGAGGAAAGAAGAACCTATGTCACCTAGTTGGTGTAGAGCTGAACGTTGTATTCTATTTACTCTCGTCTTGAACTGTTGAAGATTATAGACTGAAGGAAACACATCAACTGGAAGCATGTTCCACAACTGACCAGTTCCGTGGAAGAAAGATTTCTGATAAAGAAAAATTCTCGGAGTTGTTAATTCAACTGCATAGGGATGTGCAGCCCTAGTAAAGCGTGCGAATCTGGCGGCATCTGGCATCATTTCTTTCAGTTGCGTGGAGCATCGACCGCAATAATATCTATAGAACAAACACAAGTCGGCAACTCTTGTTCTATGTTTCAACGACTGCAAACTAGCTGTTTGAATTAGTTAATTAGTCGTACGGCTTTTTTCTGGATGGAATCCATAAGTTGTAATGGTTGCTTGGGTACTGAGCTCCAAACATGAAAACAGTATTCGTGTTCTGATCTGCACCTGGTTTTCCATCTTCACGAACGAAGTTTTTCGAGAAGAAGTGGTCGTTTGAGTCTTCGAGGCATTGAATTACACCACATTCCGTTGAGTCCATTTATTTACCTTCTTGAGATCTTCAAGGAATCGATCTATGGAGGTGAGACTCAACCTACCTCAAATGTTCCTCACTGGTAAAAGAAGATATCCCCGAAGTCAACATTGTGTATCTCACTTCTACTAAAAAGATCGTTTATGTGGATCAGAAAGAGCCTTGGGGCACTCCAGCGTTCACGTTTAAACCACAGGAACCCACACCATCCAGGATCATATGGATATTCCTGTTGGTGAGAAAACTCGTCATTAACTGAGACCGAAAAATTGACAGTCACGCCTAGAAAATGCATGAAATTCCTTGACTAAAGCACCTGGTTCCTCATCATCAAGTCAGAAGTTACGAGATGAGTTTTTTGAATTATTTTAGAAACTTCCATATAACACAAAAAACAGCCTTATTATTGTTAAAGTAGTTCAATTCATAAATTGTCAATGGCCGCATTGCCAACAAATATTTTTACCATTACTGTAAAAGAAGTGTAGCTTGATCTTATATATATTTGAGTTTTCTTCTTTTTTTTTCTTCGTTGTAGTTTATCTTATTATCAGATAAATCTAGCTAGTTAATCATTGCGATGAAAGGAGCTACTATATATCGGGTGTTTTTTTCAAGGTGATAAAACCTTAAATTGAAATAAAACATTTAAATTAAAATTGAAACCAACATTTTTTTTCATTTGAAAGATAATTTTATGGCATTTATGTTTTGAAAATAATTTCTGGCATATGTCCACCACGACTAGCTCTGAGGAACCGCATTCGACCAGATCAATTTTGGAGCACTTTTTCGAGTAGGTAATTCAGGCATTTTTCATCAATAACACGAGTTATGTTGGCTTTCAAAGCGTCTATTGTGGAGTTATGTCGCATGATCTTGGAGGCCAACTAATTGGACCATTTCTCAAAATAATGTTATCGCCAAATCTTTCTTTCAATAAATCAATTGTTACGGTAGCAGCATGAGGTGTAGCACCATATTGTTGGAACCAAAACACTTCTGCGTCGATACCATTCAAATTTTGAAACAAATAATCATTGGTCATGTTGTTTCCACTCCATATACGGCAGTTTTGCTTGTTTACAGCTTCATCACTAAACACAATTTTACGATAAAAAAGTGGATCAACTTCAAGCTGTTTTAGGGCCCAAGCAGCAAACGAACGACGCTTATTAGGATCAAGTGGCTTTAGTTCTTGAACCAGTTGGATTTTGTATGGGTGCAGACCAAGCTCTTCACGCAAAATTTTCCATGTGATGGATGCACAGAGTCCAACTTTTTGTGAACGTCGACGACTAGATAAATCTGGATCATTATTAACACTATGGCTTACAGAAGCGATATTTTTTTTTACGTACAGTTTTTTGTCTTGTTGTTGTTGTTGCATCGAGTAGAGAAAATGTTATCCGAAATCTATCGATAGTTCGACGAATAAGCTGCTCTGATGGACGATTATGTAAACCATAAATTTCACGAAGTGCTCTATAAGTTTGGCGAATAAAACACTGATTTTGAAAATAAATTTCAACAATTTGTAAACGTTGTTGCGGCGTGAGTCTTTCCATGATAATTTGTCAATGCTTACTGAACAGAAATGTCAAAACAACCTGGCTTCTACCTTCTGTCAAAGTTATCCCTACGAAAGTTGTATCACTCTAAAAGAACACCTGATAAAATGTATTTTTAAAAGTTGAACACCGCCGCAATACATCACTGTAAGTCCGCTGCAGTAAAGTGTAATTAATTAATCATTGCAATAAACGCATTTTATTTCATTGTTGTTTTAAACATTGGAACAATAATCAGAATACTGTGGTAAACTGATCGCGGTACGATTCACGGTGAACAGAGAAAACACATGCGTGCATTCAAAATTAGTCGAGATAAGCCTAAAGATTTGCCTTGCTCTGGGCGGCCATCAATATATACAACTAAATTCAACATCACTAAATAAAAAAATGGTGACTGTTAATCCTGGTTCAAGTCTGAGAGAGGTTGCCTCTGAATTTATGTATCCTATTAATCAGTTCTTATAATTTAAATTGATTTTTTGGTTACAAAACATGTTACCACTAAACTAGAACCAGAAGAACGGTCTCACTAGGTAATCATCGTGAACGCTCAAAAATATTTTAGCATCATCATTGTTTTATTATGGTTATTGGTAAGGAGTGTGTGCTATGTTATGCTTAATTAATTTAAATTCTTAATATGTAAAATTACCACTTCGAAACACCAGTTTTCGCTCTATATGACACACAAAAAAGAATTAGTCGATTCCTGATAATTAGTTTAAAGAATCTGATGATCAGAATATTCAATGGCGTAAATATTTTATGTTGAAAGGTAGGTCTACTTTGAAGGTAGTATATTAAATTTGTAAAAATAATACATATTGTGTTTTTCAGCAACCCATTCCCGATATTTTTCTGACATTCTGCTGTATATCAATCAAAGACCAACCCAGTTTTCCTATGAATAAATGATTTAACTTGATCGGAATCACCATCACTAAATCTTCCTAAATAAGACCATAGAACCACCCAATAACTTTGGTTTCTTGTTTGGGCGGCTCATCTCCTTCATAATTGAGACGTCAAGAAGTTATATGACCGTCAGATCCTTTTGTGTGCAATATTATGAATATACATGAAGCCTATTAGGGACATAAAGTGGTCCCTTTTTAATGAGATCTATTTAGTAGTCCAAGAAGTGCCCCTCAGTGGCGTTTTATGTTTGGGTTGGGCTTCAGTGTGGGGGTGGAAGTTGACCGCTTCCCAATTAATGGTAATACATGATAGGAATGTCGGGATGTGTGAAAGGCCGTGTTCCTTTTAATTGATTAGATATGGCCGATTCATTTCCGATGGTGAGTTTTCGTTTATACTGGTTGAAAGTAGAAAAAATTTTGTATCCTTACCGAGGAGGGAACAGAACTAATGATAATAGTATAGGAATTTGAGCATTGAGGTGACCACCATGAAGCAGAGCATAACAAGCAGGACCATATTGGAATCGAATAAGGAAAAATTTTTGTCACCATCTTGCTTAAAAAAATGTTAAATATAAAATAGCTGGTATTTCAAATACGCGACAGCCTTGTGAGGAAAATATATCATTACCACTTGGAATGGCTGTTTACGATTTCCGTAAAAAAACAGCACACAGTTTCACAGACACAAATCAATTTGATGAGTTTATTCCTGATGACGAATGATATTTAATTTTCATTAAGTGATTTGACTGATTAAAGTAATGTATTTCCATACTTTATCATTTTATTCAATTGAAAAGAATTTCCGTCAAGCCAGGACAGATTCAATTCCATTTGAGTTTCAATATAAACACATAATTAATCTGGAAAACCTTTGTACAACTTATCTGATTCGATACAATTAAATTGAAAATATTAGAAAAACTCAGTTTCTATTCAAACAGACATGAAATTCTGGAAATTCGAGAAATATTCCTAAATATTGAGGAATATTTAGAAAATGAAGAAAATTGATAAAAAGTATTATTTACAACCACTTGATATGGTATTGTTTTTATTAAGAAATTTGACTACCATAACTCTGACGCTTTGATGCTTTTTTTATATTCTTCAGAACAACTATAAAAAATCTACTCAACAATTATCTTCAAAAATGAAAAGTAAAATATAAAGAACAAAAAAATGATATTACTGTCAATAACGATAAAAATATCTGCAACTCTGAAAAATTGTAAGAGGTTAGCTTGAAACAAATTGTCAACTCTATGCCCAAAACACATAGGATACGCTCCAAAATACAAACTGAATTTTAATTCACAATCATTTCTAGAAACTTCTACAATATATCAAAACTATATACTGAGATATTAAAAAAGTATGACAATGGGTATAATTGTATAAAATATTTTTTAATGTCTGGGAAAAAACTTTTTTCACATTATGACATAAATCGTATGAATACTAATGTATGAATACAATCTATAGATACGCGTACATAAGCATACATATATGTATAGGAGAATGTGCTATTCCAAACATATATAAACAATATAATAGTATTTTTTATTATAATAAAAAATAGTTGAACTAGATTTTTAACATATGACAATTGTTTCGACCTTGAAATAAAACGGGTCTCATCAGATAATGACTAAATTCTGACTCAAATAAATAGGGAAAAATATCTTGACTTACAAACAGATATCTCATACATACAGAAATAATATATTTTTGCGAATATTTCACTCTTATATTATTAAACTTTGAATATCAGAACAGATTTAATCTGTTAGTCTCCTACAATTCAAAATTTAAAAAAAAAATTTCAAAAACTTTTAGAATTAAATTAATATTTTATAAGAACTGCTAATATTTAATAGACGTATAAAAGCAAAACTCATTATACGATGTCAAATTGAATAAAAAACCCAAAAAATCTAAATTGTCAATTAAAATTAATAAATAAGTAAATGTTTGAATGTTTCATTCCAAGCATGCGCACTGAACTCTTTGACAGGCGGTAACGCAGCTTTGCCTGTGACAAAATGTTTTGTTTTCTGATCTTATATTTATGAAAACTAAATATTTTTCAAAATTATAAAACAACACTAATTCATTTTGAAATATTTAATGACTGATCATACCTGAATTCTAATTATTTTTTGTGGATATGCTACATGTA
The DNA here is from genome assembly GCA_034642435.1 of Megalocaria dilatata. Classification (NCBI taxonomy): domain Eukaryota; kingdom Metazoa; phylum Arthropoda; class Insecta; order Coleoptera; family Coccinellidae; genus Megalocaria; species Megalocaria dilatata. The sequence goes on from CM067858.1 coordinate 14,231,278, forward strand.
ATGAGAGTTTTTGAAGTAACTCATTTAAATATATTAAATATTTCAAATAAATTAGTTTTGGAGAAGTTCTTAAAATTATGTTGTAGATTTATGAGAATGATTTAGTTTTTATAAATATGAGATCAGAAAACAAAACATTTTGTCACAGGCAAAGCTGCGTTACCGCCTGTCTGAAGAGTTCAGTGCGCATGTTTGGAACGAAAAATTTGCACATTTATTTATTTATTGATTTTAATTGACAATTTTTATTCGTTGGGTTTTTTATTCCATTTGATATTGTATAATTGGTTTTGATTTTATAGGCCCATTAAAAATAAGTAGTGATTTTAAGCACTGCTTAATTTAATTCTGAAAGTTTTTTTTTGAATAACATTTTTAATATCAAAATTATAGGAGACTTACAGACTGAATCGGTTTTGATATTCAAAGTATGTAATAATCCTTTTATCAAGTAAAAAACCGCTTCTTATTATTTTATTTAATATTAATATTTTCTGAGTCTTTCTGGCATTATTTTGTTAATTCTTCAATGAAAATAAAGTTTTTCTTCAATGTGTTATACGTTGTTGGCAAGCTTCAAGAATAACGCAGTTTTCGCATATAATCTGCATGAGGGGTTTACGGAGCTGAATTTAGGGTAAACTTTAACCAAAATTAGAGCTGAAGAATATTTCATCATAATTTTTTCCTTGATCATACTAGTATTGAGATTTTCAATGAGTATTTCATTAAAAATCTCTATGAAGCTGCCCTAGTCTAAGGAGAATTTTCCGCTCTTTGTAATGGTGTGCACTAAATTTTGATTAAGGTAATAGTTTTCAAGATATTCTATGTTATAAGTGAAAAAAATGTGAAACGTTACAAAACAGTAGAGAATAAGTAGAACTTCATAACGAAAAATAATTGGACCATACTCTACATAAACCTTGTGTTACAAATTACCTGTAGAATCACTTTGTGAAATTTGGCCGGAGATCACTTGAGCACCCTGTATATGTACGTACATAAGCATACATATGCCGAAAAATCTATTATTTCAAAATTATATACAAATTCTTGAAATTAAGGATAGAATGAATAATAATTGAAACAGAACTTCAGCATATGGCAATCGTGTTAAGGATGTGTTTATATATTTGTACATGTACAATTTTGTCATTCATTTTGGGGTGTGAGGACCTGCGAATGGTGCACTCTGCTACGCTGACGGGGCTCTGGCGATCGAAAGTTTTTCAGAATAAAGAAACCCTCTACAAGCCAACAATCACAAAGAGCAGAAAAGCTGTAGAAAAGGGCACCCCCTCGTTCTCAAGATTGGAAACTATTTTGAAAGAAGGAAGAACCTAAGAATTATATAAATGACATTAGGATGCAGAAGGCAAGAGGTAAACCACTGCATTACTGATTCATATGGATTCTCTAACAGAAGGAGCCAATGAGGAATAGTAAATTTCAAAATTCAGCACTTACTGATAATTGATTTAGGAGACCCTGATCCGGCAGGAAACGAGAAAAGACTTCCCATGTCGTCAGCAAGTGCAACTCTTGTAAAAGTTTTCAAATTGTTGCGTGCAATGTAAAAACAATGCTTGAACCCACAAAATTAATTGAAATTACAGACCAAATAAACAAGTATGATTTGGATATCTTGGTAATTGTGAAACAAGATGGGCAGAAAATGGAAATTACGTAAAAAATAATATTCGTGTGATTCAAGTGGAACAGAAAAAAGAGGAAGAAATGGAATTGCCATACTATTGAGAGGTAAATGGAAAAATTATGTACTCAATACGTATCACGTGAGCAATAGATTGAAGAGGATAAAGCTTAAGCCAATTCTTACCAATTTGTAAGTCATACAAGCCTATTTCCCAACATCTAGGAGCCCAGAAGAAGAAGTTCGTAACATCTACGATCAGGTTAAAAACCTCTTAACAGTAACTGAGAATAATTCTTTATCCTAGGGCGCTTCAACTCTGTAGTAGGATGCCAAAATTCTGTATTGAAAAATTTAGTTTGTGAAAAATGAATGACAGAGGAGCAAAACTAATTGAATTCTTTGAACAACTTGATTTCATCCGCACAAACACTTTCTTCGAAGTGCCTCCTCGTAGAAGATATACAAGCAGATATCAATTGGATTACATACTAGTCAAGAAAAAGTTTCGGAAACAAATTAAATCCTAGTCACTCCTATCCAGGTGGCTAAGTTGACTCTGACCATAATTTAATGATGGCAAAATGTGATATTAGATTTGAGAAAAGACATATTGTTAAAAGGAAAAACTGATGTCTAAACCAACTGAAATTTCAATCCACCGTCAATAAGTTTGAAGATGAATTGTCAGTAAATAGTGAAGAATGTAACATTTGAGATGAGATAAAACAAAGCCTCATACAGCTGACAATGTACTTGGGAAAAATATCGTAGAACCAAGAAAATTTTTAATGACGCAAGAAGTATGCCAGTTGATAAAAGAAAGGAATAAATGTAGAAATAAAGATTATGATAAATGCAATATAATAAAGAATAAAATTACAACAGATATAGAATTTCGAAGAAAGAATGGTTGAAAGAAAGTAGTATTGAAATAGAAAACTCTTAAAACCGAAACAAAACTGACCAGGCTTACAGTAAGATGAAAAAATTACAATACACCCCTAAAACTGAGAGAAATATAGTAAAAGATAAGAATGGAAGAATAGTTGTAAACTGTGAAGAAGTAGCTAACACTTGAAGAATATATTCAAGAACCTTACGAAGGAGAAGAATTGGATGATGTTGAACAAAACATTGAAAATGGAGCTGATATTCCTGAAGACTTGATTGGGCCGGAAATTACCAAAGAAGAGTTTTGAGAAAGCAGTCAGAAACCTAAATAATAACAGACCAACAGGAATAGATAATGTTGATGAAGACACTAAACAAATATTATTTAATTTCATTAATGAATGTTATAAGTCACGAAGACTACCACCTGACTTTACAAAATGCGAGGCAATAACCATACCCAAGAAAAGAAATGCAAATTAATGTGCTAACTATAGAATAATATATATCCATCCTCTCACACGCATCTGAAATACTTTTAAATATAACATGAAAGCGGTTGGCACTAGGTGAAACATAATAATAATTTTACTGTGTGAATTATTTTAAATAAAATTAAAACTTTGAATATAGTTAAGTACAGGTTGAAAGACAGAATAGAGTACCAACTCGATGAAGATCAATCTGATTTCAGAAAGGAACGTGGAACTCGGGAGCCAATTTTAGCCCTGAGGCAAATATTTGATAGAAGAATTGAAATGAATAGAACAACTAATGCTACCTTAATTTAATGAAATTAATTGGAAGGTTCTTCTAAAATCTCTCAAACGAACAGGATCAAACTGGAGAGGTAGGAAGATTACTTTAAACTTATTCAATACCAAAACATTATTAATAATATTAGAAAAGGTTGTCCTCTGTCACCCTATTTGTTCAACCTGTTTAAAGAACTAGCCATCAACACAATGAAAGAAAGGCATGACTAAAGAAGAAAAATATCATTGCATTAGGTTCGCTGATGATATCGTTATTCTAGCAGAATCAGAAAATGAAATGAACCGTATGTTAGTAATATTAGTTAACTTGCTGAGTAAATTCGATTTGAAAGTAAACATCGGAAAAACTAAAACCATGATTATTCAAAACATAAGATGGATTAAAGCAAAACAGCTGATGTAAAATCGATAGGGACCATCACTGAAAAAGTAAACGAATTTTGCTACTTGGAAAGCATAATAACTGATAACAACAAATCCACCCAAGATGTAAAACGAAAGATTACTCTCCCGTACAGGCCTTTGAAATAAAGAAGAACCTAATGGTTAACCAACATCTCAGTATAGAAGCCAGAAAATCCTTTATAAAAAATTTTGATCTCGTATGGAGCGTTCTTACTTATAGCAGCGAGACCTTGACCTTAAGTAAATATTTAGAAAAAAGATTGGAAGCAACTGAAATGTGGATGTGGAGAAGAATGCTCAGAATAAGATGGATAGACAAAAGAACTAACGAAAGTTCGAAATAAAAAAAAGAAATTAATTGGACAGTATCGTGAAGAGAAAAACTCAGCTCATAGGTCATATAACTCGTCACAATCAATTTATTCTCAACATCTTTGAAGGAAAAATAAATGGAAGAAAATCCAAAGGACGGCCTAGAATCAATTACTTGATTCTAGGCCGTCAAGGCTACAAAGAAGGGTTGAATTTGACCTTGAAAAATATTTATATTATATATATATATATATATATATATATATATATATATATATATATATATATATATATATATATATATATATTGTAGAAGTTTCAGAAAAAAATTCTGAATTTACATTCATTTGAATACTTTTATCAAGTATCGATCAAATAATTATTTATTTTAAATCCAAATTATTTTACATAGTATAAAGTTTATTTATATATTGGGTTGTTCATAATGTAATTTCGTTTTTTCGGGGAAAATGATAGACACATTTCGTATAATGAATAAATTATAAATTTGTCATTCTGGTCCAGCACCCTTTGGTGTTTGCTGGCAAAAAAACAATTTTTGAACTCTTCATTTGAAGTAAAGGTTTTACCGTCCAAAAAATTTTGCAATGCCCGGAACAAATAATAATCCGAAGGCGCTAGATCTGGAGAATATTGTCGGTGTGGCAGAGTATCCCATTGAAGCTATTGAAGCTCTTGGCGAGTGGCAAGTCTCGCATTATCTTGGTGGAACACTACTCCTTTTCTGTTGATTAATTCTGGCCTTTTAGGTTGAAGTGCCATCATTCAGTTTGTCCAGCTGATGACAGTAGGCTTCGGAATTAATTGTTGTGTTATCCGGTAAACGCTCAAAAAGAAAACGATTATTTCAAAATACCACCAAATAGACAGCATCACCTTTTTTGATGGATATTGGCTTTCGAAATGCTTTGAGGTGGTTCATTTTTTTGCTCCATGATCTCTTATGTTTGACATTGTTATATATAACTCATTTTGTCCCCAGTAATGATGCGCTTCAAAATGGATCATTTTCGTGACGTTTGAGAGGCGAATTACAGAAGTCAACGCGACGACACAAATTTCTCTCCGTGAGAACATTGGTAACCCATATATCAAGGTTCGAGGTTGAACCCAGGCCCTTCAAGTGGTCATAGCAGTTGAAGTCGATAAATTCAACCCCTGACCGATCTCACGTGTTGTTATTCGCCGATTTGCTTCAACCCGCCTTCCGGAGCGTGGTTGCACACCAGTTCTGGCACTGGCGTACTGGTAATAAATACATTTTCTCCATACACATCGGTTAATTTCTTTCTAGCTTGAACAACATTTTCACCTTTTCTATAGTAAAAAAAGTTGAATATGACGAAAATGCTGCTTATTGCTCTCCATATTTAAAAGGGCCTCAAGTTAATACTACTGCGCAGAATTAATTGGAATTTTTCACACAAAAGCCTTGCTAGATCAGCTCTCAAAGCATATAATGATTATGTGGCTGTGAAGTTGGGTTCGAAAAGATACAATTAAATCCTCTGTCGAGAAAAAACGAAATTACTTTCCAAACAGCCTTATACTTATTTTCAGATGTATGTATTGAATTTTTCTCGAATTTTATTTTCAGAATTCATTGCTTGGTTTTTTGTACGCCTCAAGTACTTTGATTACAGGGATTATTTAGAAAACCAAATGAATATTTTCGAAATGCCTTATTCGACTACATATATAAATATTCCCTACCATCATTTTTCTGATTCATTTGATTGTATCGGTCATTTTTTGTGGGAAATACATCTGGAAGGTTAAAAGTAAGACAACTCAATTTCACAGTTTTGCTATGACAACATGACTTCATCAGGTCAGTAAGCTAACTAACTACATATTTGAGATTGAGCTCTTTAAATATTTAAAATATAGAGAAAAGGAGGTAGTAGGATTTTAACAGTAATTTGTTATTTAAATATGAAATAAAATAATAAGAAACGGTTTTTGACTTGATAGAAGAATTATTACAAAATTTAAATATCAAAACAGATTTTTAATCTGTTAGTCTTCTACAATTTTAATTTCAAAAAAATTATTCAAGAAACTTTAAGAATTAAATTAATGTCTTTATAAGCACTGCTCATATTTAATAGACCTATAAAATCGAAACTCATTATACAATATCGAATGGAATTAAGAAAAACCCAACGAATATAAATTGTCAATTAAAATTAATAAATAAATATTTTTTTTATTACAAAATGTATTGTTTTCTGATCGTATATTGATGAAGACAAAATCTGTCTCAAAAATATAGAAAATAATTTTAAGAACTTCTCAAAAACCAATTTATTTGAAATATTTAATATATTTAAATAAATTGCTTCAAAAACTCGCAAAACATGTATCACATCCTCAAAAATAATTAGAAATCAGATAAGACCAGTTCAACTTTACATATACAAAATAATAATAAAATCAATTAACAATAAATAGACTTACCAAGTACCGTCTGGAAATATGTGATATAAAGTACATTCACCTAGGTATACTAATATCCCGGGTATTATATGTTCTATGCTCACAATTTCCGGACGGCATTTGGTAAGTCTATTTATTGTTAATTGATTTTATTATTATTTTTTATATGAAAAGTTGAACTGATCTTATCGTAACTTCAATTATTTCTTGAGGATGTACTACATGTTTTGAGATTTTTTGAAGTAATTTATTTAAATATATTGAATATTTCAAATAAATTAGGATTTGAGAAGTTCTTGAAATTATTTTGTATATTTTTGAGACAGATTTAGTCTTCATAAATATAGGATCAGAAAACAATACATTTTGTAACAAACACGGCTTCGTACGTTTGTCTGAAGAGTTCAGTACGCATGCCTGGAACAAAAAAAATATTTATTCATTAATTTTAATTGACAATTTATATTCGTTGGGTTTTTCCTTATTCCATTTGATATTGTATAATGAGTTTCGATTTTATACGACTATTAAATATGAACAGTGCTTATAAAGACATTAATTTGATTCCTAAAGTTTCTTGAATAAATTTTTCGAAATTAAAATTGTAGAAGACTAACAGATTGAATCTGTTCTGATATTCAAATTTTGTTATTTTAATATTTTACAAAGTTTCGTTTCTAGAAAAGGTTAAGTGAGGGGGATTTATTGAGGTTCCTTTAGCCGTTCAGGAGAATCTGTTTTTTATTATATCTATTATTTTCAAGTGCTTCTAGGTAGTTCAACTTGAGATTCTTGTTTTCTGTTTGTAAGATTTTGTAGTTACTGTCAAAATCATGTCCTATCTCCGAAAGATGGCCAGCATATGTTGAATTTCCGTTTCTAGCAAGATATGCTTTCTGATGTTTTCTTATCCTAGTGCCAAAAGATCTACCTATTTGACCAACGTATACATATGGGGTAGTATCGTAGTTTAACCTATATACTCCAAACCTTTTTTTGACTCTATGGATCATATCCTTATTATTTTTCATTATATTTCCTAATTTGTTTTTTGTTCGGAATGAAATATTGTAGTTATTCATTTTCCTCGAATATCTTGCACTCTTTTTCAGATTTTTGATTTATGTAGGTTTTAATCATTTCCTCATTCAAATAAAATTTCAAAAATAATTGAAACATTTTCAAAATCGTCATATATTTTCAGTGAAATCAATTATTTATATGAAAAATTTTATAAAAGTGGTATCTCTTCTGAAAGGATTAAAATTAGATGAAATCTAATTCAAAAAAACCTGCCAAAATATTTAACTTTACCTATAATTCTATAAATCACTTTCATAAGCAAAAATTGAAACAGATTGGAACCTCCGCAATTCGAATAGCATTGTGAATTTCATTCCGAAATATGTTAATGTTGCACTGCACCATCTTAATGCCTACTGTACTACTAAATCAAACAGACATTTTGTCGTTGGAACATTAGAAGAGTACATAATTGTTGTTATAAATTGTACGTAGACAATTTTTATATATTTTAATATTGTCAGAAAATTTTTTGAGATTAAGTATAATATGTGTATTTTTGCCTATTTCTTATTCGAATGAGCATTACTCTGTGACACGTAGTGTTTATGATCAACAATCAGCAGTCGTGGCCGAGCGGTTAAGGCGTCTGACTAGAAATCAGATTCCCTCTGGGAGCGTAGGTTCGAATCCTACCGACTGCGAGGTCAGGTAATTTTTACACAGGAATAAATCGGTTGGCCTTTACTTGATAGAAGTCAATTGTAGACTTTGAGTAAATAATATACATACCTGGGTTTTTTTAGAGTGATAGAACTTTCGAAAGGGATAACTGTGATTTGACAGAAGGTAGAAGCCATATTAATTTGAGATTTCTCTTCAGTAAGCATTCACAAACTATCATAGAAAGACTCACACCGCAACAACGTTTACAAATTGTTGAAATTTATTTTCAAAATCAGTGTTCTATTCGCCAAACTTATAGAGCACTTCGTGAAATTTATGGTTTACATAATCATCAATCAGAGCAGCTTATTCGTCGAACTTTCGATATATTTCGGACAACATTCTCTCTACTCGATGCAACCACAACAACAATACAAAGACTGTATGTACAGAAGAAAATATAGCTGCTGTAAGTCATAGTGTTAATGATGATCCAGATTTGTCTATTCGCCGACGTTCACAGCTTGAAGTTGATCCACTTTTTTACCATAAAATTGTGTTTAGTGGTGAAGCTCATTTCTGGTTGAAAGGCTATATAAACAAGCAAAATTGCCGTATATGGAGTGAAAACAATCCTCAAGAAGTTCTGCAGGTTCCAGTGCATCCTGAAAAATGCACAGTATGGTGTGCTTTACACGCTGGAGGCATCATCGGTCCATATTTCTTTAAAAACGATGCTGGTGGACATATGGCGGAAACTTGTTAGAAAGTTTAGGAATGAACCGATAAAGAAATTTGGCGAATTAATTGAATGATCAAACTGATCTAATTCAGCTCTATTGGATTTGTTCACCTAAGGCCTCGGTAGTTTCACCAAAAATAATAAAAACTCTACTTTACCCTTATCTCAAAATAGAAACTATGAAAATACAGTATATCAGCAAATTTTAGACCAATTGTTTATAAGCATTCGAAGAAGTTACTATGTAAACGAAACACGTCATGTGAGCAACTCACAATAATAAATACAAATCAACATCTTTACAGTGTGGTAACCACTTATGGAATAAAATTTTCCTTGTCCTAGTGTTAGAAAATTATGAAAAAATCTGGGACGCTACAACATTCAAATTCGATGGTGCGCTTTTTAAGAACGAATTTGAATACACAGGTAATCCGCGCATGTCCACTTTTCATTTTAAATGGAACACCCTGTATATTTTTATATTTCTTAAAGTTCCTCAATAACCTGAACTGTATCTTATATGATCTATTATGAATAATACCGGGTGAAATAATGAAATTAATAATTTATCACGCCGTTAACTATCAATTAAGTTGGGAAAATTTCTAAAATCAATTCTCGATACGCTTATGGATCTTGGTTTTGTTAACATTTTTTGCCATGAATACTCAGAAGACAATCTACATATACTGAAAAATAAAGAAAATCTGCAAATATTGTGGATTGTTATCAGCCAGATGTTGCGGTGTTGAGATTTATATTGTAATAGTGAATTCCTTATTGAAAACGTATTTATTGTAGAAGTAATAAAGAAATATTCAACCGAGACCGAGATTTTTAATAATGATCGGTTGCGAAGATATTTGCAGAAATCAAGTTGAAGTGGCAAACTTATTTAATCAGAGGTATCAGGTGATATTTCAGAAGGTCATAAGGTGTCTCCGCAAAGAAAAACTTCATCCATATAAAATGTCTTTTGTGCAGGAGCTATCAGAGGACGATCCAGATCGTCTTTTCTCTATAACTGTTGTTATAATCCATTTTTCTGATGAATCATCATTTACATTGAAGGGGCCGGTAACTGACAAAATTGAAGATATTGGTCAGCGGAGAATCCTCATTGGATGCCTGAAACACATACGCAGTATTCTTAAAAGGTGACCGTTTGGGCAGGTATCCTTGGTGACCTTGTTATTGGTCTTATATTTATAGATGGGACTTAGACAGCCGAAAAATGTTTGAGTTCGATCAGAAACGAACTTATTCCTGCGTTATTCGCCTTATTTACTGGGTAGGTAAAACCTACCTCGTGAAAATGGTTAGAATTTACTTAAACGCAATCTTCTCCAATAAATGTATTGGACAAAGAGATACTATTGAGTGGCCAGCTAGATCGCCAGACATTACGCTGTTGGATTTTTTCTGTGGAGTTATCTCAAGAACAAGAACACTTATGCAACACAGTCGATGAGCATTGCAGACCACAAAGAATGAGTACCTACAGAAATGCGGAATTTCAACTCAAACTTTAAGTTAAGAACGAGTTTTATAGGAGACTGTGTTATTGCCAAGAACGATGTGAAGAACATTCTGGGCATTTATTTCAATGTATTAAAATCAACTCCATCATGTAATTCAAGTATTCAGTTTCTTGAAACCAATTATAAATACTTTAGAAATTTCATCCGGTAATAATTCACAATAGACATTACATGATATAGTTCGTTGAAATCAGGTTACAAAGGAGCTTTAAAAAATATAAAAATATACAGAGTGCTCCATTTAAAATAAAGAGCACGGACAATGCTGGACTTGCGTGAATCACCCTGTATATATAAATTTATATTAAGAAAACGCACTATTGAATTTGAAAGTTGAGATAGCCCAGTGTTTTTTATAATTGTCCAACATAAAGACACACAGAATTTTATTCCATAAATGATTTTTACACTATATGTTTATTATTCGATCGAAAACTTTGAATATCAAAACAGATTTAATCTGTTAGTCTTCTACAATTTTAATTTTAAAAAAATGAGAACTCCCTATATTTAATAGACGTATAAAATCATAATTCATTATATGGGGTGTTTTTTTTTAGAGTGATAGAACTTTTAATTGAAATAAATTCCTTTAAATTAAGATTGAAGCCAAATTTTTTTTATTTGAAAGATAATTTTATGACAATTAGGTCTTAAAAATAATTTCTGGCATATGTCCACCACGACTAGCTCTGAGGAACCGCATTCGACCAGACCAATTTTGGACCACTTTTTCGAGTAATTCAGGTCTTATTTCATCAATAACATGATTTATGTTGGCTTCAGGAGCGTCTATTGTTTCTGGTTTATCAGCATAAACCAATGACTTGTCATAAACCCAAAGAAAATAATCCAGTGGAGTCATGTCGCATGATCTGGGGGGCAATCAATTGGACCATTTCTCGAAATAATGCTATCGCCAAATCTTTCTTTCAATAAATCAATTGTTACGGTAGCAGTATGAGGTGTAGCACCATCTCGTTGGAACCAAAACACTTCTGGGTCAACACCATTCAAATTTTGAAACGAATAATCTTGATCATCGATTTGTAACGAGCACCATTCACTGTAACATTAGCTTCATCGTTTTTAAAGAAATATACACCGATGATGTATCAGGCGTGTAAAGCATACAGTGCATTTTTAAGGATGTAATGGAACCTGCAGAACTTCTTGAGGATTGTTTTCACTCCATATACGGCAATTTTGCTTGTTTATATAGCCGTTCAACCAGAAATGAGCTTCATCACTGAACACAATTTTACGATAAAAAATTGGATCAACTTCAAGCTGTAAACGTCGACGAATAGACAAATCTGGATCATCATTAATACTATGACTTACAGCAGCGATATTTTCTACTTTACGTACATTTCTTTGTCTTGTTGTTGTTGTTGCATCGAGTAGAGAAAATTTTGTCCGACGAATAAGCTGCTCTGATGGACGATTATGTAAACCATAAATTTCACGAAGTGCTCTATAAGTTTGGCGAATAGAACACTGATTTTGAAAATAAATTTCAACAATTTGTAAACGTTGTTGCAGCGTGAGTCTTTCTATGATAATTTGACAATGCTTACTGAAGGGAAATGTCAAAACAACATGGCTTCTACCTTCTGTCAAATCACAGTAATCCCTATCAAAAGTTCTACCACTCTAAAAAAAACACCCGATACAATATCAAATGGAATAAAAAACCCAACAAATATAAATTTAAATTAAAAAATTTAAAAATAAGTAATATTGAATGTTTTGTTCCAAGCAGGCGCATGAAATTAAAATTGTAGAAGACTAACATATTAAATCTGTTTTGATATTAAGAGTTTGTATTTATCCTTCTTTCAAGTAAAAAACAGCTTCTTATTATTTCATTTGATTAAAATCTCCAAAAAGATTTAAAAATTTTATGCTGCATTCTCATCAGTTAACCCATAATTATCTAGAAATTTTACTGATAATTTGCATAATTTTTTTTGCATAATTTCTTTAAAGACATGGTAAATTTGATAGGCCAGAGTTGAGACCTAGAGACCACATAATATTTTTCAGACGATCAATACAATAGTAGCCATATGATATCCTTAAATATCAGTCATTGACAAATCTTTTTTCTTCTAAAATAAATTTTTCTTGCTAATCCCAATATTTCTATCTTTATCATTCATATTGAAAGATCCTTTAATTTTAAAATTAATAAAAATATTTTCTTATAAATGTAGTGTCTATTTTTAGACATATTGGAATTCAATACAATAAAAAAACTTAAAATAAATAAAGAAAATCATTCATTCTTTCGGTTTGGAAAACGTTTCATTTACAAATAGAAGCATAAAATTTTTGAAACGATGACACAGTTTGACGGTCAACTATTTTCCAAACAAAACAAAGTTGTGCCGAGCAAAAAAGTGAGTTATATTGTTCAACCATTTTTATTTCGATAGAGTTTCTTATATTTCAGAATATAGTAGAACATCAATATGCAAAAACAAATACTGTGCTCAAAACACGTTAATTGTCTTAATTTCATAAAATAACTCACTTCTATCCAGGTTACAGAATAATCTGTTTTTCTAGCTAGTTCCAGCGAATAGCGAGCTATCGTTTTGCCCAAATTTCTGCAATTTTGGAACTTTTCAACCGAAAGAAGTAGACGAGGTTGGACTCACTGCTGAAGAATCCAAGGTCAAAAGTAATCCTGCCGATCCGACCGGTCGTAAACACGCTAACTTTCGAATGGAACGAGCTAGATCCTTGAAAATTTTAGGGAAGGTTTGGGGTCAAAGTGTTGTCGTTAAGTTCGTTAATGAAAGTTTGGTTCAATAGTTTCGCAATTATTCACGTTTGAAAATTTTTCATATTTTTCCCGATATTTTCTACAGAATCGATCGATTAGAAATACAGCAATTTGAAGAAGAATAATAACGCGCATATGCAAAATTTGATGAGGATCGTATAATAAGAAGCCGAAAAAGACTTTGAGAAGATAGTGGATGATACACATCAGCACGCAAAGCTGCTGACTACACGTCAGTGCTTTCACCAATTGTATATTTGACTTTTTAGTATGTACTTACCTATATGTGGAATGCATTTTTCAGTTTTTCTATATGAAGAGTAAAATTGTTTGGACTTTTCTCAATATGTGTGTTTGAATATCTTGAAATTTAACGTACAACCAGTTTGCTGACTATAAAGTCATTAGGAAGTGAAGATACAAACAGCTGTTAGTATCTACACAAATATCCCCAAGTAATATTAATGGGTTTATTATTTTAGTTTGGGAAGAGTTTAATAAAAATAATAACTAAACCTTCAGTTGTGAACCCATGTATCTGTGAATTGTATCTGCTGAAATTGTATAAATAATTGTAACTGCTGCCTGTCTAAATCTTTTCTTGATAATAACCTAGGAGTCGTTCTCATTGAAAAGTTAACTTCAGTGGAAATTAGATTAGAGTTTATTCTCATTTTAATCAATCATCTATCGATATAAATTATTCTGGCTTATTACTTTCAGTATGAATATTGTTATAACTTGTTATTAAGGGAAATTTTGCAAAGTCAATGTGAGGTTATTATTATTATATTATTATTTTATTTATTATTATCCTGATACTCCTAGATCTTCTGTGAAGATCCCTCAGTAACTTTTTCAGCTTGTGCGAATTAGGAGTTCAGCTGTGTTCTGGGTAGGCTTTATTACTGCGATCTTGCGCCACTTTAGGTCACAGCACTGTTAATTTTTGTCCCAACAGTGAAATGGTGGCAGACATCCGTCCAACTAGAAAATTTATTTTCCACCAAAACAGGATTTGAACCCCTTGACCTCCCGTTCACGAGCCCGATGCTCTCCCACTGAGCTATCCACACAATAACATTGATGCAAATGAAATAAAACGTTCAAATACTTTTCATAAAGGTGCGAATATTGATTCGATTAAAAAAGCTTTACCTCGCAGTCGGTAGGATTCGAACCTACGCTCCCAGAGGGAATCTGATTTCTAGTCAGACGCCTTAACCGCTCGGCCACGACTGCTGATGGTAAGCGGCAATTATTACATGCTGTTAAATCAGAAGTCTGATACGCAAAAATATGCAAATTATAGATAAACATGACAAAAATTATCTCGTTATACTTTATAACTTCAATTAATTTTCTATTGTTCAAATGATAGAGTACCGTCTTGAGTCGGGAGTGCGAGGATGAATTCCTTTTATTATCATCATGATAAGGGGTGTGGATCATTCATATCGTGAACATATTTTGGAATACAACTTATAAAGCAATCTCCAGGTCTAAAGGTTTTATTCGCAGTTGACGAATTCCTCATATATTGATTTCCTTTACTACTTCTTTTGTCAAATCTGACATTTTGCCACAATCGATTTGAGCTGTTTTTAATGGGAATTCCAAGAAAAATAGGTGACCACATTTCAGTAGCGGTGGGTCAAATCAAACCCAGTGAAGCTGTCGGTATTGAAGTAACTATTACGAGAAGTTTTTACTAAAGGTGAGCACACACCTCAATGCGCAAGATGGTATTATCAATAAAATTTTATATCAGATTAATATTTTTGGTGCTACAAAATATTTAAAATAGACTTGAGCGAGTAATAACCTATTCTGGATTTTAATTGCTTGCTAGATTGAAACCCAAGGACTTACATAATTTCTGTATGACAGATGAACAGAATACTGTAAACATGGAGTATACACAATGGAACAACGCCCTGATTACTAAAATCATTGATAAAATGGTATAACTTGTTCGCGATTCCTAAAAATTTTACATTGGGTGTGTATATCAAAATAATTCGTTTGTGAATTGAAAAATAGTATTGAAGCTCTCGAAGGAATTCGGATATTGCGAGGGAACTTTCACCTCTTGGTTAGGGAGACGGCGTTTCGTTTCCGAGTCTGCGCATCTGAAACTCATCAGACAGGCGTGAGGCGTAGGCTCTGCCTGTGACGCCAATGACCATGCGTCCGCTTGGAACGCTGATCCTCAAACGCTGTACCTTGCTGTATCCGAACCTGGCGTGGACGGTTAGTCACGAATCTTTTGACTGGTCGGGTCCTCTATTGGAACGCCGGTCAAGCTACGATAGAGCAAGGCAGGTTTCTGGACGAGGAGCGAAGAAGTTGTTCGCTACAGTATAATTTATCCTGATGAGAAAATCAGTGGAATATTCAGCAATTGGATAATGTGATCTTATTATTTTCTAATTGAAACTTTAATTTTTGCAGAACTTCCTAATGCTATAGCTCGTGGTATGATATTTCCTTAATTATACTTTATTAATATATACAGTTTTCCACTTTTGGTCTCATTTCCTTCGTATCCTTAGCTAAGATGTAAAGCTATGTGCCACTGGTACATAAGCAATATTAAAATCCCGCAACTGAGACCTACTGTATGAAGGTTATATTACCTTATCTTATTGCTAGTGGGTAATATACAGCCGCACAAAAATTCACCCACTAACAACAGATTCTTAACTTGAAATATTATCTTCTTAATATTCCTTTTTTATATTAATTTCATACTGATACCCCTAGACCCGCTTGACGCGCTGGGGGCGCTGGTCTTGACTAGGATCCTAGTTTCATCCTGGTAAAATGGAGGATTAAGTCCTGATGCCTAAAGCAATGTCACTCGCGCCAGTTACTGGACCCGTGTGGTGGAAGATCGACCGACTGGGGCCCTAGTTTCTCCTCAAAGGTTGAATGAAGGGCTGAGCCGCGTTGATCAACTCAGTGACAAGAGTGTCTGTTGCAGCACAAGGCTTCACCCTTAAAACTAACGTAGGTACTCTACCCTATTGCAGCAAATCTCCGGATTTTTCTGTCCAATGGCCGAATGCGTTATGCAACATACTGCGTTACCTCACGAGGGTGGTGGCCTACGGAAAGTAGTCGTACGACCTGGTTACAGTATACTATATGTTAGTATACTGATATGTTAGTATACTGATCCTTTCGTCCCTTATAGTCTGAAAGCAAAATCACATAGTGAGAATAGTTCTTTCCAGATTGTCTACAAAAACAAAGCTTTAGTGCATGTAACAGAACAACATCAAGGGTTGTTTAAAAAAATCTCTGAAATTCAGGGATTTCTAACTTATATTCATTAGAATTAGATTTATAGATTTTAGATCACACTGATATTAATTACAATAAGATAACATGTTTGTCGTAATTTCTAGCGTAAAATTATTCATTATGTTCAAGGCATGTTTTTTAGACATAAGAGGATACTTGGTTACCATTCCTTGTTTCATAGTGGGTCAATATCTCATTCACATACATTGAAACTCTTGGTACTAGAGAAGAAATTTCCTCTGTTAACACCCCCAAATCGAAATAAATATGAAGATATTCCAAATAATTACACATTTCTACGTGAACGCATATGTAAAATGTTACAATATATTAAAATTAACACGATAGGCCAATTGGAGCACCAAGACGAGAAAATTCAACGATGATAAAGGAATACGTGATGCAAAATAACATTCACGTTAGTTAGATTTCACTATGACTATTAAGTAGTGTAATGTATATATGACGTTGGCAGATGTATCTTTGTCTGCACCCTACGCAAACTTCAGTTATTTGGAAGATTAACCACCCTATTACGTTTTGCCACAAAGGACACTCCTCACAAGAAGTAGGGTTGGTTTTTCAGTGCGTAATTCACATTATTATCATAGAAAAGAGTACTTTGACATAATGACTGGCTGCGTTCTGTACTCTATGATATATTTTATATAATATAGAGCATTAATGTAATGTGATAATATGGTAATAGAAAGCTCTAGAAATCGAGACAGTGTAACATACATCTGTATAACAATTCTATATTCAAACAAACTCGACAAGATTTTGTAAATCACAGAGGCAAATTGCAGACATGCGCACGTTTCAAATTGATTGATTTTCATCAGTGCAATGTATGCAAGTGACTCGAAATCTGTCCAGTATGTATATTCGCTATACACAGAGACTCTAAGATATTAATAATACACTGGCGCCATCTAGAGTATGCAAAATTACATACGCAGAGACTCTAAGTTATTAATAATAAGACATATATTTGCGAGATAATATGTATAGCGAATATAGATACTGGACAGAATTGAAGTCACTAGCATACATTGCACTGACGAAAATCAATTAGTTTGAAACGTCGCATGTCTGCAATTTGCCTCTGTGATCTACAAAACCTTGTCGAGTTTGTTTGAATATAGAATTGTTATATAGATGTATGTTACACTGTCTCGATTTCTAGAGCTTTCTCTTACCATAGCTCATATTCCTTATTAATGATTTTTGGTACAGATCAGCCGAATTAATTTATTTCAATGTAGAGCAGTTTTTATATTTTTAAAATATAATATGTATCTCTTCAGTAAATAAATGACTAAAATGATATATACGTAAATATGTAATAATCCTCCTTTCATGCTGTTAGGCACCAAGTCCAACAAACCCTTCCGGTATGCCGACCTTTAGACGCCACAAATCTGTCCAGGCACACGTGAGACGACGCCGGCAGGTGGCAAAGCACTTCTGATCCCACAGAAAGCGCACTTCAAATGCCAATCGGTGGCCCATCAGCGGTCTTCCGATGACCGTTCACCCGCGCAAGATCTACCAGATTGTGACCGCACCGCGGCACGAGATGCAGCTGACCGTGAGGTACTTCTTCGTGGGTTACTGGACCGTGAGACCAGCCTAGTGCCACTGCGGTTTTTCGTCTTTTTACCGTGTTTTTGTTGCTGGTCTCCTTCTGTAAACACTTGTAACGATATCGGGCCTGTCTGCATCACTAGAGGTTCCCTTTGGCCTTGCCGACGAGCCGATTCAATTGCTTCCGATTAGATTCATTTTCCGTGATACTCCAGTTAAGGAGATAAATTCCCGGTGTTTATCGTGAAATACTGCCGTGGATTGGAGAGAATCAGCTGAATCCTCGGGTGATAACGTTTTATCTTTGCTTTTATGGATTTCGAACGTGGAGGTCTTTGTTGAGATATGGTCGAATTGCCAGACGCGCTAATTATTTTGTTATTATGCTGAGTGCTGGACTTCATTTGACTGTGCTATCACTTGAGCTATATATTCACCTCATCTACTTGTTTTATGGAAAACTGTAATGGTTTCGGTGATGACAAAATCTTAAATTGTCCATCTTAATTTCGTCAATATGATCATGGTCCTTGAGGTGTTTAACTTGTGCCTGTCTTCTTTGTACTTTTTGCTCACTCGTAAGCGAAGATCTATCACTGTGTCCAAATTTCGAGTGCTTATAACCAAGATAATTCTGGGAATATATCATTTGAAAACTTGAAATTTAAGGGTTGGGTTTTAAGCCCAAAATTAGAAAGTGAAGTTCGTGACTGAGCAAAATCCATCTATTGGTTCCAGAAATATGCCAAATAGAAATTTTGCTTTCTTGATGCCTAAAAAATAAAATGAGAAAGGAGAATTAAAAATATAAAAATAACATACACTACAATTTATTATTGACGACAATTGTTTAGTTGTTTAGTTACATCTTGAACTAGTTCAAGGTGTAAATTTGACAAAACAACAGTGTTGGCGAAGCTATTGTCGTTAGTAATGAATGGTGGAAATAATCTATTTTATTTAATTGAAACTAATTCCTATCAAGTAGGGATTCAACGAATTTCAAGAAGGGCAAGTTAAAGATAAAATAATTTTTTTTTTTTGATTATGCAAAATAACTTGAATACGATACCACACTAAATTCTAATAAATTTGGAATATCTTTAATTTAATTCAGTAGGTGTAGTTGAAAATTTGAATACTATGGATCTATAAATCAAAATTTCAACAATATGAAACAGTACTCTATGACACACACTTGAGGAAAACATCCACTGATGACCCATTATTTAAGCTTCATATGTTGATGCAATAGGACCATGGAAATAATGTTGTACTTAAACATAAAATTTAACCTTAACGTGAAAATGTCTATGACAAAATCTCACCTATAGTTTTAAGATTTCATGGAAATAATTTCAAGGAAAACCAAGGTGTTTTTGGTTACCATAGTACTCAATGGTCACAGATATAAGACTACTAACGCTGAAGTTATCAAGCAGCAGTTTTCGCCAATTAGTTTCAACTGTAATTTTATGAAACACTGAAATTCGCTAAAAATGTGGGAGTACAACAAATCTTTCAAATTTTTTTCCCAAAAAAAGTAATGCTATCAAGACACTAGTAGAAATATCAATGAACCTTAATTGTACGAGTTCCTAGAAATTGCTTTTAATAGAATTCATATTCACTTCAAGACTTTATCGGCTAATAGTTTCAGGTAATTTATGAAGAGTTATCTGAATTATTATTAGCCTTATTAAAACTCTTAATAAACTTCTATGAAAAAGTGTTTAATAGATTTTAATTTATTCACATAAAATTCAAGATTCAGAAACAAATTTTCATTTTAACGATCGAATTTATGTTCATAAAAGTAGTTGTAAAATAAATCTGTATTTATTTATCACTGCCCTACTGAAACATTTCACAAAAAATTTCTGTGTAAATTAAGGGTTCAAAGAGCCGCTTCGATATATTTTCCTTGGTAACTTCGATACTGTATCTAAGCAGTTCCTCAGTAATTACTTGAATGATCAATTTATTGAAAAAAGCGCGTATGTGGAAAATGATGGAAAAACATAAAATGTGAAATTATTTCCGGCTTAATGAATATATTTTGACTTGATGATCGAAGCTACATAGAAAGAAAACACAATAACTAGGAGCTTGTATGTGTATGTTAAGAGAGTTCCAAATATTTTTTATATATAATAAATTCACTATCATATTTACTATCATAATGTCTATTGCAAGACCCAGTTTGTGTTTGCTTATATCGACGACTTCTTGCTATTTCATTTTTTCTTGACTTAATGGTTTGAACCATTTTTTAGGTACTGAACTTTTTTTTCAGTATGTTTTTTCCGTGTTTCTATTGTTGAGTTAATAAATATAAAATTTCTGGATTTCAACTTGTTAGAATCTTCATTTAGTAAAATAATGAAAAGACAAAATTTTTACAAGTCATATTTTCAAATCTTTTTGTTTATTCACTGACATTTTATTATGGCTTACCTCTTCTGCAATCTTACGAATAAGTTCTCTTTGTCATACATTTCAGAAATCATGGTACTAGCGGACAAACAGAAATGAAATTAACAACGAATTTATCATCTGTCATTCTCAAGTAAATTTTTGGTTCGAAATTCATTTTACACTGGCTTCTGGATAAAATTATAAGCACTTTGGCGGGAGCCATTAAAAACACAAAACGAACTACACTTAAAATAATTATCAGATCATATGGGGCATCAAAGTTTTCTTAGAAACATTTTGTTTTATTTATCTAAACAACATATACAGAAATTACAAGAGCACTTATTTGACGTTCAAACGTATATTTATAATTGTGGCTGCTATATATGAGGTCTGACATTTTCCTGAATTTTGAACTAAATCGATAAACTCGAAATAAAAGAAAAAATATGATGAAAAGCACTTACTTGAAGTTGGAAGGTTTTGCACGTTGGTTTAACAGTTCATTTCTCCTGAAAATTTCAAATATGTGAATTATTTCCTAAAGAAGCTACAAATGATGAATAGAAACACAGAATTCTGTCATCGGAAAGTTAAATAAATGTAATTTTCACAATATTCAGAACTTTTTTCCTGAAGAAGCGGAAAATCTCATAAAAAGAGAATTAACATGGTACGCCGGCAGCTCAGTGATAGAGCTTAGGGCTCGCAACCGGAAGGTCGCGTGTTCGAATCCTGTTCAGGTGGGAAAGAAATTTTCTAGCTGGACAGGTGTCGGCATTGTTGAGTCGAAAATTAACCTAAAGTGCCTCAAGATCGCAGTAACAAAGCCTACCCAGAACACTAGTGAACTCCTTACTCGCACAAGCTGAAAAAGCTTTTGTGGGATCTTCATAGAAGATCTAGGAGTATCAGGATAATAATAATAGTGATAATAATAAATCGTTTCATAACCCACCTCTTTCTCTTCGAAAATTATAGTAATTATTTAGGTAGTAAGGCTGATCCGCTCACAATTTTTTTTATAATTATGTGATCCTCACAAAATCACGCTCTGTTGTGCAAATTAGTTTTGAGTGTCAAATTTCAGATTAATTCAATTTATATTTAATAAAGAATGAGAAAAATGAGAGACATTTTCAGATGCGAATAACTGGGAACCATTAAACCGAATTTTCCCATTAATGAACATAAGTGAGATAAATAGATGTTTGAGATTACAGACATTCGCACGAAACAATAGCATGCTGTTCCCTGGTAAAAGCGCACCAAAAAATTAACATATACTCAGACTAGAATGTTGCCTGTCTGTCGACTTACCCAGATGACTGCAACTTCAATTCAGTCTTGAATTGCCACTTGAAGTCGAAGAATAACCCTTTGAAACATCATCATCACCGGCAAAATTCTAACCATAACACACCGTGCAACCTTGACCAGAGTTGGTTCACAAAATACCCACCATTCTGTGATTTGTAGACGTATTGTCATTTCTGAATGGAAACAAGGTGTCATAATGTATTCTTTCACACATTCCTATGGGACAGATTCTGCACAATGAAACCTCACGCCTCACCATCAATGAATGCAATTAGGTACCATTCTTCACCGCTGTTCCATGACACCAACCATCAAGTGATTTTCGCACCAGAGAATTACGCCAAAAACTAAGAGATTCGACAATGGTTCCATGGTACGGTCGGACGGTATAGTGCACCTTGTCTATAGGTGATCTACGATCGCCTGAATACGTATGGTCGGATTTTGGTTGGGATATAAAAAACGATTTCCTCGAAAAGTGGAGGGAATTTGGAAAGATAGTTTCTGTGGTAGAAAGAGCTCTTCGAAATATATTCGACCATTTTTAAAATTTCAGGATGCAAATCAATGGTTTGTTCATCATTTCTGTTTGAAATATAGCCGTATGTGAATATGGTTTTGGAAATTGGCAAATCTAAGTAGTGCATCATTTCCGTTGGCTCAGTAATAATTCGTAGCGCAAATGTTGCTCTTTATGAAAAACATGGGTTTCTTGCGAAAATAAAGGAACAACCTCGAAAATTCTGAAAAGTAATTAATTCATTATTTACATACTGTCAATAACGTACTCATTATTTAAATGAAAAGCCCGCTTAAAGGCAGAGTCAAAATTCTTTTTTGTCGCTAATTTGACACAAATTATTCAAATATTTCAGTAGTAGCCTTTTACATATTTAATTTAAAAAAATTATATTTGATAATTATAACTTCAGGAATTGAATTAAATTAATGTCATATAAGTACCACTTATATGACATATAAAATAAACATTCATTATAAGACATCCAAATGATTAAACAAAATCCAATAAATAAAAATTGTTAACCAAAATCCTGTACATTAAATATTTTGAGTAGACAAAATTTTGTTTCTCTCATAAATCTTATGAAAACCGATATCTTTCAAAAAATGTTTAACATAATCTTAAGAATTTCATCATAAAACTATCTTACTTAGAATATTCAATATTATTGGATATCTAACTAAGGTACTTTTCATAAAATCTCAATATATGTGAAAACATTATTAGAAAACAAGTTTTAAGAGAGACTTTGCTTCGTCAGTACTCAATTATATTCATATTCATTCGCACATATACTACTCTGTCAAGAAAGTACCGGGAATTTTCAATTAAAACAACATTTTTACATTTAATCGTCAAAATTTATTGGGTCGCCTTCAAAATAGGCTCCATTTGCTCCAATACATCTATGCCAACGGCACTTCCAATTATCGAAAAATTTTTTATAGGCGCTTTCCGGGATGGACTTTAGCTCTCGAGCCGTATTTTGTTTTATGGCTTCAATCGACTCAAAACGGGTGCCACTAAGGGGCAATTTTAGTTTTGGGAAGAGGAAAAAGTCGCAGGGAGCCAAATCCGGCGAATACGGTGGTTGCTGAAGCACGTTTGTTGACTTTTTGGCGAGAAAGTCAGTCACAATCCTAGCTCGGTGAGAAGGCGCGTTATCGTCATGCAAAATCCATGAGTTGTTCGCCCACAAATTTTGCCGCTTCTTACGGATACGCTCACGCAAACGTTTCATAACGCCTAGGTAATACTCCTTGTTTACCGTCTGACCCTCTGGATCGAATTCGTAGTGCACCACGCCACGGATATCGAAGAAAACAATGAGCATCACCTTCATTTTCGATCGGCTTTGGCGTGGTTTTTTCGGTTTCGGCTCATTTTTTGCCACCCATTCCGATGATTGCTGGCTTGTTTGCATATCGTACTCGTAGACCCAGGTTTCATCACCAGTTATAATGCGTTCCATGAATGTAGAATCGGAATTACAGCGATCCCGCATGTCTGAAGCAACCTGTTCGCGATGACGTTTTTGAAGAAAATTCAGGTCTTTCGGTACGAGTCGTGCGGCCACCTTTCTCATGCCCAAAATATCAATCAAAATCGTACGTGCGGACTCGTGGGATATCTTAAGATCATGTGCTATCTCTCTCAAGCTGGTACGACGGTTTTCCAGCACCCTTTCCTTAATTTTATCGACGTTATCTTCGATCGAAGCCGTCGATGGGCGTCCGGAACGAGGCAAGTCTTCGACCACTTCACGACCGTCTTTGAAGGCTCTGTACCACTGATATGCACGAGTTTTCGATAGAGCATTATCACCAAAGGCCTTTTGCAACATTTTCAATGCATCGGCACACGAAAATTCATTTGCAACACAAAACTTTAAACAAATTCTTTGCTCAACGTAATCACCCATTGTAAAAATCGGCACGCACTCTGACATCGACTGACTTAATCAGCTGTTGAAAACACACTAGTTGACAGATCCCGCTCAAGCTTGGCATAGTAGTTAAGGACAGTGGTACCAACCTAGGAAAAAAAATTTTACCTGCTTCATTGCCCCGCCAGATTTAAATCGATAATTCCCGGTACTTTCTTGACAGAATGTATAACATCAATCAACAAAAATATTTTCTCTCTTTTTAACAATTCAGAAGCTTCTGGAAAGCCACAGAATTATTTATTTGAGTTAACATTATACTCCATTTAAATTTTGAGTATGCATTTACCAGAAGCTTTCTGAATTGTTAAAAGGTGAGAAAATAGTTTTGATGATTGATGTTCATATCTGCAGTTGACTGTAATATTTTAAAAGTCACTTTGAAAGATTCAATATTGCAAAAGTGTCTACCGTATATTAAATACCCCAATGGAAGAAAATTCCCAGAATTTTGAGGGGTTTTCAATACTTGTTTTTACTACCAATAATTATGAAATATCTTCTTCAACAATTATGTGAGTCTGCGACGAGTAAAATCTGGAAGCTTTTAAATGATGCTACATTTTTTCACTAATACTTACCTACGTATTTGAGAGCATCTAGTGAGCATTGGATTACCTATAAAAAAAACGACGGAAGCTAAATAATTATCGATCGATGAATGATTAGGATATGTGAGAGAGGATAAACTAATATTTTTTCCGCACAAATGTGAATTAGCTTCACACTGCGTGAAATAAAAGAAATGGATGATGAATTATTAAAAAAAAACTCAGCTTCTGGTATCAGTTAACTATCTTTAAAGGTGTAGCAGTAAGCCGATCGATAAAAATTATTACCCTTTATAACAGTCCATCAATAGAAAACCATTCTTTCTTAGGATCCCATTATCAAAAGAATAGTTTGGAATAAAAGATCGCATCTCTACCCCATTAGCGATCTGATTAAAAACTTTAACTTCACACCATCATGGTTAATTTGTTATTCTCCTTATCTTCGGCATAGCAACCAGAGGGGGTTAGAGGATCTTTTAAGATATATCCGAGTAGATAAAAGAATAAAAGAAAATTAATAGTGTATAAATATTTGCATGGATCCGCTAGAATATTTTGTGTGGTTTTTCGGATACTGCCCACATCAGATATACAATGCCCGAAGATCATTAGGTGGGTGAATTGGCTTTGAAAATTTAAATTCGATTTTTATGAGGTTTGAGATGATATCTGGTAAATGCTTAATTATACTGGAGGTCCATAATGGGACTTCTTGAACGAGTATTTTGTTACTGTGGAGCTTCTTCCACCAATAATTATAATAGCTTTTCTTATCTGCAGGATCTAGTAGGAGTAACTATTAGACGCCTATTTAATTATTCCTTCTGAAATGGACTCTGCTTCCTAAGGCCCTTTCTGGTTATGAAGTTGTTTCCATTAGGTTATTTGAATTTAGTTAGAGTATTCTTCAATAATCTTTGATGTTGTGCTTAATATACAGGTAGTAATTACTTGGTATATTTTCAACCAGAGGTACAATAACTCATTAAATAAAGCCATTCTCCACGAAATCGCTAATATGGGAGTTGAAACAAAAGATAATTCTGGTCATTTGGAGTTACTTTGAACTTAAATTCACATACAGAGTTCTAAGATATACAACTTCAGAGTGAATCAAACCGTCATCCGATCAATATTAGAGAAATGCGTGGCAGTTAATCAAAGCGTGATACAAATATTAAATGTGTTGATTCCAGTCTTTGCTATTTTTCAAACACAATTAGTGTTGAGTTATCTTTTGCCTTTGTGTGAGTTGTGAATTTGGATTATTCATGTGAAATTCAAATCCATTGAGCCGATCACACAAAATTTTTCTATGAGTGAATTTAATCAGCAATACCGCAAGAGTACATATTGAGCTATTTTTAAACAATACTGACGACTCAATCAATTTGGCAGAATGTTATCGAAAGGAAACTATTAATACAATTTTTTCTCAATATTCGAGAAAAATCATCAACATTTTCCACAGTTCATAAATATTTTTAATTATAAATTCTATGCAATTGATGTTTTATAAAATGATTTATTTCGATGAGTTTCCCACCCTTTTTTAAAAATTTATGAATTCATTTATATATGCAAGTGACAGATAGAAGTATCGTCTTTAGACCATTCAGATTGAGATGCAAGCATTAAAATTGAATTCAAAATGTTCAAAAAATCCACATTCACACATATGTACATATTGATCGATGATATATAGAACATTCTTATCACTCATAACAGAAAGTAACTACGAAACTGCAAATGAAAATTTAAAAACAATAACCACAAACAAAAGTTTCAATAATAGTATAATATTAAATTTAGTAAAAGAGTGAAAATCTCGAATAAACCTATTATAAAAACTCTCGAAATAAGATAAAAGTATTTTTTCCAATCCACAAAACAAAAAATTATCTCTTTCATTACACGCAAAAGAGTTAAATATCAACTTGTAAAAGTTTCCATTACTTTTGACAAAAACCAAACCCCCTACGACAATAAAAACAATAGAGGTCAACTAGTGAACTCGGTCTGGTCCTTCAATAAATTCCCAGAATATCTTAATTAATTATTTAAACGCTCATCAATATCACAATTCTCTGTTATTAGATGTTCTGTATACCTAAAATATTTTACTCATTATTTAGAAAATATCGCCTATGTTCATTTATAAATTGAAAATTACTAGGAAGAAGTATTTGCATATTACAGAATAATATCTGACATTAATTCACCAGAACCTCTACAGATTTTAATCTAAATAAATCTCATGAAAACATTTAGAATTAAATTTTAAAACATGTCCTAAATGCACTATATCACTTTATAGACATATATTATGTCTATAATGTTTTCATGAGATTTATTTAGATTAAAATCTGTAGAGGTTCTGGTGAATTAATTCCAGCTATTATTCTGTAATATGCAAATACTTCTTCGTAGTAATATTCAATACATATACTTTAATAATTGAGAAATTTGTTTTTATTATATCACATGGCGGTTATCTTATGTAGAGTCTATGTCGTATCTTCTTTCATTGTATATTTCTGTGATATAACCTAATTTTCGTTTATGCCATCCCTACCCCAAAGTTGATTAGTTGTTGCAGAAAAGTGTTGTGTTAAAGAAGGTATTGTTACATATTTTTTAATGACTATTTTGTTTATTCAAATAACTTCTTACTGATGAGATTTTGGGTCCGAATGTATCAGGTTCTTTCTCTGGAGAATGTGCTATATATTCTTTAAAAAATTCTTAGAAAATAAAAAGGCCCTTTTTGAATTATATGTTGAACATTTTTTGGTAATGGAACTTGTGATTCTTTAATATCAATTCGAAATATATATATGTTTAAGGTTATGTCTAAATAATTTCATCATCATTTTTCATTTCATTGATTCTTTATTAGTTGATTTCCACCACATGTGATGATGATATATATGTCTATAAAGTGATACTGTGTATTTAGGACATGTTTTAAAATTTAATTCTGAATCTTTTCATGAGATTTATTTAGATTAATATCTGTAGAGGTTCTGGTGAATTAACTTCATCTATTATTTTGTAATTTGTTCATTTATGCGAGTATAAAAGCACCATATAATTATTTGGGCAGGTGCCCAGGTGATAATTGATAAACTCTTAATAACTTTAATTTATTTATTTCAGGCTTAGACTATTTTGAAATTTTATCCAAAAAATTATTGGTTTTGAAGGATATGTAAATGCTACTCAGGAACTTCTTTATTTGTTGAGATAGCTGACCACAGTAGCTGAGAAAAGTTAATGTTTTTTGTTCTATTAATGTAGGCTACATTTCGTTAATAGCATTTTTAAACTGTTTTCTAGTAATTGCACTGTTTTTTATTGATTGCTCTTAACCGTTAGTGATTGCTTTTGGTTTCATAAAATTTTAGTCATGAATAAAAATAATAAAATGATATAATTATATAGAAATATATAATCATTGATAATTATTATTGATTTAAATATTATATTCCTACAATAAGTTACAATATAAATGTGATACTAAGGAGTTCAATGATACTTGTTTTGCATATTCCTGTGTGATTTTACTATTACCATGCTAGTCTTAAGTTTGATGATATTTTTTTATTGAATGCTTCCTTTGGTTCTATTGTCAGTGATTTGAAATTTCTTTTTTTGATGATTTCTGATATTTTCTCGATATAATTTGATTTATATATTGCCACAATCTTATTCAAAACGATAGTGAAAGATTTAAATAAACCAGTAACATTGAACCCCCCAAATTCCATAATTATGTTCCTTAATCAATCTTCATAAAATAGAATACCCGTTAAGAGAGCAGTATCATGTATCAGAGCACTAGCATACAAACTTTCTGAATTTTTTGTGAGAAGTGGGTCACTTAAAATGTGCGTTTTTGATCGGCTATAAATAAAAAACTAACAGTACTTTTAGGATAACATAAAAAGAGGTTAATTCTTGATGGAAGGTATATAAAATTATTTAAATATTTTAAAATTTTTCAAAAAAATTTTAAAAATTAGCCTTCTACATATTTAATTCCAAAAGATTATATTTAATGATTATAACTTCTGAAAATAAATTAAAATAATGTCGTATAAGTACCACTTATATCATGACATATAAAATAAACATTCATTATAAGACATCCGAATGGTATAACAAAATCCAATAAATAAAAATTATTAACATTATTAATTAATATTAATATTATACAGATAGTCCTTGTGCTATAGCAGAGGCCGTTAAATTGTCTTTCAATCTTCTAGATCAAGGGTAAACCACAGATATATTTTTGTGTTTAGTGAACACCACATTTAAGGTTTCATTTTGGTAGAACTTTTCTACAGGAATGAAGGGTAAGCGAATATTTGTTATTGATAGATGTTATATTTATTGAATATGAATATTTGAATACTGATGAAGCTAAGGTTATCTTAAAACTTGTTTTTCAGTAATGTTTTACATATCTTGAGTTTTTTTTTATGAGTACCTTGGTTAGATATCCAATAATATTGAATAGTCTAAGTAAGACAGTTTTGTGATGAAATTCTTAAGATTATGTTGGATATTCTTGAAAGATATTGGTTTTCATAAGATTGATCAGCAGAAACAAAATTTAGTCTATTCAAAATGTTTAATTTATAGGATTTTGGTTGATAATTTTTATTTATTGGATTTTGTTATACCATTCGGATGTCTTATAATGAATGTTTATTTTATATGTCATGATATAAGTGGTACTTATACGACATTATTTTAATTTATTTTCAGAAGTTATAATCATTAAATATAATCTTTTGTAATTAAATATGTAGAAGGCTAATTTTTAAAATTTTTTAAAAAATTTTTAAAATATTTAAATCATTTTATATACCTTCTATCAAGAATTAACCTCTTTTTATGTTATTTTATTCATAATATATAATTATTTGGTTTCCTTAACATTCTTTATACAGATAGTCCTTGTGCTATAGCAGAGGCCGTTAAATTGTCTTTCAATCTTCTAGATCAAGGGTAAACCACAGATATATTTTTGTGTTTAGTGAAAACCACATTTAAGGTTTCATTTTGGTAGAACTTTTCTACAGGAATGAAGGGTAAGCGAATATTTGTTATTGATAGATGTTATATTTATTGAATATGAATATTTGAATACTGATGAAGCTAAGGTTATCTTAAAACTTGTTTTTCAGTAATGTTTTACATATCTTGAGTTTTTTTTTTATATAGAGTACCTTCGTTAGATATCCAATAATATTGAATAGTCTAAGTAAGACAGTTTTGTGATGAAATTCTTAAGATTATGTTGGATATTCTTGAAAGATATTGGTTTTCATAAGATTGATCAGCAGAAACAAAATTTAGTCTATTCAAAATGTTTAATTTATAGGATTTTGGTTGATAATTTTTATTTATTGGATTTTGTTATACCATTCGGATGTCTTATAATGAATGTTTATTTTATATGTCATGATATAAGTGGTACTTATACGACATTATTTTAATTTATTTTCAGAAGTTATAATCATTAAATATAATCTTTTGTAATTAAATATGTAGAAGGCTAATTTTTAAAAATTTTTAAAATATTTAAATAATAAGTACTTTTAGGAATTTGTGAGTTTATTCGAAAGGCTGAACCTTGACATGTACGAATAAAAACAATATCATTCAAATCACCATGAATTTCTTCAGTACCCCTTCTGATCCACCCCATTTTTCAGTATATTGTCGATAGCTTGGAGCTTAATCTCATGAATGG
This sequence comes from Megalocaria dilatata, assembly GCA_034642435.1. Classification (NCBI taxonomy): domain Eukaryota; kingdom Metazoa; phylum Arthropoda; class Insecta; order Coleoptera; family Coccinellidae; genus Megalocaria; species Megalocaria dilatata. The sequence goes on from CM067858.1 coordinate 14,261,977, forward strand.
CAGCTTTCTACGAAAATGCTCATCTTCTTCCATGTGATTATTAGCACATTTCTTGCACTAGTCGAACTTTGTTAGCCCTTATACCAAAGTCTTTATGTAAAATTCTCTTCAGAGAAGTGCGAGAAAGGTTCAGATCTTGAGCACGATGACAAGTTGATGTTGATGAATGTTCAGCCACATTCGGGGCAACTTCAGCAATTTTTGTAGGTCCAGGCTCACTGGACGAGAACGTAAACGGGTTATTTTATCAAATAATGAAACAATTTTCACGAACAAATTGATCCACGAATTTTCGTGAGAAAATTTCATTTCTATGGGTAGAGGTAATTCGAAACGTGAATTCGATGTAAATTGAAATTATTTCAGTAGGCTAGAACTAAATTATGAAATTTTCATTCTATTCAACACGTTAAAAAATATTCTCACGAACCCAATACTCGACGAAAATAATATCACTGAGTGTTACCTGAATCTACCACCGGAATTTGACGAATAACATGAACAGTATCATGAAACTTATACAAAGTAAGCCGCTAAAAGACTTAATCTGCAGGCGTTTTGACTATCAAACAGTTTAAGGGTAAAATTATGGTCATTATGTAAATTCCCCAGAAATAATATCTATCAATTTTTCATGCCGGTCAGATATTACCCCTCAACCCCTAAATTTTAGTAGGCTTGATATAAATATTTTCGGCATTCCAAGTTATTTGCATAATCCGGAACGATCAACTAATTTGTAGGAGAGACTCCTTTGTAGATTTTTATACTGTTGAAAGTTTTGAAAATATATAGAAATTCAACTTCGAACTAGAATTACATTGGCACCCCCCAGACTGTCCGCGCTAAAAGGTGTCATTAGAGAATGAGTTTCTGGAACTACGCTGAAAATAAACCCTAGGAATCTGTCAGGTATGAAAAATATTTCTACCACTTCGAGTTTTTTAACTTAGGTTAAAGCCATAAGAATTTAAGTAATTTAACGAATTTGTTTTTATATTACAATAAATTTTGGGTTAATTTTGATACACTTATCTTCATTGGGAATAATTTCCATATAAATCTCCAATATTTTTTTAGATTGATTGAAATTCATTCACATCTTCCTCTCAAGGTCTCTGAAATATGAAAGAGAGAAATTTATAAGTTCGTTATTCAACTTTGAGCAAAAACTGTCTAAAAGAACAAAACCCACAATATTCTACAGAATGATGGAAATCATCTGTTTGAATGTAATGGGATTTCCGAATTTTGGCACTTGATAGCGGCCTTATTTTTGGATCTGTCATTTATTCAGCCTAAAATTATCATGGATAGACAAAGACTCTCAGAGTATTTTCAAATGTCATATACACTAGAGATTTCAAGGGTTCTTGTAAAAAATCTAAATCTATAAATCCGAGGATTTGGCTGATGTCCACTAACTGCGATTCATCATTCGAACACTCCCGAGCCAAAACGTTAAAATGAGCTGCAGCACTAGTCTGCATAAACCACATTTTACATCTTCCAAAAAATGTTTGTAAGAGTGAACGATAAGTTGACCCGGCAAAAAAAAGGACCAATCAAATAATCGCCAGTATTACCAAACGTTCACTTGGAATTGAGTTTTCGAAAAACAAACTTCATCAGTGAAGAAACCTTTCAATCAAAATTAGGATCAATTACTTTTCTGCTGAAAAAATTGATCCTTGTATCAAAATCTCTAGGCAGGAGCGCCTGGGGCAGCCTCTATATCTGACAGTGATATAGCAAGGAATAACGAAGATGCGCCCAACAACTTGACGACTGATATTTGAACAAACGCTAATTCTTTTGTACTTGTCTTGTCTTTTAATAGTTTCTGGCTTAACTGCATTCATTTGTTTGACCGAAAAATGTCCAATTTGTGAAAGACTCCTGTGAATATTAGAGAATACTCGATAACTTGGCACCAATCTATTAGGAAAGGATTCCATGTAAAGGTAGCTTTTCTTGTATTTTCATTTGCAAACTCATAAATAAAATGCATGTGAACTCTTTCAGAACACATGAAAACCACTAGTTTCAGAAGGGTATTAAATAAGTTTTGAAAAAATTTTTACTACTAAAAACACAATAGATTGATTAGATCTGTCAAATTTAATAATGAAACTACGTATTTATCCAATGCATTTCGCATGAGCTAAGTAACGATAATCTTTCTTCTAGCAATTTAAGACCTGATCGAAAAATATTATAGTTAAGTTTTATTTAACAGTATTGACATGAATTACACAGAGTCACAAGAATAAATATGATGCTTTAATATTAAAATAATCACTTCAGCAAAGTAGGTAAGGAAAAATTGTTCCATTGTTGAATTTGTTAAATCCTCCTGTAAACACCACTACAAGATTTGCCTCTCTTGCTTTTCATTTGGCAATCAGGATTTTGACGACAATCGTGGCCTGCTGTACCTCTTGAAGGATAGATAATTGTAAACTTCATCTGAATTAACTATGTCGTTTTTGTCATGAGAAAATAGGCACCTTCTTATACTTCCCGTAGAGAAAAAGAATCTCAGGTTTGAGATTGCTTCAAGCCTTTTTCTCAATATAATTTAGAGCTGACTGGTTATCTTGAGTACGTTCACATATCTTTTTATTTTTATTGCGAAAAATGGCCCTGTTATTGAATAAATATTAACGTCATTATTTTGTGGTTAAGATTTCAAATGCTAGTAGATAATGAAAATGTTCCTACTATTGAATAAATATTAGCATTATTATTTTGTGGTTAAGTATTCAATTGCTGGTATTAAAATGGTTTTCTTAACTCATCAGGAACGTAGTTATTTTTCACATCAATTTGCGCAAGGAGAGGGGATAACCACATCGACTAACCAGTTTTTGGTTTGATGAAAAAAATACAATATTTTTGATGAAATTGACTCTATTCATCAACGTGGTCTTCTACAAGAGCGATTATATTCATTCAAGTGCTTCTCAAACCTTTCTTGAAGAACAACTAATCTTTGGCCTCAACAAAGGCGTTTGTTCTGGCAACATTCCCTTCATACAAGCAAAATTTCTTCCCTGCATGCATTTCTTTCCAGATTACAAACAGGTTAAAGTCATTGGTAACTATCTGAAACATACGGCAGTTGCGGAAGAAATCAGAAGTGTATTTTTCTCAAAAATTTCCTCGTTCAGTAGATCCAGATGGGCCATGTAAGTAACCGTTGTGACAAAATACAGAACTCAAAATACAGGCGGTATGACATTGCCAGCAGTCTGGTACGCTGTTATTCGCTTTGGGCTGCTGTACTCACAGCTGAGATTTTTTTTTGTGTCAGATGTATGGTATTGGATTCATGTTTCATCTATTGCCATATATTGATACAAAAATCCCATTCATTCCCCTTGGAAAGCTCTAAATAGTACTCGGACTCATGAACTCGTTGTGGTTTTTGATTCTAAATGCAGAAATAACCTTGAAACCAACTTTCTCAAAGAGAAATATTTATGCAAAACAAAGCCTCCACGCTCTATCCATATCTCTGGAGTTGCAGCGATGACCTGCACATTCACTTTATGGTTTTTCAAAACAATTTGGTGGTAAGCATCTTTTTTGGACTACTAGAGCTTGGTGCATTATTGTTCTAATACGACTATGTTTAAATTCTGCACACTAGTCAGTAATGGTCAATTTACTTTTGCGCTGAGTGCAGATAACACTTATCAAGCCAAGCTTTCATTCCGATGGTGTTTTTTCCATCAAAAAGTTTGTACTGTTTCATCAATGCATGAAATTTTTCTTCTATATTTTTAAAAACTGTAAAAGTTGTTTCACTAAAACCATTGTAAGTTTAGAATCAGAAGTAACAAATTTAGGAAACTTCTACAGCTGCTTATAACTTTCTAACAAAATTATTGGAATCACTAAAGTTTCCCTATTTGTAGTATTCTCAGTGTATCATACCGGCAACTTGTCAGTTAACATAATATATACGCCTTTCTGTTAACTCCACTTCGAGAACTGCATCTTATCGTTTTCATATCGCAATCAGGATTTTGGCGGCGATAACTCCATATAAAACTGATTTGCCTCTAAAGAAATGTTTTCCATATAAGTGATCTATTTTGGTCTTTTTCTTGTCACCTTGGGCTTGACATTATCAATAAATTTATTCTCTGTAAATGTCACAATGAAAATTCAAAATATTATACAGGGTGACAAGAAAAACCTCGAACAAACTTTTTTCATTTAACTTCATTAAACAAAAGGAATTAAACAAAAAAACAACGAATAATAATATCATAAATATTTGGTAATAATATATTTAAGCGGTTTCGAAGTGGTTTCCTTAGGCGGCAATGCATAGCTTCAGACGCTTCTTGAAATTTTCGGCAATGGGTCGCAGCTCTTCGGGCTTTAATCGGTCTAATTCCCAGCGCAGAGACTGCTTCAGCAACCCCAAACTTTTGTGGTGTTTAGCACATGTCCTGAGCTCCAAAATCGACCACACGCTGTAGTTTACTGGGTTGAGATCCGGCGAGTAGGTCAGCCATCTTGCAGATGTGATGAAACCTGGAAAATAAGTCTTACACCATTCTTGCCTCATGTTTGCTTGGTGAGCCGTAGCGGTCTCCTGTTGAAAGATCCAATTCGTGTCGCCGAAGTTCTGCTGGGCCCACGGAAGTACTACGGCCTCAAGAATGTCGCAGCGGCAGACTTCTTGATTGATTTTGACTCCTTGATTCACGAAAACCAAGGGTGTTTTGCCGCTGGCGGAAATTCCGCACCAGATCATGACGGATTGCGGATTTTGACGATGTTCGACAATCACCAAGGTACCGGGAGACTCTGCGAACCAGATTTTGTCGTTTTTGTGGTTGTGGGATTGTTCTGCGGTGGAAAGCTTCTCGTCTGTGAAGGGAATGCTGACCTGCGGCGAGACGAATGAGTTGGCGGATTCTTTGGAGCGTTTGTTTTCATCCCTGAGGAGTTGAACTTTTTAAAGTATTATGGCTGGAGGTTGACCTACTTCTTGGATATTTGACGAACGTATTCACGGTTGATACAGGTCTCACGGGCTATTTTCCTAATGGAGACCATCGGATTTCGATTGACTCGCTTCTTGACGATGTTGCGTTTTCTCCTACTTCCTGGACGACGACCATCATGGCTAAGCTCCTTAAAACGGCAAATTTCATCGGACACGGTTTGTCGAGGCACATTAAGTAGAAGAACAATTTCGCATTGACGCTTACCTTGACGAAAGAGCTCCAAAATTGCACTACGTTTGTTTGACATTCTAACACTCTGCAAAGTAAAGTAATATCAAACTGAAAATTCACATATTAGTACAAGAAAGTGTGGAGAATCTTAAAGAATAAAAATTATTTGGCTGCGCTAAAATACTTTTGTTCCAGAAAACAGTAAAATTTGTCTGTAGTTTTTCTTGTCACCCTGTAGTTAAGATTGCTTGATCAAGTGCAACAACCTGTGGTCTTCATATACTAGTTTAGTAAATTGATGAAAATTATCGATTGACAAAAATGTTTCGGATAATTCATTGAGTCGGCAGGTCAAATGAACCAGTACGACATTTATCACGAGAGGGCATGTCTACTATATGTTGTCCGACATCTCCAAAAAACTGGGAAATATCACATTTTCTTAGAGTCGTAACAAATAAAGAGAAAATAGTACAGGATGAAAATGCTTCTTTCTATAACTTAGATTGGTTTTTCAATTTTTGAGTCGTACCCAGACTTCTTTTGCAAACCCCGTCAGAAAAAAAAACTTTCGACTTACAAAAAGAGAAATTTGAGGTTACGTTTTAAGAACTTCCCCAAAACTAATTTATTTGAAATATTTAATATGTTTAAATATTCAAATAAGTTACTTCAAAAACTTTCAAAAACATGCAGCACATTTTCAAAAACAATTATAATTCAGATACGGTCAGTTTAACTTTACATTTATAATATAAATTCAATTAAAAATAAATGAACTTGTAATCTTACCAAACAATTTCTGGAAAATCTGTGAATGCAATTAAACTAGGTAGGTACATCTAATATCCAATGTAATATATGTTCTATGCTAAACACAGAAATCACACAAAATTTGCAAGGCATTTTATGGCTTTCATCGAACCAGTGGAAAATATAATAAATTTCATTATCAAAAACCTAATATAATTATATATAATATATAAAATAAAATAATAAGATGCGGTTTTTTAATTGATATAAGGATAATTACAAACTTTGAATATCAAAACAGATTTAATCTGTTAGTCTTTTACTATTTTAATTTCAAAAATAATTTTCAAAAAACATTTAGAATTAAATTAATGTCTAATAATAAGCACTGCTCATATTAAGTAGACGTATAAAAATCAAAATTCACTATACAATACCAAATGGAATAAAAAACCCAAAAAAATTAATTAGGAATTAAAATTAAAAATAAGTAATATCGAATGTTTCCTTCCAAATATACGTACCTGAACTCGTCAGAAAGGCAGTGGTGCATATGTTTTGCCTTTGACAAACATTTGACAACATGTTCAGTTTCTGGTCTTATATTTATGAAAACTTAATCTTTTTCAAAAATACACAACATAATTTTAAGTTACTTCAAAAACTCTCAAAAACGTGTAGCACATCCTCAAAAACAATTAGAATTCACATAAGGTCAGTTCAATTTTACATTTATAATATAAATTCAATTGAAAATAAATAAACTTGTAATCTTACCAAACAATTTCTGGGAAATCTGTGAATGCAATAGAACATAGATTATCTTGGATATTAGATGTACCTACCTAGTTTAATTGCAGTCACACATTTTCCAGAAATTGTTTGGTAAGATTACAAGTTTATTTAGTTTTAATTGAATTTTTATTATAAATGTAAAGTTGAAGTGACCTTATCTGAATTCTAATTGTTTTTGAGGATGTGCTTCATGTTTTTGAGAGTTTTTGAAGTAACTTATTTAAATATTTAAACATATTAAATATTTCAAATAAATCAGTTTTGGAGAAGTTCTTAAAATTATGTTGTGTATATTTGAAAAAGATTTAGTTTTCATGAATATAATACCAGAAACTGAACATGTTTTCAAATGTTTGTCACAGGCAAAACATTCGTACCACGTGTTTTCTGACGAGTTCAGGTGCGTATGTTTGGAACGAAACATTCGATATTACTTATTTTTAATTTTAATTAATAATTTTTTTTTGGGGTTTTTTATTCCATTTGATATTGTATAGTGAATTTTGATTTTTATACGTCTATCAAGTATGAGCAGTGCTTATTATTAGACATTAATAAATTAATAATTCTATTATTTATTTGTAGAAGACTAACAGATTAAATCTATTTTGATATTCAAAGTTTGTAATTATCCTTCTATCAAGTAAAAAACCGCATCTTATTATTTTATGTAAAATTAAAGTATGTCACATTTCTTTCGTTCGTAGCAAATGAACGGAAAGTTTTACAAAAATGAAAATGCTTAATTGGGTTAAATGGATCTTTCGTCATTCGACTCATACCTGTACCTGTCAAAAAAGAAACTTTTAACACACAGAAGAGAAATTTTTGGATTGCTCTCTTATATTATGAGACTAACACTTTAATTCTTTTTATAGGATTTTGGAATAATAATAAGTTGATTACTGAGATACTGCCTATTTCTTTTTATGTGTATTTGGTAATTTTATAACTCTCTGAGAGATAAATACAAAAGCTTTTTGATTGCCTCGGTCTTTACTTGACGGAAATTCATCTTCAATATAAGAAAAACAAATGTTAACTTCCGCTATACTAAATACTCACCTGATGAAGTCATGGTATGACGAAACAATTGTCTTGTAAATCAATAAAATGGCGGAAGTTAACATTTGTTAAATGTTGAATAAAAATTTGTGATTAAACACTAATTCGTTTTCCACACTGATTTGCGTGAGGAAGAAGAACAATTAACATTTCAGAAGTCTCAACAAAATGTAAATTTTTGTGGAAAAACCCATCTTTCAATACGCTGGTAGAAATTTTTTTTTCTGAGAATAAAGGTCATATTAGACCGTCAGACGGATCCAGAGCGACTTAATAATGGTCCGTCCGCATATTTGATTATGGAACTCCACTAATTTAATTATGAAAAATATGTTTTTCATATCATTATTCGGGAAGCAGACAGGCTGCAATACCTCACTAATTAATCGTTACCTCTTCAGTAAAGAAACAGAAATCTATCAAAGCAACTGGCAGAATGCAACTAAAAATTAAAATTCTTCTTGGAATCGCCGCAGATACAAAACGGCCGAGCTCGTGGGATTAAAACATAAATCTTCCTGCTCCATTCCCGTTTTGAGTTATAATTGGGACAGAGGCATTGATAAAACCGCGACGCTCCTTTATCATTCAGCCTATCAGCTGCTCTAGTTCTGAATATTTTGGTCCGTGCCGCATTTTCCACTTTTTTGTCAATGGCGGAACGCGGCCAACTAGACGGATGACGGTAGACGATCCGTTTTTCCTCTCCTTAAAAGGGCTAATTGACTATTTGACTGACATTTGAAATGCAAGGACACATACCATGTGTCCCTCCTTCATAGGCGTTGGGTGATTTTTTTGACGTATCTTCTTTACGAGACCAGTATTTCAAAAAACTTATTTAATTAATGAATTTTGGTGCGGAAGGTGGTCGAAAACCAATAAATTACAAGAATTAAATTGAGCCGATACTTACTTGATGGAAATTAATTTTAATAAAATGATCAGAAATATTTCCATAACTTATTAAGTAAACTTTTATTTCGTCAAATGACGACGCCACAGTGTTGACGAAACAATTGTAGTTCGTTTAATAAATTGTGGAAATATTCTTTATTATTTTATTCAGTAAAGGGCACTTGCTAATAGAAGTTTTATAGTTAAATGTAGTAAAATTATACCTTCCTATCTACCGGATTCTTTTATAAGAACGATGACTTGGATAGAAATAACTCTAATTTTCCAGATTGATGTTACAAGACAAAATGAAAATATTAAGTTCATGACTTGACTATGGACGTACTCTGGGCCAGAAATACTTCTTTTGTTTTTTTACCATCCCCAAACATGAAAAACATCCAGTTTGAAATCATTGGATATCAAAAAGGTTTTTTTACCTAGTAAAGTATTTTCATCATCTTGAAAATGAAGCAGAATAATTCTGTCTGAAAATATAATTCAACAAATTCTTTGAAAATTAAATCAAGCAGATGCCTTTAGTTTTAAAAAAATTTCAGGAAATTTTCTGAAATAAAATGTATAGAGAGGTGTAACAGAATTACTCTGCTTGATATACAAGCTATTGGATATCAAGTCACAAGTTGAATATGCCTACAAAATTTCTTGAAAACCAGCAAATGTAAAAGAAAATGAGTCAATAAACTTTCAACCTCGAATTTTGTTGGACTTTACTTAGTAGAAATATATTACACACTCAATTAAATAATATACATATATGTCGACTCCCATTTGTAGCTCACATGAGACGTTTGGTAACAAAGTAGATTATATCCAATTGAATTCCATTTACTAAATATTCAAATTCCAGCGAAGGTTAATCGGATAATTTATAATGAATTTACGAGCGGAAAGAAAAAATCTAATAACCTTATAAATAGTTGAATCAAAAATAATAGGATAAAATAGAAAGGCCTTTTACTTGATAGAAGAAATATAATAAAGTTTGAATATTGAAACAAATTAATATATGTTTATCTTCTACAGTTTTAATTTAAAAAATTTTTATTCAAAAAAACTTTTAGAATTAAATTAATGTCTAAAACAAGCACCGCTTATATTTAATAGACGTATATAATCTAAACTCAATATACAATGTCAAATGGAATAAATAAACCAAAAGATACACGAAAGTCCCTAAAATTAATAAATAAATATTTAAAGGAGACAAATTTTGTTTCTGGTCTTGCTCTTAAAACGCCATTTGTACCTTGAAAACATGAACACACTTAAAGGACCTCTCAAAGAATATAATTTATTTGAAATATTTAATATATTTAAATATTCGAATAAGTAAATTCAGAAATCTCTCAAAGCATGCACTATATCTTCAAAAAACAAATATAGTTCAAAACAATTCCGTCTTCAGTCCTGAAATATATTCAAAATATCAAAATCAAAAACTAACCTGTACCAAACCACTCAACACGTGTAAATGAATAATGTTTCGAGACATAGATCATCTTTATAATTCAAGATTTATCTATGCTCTAACAGAATCAAAGAACAATGTGAGTTATTTTTAAGGTTTACCTAACTTATTGACACTGTATAATGAAATTTATTGAAGCCAAGATATAATTATATATTATATATAAAATAAAATAGAAAGGCCTTTTACTTGATAGAAGAAATATAATAAAGTTTGAATATTGAAACAAATTAATATATGTTTATCTTCTACAGTTTTAATTTAAAAAATTTTTATTCAAAAAAACTTTTAGAATTAAATTAATGTCTAAAACAAGCACCGCTTATATTTAATAGACGTATATAATCTAAACTCAATATACAATGTCAAATGGAATAAATAAACCAAAAGATACACGAAAGTCCCTAAAATTAATAAATAAATATTTAAAGGAGACAAATTTTGTTTCTGGTCTTGCTCTTAAAACGCCATTTGTACCTTGAAAACATGAACACACTTAAAGGACCTCTCAAAGAATATAATTTATTTGAAATATTTAATATATTTAAATATTCGAATAAGTAAATTCAGAAATCTCTCAAAGCATGCACTATATCTTCAAAAAACAAATATAGTTCAAAACAATTCCGTCTTCAGTCCTGAAATATATTCAAAATATCAAAATCAAAAACTAACCTGTACCAAACCACTCAACACGTGTAAATGAATAATGTTTCGAGACATAGATCATCTTTATAATTCAGGATTTATCTATGCTCTAACAGAATCAAAGAACAATGTGAGTTATTTTTAAGGTTTACCTAACTTATTGACACTGTATAATGAAATTTATTGAAGCCAAGATATAATTATATATTATATATAAAATAAAATAGAAAGGCCTTCTACTTGATAGAAGAAATATAATAAAGTTTGAATATTGAAACAAATTAATATATGTTTATCTTCTACAGTTTTAATTTAAAAAATTTTTATTCAAAAAAACTTTTAGAATTAAATTAATGTCTAAAACAAGCACCGCTTATATTTAATAGACGTATATAATCTAAACTCAATATACAATGTCAAATGGAATAAATAAACCAAAAGATACACGAAAGTCCCTAAAATTAATAAATAAATATTTAAAGGAGACAAATTTTGTTTCTGGTCTTGCTCTTAAAACGCCATTTGTACCTTGAAAACATGAACACACTTAAAGGACCTCTCAAAGAATATAATTTATTTGAAATATTTAATATATTTAAATATTCGAATAAGTAAATTCAGAAATCTCTCAAAGCATGCACTATATCTTCAAAAAACAAATATAGTTCAAAACAATTCCGTCTTCAGTCCTGAAATATATTCAAAATATCAAAATCAAAAACTAACCTGTACCAAACCACTCAACACGTGTAAATGAATAATGTTTCGAGACATAGATCATCTTTATAATTCAAGATTTATCTATGCTCTAACAGAATCAAAGAACAATGTGAGTTATTTTTAAGGTTTACCTAACTTATTGACACTGTATAATGAAATTTATTGAAGCCAAGATATAATTATATATTATATATAAAATAAAATAGAAAGGCCTTTTACTTGATAGAAGAAATATAATAAAGTTTGAATATTGAAACAAATTAATATATGTTTATCTTCTACAGTTTTAATTTAAAAAATTTTTATTCAAAAAAACTTTTAGAATTAAATTAATGTCTAAAACAAGCACCGCTTATATTTAATAGACGTATATAATCTAAACTCAATATACAATGTCAAATGGAATAAATAAACCAAAAGATACACGAAAGTCCCTAAAATTAATAAATAAATATTTAAAGGAGACAAATTTTGTTTCTGGTCTTGCTCTTAAAACGCCATTTGTACCTTGAAAACAGTGTCAATAAGTTAGGTAAACCTTAAAAATAACTCACATTGTTCTTTGATTCTGTTAGAGCATAGATAAATCTTGAATTATAAAGATGATCTATGTCTCGAAACATTATTCATTTACACGTGTTGAGTGGTTTGGTACAGGTTAGTTTTTGATTTTGATATTTTGAATATATTTCAGGACTGAAGACGGAATTGTTTTGAACTATATTTGTTTTTTGAAGATATAGTGCATGCTTTGAGAGATTTCTGAATTTACTTATTCGAATATTTAAATATATTAAATATTTCAAATAAATTATATTCTTTGAGAGGTCCTTTAAGTGTGTTCATGTTTTCAAGGTACAAATGGCGTTTTAAGAGCAAGACCAGAAACAAAATTTGTCTCCTTTAAATATTTATTTATTAATTTTAGGGACTTTCGTGTATCTTTTGGTTTATTTATGCCATTTGACATTGTATATTGAGTTTAGATTATATACGTCTATTAAATATAAGCGGTGCTTGTTTTAGACATTAATTTAATTTTAAAAGTTTTTTTGAATAAAAATTTTTTAAATTAAAACTGTAGAAGATAAACATATATTAATTTGTTTCAATATTCAAACTTTATTATATTTCTTCTATCAAGTAAAATGCCTTTCTATTTTATTTTATATATAATATATAATTATATCTTGGCTTCAATAAATTTCATTATACAGTGTCAATAAGTTAGGTAAACCTTAAAAATAACTCACATTGTTCTTTGATTCTGTTAGAGCATAGATAAATCTTGAATTATAAAGATGATCTATGTCTCGAAACATTATTCATTTACACGTGTTGAGTGGTTTGGTACAGGTTATTTTTTGATTTTGATATTTTGAATATATTTCAGGACTGAAGACGGAATTGTTTTGAACTATATTTGTTTTTTGAAGATATAGTGCATGCTTTGAGAGATTTCTGAATTTACTTATTCGAATATTTAAATATATTAAATATTTCAAATAAATTATATTCTTTGAGAGGTCCTTTAAGTGTGTTCATGTTTTCAAGGTACAAATGGCGTTTTAAGAGCAAGACCAGAAACAAAATTTGTCTCCTTTAAATATTTATTTATTAATTTTAGGGACTTTCGTGTATCTTTTGGTTTATTTATTCCATTTGACATTGTATATTGAGTTTAGATTATATACGTCTATTAAATATAAGCGGTGCTTGTTTTAGACATTAATTTAATTGTAAAAGTTTTTTTGAATAAAAATTTTTTAAATTAAAACTGTAGAAGATAAACATATATTAATTTGTTTCAATATTCAAACTTTATTATATTTCTTCTATCAAGTAAAAGGCCTTTCTATTTTATTTTATATATAATATATAATTATATCTTGGCTTCAATAAATTTCATTATACAGTGTCAATAAGTTAGGTAAACCTTAAAAATAACTCACATTGTTCTTTGATTCTGTTAGAGCATAGATAAATCTTGAATTATAAAGATGATCTATGTCTCGAAACATTATTCATTTACACGTGTTGAGTGGTTTGGTACAGGTTAGTTTTTGATTTTGATATTTTGAATATATTTCAGGACTGAAGACGGAATTGTTTTGAACTATATTTGTTTTTTGAAGATATAGTGCATGCTTTGAGAGATTTCTGAATTTACTTATTCGAATATTTAAATATATTAAATATTTCAAATAAATTATATTCTTTGAGAGGTCCTTTAAGTGTGTTCATGTTTTCAAGGTACAAATGGCGTTTTAAGAGCAAGACCAGAAACAAAATTTGTCTCCTTTAAATATTTATTTATTAATTTTAGGGACTTTCGTGTATCTTTTGGTTTATTTATTCCATTTGACATTGTATATTGAGTTTAGATTATATACGTCTATTAAATATAAGCGGTGCTTGTTTTAGACATTAATTTAATTCTAAAAGTTTTTTTGAATAAAATTTTTTTAAATTAAAACTGTAGAAGATAAACATAAATTAATTTGTTTCAATATTCAAACTTTATTATATTTCTTCTATCAAGTAAAAGGCCTTTCTATTTTATTTTATATATAATATATAATTATATCTTGGCTTCAATAAATTTCATTATACAGTGTCAATAAGTTAGGTAAACCTTAAAAATAACTCACATTGTTCTTTGATTCTGTTAGAGCATAGATAAATCTTGAATTATAAAGATGATCTATGTCTCGAAACATTATTCATTTACACGTGTTGAGTGGTTTGGTACAGGTTAGTTTTTGATTTTGATATTTTGAATATATTTCAGGACTGAAGACGGAATTGTTTTGAACTATATTTGTTTTTTGAAGATATAGTGCATGCTTTGAGAGATTTCTGAATTTACTTATTCGAATATTTAAATATATTAAATATTTCAAATAAATTATATTCTTTGAGAGGTCCTTTAAGTGTGTTCATGTTTTCAAGGTACAAATGGCGTTTTAAGAGCAAGACCAGAAACAAAATTTGTCTCCTTTAAATATTTATTTATTAATTTTAGGGACTTTCGTGTATCTTTTGGTTTATTTATTCCATTTGACATTGTATATTGAGTTTAGATTATATACGTCTATTAAATATAAGCGGTGCTTGTTTTAGACATTAATTTAATTCTAAAAGTTTTTTTGAATAAAAATTTTTTAAATTAAAACTGTAGAAGATAAACATATATTAATTTGTTTCAATATTCAAACTTTATTATATTTCTTCTATCAAGTAAAAGGCCTTTCTATTTTATTTTATATATAATATATAATTATATCTTGGCTTCAATAAATTTCATTATACAGTGTCAATAAGTTAGGTAAACCTTAAAAATAACTCACATTGTTCTTTGATTCTGTTAGAGCATAGATAAATCTTGAATTATAAAGATGATCTATGTCTCGAAACATTATTCATTTACACGTGTTGAGTGGTTTGGTACAGGTTAGTTTTTGATTTTGATATTTTGAATATATTTCAGGACTGAAGACGGAATTGTTTTGAACTATATTTGTTTTTTGAAGATATAGTGCATGCTTTGAGAGATTTCTGAATTTACTTATTCGAATATTTAAATATATTAAATATTTCAAATAAATTATATTCTTTGAGAGGTCCTTTAAGTGTGTTCATGTTTTCAAGGTACAAATGGCGTTTTAAGAGCAAGACCAGAAACAAAATTTGTCTCCTTTAAATATTTATTTATTAATTTTAGGGACTTTCGTGTATCTTTTGGTTTATTTATTCCATTTGACATTGTATATTGAGTTTAGATTATATACGTCTATTAAATATAAGCGGTGCTTGTTTTAGACATTAATTTAATTCTAAAAGTTTTTTTGAATAAAAATTTTTTAAATTAAAACTGTAGAAGATAAACATATATTAATTTGTTTCAATATTCAAACTTTATTATATTTCTTCTATCAAGTAGAAGGCCTTTCTATTTTATTTTATATATAATATATAATTATATCTTGGCTTCAATAAATTTCATTATACAGTGTCAATAAGTTAGGTAAACCTTAAAAATAACTCACATTGTTCTTTGATTCTGTTAGAGCATAGATAAATCCTGAATTATAAAGATGATCTATGTCTCGAAACATTATTCATTTACACGTGTTGAGTGGTTTGGTACAGGTTAGTTTTTGATTTTGATATTTTGAATATATTTCAGGACTGAAGACGGAATTGTTTTGAACTATATTTGTTTTTTGAAGATATAGTGCATGCTTTGAGAGATTTCTGAATTTACTTATTCGAATATTTAAATATATTAAATATTTCAAATAAATTATATTCTTTGAGAGGTCCTTTAAGTGTGTTCATGTTTTCAAGGTACAAATGGCGTTTTAAGAGCAAGACCAGAAACAAAATTTGTCTCCTTTAAATATTTATTTATTAATTTTAGGGACTTTCGTGTATCTTTTGGTTTATTTATTCCATTTGACATTGTATATTGAGTTTAGATTATATACGTCTATTAAATATAAGCGGTGCTTGTTTTAGACATTAATTTAATTCTAAAAGTTTTTTTGAATAAAAATTTTTTAAATTAAAACTGTAGAAGATAAACATATATTAATTTGTTTCAATATTCAAACTTTATTATATTTCTTCTATCAAGTAAAAGGCCTTTCTATTTTATTTTATATATAATATATAATTATATCTTGGCTTCAATAAATTTCATTATACAGTGTCAATAAGTTAGGTAAACCTTAAAAATAACTCACATTGTTCTTTGATTCTGTTAGAGCATAGATAAATCTTGAATTATAAAGATGATCTATGTCTCGAAACATTATTCATTTACACGTGTTGAGTGGTTTGGTACAGGTTAGTTTTTGATTTTGATATTTTGAATATATTTCAGGACTGAAGACGGAATTGTTTTGAACTATATTTGTTTTTTGAAGATATAGTGCATGCTTTGAGAGATTTCTGAATTTACTTATTCGAATATTTAAATATATTAAATATTTCAAATAAATTATATTCTTTGAGAGGTCCTTTAAGTGTGTTCATGTTTTCAAGGTACAAATGGCGTTTTAAGAGCAAGACCAGAAACAAAATTTGTCTCCTTTAAATATTTATTTATTAATTTTAGGGACTTTCGTGTATCTTTTGGTTTATTTATTCCATTTGACATTGTATATTGAGTTTAGATTATATACGTCTATTAAATATAAGCGGTGCTTGTTTTAGACATTAATTTAATTCTAAAAGTTTTTTTGAATAAAAATTTTTTAAATTAAAACTCTAGAAGATAAACATATATTAATTTGTTTCAATATTCAAACTTTAAAAATAATAGGAATACAAACTAATAGATATTCAGGACACCAATGCTCTCATAGATATAAAAATCTCTCCAGGAAGGTTTTTTCAGCAAAAAAAAAATTGTAGAAAAACAAAAAAATATTATGTCAGAAAAAGTTTCCATGTGAAAGAAACAGAAATTTAGGTTTAGAGTCAGAACTAGCACTAAGAAACTCCTCAAATACCTCATGTAATAAATATCAATGATCAGAGATTATTGAAAAATAATGTTATGTAAGCAAACATGTAGGTGATAATGAACAGAAAATAGCAATAGATTTCAAAGAGAAATTAGATTCATATAGTATTCACAAAATAAGACAGTTGTAAATATCATGAGAGATTTCTGTAATTTCGAACCTCAATTTTCAATAAAAAATTCATATAACAACTTTGATCAAAATAACTTGAAATTTATAATCTGCAGGTTTATTCTTCAAGACGAAATTGAATGATTGATTCCCAGAATTGTACCAAGTAATTCAGAAATACTGGGTAAGAAATATATCTTCAATTTTTTTCAACATCTCCTAAAATTACAAAATAAAGATCCCTTCGAGTTCAAATTGTTGGATATCAAGTTATAACTGACCATATACATTCTGTCAAGAAAGTACCGGGAATTATCGATTCAAATCTGGCAGGGCAATGAGGCAGGTAAAAAATGTTTTCCTAGGTTGGTACCACTGTCCTTAATTACAATGCCAAGCTTGAGCGGGATCTGTCAACTAGTGTGTTTGCAACAGCTGATTAAGTCAGTCGATGTCAGAGTGCGTGCCGATTTTTACTATGGGTGATTACGTTGAGCAAAGAATTTGTTTAAAGTTTTGTGTTACAAATGAATTTTCGTGTGCCGATGCATTGAAAATGTTGAAAAAGGCCTTTGGTGATAATGCTCTATCGAAAACTCGTGTATATCAGTGGTACAGAGCCTTCAAGGACGGTCGTGAAGTGGTCGCCCATCGACGGCTTCGATCGAAGATAACGTCGATAAAATTAAGGAAAGGGTGCTGGAAAACCGTCGTACCAGCTTGAGAGAGATAGCACATGATCTTAAGATATCCCACGAGTCCGCACGTACGATTTTGATTGATATTTTGGGCATGAGAAAGGTGGCCGCACGACTCGTACCGAAAGACCTGAATTTTCTTCAAAAACGTCATCGCGAACAGGTTGCTTCAGACATGCTGGATCGCTGTAATTCCGATTCTACATTCATGGAACGCATTATAACTGGTGATGAGACCTGGGTCTACGAGTACGATATGCAAACAATCCAGCAATCATCGGAATGGGTGGCAAAAAATGAGCCGAAACCGAAAAAACCACGCCAAAGCCGCCCGAAAATGAAGGTGATGCTCATTGTTTTCTTCGATATCCGTGGCGTGGTGCACTACGAATTCGTTCCAGAGAGTCAGACGGTAAACAAGGAGTATTACCTAGGCGTTATGAAACGTTTGCGTGAGCGTATCCGTAAGAAGCGGCCAAATTTGTGGGCGAACAACTCATGGATTTTGCATGACGATAACGCGTCTTCTCACCGAGCTACGATTGTGACTGACTTTCTCGCCAAAAACTCAACAAACGTGCTTCAGCAACCACCGTATTCGCCGGATTTGGCTCCCTGCGACTTTTTCCTCTTCCCAAAACTAAAATTGCCCCTTCGTGGCACCCGTTTTGAGTCGATTGAAGCCATAAAACAAAATTCGGCGCAAGAGCTAAAGTCCATCCCGGAAAGCGCCTATAAAAAATGTTTCGATAATTGGAAGTGCCGTTGGCATAGATGTATTGGAGCAAATGGAGCCTATTTTGAAGGTGACCCAATAAATTTTGACGATTAAATGTAAAAATGATGTTTTAATTGAAAATTCCCGGTACTTTCTTGACAGAGTAGTATAAGCCAGCAGACTCCACAAAAGGCAATTCAATAAGTTCTTCAATTATAAACCCAAAGTCAGCTAGAAATTTAAATTTATAGTTGAAATTATTCCAACTATATTTTATGTGAAATTGGTCCAAAATATGTTAGTTTCAAAAATAGTTTTGTTATGTTTTTCTATTTTTGGGAGTGGGGTACATTTATTTGAGAATGATATGTTTTATTTTTTCGTTAATGGGAGAATGGGGGTATAAGTTTTGTTATTTGTTGATTATTTACGGCCATTTTTTTGCAGTTAGTTTTCTTTTCAGCACAATAATATTAAAGGCAATGTAAAATGGACTGTAGGCAGTTAGTTTATTAGAGTTTGAATGGAAAAGTTAGGGAAAAGTTACCTGTCGTTGTAGGTTTTTTTTAAATATATCGAAGAAAACCTCATTATTAATCCGAATTGAAGTTATTTTCAGAACATTCAGTTTATGACTGTAGCTTCATAGTTAATTTGACTTGTGGTGTAAACTATTTAGATATTTTGGATTGTTTTCCAGTTATGAATGAGTGCCACTGAGGCAAACCAATATATCATCTACATATCTGTGCCAAAATATGATATGCTCTGTGGTGTGGATTTTAGAGATTTCCTTTCGAGGAAGTACATAGTGGACTAAGAGGTGAACCTTTTTTTGGTCCACCATTTGTTTCATAAAAGTTTGTATTATAGTTAAAATAATTTCCGTCTCCAGAAAGTTCAAAAAGGTTAAATTTCAGTTTTCATTTAATTTTTTGAATTATTGAAAGGTGAGTAAATATTTGTTGTTGATTGATGTTATATTTTATTGAATATGAATTAATTGGGTAATGACGAAGCAAAGTCTCTCTTAAAACTTGTTTTTCAGTAATGTTTTTACATATCTTGAGATTTCATAGAAAGTAATTTAGTTAGATATCCAATAATATCGAATAATCTAAGTAAGATAGTTTTATGATGAAATTCTTAAGATTATGTTAAACATTTTTGAAAGATATCTGTTTTCATAGGATTGATCAGCAGAAACAAAATTTTTTTTACTCAAATAATTTAATTTATAGGATTTTGGTTGAAAATTTTTATTTATTGGATTTTGTTATATCATTTGGCTGGATGTCTTATAATGAATGTTTATTTTATGTCGTTTGATATAAGTGGTACTTATATGACATTAATTTAATTTAATTTCTGATGTTATAATTATTAAATATAATTCTTTGAAATTAGATATGTAGGAGGCAAATTTTAAAATATTTAAATAATTTTATTTAACTTCTATCAAGTATTAACCTCTATTCATGTTATTTCATTCATAATATATAAATATTTGGTTTCCTTAACATTCTTTTTACAGTTAGTCCTTGTGCTATAACATAGGCCATCAAATTGCCCTTCAATCTTTTAATCAATGGTAAACCACAGAATTATTTATTTGTAGTTAACATTACACCCCATTTAAATTTTTCAGTGTTCATTTACCAGAAAATTTTGGAATTGTTGAAAGGTGAGTAAATATTTGTTGTTGATTGATGTTATATTTTATTGAATATGAATTAATTGGGTAATGACGAAGCAAAGTCTCTCTTAAAACTTGTTTTTCAGTAATGTTTTTACATATCTTGAGATTTTATAGAAAGTAACTTAGTTAGATATCCAATAATATTGAATATTCTAAGTAAGATAGTTTTATGATGAAATTCTTAAGATTATGTTAAACATTTTTGATATCTGTTTTCATAAGATTGATCAGCAGAAACAAAATTTTGTCTACTCAAATAATTTAATTTATAGGATTTTGGTTGAAAATTTTTATTTTTTGGATTTTGTTATATCATTTGGATGGATGTCTTATAATGAATGTTTATTTTATGTGTCGTTTTATATAAGTGGTACTTATGTGATATCAATATAATTTAATTTCTGAAGTTATAATTATTAAACATAATTTTTTGAAATCAAATATGTAGAAGGCTAATTTTAAAATATTTAAATAATTTTGAAATATTTAAATAATTTTGAAATATTTAAATAAGTTCGATTTAATTCTTTATGGCCAGATTGATGTTATTTCGGTTAGCACATTTTCGATTATGTTCATACATTCGACATTTGGTATACTTGGGAACATATTAACGACATCAGATGATACTGAAATACTTTTAGGTAGGGGGCTCAAATTGATATATGATACAATGACGTATAACTTGAATGTCTTGGAGATTTGTTTCAAGTTTGAGCTGAATTTTTGAGGAAGGATCCTTTTTAAGTTTTATGGTAACTATTTCTCCTAAAAAGTGGTTTTTCCTCCAAATTCGAATAACTGTATCCTCAGTAATAAAACAATGATAGAAAACGAAGTAATTTTTTATTAATTACATCTTTTAAATGACCTTTCACAAAGTAACGGACTACTCCGTCCAATATTCGATGTATAAGTGATTGACATAATAAAATAATGGCAATTAAAGAAACCCTTGCATATAATTTTACAACATTTCTCCGCTCACAAGAAATTTAAGTATTTGTGGCTAATTTATAATGTAAAAAAATTGAATTACTTCATCTCGACATTCTACCATGGGTATTTGGAGGAAGCTCAGTAGAAACCTATCTATTATTTTATTATTCCCAAATATAGAAAATTCTATAAATCACATAACTACACTGTTGAAAAAATCCCAAATTAAAAGCACATTCGAAGGTAACTCAGTATCGCTCTGTTCATCTACAAACCCTCAGTTTTCTATCCAACCAATCAAGTTTAAGTATAAGGTGCGGATCTCTAAAAGCGACATTTAATTTTCAAATGATATTTTTAACGTCGTCCAGACGTGGAATTATCCATATTCGCACCCTCAATTAGGCGACCTTCCCCAAAAAAAGCAGGCCGTTGCCATTTATTTGCCAGAAGGGTTCAATTGTGATATAAACCAAGTTTTCAGGGTGGGGAATATGCCTTTTATTGCTTTATAATTACTGTATTTGTTTATTCTCGGTCTTAGATTCGGACCTGACGTAATTTTGGTAATCATTTCGAGATGACGGCGACCCGTTATGTCATCACGTATAGAAAGATATTTTTTGTAAATTATACAGGCTTCAAGGACCTTTAGGAACTATTTAATTTGCGACTGCAAGGTGGAATTCTATGAAATATGTCCCGCTTTTTGGGCTCGTGGCAGTCAGGAATATTGTGAGATTGGCAGGAAGTGAACGATCAAAACAAGTCGAAAGTGGCAGTTGCTAAAATTGGATGAATGGCACGATCTGTGAATGAAAATTTCGTGAGTATCCCAAGAAACTACTGAGCCATTAATAACTCCTCCTTTTTTTTTCATTTATTATTATTTTCTTGTTTATCAGCAAAAAAATCATAGAATACTGTCATGATAGCAAGGGCTTCGAAGTATTTGTATATAATACTTATATATGCTTGAATTTTGACACTTCATTCTTATATCGTATCAGCCGCAAATTCCCGAAGAAAAGGATTTAAAATTTCATATTCTCAACACTGAACTGATTAATGGCAACTGAATTAAAGCAAAAAAATTAAATTTGCATCTTCCAAACTGAAACTTCCTTTTATACGAGTACATCTTCAACTCATGTGAATTCTGATTTATAATTGTTCATCAATGAAGCAGTCTTTTAAATATCTCTCAATAATTAAATTACAAAAAGTAGACTGTGATCCATGCAGAACAGCTAAAATTTGTTTTTGGTATAATCAGATCAATATATGAATATTTAAATTTCCAATAACAGAACACAAAATTTTTTATTTCTTTCTTTATATGTAGCTTCTTTGAGAGGTAATTCGAATACTCAATATTATCAGGGTAAATGGATTGCTTAGCAAGCGCGCAAAAGCCTGACTTCACGTCTGTCTCTTTTAAAATTTTTTAAATTTTAATTTGATTCATATCTTGCACGGGAAGTCAAACCCAGTAATATCAAAGTTAAATCGAGCGTTATTATGTAATTTTAAATTCATTAGAAGCAATTTGTTGAAGAAATTTAATAACGAACAAATTGTTTGGAATTTTATCAAAATATTTTTTTGCTCGCAATTTATTAGAATAATGTTAACTTCATCATTTTTTCATCTCAATATTTTTTGGTTCTAGCGTCAAACAATCCCTCACATTTACAGGCTCATTAAAATTTCTTTAATGATCTGACTTTTTACAATGGTAAACGTTTCATCTGTCAATTCAGTTTTTCCTCATCCCTCTGGAAAACTGTTGCATATGCTCAGAAAATCCTGAAACTGTTTCAACTATTTTCTCCTAAGTTTTCTCAAGGGAGTCTAATTGAATAAGTTTTGAAGAACTTGTATAAGTTTATTGTTATTCAACAGAATACTTTCATCATGTTATATAATATATAATTACTAAAGCTACATATCTCTATTTGAAATAATTTTTACAAATATATTCTATATAATAGGTGGTGAGTTCCTTATAAATAATATTTTTGTAGAACCATCTAAAAAAGATGAACAACCACATGTGTGTTTCAAAAGATTAATTATTAATCAATATAAGGTAAACCCTACCTTTATTTATTTATGTACAATTTTTGAAATGGAATGATATTTTTCACTGGTACGCAGCATCGTCTTTGTTAGTAGGTAGTTATACACGAATGTATAATTCTCGTGTATAACTAACTACCTACTAAACACATGGGCGATGCTGCGTACTAGCGAAAAAAAGATCAATACTTGAGAGTTTAATTTTGAAATAATACTTTTTTCTGCTTAGAATTGTCATATGACTAAGTTTCACTTTGTTTGCCAATAAAATTGAGAATTTCCTTAACCGAGGACGAACCGCATTTTCAATATAAATAGTACTTTCCTGTTTTGCTTATGGAATCCAATATCCTAAGAAACACCAACATAAATAAATTTTTAGACTTTTTCTGCAAACAATTATATTCTGGCTATTTCAGTTCATTGAAAGGAGCAATGGGAATCTTATAACATATAATTAATTTAAGAGAGAAAGTTGTTGAATAAAAATTTGAAATCTTTTCGACAACTGCATTGTCTCACTTCATGAATGCCTCACGTAAGAAAGCATTATATTGAGTATTTTTTTTTATAATAATTGAATAGTTGGAACCAAAATTTTCACAGAATAAGAATTTTCACAGGATAGTACTTCCTCGTAAGACAGCATGTATATCGAAGCGTGGGTGGATATTTAAATAAGAGAGACATGTGCCCAAACTCTTTGTGGGGCATTAGAGCAAATAAACATATACAAATAAAACCAGATGCGGTAAACCAAATTCGAAGGGTGATTCTCCTTACCAACAACTCTTTACAAGAGTTCGCAACAGGTCCTCGTGCTTTATTCCACCCACACCTACGGCAAATAGGGACAGTTCAGATGATCCGGTGTAAGAATAGGGTTCTAAATTCATTACGCAAACATCGCTATCTAACAATGCCATCCTGTGTTCTTCAAAAACTCTGTTTACTCGGGAGAATTTTTTGGAGAAATCTAATCTCCTATCATTTCGATCGCTTGTGTGTTTACTGGAGAGTTCCAAGTTATCCGGAAATTATGAATGATCACTTTTATTCGATATTTGAAATAGATTAGATGCGCCTCATATTTATCTGGTATCTATCGTTTAAATTCGAAGAATTGTCATTATTGAGGAAGTGAATTGAAAGAATAGATGACAAAGTGATTTCAATTTTCCAGAGAAGTTGACGTATCATATAATAAAATTTGAATATCAAAACAAATTGAAATATGTTTATCTTCTACAATTTTAATTTCCAAAAGAATTTTTTCATTCAAAAAACTTTTAGAATTAAATTAATGTCTAAAACAAGCACCGCTCACATTTAATAGACGTATATAATCAAAACTCAATATACAATGTCAAATGAAATAAATAACCCAACAGATATACGAAAGTAATTAAAATTAATAAATAAATATTCAAAGGAGACAAAATTTTGTTTCTGGTTTTATCTTAAGAAATACTACTTGCCTTATAAAAACATGAACACACTTGAAGGACTTCCCAAAGAATATAATTTATTTGAAATATTTAATATATTTAAATATTCGAACAAATTATTTCAAAAATCTCTAAAAATATTGAAAAAGGGCTGATGAAGGGATTATCTAGAATTATATTTGTTTTTTGAAGATATAGTGCACATTTTTTAGAGATTTTTGAAATAATTTGTTCGAATATTTAAATATATTAAATATTTCAAATAAATTATATTCTTTGGGAAGTCCTTCAAGTGTGTTCATGTTTTTATAAGGCAAGTAGTATTTCTTAAGATAAAACCAGAAACAAAATTTTGTCTCCTTTGAATATTTATTTATTGATTTTAATTACTTTCGTATATCTGTTGGGTTATTTATTTCATTTGACATTGTATATTGAGTTTTGATTATATACGTCTATTAAATGTGAGCGGTGCTTGTTTTAGACATTAATTTAATTCTGAAAGTTTTTTGAATAAAAAAATTCTTTTGGAAATTAAAATTGTAGAAGATAAACATATTTCAATTTGTTTTGATATTCAAATTTTGTTATATTTCTTCTATCAAGTAAAAAGCCTTTCTATTTTATTTTATATATAATATATAATTATATTTTGGTTTCAATAAATCTCATTATAGAATGTCAATGAATTTAAGTAAACCTTAAAATAACTCACTTTGTTCTTTGATTTTGTTAGAACATAGATCAATCTTGAATATATAGTTGATCTGTAGTTCGAAGCTTAAGTCTTTTAACACGTGAGTGATGTAGGTTATGTTTTTGATTTTGATATTTGGAATATTGAAAAAGGGCTGATGAAGGGATTATCTAGAATTATATTTGTTTTTTGAAGATATAGTGCACATTTTTTAGAGATTTTTGAAATAATTTGTTCGAATATTTAAATATATTAAATATTTCAAATAAATTATATTCTTTGGGAAGTCCTTCAAGTGTGTTCATGTTTTTATAAGGCAAGTAGTATTTCTTAAGATAAAACCAGAAACAAAATTTTGTCTCCTTTGAATATTTATTTATTAATTTTAATTACTTTCGTATATCTGTTGGGTTATTTATTTCATTTGACATTGTATATTGAGTTTTGATTATATACGTCTATTAAATGTGAGCGGTGCTTGTTTTAGACATTAATTTAATTCTAAAAGTTTTTTGAATAAAAAAATTCTTTTGGAAATTAAAATTGTAGAAGATAAACATATTTCAATTTGTTTTGATATTCAAATTTTGTTATATTTCTTCTATCAAGTAAAAAGCCTTTCTATTTTATATCATATAATAGGCTTAAAAAGTATGAATGATGCAATATTACGTTTGTAATGTAAATATGATATTGTTCGGAAAGTATTTTCGTTTTTTCCCGACAGAGGATTTAATTTTAGTTTTTCAACCAAGCCGCATAATGATTTTATATTTTGACAGCTGATATAGCAAGGCTTGTGTGTAAAAAGGTTCAATTATTTCTAGCAGTAGAATTGGTTGGTGCCCTTTTAGATATGGAGAGCAATAAGCAGCTTTTCCGTCATATTTCACTTTTTCACTATAGAAAAGGTAAAAACGCTGTTCAAGCCAGAAATGAATTAACCGATGTGTATGGAGAAGATGTGTTGACAGTACGTCACAGCAAGAACTGGTTTGCAGAATTTCGATCCGGCAATTTTGATGTAGAAGCTGTACCACGTTCTGGAAGACCGCTTGAAGCTGATAAATACACGATTAAGGCATTAGTGAGAGGTAGAATTTATCGAATTCAACTATTTATGACCACTTGAAAGGCCTAGGTTTAATCACGAAGCTCGTTATATGAATTCCTCATGTTCTCACGGAGAGAAATTTGTGGTTTCTCAAAAATCACGAAAATTATCCATTTTTGAAGAGCATCATTACTGGGGACGAAAAATGTGTTGTATATAACAGTGTCAAGCACAAAATATTATAAAGCAAAAAGGATGAACCGGTTCAAAGCATTTAGAAAGCCAATATCTATCAAAAAAATGATGCTGTCTGTTTGGTGGGATTTTAAAGGATTCGATTTTTTGAGCTTTTACCGAATAACACAACAATTACGGGTAATTCGGATGCATTTCAACAAAAAAGGGCAGAATTATTCAAGAGAAAAGGTGTAGTGTTCCACCAAGATAATTCAAGATCTCATACAAGTTTGGATATTAATCAAAAGCTTTTACAGCTTGAATGGTATACAATGCAACATTCACTATATTCTCCTGATTTGGCACCTTAAGATTATCATTTGCTCCGGTCACTAAAAATTTTTTTGACGGTAAAACATTAACTTCAAATGAAGAGGTCAAAAGAACAAAAATTTTATCAGCGTAGAATAATGCTACTACCAGAAAGATGGCAAAAGATGTTGGACCAGAATGGCAAATATATAATTTGATAAAATATTAATTCATAATGTGAAAATTGTCCTTCATTTTTCTAAAAAAAGGAAGAAATTACTTTCCGAACAATCCAATATATTCTTCTATGCAACATAGCTTAGAAAATTTCGATTCTGAATCAATTGAATAGTCCATTTTAATAATTTTTTTTATTTCGTTCGAAAAGAGCCGAGCTGATATTCATTATCAAAATTTATCGGTTATTCTATGAAATTTAATAGAAAGCAATGTAAATACGCCTTTAATCAACTGAGCGATTTCACCGATAGTTTCAATAACTGCCTTTAGTACTCTTCATTGATTTAATATGTTCATTGAAATGCTTAGATATTGTGGGATCTGTCCTTTTAGTTTTGTTTGTACAAAACATTTTTTACATAGTACTACAGTCAATCCAATGATTAGTCGATGAGAATCAAAATAAGTATTATTTATTCAAATTTATTGTACCGTCTTCAAGATAGGCTTTTTCAAATTAAATTTTAAACGCATTTTCAGGAATCGACTTCACTACTCGAAGAAAATTCTCTTCGAGTTTCTGTCCACAGAAACATGTGTCTATAAGTTGTAAATTGACTGTAAGAAAGAGGAAATTAGTCCGAAGCCATATTAGGGTAATACGGTACTTGATGAATAAGATTTGTTGAGTTGTTGGTCAGAAATTAGTTGACAATAACAGCCTAATGAAGCAATAGTCGAGCGGCAACGCGTTTCAATCGCCTAAAATGGTGCGAATTGACTCGTAAGAGGAAGAAATTTGCAATCTATCTCAGATTTAAACAAAAACTTTCAGGCACTGTACCCTTATTTTGCAATGTTAACTTCAATTGAAGACATTAATTTTCGGCCAGAGTCAAGAAATTCTTCCACTACATCTCGACCGTTTACGAGTGCACTGTATAACTCACGCGCACACATTTTTGATAGAATCGATTCATCGAAAGTCTTATAAAACAGATATTTCGCACACAAAGTCCATTTGCAAATTCAACACACATTCTGTCTCCCATATTATTATTTCAATTCATTTTCAATTTTGACTAACTTTTCTGCTAAAAAAAACCTTATACTAAATTTAATTATAATACATTCTTCAGAAAAACCTTTGAAAATGCAACCCAACATCTTCAGTCAATCTTCAAAATGAAGAATAAAATCTACCAAGAAAACCTATAACATTTTCTTAAAACATACCATCATCTGCGAATTCCAAAGACTGAAAATTGTAAGAGGTTCACTCAAAAAAATTGTCACCCAAAATTTTAAAACCATACAGAAATCTACCCAAATAACAAAATGTTTCATAAATAAAAGGTTTGATACGTAGATCTCGTTTATCAAGAACAAACTGATCAAATTAATTTTATTTCTAAAATATTCTAAAAATAAAATTTGAAATGAGAAAAGTCAAGAGAAGAGCCATTCGGCTGATTTCGCTCATTAGCGGTCATAGTCTAACCGAATGCCATAAAAATTTATGAATTGAAAACATTTTCTTAAAACATACCATCATCTGCGAATTCCGAAGACTGAAAAATTGCAAGGATAAAGTCATATTTATATATTGAAATAAATAAATACACATAGTAACTCAGAAAAATAGTAAATATAAAATAATATAGAAACCCTTAAATTAAAAATGTAGTGGTAATCATATTTAACACAATAGAAGGAAATTGGAGTGTATAGATAAAAACAATATTTACAAACTAAATTTAATGAATAATGAAATATACATCGAATGTAAAGATTAAATGAAACCAATTCAGGACACAAAGCTAACTTGAAAGTTTCAATTCATTAACTCTTTCCGTTTGAAAGTTACAGTAATATTTTCTTTGGACTGTTGCTATGGTTCCGGTAGCGCACAACGCTGCTATATTCTCAGAATATATTTTTATCTTTTAATCATACAATCTTCACAAAGTTTTCCTCGATCATGTTCGTCATTATTCTACTTCATCTTACCAAATTACAGAGCGATCGGATCTCCTGTTTGAATAATATTGGGAAAAATAGAGAATATTTTCAACAGATAACTACCTCGGAACTATAAGACCAATATTTCCTCTAACGAAATTAACCGAGATATTCAATATATTCCTAAAACAAGGGTATAAAAAAGGGATGATTTTACTAGTAGAAAATAAAATTATTAACCTAATTTATATGATCAAACTAGTCCTATAATCCGTAATAATTATCAATAACTTTCGAATACAAAAAATTGACTAAGTGAACTAAAGACTCACGGTTTTTCATCGAAATTATATACTTTACTCATGGGATTATGAATCAGAATTCTATCACGGCTCCATTAAGAACGTGATAATGAATCAGAATTCATAGAGTTGAAGAAGTATAATACCAGGTTTGAGTTTGGAAGATGCAAATTTAAACTTTTTTTTTCTTCTGAAGTTTTCGCTTCAGTTCAGTCGTTATTAATCAGTTCAGTGGTTAACAAAGGAAATTAATATTCACTCTTTTTCCGCAGGCTTCATTGATTAATACGATATCAAAAAAATCAAGTATCAATATTCAAAGATATGTAACTATTAAACACCATTACCTTGAGGCTCTTGTACTTTAATAAGTAAGACACTTGATGTATAAACATTCTGATAATCCTGAAATTCAGATGAGTGTTTATTGAAAAACTTGATTAAAATTTAAATGGACATGTGATAAGTATGGCATATCAGTGAATTTCATGCTATAAACTAAAAATATACTGAAGTGATAAGTATTCTGACGTAGGGAAAGGAACAATAGCTTTTAATTTTATATGTATATGAAGTTTTCAATAAACAATTTTATATAAGATTGCATTTTCTGACGTACCTAATAAAATGAAAATTCAAGAAATTTCATTTTTATAAAAATGAGTTCGGTTCTGGTTAAACTAAAGAAACAAAAATCAAAAATCGATGGCGTTACTTTAAAGAACTGCATTTCATTTAGATCTCAATAATAGCTCATATTTCGTTATGATGAAGCTTTTAAATCAAACAAGGAGAAAAATCGAGTTAATGTTCCGAAATAAATACATAATTCAGTAACGCAACGGTTTATCATCCAGCATTTATAATATTTTAGTTATTATTGGTATCTGTTTTCACTTTTATTTGTCGGCTTTCGAATCTCCCTGTAAATACTCAAGATACTGAAAAACGCAGTTGGGATAAACAATCGCGAAGAATGAAATCATTGATTTACATTCCAAGTTTCATGTAAAATATTCGATTACTTTCCAATAAGTATGTTTTCTTAAAATTTCGCAGTTTGCGTTGAAGCACATAGAACTCAGCTATCGGAAAAAATGCTGAAAATTGGTTGGATGCTACCCGTCATAATTTCTTCAAGTTCTTTAATGGGAAGGGATAATATTTGAAAATTACTATAAGGTTCATGAGTCATAGTATTAAATTTCAAGCTTGTTTTATTCTATTTGTTAATTCATTATACGAATTTTGGAAACAATTTGAGACAATTTTATTATTCCGAATTATAATTGGCAGATTCAAATACAGAATAGTTATTAAATTATTTCAATGAGAAAAAATAACACAGTATAATTTATACAATAAAATGAAAACACATCGCATGGCGAATATTTAGATAACGGTTTTAAAATGGACTATAATTGTTATCAAATGTTATTTTTCTGTTAGCTACACTACTTCAAACTATGTTTATGCGATTCCGATTTATCCACAAACAAATCTCTTCCTAAATTAATGACTTCGCAGAACTTCCTACTTTATTGCCGGACCTTTTCACGATAGGCAGAACAAGTAAAACGGAAATATGCGCCAATTGTACATAACACCTCTTTATCACCAGTTTCACACCTTCATTTCATATATCCGACTTTTGGCACCCGACATAAGGCGGCATCTTTTTATTGCGCCTGTACAGATTTCAAACTCAAACAATGAAACGGGCACACGTTCAGCATTTTCAGCTAACAATCCAAACTGTGTTAGAACGATACCGTTTGAAGGCTTCAATGTTTTCACCATACAACTTCATGGTGAATTATGGGCCATCATGAATGGTTACACGTCAAGTAGCCTACTCTAATTATTTGTAACTATTGTCGCCTCAAAGAACAAGGGGATGAAGTAAAAGAGGTGTTTTGTTGAACCTACTCTAAAGACTTGTGATTTATTATGTTGGGTCTAGAAGAATGAAGGTAGGGAACGGTTGAATTTCCGTAAAATGGGAATTTTAGTTTGAATGTAATGGTGTAATAATAGATGGGCTACGACCTGAATGCTATTCAGGTAACAACAAAGAAAGTCGGTTAGAAAATGTTGGTCGAGAAGTTAGTTTCGGATAACGATACTTTTTTCTTAATTAAAGAATGATATTCTTGTGGAGTAAATGTTTTTTACATCAATATTCGACATCGATGTTATCGATCACGCAGGGGTATTGTAGTGACTTGTTCTAACCGAATTCTTTCAGAATATTTTCTGTATTTGACACCACCACTGAACTTCATTAATTTGAAATGTCATTTTCTGAGACTGATGATTCTCACTTGAAAATAAATAGCATCAGTTTCAAGTCATTGAATAAAGTTGCTTCAGATTGGAGCTAAATATAGGCCATATATATCACCTATTTAATTTGACGGTCTAAACTGGAACCAGAATGAAAAATTTTAGTTTTAATCAAAGTTTTCGGGAAACCTTGGATGGATTATTGAATTCATTATCTGCTGATCTTATAAATTATAAGGAGTAAATGAAGTAACTTTTCTAAATATTTATATGTCTGCGAGGAAAAAGGTGTAGTTGAAAAAAAACTTCAAATGTATGTTAGAATTAGTCTACGAATATAAATAATACACTATCGAAAAAATTATTATTGCAACATAAACCTTTGCAATATTTGAAATAAATACGTTTGAAATATCTTCTCATTTATTGAATTATACCGATATATATATCCTATAATAATCGACAAAAATATTATGAATCTATACTTAAATATCCCTATTTGAAATGTTTAGTCAGGATTACTGTTTAATCGCCATTCGTCAAATTAAAGACAAATGGAATAGGAAAAATAGTTTTAATATTTTAATTGATTAGATTCACAGTGACTTAACTTCCGCGGTGTTCCAACATTTTCAAACTATGAAATAAAAGTTGGACTTGATAATTTGATACTGTTTATTTTGAGACCGTTCAGAATTGAGTAATTCCGTAAATAATCCTGTTCATTTGGCATGTTCATTACACAGTTATGGCGGTGTTTAAAAATATTTATTGTTCAGTTTTTTTAAGCTTCCGATTCCAGATGTACGATTTCAAAATTATCCAGGAAGGCATGAAGCAAATGCTGCAATAAATTTCCTAAATGAACAGACCTGTTGAACTTTTGGACTTTCTAAAGAAAAAAAACTATCCCTCAGTGTATAAACATTAGACTCAACTTGTAATTCACAGTTTGCAAATATATTATAACTATGAAACAGGGTTACTTCAATAATAGAAAGTTATAGCGAACAAAAATTTTTTTCCATTTGAAATGAACTGAAACTAAGTAACAGGATATGCCACTGAAATTAAAAACAGCTGATCGCGCAGTCGATTCTTGGAAATTTCCAAACAACCGATGGCTTTGGATATCTTAGTTATAGATGACAAATTCAAAAAGAACAGACGTTCATGTCCTATTCGTTAGTGAAGTTCTAAAAAGGAAGATATCTGAACTCATTTGATAATCAAGTGATGTGGTCATCAGTCAATAAAATAAATGGGAAATAACCAGAAGCACTGACCTGAGGTTAGAAATTTTGACGCGCTTCTTCAATAGTCAACAACAAATCATTCTTCCCCAGTATTCCATACCTGAAACAAAGAAAATTTTCAGTTGAGAAATAAAATGTCGATATGAAATACAATTAATAAATAATTATATAAAGTGGTTTTGCACTATGGTCTCAAGAAGCTGCAGTTCTTCAAAGTTAAATTGAATTGAATATGCTTTTCGATGGTGTGAAACATATCATTTTTTCTCCCAATTTATTTCAATTTCTGGATAAGTTTACTTACTTAGCCTTTTAAGTGTCATAAAAATGCAATGTCACATGTAGAAAAAAATATTTTTCGGCAACACAAAGCTACAACTCCATTATTTGAAAAATAGTAATTATAAACTTTGCGAACAATTTTAAATATTTTGTTTGGATTCCGAGAATTATTGAGTGTAGGTTAAAATTCTTATTCATTGGTCGAATAACTGTTTGCTTTACCACAACGAAAGTGCGTCATCATTAGCACTACTAATTATTCAAAGTCATAGCATGAATTTCATTATGAACCACGTCGCCGATTATTCTGTTAAAAGAGACCGGACTGTACATAATCACTAACTGGCGTTAAATAGACGCTAACATGTCCTAATGACTGGGCAATATAATAGTGTCTGGACGAGTAAAAAAAACAGAGATTTAATTAACACGAAGCGCCTAAATGGTTCCATAATGATTATCATATAAGATTATTAATGTGTTTCCTAATAGAAAACTAATAATATTTTTTGTTAATGATGGTCAAACGGGAATTTGTGTGTAGGAGTAACTGAATATTGGGAATACATAAGTACTATATAGAATGCCCCAACAAATAGTACGGCCACATTTAGGATCTTCTTTTGGAACTAAGTCTTGTAAGTAGTAAAACATAATTCAGAACAAAAAGAAAGCATATTAGGACCATCTCAGTGAAGAGGTATTAAAAAATAAATAAAGAAATATAGAAAAGCACTGACGTAAAATTAGAATGAAGCATTTGTGCGCCAATAGACCATTTTCTCGGAAAATTTCAAATCTGTGAAAAGCTCCGTGAATGAAATTTTTGCATTAGTGTGTTTTTGTCATTATTTTACATCTAAATGCTGAATTTAAATTCGATCGTGAGACTGTTGCTATTGTTTCTTACACCATGAACCGTGAACACTTTCTTGCCTACAAAATGTTTGTTTTCATTCGGAATCTTCTAATGATATGATTCTCGTGAAATTTTGAAGAAACATCAGTCGCATTCGTGATGTCCTATTACATCAGTGACAAACTTTTGAGTACGTTGAGTCTTACCTTACATAGATGTCAGCAAATGAAAGAGGGTTTCGCTTATGTTTAATAGACGTATTTAATCAAAACTCAATATATAATGTCAAATGGAATAAATAAACCAAAAGATATAAGAAAGTCATTAAAATTAATAAATAAATATTTAAAGGAGACAAAATTTTGTTTCTGATCTTACCTTTGAGAACACTAATTGCCTTTTAAAAACATGAACACAACTTAAGGACTTCTCGAAGAATATAATTTATTTGAAATATTTAATTTATTTAAATATTCGAATATGTTAATTCAGAAATCTCTCAAAACATGCACTATATCTTCAAAAAACAAATATAATTCTAGGTAATCTCTTCTTCGGTCCTAAATAATATTCCAAATATCAAAATCAAATAACTATCACTATATCACAACTTACACGTGTTAAGGATGGATGCTTTAAACAGACTAACTTTAAAATTCAAGATGGTCTATGTTCTAACAAAATCACAGAACAGTGTAAGTTATTTTAAAGATTATATTTGAAATCATTGACATTCCATAATGAGATTTATTGAAGCCTAAATATAATTATATATTATATATAAAATGAAATAGAAAAAGGCTTTTTACTTGATAGAAGAAATATAACAAAATTTGAATATCAAAACAAATTAAATCTGTTAGTCTTCTACAATTTGAATTTCGAAAAAATTTTCATTCAAAAACTCATAGAATTGAATTAATGTCTAAAGTAGGCACCGCTTATGTTTAATAGACGTATATAATCAAAACTCAATATATAATGTAAATTATATATGTCTATTAAACATAAGCGGTGCTTATTTTAGACCTTAATTTAATTCTAAAAGTTTTTTGAATAAAAATGTTTTTGAAATTAAAATTGTAGAAGACTAACAGATTAAATCTGTTTTGGTATTCAAATTTTGTTATATTTCTTCTATCAAGTAAAAAGCCTTTTTCTATTTTATTTTGTTTTCCTTCAGACCGTATTTACGGTGTGCTTTCCTGTAACAAGGACAGGTGAATTCTACCAGAATAGTTATTGGCTATTTGAGGCATGGCCTCTTTTCCAAGTGACTACCAAGCAGTCTCCACAGTCCACCCAGAGGTAGAAAGTGTGATAAGGATTACGCCATATCATCGCGCGTGGCGAGAACCCCTCCGAAGAGATGAACCCACCAGCTTCCAGTTTGGGCCCCGACTCGAAAGCCAGAACCGTCTGACTGGTAGCAGCGAAAGCACTATCCAACCTCTACTGGCTCTGCAGGTCAGTACCCGAGTTGTTTGAGACGCAACTCACCCGCCGGAGGGAATTTTTATCCATCCACCCGAACGCAGTCCCAAGAACTAAGATAAACTCAAGATTGACGACTACAATTGATCCTGGTACGAGCACCGTCTAGCGGACTATACGTCCTGACCCACCGAACCCATGTGAAGTCATTTGATTGATCCTGGCGTCAAGCACTAATGGCGGAGCCATTTCGTCGAGATCCACAAACCCTAAATAGTTACGCACAGATCCAGGGGCCAGGACAGGCCGGTCGAACCGTCAAGTCCCGTTAAACCCCGAGTCGTTTCATGAGAATATCCCGAAAATGGGGGTCTGCGAACAGATAAATGAAATACCCCCCTAGTCCAGCATGCGGACTTTCAACCACTGCCCCCTCGAGTCCAACACCAAGTGGGGTGGCCAGGTGGTACAAGTAACACCTGAGGGCAAGTCCACCCCCCCGAGGTAACGCAGTATGCTACATAACGCACTCGGCCATTACACAGAATCCGGAGATTTATACTGCGATAGGGTAGAGTACGCCAGTTTTAAGGGAGAAGCCCTGTGCTGCGACAGACTCCCTTGTCACTGAGTTAATCAACCGGCTCAGCCCTCCATTTCACCTGAGTAAAACTAGGGCCCCATTCGGAGATCTTCCACCATACAGGTCCAGTGACTGGCGCGAAGCGGCATTACGTTAGACACCAAGACTTAACCCTCCAATTCGCCGGAACGAATTTAGGGTCCTAGTCAGGAGAGCGCCCCCATCACGTCAAGATCTAATGCCTGGGGGGCGCCTGTAACAAGGACAGGTGAATTCTACCAGAATAGTTATTGGCTATTTGAGGCATGGCCTCTTTTCCAAGTGACTACCAAGCAGTCTCCACAGTCCACCCAGAGGTAGAAAGTGTGATAAGGATTACGCCATATCATCGCGCGTGGCGAGAACCCCTCCGAAGAGATGAACCCACCAGCTTCCAGTTTGGGCCCCGACTCGAAAGCCAGAACCGTCTGACTGGTAGCAGCGAAAGCACTATCCAACCTCTACTGGCTCTGCAGGTCAGTACCCGAGTTGTTTGAGACGCAACTCACCCGCCGGAGGGAATTCTTATCCATCCACCCGAACGCAGTCCCAAGAACTAAGATAAACTCAAGATTGACGACTACAATTGATCCTGGTACGAGCACCGTCTAGCGGACTATACGTCCTGACCCACCGAACCCATGTGAAGTCATTTGATTGATCCTGGCGTCAAGCACTAATGGCGGAGCCATTTCGTCGAGATCCACAAACCCTAAATAGTTACGCACAGATACAGGGGCCAGGACAGGCCGGTCGAACCGTCAAGTCCCGTTAAACCCCGAGTCGTTTCATGAGAATATCCCGAAAATGGGGGTCTGCGAACAGATAAATGAAATACCCCCCTAGTCCAGCATGCGGACTTTCAACCACTGCCCCCTCGAGTCCAACACCAAGTGGGGTGGCCAGGTGGTACAAGTAACACCTGAGGGCAAGTCCACCCCCCCGAGGTAACGCAGTATGCTACATAACGCACTCGGCCATTACACAGAATCCGGAGATTTATACTGCGATAGGGTAGAGTACGCCAGTTTTAAGGGAGAAGCCCTGTGCTGCGACAGACTCCCTTGTCACTGAGTTAATCAACCGGCTCAGCCCTCCATTTCACCTGAGTAAAACTAGGGCCCCATTCGGAGATCTTCCACCATACAGGTCCAGTGACTGGCGCGAATTGGCATTACGTTAGACACCAAGACTTAACCCTCCAATTCGTCGGGACGAATTTAGGGTCCTAGTCAGGAGAGCGCCCCCATCACGTCAAGATCTAATGCCTGGGGTAACAAGGACAATGTAGAATGGACACTTGTGCTCTTAGGCGTATAAGCTATATAACCGCGAAAAACCGATTTTTGTAACGTTAAATAACTTACACCGCCGGGAATAGAAGATTTTATGAGACTCTTGAGATAACTTCCAGAACATCAAATTGAATATGCATACAAGATTTCAGCTTATTATCTTTCATTTCGAGATGAAACTGTAATATGGCTGGATGCAATTGAATGTTCTCCATCTTGATAAACTCCAAAAATTACTGTATAATTTTCCTGAAAGAAATTGTATATTCTCATATGTTTCAACAACTTCGACTCTCAACATCCGAAAATACATAAAAACTAATTTTTTCGAAAGAAAAAATACTTGGTTCTTTTATAGCTGCTCAACTGTATAAAAAAATCAAAGAAAATCGATATCAATTTAAAAAACAGCATTGTTATACGGAACTGTATCGCTCTTCAGCCTTTCAATTCATTTAAAGCATTCCAGACTGGAGAATAAGTGGGTTAATGCTAATGGACTCTTGATAATAACCTTTTTTGCGCAAATTAAGAGCGGTGCGAATGGTAAAACACTTAAAATTCCTAAAAAAAGCTGTAAAGATTAAAAACACCCGAAAAACGTTCGGACGGTCGCTTTGAAAGTCTAATTCAATTACCTGAAGTACGACAGATCCATCATTTAATTAACGGCAGGAGCAATCGTAGCAAAAACGACGTAATGGTGCAAAGGTTGGACATAAAGTTCGGAAAAATATGTTGTAGTGGGCGTTGTTCTGAGTGATTGAAAGCTGACTACTGAAGATTGTGAAAAATGCGTTAACGAACAAAATCTAATTAGAAGTTGCACGCAGTTTGTTGATGCCTCAATATTTGATAAAATATAATATTAGTAGTTAACGAGACGATTAAACATTTTAAAACCACTCAAGTTTTGCCTCTATCGTTGTTAGAAATACCTTCAGCTACCTTAGCACTGAGTGAGTAGCGTCCATAAATGCCATGCAGTAAATTTCTCAGGCAATAAACTGCTTTATTGCTAATTAAAACAATTTTTCAAAAATTACTGTATTTTATTATTAAAAATTGAAATGAGTTGGCATTTTTGTGACTGTTTCTTTGAAGTATTACTTTATCTTTGAACCACTGAGTGAAAAAAAGTGCAGGGTGTTTATGCATATTCAGGTACAATAAAATGAAAACAAGAATACAAGAATCGTGAAATGTCGGCATGTTGGTGAACAGGTATTAAAATATTTTTACTATTCTAGATTTACATAAATCCCTGATCATTCATTATTTTCATGTTATATTTATTATAAGCTAGTTTAGAAAATTCAATAGACTCCAAAGTTTTAAGCTTCTTGTATTTTGATTCAGCATGGAATGTTGTTAGATTATCTCCTGTACAAAAAAGGTGACCATTTTTATAGAGTGGAGTTCAAAAGTAAAAGATTGTTTTAGGTCAAATTGAATTTCTGTTCTT
This sequence comes from Megalocaria dilatata, assembly GCA_034642435.1. Lineage (NCBI taxonomy): Eukaryota > Metazoa > Arthropoda > Insecta > Coleoptera > Coccinellidae > Megalocaria > Megalocaria dilatata. Next base: position 14,300,960 of record CM067858.1, read on the forward strand.
TGAATCTTATTTTGAATGAACTTGCTGTGTGTCGATGTATTGGCTATTGCAATATATGCCTATATGTTGGCTAATGAACTGCAGATTTATACAGGATAACCTACATAAAAGATACCAGCCGAATATCTCCGGAAAATACAGAAAATGGGTCAAAATTTAAACATCATACAGAATTATGCAAATTTTAATTTCAAAATAATTTTCATTGAAAAACTTCAAGAATTAAAATAAATAAATATCTTAGAAATACTGTTTGAATTTAGTAGACTTTCAGAATTAACATTCATTACAGACTACCAAAGTTCTTTTCGGTCAATAAACAAAAATTTATTTTTGTGGAAATAAAATACTGTCTCGTATATATTTTTTAATTAAATATTCAACTTGTTAGCCCGATCCAAGATCCTGGATTGTGAGTATTTCAGTATCGAATTATTCTATAAATTTTTGCATTTCATTAATATTAGACCACATACAGGGGAAAAAGCATTTGAAGAAGTCTGCCTCTCAAAATAAAATCCGAAAATGAATGTGAAGAAATTGAAAAGATTAAATGAAGCGAAAAAGTTTGAGAAGTTTGTAGTTTAAAGATTGCACGAGGAGAAAATTTTTGGAGAGGCATAGACTTATAGAAATATTTAAAAAATCAACTGCTAGAGGAAAACTACCAAAAGTTCGAAGTTGATTGCTTTTGTATTTAATTCTATTGAATCAGCTAAAATAATTTTTGTTTGTTTGAAGATACTTGAATTATTTCATTTGTTCATTCCTATAAGTGGGCCATTTAGCGCTTTCATTTTGAAGTAGAGGTTATTTGGAGTTTGGAAATACTTCTGTTATTTGTGTTGTGACAGAAAATTAACTTAGTGATTCACATTAACGAAATGTGTCGATTTACGCTAGTACAAACCTGCTAAATATTAAAAACTCATTTCCAAAATTATAGATCTTCTTCCAAACTGTCAAATATAGGTGGAAGATTCAGTAGAAATGTAATGCCCTCTCGGCAATTTGTGCATCAATTTGTGAAGCGAGTTCGTGTAACTGGATCACTATTTTTCTACGTTCACGTGAACACACTTGAAACATTGCTGCTGTAGCCTAGAATGTGGCAGAACATTCAACAACATCAACTTGTTATCGATCAAGAACTGAACATTTCTCACGCTTCTCTGAGGAGATAAACGTATGAAGGATTACAAAGTTCAACTAGTGCACGAAATGAAAAATTAAATGAAGCTTTGTGACCATCCGATGCGTTTCTACTTCGCTCCATGAGCTAATAATCACATGGCCAAAAACAAGCATTTTCTGAGAAAAATCATCTTTAGCACTGAAGCTCATTCTTACCTGGGAGGATATTTGGATAAGCAGAACTCCCGCTTTCGGGATCAGATACTCCAAACGTTATTGTGGAAAAGCCGATGCACCCACAATGTAACTGTTTAGTGCGATTTTCGGTTATGTGCCGTCATTGGGCATTTTTCTTCAAAAGTAGCATCACGGTCAATGGAAAACGTTACCGTGCCATGCTCAACAAATTTTTGTTTCCCAAAATTCAAAAGAAAAGCGCAGACGACATTTGGTTTCAACAGAACGGGTCCACTTGCCACACAGCCTGCAATGAATCTTTTGCGCATCGTTCTTGAAAATAGAATAATCCATTGAAATGTTGATGTCAGTTGGCCGCTGTGATTTGACTCTGTGGGACTATATTTTATAGGAATCCTTTAAGGATAAGTGCTGCGCCAACCAACAAGAAACCATTAATGCGTTGAAACACGAAATCGAATTTGTCATTTATAAGATTGAGCCTCGAACAATCGACAATGTACTGAAAAATTTGGTGGATTGGATGGGGTAATGTATTGTCAGTCTCGTAGCGGTCATTTGAATGTTGAACTTGAAAAAATATTCAGTATTTCTTTATTCATAGCCGATAAAAAATGTAAAATTTAAATGGCCCTTCCACTATCATCATTAGAAATAAATTAATAAGTAAAATTTGATCCCATTTATAACTTCCTTTAGATTTTAAATCTTAAATATCATAATAAGAACAGAATAGATCAGGTTTAACAAATATATGTATTTTCTAATAATACATTTGAAAATGGGATCAATTAACATCAACTAGGATAAAATAATAACAGTAAACAGTAATAAATAGAAAGAATAAAATAAATACCGAAAACATTATTATATAGAAGGTAAGGTTGGTACAATTATTTTCACAATTGTATTAAACTCTATATCAATATTATTTCCAACTAGGCATGCAGGCAACGAAAAGGGAAATTATGTTTCTCTCATAGTTAACTATTCGTAACCAGACATTGAAATTGTCCTTAAGAAACTAAGGTGTTAAAATTATGAGGATACCTGGCCATGCTTTCATCTGGTGTCATGTTTCGTATTTGGTTAGTTTGAAGGCGTGGTTAATTAATAAAATGGAATGAAATGAAGCAATCACAATTGTTATGGAGTAGAATAAATGCTTTTGAACCACCTATTTAAAGATCAATAGTACAGTTGAACGAAAAAAAATTTTTTTGTATTTTTACAAACGATATAAAAAAATGTATCTCAAATATTGAATATGTTTGTTTTATTAAACAAATTTCTGACTACCACATATATTACACTTTGACAAATGTCTGAAACTAGTACCTACGCTGGTGTGTGTTCAGTAAGTATGTAGTAGTTGTGAGTTGTATTATTTAATATATCGTTTGAAATGAGTGCCTATCGAGGAAAGACACCCTCAATCCAATATTTCAACCGAATTAAAGCCACTCGTATTAGATTGAGATTTCATCTTTTTTCCCAAAATATAACCGTTTCACCTCATTCCGGCTTTATAACAAGAAAATTGATCGTTTCTTGAGTGCATTCCAAAAACCAACATCATTATCTTATTACAAGATTAAATTGATTCACGAAGTGGACGCGCTGTGGTTGAGGAAGGAAACAACCCTTTGATAAAAGCGTATTACCCGAAGAGGGGTTGATTAATCTAGCTCGGTGGAATTAGCTCGTTGAAAATCCATTATATTTTCGTTGAAGTGGGGTTAGGAAAGAAATTAGTCTGGCTACTTTACCGAAGTATACTGATTTGATTGTTGAGGAGATGTTTACCTGAATCCACAATAAAATTTGAAGTTGAACTTTTTGACAGTATGAGAGTGAGGGTAGAATTCCTCCAGTTTAATTTTTATACAAAAACCTGAATGAAAAATTATTTTAGAAGATAAAATAAAATAGAAAGGCTTTTTACTTGATAGAAGAAATATAACAAAATTTGAATATTGAAATAAATTGAAATATGTTTATCTTCTACAATTTTAATTTCAAAAAAAAAAAATTTTATTCAAAAAACTTTTAGAATTAAATTAATGTCTAAAACAAGCACCGCTTACATTTAATAGACGTATATAATCAAGACTCAATATATAATGTCAAATGGAATAAATAAACCCAACAGATATACGAAAGTCATTAAAATTAATAAATAAATATTTAAAGGAGACAAAATTTTGTTTCTGGTCTTACCTTTAAGAACACCAATTGCCTTTAAGTGTGTTTATGTTTTTAAAAGGCAATTGGTGTTCTTAAAGGTAAGACCAGAAACAAAATTTTGTGTCCTTTAAATATTTATTTATTAATTTTAATGACTTTCATTGAAATTAATAAATAAATATTCAAAGGAGACAAAATTTTGTTTCTGGTCTTACCTTTAAGAACACCAATTGCCTTTAAGTGTGTTTATGTTTTTAAAAGGCAATTGGTGTTCTTAAAGGTAAGACCAGAAACAAAATTTTGTCTCCTTTAAATATTTATTTATTAATTTTAATTACTTTCGTATATCTGTTGGGTTTATTTATTCCATTTGACATTATATATTGAGTTTTGATTATATACGTCTCTTAAATGTAAGCGGTGCATGTTTTAGACATTAATTTAATTCTGAAAGTTTTTTGAATAAAAATTTTTTCTTTAAATTAAAATTGTAGAAGATAAACATATTTCAATTTGTTTTAATATTCAAATATTTCAGAAGATATTTTAATTCAAATATTCAGAACGTTATTGAGATAACTACTCCAAACTATTTGCGGTATATAACCTTTTATGACATTTGATATTATCCTGATACTCCTAGATCTCTGGTGAAATCCCTCAAAAGCTTTATATAGCTAATATGAGTTAGAAATCTCAGATATGTTCTAGTCAGACTTTGTTACTCTATCCTTAGGCCACCTAAGGCACAGCAGTTGAATTTAAACCCAACAGTGAAATGGGTGACGAAACCAACGACAACAAAATTTCTCTTCTACCCAGGCGGGACCTGAACGCTTTTGATCACATGATTCGTCACCACTGAAGTAATTGTACCTATATGATTTCCATCCAATCTATCGATTTCCATGAAAAAGCTATTCGGTTATGATTACGTCATGATATAAATGGTATTCTAAAGAAATAACTTCATTCATAATTTTAGCACCTTAAACAGACGTTTGAGACTCTGTTGATGTGTGAAAAAACAAACTATTATATAATTATTATATACAGAATAAAATAACAAAAAACGATGTTTTACTTAGGAGAAGGTTTTTTTGCAATTTCTTAAACATCTAGAAGAGTATTTCTGTTCTTTACTATCCAGTAACGTTTGTTGAGTAGGTTCAATCAATATTCGATATTTTCTTTGGATCATTTTTAGCTCTTTTGGATGTTGTGCGATATGTGTTAGCACTATATTATATTCTAAAATGAAACATTGTTTCTGAGACATTGAATTAATTTTATTTTTCTGAAAATTTTCCAGAAATTTCCTAAAGTTAGAATTTGTTGAGAGATGGAACAGAATGCTTGATGTTTAAAATATTGGAAAAAAATCTGCTGCCAAAGGGGCAAAAGCCCCTTTCTAATTATTTCGAAAATTTCGTAAATTCTTGCAGTCAATACCTAGTGTGAATATTTCAGTAAGTAAAAGTTTGGAATTGATAATTTTTTCTTCTGAAATATACAGAATAAGCAATTTCATTCGTTAAAGTCAATAGCGAAGAAAATTGGAGTTGACCGGTCTTATAAAGCCCTTCAACTTAGGTATGTTTAGTAAAACTCTCATTTCAAATTATTATATAATTATTTATGCCACAAAGCGATAGGAATATCAATTAATAGATCCGTACCATTACAATCTATGGAAATATTTCGTGAATATTAAACTTCCTAATTGAACACAACAAGGAATGTTCTTTTACTGATTAATTTAATATTTCGGGTTTCAGGTACACCTGATCTTTGCATTACACCTGCGCCACCATCAGCTGTTTTCAAGACCTATATGAGATACCCGTATTTCAAGTAGGTCCTGCCTTTCAGATGCGATTAAACTCCCTGAAGGTATATGAAATTGAATATTTTGTCCACTTAATTTTCTCCATAACATGAGTGCGTATTACGAAAGCAGAAATGTTTTAAGGTTCCTGCTATGGATAGTTACTTTATTCTTTTTGTCGAAAGAATCGAATGAAGTGATGAAAACATGATGAAAAGCAGTGACGTGAAGTCGCAAGCTTCTGAACGCTTGTAGAACAGTCCATTTTCCCCGAAAATTTTTAAGCTGTGAATTAATTCTTCAAAAGAATATTATATATGATTATTAATAAGACGAATCATCTATGGTAATAGGAAGTTCTAGAAATTGAGACAGTGCAACATACATCTATCTGTATAACAATTCTATTCTCAAGCGAACTCGACAAGGTTTTATTGATCACAGAGAAAAATTGCAGGCTTGCGCACGTTTCAAACTAAATTAATTTATTTGAATGTAAATATGCTAATTGTGAACATAACGGCAAATTATAGTCTGGTTAGAGCACGAGTAAAGTTTATGCTACGTTAGTAACGTGAAAACATCGAGAATACATTTCTTTACTTGAATTGACTTTCAAAGGTATGTATGTGTTTTACATACTCTAGATGGCGCTGGTGTATTATTGATACCTCAGAGCCTCTGTGCATAGCGATTATAGATACTTGACAGATTTGGAGTTAGTGCACTACATTGCACTGACGAAAACCAAATCAGTTTGAAACGTGCGCATGTCTGCAATTTATTATACAGATGTATGTCGCACTGTCTCGATTTCCAGAACTTTCTTTCACCATAGCTCATACTCCTTATTATTAATTTTTGATACAGATCAGCCGAATTAATTTATTTGTAGATATGATGAATAAAAACAAGGAATTCTTTGTTTTGTCATCCGAAAGTTGAAGAAATGTAACTTTTTGCAATTTTAGGTATGTTTCCTAATGAAACAGAAAATCTCATGAAAATGAAAAATAGAAAATTGAAAGGTATGTACGGTGCAGACCGAAGTGAGGAGGATGGAGTTCTTCGCTTCGATCGGCACCGTCAAGTACTGGAAGAAAAAGTGGAAAAAGAATATATTGATCGAAACTTCCAGCGCTTTTTTGCTGTCCTATGGTGATATTAATCAATAAATTTGAAATTTTCAGATGTATGATGTAGAGACGCCAACTCTTGCTTGTCTAGGGGGGGTTTGCTGATTGAGTGCGTTACTGAACGATGTTAAGCCCGAAATTGATACCATGGACAACGGTTATTTCAGCAAGTTGATTCAGCATGCGACAATACTTGTTAAACAATGACTAAACTATGCGCAATATTTCCTTATCGCGTCATATCTCGAAATGAAGACGAGTAGCTGCCGAGATCATGCGATTTAATACCATTATATATTTATTTGATTGATTCGGTCTTTACTTAGTGAAAACTCATTTTAATTAAAAAATATATAGGTGACAGTATTTTATTTCCATAAAATGTTTGTACTACAACAATTGTTTCACCACGATGTGGTTTCTTCAGGTATTTACATTCTACTGGCTGATGGTGTTCAGTGTAACCGAGTTTAAATACATTGTTAGGTATCTAACATTTTTGTGGAAATAAAATACTGTCTCCTATATGTTTTTTAATTATATATATTTTCTGGGTAATGTCAAAGATAAGGTCCATAACAATGATTCATAAACGATTCAAGTGTTTAAATACAACATAAGAGCTATCATTCGGGAAAAAAAACCACAGTTATACGAAAATGTGCTGAGAATGAGCGTCTGAAAAAAAAATCGAGGCGAACATTTGACAGATCTGTTCCATTATCAACCCCTGTATTTGCACGTCCAATTGAAATGAAATTATCTGTACCTATCGTGAAAACACAGCATTTTTTTCAATTTTAAATAAATCTTAAAATTTTATCCAAAAATTTTTAGAATTAAATCAATGTCTTATATTCAATGAAGTATAAAATCAAAACTCAATAATAAATATGAGAATAGAATATCTTGGATGTTAAAGTAAGTGTTCAAACGAGGATAACATGAAGTTTGTGGGTAAGTTAATTTTGTTGTTAATTGATTTTATTTTTTAAACGTCAAGTAGGACCGATGAAGACCTTACCGGAATTCTAATTGTATTTTGAAGATATAATGCATGTTTTGAGAGATTCTCGAAGTAACTTATTTAAATATATTAAATGTTTCAAATAAATTATATTTTCTGAGAAGTCCTTATAATTATGTTTTGTATTTTTGAAAAGGAATTAGTTTTCATGATTGTAAGGTCAGAAACAAAATTTTTGTTTCCTTCAAATATTTATTTTTCAATTTTAATTGACAAATTCTTTTTGTTGGGTTATTTATTCCATTTGATATTTTATATTGAGGATTGATTTTATACGTCCATAAAATACAAGCTGTGCTTATAAGACATTAATTCAATTCTAAAAATTTTTGAATACAATGTTTTGAAATTAAAATTGTAGGGGACTAAAACATTAAATCTGTTTTGATATTAAAATTTTGTAATATTCCTTTCATCATGTAAAAATTCTCATTATTTTATCTAAATATTCATTTCAGAAAGTTATACTAAAGTTGTGGGAAACTTGATGTGCTAAAGGAAAGCTGTAAGGTTATGACCATTTTTGGAGCTTCCAAAGTGTTGTTCGGAAAGATTTGATAGAAACTTATTTAGGTTGTTCTTTCAATTATAGAGTATAATCTGTTTTTCATTGTAGTACTTCTATAAAAAGCAGTTAAGCATTGTTATTCTCTGGGTGAATAATTTTAAAATTTTTGTCAAAATCATGTTTTATTTCTATTAGATCCTATACTATCAATATACTCTTCATGATATCTCTCATTCCAGTTACCATAAGATTACCTCTGGATTTCAGATCTCTTATTTATAGAGAGCATATTTCTATTATTGCTCGTTTTGGCATTATATATACTGAACCGGTGCATTTGGCTCACGGTGAATCTACGGTATCCAAAAATCACGTAGTTATATATGGATGATACACTGCATTTAAAAACGGTCGAGACATGATGTAAAATTTTACTCGCTCTGACTGGCCATTAACTTCTCCAGTATAACTTAACATTGCTAGAGTAAAAGAAATTTCGAGAGATAGCCGCGTTTCAACAGTCAGTTCGTTTCATTTTATACTATTGTTTAGACATAAAACGCGTTATGGCCGATTAGGGGCGAAAAAGCTTATTACAATGTTATTATTGTGAGCGAATTCATGGCTAAAACTTCAATAATTCTCATCGAATAAATACCGTATTCCCCTAATATGGCTACGGCCTATTTTTTCAATTTCAAAGCACCCATTTTAAGACGACAAAACACATAAAAGAGAATTCGCGGCGCGTATTGAAATCAATTCCTCAAAATTCGTTCAACAAATGTTTTGATGATTGATTTATTCATTAACGTCTGTATATTATTTCCGGATAGGCCAACGTCGAAGGCGACACAAAAAATTCTAATGATTTTTTTCAAGATATAAGGTGTTTTATTGAACGATTCCATGTAGCTTTTTGAGGTCCTAGTAAATGAGGTAATTTTACTTTCATGATACAGGTATCGATGCTACTATTGTATTCATTGGATTCTGTTCAAAAGTTCATCTGTGTTCACAAACTATGATTAAAAAGTACCGGGAATTTGTGAATAAAACAAATCTGTGTTACTATATGTACTATTTTCAGTACATTGTCGATTATTTGGGGCTCAATCTCATAAATGGCAACTTTGACTTTGTGTTTCAAGGCATCATTGGGAATTCTACAGGTTATATTATCGACATGTAAGCATAGCTCATTCACCAGTCTCCAGAATCTGCCTTGAGAAGCAGAAAAAGTGATAAGGCTTACGCCTTATCATCGGGCTTGGCGAGAACCAATCCGAAGGGTTGAACCCACCAGCTTCGAGTTTTGGCTTCAGTCCGAAAACCTACATCGTAACTGGTAGCAGCGAAGCACTATCCAACCTCTACTGGCTCTGCATGATCCTTACGCGAATTGTTTGGGATGCAACTCACTTGCTGGAGGAGCTTCTTATCCAATCACCGAACGCAATCACATGAACCAAGGTAGTCTCAAGATTGATGCCTCAGTTGAGCCTGGTAGGAGCACCGTCAACCCGGCCTGTACGTTAAGACCCACGGACCCTTGTGAAGTCTTTTAATTGATCCTGGATTCAAGCACCAACAGTCTAGACGTATCGTCGAGATCCACAAACCCCATGCTTAAACGCATGGTGAAGTCTACCAGTTAGTGTATTGGCATGTGAACAAAGCACTTTCACCAAGTTACTATTCAGCAGTCTCCACAATATGCCCCAAGAAGCAGAAGGTGTGATAAGGGTTACGCCTTATCATCAACTCCGAAGAGTTGAGTCCACCAGCTTCCAGTTTCGGCTTTAGTTCAAAAACCCACACCTTGACTGGTACAAGCGAAGCACTATGCAACCTTTACTGGCTCTGCATAAAAAGTACCCAAGTTGTTTGGTACCCAACTCACACGCTGAAGAGGTTTCTTATCCAACCACCCGAACGCAGTCCCATGAACCAAGATAGTCTCAGGATTGATGCCTCAATTGATCCTGGTCCGGTCTGTACGTGTACCCACGAACCCTTGTGAAGTCTTTCAATTGATCCTGGCTTCATACACCAACGGTCTAGCCGTATCGTCGAGATCCACAAACCCCAGAAAGGTCTCGCAATCGATCATGGTTCAGGACGAGGCCGGTCGAACCGTCAAGTACCGCTAAACCTTCATACCGAGGTCTTTATGCGAAATATTCCTCAGAGAACTGTGAGAAGTATTCAGTTCTTGAGTACGCTGACGAGTTGATGTTGATGGATGTTCAGCAACATTCTCGGCTACTTCAGCAGTGTTTTCAGGTGTGCTCACTGAATCAGAACGTTAACGAACTGTTTTATGGAATAACGATCCAGTTTTTACAAACAAATCAATTCACAAATTTCCGTGAGGGAATTTCATCCCTTTTGAATTTTTCACGTGAATTTCGATAGTTTGGACAGAAGATTCACCACTTAGGAAATAAGGTTTCAAATTTCCCTCAGTTTGTTCATGCGTAAATCGACGAATTTCGTTAATGACAAAGATTATACTAACTTTGTATCAAAACACCAATGACAGAAGTGTTACCAGACACGAAATAACTTCTACTTCCAAAATGCACACTCTAGATGACCCACCCATTATTTGAAGCTAAATGGCAATCTAACAGAATTGAATTGAAACATAAAAAGTGTCTTTCACATTTATATTCTTTCAATATAATTTGAGACGTCAAATGAATAGTGACCGACGATACTTCAACACCCAGATCAGTTATGAAGATGAAGACAGCACGAACATGAACAATTCCGAAACAGACATTCACACGAGCATCCAGAAACATTCCGCCGTCCAAAATGTCACATATCTCGCAAGCCGTATCGAATTTCGTCCAGCATTCTTCGATTTCAAACTTTTGAAAAGAATCGGAATCCGATCGCGACGTGAAATGGCCACAGCCACACATTAGACACAAGATGAATTAACCAGATAATCATCAAGAGGCAGGCCGACCGAATCAATCAACCAAATCGGCCTTTGTGATGGATCACGCACCGTACAGATCTGACGTCTTCGGTCTGAATCAAAAGGGTTGGATTTTGATCTAGTTTCCTAAGATTTGACAGAGGTCGTCGGGTCTTTTGTGTTTAGGTTGTTTTGAAGGGAAGTTAATGATAATGTTGAACAGAGTGAGGAGAGTGTTCAGCAGAAGATATACGATGAATAATTGTTTTATGTTTTACAAGTTTCCATACATTACATTCATACTTGAATCAGAACTCACCAAAACAGCTTAACAACTGAAGATTTTTATTATTATCGTAATATTTATTTTCTAAGTGAAGAGCCTTGGTGAGGAATTCTAAGAGAATGAGATTAAAATCTTTATTATTACACAAAAGAACCATTTTTTACAATTATTTATAAAAGATAATTTCTTTCAAATGTTGTTCGCGACTACGGTTAACAACGTCCATTCATAAGTTCCAATTTTCATTTACGCGTCTGAGTATTTCTAGTGGTATTTGGGCAATAACACGAGTAATATTGGCCTCCAATGCCTCAATTGTCGCCGACTTATCCATATAGACTTCACATAGCCCCAAAGGAAAAAGTCGGGAGGTGTGATATCACACGATCTAGCCGGCCAGTTCGTTAGTCCAAAGCGTTAGATGATCCGTTCGCCGAATCGCTCTCGCAGTAAACCACGATTCGGAAGGTCGGTAGGCTTCAGTTCTTGCACTAGTTGAATTTAGTAAGCTTTTAAAGAAAGATCCGTACGTAAAAACGCCAAGTTGTTGAATATGACGGCGACGAATCAACACTTCACGGTCTTCGCGTACACTCTCTGCTACCGCCCCTATATTTTCTTCTCTACGTGCTGGGTGTGGTCTATTTGGTCGAGTATTATCCAATAATGAAAAATAATTTTTGTTCGAACGAATAATTTATCATTTATAATGGTAAATATGAAATTTTTATATGAATGAAGTTTTTCGCAGATGATGTGTTAATTTCTTTCGAATATAATTATCATGTTAATATTTTCAGAAAATTATGATTCTCAATTTGATACGCTTATAACGTTCAAGGGGTGAAATAGGTGAAACCAACCATAAAATATTGAGAATAATTAAATTAGTTTCAAAACACAGATATTGGTAGAGTTTTTTTGAACGAAACTATACTTTTAATTGTAATATTTCTTGAAATAGAACATCCGATGTGAAAAGTACATTCTACATATGAATTGTAATAAATTGTAAAATATAATGCTTTACTAAAAAGAGGTAGTTGCTAAATTGAACTGAGAATTAGATTATACCGAATACCTGAACCAAAAGATTAATTTTTCAAAATTTGAATATCAAAACATATTTAATCTGTCAGTCTTCTACAATTTTAATTTCAAAAAAATTTGTATTCAAAAAACTTTTAGAATTAAATTAATGTCTACATAAGCTCAAAGTTTTTTGAATAAAATTTTTTTGAAATTAAAATTGTAGAAGACTGACAGATTAAATCTGTTTTGATATTCAAATTTTGTTATATTTCTTCTTACAAGTAAAAAGCCTTTTTCGGTTTTATTTTATACATAATAGGTATATAATTATATTTAGGCTTGAATAAATCTCATTATGGAATGTCAATAGTTTAAAGAAAACCCTATAATACCTTACAGTTTTCTGTGATTTTGTGACGAACATAGAGTATCTCGATTTTTAAAGTTAGTCTGTTTAAGCAATTATCCGGTTACCACTTTGAGGTAAGATATACTGATTGTTAGTTGATTTTGATATCTTAAATATTATTTAGGACCGATGAAGAGATTATCGAAATTGTATTTGGTTTTTTGAAGATGTAGTACATGTTTTAAAAGATTTTTGAATTAACTTATTTGAATATTTAAATATATTAAATATTTCAAATAAATTATATTTTTTGAAAATTCCTCAAGTTGTGATTTTTGTTTTTGAAAAGAAATTGTTGTTCATAATGGTAAGATCAGAAACAAAATTTTGTCTCCTTTAAATATTTATTCATTAATTTTATTATTTAAATATTTTAATATTAGCCTTCTACATATTTCAAAAAATTATATTTAATGATTATAACTTCTGAAAATAAATTAAAATAATGTCATATAAGTACCACTTATATCATAAATAATCATAAATAATTTTATATACCTTCTATCAAGAATTAACCTTTATTTAATTTTAATTGACTATTAATATTTGTTGGTTTATTTATTCCATTTTACATTGTATATTGAGTTTTGATTATATACGTCTATTAAATATGAGCGGTGCTTATGTAGATATTAATTTGATCCTAAATGTTTTTTGAATAAAAATTTTTTTGAAATTCAATTTGTAGAAGACTGACCGATTAAATCTGTTTTGATATTCAAATTTTGTTATATTTCTTCTATCAAGTAAAAAGCCTAATAAATAATTATATTTAGGCCTGAATAAATCTCATTATGGAATGTCAATGGTTTGAAGAAATCCTTATAATACCTTTCAGTTTTCTGTGAATTTGTGACGAACAACTATCTTGATTTTTGAAGTTAGTCTGTTTAATAATTTATCCGGTTACCACTTTGAGGTAAGATATACAGATTGTTAGTTGATTTTGATATTTTAAATATTATTTAGGGCCGATTCAGAGATAATCTTAATTCTAATTGTTTTTCGAAGATATAGTGCATGTTTTGAAAGATTTTTGAATCAACTTATTTGAATATTAAAATATATATAATATTTCAAATAAATTATATTTTTTGAGAAGTCCTTAAGTTGTGTTTTATGTTTTTGAAAAGGAATTGTTGTTCATAATGGTAAGATCAGAATCAAAATTTTGCCCCCTTCAAATATTTATTCATTAATTTTAATTGACTATTTATATTTGTTGGTTTATTTATTCCATTTGACATTGTATATCGAGTTTTGGTTTTTTACATCTATTAAATATAAGCGGTGCTTATGTAGACATTAATTTAATTATAAAAGTTTTTTGAATAAAAATTTTTTTGAAATTAAAATTGTAGAAGACTGACAGATTGAATCTGTTTTGATATTCAAATTTTGTTATATTTCTTCTATCAAGTAAGAAGCCTTTTTGTATTTTAGATTAATATTTGGAAATTAATAGTATGCCCACGAGTGAATCCCCATTCAAAGTATTCACTAGTGTGTAATCGGCCAGATTCATAGAGGCGAAAGTATAAAAGACATTAATTTATTCAGTATATACCTGACTCTGGTCTATAATTTAATATTTTATATTTTAAAGAAATCGATTCTATAACCTCTTCTTAACATTATCATGAACATCGATAGTATTAAATGACGACAAAAAAACACTGTTTCTATTAGAAATAACATAAATAGAGGTTAATTCTTGATAGAAGGTATATAAAATTAATTATATATTTTAATATTAGCCTTCTATATATTTCATTCCAAAAAATTATATTTAATGATTATAACTTCTGAAAATAGAATAGAAAATAAGTGAGAAATTCAACAGTAACAAAAAATTCCGAATCAGAAAAAACTCTATAGAACCAAATGGCAAAAGAATAATTCAGATATGTGTTGGATGCGTTCCATATAGTCAGTCTCTTTTCATCTCTATATAAACCAGATGAAATTCTAAAAGACTCACTCCTAATACAATCCGTGTATATAAAAGTTGAGTTGAAGTCAAAAATTAAACTATTTCATGAAATAAATCGAATGAAACTTGGTAAAGGTTTATAATTTGAAATATTATAGTAATTAGTTCCAAAACTGTTACGAAAATGTATTATTTATTTTGATAACAATTATCTATGTCTCAAACATACTGTTAAAAATGATTCTTGAAAATGTACAAGTTCGACCATCGCTACATTCTGTAGATCAGAAATAGTGTTTTTCTTCAAAAATCGACACTCTTGTTAATTTCTTGATTGAAATTTTGAAACGTACATTCTGTCAAGAAAGTACCGGGAATTATCGATTCAAATCTGGCGGGGCAGTGAGGCAGGTAAAATTTTTTTTTCCTAGGTTGGTACCACTGTCCTTAATTACTATGCCAAGCTTGAGCGGGATCTGTCAATTAGTGTTTTCGCAACAGCTGATTAAGTCAGTCGATGTCAGAGTGCGTGCCGATTTTTACTATGGGTGATTACGTTGAGAAAAGAATTTGTTTAAAGTTTTGTGTTGCAAATGAATTTTCGTGTGCCGATGCATTGAAAATGTTGCAAAAGGCCTTTGGTGATAATGCTCTATCGAAAACTCGTGCATATCAGTGGTACGGAGCCTTCAAGGACGGTCGTGAAGTGATCGCCATCGACGGCTTCGATCGAAGATAACGTCGATAAAGTTAAGGAAAGGGTGCTGGAAAACCGTCGTACCAGCTTGAGAGAGATAGCACATGATCTTAGGATATCCCACGAGTCCGCACGTACGATTTTGATTGATATTTTGGGCATGAGAAAGGTGGCCGCACGACTCGTACCGAAAGACCTGAATTTTCTTCAATAACGTCATCGCGAACAGGTTGCTTCAGACATGCTGGATCGCTGTAATTCCGATTCTACATTCATGGAACGCATTATAACTGGTGATGAGACCTGGGTCTACGAGTACGATATGCAAACAAGCCAGCAATCATCGGAATGGGTGGCAAAAAATGAGCCGAAACCGAAAAAACCACGCCAAAGCCGCTCGAAAATGAAGGTGATGCTCATTGTTTTCTTCGATATCCGTGGCGTGGTGCACTACGAATTCGTTCCAGAGGGTCAGACGGTAAACAAGGAGTATTACCTAGGCGTTATGAAACGTTTGCGTGAGCGTATCCGTAAGAAGCGGCCAAATTTGTTGGCGAACAACTCATGGATTTTGCATGACGATAACGCGCCTTCTCACCGAGCTACGATTGTGACTGACTTTCTCGCCAAAAACTCAACAAACGTGCTTCAGCAACCACCGTATTCGCCGGATTTGGCTCCCTGCGACTTTTTCCTCTTTCCAAAACTAAAATTGCCCCTTCGTGGCACCCGTTTTGAGTCGATTGAAGCAATAAAACAAAATTCGGCGCGAGAGCTAAAGTCCATCCCGGAAAGCGCCTATAAAAAATGTTTCGATAATTGGAAGTGCCGTTGGCATAGATGTATTGGAGCAAATGGAGCCTATTTTGAAGGCGACCCAATAAATTTTGACGATTAAATGTAAAAATGTTGTTTTAATTGAAAATTCCCGGTACTTTCTTGACAGAGTAGTATATACGAGCCTGCATCTCACCTCATGAAAATTAATAAAACTGCGTACGATCAATTCATAAATGCTATGAAAATTCGGTGTTCAATTTTTTAATGCTGTCATCAATCAAAATGCGGAATGAATAATTATTATCAGATTAAATCCAACTGAGGACTAATAAAGATGAAATATAACATAACTGGTCCGTTTTGTCCTAAATTCATATGACCGGTTATGAGGCATTATTAATTGTGGCTTCGTCATAAGGATATTCACGTTTTATTGGTAGGATGTGCATGAAGTATATTTAAAATATGTGTTCGATATGATCTCGCGAATATTTCATTCCTACGGGATTTTTATGTAAAATTGGGTAATGATGAGAAGAATTTTGTTAAGGCCTTATGTGATTCTAAATGAGCGAATGGTGCTATTAATGAAATTCTTACATTACACATAGTAGATTACTGCACATAGGTCTGTCAAAATTGATCTTCTGATGCTAGATGCCAATACGTGTTGTAAAATTAATGCCCCCAGGACCAATAAAAACTATAAATTTATTTAAACTTTGAACGTCCTGCGAACAGAAAAAAGATTCCAACAGTATATTATGAAATAATAAGAAACTAAGTATTTGAAATTCGGCCGATGGAACACGAAATATGAATAATTTATTTGAATTTATTTTATTTTCTTCATTTAAGTCTCCTTCCGTAATAATACACTGATTCTAATGAATATTTCAATCATCAAAACATTTTTAAACGTATTTTCACGATTACACTTCTCGAAATACCTTTCTGTCATCCATCGATTGGAGATGGCTGCCTCAAAGTTGTAATTGGAGTTTTGGAAAAAGGAAAACGTCGGCAGTAGGAGTGAGTGAGTTATAATCGTATAAGATGAGTTTTTTTCCACAAATCTTTCGAAGAATTTGCAGCGTAATTCTCATATAATATGCTACATTTACTGTCTCACCTTCTAGTCAAGAAAAAATTCCAAAGCGTCTTCAATTTTTATCGATAGTAACGTGCTCAATTCGCACCCGACGTCCCTGCATGTAGTAGTATATAACATGAAATTTCCAGAATTTTTTTATTGTTGAATAACAAACTGTGATGAAATTTACTACTAAATTTGCGTGTTTGATTTATTCGGTCTTTACTTGGTGGAAACTCATTTTAATTAAGAAATATATAGGAGACATTATTTCAATTTCCACAAAAATCTATATTATGCAACAATTATTTCACCACGATGTGGCTTCTTCAGGTATCTACATTCTACTGGCTGATGGTGTCCAGTGTAATGGAGTTTAAACACATTGTTAAGTATATGACAAAATAATGGAAGAACAAGTATTAAAAACATAAGGCGTTTATTGCAGTTTGCCCCTTAAAAATGCAAGGAGGGAAAGATATTAAGTAATGGAGATTTGTCAACATCTGTTTCCAAGGATTTTACGGGCATTGTACCTGTTGATTTCAAGAAATTCTTTTGCTTTCGACGTGGATAATTTCATAGTTATTGTTGAAATTATGCCTGAAATCTGTCGAATGTACGGAATCCGATATGTAACTTCTTTGGTCTTCTTTGATTTTTTTCTTGATTGATCTTCCTGTCTGGCCAATATATACTCAAGGCAATCGTCGTAAGTCAACTTGTAGATTCCAGATTTATTTACTTTAATATTCGATCGTTATTGTTTTTTATGTAAG
The DNA here is from genome assembly GCA_034642435.1 of Megalocaria dilatata. Taxonomy (NCBI): domain Eukaryota; kingdom Metazoa; phylum Arthropoda; class Insecta; order Coleoptera; family Coccinellidae; genus Megalocaria; species Megalocaria dilatata. The sequence goes on from CM067858.1 coordinate 14,318,919, forward strand.
TACTAAGGTAATGATTTTAAAAGCTGCGTTGTAATTGAAATTATTTTTGAAATATTTATCGATATTTTCAGATAAATTTCATTAACATAAGGTAACGAAAAGTATTTCTATGTATTGTCCTCTTGTATGATTGGGTACACGAGATTTAATGCCATGTTCTTTTGTTTATTGGATACCATTCTGTGTGTAAGAAAGGGATTGTAACAGTTGTCTGAAGCTATGTGTTTAATAATATTTAATTCTTTCAAAAAGTTATAATATCTGAATTCAGAGAACATTCAATACTCTGTGAATAAAACTATTATATGCTGACACCTTTTGGTTGGTGAGGTGATTTAATGTTTTATGTATCGTAATATCTGTATATGTGGGTTTGTGATAAATACTAGAATCATGTACATTCTGTCAAGAAAGTACCGGGAATTATCGATTTAAATCTGGCGGGGCAATGAGGCAGGTAAAATTTTTTTCCTAGGTTGCAACTACTGTCCTTAATTACTATGCCAAGCTTGAGCGGGATCTGTCAACTAGTGTGTTTGCAACAGCTGATTAAGTCAGTCGATGTCAGAGTGCGTGCCGATTTTTACTATGGGTGATTACGTTGAGCAAAGAATTTGTTTAAAGTTTTGTGTTGCAAATGAATTTTTGTGTGCCGATGCATTGAAAATGTTGCAAAAGGCCTTTGGTGATAATGCTCTATCGAAAAATCGTGCATATCAGTGGTACAGAGCCTTCAAGGACGGTCGTGAAGTGGTCGCCCATCGACGGCTTCGATCGAAGATAATGTCGATAAAATTAAGGAAAGGGTGCTGGAAAACCGTCGTACCAGCTTGAGAGAGATAGCACATGATCTTAAGATATCCCACGAGTCCGCACGTACGATTTTGATTGATAGGTGGCCGCACGACTCGTACCGAAAGACCTGAATTTCCTTCAAAAACGTCATCGCGAACAGGTTGCTTCAGACATGCTGGATCGCTGTAATTCCGATTCTACATTCATGGAACGCATTATAACTGGTGATGAGACCTGGGTCTACGAGTACGATATGCAAACAAGCCAGCAATCATCGGAATGGGTGGCAAAAAATGAGCCGAAACCGAAAAAACCACGCCAAAGCCGCTCGAAAATGAAGGTGATGCTCATTGTTTTCTTCGATATCCGTGGCGTGGTGCACTACGAATTCGTTCCAGAGGGTCAGACGGTAAACAAGAAGTATTACCTAGGCGTTATAAAACGTTTGCGTGAGCGTATCCGTAAGAAGCGGCCAAATTTGTGGGCGAACAAATCATGGATTTTGCATGACGATAACGCGCCTTCTCACCGAGCTACGATTGTGACTGACTTTCTCGCCAAAAACTCAACAAACGTGCTTCAGCAACCACCGTATTCGCCGGATTTGGCTCCCTGCGACTTTTTCCTCTTCCCAAAACTAAAATTGCCCCTTCGTGGCACTCGTTTTGAGTCGATTGAAGCCATAAAACAAAAGTCGGCGCGAGAGCTAAAGTCCATCCCGGAAAGCGCCTATAAAAAATGTTTCGATAATTGGAAGTGCCGTTGTCATAGATGTATTGGAACAAATGGAGCCTATTTTGAAGGCGACCCAATAAATTTTGACGATTAAATGTAAAAATGTTGTTTTAATTGAAAATTCCCGGTACTTTCTTGACAGAGTAGTATATTATCTAGTCTTGTTATTATGAGGTCAAGGAAATTAATACTGTGGTTTTTCCACTATCGTGAAAGTATTTATTTTCTTGATAGTTGTCTGAAGATGGGATAGTTAATTCCCGAGACTCGAGTCACAATTAAATGTGTAAAATATCAATTTATTGGTAGTGAAACACAGTAATTTCTTCAATTATGATAAACTACCAAATAGTAACTGCTGAAAGAGTTCAGTATGTTATAAGAAATTCACCCAGATGTTTCAAAAGAATACGAAATTCCTCCGGGTTAAGAGTAGAGTAACGTTATTTCTTAGGGGAACTATTTTCAATATTCATTAAAATGTTTTTTTCATTTTGGTGCTATTGCAACTACTTCTTATGGTTTGTTTTAGTCATCCTCTTTTTTAAACCAATCAACATGATATTAATTGATATGACCACATTAGAGGACATAATAATTGGTTTTTTTCCAAGGAGAGTAACTTGGAAAGGAAGGTGCTTAGAACACAAATAACATAAAAGACACCGTGCTGAAGAATCACCTCTTAAAATTTTTCGCATTAATTCAGAAGCATCCTACATAATGAACTTTATTTCAACTGGTAAGACGTACAGCAATACAAAAAATGCTCAACCCATCCCGACAAAATAAAACACATTTAGATTGAGATTGAAGCCAATTTTTTTTTATTTGAAAGATAATTTTATGACATTTATATTTTAAAAATAATTTCCGGCATTTGTCCACCACGACTAACTCTGAGGAACCGCATTCGACCAGACCAATTTTGGACCACTTTTTCGAGTAATTCAAATCAAATCAAATTTAATTCAGGCCTTATTTCAACAATAACACTAGTGATGTTGGCTTCCAAAGCGTCTATTGTTTCTGGTTTATCAGCATAAACAAATGACTTGACATAACCCCAAAGAAAATAATCCAGTAGAGTTATGTCGCATGATCTTGGAGGCCAATTAATTGGACCATTTCTCGGAATAATGTTATCGCCAACTCTTCCTTTCAATAAATCAATTGGTACGGTAGAAGCATAAGAAGTAGCACCATCTTGTTGGAACGAAACCATTTCTGGCTCGATACCATTAAAATTTTGAAACCAATAATCATTGATCATCGATCTGTAACATTAGCTCCACCATCGGTTCTTGAGAAATATGGATCAATGATGCCTCAAGCGTGTAAAGCATACCATACAGTGCATTTTTCAAGATGCAATGGAACCTGCAGAACTTTTTGAGGGTTGTTTTCACTCCATAAATGGCAATTTTTCTTCTTTACACTACGTTCAACCAGAAATGAGCTGCATCACTAAACACAATTTTACGATAAAAAAGTGGATCAACTTCAAACTGTTCTAGGGCCCAATCAGCAAACAACCGACGCTGATTATGGTCAAGTGGATTTAGTTCTAGAACCAGTTGGATCTTGTATGGGTGTAGACCAAGATCTTTACGCAAAATTTTCCATTTGGTGAATGCACAGAGTCCAACTTGTTGTGAACGTCGACGACTAGATAAATCTGGATCATTATTAACACTATGGCTTACAGCAGCAATATTTTTTTCTTTACGTATAGTTCTTTGTCTTGTTGTTGTTGTTGTTGTTGCATCTAGTAGAGAAAATGTTGTCCGAAATCTTTCGATAGTTTGCCAAATAAGCTGTTCTGATGGACGATTATGTAAACCATAAATTTCACGAAGTGATCTATAAGTTTGGCGAATAGAACACTGATTTTGAAAATCAATTTCAACAATTTGTAAACGTTGTTGCGGCGTTAGTCTTTCCATGATAATTTGTCAATGCTTACTGAATAGAAATCTCAAAACAACATGGCTTCTAACTTCTGTCAAATCACAGTTATCCCTATCGAAAGTACTATCACTCTAAAAAAAACAATCGATACATAACGCTTTGAAAAAATGAGTATATAAATATATACTCATTTAATGAATATAACTTGAATACTTCTTGTTTGTTCAGTTCATTTCCTTAGGTATCTTTATCCTGAATCATGCATATTTCGGATTATGATGATAAATAATAGTTTCAACCTACGGATTACATAAAGTTCTTGACTAAATTATTTGTATGATCCAATGCATTTTCAACTTGAGAAAATCCTTCTTGGGGAATTGTTTTGGAGTTCTGACTAAAATTATCAATTGGAGCTTCATAATAAAGTCGATAGAATGATATCCGTGAAGATCAGTCGAAGTTCTTAAAATAATATTTCAATAACCCCGTTGATTTCAGATGTTTACAGGAGTCAAATTACCGTGAAGACTTTGTTTTCAACCTTGAAAACCTCAATTGCAACTTTGACAAGCGTATGCAAGCATGGCACATGCGACAAGTGTACTTCTGGGCACGATTCGTTGAAACGGTTATTGCTATTCGGGCACTAGGGTCGAATTTTATTTTCGAAACGCCGCCTTATGTAGGTCGACAGGCTTTTCGAATTAATTGCGGAATGTTATTACGCGAGCCCATGCTTCGAAACTTAATGGCACATTCGTCAACCCTGTTGCCATGTTGAACGCCCAATTGTGCCTTTCTGAAATCAGTAACAAGATGCAATTATATAAATATTTTATCTGAATTTTATGATTATGATTCGCCATAATGATAGATTTCCTCATGAGGATGTTTTAAATGAAATGTATATTTGAGATAAAAACAAACAATATTTATTTAATTCAATTTATATTAATATTTCACATATCCACCAGCGTTTCGTACTCTCTGTTAAATGCATTGCACATGTGCAGTGTTTTTTTCCTACTGTACGAAGCATCTACAAATATAAATAACTTTATTTCAGATAATTCGACAACACGCATTAACATCAACAGCATTTGCAAGTTTTATGAAGGCATGTTGAAATACACGTCCAGAGTATACTACTGTAGTTTCAACCTCTCATTTATAAAATACAAAGTTAACTAGTCGTTTTAATCTTTGGATAATTGATTGCACATTTTGATACACACATATGATGAGCTTATTTCTGTTTGTGTTAGTCTATGCCTTGGATAGTTTATATCTTAGGTCCTAGTTTTGCGACATTTAAATTTTAATTGATGAATGATATTCTATTTCTATGTAAGCAAATTGAATATTCATATAAATACAACGCGTTAACTAAAAATATACAATTCCAACTGAAGACACCTCTACAAATTCCCCAAATCCCATTTTAAACATTGTCCAAATCACCTTCTTTTGTGAAATAAATACTCTCTCTAGGTTTTTATGTGTCCCCCAAAAAAAAATTCCGTATCTCATAATATGCAAGGTATAAAATTCTTAGTGTTTTAACATTCATTCATATGTTGAGCATTAATTCTTATAGCAAATCAGATCTTATTGAATTTTTTCAACAAATATTCGCAATGTTCTTGCCAGCTGAGAAATTTATTAATATATAAACCAAGAAACTTGTCATACTCAGATACCTCCAATTCATTTTCATCAAGGGTGATCTTATTAGGTGTTGTTTTTTCAGATAGTTTCGTATTAAAAATTACCGAGTTTGTTCCATATCCTTTAGTATGAGGGTACTTTCATCCAGCCACCATTTCGCTCTCAAAAACATGTGTTGTCCTCTTCTGTTCATTTCCTACTATGGTACCTTACTCAACCCTTAGATAATGTTCAATTATCGAGAACTTACGAGTCACTCCATCTTACATCACAATAACTTTTTTTTCTACTTCTGAAATAATATTCAGAGCATTTTCCTTTAAACTCACATTCTCTGATTTCTTCAATAACTTCTTTCTATTTAATTATAGACCTAATAAAATATATTAGGCATTTTTATTACTCTATAATGAATTGAAACTGTTTGACTGGTTGTTTGTGTAGACTGCAGATCGATCTTGCAAATAGGCATGTTGACTTGCTGGAGAAGATATTAATTGATTCAAAATAATTTAGGATTCTGCTACACATTAGATGTTCAAATATTTTGAAAAGCTTGGCAGCACACAAACTGGTCTATAGTTTTCTAATATCTTTGGTTCACCACTATTAAAGATGGAAAGAGCCAGCTTTAATGAACCAGGAAATATTCCAAACTCGAAGAAGTTATTAACAAATATGAAATTATATAACATACTGATCCTAAAGATAGTTTGACCATAAGTGTCATCTTCTTAGTCGTATTTTTATGTCTGATAAATCGTGATGTCATGAAATCAAGTGCAACTATTAACTTTAGCTTTCCATGTTTGTCTTTTCATTGTTTCGGTAAGTAGGGTTCGGAGTGGTGTATTTGTGATGTTCTTTACTTGGTCTATCTATCTGGCAGGTGCCTTGCCCCTTGGTCGTTTACCTTCCACCCTTCCCTGTACTATCAATTTTTGTAGGTTATCTTCTTCACCTCTTGTGGTGTGTCCAAAATATTTTAAGATTCGTCGGAGGCATATTGTGGACAGCCTGTCCTTGATCTTCAGCTCTTTTAATATAGATCTATTAGTGCATCCCTCTGTCCATGATCACACATCGGTAGCACCACATTTAAAACGCATCTATTTTTCGCAGGTCTGATGTTTTTATCGTCCAGGATTCTACTCCGTACCGAAATATCGACAATACGAGAGACTTGACTAACACGATCTTCGTGTTTATGTAATATGACATCATTACCACTGCTCAATTGCTTTCTTAATGATTTTGTCAGTGATCTAATCCCTTGTGGATTCGTTGGTCTCAAGTTAAAGGATTTATCACTATCTTCGATTGGATCATCGTCTACTGAAATACTTTGTGCATTTTTTTTCTCGCTATTATCTTACTAGTATAAACATCAATGAGTTGTGCAACTTCCCCAGCTGGGATACTTTTCAACTTCGAAATTGTTCAGTGCCCTCTGTCATATTTACATTATTCAAATTTTCAGATTTTCGAGAAGAGAAAAAAGTCGCATAGTGTGAAAAATGGAGAGTGTGGAACTACAGACCAACTCTGAAAGGTCAAATACTGGATCACTCTGTGCGAAGGCATAGAACAAATGTAGCGGAAATACGTTTGATTTACAAATGCGCAGTCAAAATCTAGCGGTAGTTCTTTACTGTTAAGTGGTTGTTGTTGAAAAGATGATCTTATCCAATTTTTGGGTGGATTTGTTCAACGTTTGCAACGCTTCGAGATATTGAAGGGTGCTTCGAATAGCATCGTCTTAAACACTCATCTCACTACGTCGAAAGCGCACAAATACCTCGAAAACTTTGCGGTTCATACCATTATTTCTCTAGAGGAGTTTTGATGCATATGGTCAACTTTGTTAACGATTTCTCAAGTCGGAAGTGAAACTGAAAACACAAGCTTTATTCTTTCAAATTTGTCATAAAGATTTCGAAGGCATAACACGGCCACAATAAGAGGAACGTTAAACCGTTAACCTGTAAACTGAAGCTGTCTGCAGCTTTATTTTGTGGAGGACTCTACTAATTATCTAGCATAAGAATTTTCTGCTATATCTGCGAATGGCAGTTTGCATACTGCACCGTATTTTCCGACTCCTCCAACAGTATGTCGCAAAGCTCTCTCGAATTACTCGCTGCGTTACATGTCTTCGTACCCATCTCTCCATCCTATCTCAAACATGTTCTACCGAATTAAAATCTTGACTTTCAGTAGTCTAAAAAATTATCGTAATTTTTAGCCTGTCAAGATAAGCAGTGACTGACTAAGTGATCCGTACATGATTCTGCGTTAGCATGCATAAAGGTTGCGTCTTCTTCAATAGTAATTTTAAATGCTACAACAGCGTCTTTTGGAAATTCTCTGAGCAGCCAAAGTGTCATTTTGGATAAAGATTAACTCATTGCGTCTACGCTAATGAATCCTAAGAATTTGCCTACTGTTGGTTATTCTCAGAACTCTCAAGTGTTTTTTTTTCATGAAGCCAGATTCTGTATCATTCTTTCACAGTCTGTGACTGATAACTACCTGCAGTGACAAATCTATCTGTTTCATTTTTCAAGCCCACCTTCAGGGCAAATAGTTCATAACTGTAAATAATAAAATATTGTCTTACAAATAGTATTCTTTAATTTCGATGTAGCAGGAAGAAGTTCATTTATAATCATTTACACACTGTGATCTTCATAATTATACCTCCCCACGACATAACTGAGCCTTCATCAAATGGAATCCAGCAGCATGAATTCGCCTTCTTACTTTCCAATCATCATCCCATTTCTCACTTCTTGCAGATAATTTCTAAGGAAAATCGAAGTACTGAAAACGATGAAATGGTTGTTTTTCTAGTGAGCAGAGCAGTCTCTTCGTACTCATTTCAACACTTGTAATGGTAACACAATTTGCAATGAACGGACAAACCCACTGAAACGAAACATATGTTTATGAAAATTTTTGACAAATGTTTGTCAAAAATTGTTTATTTGTTTGTCAAAAACACATGGAAAAAATAACTGATTTTTCCAGTAGTTAGGATGAAAGCATTGTATATAGATAATAAACGAAAAAAAAGAGATTTCTCACATAAATGCAAATTGCGGGGTGCTCCTAATTTTGAGCTCTGCAATGTATTCCACCGCGTTTTAGCTACAAAAAAATCTGTGAACATTTTTACATAACATCGTTCATTGATACTACTTGTTCATTGATACCACTCCTTCATGGTCCTTTAAAAAAAATTAGGTCCAATATCAAAGCAAGATTTGATTGAAATTAAAAATCACCATTAATATCAGAATAATGAAAATACTTTCACTGAATATTTTGAAAAATTAATGCTCAACTTGAAAAACTTCTATAACATTATATACTTATACAATAATTTATATACTGATATACAACTAGAATAAGTCCCTAATAGAAATAGAATAGTTAATTCAAAACATAAGCCGTTCGACATATTTCATGATTATTCTCAACCGTCAGAGGTCTGTAAAATTTACAATCAAATAAAATAACAAGATTGAAAACTTAATAATTCCATAAACTTTCTGGAACAATCCAAGTAAGGTTAACTAAGATAAGTGCTTTACCTATTTGAACTTTCAAGATAAGAAATATAAAACTTCATATTTTGAAGTTCGGCCAAACAGACCAAAAATTACAAAAGCCGCGGAATTATTTTTCTCCACTGTCTTTACGCAAATTTAAAATCAATTTTCTTGCAATTTTTAATTAATCTCAACAATTATACTCAGTGGATAATGATTCAGAAAGGGGATACACCCTTATCTTCATGAAATACGTATAATGGCTCATATCGGGTGTTTTTTCAGAGTGATACAACTTTAAATTGTAAAAAAACACATTTGAATTAAGATTGAGGCCAATTTTTTTTATTTGAAAGATAATTTGAATTTAATTCAGGCCTCATTTAATCAATAGCACGAGTTATTTTGGCTTCCAAAGCGCCTATTGTTTGTGATTTATCAGCATAAACCAATATGACTTGACATAACCCTAAAGGAAATAATCCAGTGCAGTTATGTCGCATGATCTTGGAGGCCAATTAATTGGACCATTTCTCGAAATAATGTTATCGCCAATTCTTCCTTTCAATAAATCAATTATTACGGTAGAAGCATGAGAAGTAGCACCATTTTGTTGGAACCAAAACACTTTTGGGTCGATACCATTCAAATTTTGAAACAAATAATCATTGACCATCGATCTGTAACAATTACCATTCATCATCCATATGGATCAATGATGCCTCCAGCGTGTAAAACATACCATACAGTGCATTTTTCAGGATGCAATGGAACCTGCAGAACTTTTTGAGGGTCGTTTTCACTCCATATACGGCAATTTTTCTTGTTTACACTACGTTCAACCAAAAATGAGCTTCATCACTAAACACAATTTTACGATAAAAAAGTGGATCAACTTCAAGCTGTTCTAGGGCCCAATCAACAAACAAACGACGCTGATTATGGTCAAGTGGCTTTAGTTCTTGAACCAGTTGGATCTTGTATGGGTTTAGACCAAGATCTTTACGCAAAATTTTCCATGTGGTGGATGAACAGAGTCCTACTTGTTGTGAACGTGGACGAATAGACAAATCTGGATCATCATTAACACTATGACTTACAGCAGCGATATTTTCTTCTGTACGTACAGTTCTTTGTCTTGTTGTTGTTGTTGTATCGAGTAAAGGAAATGTTGTCCGAAATCTATCGATTGTTCGACGAATAAGCTGCTCTGGTGGACGATTATGTAAACCATAAATTTCAGGAAGTACACTATAAGTTTGGCGAATATAACACTGATTTTGAAAATGAATTTCAACAATTTGTAAACGTTTTTGCGAAGTTAGTCGTTCCATGATAATTTTACAATGCTCACTCAACAGAAATGTCAAAATAACATGGCTTATTCCTTCTGTCAAATCACAGTTATACCTATCGAATCAATCATTTAAAAAAAAAACATCCAATATTTGGAATTAAGTAATTCATCGTGTCTGTATTTTTTAAATTTTATTCTATTTGTCAAATAGTAGAAAAATTTACTCATACAAATATCTGTAAGTCAGGAAATGAAAAATAAAGTTTTTCTAGACAAGTGTAAATTCCGTATTGTGTTGGCCTTTATTTGATAGGCACTTCAGTTAAACGAATATATATTTAAATATATTTATATACATATACATACTCGTATATGTACATTTCTAATTTTTTTTAACTTGAGTTAATCACATGGCGCGTTTGGTTGACATAGACTTCTTCAGATGCTTACAAACAAATTAAGTTGTTTGTTGCTTGATCCGAGTGATCATGAAATACGTATAATGGCTCATTTTTTTAAATAGATATTTCATTTTTTGAGGTTCATTCAAGTTGTATTATATATTTTTCATATATATTTTTCAAGATATATAGTGAAAGTTTTTTCAGAATTGTGTTTTCATTTTTAATATTTGATTCGTTATGTATTTATTTTGTAACAGAAAAAATTTTTTTGACTAAGAATGAATCAGAAGAAAGAATATTTTTTGGATCATTTTCACTTTATTGTTATAGCAGAGCAACTCGTTTAGCAAAAACTCCATAGTTACGTTGGTGAAATATCTACAGTTCTTGAGCCAATAAAATCCTACACAGATTGTATCCTCGAATTTCTTTTCAAAATATACCAAGTATATATTCTCATAAGCCTTGCCATTGGAAGTACCGATTAACCGACCTGTTTGCACTGCAACAACAATGCCCTTTGTATCTTGCTTCTTGTTGCCTTCCTGAAGTACTAGTTTCAATAATTTAATTATATGGATATAAAAAATTTCATTTTGTTAATATGGACGCTTCAGATTCATCATACCACATTACAATCGGCTGTTTACGAGCAACAAATCAATTAGAGATAGTCAGTTGCAGGTTGATAATTTCAATCAATAGTTTAGATGGCCGAAATTCAATCATAAAACAGTTTCTGCAATAGATTCGATCAACAAAGAGCCTGAGAATATTATTGAATAAAAATTCAAATTATCGAATGGAAATAGTTGCCATGAAATATTTCCATATATAGTTTTAGATCCAGAAAAATATCATATTAAATTGAAAAGATTGATTAAAATCTTTCAACCATAATCGTACATTTTACATATCATGACAACGTTGATTTTTCAGGAATACTTGCATCTGCCAGTGTCCACGTATGTGGCCTCTATGGTTCATTTGCCGTAAAATTATATGTTCTTAGTTTAAACAGCCTTCTCGAATTTTTATTACAACAGGTGTAATCATTCATGTATTTATTATACATTGGATTAGTGTTTCTGAGTTATATATTGTGAAGTAATCTGATTGCAGTAATAAATTTCAGAAATGATCATACGTCATCGAATAATTTTGTATCCCACCTACCATTCACGACTGAGTGTGTATACAGAAATAATTAAAGAACTGATTTTCTTCTCAGGGGAAAACCTCTATCATCATATGATTCTGGAAGTTATTCTCGCAGAATATGGTGCATGCACTCTTTCTCGACGCCTGAAACGTGGAGCGCATTCACCTTTATTTTTAAATTTATGTGAGCAATAGCGGAGAATAGTTGCGTTATCGATCAACTTGAAGATAATTTTTGAAAATAACATTTCTGAATAAAATGTACAACGAAAAAGTGCATCATTTCACCCTGTCAATGCCATCATACAGTTTTGTCAGAGAAAAACTTGATGAATCCTTATTTTAATAAAGTGTGCCTGTTGATTGTTCAAAAGTTGTGATTTTTACATTTTTTCATTCCTTTTCGTGAGCATATTGGAAATCAATTTTCTTCGCAAACAAATCTTTAGTTAAAGAAAATTTAAAATTCGTTACATTACAAAAATTCGATCATGCACGCAGAACTAACGTAGATATTCAAATGAGTATTCAAAACACATTTATTTCAAATTAAACTACAATATATCAATTGTCGGAAAACCCATTATATTCGTGTGGAAGTATTTAACCAACATGCAGACTGATCTGAAACCTGTACTATAATGTGAAATATTAGTTGGCTACAGCCAGTTACCTTAGATTAATTAGGCTGAAAAAATCATTTTGCCAAAACCTTCAAACCATAAAAATGTCGAACAGCAGAACGAAATTAGGAAACATGGAAGCGGTTCAGAGAGAGACGTATGTCCAGCAGTGGACTAATAAGGGGTTCACGAAGAAGAAATAAAATATTCAATTCACAAATTATTTCAATTTCTATGATGCGATACTGAAATATTCAACCTAATTTTAGGCGCAATCGCTAGAACATTAACCTGCACACGAATGTAATTTTCACTGATTACAATTTTTTGTTCATAAAAAATCATACTTCATTATTTTATCATATTGATTCCATTATCGGGTAAGTATCTGCAATATTTTCAAATAATTTTAAGAACACACCATTTATAGTGTTAACAAATGAGCAAAACAATTGGTGTAGTTGGTCAAGTTCCCAGAGAACACAAAATATGATTTAATGAAGATTTTCTGGTGACTTTGAATTAGGGAATCCAAAATACAGATGAAAGAATTTCCAGAAGGTTTTTATAGAGCAGCAATACTATATAGTTATTGTGATTTTGCACGTACATTGCCTGCATGTGTTGTACGCATTATACCTGAAACAAAAAACCTGTAAGAAAACAAAAGATTACTTCTGACAAATTCTTTTTATAAAAATTAACAACAACAAAAATCACATTGATTGATACTCAAACAACAATCCAATCAGTAAGTATTTTTTCAGTAATTCTTAAATATTAGTAATTATTGTTAGTATTGGATTTCATTTGCTAAATTTTTGGTTTCTCTTCATATTAATAGGGATGTTGTATGTTCTGTATATCTCGATACTGTTTACATAATGCTATTTTTGCTTATTCTTTTTTCTTGTACCATTTGCAAAATTGAAGTTTTTTTATTTGAGGTATTTTGAAGTGTTGATTTCATTTTAAATTTATTTGTACATCCACAGATATTTGCTATGTAGTAACAATTCAAATTAAATTTATGATTTTTTAAATGAATGGAGTTGCACTTGGCTCTAGATGAAACTTCATAACAATTTGCTCTAACATTGTCAAGTTTTTGTAAAATTAAATTGACTTTGTTGGATGACCACGAAATATTATCGGAAAATGCATCTCTCATTTGATCCTTCAACCTATTTTTCTCCCATAAATTTTCGATTCGAGATTGAATATTATCAGAACGTTGATCTACTTCTGATAACTTATCTTTGTGACGTCTGATAATGATTGAATCTTCGTTACTCAAAGAAAATGAATCTAACTCAAATTTTTCAATCAACGGCTCTAACTTAAATGAGATCAAAGTGAATCTGTTTTTGAGAGTACCGCATTTCCTAACCTTTGATTTATTCATATTGAAAATTAGTAAAAATTACATAAGCAATGATATTGTAAAGAAGTATTGTAACGTTAAAAAGAGCTCTACTGTTGATTTGAATTTAAATCGCTAAAAAATGCTCCAATGATGTGATTAAACTAATTGAAAAATATATAGGAGACAGTATTTTATTTCCACAAAAATGTTTATACTACAACAATTGATTCACCACGATGTGGCCACATCGTGGTGAAACAATTGTTGTAGTACAAACATTTTTGTGGGAAAAAATACTGTCTCCTATATATTTTTTAATTAAAATGAGTTTCCATCAAGTAAATATCGAATCAATCAAATATTGATTAAACTAAGCCCATTAAGAAGTTTGGAGTTTCCGCATTGAAAGTCGACGCTGTTATCGCATGCGCTGTAGAGTTGCATTGTTTTCAAGAAGCGTAAAATTTTCCAGATTTCTATATTCCGTGTTGTGAGGTTACACGAAGACACACATTGTAGTATTTTCATTGAATTGACGTACCTAATCTATGTGTAACGTTAAAAAACGCTCCACTGTTGATTTGAAATTCAATCCTTAAAAAATGCTCCAATAATGTCATTAAACTAAGACCATTAAGAAATTTGGAGTTTCCGCAATGAAAGTCGACTCCGTTAACGCATGCGCTGTAGAGTTGCATTGTTTTCCAGAAGCGTAGAATTTCCCTTCGTCTTCAAAGGGGGAATAGAAAGGCCTTCAGTTTTCCTATTTCTTCGACATTCTCAGTTCATCAGTGTTCTTCTAGGTTACGTTACCTTTTTCTTGGAGTACTACTGCACATTTTTTACATTTTATTTCAGAGAAGTTTTCTTTTAAACTAGGACTGTCCAGTGCCAAATTTATGATTTTTACGTCCTGTGCAAGCAAACTAACTTGTCAACAGAAAGAGTTAAGCTAGAGAAAGTTTCAAGGATGGTTTGACATCTAAAGATACCGGTTGAGTTTGTTAGTGGGCAAAATTGTTTCGACAATTTTTAATTTATTCAAGTTTGAAAATTTTCAATATTTTTCATAATATTTTCCAAACTACAGATTCTAATGATCTGAAATTTGGCAGTAAGGAGTAGGGTAATAACGCTCATGTTTTTGTAAAATTGTGTGAGGATCTTGTGATTATAAAATGAAAAAAATGTTATTGGCGGATTATGGTTGAACGCTACCTTAAACATTATAACTTTCGAATGAAAAGATATAAAACTTTCGGAGAAGATTTTGGACTCCAATATTTTGGTGGAGTTTGTTATTAGGCAGAATCAGTTTTAAGGTTTTGTAGATATTCAAAATGTTCTCTTAGTTTTATGAATATATTCCAAGCTATATATCCAATCGGTATGAAATTAGGGGCTTGAAAGGATAATGGTAATCCACATACTTTTATGAAATTTTATGAGGATCGCATGATTAGGAGATCTAAAACAAAGACAAAAATTTTGTGAGCTAAACAGCGTTGACCGCTGCAAATATCATAGCTACAGTTCCTTGATCGAGTTTAAATTTAGTATTAAGATGTAAAAATAACGACAAGAATACAAAACTCCGCCAAGATCATATAGTTGGTGAACCAAAAAAAGAAAACATTTTTGTGAGGATCGTGTGCGAATTAGTTCACAACAACTGATGACTTCACTTCAGTGCTTTTATTATAATATATAATTTCCCTTTGTTCCTGAACATGGATATAAATTTCTTACGAAAATATAAAATGTCTGCATTCCAGGGTTAATTCGGAAGCTACGTTGTTTAATAAATCAATGAAATTATCTCTAATTATTATATTATTTTCTTTCACTATTAAAGTGACATCCAAGATTCGAGGTCATGGAATAAGATATTCTTGTCACGTTTTCTCGTAATTCGTTTTTATTTCATTTCAAAGTTGTTTTGGAAAAGTTATAACCATAAACATATTCTTCTCTGAATAACAAATCCAAGAGGCGATTAATAAATATTATGAAAATTACGAGGTTTAAGGTTTTCTCCGGATAAGATAAATATATTCTGATTTGAATGAAGTGGTCCGTTACTTTGTGATAGTTCATTTTTATTGAAATGAAATGAGAAAATACTTTGTTTTCTATCACTTTTTATTAACACAATATACAGTGATTGGAGTTGCGTAATGTTCCCTAAATTTTCAAACTGAATAAAACAAATTATATCTCAACAATTATATATATTGCTTGAAAGATTCAGTAAAACTTCGAAAAGTGGGTCGTGCCATAAATCCGTCTGCTCATTTAATAGTTTTATTGTCGGTACATACTTTTTGTGTTTAGATATTTCGATGGATTCCAGGATGTCTAGTGTTTTCCTTTCGCTTCCAGGTGCAATATTTTTAAGATTGTCCAATTCTGGGAATATATGATTGGTTTCGAAAAAATGTTTCGCAAAATTAGAGTTGCCTATCCGGTTGCTATATGAAGATTGATATTCCTTGTACCTTTTGTGGGAAGATCTCCCGATTTGTTCCATATATACACTACTGCACTCACGATAACCCAATATATAGACTCCAGAACTATTCAACCGGTTGTTTTTGTTTTATGCATTCAAAAAGAGATTGGAAATTTTGTGAAGGTATGAAAGTTGTATACATTTTTTTGAATGGGGTATAACAGTTTCCGAATTAGTTGTTTTTGTTTTTATTTGTGAAAGTATTTATGGTTTTAGTTTCGACTTGATTTTTTGTGGCAATTTGTTCGATTTTATTTAGTTCCCTTTTGAACGTAATATCATTTAAAGGAATCGAAAATGATCTATTTATCATTGACCTGTAAGCAGCGAATTTATGAGCGTTCGGATGGTTTGAAAACTTGGGTGTGGTATCTGTCGTTGTGGGTTTTCTAAATATCATGTGTTTTTTTAGAGTGATGAAACTTTAATTTGAAATAAAACACATTCAAAGAAAGATTGAAGCCAATTTTTTTTGAAAGATAATTTCATGACATTTATGTCTTAAAAATAATTTCTGTCATGTGTCCACGACTAGCTCTGGGGAACCGAATTCGATCAGACCAATTTTGGATCATGTTTTCGACTAATTCAGGCCTTATTTCATCCATAACACGAGTTATATTAGCTTCCGAAGCGTCTATTGTTTCTGGTTTATCAGCATAAATCAATGACTTGACATAACTCCAAAGAAAATAATCCAATAGAGTTATGTCGCATGACATTGGAGGCCAATCACCAAATCTTTCTTTCAATAAATCAATTGGTACGGTAGCAGCATGAGGTGTAGCACCATCCTGTTGGAACCAAAACACTTCTGGGTCGATACCATTCAAATTTTGAAACAAATAATCATTGATCATCTATCTGTAACGAGTAACATTAACTCCACCATCGTTTTTAAAGAAATATGGACCGATGATGCCTCCACCGTGTAAAGCCACCATAAAGTGCATTTTTCAGGATGCAATGGAACCTGTAGAACTTCTTGAGAATTATTTTCACTCCATATACGGATCAACTTCAAGCTGTTCTAGGGCCCAATCAGCAAACAAACGACGCTGATTATGGTCAAGTGGCTCTTGTTCTTGAACCAGTTGGATCTTGTTTGGGTGTAGACCAAGATCTTTACGCCAAATTTTCCATGTGGTGTTTAATCAAAATCCGTGCTCATTTGTGAAAATTGTGAAAAATTTTACAGTTTCGTGTGTATTTTCGTCACTCCAAATGCTGCAAGTTTGTTCGTTTACATTATCATTCAACCAAAATTGAGCTTCATAACTGAATAAAATTCTTCCATGAAATTGTTCATTTTCAAGTTGTTCAAGAGCAAAATCTGAAATTAAGCGACGTTTATGGTGGTGAAATGGCTTCAGTTCTTGAACCAGTTGAATTTTGGAAGAATGTAAACCCAAATATTTTCTTAGAATTCTCCAGTTGTTGAGTCCGACGTAGAACGGATAAATTTTGATTTTCTCTTAAACTTGGTACAACCAAGTCAATATTTCCTTGTGTGCATGCATGTATCGTGTAAAGAAAATTCACTTTCAAATTTGTCCACAATACGACGAATAGTGAGTCGATTAACTGAATAACGTCATCCATAAATTATTCTCAAATTTCTCACAGTTTTCCTAAATGAGCACTGATTTTAATGAAATAATTTCTAAACGTTATTGAAGCGTGCATCTCTCTTCGATTAAATGGTATAACCGACTGAATACAAATGACGAGGAATATCAAAATAATATACAGTACTGCTGCCATTATAAAATTCCTATTGGAAAACCCAGTAAAATAGTGAATATTCATATATGACCTTGAATGGACAATAATTGGTGTTGATTTCTGAATAATAATCACTTGTCGCGAGTTTTCAGGATCTGATTCTCAATTTAGGTCTAGGAAATGATTTTATTCAATGAAACCTATACATTTATGATAAAGACTTCAATTCAGGTCTACAAAATACTAGTGTTAAAAACGAATAGGCCAGTGAAACACCAAATATGTATTTAGTCCGGTCTATTTAAGCCTAAAATCAGGAGGAAGGTTACATAAATTCCCATAAAGCTGAATATTGGCATAGTTGTTCAAAACATCATTATAAAGAAAATCTCAAAAGTCCTCATCGTTCGGAGGTGTGCTAAAAATTTGGCACGGGGTCAAAGGTCAAAAAAATGAGTTTTTTGCGATTTTTAGCGAAACGGTGAGTTTTTTCGCAAAATTACCCCAGTACAAAATTGTAGATCACTTTTCAAGATGAAATTGAGAAATATTTCGAGTATGAATTAGCTCCTTATCCGTTAACATTATTTGATGACATTGGAATGCGCAAGACCCAGAAGTCGGCTATTTACGATTGTTTTCAGACTATAAATGTTGATATTAATAACACTAATTCAACGTACATAATTGACGGAGGATTCTTATTACATCGAGTGGTGTGGGATAGCGAGGAAACATTTAACGTTATCTTAGATAAATACGTTCAATATGTACGTCGACATTTTGGTTCCAGAGTTACTGTCGTATTTGACGGATATGATGATTATACGAGAAATATTAAAGCAGCAGAGCAACGCCGTCGAAATGCTGCTTCATCAACTTCTTCTGATATTATATTCGATGAATCAATGACAGTTCCTACCAGTCAACAGAAATTCTTTGCAAATAATCACAATAAATCTAGGTTTATTTCGATGTTGAAAGCAAAATTTACTGCTGAGAATATATCCGTTGAACAAGCTAATGATGATGCTGATGTATTGATTATTGAAACAGCGATAAAGAAATTCAGTGTGACAAATACAACTGTTGTTGTTGGTGAGGATGTTGATTTACTCGTCTTGCTTACTGCTCGAACTCCAACTGAAAAAATTATTTATTTTTTTAAACCCGGAAAAGCCCAAAATCAATCGGAAATATATTCATCAAACAGTTTATCCAATTTTCCTAAATGTCAAAATCATATATTGTTTCTACACGCAATAACTGGCTGCGATACGACATCTGCTTTTTACAGGAGAGGAAAAACAACAGTTTTCAAAATGTTTGAAAAAAAAGATTTACTACAATATGCTGAAGTTTTTAAAAATAGTAATTCAACTCAACAACATGTTATCACCAACGGAGTTCAATTTCTTCTTGCTATGTACGGAGCCCCCAAAAAAACCACTTGCTTAGATAAGTTGCGATACACATCTTTCGTGAAAAATACGCGTAATAAAAAACAAGTCAACTTAGCTTCTCTTCCTCCAACCTCAGTAGCTGCTCATCAACATCTGTTTCGGGTATATTACCAAGTTCAAGTGTGGCTTGGTAATCAGCTGGACCCTAAAGACTGGGGTTGGAAGTTGATCGACAATACACTAGAGCCAGTTCAAACTTTACTTCCACCAGCACCTGAGAAACTTCTCAACACAATATTTTGCAACTGCAAGAAACGTTGTAGTGCAAAATGTGGTTGCAGAAAAGTTGGACTGTTTTGTTCCCTGGCATGCACACACTGTCAAGGCCGATCATGCTCGAATGTTGAGTCACCAACTCTTGAAGATTCGTTTGATACCGATCAGGAATCGCTATTGGGGCAGTTTACGTGTGAAATAGAACAAGAAGAAGAAGAAGAACAAGAGGATGAACAGGAAGAAGAAGGAGAAGAAGATCAAGAAGAAGAAGAAACAGAAATCTTGGACAGTTATGAATCAGACGACTAACTTTTTATTTTAAGTATTTTATTTAATTACACCGCCGTTGTTTTTGCCCACTATAATATATAATATTATTTTGCAATAGTTTTAAAACATATAAAATCTCAGCAGACCCGTGGAATAGGCCTACTGGGGAAACCACGTTAAAAAAAACGCGCTTTGTACACTACCTCATAGGTGGCGTGGAAACGTGTGCAAAATAGAGGGATTACGACTGATCCAACTTTTCGGAACGTTATATCTCCAAAATGGTGGCTTTTAGGAAAAAAATTATTGATATATGTTTTGTAGAGAATTTTGTGATCTACAATTTTGTACTGGGGTAATTTTGCGAAAAAACTCACCGTTTCGCTAAAAATCGCAAAAAACTCATTTTTTTGACCTTTGACCCCGTGCCAAATTTTTAGCACACCTCAGAACGATGAGGACTTTTGAGATTTTCTTTATAATGATGTTTTGAACAACTATGCCAATATTCAGCTTTATGGGAATTTATGTAAACTTGAATGTGTAAATAGACCGGACTAATTCCAATTTGTTCTATCGCGTTCAAAGCAGGCCCCTTCTGAAATAATACGTTGCGCCAATAAATAATTCTACCTTCAGAACATGTTTAAAACGCATTTTCACAAATCGACTTCAGTACATGTCGCTCATTCTTTTTCATGTCCTCCATAGGCTGAAAATGAGTGTAAGAAATGGTAATTTGTGTTTTGAAAATAGAAAACAATGAACCGTAGCTATAACAGAGGGATACAATGGTTGTTTAATGAAAACTGTTGATTTTATAATCAGAAATTCTTTCATAGTTTTTTATATGATTATCGTTATTGTTGTACAAAATTTACGAGGTCCTCAAAACATCGCACGAGTATAGAGGACAGTTGTTTCAGTCTGGTGACAATGCTCTTAAGCCGGTTTTTTTGAAAAAATGTATTGTGACATATCATGTAGTTGGTCGTGTATATTATAACCAAACTCTTCCAGGTATCGGAGAAATTCTTTCTCATTTCAAGTTACTCCATGCCCCATGGGAAGACTCAAGAGCCGTAAAAATAAGCGCGATTCTTGGCATTGAGGAAGTGAACCGCATCCTGAACTCCTGGACATGCCAGAAGTGGCAAGCGGCCTGTTCATCATAACACTTTCTTGTCCCGCCCCCAAAGCTCATGAATTGATAATAAGCCAGTCGGATGGGCAATTAAAAACACGCCTCCTCGTCATATCCGACCACGGTAAATCACTGCAAGGTTCACTATAAGTGGCCGTCATTAACCACGGCTATTTTTTACCGCAGTCTCAAAGGTACCGTGACTTCACTTAGAGGCGACTTCAATCGGCGGATTAAGCAGGCCTTGAAACAATAGCCGCCTACTGTCTTGTCTGTTGTGGTCTCCGCTCGTCTTAAATGTCATGAGTAAACAATTTTGAGCTGTAAGATTTTGAGATGAAAGCGTATCAACAACCCCTCATTATTTTAACACTTGAATCGTGACGAAAGAGTTAGCGGCTCGGCTCTGATTTTTTCTCCGATCGCCGGTCGCGCTTCGAAGACTCAAGAATGACTTTTTTCACCTCTGAATGATTTGGTATCTAGTTTAAGAAAATTTATATATTCCAACCCTTATTTTTCTTTATAGAAAAAATTGATGGTCTAGTGACTTCGATCACATCATTATAACGAAATAAGAAATCACTGTTAAAGGGTAAAGGATAAGAGGCAGGTACATGAATACTTTGTATGTGTACTTGATACTTTTTGCAATACAAAATTATTGGTCAAATTGAACACCATAAATCCAGAAACGAATATCTTGAAAACTTGATATTCATATAGTTTTTTTTTGACTAAATATAAAAATTCAGTCGTTTTCGCATTGTGATATTAGAAGTGTTCTTCTTCATTAACGCTAGTATAAAGAAGCAAAAAAATGAGAAAATTTATGGATTTCAAGCGGGCGAAAATCGTTTTGATATTCGGATATTGAGAATGCGCTTATGAATTTTAAATATTCTAGAGCACTTACTTATTCATCTTAGTTTCAGTTTTTTGCGAGCTTCGAGCCTTAAATAATTTCAGTCTGAATATTCACATTCAAATTCAGTTTTGACCGACTGTTGGGTTTTGAACACGATGAAGAAGCCTAAAAGGAAAGATATACTTCCTCAAAACAAGCGAATTTTTCTCACGTGCAACGAAAACATCATTAAAATAAAATAGAAAGGCCTTTTACTTGATAGAAGAAATATAACAAAATTTGAATATTAAAACAAATTGAAATATGTTTATCTTCTACAATTTTAATTTAAAAAAAAATTGTTATTCAAAAAACTTTTAGAATTAACTTTATGTCTAAAACAAGCACCGCTTACATTTAATAGACGTATATAATCAAAACTCAATATATAATGTCAACTGGAATAAATAACCCAACAGATATACGAAAGTAATTCAAATTAATAAATAAATATTTAAAGGAGAAAAAATTTTGTTTCTGGTCTTACCTTAAGAACACCAATTGCCTTTTAAAAACATGAACACACTTAAAGGACTTCTCAAAGAATATAATTAATTTGAAATATTTAATATATTCAAATATTCGAATAAGTTAATTCAAAAATCTCTAAAAAAATGCACTATATCTTCATTTAATTCTAAAAGTTTTTTGAATAAAAAATTTTTTTGAAATTTAAATTGTAGAAGATAAACATATTTCAATTTGTTTCAATATTCAAATTTTATATCATTAAAATAAAATAGAAAAAAGGTTTTTGATTTAATTTAATTCTAAAAGTTTTTTGAATAAAATTTTTTTGAAATTGAAATTGTAGAAGACTAACAGATTTAATCTGTTTTGATATTCAAATTTTGAAAACATCATTCATGAGCTGTTTTGAATTCTCAGTATATCAACAAATAAAAATCTGAGCTGTAATGAAATATAAGTTTTAGATTCACGATTTCAATGCGTTTGAAAAGTTCGTGAGAATCAGAGAAATTCAAGATCATTATATAATCCGTCTAGAAAGTATCCGGAAAAAAACAAAGCTTAGTTGTAATTACTTAGTATATATTTTCAATTCTTGAATTAGGAAATTATAACGAAAGATTCGACTTATTTACTTATACAAACCCCATTTAACTGTAAACACTTGACTAAACGTCGAGGTACACCCGAAACTAGATCACCTCTTCATTGGTCCCCATATGATTTCAATGGAACTAAGATCTGATGAAGCTGCTGGCCATAAATGGTTGTCACTTGGTGTTCTTGCATCCAGGCATTAACCTGCTGAAATCGCCACTCCTCTGGATATAAAGCATGCGCCGTTTTTAGGAGAAAATCGATGAGAATGCCACAATACTGATTATTATTAATGGTACCATCAACTATACAGGGAGGCGTAGCACCACGGTGAGATTTAAATGATTTCCATCAAGTTGGAAACAACTTTCATCAGATATTGGGTGTTTTTTTAAGAATGATAGAACTTTCGATAGGGATAACTGTGATTTGACAGAAGGTAGAAGTCATGTTGTTTTGACATATCTATTCAGTAAGCATTGACAAATTATCACGGAAAAACTCACGCCGGAAAAACGTTTAAAAATTGTTGAAATTTATTTTCAAAATCTTTATGACATTTATTAAATTTGACTTCAGTCTTAATTTAAATGTGTTTTATTTCAATTTGATGTTCTATCACTCTAAAGAAACACACGATATAAAGACTATTATCTTCTTGAGGACGTTGCCAAATTCTATCCTTCGTTCCTATTGTAATGGAGTCATTATATATATTTTGGTTTCCTTGTTATGTAGCCTTGTCTTTTCAGAGACATAAGCACGGTTTCTGGACACACTTTTATATTTCATTGATTTGCAAATCTGTTAACCAATTTGCGAAAACCCAGGCGCGGTTTGTGTCATTTTAAGGCCAATAAAGCTTTCAAATTGTTTCCTTTAATCTTACGTGGTCTTCCTGAAACTAGTCTATGCTTCATATCCATGCCCTTTTTATTGTATTATATACAGCACAGTTATCTAGTTCAGTCAAATGCATTGATTTTTCAACGTTTCGAAAACCTTTTCTATGAAACTATTCTACCTGTTATTTTTTCTAGTTGCGACATTATTTCTTAAATTGTATTCCTGTTAACAATCAACAATATTTGACAAATAGTGTTGCCATGCAATTTTCGCCATAGCACAACCGATTTTATACATTACTTTTGCCTTAGAATGTTCCAAAAACGAACTATATTAAAATTATGAAAAATAATAAACTCCCAATACTTTCTAGACGGACTATACATTTCAATATTAAGATATGAAACTTGTATGAACCTACAAAGATTCATTGAAAGATTTATCTTGAAAAATCAGCAATATGACGGTTTTACCATAAGAGAAATTAAGGTTTTTCTAGAAACCGCAAGACTCAATGGTTTATCATATTATTATATTTATTGATTTATATCAGTCTTTTCAAACACAAGAAAACTGGCAGTAACCACTATGATACGAGATGCGGCAGTATTATAACATATAGTACTTAATTAAAGGTTCAAAGAATTATCGTCCGGTTTATACATGTTTACGGTTTATTTTGTGTCAGTAGATGTGTGCAAACGATTCATTGAGTGCAAATTAGGTGACTGGGTGTCTTTAGGTGTAGTAAGACAGTTCCTGTCTCATCCTTCCAGTAGACATTCGAAATACTCGTCGCTACTATTGAATAATTCCTTCCGCAACTAGTGTTATTGAACTTATTCAGAAATCTGTGTTCAAAATTATTACAAATAACTGTAGAATAAATTTTTATGAAAGCAACATCTTGCAGGTAAAGAAGGAATGTTTAGAGTTCAAGTTACTAAGCCCAGAAAGGGTGGACGAGATAATAAATAATATCCGATCGAAAGTAGTATTGGTCGACTACATTGATATGAGGATGAGCAGGTTATGTTGCCTTTTCATCATGGCCTATATAATACACATTATTAATGAGTGCATTCTGAACTAACAGTTTATGGAAATCAGCACTTAAGCTCCCCGTACCAATAGCTGATAAGCCTACTGACTTCAATCACTTGTGATAAATAAGAATATTACCGCCTGTTTCAAAGGTTCTTGAGAGAATTATGAAGGCTCAGATCCGATTTTTTCTTGTCAAGTTATAACATCTTACCCACGAATCAATCAGGCTTCAGAAAATATCACAGTTGCGAGACAGCATTGGCTGGTGTGGTTGACGATTTGTTGAAGGTGGCCGACAATGATATGGTCACTGCTCTGGTAACAGTAGATTTCATCGAAGCATTTGACTGTTTTTCTTATTCGTTAATGGACGAGGTGCTTCACTACGAGGGGTGTTCAATGTATTCTCGGTATCGAGGTGATTTGCTGATAATGTGAGTAATATCTCATTTAATAATGACACTGTCTGAGGGTGTAAATATGAAATTTCACAAATTTACGATCATTAGTTTTCTAGGTCTCCTCAGTGAAAGATGACCAAAGTGACTGACGACTATATGATGAAGAAAATCGAACATGGCACCATTATAAAGTTCCTCAATGAGCAGGGAAAAAGTCAAAAAATCATTCATGAAGAGATGGTTGCTGTTTACCAAGACTATGCCTCGTCGTTATCCATCGATCAAAAGTGGTCAAGAGAATTCAAAAGAGGCAGAGAAAGCATTGAAGATGATCTTTGCTCAGGCGAGCCCGTTAGTGGCACCACTCAAGAAAATGTGACAAAAGGGGAAGATGCCAAAATAAAAATTAAGATGTTAGCAGAGATGACAAACCTATCCGTAGGTACCATACATGCTATCCTTCATGACCATCTCAACCTCATAGAGGTCAGTGCAAGATGGGTACCGAGAATGCTCACCGCACATTAAAAGCAAGTGCGAGTCGAGTGCTGTAAGGAGTTTGTAGAGCTCTGTGGAGAAGATCTATCGACTATTAACCAGCTGATTACTGAAGATGAGACGTGGGTTCATCACTATGACCATGAGAGTAAACAAGAGTCCCTGCAGTAGACTGAAAAGGGTGCACAGCCCCCAAAGAAGCTTAAAGTCACCCCCAAAGAATACAGTAAAAAGGGTGAAAGCATCACAGTAGTATCATACGCAAGAAATTTGCTTAATTTAAGAGAAGCAATTAAAGAAAAAAGGCGAGGAAAACACACAGCGGAATTGTTGAGGGTTTACGACAACTCGCCGGTTCACAAGGCCCGTGAGCCGAAAGCTGCTGTGCAGGAATGTGACTTCGAAGAAATTACTCATCCTCCGTATAGTCCAGACTTGGCCCCCAGTGACTACTACCTATTCCCAAATGTGATAAAATATCTTCGTGGAAAGCGAGGTTCAGAGAAGCTTATTTCCCAATCTAACAAATGTATTGAAGTTTTAGTGGACTACCTTGAAAAATAGCATTTTTCCAACATTTTCCAAATACTTTTATATTTTGTTTATTTCCAAATCTGTTTGCCAATTTCTGAAACCCCAGGCGCGGATTGTGTCGTCCTAAGCCAATAAAGCTTCTGAATTGTTTCCTTTAATCTTACGCGCTCTTCCTGAAACTGGTCTATGCATCATATCCATGTCATTTTTATCCTCTTTATTGTCTCATATACAGCAGATTTTCCCAGTTCAGTCAATTGCACTAACTTTCTTACGTTTCGAGAACTTTTTATATACAAGTAGTCTACCTTTTCTAGTTGCGACATTATTTCATAAATTGTATACCTGTTGAAAATCAACAATATTTAACAAAAAGTTTTGCCATGCAACTTTGGCTGTAGCCGACTATCTGTGCAACCTATTTTATACATCACTTTTGTCTAGAATATTACTGAAAAGAAATATATTAAAATGATGAAAAATTTCTAGTTTCAATTATACTCCAAAACATTTAGAAATGATGGAACTGTATTTTTGAACTATGATTTTTGTTCATGTTATGAAAATTATTCAGAAGAACTGGTTCAATCTAAGAAATCTGAATAAAATATTTGAATATTCAGGTTTTGAAACCTGTCTTATTACACATGCAAAATTGAGTACGTTGAAAAGGTATATGAAGCTAAAAAACATTGAGTAATAAGCAAACAAATGTAATTTCAAAACATTATTTCCAAATAGGTAATAAGGTAGAATTTTTTTTCCCCCTGACAGTTTCTTTCATGAATGAACCATACCAGCTATAAAAGATTGTAGCTTCAATGATAGAGCATACTTCCTGCAGTTAATAAGGAATTAGTAGGATGTGGTAAAAATACTGATAGGAATAACACCAATCTTGTAGTAAACAATACTCATATCATCACAAGAAATTGGTTTTCTAAGCCTGTTTCATATAAAGACGATTAAAAAAAATTCAATAGTTTCACAGTTTTAATTATTGAATATATAACTCATATGATAATTTCACTAATACGGAAGTGGGGAGAATAAATTTATTGGCAAGAGGAAATACAAAAAACACTTGGAAATTTTCAGTTCTCGAGAAAACTACTACGGGTTCCCGAGGAAATAATTCTAATATAAACAGTTCCGAGTTCCGAAGCAAACAGTTGCGTCCTTTTCAGAAAGAGACTGAGCAGAACGAGATAGATAAAAGATCAAAGGATTTAATAAAATTCGAAAGCTAAATATCTGAATGAAAAAAACTACACGAGTACAAAAAGATGAGAAGGGTATGGAAAATCTGAGCTAAAAGGAATGCCAAGAAGGAGTATCCTGTACAGAAAAACCACCAAGATGCACACGATATAAAATGGTTTAATTTATTTTTTTTAGTTTTAGCTTGAGAGTATATCAGTTATTTGTGATAAAGTGAAAAAAATCAATAGATAAGAAAAAACTCAGAAATATAGACTTAATCAATCCATGTAAGAAACGACAGAAAGAAAACCAAATGAGGAAGTGAGTAAATACTGAAGGGGAAATGGGTAAGTAAACTCTGTGGTCGATTTCTTCGAAAACGAACAAAGATATTGTTGATTTTTAATTTTTGTAGCTCCACTTTCTCCAGCCCCAATGAAGTCACCACAGACCGGCTCATTAAAAAAACCTCTTAAAATAAGTAATTTTTCCTATAAATTTTGAAGGGACAGTACTCACCCAAAAAATCAATTAGTCAAATGTCGCTTCTATATTAGTCGCAGTAGAATTCTTAGCCTAATATTACTCCGAGTTAAATGCAGAGTTAACTCGTTTTCCTTGACTTACACCTCTAAGCACATTTCCTCTCTTCACTTCGGCGGGGTAAGTTGAAGAAATACCCAATCGCAATTAGCTCTCTGCTCGTGGCCCAAGCAACACGTGAAACTAATCTGTCTCGCTACAATACTACAGAGTTAATAATGTATTCGAAGAAAGAGATCTTTGCGCACTCATCTACAACTTAACAAATTCCACCTCTTTTTTGCCAAACATCCGTTTATAATAATAGCCTTATGACTGGAAGGCAGCAAGTAGTTTTTAATAATGATAGAATTTCTACTTTTCTTAAAATATCGAAAGGTGTTTCTCAGGGATCTATTAAGGACGCAATATTATATATTATATGCATCTATCAGTGCAGCAGTTTTATTTTTTCTTGTGCGATACATTGTAACGCGGATGAAAGCCAATTTTATCTTTCTTGCTGTCCAGATGAGACCAGTCGAGCCATTAAAGCTATAAATCTTAATCTGAATAGTATCTATGGCATATCAAACAAACACTGCTTGCAACACCAACGAAACAACTACTATAGTATTTGATACGAAGAAGGATAGAATGAAATTTTTGAATAGTGACAATAATATAACTATCGGCAATGATATAAAGGCTGGGCCATTTAAAATGTGCATTTTATAGTATTGATTGTTTTGAGTCTGACAACACTTCTGTCTTTCGTGTATTGACAGAAAGCAATACTCGGTGCATATTTCTCCATGTTAATGGTCCTTGGGATGCTCAAAGTGTTGTCTGCCTTTTCTTGTCAATTCATATTACAGTGGCAATCAATAGAGGACTTTTAGCGGATTGATGCACCCTCAACATTTTGTATTTTTTCCTGAATAAGATATGTATTGTTGGAAAAATATCTTTAATATTTTGAGTCATAAAAGAGATATTGAAAGCCATTGAAAATATATGAAAATATACTGGGTGATCCATTTAAAAAAAACCCATTCATTGAATGATGTTTTCAGGGAACATCCTGTTGATTAGAAACTAATTTCTTGAGATGCATAAATGAAATTACATGGAGCCTGCTTTCTAATGAAATTTCTAAGATTTCTGATTAGGCAGCTATGAAAGCGCAACACACTTTTGCAGGACTGTCACAACTGTTTTATTTTAAAAATTGTGGACAACTGTGCTCCTTCATACTTATATAACAAGATCACATATCGTTTTGATGTCCATAATATAAATGTTCGATCTAAGAGAACTCTAATTCCTCCAGTTTTCAGCTCTCAACAATTCCGACGTTCATTTACGTACACATTGCATTATGTATGAATAAAATACCCAAGGACATCAGAGCGATAGGAGTTTTTGTTTGTGACAGGGAAGCGCCCCTGCCTACGCGAGTCTCAATTCATCTCCTAATACCATACATACCATTAATCCTACCGGAAGCTTACATGCCCCTTTTTACATCAAATGCAGCAACATTATCATCACCGGGTTAAAGCTATCGAAGAAATACTTCCCTATATATTCATTAGCAGAAATTTCTAGGCGATAATCACTAACGATTCAACCAGCTAGGATACTTGAGAGAAGCCCTGTGCTGCGACAGACTCCCTGTCACTGAGTTAATCAACCGGCTTAGCCCTCCATTTCACCAGAACGGCAAAACTAGAGCCCCATTCGGAGATCTTCCACCATACAGGTCCAGTGATTGGCGCGAAATGGCATTACGTTAGACACCAAGATTTAACCCTCCATTTCGCCGGGACGAAACGAGAGTCCTAGTCAAGGCAATCACCCCCATCACGACAAGATCTAATGCCTGGGCAAACGCAGGCAACCAGGAGATATTTTTGAAATGGGCGACTGGAAGAGTAAATAGGAACAACCAAAGTATAAACGACTACCTCTAAGAAAACAATGCCACATTGTCACATGGAAAGTACGGGGATTATTACAAGCAGGAAAATTGCTTATGCTAGAACTAGAGCTAACTAAACAGAATATTGATATATGCGGGGTAGCCAAGACGCACCGAAAGGACAGAGGTCATTTGGAAGGTACAAAATACAAAACTAGTTTAGAGCGTTTATGAGTATCTACAGATAAACGATCGTCTGATCATGATAACTTTTAACGCAAAACCTACCAAACTACACATATGCCAAATTTATTTGCCTACAACTGATGCCAACGACAAAGAAGTAGAGGAAGTATACAAAATACTGGAGGAGAAGATCTCAAATATTACAAAGAAACATGTTGTCATGGTAATGGGGGATTGGAACGTAAAAGTCGGCTAGGCACTAAACGATGATAACTTACGGGAAACCGTTGGTTAATATGGACACGGCGAACGTAAGGCGAAAGGAGAGCGCTTGATACAATTTTCTATGGATAATGAATTCATAATCACAAATACTAGTTTTAAGAAGAGGACTATGTACATGGACGTCGCCGGGCAGAAGATACAAAAACCAAATTGATTATTACATTCCGGTAAAGAAGAGGTGGAAAACCTCATTTGATGATGTTGAAACCAGATCAAGTGCTGGATGTGGTTCCGATCACAAACTACTGAGAATCGAATTCCAAATAAACTTCCACATCACAACAAAACCAATGAGCACAAGCAGAAGAATACCAGAAGACCTCTCGAAATTCCAATCAGCCTCAAAAAATAGCATAAAACCGAAAGCTACAGGAGATCCAGGAAAAACTTGGCTTGACACAAAACAGTGGATTCTCAATGCAATCGATTCAAAGGGCTCCAATGATAAATCAGTAAGAGAGAGAGAGAGAAACACTGGATGTCAGATGAAACAATATGACTTGTAAAAAAGCGGAGAGCCTCATAGAAATACACAGCACACCTCACAAAAAAAACCAACGGATCACAGAGCTAAATACACAAATAGAAAATCTAAGCAGAAGAAAAAAGACTAGACACATCAGTGCCATATGCTGTGAAATTTAAGAACAGTCAGACCATCAGAAACCTAGGGGACTGTCCCACAAGTTGAAATACCTATCCAGAGAATTCGAAGCTCCAATCTAAATCATTTAAGATGAAAGAGGCAACATCATAATCAATCTGGAGGGAATAGTAGAAACATGAAAGAAGAGCTTATGTGAATGTCTATAGTCAAATACCAAACCTGAAGATGAATTCATGAGGTTGATGAAATCGCATCTTGGGGGAAAGAGCCAACTGTTCTTAGGAGCAAAGTTGTAGAGGGGGTACGAAGGCTGAAAGTAGGAAAAGCTGGAGGAGAAGGCTGAATAACGGCTGAAAAATAAAGGGAATGGAAGTATTCACCCAATATCTGAAGAAATATGGAACATGGAAGTCTGCCCAACGGACTGATGTAGGTCTGTGTTTGTTCCAATCTTGAAAAAATGCAGCCCAACAGATTGCAATAATTACAGAACAATAGCTCTCATATTAATTGCCCCTCAACATTATCGATGAAAGGCTGAAACTGTTTCTGTTACCACAAACTTTGGGAGAACAGTCTAGATTTTTCTCCAGAAAAGGCACCCGCGAGCATATCTTGAATATCCGCCAAATTATCGAGAAATCACGCGAATACAACGTGAAAGTTTACCTATACTTCATAGATTATATCAAAGCGTTTGACTACGTGAACTGGCGTAAAATGTGGGATACGATGGAAGAAATGGGTGTTCCAGATAATCTGACCGAACTCCTGAAAAGTCTGTATGGAAACAACGAATACGAATAAGTAATACATTCTCGAATCAGTTCACGCTGAGGGCAAGAGTTCGCCGAGGATGCGTTGTGCTATTTAATATATTTTGAATATAGTATGCGCACTATCTTATAAGACTGAAGTGTAGGAATACCAGTGGGAGGACGCAAAACCAACAACCTGAGATACGCAGATGACACCCTGATATTGGCCGAATCTGATGAAGAACTTGAACAAATAATGCAAAAACTTAACACAAGAAGTCAGCAATTCAAATTAAAAATTAGTACTAAAAAAAGTTATGGTAATTGATCGAACTGAAAACAAGCAACCGGAAGTTACAAGCATAGCGACATAAGAGGTGGTAAATAATTTCAACTACCTAGGATCGATCATTTCAAATAAAGGTGGATATGAAGGAGAAATAAAATGGCGAATAACAATGGCTAGAACGGCAAGAGTCAAACTGGTAAACATTTGGAAAAACACCGATATAACGAAAAACACTTCGTTTGGCAAGTTCATTGATATTTTCTACTGCAACATATATCTGTTAAACATGTACAATCAAGAAAGCGGATGCAAAAAGAGTTAATGCCTTTGAAATGTGGGTCTACATGAGGATATTACGATTCCCGTGGTCAGCACGAAGCACAAATGAGTCTGTGCTTCAAGAAGTAAAAATTAATGCCAGGCTCGTAACAAATATTAACAGGAATGTTCTGAGGTACTTTGGTGATATAACCACAAGGAAAGAAGGAAAGAAGGAATGGAGAGACTGATTACGAAGAGAACGTCAAAAGCCGAAGATCAAGAGGACGATCTCCTTTACGGTGGTCTGATCAAATCAAAACATTTACAGAACTTTTCCTCCCAGAGGCTTCTCACAATACTTAAAATATGGGCGAATGGTCAATCACAGTCAAACGACTTGACGTCACCATTTCCTTACGTAGGAGAAAGGACTGGAGACGAGGAGGATCGACACTGTTTATGACTGATCAGAATAAGGTTTCATCAGGGTAGTTCTATTTCCTATAATAATATTTCACATTTATTTCCCTTATGATGATGATAGTTGCCCTTTCTTCAACTATATGTACTATAAATAGATTTTGATGAATAAAGACATTTATTATTTTTATTTCCTTTTTCCTTTACTTAAGCGATGCTAAAGTAGTCCACGAAGAAAATCCTCCACGACATCTTGATTGCTTTTAAATGCACTGTACCACTCATATGCTCTTGGTTTTTATAAACTTGATTCCGCAATTTAAGGCAGATAATTCATTTGATATGTTTATTTGTTTTGTAAAAATCGTTTATCTGTTTTGTAAAAATTGAGATAAACTAAAAAAATGCGGAACAGTAACAAAATAACAGCTGACACTCAAATTCCGCGTGAATAGAGACAACAGTTGTGCTAACCTGTAGTCATAGAAAATTTGGATAGTCCCTCAAAGCGGGCTTTTTCATTTCCGTTAGTTTCTAGAAATTAACATATGTATGTAAGCTCTTCACAAAGCTTTTCATTAATTCACTATTCTTTAGGAAAATACTCCTGCAAGGGAACCTTGTGATAGACCGCCAAACACTTATTTATCGATAGTACTAAATACTCAGCCAGAGAAATATGAAACTTTACTCGAGATACATCGCAGGATCCCAAATTGCTCATGTGAACAAACCTACGGTATGTCTTACAGAACTTGCACCTCGTAAATACTGTATAACCTCGATGGAACGAATCCCAAGTGAAAGTTAAATTGCATCAACATGCCCCGATCAGAAGATCCAAACGTTTTGGGACGACGAAGCAAAACAGAATCATCATCGTCCAATCTCATTAAGGAAATTGTTAAATAAACGGAATGTTCGACAACGATTTCAATCCTCGCCGATATCGAACATCGTCGATCGATTCACTCCAAATCAACACGGCGGTGTACGATCAAGTCGATATTTATTACATTGTTGCCATTCACCGAAACAAGAACTTTGGTTACTTATTTACGATCATTGCTAAATGAAGTTGTTAACCGTTGATTACTTCGCCCGTTTGACAGAGGGTATAAATACCGCTCAACGAGTACGTAATTAATGTCGATGTTAACGAGAAATCAAGTGAGCTTCGAGGATTTCGCGTCGATGTCCACCTATTACGGAAAACAATGCGATTGCTGGGTTACCACACACTATCAGATCTGCATCTGCTGCGATTTCTCACGATTTTATCTTTGATGGCGAATTTTATTGATATATCCGGCCCCTGTAGGACTAACACTCCCTTTTTGTTCAAACATTTTCAGTAACAGTTTCATTTAATGTATTGTCACTTCGATATTCTTCTTAAATGAAACATGGATACCAATCAATTCTAATTCAAAGCAAAAACCAGGGTACCTTTATTACCGAAGAATGATTGGTGAAAATCAAATCCTACTGAAATGGTAAAACACATACAAACACTTCTACCGAGGGCTCACTTTTTTGTCTATTCAAA
Organism: Megalocaria dilatata; assembly: GCA_034642435.1. Classification (NCBI taxonomy): domain Eukaryota; kingdom Metazoa; phylum Arthropoda; class Insecta; order Coleoptera; family Coccinellidae; genus Megalocaria; species Megalocaria dilatata. The sequence continues at coordinate 14,353,071 of CM067858.1, forward strand.
TACTGTCTGTCGTGTAGTAATAATGGCTTCAATATTCGAACTAATATGGGCTCCAAGTGTTTACTTTTCCAACAGGTGAGGGCGTGTAGGAGGCCCTCAGTAATCTAACCCCTTCAACAAACCATAAATCTACTCTTCATAGAAATGTATTTGCTGGTATTCCGCACAGAAAGCGCTATAGCTCTTCATGTCGCTCAGTCCATTAATTTATCTGGTTTCAAGTACAGCGGCAGCCCAAGCTCAACTACCCTCGTTTCTACTCTACCCATACTACGCTTCAGCTATATACTCAATCTGAAGAGTTTATGAGGACTAAACATCTACTTTCCACAAACAAGAGGTTTGTAAGCTCTCTCATAAAGCCGCTCCTCGAAGAGCTTCGTTGAAATACAGGGTGACAAGAAAAACTTCGGACAAACTTTTTTTCATTTAACTTTATTAAACAAAAGAAATTAAACAAAACAACGGATAATAATAACATAATTATTTGGTAATAATATATTTAAGTGGTTTCGAGGTAGCTTCTTTGGCGGCGATACATAGCTTCAGACGGTTCTTGAAATGACCCTCGGATTTGGATTGACTCGCTTCTTGACGATGCTGCGATTTCTAGGCGTATCGACAGTGCGTTTTCTCCCACTTCCATGGCCAAGCTCCTTGAAACGGCAAATTGCATCGGACACGGTTTGTCGAGGCACATTGAGCAAACGAACAATTTCGCATTGACGCTTATCTAGACGAAACAGCTTCAAAATTGTACTACGTCTGTTTTACAGTCCAACACACAGTCACAAAAAACTTTTGTTCTAGAACACAGTAAATTTTGTCTGAAGTTTTTCTTGTCACCTGTATACTATAATAATTCAATGTTGTGGAGAAATGATATCGACACTGATGTCATTGTTGGTATCCAAACTCAATAACTCCAGATTCATAAGAATTGCTGTACAATACATTTTATATATTAAAATAAAACAATATATGTTATCTAACTTTCGGTGGTGTGACTACTCCTGTGTTTAAAATTCATAAAATTCTGATGAAATTTAATTAAGTCTTATTGCATTATATAATTCCAAGTTTGATATCATATCGAGTGTCCTTAAAGTTCCTCTCACTCATAGCTCCCGATATTCCTTCCTTCCAGGTTTTCCTTAGTCTTGTACTCAGCATTCTCTGGACGTGTCCGTACAATATTAACTGTTTTCTCTCAATATCTATGGTTAGGGATCCTTTTATAACCATTCAGAGCCTCAATTTTTCATTTTTTCATTTTTCCGAATTATATCTCTGCGGATATTACTAAGGATCTCTTGAAATCGTCCATTTCCACTGCTTCCAATTTTCTTCTGTTGCTTTCTGTTATCCATACAGAGGGCTGCTTTCAACCATTGTTTCATATATATTATATTTCCTATGCTTTCCTATTTGTTGTTCAACTAACATTTAATTTTGGTATTTGCTCGTGGCCAAGAACACTGCTGAATATAATATGATGTCGACTCGCAATAGTCCGTTCGAAACAGCTTGTACTTTGTGAATTTACTGTATCAGATTCTGTGGAGAATGGTCTGAAGTGTTCAGAGTTCCCATCAAATTTCACATATATTAGATCGTAGAGATAGTAACTCTACTTTCAAGATAAAATTAGAATAAGTGTCAGACTACCGATCAAAACTTCTTCTTCATATGGAAGTCTACTGGAGACCGATATACATGTATAAGACATCAAACTTGAACAGTATATATCGAAATATATTACAATAATTAATCATTATTATTATTTTTATTATACTACAAAGGTTCTATTTATACAAGGTGGTATCCAAAGTAATTTTACTGTTACGATTAAGTCTATTATTGAGTGAAAAAAGAATGAATCGAAGTCTAATGATCAACACTTCTACTTGATATAAAAGGCTAATTGAGGCTAAGGTGAGATGAACAAAGAGTAAACAACACAAAGAATGGTATAAATGACGGTGAAGTAGAGAGAAAATGAAATGAAACGGATAACAAGAATATCCAGACAACATATGTAGGTAAGAAAGTAGCTCGAAAGGGGCTAATTTGAACTAAAATACCACCTGGTGTACTAAACGTGCCGAAGAAATCTAGTCTGAAGTATGTTTTTACCGGTGAGACAGCGTGTGAGCCGACGGTAGGTGTCATTCAAGGTTATTCAAACTGTATCAGGAATAAAAGAAAAGTCAAACGGTGTACTACAGTGAAATGGTGTACTACAGTGAAAGCTTGTTACAAGTCCTGCATACACGTTCCTAAACATGAAACTCAATAATTTGTCTCCCTCCAGTTTTATCTTTCTACAGCATTCGTGCATACCTAAGCAGAATCGTGATTCGTCGTTTGGGACGATATTATACCATTCAACCTCCCAAAGCTGAAATATTTCTTACGTTGACGACACACTATATACTCAAAACAAAGTATTTGCGTTAATGAAAAAATCAAAATTTTTGAATCCGCTGATACATTGCATGCATATTAACATATTCACTTCTTTCTTCAAGTCATTGGTCAGCGATTTAACTCTTATTAACTAAACGATTTCTTAGAGCGAATTGTCTGAAGCGTCTATACTGACGCTCAATTAACCAGTTGATTTTCTTCGGGTTTCTTTAGCTCCTGTTCACAAAGAGCATACACGCCGTAGTGTCATTGCGGTACAGTTAAGATGGTGACCAAAGTTGCGATATCATAATTCAACATTTCGATAGGCAACAATTCTACACCCCTTTCAAAGCCGAGAGATCTTGTTACTCTTAACTACTAACTGTATTCATAGACCGTTTCGTTTTCACGAAAAATTATTAAAGATAAATTTTCATCATAGGTATTGTTGCTCTTAGTAAAGTCATTTTGATATAAAACTCAAGTTGCAAGAATTATTCATTCTTGCTGTAAGCCTTGTAATGTCACTGAAAATACAATTTCCTTATACAGAATGTTTCCGAATGTGTGTTTTTCTAACAAGTTTGTAGCTAGATATAACTCAAAAGAAAATTCAGAATAATGATACTTTTTTTTTATTTTCTCTACTGTTACAAATGTAATATCATTTTCACGAGAAAAGGCTTTATCTTGTGTCTTGAATTAGTTGAAAATCAGTGCAACATTTTTTAAATCACTTTCTAGCGAAGATTTAAGTTGATACTTGCATATTGAATAACAAATTGATTTCTCCAAAGTGAACATCTAAGAGATGTTTACTTCAATTACTTAATTACTCAAAATGGTCACAATGGGTCAAGCTAAAAACAGGCAGTCCTTGCAGCAAGTTTTTCAGTAATTAATAAATGTGCAATCGTAAAATTGTTATGTGGGCGATCGTTGGAGATCTGCTTTATTCTGATGAGTTCTTGTGGTGTAAAAAGAGCCAACTTGAAAACTAACCTTAATGTTTTAAGATAACTATCATACAATAAATCATTATATGTGTGTCTCCCCACGAATCTACAATTTATTGGAAGTTTCTCAGGCGATTTTCAACCGATCGCGGGTAACAAACAATTTAATTAATTTGCATAAGAACAAAAAGAAGTCCAGGGAAGAGTTGAATTAAGTTGTACATTCGATCATTTGAAGAGACATAATTTATGTGTGGGAAAGTTTGTATGTTTTCTATTCGTGGACGATTTATTGCATCTCTTGTCGTTTGCATGCAAACATCAAATGTCGACTCCATTGGTCCAGCAACTAATTGATTGAGTTCATCTGAAAAAAATTTGTTGCCTGTAAAGTCGGTATACGGGCGAAAGTTTTACGTGACAACGACTTTGAGTGGTAAAATAATTTTAATGTGAATATTCATTCGTATAGTAGGAAGAAGGATGAAATAATAGTAACAATTTAAAACATTTATTTATACAAAGAATTATATTTAAAACATTAATTTATACAAAGAATCTCGCACTGAATTTCATATTAACAAAATTTTATTTATCAATCAGTTGTTATAAGTTATTAATAAATTTAACTTGTTTTACATTGTTATAAATATAAAAACTAAATATAAAAGTTAGAACATTTATTTAAATCACATTAATTGTTAATATCAATCGATTTTAATTCAAAGTGTATTTTCTAAAAGGAGAAAACTAATTCACATTTGATCTTTGAATTTGTAAATCGCGCGCTTACGACCTTGCGCAGTGATTAGTCGTCTCGGTTTGAATGTTTGAAAGTTTCGATTTGACAGGTTGGAGGTTAAACATTGTTATTTCAATTTTTTACATAGCAAGTCGCGCTCATTTTTTCAAGTTAAACAAATTATTATTGGTTGAGAAACGATTTCTACTACTTTTTTGATTGAAAACTACCACAACATTGTGATTACTACAACATAACCTATTCAATTATGTCTTAGTCATTTATTTCATCATGTTATATTATCAGTCTGAAATTATTTACCTTTGCTGTTTGAATTGTTGCGATGGACGAAACTACCTTCACATTATTACTACACAATCGTTTTACAATTAACTGGCAACGTGTAAACTTGTATGCAGGCGCCTAAGCGAAATAGAAGCGCAAGACATGAACCGGTGTGTATGCCTATCTCTCTCACTCTCTCTCTCTCTCGCTCTGTCTCTCTTGCTCTTAGGCGGGCTAACTGTGCTCGAGTGGAAGGGACGCGTGCCTTTCACTTTTTATGTCTGTCTCTCTCGCTCTTAGGCGGGCTAACCATGCCCGAGTGGAAGGGACGCGTGCCTCTCACTCGCTCTCATTGTGAGCGCATAACGTGAGCGGAGCGTAACGCAGTTTCTTGAAGTGTCACCCGGCAAACCAATTTATAAGACGTTGTCACGTCAAAAATAGCCCACTTGAAGTTTCAAGGAGAAAACGCTCCTCAATAATATTTCTTTGAAAATTCTCTGTAGAGTTTATTCCATATGTAAATATTTCTGCAAATTCGAGTTTTGCAAACAAAGCATGGTATTCACTGTTGAATGATGGGTGAAATATTATTGTGATTATCAAGTTAAATTTAGTTTAGTAACAAAACTTTGCCAGTTTTGCTGTTTTGAAATTTAACGAAAAAATGAAACTTTGATTGAAGCTTAGGTTAGATATTTCTACCATGTTATTTTGATTTAGGTAGTACCCTTTATTAGGTAGGCAAGTTAGGAGTCTGATCATAATTTTTGTCTGAAAAATAAATTCTATTGAAAATCAATAATCATCCTAAAACAATATTGGCTAGAATATTCATTTATATGAATAAAATATTTTTATTCCAATAATTTCATAAATCATTTCTATTATACAACAATGAATATTCTTCATACACAGGTTCAACAGAATTTATATCTCATTGAAATGAACCATTCCACTAAATATTGCTCAAATGAAAAATTCAAAAAGCAAAGTTATTGAGCTATTGAGTTGAATTCGATACCTTATATTTGTGATAATTTTAAGTGGGGTTTTGTTACTTCGGCTATTTCGAACACTTCGATTGCCATATTATGACTTGGATGAATTAATTGAAAAATTCCCTATATATTCACTCATACTTATGAGTGAATATTCAAAGAATTGAAGTAAAATGCAGCAGAAAGATATCCGCTGGGAAATCCTCGATATCCGCGAATGTTAAGTAAGTTCAAAAATCTAGAGTAATGAATAGTATGAAAACAATTTATGTGAATAAATTCAAATGACTTCAAATTCAAATTATATATTCTAACTTCTACATTATATATTGAAACTATATACAAAAACTATCAAATTGATTTCCTTATATATAATCAATATAAAATATTTTTCAAAGTCTCGGAAAAAACCTTTTTACATCCCGACTTGAAATGTATTAATACAAATGTATTAACAAAAACTATATAAGTATATATATTATATAGTTTTTGTTAATACATTTGTATTAATACATTTCCAGTCGGGATGTAAAAGGTTTTTTCCGAGACATTGAAAAATATTTTATATATGATTATATATATATAAGGATATCAATTTGATAGTTTTTGTATATAGTTTCAATATATAATTTAGAAGTTAGATTTATAATTCTGAATTTAAAGTAATTCAAATTTTACTTCTATCAAGTATTGACTCACATTAAAATTGGTTTTTTTGAATAAATTTAATCAATTTTGTTGGTGAGTATTCGAACTTCATTATCTTAAGTTTTTTGACGCGAAAGATTTCAAAGGTTATATTTTCTATGTCAGAAGGTTATACTTATTACATCAGAATAAAACATTCCAGAAAAAATTGCATAATAAAAGTTACAAGAAAAAAACTATTTGGATATTCAAATTTTCCAGTAATTTTGCTTTCTAGTCCAAAATCGAACAGTTCAATATTCTAACCGAAACCATATGGCGGATTGATTTATCGCGTGATATAGTGAAATTTAATACTGCCGATCTTAAAAGAACACACTTATAGGGTAGTATTACTTCTATTAGAATATATATGTTCAACATTTACGTTGAAATCGTAATATCGAATCAGTGTTTGAATTGGACACATGCTGTGATTCGAGGGAGCATGTCGACCTCGGATCATAATGACGTTTCCAAAACTATCAGAACCGGACTTGAGCTTAACAAAATCAAATTCGAATTGGAGGTGTTACATTTTTGTTCAAATCGGTTTATTTTGATGAGTTCAATTTTGTGTTGAAAAAAAGTCTCACAGTTGAAATAACCTTGTATAAGTTGAAAGTTTTCTCCTAGGGATAATTCTGAATAATAAATTATAATGAAATTGACGAGAAGAAAATATAAAGAAATTATAAGTCATACAGGATTTCCCATATAAAACCACACAGCCGAATGTTTCTGTAAGTATGAGTTTTCTGAGACCACCGGACAGATCAATTTTTATTTGAAGGGGGACATCTATTGATTGTAAATTCGTGGGTTTACGTCATCAACCCGAGCGGCGTGGATATTATATCAAATGTCAGTTCAGTGAAAAACAATACAGTGATAATTAAGACTGTTTTGATTTGGTCAATTTATTGAAAGACAGATACTATTTATTCAGATATTGAATATTTCAAGCAAAATGGAGCGCAGAGATGACTACTTTAAAGAATGTATGTTTATAAATTGTCAAAAAGTATTCGAAGATCATTATTTTCATTTTTATTGTACGGATGTTTTCAAAGATTACTTTTTTCATGTTGGGGTTATAACTCATCAGAATAGAACATTTCATAAAAATCACCTAATGAGAGCTTCAAATATTGTATAAGGAACTCCTCATATAATGTTACAGGGAAAGAAAGATATGCCAATAATTTTTATTCTCCGATGAAAATCGAAAAAGTGAATATTCTAAAGTAAGCCATATAGTAAAATCATTTATCTGTAGATGAAGTGTATTTTGATGCTCTTGATGTTACGTGGATGCTTGGATAATAATCAATCGCCTTCCTGTATTTCAATGAATTTGCTGTATCTTCCGACAAATTAGCGGAAGCAAAAAAAGACACATGATTCAAATTAAAACACTTTATTTCCGCTAATATTTATTGTTTACACAATAATTGTTTAGTCAGTTACATTTTGAATTCATCAGGTGAGTATGGTACATAACTAACTATTTTTACAAATAAACATTTCATATCATCTAATAGATAGAAAAAAAATACATATTCCAAACAATGCTAAACTAATCTCTTTTGACATACAAAACCTGTTTCCAAGCGTATTTGTAAAACAAGCAATACAATTTGGGGAAATGTTTATCTAAAAATCATACAATTAAATAAGAAATAATGGATATTCTTAACGTATGCATTGCACAATATTATTTCTTGTTTAATGGAATATTTCATAGAGATAAAGAAAGACTTACGATGGGAAATCCTATATTAGCTGAAATATTTATGGATTTCCTCGAAAACAAAATACAAGAACAAACTATTCTTTTATTGGTACCGATTCGTTGACGATATTATTTGCCTGTTCATCGGTACGTCTAGGTAACTTTCGTTTTTCTGAGAATTCGTTAACCATTTATACTCTACAATGAAATTTACCGACGAAGAAGATAGATGGTATTAATGTTTTAGGCCAAAATTAACAAAAGACATGATTTTCTGATTAAACACAAATAAACACAAACAGACTACATAATATATTCTTCCTCTTCAAATTACATAAATCAGCACCATACAATAGTATGTTATATAGACTAGTCAATATACCTATGTCACAAAAGAATTTTGAGCTAGAGTTGAAATGAATTGATCGAATAGCAGTAAATAATGAGGATAAATCATAAATTTTCGACAAATTATTGAATGAAATTCAACAAAAACAATCCATGTCATTAGTTTAACCGCAAATTAGAATAAAAAGAGAAAACTATACTTGCTTAACGTATATGTGACGAAAAACTGAACTTAGAACTAGATATTTGAAGAATAATCTAAATCTCCATATTTCATATGAAGGCACAAATCCTGTAGGTAAATCGGTAAAAAATAATGAAGGTAATTGTCAATAAGAAAAAGAGATCGGAAGTATATAGGCTAACCTGCGGTACATGTCCATATGTATACATTGGCCGAACAGGCAGAGCTTTCTAGAATAAAATCAAAGAACATCAGAATTCATTCTCTGAAAATAAATCGAATTCTACCAATGCCAACTACCCACAAAAGTCATGATCTTGAACATAATTTGGAAGTTCTTCAAATACAAATAGACTGGAACTATTATAAGCACTAGAAATAAAATGGCATCACAAAAAACAGATTTTACTTAACGAATAGACAGATTTGAACCGATCTCCGTTATTGAACTTTTCTGAATAATTCTGAAAAGTCCCAAAACCAACCTTCATATTATCACTTTTCTTTTTGCTCTGTCTTTTATTTAAGGAGACCGATTTTGTAAAAGTAGCTAGTTACTCACATGATGAAGTCAAAATGTAATTGACGAAACAATTGTTGTGCAAACAATAAATATTAGCGTAAATACAGTGTTTTACTGTATATACGATGAATTTCCGATACGTAGAGACCGAAACAATCAAGAAAAAAAAACACAAGTCCGTTGAATGTTTAGTTCGAAAATCGAAATTTCAACCTCGATTCAGAGTTTGAATTGACACATCCTGTTAATCCAGGACTCATACTTGTTGGGTATCGAACTTCACTATAAAGGCTTCCAACTCTGTTTTCCTGAACATTTTGGATAGGCGATTTTTGTGAGAATGGTTTATTCTGATGAGTTGTACCTCCTCAAAAAAATCAACTCTGAAAGCACCCTGGATATATTTTTCTCCAATCTTTTCATTATTATTAGGAGTAAAAATAAGTTTCCGCCGTTTTATTGTAGATGGCGCGGCACGGAGTTTCGGTTAGCCTTCGCAGATGATAACCGGCTTAAAAAATAGTTTGGACATTCAAGAACAACATAACCTATTAATATCGTTGATTTTATATTGGTAAAATATAATTTTTATAAGTTGAAAATGTCAAAATTTGAACCAAGTAAGCGTCATTTGCGGGAAATATTAGTTTACTTCTTTAATTTAAAGAAATCTGCTGCTGAGGCGCATCAATTGCTCATAGAAGCATATGGTGGGGGTGCTTTGAGTGAGAGAACGTGTCGAGAGTTGTTTCAAAAGTTTAAAAACGGTGATTTCGACGTAGAAGACAAAGATCGCAGTGGAAGGCCAAAAATTTACGAGGATGCAGAATTGGAGGAATTATTGGAGGAAGATTCATCTCAAACGCAAAAAGAACTTGCTCTAACATTAAAAGTCACTCAGCAAGTTCTTCTATAATAAATATTTAATTTGTGTTAAAAAACGGCGGAAACTTATTTGTACTCCTAATATATAATACAGACTTATTAAAATTGAAAACTTCAATTAACAGCTCATTAATTTTTCTATATAATATAAATCAATGTTTGTTTGGGAATCAGTGTATCTGAATGGAAACAGACAGACACAATAGTAATAACTTATAATTATAGCTGCCATAATGTATTTCGAGAAAATATTCATTCAAAGCCTGAACAGCATGTTTTTTAGATATTTGATTGATTCGGTCTTTACTTGGTGGAAACTCATTTCAATTAAAAAAATATATATGAGACAGTTATTCAATTCCACAAAAATTTTTGTGGAAATAAATTACTGTCTCGTATATATATTTTTAATTACCATGTTTTTAGACGTCTTACGACGTCAACTCAAATCGAACTAATAGACACCAACTTAGACCCAATTGTGAAAGTCTTCCTTAAATTACGCGGAGAAACTTAAGAACCATCAAAGGACGCATTTTCACGTTGAAAATTGTATACACACGACTTCATTGCTTCAGAGTAAAATCAAAAGCGTAACGTACGGCATCCGCGTCATACAGCGATCCTGCCAGATTGGCAATTTCAATAACATATCGATATTTACAGTTATCGAAACGTTTGAGCGCAGTTCGGCAGAGCAGGAGAGCCTCCTGAGTTATTTTTATTGAGAGTTTCAATATGTCAAGAGCTAATGTCGTTTGGCTGGTGGTACGAGGCTTAACTGAAATTATTGCGGGCACCAGTTTTAAATAAATGCCAATGACTAACGAATTTATCCCCGTTCCAGTTGAAATTCAAATCAGATGCTGCTCTCTGGCTACCGATCTCGGGGCCGTTGTTTCCTACTCTCTCGAATAAACCAGCAGTGATTGGATATAAACAATGCTAACCTTGATTAGGGAATAAATACTGCTTGATCCGAATACGCTGAGTTGTAGGTGGTCTCTCATCTGGAGACAATTCAATTAAGTGGGTTCAAACGTCTTCTGTTCGTCTCTCATGTGACCAAAAAAGCGACGTGACGTTCCTGTGGGGAGGAATTGAGATGTCCGCGTGGTTTGGGGATAATTTAGGTTTGGCCTCTCAATCGAAATGGCGGGACAAGTTGCTGACTTCAATGGACTAATGAATTGAGTTGGGAAGGAGCACCAGAAGTCTTTCCCAGTAATCGATACACGTCATTAAAGCTGATGAATATTTATGGCCTCATTTTAGTAGCGGTTTTTACTGAATGGGCTGATGAATTCATGTTATATCAAAGGATTGGTGTTGTCGCCGAATTGTGGAAATTAACTCTAAATACTACGAGGAAGGATGGAAATTCGGACTGGTTTCGTTTATAATCAGTATTCAATAAATCTAAGTGAAAATTCATGTGAAACTCGGCGTCAAGATTGTCAACATGCTCTTGGTTATATATTAAGAATGAAATTTTTAATATCTAAAAGAGCCAATATTAGACAAAGTAGACATTTCCTGGACAACAATATCAATTGCTTGAGCAGGGAGAAGAATCTTTCAGACTAAAAACTTCTAAAGGATTTCAACACCCTGAGTGAAAGAGGAAAGCGATTCATATTGTAATTCATGTGATAGTCTTTTACAAAAACTATTCCACACCATATTCCTTTGAACCGAAGTGGATGGGTCTTTCGATATCAAACAGAGCCAATATCAAACTTTCGTAAAAAAAACGCTAAGAGAATTTATTTTGTCTCGGACTGAAACATACCGAGGAGTAAAAATGCCTTTTGAATATAGCAAGACTCAGAGTAAATTTTGGAGAAAAAAGTGATTCATGTTGAACCTCATGCGAAAGGCAAAAGTCATACTTCATCATATCTCATCGTTCGAAAATCATCATTTTCACCTCCAGTTGTCGGCTTGAAGAGTAGAGTGTCCCAAAATATGGTATAAGTTTTTTTATTGTCATCATGTAGGTACCTAAATACAACTAAATCATTTCGATTGGATTGCTAGTGTTGAAACTATTGGGAAAATAAGAAGAAAATTTGAAGTGAAAAATATCGAAACCATTTGCCAGTATAAAAAATTAACCCAGATATCCAGGCTCCAGACCTATCCTGAAAGTTTCAAGATTCTTACTCTTCAAGTTTGAAAGTTTGAGTGTTGCGAACGGACAAACCAGACAGAAGTACTTTTGATCTCGGAATCTTCAACCTAGATGTGTAATATTATTTCTAGTTTCCTGAATAATTGCCCCCTAAAAAAGGTCCATCCTTTCAATTCTAAAGCCAGTCTTGCGCTAGCATAAAGTTTGGTATTTCGGAAGTACTACCACTTTGAATTTGATACAATAAATTTTGTGTTTCATTGATCAAGTTTCGGTACCTTATAGATACTGAAGTATGTTTAATTTTTAAATTCATAAGTTTCCCAAGAGTTTTGTGAATTCAACCCAAGAGAATATAAAGGGTCTTACAAAGGGAACGCCCAGTGGCTTACCCAGACATGAGCCTTGGAGGGGATAAAAAAGTTATAAACGACAAAAAATGATTATTTGGAGGATATACTTTTATAAAACAAAATCTAATCGCCTAGGTCTTTTTGAAAGCTCATCAATAATTTCATCTTTGGAAATATGCAACTCCCTTTGAATCGACGTCATTGCTGCGCCGTTGAGCCTGTTTTGAGAAGTAGAATTCTTTATTCTTTTCAATGTTGAGAATGATCTCTCTGGAGTGCCTGTAGAAACTGGTATTGTACAGAATATTAGTAATAGCTTGTATACATTAGAAAAAGCTTTTGGATTACATATTTCCAGATGAGCCAAAGCTGGACTACTACTTTTGATAACTGGATGATTACCCAGATGAATGTGCCACAAGTTAATTTTAGTTTTTGAAATCTGGGTAAATCACGTATATAGAAATCTAAAAGTTCGTCTTACTCGTAGGTATCAGTTGTTTTTTCTCCTGTCAGCAGATACATAAAGCCCTTGACAATTTGTTTATGATTTGCAAATCTTTCCTCTAACTGGCTGATGAAATAATCAATGAGTGGAATGTAAATGGTAACCCTGAAATAGTCCACTGCTGGTGCTTCTGAATATTGCAAAATGATAGGATTTTTCAAATTTTTTTGGTATGAAACAATTATTTTCACCTTAATGTTGGTACCAATACTTGAGGCAAAAGCCTGAAATATGCAAGAAAATAAAAAACTGACAAACACATTTTATATTCTAACTTTTAGCTGAGCTTTATCGAAGATCGAGTAGAAATGTGTTATGGCTTCTTGACGTATGATTTTTAGGCCAGAAATAGTATTTTACGTCATTGTTACAACTTCTCTGAGGTCGATTCCAGATTCTTGTAGGAATCGGCAAAGGGGTAAGGCATAACAATTTATTTGATTCACGACTTGAAGTGCGACCAGATCGTCGTTCAGTGTGTTTCGCAACATATTCGCATCTCCAGAATCTTTCCAGTTTGATATCTCCTCTGAACTTTCAACGACGTAATGAAATAATTCCAAAAAATTTGTACTGCTTCATACTTAGATGTCCACCGAGTTGCACATAATCTTTGGAGAGTTTTTGCGGAAGGACTTTCAATTGCCAGTGTTTTCGGGTGGACATTTAAATGATGTTTTGATTCATAACTTATGGTATCTATTGTGCTTTATAATGAAATAGAAATTTCAATAGCTTACAATCAAATAATGGGTTTAGTTACAAAACGAAATGGGGCGCTGTTACTGAAAGACCCTTTACTTCTAGTTTCATGATAAGAATGGAAAGGCCTAGTGTTTGTTGATTAACAAATACCGATTAAGAAATTGTTTCAAAAGTAGAATGATGAAAAAGTTGTTTTTGTCTTCTTTGTCCTCATGAATTGAGAAACATTTAATTATTTTATGAAGTTATAACATATTTTTCATGTTCGGAACCGGGAAATGCATTTTGTAAGTACGAATATTTGAATATGGCACATTTGATTCGTTGAGAGTAATATTCTGATAAAATAAATAAATTGACGATCTATACATTACTAGAATTTCAAGACATCTTCAATTTCGTTAAACTTCAATTAATGCTGAAAAATTCAACGTAGTGTGAATGAAATTACTCCATCAATCAAATGTGCCTAAAATTAATTCAAATTTCTCATTCTCAGCATTTTCATTCAAGGATAAAAATCAACATTGTCAAAAGATAATATCATGATTATAAACTTCACCGTAACATTCATCAGAAATTCCTGACCGATTCTACATTAGAATCACATGAAATAAGCAAGGATAAACCATCAATCGTAAGGTACCACAAGTCATCACGGTCAGACGTGATGCTGTGAGCACTGAAATATTCGAAGAACTGAAGGAGCTAAGAAACAAGACTACCTATTTTCAACCGAATTCATTAATGTATTCTTTCATTTCGTCACTAATTTTATCTTAATTTGATCTAGTGAGATTTTAATCGAAATATATAAAGTATAGTAATTAAATGGATAATATTTCACAAAAATATGGAGTATTACCTGGAATTATCGTTTAAACTTTTTATTCCAGTTGTTTGTTGGAATGAGGAAAACTGAACGAAGAAATGCAGAAAATTCATTAATAAGCTAGAAAATCCGAGTGAGTTGTCTATTTCATTATGTGAAATTTTCAGTGCAGTGGTCTACGATCGTTAGTTTCTGAGTATCAATATGTGATCTTTATAATATGAATGAGGTTGAAAAACAGATAGATCCTTACCTACTTAAGGTATCAATTAGGACGGAATTCTAAAGTGCACGGAATATATTAATAATTTTTCAATTAACAATTATAATGATTCAGTTGTTGGAAAAGATTTCTCCACTTTCAAAGTTCTTCTTTAAATATTTTCAGGAACATGATCTGCAAAAATGTTTTTTAATAACATGACGTAATAATTAGAGAGGATTATTATATTTATAAATAAATATATTAAATTTGAATATCAAAACAGATTTAATCTGTTGTCTTCTACAATTTTAATTTAAAAAAATTCTTTGAAGAAACTAAAAGAATTAAATTAATGTCTTTATAAGCACTGCTCATATTTAATAGACGTATAAAGTCAAAATTCATCATACATATACATATATTGAGTAGACATAGAATTAAATTGAACACGTTTCGTAGAAAGTTTCATTGCCGTGTGGAAAGCAATAGATTTACTTATCGTCAAAAGGCACAGTTTTGAGAAAAAGCTCACAACCATGAACAACGATTACTCAATGTAATTAACTTTTATTCATTTTCAAAGTTATCAAGGCGTTTCCCAATATTGATGAAGTTTTTGTAATATGAACAAACTAGAACCTTTTGTGTTCACTAAATGAGCTTGTAATCTAGTTGAGTGAGAGAAATTCAAATCTTCTCATGTAAAGACCAAATTCAGATTAAGAGACCAAAATAAAAACGCAATTGAAACACTGATACGGATTTCTCCTACCGAATAGTAGCAAGGAAAAGGACCAGTACGGTACTGTGAAAAGTTATTGAATATTACAGAACCAATCGAGATGAAGGATTATTGTCTTCCCAATAGATAGGGCCTTAACTCAGGCATCAACTACTGCGAAGTCTCAAGAGGACGAGAGGTCTTATGATTAATAAGGCATGCCTGGCCGATGAAAGCATCAGACTTTGTATTTCATCTCATACTGACTAATAGGACTTTATCTCCGTTTCATCTTCATCGAATTTGAATTTTTACGTTTCCTTTCATGCTATCCCAGGGATTTATGAACTTTCTGCAATATCATACACTATAGGTGGTCTAGAGGTTCAGATTTAACTTCTGTCATCGCCGAGTTATGGATATTACTGCTACTTAGGTTGTTTTGTTTCATAATAAAAATCATAAAATTCCCCTTTCCTAAGGTTCTATTAAATCTTATCTCTCATTCACTAAATGAGTCTTGATGTAGATTAAGCATAGTTTGAATAATTGAATGATTTGAAAACTGAATACACTACCAGAGCTAAATGGTTGGTATTCTGATGATATATTGATAATAGTAACTATTGATTTCGTTCCTCAACTTGATCACTGTCAATCGATATAAAATTATCAATAACCTCCCCACTTTTTAATATAAGTAACCTCCAAAAAGAAAACAGGTAATGATAATTAGGTTGAGTGTGGATAGCTCAGCGGGAGAGCATCGGACTCGTGACCGGGAGGTCCAGGGTTCGAATCCTATTCAGGTAGAAAAGAAATTTTCTAGTTGGACGGGTATCTGCCACCATTTCACTGTTGGGTCAAAAATTAACAGTGCTGTGACCTAAAGTGGCGCAAGATCGCAGTAACAAAGCCTACACAGAACACAACTGAACTCCTAACTCGTACAAGCTGAAAAAGCTTCTGAGGGATCTTCACAGAAGATCTAGGAGTATTAGGATAATAATAGGATAATTAGGATAATAATAGGTGCCAAATAGTTTGCCGAAGGAACTCCGTTTCGTTAGTTTTCCAAATTAATCAATAACTAATTTGAATTTATATTTAAGCGTCTTAACTTGACGAAGACTTTTAAAATGAAGAGATCAAAGAATATTATGAAACATTGACAAAGTCAAAAATATTAAATAAGCAAGAAATTCAAAATTTATTTCATTATATGTAAAACATTTATTTCCTAACAATCCCCTTATAGAAATAATAGAATTTATTAAAAATCTCTCGATTTTAATAACAGAAGTCCACTAGGAAGGAATTATATTTTGAATTGTATAGAACAGAACTATTTCCAATTCAATGATACTATTTACCATAAAATGAAATAGAAAAAGACATTTTACTTGACAGAAGAAATATAACAAAATTTGAATATAAAAACACATTCAATCTATTAGTCTTCTACAATTTTTATTCAAAAAACCTTAAGAATTAAGTTAATGTCTACAATAATCACCGCTTATATTTTACAGACGTATATAATCAAAACTCAATATACAATGTCAAAAGGAATAAATAAACCAACAAATATAAAAAAGGGAATTAAAATTAATAAATAAATATTTGAAGGAGACAAAATTATGTTTCTGATCTTATCATAATGAACACCAATTCTTTTTCAAAAACATAAAACACATCTTAAGGACTTCTCATAAAATATAATTCATTTAAAATATTCAATATATTCAAATATTCAAATAAGTTAGTTCAAAAATTTTTTTGAAATCAAAATTGCAGAAGATTAACAGATCAAATCTGTTTTGATATTCTCTATAAAATAAAATTAGAAGGAACGGTTTTTACTTGATAAAAGGATTATTACAAAATTTGAATATCAAAACAGATTTAATCTGTTGTCTTCTACAATTTTAATTTCAAAAAATTCTTTGAAGAAACTAAAAGAATTGAATTAATGTCTTTATAAGCACTGCTCATATTTAATAGACGTATAAAATCAAAATTCATCATACAATATCAAATGGGATTAAGAAAAGCCAACGAATATAAATTGTCAATTGAAATTAAAATATAAATAAGCGAACATTTTTTGTTTCGTTCCAGGCATGCGTACTGAACTCTTCAGACAAACGTACGAAGCCGTGTTTGTTACAAAATATATTGTTTTCTGATCCTATCTTAATGAAAAATAACTCTTTCTCAAAAATATAAAACATAATTTCAAGAACTTCTCAAAAACTGATTTATTTGAAATATTCAATATATTTAAATAAATTACTTCAAAAAATCTCAAAACATGTAGCACATCCTCAAGAAATAATTAAAGTTACGATAAGATCAGTTCACCTTTACATATAAAAAATAATAAAATCAATTAAACAATGTATAGACTTACCCAGTGCCATCTTAGAAATACATGATCCTCAACAAACATGTAAGTAGGTACCTTTTATATCCAAGGTACTCTATGTTCCATGTTCAAAGAAAATCATACAAAGCTTATAAGGCACTTGGCCTTAGTTAAAACCATTCAACACTGTATAATGAATTTCTTTATTTAAAAAACCTAATATAATATATATATTTTATATATAAAATAAAATAAGAAGGAACGGTTTCTATCAAGTAAAAAACCGCAACAAAAAATGTTCGCTTATTTATATTTTAATTTCAATTGACAATTTATATTCGTTGGTTTTTCTTAATTCCATTTGATATTGTATGATGAATTTTGATTTTATACGTCTATTAAATATGAGCAGTGCTTATAAAGACATTAATTTAATTCTTAAAGTTTCTTCGAAGAATTTTTTTAAATTAAAATTGTAGAAGACAACAGATTAAATCTGTTTTGATATTCAAATTTTGTTTTGATATTCAAATTTTCAAATACTATCTACCGTTGAGATGAAGATTCGATTATGGGAAATCCGATTTTAAACCAATTTCAGCAGTGAATTCTTTGGATACTATAGAAATGATAATCGACTGAAATCCTACGAGTGCATGTTTTTTTATCGGGTCAGATAAGTAAATGATATTATTTTCTGATTAAAAGGAACAGATAAACAACCATAAAATTTTAATGAATTAATTAGTGAAATCCATTCAAAAAGAACTGAACTATAGTATGAATTCGCTAAATTTCAAATTTGTAAGGGTATTTATATGTTCTCAGTAATTTCCATAACTCAATGTGTACCTATATCACTATTCATAAAACATCAAACCATCCTATTAGCAAAAAACGACAGTATATCACTGTATAATTCATAGTTTAATTAACATACTTATGACAAAGTTTTTATTGAACTAAATATGATTAAACAAATAGCATCACCTGGCAGCTACAAAATGATTATGATTTCGACCAAAAAGCAAACCTGAGCACGTTTCAAACGGATTGGTTTTTCTCTGTACAATGTATGTTAGGGACTCCAAATCTGTCAAGTACCATAGCTCATACCCCTTATTAATGGTATTTGGTACAGATCAGCCGAATTGTATGTATTCTGCATACTTTAGATGGCGATAATATATTTTTAATATCTTAGTGTCTCTGTGTATAGCGAATATAGATACTTGAGAGATTTAGAGTCACTAGCATAAATTGCACTGACGAAAACCAATCAGTTTGAAACGTGCGAATGTCCGAAATTTGCCTCTGTGATCAATAAAAACCTATCAAGTTTGAGTATACAATTGTTATATAGATATATGTTACACTGTCTCGATTTCTAGAACTTTCTATTACCATAGCTTATACTCTTTATTAATGACATTTCTATTCTTCACGTGAATGGAATATCGGATTACATTGACAAGTTATTGAAGAAAAATATGGCTTATGACGCTTTAGAACGATTAATAATTTAGGAATTCACAAAGAAAACAACCAATAAGGGCAATAAATCAGAAGTTCAGAAGTTGATTTGTAATGATTGTTCTATGGTATATATTGGTCAACGAGGTAGATCCTCTAAAGAATAATACATGAAGAACAGAGGAGTTGAGCGTCAGGTATTTTACACTCAATATAAGTTTGAAAAAATGTTGACATAGTTTCAACATCTATGAAATTATCCATGATAAAATTGAAAGTGCCAGCTTTACACCGTTGCAAGCAGCCGCTGCTATTTGTTTCCCTTTTTTGAATATTTTTACTCAGTTTGATTTGATAATCTCTGCTCACTCCATCCCTCTTTCTCAATTTTTGCCTCTCTTATACTTAGATAAGACGAGAGATTACTTTTTTAGGGTAAGTTCAAAATTTGAACCTGAAAAAATCACAGTGTTGGCGAAACAATTTTAATTTAATAATTGATTAATGGAAACATTCTACAATTTCCTATTTGAATAAAATGAATTCTGACAAGTGAATTTTTGAAGTAAACGTATGCAGAAAACCCACATCTACTGGTGGTGTATCCTTTTACTCTAACCACTCATATTCACAAGAAATTTTTCTCTACAATAAACAATTTAGCTTAGCTATTTCTATTTCATTAATTCATAATGAAAATAATCTGAAAAATGACCCTACGGATATCTGTGAATTTAAAATATTCCAAGTATTTTAATAACATCTGTTAAACCATTTTCTTTACGATTTATGACAATTGCATTCTTGTTATCATTGTACTTATCTGATCTCGAATAAAAAATCTGTAGCTATCGTTAAGCTTTTAGTTGTTCGATTAAATAATATAACTTCGAAACTACGAGTAAAATCAAAACAATGTGTGAATTTTTGAATTTATTGTTAGTACATAATTATTTCGAGAAATAATGATATCGGTTTCAAGTAATAAAATGTATTAATTCCCAAAAACTTGTTTTAAGGTCTGTATGTAAAATTATATATTTAATTGACACTGTTTTGTCGATGTAATTAGTAATTAATATAGCTTTTCAGTATACTTCCTACATGTGCAATGAATATGTCTATCAATTATTTGAACCATATTTTCACCTGAAAAGGAAGATGTGACGCAACTTCCGTTTCAGACAAACGTTCATTCTCAGAAACGCCTCAACAAATTTTTCCGATGTAATTTGGCAAGTTGCAGGTTATTTTTCTTCATCTCGACACTTGCAGTGGCATCTCTGCATTCAGAGATGCTCCTCCTTTTCAACCAATCTTATCAGTGATCTACATCTACTGTTTTAATCACTGGTAGCGCGAAGAACGTTTATTAAAGGTATCGATGGTACGTACTTTGAGATGGTAAGGAGGTAATGATATATTTTTCACCGCCTGCGGCCTCCGATATGTGATTTAAATTAAAACACAATTTATTTCTTAATCGAAAATTAAGAGTGTATTACATCCATTCTACTTATCTGCTGATAGGAAACAGATTTATTGCTGAAAGGTGTAGTCTCCTGGACATTTGAGTAGTTTGTGGTATTTGTTGACTAATAGAAAGAGGTTTTTACTTGAAAGAAGGTTTATCACAATATTTGAAATATCTCGCTGATTAATTCTGTTAACCTTCTACAGATTTTAATTTGAAAAAAAATTAGAATTAAAATAAAATTGAATAAAAGTCTTAGAAAACACAGTTTCAATTTAGTAGACATATATAATTAACATTCATTACACAGTACCAAAAGACATAAAAGAATATCAAGAAATATAAATTATTAATTGAAAATACTGAATAAATACTTGAAGGATACATATTTTAGTTTCGTGTCTTATAAAAACTAAATACCTTTCCAAAACAGCAAAACAACCTCAAGAACTTTTTCAAAATTAACCTACTTCGAATAAGTTTCTTCAAAAAAATTTCCAAAACATGCAGTAAATCAAAAAGGAATTTAGAGTTCTCAGAAACGATAAACTCCTCAGTCCCGCTTCATATTTGAAAAATAAAAATAATCGACAAAAAAAATTTTACCAGATCACCCAAGTATCTTCTTCTAACAAAACCAGAACAGAACTTTCAAAAAAATCCTACGTATTCTATGTTCGCCACAAAAATTACACAAAGATTGGAAGGTATTTAAGGGACTCAGTTAAATCCGAATGATAATATGTATGAGTGAGAAACCCAAATATGATTATTATCTATATATACAATAAAATAATAAAAAAAGGTTTTTACCAGATAGAAGGATCACTAAAAAATTTTAAATATCTAACAGATTAATTCTCCTACAGATTTAAATTTAAAAAAAAATTTATTTACAAACTTTTTACAATTAAACTAAATAAAAGTCTCAGAACAGAGAGTTTTATTTAAGTAGACATATACGATTAAAACTCATTACAAAGTAGTAAAATAAACAAAATATTTTCAAGAAATATAAATTATTAATTGAAAAAACTAAATAAATACTCCAAGGATACAAAATTTTGTTTCATATCTTGTGTTAAGAAAACTTAATCCTTTTTCAAAAATGCGAAACATAATCCCAAAATCTTCTTCAAAATTAACTTAATTTAATGAATTCCTTCAAAAAAATTCCTAAAATATGCAGTACATCTTTAAAAAGCAATTTAGTAATCTCTCAAACTATAAACTCCTCAGTCTCACTTCATATTTAAAGAATAACAATAATTAACATTATCATTTGGATTTAACTGAGTCAATAAAATACCTTGCAAGCTTTGTATAATTTCTGTAATGCACATATAAAAGGTAGAATTCTTTAAAAGTCCAAAATATTCTGGTATGTGCTAGAGAAAGATACTTGACTGGTCTGGTAAGATATTTTTTGTTTATTATTTTATGTTTTAAATATGAAAAGATACTGGGGAGTTATCGTTTGTGAGAATTCTAAATTGCTTCTTGAAGATGTACTGAATTGTTTAGAAATTGTTTTTGAAAGAACTTATTTAAAGTAAGTTATATTTGAAGAAGTTCTTGAGTTATGTTTTGCATTTTTAGAAAGGTATTCAGTTTTCATAATATAAGATACGAAACAAAATTTCGTATCTTCCAAATATTCATTCAGTATTTTAAAATTCATAATTAATATTTCTTGGAATTCTCTCAATACTTATGGCACTGTGTAATGAGAGTTAATTCTATATGTCTACTGAATTGAAACTGTATTTTCATCTATTCATTTAAATTCTAAAAATTCTCTTGAAATTAAAATGAGGTTTATAGAATTAATCGGCTAAATATTCAAAATATTGTATTTGTTGACAATCTAATGAACTGAAAAGAAGTACACAATCTTTCAATATGGATGGTTTCTTAGATAGAGATTTCTTGGTTTCTGCCATATTCTTTCTTATTGACAGGGGTTACTTTATTCAATATAGTGTGCATAGTTTCATGATATAGTGGCTGATTTCTCTCGATCAATTGGAAATAATAAAAAAATATTACTAAGTTGGCACCTCAGTTGTGGGTACTCTTGTTTTCTGATCTCGAGAATTGGGTCGCCGTTATCTGCATTTTGTGCAGGTTATATGTTGCATTGTGAAAAAGTTTGAACGTGAGTTAACTTTGCAAGATAATTAGGTACCAAAAAGACGAGAAAACATGGGAAGTGAGTAGAATATTGCAGCTGCAATAGCCAGTGTTGCCAATAAGCCAAATTTCTTGATCTCACGACAAAAGCAACAACTCGATATTTCTCAGTCACATTTGAGAATATTCCGTAAGGATATGAAGTTGCATCCATATAAAGTCGTATTGACTCAAGAAATAAAGCTGATTGATTCCAGATTGCGTCGAAACTTTGCTGACTGATGTTGGTCAAAAAATCATCTTCTCAGACAAGGTACGTTTTTAGTTGAATGGCTTTGTTGATAATCAAAATTAGTGCGAGGTCAAACCAGAATTGTTACATGAAATTTTGTTGTATTCGAAAAACTTTCTATGCAGTGCGGTTTATGGCATGGCAGCGTTATGGAGATGTCAGGGACATTAGAATATTGAAGAATCTATACTGGAACCAAAAAGCCAGAATGAGAGTTCAGGATGAAACATCTGAAGATGTTGAAATCCGTCGTGGGGTGCGGTAGAGGTGTATACTGTCACCTCTGTTATATAATATATACAGCGAGACTATTATTAAAGAAACACTAGCTGACAGCACAGAGGGTCTGATATTAAATGGGAAGTGATCAACAATTTAAGATATGCCGATGATATTGTTGTATTGGCAAATAACCTCCAAGATCTACAACATATGATCTAAAAAATGAAAATCATCTGTGGTGTCTATGGCATTGAAATGAACTTAAGAACTTAAGAAAAACAAAGTTCATGAAAATAACGAAGAAACCTTCAACAAACGAAAAATTGTTCTTTTAGAATATGCCAATAGAGAGGGTGGAAAAATATAAATATCTGGATACATAGCTGACCCAAAACTCAGAACAGGTGGTTGAAATCAGAGCATAGAGGAGGCCAGGAGTGTGTTTCTGAATATGAATAAGGTGCTTTGCAGTCTAGATCTAAGCTTGAACTTGATGTTGTGTCGAAGTTATGTTTCAAAACTTTTATATGGTGCAGAACCGTGGACACTAAGACAGACCGAAGTGAGGAAGATCGAAGCATTTAAAAGATAGTGCTATAGAAGGATGCTGCGTATATCCTGGGTGGATAGAGTTTTGACTGAGGAAGTGTTGCGAAGGATGCAAATGCGGAAGAAATAATGGTGACAGTCAAAAAGAGGAAATTAGAATATCTCGGACGTCTAATGAGAGGAACTAAAGCCTCATTGCTGAGGCTGATTATGGAAGGCAAAATAGTGGGACAGAGATCTGTCGGCCGAAGAAAAATATCAAGGCTGAGAAACTTGAGAGAATGGTTAGATCTGGGCTCTGGTCAACTCTTCAGGGTAACTGTAAATAAGATAAAAATTGCGCTGATGATCTGCAACCTCCGATAGGAGAAATAACACGAAGAAGAAGCGTTATCGGACATTATTTCTTTCGAAATAGGGATCCAACAGCCGAAATCATAAATGCTGACCGCTCTAGCCTTGTTACTCGAATTTCTGTAATCAGTACACAACAAAATAAATATTAAAGAGATGTGGTCCCAACAAGGTGATGCTAATACTACACTCGGTCTGCTGACGGAAGAAAGGTTTGATGATATGATCACGATAAGGCTTTGTGAATTGGCCGCAAAGGTAATATGTAATATGATTTCAAACCTCTAGATTATTACCTTTGGAGATATGTGAAAGCACAAGCCATGCAGATGCCACCAAGTCACAAATTTTGGACCAATTGGAAGAGAATTATTGGCAAAATACAACTGGAATTATTGCAAAGGGTGATCAAAAATTGGAGCAATCTGTTGCGTCATTGTCATTGAAGCCGTGATGGATAATTGATGATGACATCTTATTCCGAACATAACTGCATTGTTGAAGCATCAAAATAAAGCAAGAATTAAGTTGATAGGTCAAACTTTTGTTGTTTAATTCAAAATTAAAATCTCATCATTCTTAATGAGAGCCCCTTTATAATTTTTGTTCATATGATGTGATATATTATCCTGATTTTCTGTGAAGAACCTTCAGAAGCTTATTCAGATTGTGCGACTTAGGAGTTCAGTTGTGTTCTGGTTAGGTTTTGTTACTGCGACCTTACGCACCTTTAGGTCACAGCACTGTTAATTTTCTACCCAACTGTGAAATGGTGGCCGAAACCCATTAAACTAGAAAATTTAACCCGGAACCCTCTGGTTCCCAGCCCAATGCTCTAATCACAATGTTATCGACACTCATATATTGAGTGAAATTAAAGTAATAGCACTCGAATTTTCAGTAATTTTTGGTATACATATTTCATAAGTTAAGATTTGTTACGCAATTATTCAAACGTCTGGGTATCCAGCAAAGAAATCGATTTCCTTCTGCTGTTAATTTGTGTAAAAAAATCAGATTATCAGAAAAATGAAGTCAGCTTTCCTACTTCCAATTACCTGATATTGTTGACTTCAACTACAATAGAATACCCAACCTTGAAATGTACGATATGTTCTAAGAATATAACGAGTTTGTTTACAAACTATACAGCTCACTTTATCCCACTGATCATTGTTTCAATACCTTTTCATAAACAGCAAGTAAATCTGTTAGTTCGGGAATATGGAAATATACATTTTATGCGCTGATCCAGAAGTTATTCGTTTTCCAGGATGCCAGATCTCGAGATGAATAGTGGAATTTAAGAAATCTTCTTAAAAATCAGATATACATTCTGTTATTCGTTGTACTGTTCACACTTTTTGTAAGGCTAGAATTTTTAGTAGTTCTACTGACAATCCAAGTTTTATACATAAAACGACTAGGTTTGTTAAAAGAGGCATTGCAATATTTAGTTATTATTCAACATGATAATTCTAAATTTTGTTAATAAAATTTGAGCACTCATTTCTCGCGAAACGCAATATAAAAATTCTCAACAAGTTTTGAAATACTACAGAAAGCGCTTGTTCAAAATTTCATGAATTATAATAATATTTGTTTATGCTGATAGATAATATTAACGTTGTATTCTTTTAGTATAAATATGTAAATATTTGAAACAATTCAATTCCATATATTGTATTTTGATGATACAACAACGTTAATACTTGGATGATATCAGGAATGAAAGTCTCATAATTATGGTTTTCGAGACAAGGGGTGTTGAAATTTTAATTTTTTGGAAGGTTCCTCCTTATGGTATCTCCATTTCTCCACACTGTTGATTCTTCTGGTTTTGCATATGAACTGTTTGGGTTTGAGTTTGATTAGGATCTTATGTATGGGTAGGTACTCTAATGGAATCTATTAATAAATTTCTTTAATTTTTTTAGCTTTGTCAGCAACGCGGTGGAAACTGAATCTTGTTATAGAATTTCATATTTTTAATTTGTATTTCCTTATAATATAGTTTTAAAATCTATCAATAAAATCAGCTAATTGTCCATCGAGCTCGTTGGAATGAGGGTTTCCATCAGTTCAAAATTTTTTCTCCTAATTTCAATAATTTCAAGGTCTGCCAGAAGGAAAAAAAAACGACGAGTTTGGTATCAATCACTATTTTTGCATTGTTAGGGTATTGTTTTAGGAAACAGGGTGCTATTGTATCGCCCAAATGACTGTAATTTTCGAATTTTGAACCAAAAATGATTTTAAACGACAAGGTTGGACTTATTAATGAAGATTCCGAGGTTAAAAGTAATTCTGTCGGGCCGGCCGGTCCGTCCCTAAATACGCTAACTTTCAAGCGGAAAAAGATAGAGCTTTGAAACTTTGAGGAAGGTTTGATATCTAATTATCTCACCTAATTTCGTTAACAGGCAAAATCGGTTCAACGGTTTCGTAGTTATTTACGCTTGAAACATTTTCATAGCATTATCTAAACTATATATTTGATCGATTTGAAATTCAGCATTTGAAAGTGGAATGAGTGTATGTTTGGGCGAAATTTCGTGAGGATCGTATGACTGACAGTTCCAAAACAAAAATTTTGCACCTATCATCGTTAAGGGTTACCTGGAACTTTGGAACGGAAAGAGATAGAGATTTGAAACTTACGGCGCAGCTTTGGAGCCTGAATATCGCAGTTGAGATCTTTTCTGTACAAATTCAGTCCAATGGTTTTGCAGTTATTCACATTTGGAATTTTCTCTTATTTTTATCAATATTTTCCAAAGTAATAATTCAACTGATCTGAAATTTGATTGTTAGAAGTAGGACACCAACGAACATGCTCCTTAAAATCGAGTTTGAATTCAGCATTCAGATATTAAATAATGCCATAAATTCTGATACAAAATATCGTGAAAATTGTATGATTAGAAAGTTCAAATTGAAAGTAGCGTTAAGGGCTATTTTGATGACTTCAACTTTCTAAAGAAAGAGGAAAGAGACTTGAAACTTTCAGAGTAAGTTTGGAGCCTGAATATCCTAACTGGGTTTATAATTGGTCAGAATCGGTTAATTTTACAGTTATTATTATTATCATACAAATGATAATAGTTGTGGCTGAGCCTATAAACTCACATAATTGTACATGAAATACATACAAACGAAAGTGCAGTGCAATACCAAAGAGGTGAAAAAAAAATTAACTGTCAGATTCACAAGTGGCACTCACTCACATTGAAACCGTCTTTGAAGGCGTTCACTAACTAACACAGCTAACCACTGACCAGGATAGAGAGTTCCACACCCGGTTAGTAATGAAGTTTTGCCTCTATGGCGTCTTAGAGCTCTCCCTCTTCAACTTGTAGGCGTAACCTCGAAGACGGTTATCAAGGTTTAAATTGAAGAGATAACTTAGATCAATCCCGAACAGGTTGTGGAGAGCGCGATAAGTGATGATAAGATCACCACGCTCCCTCCTAACATCAAATGTGGGTAAGTTCATTATGAACTTTCGCTGTAGCTTGAACACGAAATGCCGTAAGGTAGACGAGTTGCACGACGCTGAATACTATCGAGCAAGGCAGAATCCCTACTCAACAGTGGACCCTACACAGGGCCCGCAAACTCCAATAAGGGGCGCACATACACCTTGTAGAGAGTAGTACACGTGGACGGATCACAGCCACCAAAAGCTTTCTGGATCATAAATAATTATTTTTTGGACTTATTTTCCGTGTGGATGTGATCGGACCAGCTTAGGTTCTCGGTCACAATCACACCAAGGTCAGCCTGACTACTACAAGTAGCGATGGAAGTGCAGTTCACGAAGTACTGACGACGCGGATTGTGAACACCTAAGTACAGGACAGAACTCTTTTCACGATTGAGAGGCAACTTCCATTCCTGGCACTAACGGTTTAATATCTCCAGATCTTCCTGGATTAGATGACCGGTCTCATTGGGGTTGACGAACAATATGGTGTCGTCGACAAATTGGGAAGATCGAGATTTGAGGATCTTGGGTAAATCTGAGATGTATAGGAGGAAGAGAAGTGTACCAAAACACATCCTTGGGGAACTCCACTCGCAACACGTCTAGCCGACGAGAAGGATCTATCGACACGAACTTGGAAGGTTCGATCGCTAAGAAATGCTTCAATTCAAGAAAGCAGGCGTCCTCGAATTTCGAGATGCTCGAGCTTGTATAGGAGGAGATTTTGTGGGACACGATCAAATGCTCGAGAAAAATACAGAAAGACAACATCAACTGGGCAAGATTTATCTAAGGACTCGGACCAGGAATTACTGCATTCGAGGAAATTTGTAATCATCGATCGCCCTGGCAGGAAGCCGTGCTCGCACTTTGGAATGAGTTTGTTAATGAGTTCAAATTTGAATATATTATCCGAAGTAACCTTCTCACAAATCTTCGCCACAATCGGGACCAGGCTTATGGGACGATAGTTCTCAGCGCTGCATTTGTCTCCTTCCTGAAGATTAGCGTTACAAGTGCGTTGCGCCAGGCAGCGGGTAGACAAGATGTTTCAAAATAACGTGCGAATAACAAGGAAAGAGGATACGAAAGAGTTCGGGCACATTCCTTGAGTAATCTAGCAGAGGTGCCATCAGCAGCAGGAGCTGAGTTAACTTTAAGAGCTGAAAGATGGGCCTCAACAACTGCATGACTGTAACAGGTTTCAGTTAATGCGAAAGAAAATTGCAGTCATTATTCATTTGAGGAAGTTTATGGGTTCCTCTAGTAAAAGGAGCAACAAAAGAATCAACCAGCACGTTATTTGTCTCCTCCGGGCTGCAGCAAGGTTTGCTGCTGGTTGAGTACACACGGTATGTAAACTTTTGAGTTAAGGGTTGATCTTACGTATTCAAGAAACTTTTTGTGGTTCTTCGAACGAACAAGCCCGGACTCGAAGTTTCTCCTGGCATCAGCAATTTGAGAGGAGAGTGAGTTGGAGAAACGTCGATGGTCTTCGTAGTCCCTTGGTTGCTTATGGCACAGATAGCGTTGCCATATTGACTTCTTATGCCGTATAAGTCGAAGGATATTCTGACCGAGCCAAGGCTTCGCTGGTATCTGAACTGTACTCTTCTGATATGAGCATTCATTAGTCAACTTCAAGAGGGTTTCCGTGAACCGAGACCACATCTCCTCGATATCAATGGTAGCCGTTAAAAGAGTACATCAGTCGACTCCCTCAAATCTCCGATGGAGAAGTTCATAGTTTACAAACTTTAGTCGTCTCCTCGACCTTCTGGATGAAGCTGAAGATTTCATATGAAGGGTGAAAAGTAGAATGGTGTGATCTGATTTGCCTAGAGGTGTATATTGCTTGATTTTGGAAACAAGGTTAGTATCGTTAGTTAACACTAGATCTAAAAGAGAAGGAGTCTGGAAGTTACGAAATCGCGTAGGAAAGTCAATCAGTTGAAAGAGATTGGAGTCTCTGATAGTGTCTATAAAAGCACTAGATGGCGAACTATAAATCTTGCGTGAAAGTGACCATTCAACATTGGGCATGTTGAAGTCACCATGACCTACGGTTGTCGTGCTTTCTTGCCTGAAAATTGAGTAACCTGGTATCGAAACCAGCGTGTCCTGAATACCGGAATGAAGCCAGGATTCAGCAATTAAGATAAAAGTCAGATGATGAGCGTCGACATCAGCTAACAATTCAAAGTATTTGGAAAACAGTGACTGTGCGTTTATGTACAAGATGGTCCACTCGTGGAGAAAATTCGGTTTTTTTTGCTCTTAGTAGTGGGGGCATTGGTAATGGTTGGTTTACCAGAGATGTATTTGATGTCGATATTAGACTCTCCAGCAATGATTCTGCGCTTGAGCTCAGTACGTACGTCATTGAATTCCCTAACTTGTCAAGATGTTTTATCATCAGTGATGCTGAATCTTAGCCAATCACGTACGTTGTTGATGACTCCTTTGTTCTCGAGGATTCTTGTAACTATCATTGGATTGTTGAAGGATATTTTAAGCATTCGCGGACGATTGCTAGTCGGAACTCCCATTCTAGAGATGGAAGTAGGTTGCGAGTTTGCATCCGGTGTTATGTGATCGAGCACCTGAAAAATAGTGGTTTCGTCTGACTCGGGGTCAGCCTCAGGAATTCCTCGAATCAATATATTGTATTATTATTATTACTTTATTTGAGTTAACCTTACACTCCATTTCAATTTTCCAGTATTCATTTACCAAAAGCTTTCTGAATTGTTAAAAAGTGAGTAATTATTTGTTGTTGATTGATGTTATACTTTATTGAATATGAATTAATTGAGTACGGAGGAAGCAAAGTTCCTCTTAAAACTTGTTTTTTAGTAATGTTTTTACATATCTTGAGATTTTATAGAAAGTAACTTAGTTAGATATCCAATAATATTGTGTATTCTAAGTAAGATAGTTTTATGATGAAATTCTTAAGATTATGTTAAACATTTTTGAAAGATATCTGTTTTCATAAGATTGATAAGCAGAAAAAAAATTTGTCTACTCAAGATATTTAATTTATAGGATTTTGGTTACAATTTTCATTTATTGGATTTTGTTATATCACTTGGATGTCTTAAAATGAATGTTTATTTTATATGTCGTTCGATATAAGTAGTACTTATATTAATTCAATTATATTTCTTATATTAATTTAATCAATATATTACTCATATTAATTTAATTACTTATATTAATTTTATTTATTTCCTGAAGTTATAATTATTAAATAAAATTTTTTGGAAATAAATATGTAGAAGGCTAATATTAAAATATTTAAATAATTTTTTATACCTTTCATCAAGTATTAACCTCTATTCATTTTATTTTATATGAAGATATTGTATGATCTACGCAACCGTTCGAGTATTTCGGCTGGTTCAAGTGCAGAAATTCCATAAGATGGCCCCGGACTGAAACACTCAATATCATCGAGCGTGGAACCCGAAAAAGCCCAGTGGATTTATAGGTGAAACTTATGCGTTCAGATGATGGGAAGGCGACGAGGCCGATCCGCTGCGGAGAGAACGACCCTCCTTCTTACAATAGCCACAAGTCCAATTTGCATCTATCGGGCTCAACTCATTAGGCAATAAACTGAGGCAGTCGATATGAAAATGTTTTCCACATTTAGAATATATATTTAAAAAAATGTATATGAGATAGTAATTTATTTCCACAAAAATGTTTGTACGACTACAACAATTGTTTCACCACGATGTGGCTTCTTCAGCTATTACATTGTACTGTCTGATGGTACGCAGTGTAACCGAGTTTAAATACATTTTTAGGTACGTGACCAAATAATGGAAGCACAAGTCATAAAAACTATAGATGTTTATTGGAGTTTGCCGCTAAAAATGCCATTAAGGAAAAATATTCAGTAATGGAGAATGATCGACATCTGTTTGTTCGTTCAAAAGGATTTTACGGGCATTATACCTGTTGATTTCAAGAAATTCTAAAAGTGTTAATCTAGAACTTTTGCTTTCAACGTGGATAATTTCATAATTATTGTTGAAATTATGCCTGAATTCCTTAAGATGATTAGCATATCTCGAATGTACAGAATTGGATATATAACCCCTTTGGTGTTCTTGGACACGTTTCTTGAATGATCTACCAGTCTGGCCAATGTATACTAAAGGGCAATCTTTGCAAGTCAACTTGTAGACTCCGGATTTATTTTCTTTATTTGTACGATCTTTATTGTTTCTTATGTAGGTACTAAGGTTATTAATTGTCTCAAAAGCCGCGTTATAATTGAAACTGCTTTTGAAATATTTAGCAATATTTTCAGATAATCCATTGACATAAGATAACGAAAAATATTTCTGTGTATTGTCCTCTTTTATGATTGGGTACACGAGATTATATGGCATATAATAGTTTTATTCATAGATTATTGAATGTCCCTTTAAATTCAGAAAACTTTATGAAAGAATTAAATATTATTGAACAAATAGCGTCAAACAATGGTTACAATCCCTTTCTTATAGACAAAATGCTATCCAATAAACAAAAGAAAATGGCATGAAATCTCGTGTACCCAATCATAAAAGAGGACAATACACCGAAATCTTTTTCGTTATTATTATATTAACTCGGTTACACTGAGTACCATCAGACAGTACAATGTAATACCTGAAGAAGCCACATCGTGGTGAAACAATTGTTGTGGTAGTACATACATTTTTGTGGAAATAAATTACTGTCTCATATACATTTTTTTAACTAAAATGAGTTTCCAACAAGTAAAGACCGAATCTATCAAATATTTAGAATATTTAGTGAATTTACCAGAAGCTGTTGGTTTAGAACAAATATGGAATTCTGCCATTTTCCTATAGTTCACTTGGATTGAAAGGAAAAGTGAAAAGGAGACACAAGTTATTCACAATTCAAAATTTTATGTTTTTTTTTCAATATTTTTCAAAATACAAATTATAATGGATCTGAAATTTGTTATTTTGAAGTGAAAAAGTAATGTAAATATTCGTGCAAAATATCGTGGGGATCGTATGATCACAAGATTCAAAACAGAAATGAATATTTTGTCAGCGGAGCAGCGTTTACTGCTACTGATAATCCTACGATCGAGTTTAAACTTAGCATTTAGATTTGAATAACGACACGAAGGCTCAGGTATAATTTCGTGAAGATAAATTACAAGAATTTTATGAATATATTCCTTTCCTGATTTCGGGAAAGTATGAAAAGAATATGAAGTTTAGTTCAATTTTTTTTCATTGTTTCTTCCCATTATGTAAAGATACAGACAGAAGGGAGAGGGATGAAGCAACCATGTATTTATTATTTCCATGAGATTTTTCATTTCTTCAGGAGAACAGTTCTAAAATTGCAGGAAATCACGTTTATTTCACTCTTCACTTAAAGAACACATAATTCTGCGTATTCATCATATGCAGCTTCTTTAAGGAGTATTTCATAAATTCAAAATTTTCAGGGAAAATTAACTATTGAACAGGTGCTCAAAACCTTGCTTCAAGTCAGTGCTTTCCTCGATTTTTTGTCCAATATCTTCATTTTTGATTTGTAACTTTTTGAAACCTATTACAGAGACATATGTCGCTAAAGTGTAATGCTTAACAAACATAAACAAATTCTAAAAGATACATTTTTTATGCCCTCGTAGAAATTTCACTTACTTGTTGAGTATGGTTTCCATCCTTACATCAGGATTTGAATATTGAAAAAAAATCAATATTTATTAATTTTAATTACTTTCGTATATCTGTTGGGTTATTTATTCCGTTTGACATTATATATTGAGTTTTGATTATATACGTCTATTAAATGTAAGCAGTGCTTGTTGTAGACATAAAAATAAATTTAATTCTAAAAGTTTTTGAATAAAAATTTTTTGAAATTAAAATTGTAGAAGACAAACATATTTCAATATATTTTAATATTCAAATTTTGTTATATTTCTTCTATCAAGTATTCTATTCTATTTTATTTTACATATAATATATAATTATATTTTGGCTTCAATAAATCTCATTATGGAATGTCAATGAATTTAAATAAACCTTAAAATAACTCACACTGTTCTTTGATTTTGTTAGAACATAGATCAATCTTGAATTATTTAGTTGATCCGTGTTTCGAAGCTTTAGTCTTTTAACACGTGAGAGATATAGGTTAGTTTTTTGATTTTGATATTTGGAATATTAAATGAGGACTGAAGACGGGATTGCTTAGAATTATATTTGTTTTTTGAAGATATAGTGCACATTTTTTAGAGATTTTTGAAATAACTTATTCGAATATTTAAATATATTAAATATTTCAAATAAATTATATTCTTTGAGAAGTCCTCTAAGTGTGTTTATGTTTTTAAAAGGCAATTGGTGTTCTTAAAGGTAAGACCAGAAACAAAATTTTGCCTCCTTTAAATATTTATTTATTAATTTTAATTACTTTCGTATATCTGTTGGGTTATTTATTCCATTTGACATTATATATTGAGTTTTGATTATATACGTCTATTAAATGTAAGCAGTGCTTGTTGTAGACATAAATTTAATTCTAAAAGTTTTTGAATAAAAATATTTTGAAATTAAAATTGTAGAAGACAAACATATTTCAATATGTTTTAATATTCAAATTTTGTTATATTTCTTCTATCAAGTAGAAGGCCTTTCTATTCTATTTTATTTTACTTACATCAGGAGTTCTCAATTCCAAAATAACGAATTTTATGATTTCATTAGTGGCTCCTGAAGCCCCCGTTTTGCAACCAATACTATGAAACTTCATACAGAGATTTATGGTATGTTTCCTGGCCACTACTTTCTTGGTGGTAGATTTGCTTTTTTCTTCTTTTAGCTTAAGCATTTCAAACCTTGTTCGGATGGAATGGCTTTGATAAAGCGGAAAAATTTTGAAAATTCCCATTGAGGAATTATAAGGTCCGGAGTAGTTTCAGAAATTTAAATCTTTAGGCTTATCGAGAAGTTGATATGGAGTCAAAACTTTAAAGCGTTGTGAAACATTTTTCCTTTTCGACTGGAACCCTCCATGTGGCACCACTGTTCGCTTCATAGTAAACGAGTTGACAGCGTTAAAAATTGACTTCTATTGTTTTCACCGTCTAAACTAGGTAATATGCACGTGTAACTACTCTTCTCAAGTCGCGAATGTCCTATTTTGCCTCGGTAGCAATGACATGAAACGCCACAATTGCAACGTGCATGCGCCCCTAGTTATTACAATTGTGGATGCACGTGCGGTGTTAAATGTAGGTCTACCGAGTAGCACACCAACCGAAACCCAGACAAAATTGCTTTGTTTTGGCGCTAGACGGTACTTGACCCCTCGCTCGCCGTTTGTAATAACAGCGTAACGTTACGCGTCCAAAGCATGCTAAGTTTTTTTTTGTTTTGTTTTAGGAGTCGAAAAATTCGAATAATCAGGAGTAAGAGTGAGTTCTACACTTAATTCGCTGTTGTATGGTTAGAACAAAGGTTTGGAAAAAGGTTCTTCTAAATAATGCAGTTTTAAACTATATCACTTTCTTTCTGTTGATTTGTCAATCAAGTTATAGATTTCGAATTTGATTTCCATATAAGTCAGATATTAGTTCGTTCGATTATAATTTTCAGTTAATTTCGATGCAAGACATCAAATAGATATTGTGATATATATGGAATATCCAGGAAATTTTTTTGGTTAAAAATTCACATTTTCTTCTGAAAATGGTTTCTTGATTTCAAGACCCTGATACCTTTTTGGTTGATTATTGATGTTATTTCAACTCCTATGACGATCAACGGGCGAGCCTGTTCTATTTTCAAAATTTTCCTTTGTTTGCATATTTCCACTGTTTTGGTTTGTTCTAGAAAAATAACTGGATGAGAATATTTCAAGTTTATTGGAAACCAGGTAACAATGAAATTCAACCAATAAGAGATACCAGGGCACTTTGGTGTGTCAGTGTTATCTATTGATACTGTTATTAAATCTATTAGTAATTTTTATAATTTATTACGAATTTGTGCTTGAAACGGGTTGTCGACAATTCATATGAATTGTACTCATTAAATTTCTGGTTTGAAACATTTTTCGATTATCCGTGTATATGGTGAAACCAATATCGCTAACCTACTAGAACGAAGGCTATGATGAAAAGATAAAAGAAAGTGGAACTAAAATGCTCTAGCTTGAATTAGCGATTTTGTCCGTCCGCATATGGAACATCCTATTTCGTAAAATGCCTCATAGTGCGCCAATGAAAAGATAAATGAAACTTGTCTTTCCCGAATGAAAGGAAATTATGATTGCGAGTCATCTGCTTTAGGCATCAAAACCATATCCTCCATTTCATAAATAAAACGAGGACACTCGTTATGACAAGTTCCCCCACCACGACAAGGTACAGAGACAGGGGGGGGAGTTTCGATAGGGATAACTGTAATTTGACAGAAGAAAGAAGCCATCTTGTTTTGACATTTTTGTTCAGTAAGCATTGATAAAGTTTCATGGAAAAAGTCAAGCCGCAACAGCGTTTACAAATTGTTGAAATTTCAAAATCAGTGATCTATGCGCCAAACTTATAGAGCACTTCGTGAAATTTATGGTTTACATAATCGTCTATCAGAGCAGCTTATTCGTCGAACTATCGATAGATTTCGGACGACATTTTCTCTACTCGATGCAACAACAACAACAACAAGACAAAGAACTGTAACTAAAGAAGAAAATAGCACTGCTGTAATTCATAGTGTTAATGATTATCCAGATTTGTCTATTCGTCGACGTTTACAACAAGTTGGACTCTGTGCATCCACCACATGGAAAGTTTTGCTTAAAGATCTTGGTCTACACCCATACAAGATCCAACTGGTTCAAGAACTAAGGCCAATTGACCATAATAAGCATCGTTTGTATGCTGATTGGGCTATAGAACAGTTTGAAGTTGATCCACTTTTTTATCGTAAAATTTTGTTTAGTGACGAAGCTCATTTCTGGTTGAACTGCTATGTAAACAAGCAAAATTGCCGTATATGTAGTGAAAACAATCCGCAAGAAGTTCTGCAGGTTAAATTGCATACTGAAAAATGCACCACTGTATGGTGTGCTTTACACGCTGGAGGCATCATCGGTCTATTATTCTTTCAAAACGATGGTGGAGCTTATGTTACAGTGAATGGTGCCATGGGCGTACCCAGCGAGAGGCAGGGGGGCTGCTCCTTCATGGAATTTTTTGAGTTTCTGATATCTCTGCAGAATTAGATTTGTGATATAATATGTGGAAGAAGAAATATTTAGCAGGTGACAAATTCAAGGATATTGAAGTGGCAGCACATTTGGAGAAGGCTAATGATTGTTTCCCTGCAACAAAGCATGCACTCCTCATTTTATGTGCTTTCCCATCCATTACGGCTACTGTTGAACGATCTTTCAGTACCCTTCGAAGGATAAAGACCTGGCTGAGAAGTACAATGGGAGAGGGCAGATTGACTGGGTTAAGTTTGAT
Organism: Megalocaria dilatata; assembly: GCA_034642435.1. NCBI lineage: Eukaryota > Metazoa > Arthropoda > Insecta > Coleoptera > Coccinellidae > Megalocaria > Megalocaria dilatata. The sequence goes on from CM067858.1 coordinate 14,390,165, forward strand.
GAGCATCCATCCTAAAATTTTCAAGGAAAATCAGATGAGACTGGATTGAAACGAGAGTTTGAACAAGTTTTCTACAAATCCAAGAAAAATTATAATTTTATAAGGCATGTAACTAGAATACATTTTTATATCAAGAAAATAATTTTAATAACTTAGTTGATAAAGCACTATTATACTTAAACATATTTTTGCCCCCCTCGATTTGATCCTGAGTACGCCCTTGAATGGTGCTCGTTTCAGATCGATGATCAATGATTATTTGTTTCAAAATTTGAATGGTATCGACCCAGAAGTGTTTTGGTTCCAACAAGATGGTTCTACACCTCATGCTGCTACCGTAAAAATTGATTTATTGAAAGAAGGATTTGGCGATAACATTTCGAAAAATGGTCCAATTAATTGGCCTCCAAGAGTATGCGACATAACTTCAATGGATTATTTTCTTTGGGGGTATGTCAATTCATTGGTTTATGCTGATAAACCAGAAACCATAGACGCTTTGGAAGCCAACATAACTCGTGTTATTGATGAAATAAGGCCTAAATTACTCTAAAAAGTGTTCCAAAATTGGTCTGGTCGAACGCGGTTCCTCAGAGCCAGTCGTGGTGGACATACGCTGGAAGTTATTTTTAAAATATAAATGTCATAAAATTATCTTTCAAATAAAAAAAAATTGGCTTCAACCTTAACTTAAATGTGTTTTATTTCAATTTGAAGTTCTATCACTCTAAAAAATACACCTGATAGTTATTTTAATGAGTTGAACTATAAATAGTTCTAACAGAATTGATCTTATTCAAACGATTTTGATCTAATTGACCGCCAACGAGTCAACTATATACACGGGTAAGAGCCTTTCTTGACCTCTCATTTATTTATGTAGTATTTATTTTATAATGTGCTATAATATTTATAGTAAAGGGTTTTATTATATGAAATCTACGATAGTACATATAATATATGCTTATTATAAATATTTTTTATATTTTGATTGCCTGTTGTTATTTATCATTCCCATTGTCGACTGATCAGTATGGTGGGGGGATTCAAGAACGCAGTTCCGGAAAATGTGCTATATGTTTTTGAAAAATAAAAAAAAATTTTTTTGAAGAATTTTTGAAAATTATGTGTGCCATGTTTTGCAATACCATTTGATTTTCGTAAGGTGCACATGAAGCAGCAACATTGGCTACAGTTAAATAGGTAATTTCGGTCAATATTCTATTGTTCTTGGCATTCCTTTAAATGCTGGATTATCGTGTACTGTTGAGAATTCTATTTGTCCATTGCTGCGATCACCTTTTTCTTTTTTCGTCCAGAATTTTATTTTGCTCTGCTGCAGCGAGGTAGAAGCTCCCTCATTACACCCGCATTCTCAGAGTTTCACCATTTAAATAAAAAAGTGTTCATAAGACATTTAGATTTAATTTGAATTTTTTTTTTAATTGAGTTTTGTTGGGGTTTCACAGAATTATACTCTTCAATATTTGAAACATAGTCTAAAATTTTGTTGATTCGTTTGAATAATTATCTAGTTTGAGGTTTAGTTGATTAATATATTAAGCTGAAATAATAATAATAAGAATAATAATAAATGGTCTTTATTTACCAATCCAAAATATACAGAGCAAAAAAATTACTCATCTGAGGGCGAGATTTAGTTCGCATGAACCCAGGCCAGAAAATAATACAGGAACTTGTTGAAAACCACCTGAATTCATACGTCTATTCTTCAATCTAACCCTCTTGAAATTAAAACACAAACGAAAATTGAAGAAATCCGAGCATACCTAACTGAGAAATAACAAGTTCAACAATGCCGCAGATCATATAATTAAATGTTTATGTATATTTATGCCTCACCTCAAACAGAGACCAGAAATAGTCACACAATATCTAGTTATTCAAAATGTGATCTTGCCTGATGCTACTGCTACTGTGACAGCGAAACAATTGTTGTGAATATAACAATAAAAATTTGTGAAAATCAGAATAACCTTATTTCAATATTATTTATTAGATTCTTCAGTAAACAGAACTCCAGAAGCCAAAAAAGTGAGAGCCGTACAGGGGATCGTTGCGAAAATTGTTGAGCAAATGTAATTTGAACTTGTCAAGTGAGATATTTCTATATCTCAAAATTTAATTCATTCATAATTTTTGCCACTTGGTAGGAAAATGGTCTCGTGAATAAGTCAGTTGAATGTTTCGGTATAGAAATATTACATTCAGAGCGAATATTCACAGAATGCACACCAGATCGGAACAAAACTTTGTTAAAAAGTCTTATCGGTACTCCTTCCTTGATTATATTGAAAAACAAAACCGAAGAATGAAAATTCCGCCTATCTTCCATGTTGAGCCATCCTTTTTTCTTGAGGGTATGTGTTATTGGATCTCGTTAGCAGACATTAGCGAAGCATGATATATACATTATAAAAAGTAGTGGACCCAAGATAGATCCCTGTGGAATTGCACAGCTCAGTCTCAAGTATGTTGATGTTTTATCATCAATGACTACTGCCTGAGATCTACATTCAACATAATCAGCCAACAATGCCGAAGCTTTCCATGAAACACCAATGTAATGCAATATAGCCTAAAAGTTCATGATCTACACAGTCGAAAGCTTTCGAATAGTCGAGTAAAGTTAAGATGGTAAGGTCTCCTTGATCAATAAAATTGAAAACTTCATCTGTTATATTGAGCAGAGCAGTACAACAGTCATGGCCAGGTCTAAAACCAAATTGTGAAGCAGGAATGATTTTATTTTTCTCTAGATGATCCTGCAGTTGCTCATGCATTACCTTTTCAATTATTTTAGACCAGGTTGGTAACAAACTAATAGTTCGAATATCATCTAAAGAAGATGGGTTGGAGTGTTTTGGCAAGGGGACGACCAAAGCTTTTTTCCAAGAGCTGAGATAAACAGAGTTTTTAAGACAAAAATTGACAACATGCGTCAAATAAGGAAGAATGTAAGGAATGCACAATTTAATTCTAGATATATTGATGCCATCATGACCTGTAGACCCGCTCCTGTTCCCATTGATTACTTTGAAGATCTCGGATTCTTCTACTTCCCGAAATGTAAAACTGGCCGAACTTAAATCCTTAGTGTTTTTGTTGTAGAATCAATTCAACATCATGGTCCCTAAGCATTCTTGGAATGGAGTCAATAAAATATTTATTTATTTTATTACCAATTCTCAACTCTTTGGGTAGTTCAGTTGATTTCCTCTTGATGATATTCAGGTTTTTCAGACTCGACCAGAAGTTTCCTTGTTGTTCAGGCAGAACAAAAGTAAGCTTTTTTTCACTTTTAACCGCCAGTGAAACTGCATTTCTAATCTATTCGTACAAGAGCCAGTCGTTTTCATTTTTGAATTTTTAATAACGAGCCAGAGTTTTATCCCTCAAAACCATCATTTCCTTCAATTTATCTGTGAGCCATGGTGCATGTCTCTTTGTTATTCTAATAGTGCGGAAAGGGACGTGTAGATCCAATAAGGTTGTTATGTGGGAATTCATGAAATTTATTTTCTCGTCAGTATCATCGTAATCAAATATACTTCTCCAGGGTATTGAATGGAGATCCGAATTGAATTGATCGTAATTGAAATTCCTAAAGTCTCTTACAGTTTTAAACATGGGAAATTTCTTGTTCATATCAATGTGCCAATTATAGGATACAAGTTCATGATCGGTGCCAACATCGGTAGACAACTTCAATTTCAGAAACACTATGGATGTCCGCAGCTAATATGTAGTCGATAAGTGATGCAGATTGGTTGGCAATTCTCGTTGGCTGGTTTATTAACTGACTGAGACCAAGTGCATGAATTCTCTTTTTGACGTATTTCGTTTCACTATCTGGGACAAGCGAATCTGTATTGAAATCACCCATGCAAATTATTTTATCGGCGTGAGTAATTATAAATTCATATTCAACATAAAATAATTGCCAGAATGTTGTGTAGCTAACAACTGGAGGCATATAAATTACCCTTAAAGCTGTATCACAACCAGTTGATTCCAATTTCAGCCAAATTTTTCTATGGAACCGCCAATCTTGAGAATACTGTACCTCAAACCAGACCTGATGTACACACTCCTACACCACCACCCTGTCTATTGCGGTCAGAACGAATAAAATAATAACCGTCAATACCAACTGCATCATCCGTGACAGTATTATCTAATCTAGTCTCATTCAGAAGCATTATATCAAAAGAATTAAACAATAACATGTCCCTAAAATCTGTGAAATGTCCAATCAAAGTTAAATAAAATAGAAAGGCCTTTTACTTGATAGACGAAATATAACAAAATTTGAATATTAAAACAAATTGAAATATGTTTATCTTCTACAATTTTAATTTCAAAAAAATTTTTATTCAAAAAACTTTTAGAAATAAATTTATGTCTAACAAGCACCGCTTACATTTAATAGACGTATATAATCAAAACTCAATATATAATGTCAAAAGGGAATAAATAACCCAACAGATATACGAAAGTAATTAAAATTAATAGATAAATATTTAAAGGAGACAAAATTTTGTTTCTGGTCTTACCGTAAAGAACACCAATGGCCTTTCAAAAACATAAACACACTTAAAGGACTTCTCAAAGAATATAATTTATTTGAAATATTTAATATATTTAAATATTCGAATAAATTATTTCAAAAATCTCTAAAAAAATGTGCACTATATCTTCAAAAAACAAATATAATTCTAGACAATCCCGTCTTCAGTCCTCTTTGACATTCCAAATATCAAAATCAAAAACATAATCTATATCACTCACGTGTTAAAAGACTTAAGCTTCGAAATACAGATCAACTATATAATTCAAGATTGATCTATGTTCTAACAAAATCAAAGAACAGTGTGAGTTATTTTAAAGTTTTTTGAATAAAAATTTCTTTGAAATTAAAATTGTAGAAGATAAACATATTTAAATTTGTTTTAATATTCAAATTTCCAATCAAAGTTCTTATATTGAGCTATTTTAAGCATATACATCTATATGTTTGAGTAGTTTATATCATTTTATTTTAAAAGAGGTGGTTGAAATGAGGCATTCATTTGTAAAAGTTATAAATAAAAATCTTCCAACAAATTTAATACAAATAAATTATTCTCAAAAATTATTAACAAAAGGAATTAGATATGAATAAAATAAAAAATAATCAAATAATTCTGAAGTTTTATATTCCCTGAATTTTATCTACAGCAAGATGAAAACTTATATGAAATTGGATGAAAGTTTTCGACGTTCAGTGACTCCGCATCCCCAAATAAAACTAAACAATTGGAGAAGTCAAAAACGTTCAATTGTTTCTTCATGACAACATGACTTCGTCAGGTGAGTGTGGTACTGGTACAGCTATTCCTATATTTTTCTCTAACTTTCTCAAAGAGAATCATTTTACTTTCAACAAGCATTTCCACCATAACACACCACTTCCCTTGAGTTTCGATTTCTTTGCAAACACAGCATCCCGCATCCACTGACACACGAATTCAACAACAATCGGTCGATGTTTGGGTATGTTTTGTCTTGTACAGCCGAGTTTTTTACCAATCCGATAACAGTTGTTGAATTGGTTCTTGTTTATATCGACACTCAACTGATTTTCGAATAAACCTATAAGAGTAAAGGTCTTCCTCTGTAGCCTTCCTTATTCCAGAGAGGAAAATTCTTTTCGAGAGATTTTTTTGTTCCATCCCATCTAAAATTTTCTTCAGTTTTCCATTAATTTCAAGCTTAAATGTTTCAAATTTTAGTGTTTCTATGAAAATTGTGCGCGTAGATGTTTCAGTACCAACAGGTTCTTGGATATTTTTCCATTTTTCCTCAAACTCTCTCAAGTTCGGCTATTGTTTTGTTGCGTGTACCCATTATGTTGATATTTTATAAACTTTCTTTTCTTATCAGAAAAGATTATCAACCATTTTTGACCTCAATAACACTCAAAATTTGTAAATTCTTGAGGAGCTCGGAGATAAACGTTCACTTTCGACGCATGCTCAGCGGAACAGACGAAAAACAATTGAAAGTTGTCTTGAAAGAAGCGATAAGTACGATATTTTCATTCACTCCACCCCTAGTAGTTAGTAGTTAGTATTAGCATCATTATTCACACTGAATTCATGGAAATATATGATTTCAAATTTTTTTACATGAAAATTTTGAAGAAGTGGTTCATTTTATTGAGTTTTATTTGTTAATGAAAGGAAGATTTATCGTTAGAAATATCGTGCGTTGAATCTTATTGATATTTTGTGAACTATTTCGATAGAATCTGTGCTGTATGCCCGAAGAAAGATAAAAATCGGTTTTGGTATCATATTCAAACCCCAAATCCAATTTGTACTGTACAACTCTAAACACTATCGACAAAAAACCGCTAGTATTACAGATCTGAAAAGAAAAACAACCTATACAATGAAGCTCCAGTGGACAAATGTGTAGTTTAGTAGAGGTGGAGAAATATACCGTTTTATTTTCAGCACGTCATTCATATCTTGCACAATTTGAAAAGATTTATGCGCTTTTGTGTTGCTGGAGACCATTATTTATGGAATTTTGTGGTCAGCATATGAAATACAAATCGGTCAGTTTCATTGAGAATAAAGTCCTAAATCTGACCTGTGGATAACTTTTCCTATTATTCAGTTTCATGTCCTTTGTGTGTAAAGATCATTCCTCATGGACGGTTAGTTCGTTTTTGGGATATGATGAATATCTGTCTAGATTTTAAGATTATTGTAGTCGATAACTAGACGCTGACCATTGTAGTGAAAAGTTTCCAATTTTTGTTAGCTATTATGAGATACTCTGCTTTGCGATTTTTTTTATCGAAAGATGTAACAAAGCTCACATTTGACCTACAGTTGAAATTTTCAGTTATATTATTAATTCAATAGAACATAAAGATATAAACAAGTGTTTGAATACCTTAATGCACTGGAACTCCACTGTACTTTTTACACACAAAGTTTCACAATAAGGACGATATATTCTTGAACGGACATGAAAGCCATATTTGAAATGATTGAAATTTTACCACTAGCTAACATTTGTGCTAAATGAAGTTTGTTGTTCAACATAATGAAACATTAAAGTCCAAAAATTTGAGTGATTAAAATAGCATAATAATATATGTTATCAATAGAAACGTTCTAAAAAGTACAAGAAAATAACTTTTCTACTTTTTGACATGAAGATATATAAAAGCAACTATATATGTCTATATATATTTTGAATCAAACTATGGAATGTTGACATTTCAATTTGCCATGACTGATTGTCAACATTGTTGTCATGGCAAATTGAAATGTCAACATTCCATAGTTTCATTCATAGACTTCTGAGCATCCCGCTGAAGTTAATTTACGAAAAAAATTCGATGTAATTAAAACTATCGTTGTGAACAATGGCTATAGATCTGAAATCATTGAAAAAATCATTAAAAGAAAAACTTACTAGAATATTTTAAAACAATTTTACAATTTTATATCAATATAAATGATCCTTATGAAGAAAAATGTTATTCAATGGCTCATTGAAAGGATCTCTAATGGTCTTCATAAAATGGGAATTAATTCTTTAGCAGTAAATATAAATATTTAAGCTAAGATAAAATAATAAGAAGCGGTTTGTTTTTACTTGATAGAAGGATTATTACAAACTTTGATTTGATCTGTTAGTCTCCTACAATTTCAATTCAAAAAAATTTTATTCAAAAATTTTTAGAATTAAATTAATGTCTTATAGAAATTGCTTATATTTAATAGACGTATATAATCGAAACTCATTATACAATATCAAATTGAATAAAAAAACCCAACAAATATTAATTTTCAATTAAAATTGATGACTAAATGAATATTTAAATGAGTGGCGTTTCTTTCCGAGCAGGCGCATCTGAACTCTTCAGACAGGCATGGTACGCATCTCTGCATGTGATAAAATGTTTTGTTTCTGACCTTAAATTTATAAAAACTAACTCCTTTTCAATAATACAAACATAATTTTAAGAGTTTCTCCAAAACTAATTTATTTGAACTATTTGATATATTTAAATATTTAAATAAGTTACTCCAAAAATTCTCAGAACAGGTAGCACATCCTCAAAAAGAATTGTTAGAATTCAGATAAGGTCAGTCTAGCTTCACATTCAAAAGATGAAATCAATTAACAATGAATAACTTACCCATACGACCTCGTGGAATCTTTGTTTGAACAACAGTAGAACTAGGTACATTTAAATCCAAGGTATTTTATGTTCTAAACTCACCACAAAAATCACACAAAGTTTGTGAGGCACTTTATGGTCTTAGTTAAACCACTTGATATTTATCTAATGAAATTTTTAAATTTAAATATAAATATAGATATTTGTGTAGGAGACTAACTAAGATGTTGGTGAACAATAAAGAAATAAACCCCAACTTTTCTGAATCGGGAATTTATCAAATTGAATGTGATTATTGTAATGTTACATATATTGGACAGACAGGCCGATGTTTAAAACAAAGAATTAAAGAACTTAAGAATTCTATTTTGAAAAACCAGAAGTTTACCGGTTTTGCAGAATATTGTATAGAAAATAATCATTTTTTAATGAGAAAGATGTCACTTTACTATATAATGCTAAAAAGGGTTAATTGATTGCCTATTTGGAGATTCTTTCAATCAAAACAGCCATTGAGAAAATGGAGAATTTAGCAAATTCCAAAATACTCTTTGGGAACACGCCTATATTGGATGCTTTTATTTCCATGCGCCATAAAATTACACAAGTGTCCTAAGTGTTATGAAAGAACCTTTTTTCAGTTTTAAGTTCAGTTACTTTTTGTACTCCTTTGAAGATGGTTGAAAGACCGAAGCATGTGTCAGGATTCTGAATAAACTGCGAAACATAAAAACTGTGTGAATTTTTAAAATAAAATTGTTATACTGTTTCACCTAGAGCCAACCGCATACTTTATTCATTTAAAAATTCACCTATCCTTGTCCTGTTTAAAATGTCCAATTCCAGCATAGGAAGTATAATATGCAAAATTTTAGTATTGCAATACACCATCAGGAACAGGTAGATATCAACTTACTAAATAACTAATCCAATATATGACAGATGGGGTTCGGAATGTGAGAATTAACGGAAAAACAAGCGGTTCTGAAATAGTGGAATACGGTGTTCCCCAAGGTAGCGTATTAGGACCTGTACTCTTCAACATTTATGGTGATACGATGTTCAACTTGGATATTGTAGGAGACATTGTTTTTAACTACATTTAACAATAAATTTGAACAAAACAAAGTATTTTCCAATAAACTTCAATTCAATTCAAAGACACGCCCGACTTTTGACCTCGAAATTTCGAGTAGGGGCGAAAATCATACAATTAAAGGTTAAGTATCTAGGTGTCACGGTGGACTCAAATCTGAAATGGAACATATAAAGAAATTGACCAATAAATTACACTTTTTGTCATACAAGTTTGGGTTCCTTACCAGGGTACAACCTACGCCACACTTGAAAACGCTGTACTTCGCTCTCGTAGAGAGTCATCTCGGATGTGCTATAACTTGTTGGGGAGTTGCTATAAAAACACATACCGATGCACTGGAAATTCTGCAGAAGAGAATCTTGAAGTTGATATTCAAGAGATCTAAGTGTTGTGGAAGTGAAGTTTTGTTCCAGGAAGCAAGAGTGTTGGATTTAAGACAACCACTACAACTACTACTTACAAGCTGCTATTAGGTACCATCGGACTAGAGTTCCTGGTATCGTACGTAGGAGAATATGTGATTCGTGCACGAAACCAGGGTAAGGCCCCTTTGATGCTGACGAGCCTTACATAAAGGAGTCACTCTTTCTTTGCGCCAATTATACATATCACAATTACAAAATCAATAAAAATGCTCAAAAATATATGTTGTTATAAAAGAGAAATGAAAAGATTTATATTGTGAGTGCCGAGAGAGAGATTTCACGATCTGATAGAAACTAGGCGATTTGAATTGTGAAATGTGCGGGTGGACCCGTTCTCAAAACATACTACTCTGTCAAGAAAGTACCAGGAATTTTCAATTAAAACAACATTTTTACATTTATTCGTCAAAATTTATTGGGTCGCTTTCAAAATAGGCTCCATTTGCTCCAATACATCTATGCCAACGGCACTTCCAATTATCGAAACATTTTTTATAGGCGCTTACCGGGATGGACTTTAGCTCTCGCGCCGAATTTTGTTTTAAGGCTTCAATCGACTCAAAACGGGTGCCACGAAGGGGCAATTTTAGTTTTGGGAAGAGGAAAAAGTCGCAGGGAGCCAAATCCGGCGAATACGGTGGTTGCTGAAGCACGTTTGTTGAGTTTTTGGCGAGAAAGTCAGTCACAATCGTAGCTCGGTGAGAAGGCGCGTTATCGTCATGCAAAATCCATGAGTTGTTCGCCCACAAATTTGGCCGCTTCTTACGGATACGCTTACGCAAACGTTTCATAACGCCTAGGTAATACTCCTTGTTTACCGTCTGACCCTCTGGAATGAATTCGTAGTGCACCACGCCACGGATATCGAAGAAAACAATGAGCATCACCTTCATTTTCGAGCGGCTTTGACGTGGTTTTTTCGGTTTCGGCTCATTTTTTTCCACCCATTTCGATGATTGCTGGCTTGTTTGCATATCGTACTCGTAGACCCAGGTCTCATCACCAGTTATAATGCGTTCCATGAATGTAGAATCGGAATTACAGCGATCCAGCATGTCTGAAGCAACCTGTTCGCGATGACGTTTTTGAAGAAAATTCAGGTCTTTCGGAACGAGTCGTGCGGCCACCTTTCTCATGCCCAAAATATAAATCAAAATCGTACGTGCGGACTCGTGGGATATCTTAAGATCATGTGCTATCTCTCTCAAGCTGGTACGACGGTTTTCCAGCACCCTTTCCTTAATTTTATCGACGTTATCTTCGATCGAAGCCGTCGATGGGCGACCCCTTCACGACCGTTCTTGAAGGCTCTGTACCACTGATATGCACGAGTTTTCCATAGAGCATTATCACCAAAGGCCTTTTGCAACATTTTCAATGCATCGGCACACGAAAATTCATTTGCAACACAAAACTTTAAACAAATTCTTTGATCAACGTAATCACCCATAGTAAAAATCGGCACGCGCTCTGACATCAATTGACCTAATCAGCTGTTGCAAACACACTAGTTGACAGATCCCGCTCAAGCTTGGCATAGTAATTACGAACAGTGGTACCAACCTAGGAAAAAAAAATGTTACCTGCCTCATTGCCCCGCCAGATTTAAATCGATAATTCCCGGTACTTTCTTAACAGAATGTATATGTATTCACTTCCAGAGTTTTTGCTGCTTTATTCCTGGCTCTATTAGAAACTTCATATTTATATCAAAAAGTCATATGTACATGTTGCAGAAATAAATTTATTATTGTTATTTATTAGCAAATAAGTTTTTTTAATCTGTTAAAAATTTTTCAAGGATAAAGAGCATCAAGTCATTTGGTAAATAAATTCAATTCAGAAAAAAAAACAGGAGCAAGTGAAGTTATTCAAACAATAACGATCTCTCATAAATATCCTTTCAAGGTAGGTGGATTTGAAAGATGAATTTCAAATTATTGGAACTCTGCATTTTGAGAGACAAAGGTACCATAAAATAGCACTAATAAATTTGTGGTTTTTATTTCAGAATTGTCAATAAATTTCTGTTTAGAATTACCATTGAAAATCAAATTTATATCATTAAATCAAATTTGAGCGAAAACTTAATAAAAACTTGAATTTCTTGTATGAGAAAAATTTATTGAACAATTATGAATCTCCCCTAGTAATAAAAGAGTTTCAGCATTAAAAATTTTAACCGGGCCTTTTAAATTCAAATAAAACTAAAAACAACATCCACACTTTCAAAATTAAATGATTGAAAACAATAGCACTACCTCTCAAACGGTAACTGGATTATATATGCCAAGATTTTCTCAATATTTTCGCCTTGACAACTGCTGCACCTAAGTGCATAAAATTATTGAATTGCTCCATTCAAAACAAACCTGTTTTGCTCCGTATCAAACAAACTTCTGACACAAAGATGTTTCTAAAATATTTCTTATCAGTGAATTTTGCTCTCTTATTTTTAACTCACTGTCACACTGATACTGAAATTCAAAAATAAAGGAAGTATATTTATCACCCGATGGCATTTTAATTAAATTATCCGTTAAATCAAGTGTATGGGATGAGATGTATATCAATATTTGTCTAATCTTAATAATATCAAATAACACTCTACTGCTCGTAATCATGCTATTCATCATTAAAATCTCTTATTTGAACGATTCTTATTTGTTTTTTCAAAGGTACCTAATTGCTGTATACATTGGAAATTTTATTTTCCATGGAACGTGAGCAAATATGTTCCAACAAAGGCATTATTACTGGCTAAAAAAAATATGTTTCGAAGAAACTGCTGTAATTTGAATTTTTATCAATTATCCACTGTCTGCATGATATCATTTTAGAAAAACCTACTCATATAGGATGAAAAAAACGCAATTTGTAAAAATGGAATAATGGATCGATATCTAAAATTTTTTCAAGCACCCTTCTGAAGGTGTTTTTCTTATGAGGGGCGTTGCTAAACTGATGCGAAAAATTTTAAGAAGTGCTTCCTTAGCAGAAATTAATGGGAGATATTCATGTGTTTTTTATTTTATGCCCCTTCCCTGTCAATTATTACCCTTTGAAAGTGAAGGAAAACTTAATATCCATGCGCTCAATTATATTTTATATAATATCTCTTATATGAAAAAATTTATGGACATAAAGTTTGGAAACTGGCTAGTGCCACATAAATGTCATCTTTCGACAGAAATCACAAAAGGGTGGGAATAGTAACAATATTTTGTATCGTAACTCCTTGATGCTTCCATATTTCGAATTGAAAAATTGTTTCAAGAGGAAAAATTCAATGAGTTACTTCTTGTGTCTGCACTTTTCAACCTAAATTTGTTAGCTTCTCCATAAAAAAATAAAAATTGCACAGACTTTGTTCACATGAATTCACAGATTTATTTTGTTGGTGAAATTAAAAAGAAACCTGCCGAACATTAGTAGTTTCAATTGTTGTGATTTAATCTTTCTGAATCACATATGAAAATACCGTAAATTAAATGAAAAATTATACAAATGCCGAAATAACAGACATGTATTTCGTATCACACAAAATTAGGACAATGAACGTAAAATTTCTCTAAACGAAGAGAAGAATAGTGAGTGATTTCTCAGGGGAACCATTTCCAATATTATTTGTAATTTTTACTTTTTGTGTTTGGTCCAATTGTTTCGCAGTCATTACACTTGGAATTTTTTCTTATTATTTATACTTTCCTAAATTACAAATTCGATTGATCTGCAGATTTATAGTTTGAAAGGATAATGTTAACGCACAAGTTTGTTCAAATTTTCATAAGATTTGTTCGGTTAGAAGATTCAAAACTCTTGATTTTAAGTCAGTGCTCTTACTTTTTTTTAATCTCACTTCGCGCAAGATTATGAATTCACCAATTATGAGCATTCCGTAAATTCAGAATCCTATGTGACCACAGGACTGATTTCCATGATTGCTTCACTGATGGAATTCTATCACTTTATGAATTCGTGAGTGTAGTACCAAATCATTAGTGTCTGCTTTTCGTTACAGATCATATGATCTTTCAGATTTTCCATTAAGATTTATGAACTGATTAAATGTAAATAAACTGGGAGATATAATTTGGCCCCTTCAATAATATTTAAGCTTTTTTGTGCAGAAGAATATAATACATTAATCGTTCACTGAAACAAGTAGCTTAACATAGCAATTTAGTAATTAGTTTTATTGAAAACGACTATATATTCATTTTGACATAAACAATAAAAATACATTTTCTAATTGTATAAAAAAATACTACGCAATTGTGATCCAAATAATGAATATTACGAAAATTTTTCAAAATAATCAGGAATTCAAAAGAACATTATTGAATTATAAAATAAAATATCAATTTATTTCAATCGTTTTTAGCAAACATAATATATACACAAATGAATAATTCAATGAACATTGAACTGTCCAGCAATATATTAGTATATGTGGTGAACTTCTTTATTTGTATCTCTAAAATTAATGGAAGGTTTCGAGTAAATGGAAGATCTAAAAAAATTTTGTTATCTAGAAATCTAATAAACATATGAACCAATAAATATATTCCGACAACATTCTTTGTTTGGAATAACATTACATAAGATTAAATAAGATTAAAAAATGTTTTTTACTGCATGTTTTATTATCGGATCCAGTATAAAATAGAACAAATTTTGATATGGAAATTATTCCACAACTTGAAACCTAAAGCAAAATGAAATTATCAATAATTCTACTAGCCATTGCCTTCGCTCAGGTGAGTACAATCATATAGTAGGTAGGACATGCTTATTTGATGGAACAATAAGGCCACGTTATTGTATTTCAGTGAGCAGAAAAATACATGAAATATGATTCAACGTATCCATAAAAATTACCTGTATTTATTATTTTTCTACGAACTGATCTCAACTGTATTATAATTTTTGAATTATACATTATTTTATATATTTTCATGAAATATATGAAAGAATTCTTCAGAAATTGCAATATAACAAAAATATCAGTTAGATACAAAATACATAAATTATTGATCAGTAGTATTCAATAAGTAATCAGAAAGCAAGTTTCTTTCGTTCTATATGATAATGTAAATTTTTAGTGAATTTCTACTAACTTTAGTATTGTCATACAGAAAAATGAAACTTTATTGTTATTCTTAGTAAATAATTTCAGTGCTTCTTTCATAGTGCTTGTTCTGTACATTTTGTATTGGGTCATGTAAAATATTTTTAACGAATTTATTATATCCTTTTATTAACGAACCAGCTGATGCTCGTAATTCCGTTGACGTGAACTTCATATTGAGGTAAGAAAATAAGATTTCACATAGAATTGCTTGAACTCAGGATCAAATTTGGTATTTAAATATGAGGACTAAAAAAGCCTGGATAAGGATTGTTATAAAGACCAAAAATTGAGGTACTCTTCTGTATTTTGTTTCCCTTCTTTGATTACTTTCTTTCAATTTTCAGCACAGGTAGTTTATATTGTACTTTTCCTTTATATTAATAAGATATGATTATGATATTAAATTATCCTGATACTCCTAGATCTTCTCCGCAGTTGTGATTTGAGTAACCTAACTGACCGTTGGGTGATCACTGCCCCATCGCTGTGGGATTGGGATTCAGCACGCAAAACTAAACGACAGTCCTTCTCTGCTTCCATTATAAACTGGTACCTTAGAAGCACTATTCTACTTCTACTAATTATGCACTGTCAGTGCCCGAGTCGCTTCGGATGCAACTCAAACACTGAAGGGGATTCTTACTTCCACCGTTCTTTCAAACGTTTCAGGTAAGGACTCTCCGAGAATTGCCATCCGATCTGGCTTCAAGCCCAGCATGGTCAAGACCCCTAAATGCCCGGGCGCAGTCCCGGACTACCCAGACTCAACAAATAATAGTTAATAGTAGAATACCCTTCCAACCCAGCATGGAGGCTTTCAATCACTGCCACCACGAGTCCAACAGCAATTTGGCTGACCAGGAGTACGAATATTCCTGCGGGAATCCATCCCTCGTGGTTACCGTGTTTGCAATAGAAGCCAAAATGGCTAACAGTCTCCAATAAAAGTTCTACTCAAATCCAGAATCCACGAACTCCAGGAGAGTAACACGTCATAATATCCCTTCCCTTAAAGCTAGCAAAGATCTATACTGACTTATTCACCCTTATGGACAGATTATATGCAATAGGGTATAATTACTCCAGTTTCGTTAATGAGCGCCGTTTTGCAACGCCCACCCCGACTCCTAGATATCCTGTGAAGATCCCTCAGAAGCTTTTCCATCTTGTGAGAGTTATGAGTTCAGTTGTGTTCTGTTTAGGCTTTGTTACTCCGTTATTATGCCACTTTATGCACAGCATTGTTAATTTTAGTCCTTACAGTGAAACGGTGGCCGTAACTTATCTAACGACAAAAAATTCTCTTCTTTCAGGGCCTTTTGGTTCCCAGCCCAGATCTCTAACCATTGAGCTGTCGGCACTCAATATATGTTATTATTTTTATTTCTGAAACAATATGTATTATGTTCGTTAAACGATTTTGATGAAACTAATGTTTAATCAGCATTTTCGTTCTCTATATGTAAAATCCATTCATCACTAAGAAAAATTGAGTACATAGATCCAATAGCAACGTATTGGTTAGCACTGCATATTAGTTGAATGACATTCTGCGCGAGTCTTAATATCTCATCCCTTTTTTATTTCGCTCTGAGTTTTCCTGTGCAGTCCAATTAGACTGAAAATGAACTTATTTTATATATTACTCGAATTGCTTCGCCCACGTCTTATAAGCGGCATAAGTCTTGAACTTAGTAACACACACAAAATGAAGCAATTGAGGAAATACCAATCAAGAAATTTGAATGTCAGTTGAGGAGCGTTGATTCAAAAACAATCACAATAATAATTGGAAATCTATCAAAAAAAAAAAAACGAGTACAAACTATTTAAAGAGGAAGGAGAAAATATTAAATCTACGAATGCATTCATTAAGAATGACAGGATTTTAATTTTAAATAAATCAATGAAGGTTTGACATATCAACTTGATTCTTACTTCACTTAGAAGCCTCAATACTGCAATTATGTTCAGAATAAGATATTGTTCAAATGCACGTTGATACCGGTGAACCAGATCATCCCAATTTTTGATCACTCTTTGCAGTAATCCCAGCAACATTTCAGCAATAACTTAACAAATATTCTCTGCTAAGTGATTTAAAGTCTACGGCTTGTTGTGCTACGCAAAGACTCAAAGAAAACATTCCAGAAGGGTCATATCACATGACATTGTCGATCAACTCACAAATCTCGTGAGATTCTTCTATTGTCAAACTTTTATTTCGGCAAATCGAGCGTAGTATCAGTTGTGTAGCATGTAGCGCTATCTTGCTGGAACTACATCACTTGAATATCGGTATTCAGAAGTTCTTTCCATTCTCATTCCGGAAAAATAAAGTCTGAACACATTACGCTTTTCAGAATGCAATGGAAATTCGTTTATCACTTCTGGGTTGTCCTTGCATCAATAACTGCAATTTTGTTTCTTGTCTGACAAGATGATCTTTTAGCCAAAATCAAAATCATGTCCCTAATATCCAAGGGCCCAGTCAGCACTCTCGGCGCAGTATGTAATCATTTGGCTTAGGTTCTTGAGTCAATACGACTTTATAAGGCTGTATCACGTAATATTCTCCAAGTTATTGCCATCGTTCTGAAATAGACAAATTTGAATCATCGACAACACTGTCCGGTGCAGCTGTAATATTCTCCTCATTTCGCTCGTTTCATCATTTTTTTTTGACGACTTATTGTCTTGTTAAGTTGAGCCACGTTCAAAATTTTTCGCAGGGTGTCCTTGTCCAGGTGCGGTGATCCTGCTCTCGAGTGTCACATGGGTAATATTTTTTAATTACTTGGAGATGTTCTCATGTTTTACACTAACAACATATTCAACTATTTACTTCAATTCATATTTCTTTAATTTCATTTTACTTCCTTTTTCATTATATAATAGTGTATTTAGCAAAAATAATATTTTTATATATAGTTCGTAGTTGAGACATTCAATTTTTTAGAATCATTAAACACAAGTATTTCTATTTTTTATAAAACCGTTGCGCTATCAAGCCTTTCTTTACAATTCATTGTTTTTTTTCAGGGCACTTACGCTGAAACAATTCCAGAATTGCTTACAGAATTCACTTCCATAATTAACAACAGAATTGCTGAGGTTGGTCAGCTACTTGGTTACTCAGGAAAAGACATTGGTAACACTTATGGCGTCATACAAAATAACATTGGGAAAGCAACTCAGAACCTCACAGAAAAAATAAGGAATATCGGTGAAATTGTAAACGCTTCAATCGCCAAAGCGGCAGACTTGGGGAAGAACATCGACGCATGCGTGTCTGAGGTTGAATCAGGCGTATCCTCTTTGGACCTAGATATTCTAAAAACATGCAGAATGAGCCAAGAACTCGTAAGAGCTCAGAAACTACTCTCCGACCTCGGTAGACTTCCCCGACAACTTGGTATCCTGATCCCCAAATGCATTGCAGGCTTCCAGAAGGAAGTTTCGAGCACCAGAATCTGCTTGAGCGAAGGATTGCAGACTGTAGATGATATCATCGACAACGTGAATTCCAACGTGAAGACTCTTATAGACGGTGCTTTGGAGGCAGTTGATAAATGCATTAACGGAGTTTCATCCGACGTAAATAACTCAATTTCTTTCATCGCCGACGGTTTAGATGAGTGTGTAACTGATATTCTTAATTGAAATACTTGAAGAAACATACGAATGAGTGATTATTTATTTTGGAAAAGTTGAAATAATTATATTCTTTTAGATAATATAGTTTGTAAATTGAATTATTTATATAAAAATAGTTTTTTTTAAGTTTGTAATAGCTTTAATACAAACTTCGCACATTTTACGGTGTCTCGAAACTCAGCGAAAAATTGAATGAAAAGGAGATTTTAATTAGGAAAGAACAAATAATCTCTCAAGTACTCAAGTTTCTTCAACTCCTTTGCAAAGTTGATTATTGCCCTGGAAGACTTGGCCCTTGTAAAGGGTATCTCAATGGGAACGCCCCATTTTTAAATTGACATTACTCACTTATGGCAGCCATTGTTTATTTGCGACATTGTCAGTTGTATTTGTCAATGTCCACCATTTAGTCCAACAACGTTTACAAATAATCCAAATTTATTATGAAAAATCGCAATCTGCTACTATAACTTTACGTGCTTTAACTCTAATTTTTGGTCGTCATAATCGTTTGGATACTTTTATCCGAACGATTATGACGACCAAAAATTAGAGTAAGTTAGTTAGTTAGCAGTTGAACGTTCAATGGAGAAGTTTTAAATAATTTTTACACTCTATGATGTTACAGTGTCAGTGAGACAAATAAATGCAAGAAGTGAATAGAATATTGCGGCCGTACGTGAAAGTGCTCGTGAAGACTAAAATTTATCGATGTCTCGACGTTCACTAGAACTAGGCATCTCCCAGACGTCTTTGTGGCTAATTTTACGAAAAGACCTTGGTTTACATCCATACAAAATTTTTTTAACCCAAGAATTCAAAGCAACAGATCATTTGAAGCGTGTATTCGGTGATTCGATTATTTCAAGAAATTGACCGATAAATTATCTGCCTCGTTCCTGCGATTTAACTCCATTGGACTTCTTTCTTTGGGGTAATATTAAGTAATGGTTTTCAGCAATCATTCAGCAAATTTAGACGATTTAGAAATCAATATTGAACGCGTAATTGCTAAAATACGACCTGATTTATTTGAGAGAAAAATGGAAAATTGGGTTCAACGACTTCATTCTTGCCAGCGTTTCCGTAGTGGACATTTGAATTATGTTTTGTTTCATAACTAATGGTATCCATTGTACTTTACAATGAAATGAAAATTTCCGTAATTTTCACATAAATAATGTGTTCTATTTACCAAACAAAATGGGGCCCTGTTAATAAAACACCCTTTGTCAGTTGGAGTGATATAGAATGGGTATGGTTTGCATCAACATTTTGCATTATCAGAGTACAGGTTATATGGTTTCTGTTACCGATTCACCTAACATATAGATATCAGAGTTTTTTTACCGATCTTGTGTAGGTGGTATCTCACGACCCAGTGGCCATCGTAAATGTCATCATTACAGTTACTGACATGTGAGTATTGCTCTTTCACAAGACGGCTCCTAAGCAGTCTCCAGAAACACCTGAGGATTCTGTGATAAGAGTACACCTCATCGTCGCGCAAAGTGAGAAGCCCTTCAATGCAGCCTACCGCGCTTCCAGTTTCAGCTTCAAAAACCTACACCTTGACTGGTAGTTGCGAAATACTATCCACCCTCTACTGACTCTTCAAGAACCGAAACGTTTGGGACGCAGCTGACTTTCCGATGCGGTTTCTTACTCCCATCAGCCCAGTCACAAACTCAAGAAACAAGAAAATCTATAAAATTGATATTATACAATCGATGGTATCATCAAGACCCACAAAGTCTTGTGAAGTCTTTAAACCGATCCTAATTCGAGCACCAACGGCCTAAAATAGTATCGTCAAGACCCAAAACTACAGAAACATCTCGCAAACAATCCAGGTTCACGACAAGATCGGTCGTGCCGTCAAGTCCGGCTTAACCCTTGAACCACTCTTCGAGGAATTCTGAGTCATGAATTACGTGCGACCAGAAGAATGAAATACCCTTCTAGTCTGGCATGCAGACTTTCAACCACTACTCCCCCGGTTTCAATAGGAATTGGGTGGCCAGAGAGTACGAATACTCTCTGCCGTGATAACGCTGTAAATTTCATAACGCACTCAGCGATTGGACAGAAAAATCTGAAAGATTAAATTGCGAAAGGGAAGACTAACGTCAGTTTTAAGGGTGTGTGCCCTGGGCTGAAACAAAAACCCGTACCACCGTTTTAGGCACCACGACTTAGCCCTCCATTTCACCTCAGTGAAACTTGGGCCCTAGTTACAACAAGCTTTCCCACCGCGACAAGGTCCGGTGGCATAAGGAGAGGACCTGGTCGCCAGCGAGAAGTTTTTTCATTAAATTTAACTAATTTTTTCACAGCTAAAAAGGCTAATTGTGTATTCACCTTTGAAGGCGCGATAAGCGCCTTGGCTTGGAGTGATCTTTTCTGTCTTTTCTCGTTCATCCACTCAAGTTTTGATCAGTGTGGGTGATACCTAACACGACGATGAGGAGGAGAGTGTTTGCTTTTCGTTTTGCTAAAACGTCAGCTTTCTTATTTCCGTCAATACCGTGGTGAGCTGGCAGCCGAAATAGGACTAGTTCTTTGCTTTGCGCCAGTGATAAGGAATTTTTGACAGCTCCAGATGGCCCTAGGCTTGCATTCAACGGCGAAAAACTGCTTTAGTGCTGTTTGACTACCAGAGGCATAGTGAATTCTAGCTACCTTGTTCTGAATGGGTAGACAGACATAAGCATATCTGGCACAAATAGGTGGTCCATTGAAAAATTAACACCTCGATTTTCCGACTTTATAATGAGAATCTGGAAAATCGCTCGGATCCGTCAATTTCTGATTCGACGGGGAACAACTTTTTCGCTTCTTTTATGGCCGTAACTTCAATCCCCTAACGAGACTTAGCACAAACCCTTGATTTTGAATAGGAATGAGGGGCGTTGCGATAGCTAATTCTGAAGATCGTATCGAGTACTATCTGACCCTGAAATATCGCTTCAAAATATCCATCCATAATGAAATAACTGTGAAAATAGTGTATGAGGCAATGTGGAATTCATCTCGAGCATTTTATTCGTATCCGACACATTTTAAAGGTATTTGGACTACCAAATACCTTTAAAACAAAATAACTGTTGTTACTGTTTTGTCCTAAAAGTATTAATTTCTTGATGATTAAAGTTAAACAACTTAAATTCCGCTAATTTATTTAATTTAACAACAATTGTTTCGTCATGACAACATGACTTCGTCAGGTGAGTACGGTACAATCAAATAATTAATTTCTTGTACCAAACATAAGAAGAACCATGTTTTTGATTCAACTTAATCTATCGTGAATTTTAAGAATGCTATAAGTGTGTCAAAGCGATTGTAAATTTGTAGTAGAATTAAAATGATGTATTCCGTAGAAGAAAGGGTGGAAATGATAAAATTATTTCTTAAGAATAACGACTTTGCGCGAACAACAGCGGCTTTATTTAACGAACGACATCATGGAGAAAATATATGCGCTGCTTACGTTGTGCAACTGGTTGCCAAATTTGACGCTACTGGTTGAGTCGGAAACAGAAAGAGACGAAGCGAGGGACGTAGCTGTCCTAGGTCATGTAGCAATGAATCCGACCTTGAGTAATAGGAAATTGTCCGATGTATATGGTGTTTCACGCACCACAATCATGAAAGTCCTGAAACAGCATGAATTCTATCCTTATAAGATACGATTGGTTCAGGAAATAGATGTGGATTATCCTGATCGCCGACTCCAGTTCTGTGAAGTGGTCAGTGGAATGAATAACGGTAATCAAAACTACATGTTCGATTTCTGTTTTTCGGACGGGTTTTCATTTTACCTGAACGGCATTGTAAACCGGCATAACTGTCGGTGTTGGTCAGATAATAATCCAAGATCATTCCGTGAGGTTCATACTCAGCGTCCACAAAAATTGAATGTTGGGGCGGGTATTTATGGATATCACATAATCGGTCCTTTTTTATACCTGGTAATCTCATTGGTCAAATTTATTTAGATCTATAGGAGAACGCTATTTATCCAGCCATCGTGCAAGTATTGGAGAATTCAAAAGCCAATCAAACGATCATTTTCCAACAAGAAGGCGCACTCATTTCTCTCATATCGTTCAACAGGTGCGTCAGTTTTTAGATGAAAATTTTCCTCACGCCTGAATTGGAAGAAGGAGACATATTTAGTGACCACCCAGATTAGCTGATCGGCTCCACTATACTTTTTTCTATGGAGTCACCTGAAATCCAAAATTTACGCTACCCAGCCTGATTCACTGGATGATATGTGAACTCGGATCATTAATGAATGCCGTCAAATTATACCAAAAATCTTGAGTAACGTACGTGAACGTTTTCATCAAAACTTGCATTACTGCATGGAAGTGACTGGTGCCCATTTCCACCATTTAATAAACTAATTACAAAAGTAAGGACTCTACCACTATTTTACCTGTCATTTCGCTATCGATCGAAATTTTGTAGCGAAATTTCAGAATCAGATAGTACTCGATGAGATCTTTAAAATGAGGTATCGCAACATCCCTCATCCCTATTAAAAATCAAGGGGTTGTACTCAGCCTTGAGACAGAGCTTGACCCAGAGACAGGTTTGCCTTGCAATTACAGGTGCGTTTTGCAGCATATCTACGGCAGCCATGGGGGTCCTACTAAATCTACCACCCCTGCACCTAATCGTGCAGAGGGAGGCGGAACGGACCACATACAAACTATATCAACTGGCGATTGACAGGCCAGAGGCAATTATGATGGGAGGCTCAGGACTGCTGGACGAGCTTTTAACGAACAGTCCTATCGATGCCCTCGGATCTAATGTCAAAAATCACGAGCCAGGCAATGTAATCGTCCCCAGCCGAATGGACCCCAGCATGCTGAGGTTCTATTGAGAACGGAACGGGAGCAGGAGTCTATGGGAGTAAACCCATATGGGAGTAAACCGAGAATTAACATCTCATTGAGTCTCGTTCAAAACGCAACCATATTCCAGGCAGAAATGTTTGCCTGGAGACCGCGGCGGAACTGCTGATAAAACGGCAAACCCACCAGGGTAAAATCAAAATATTTACTGATAGTCAGTCAGTACTAAAAGCTCTGGAATCCAGCTGTTTTACATCTATAACAGTCTGGAGTTGCCGCACGGCTTTAAACAGGCTCGGTATGTATAACGGAGCCACTCTGGTTTGGATACCGAGCCACTCAAACTATTTGGGTAACGAGAAGGTGGATCGGCTGGCATTTGCTGGAGCTGCGCTGCCTCTGGTAGGACCGGAACCATTCCTGGGAATACCACATGACATGGCTAACGAGGCTATAACAGGCAGAATAAACTCAAGGCTAGAGTCTTTCTGGCGGAGCCATTCTGGCTTGAAACATTCGAAGTTGTTTCTTGGAACAGCTTCGAACAAAAAGATGGCGAACCTAGCGCTAGGTCTGGATAGGGCCAAACTAAGAACACTTGTCGGAATTATGACAGGTCACTGCAGACTGAAAGCGCATTTGCACCAAATCGGTCTGGCTGAAGACAATGAATGCAGGCTGTGTCTTGAGGACACTGAAACAGCCATGCACATTGTCTCAGAGTGCCCAGCGGTGAGTCGCATCAGATTCGAGGTCTTTGGCCAGGCTTTTATAGCCCACAGCGAACTGAAAAAATTACCCCTGAACAAGATTATCGGTTTTAACCAAAAACTGGATCTCGTCGGGAAGATATAAATTAGGACGGACGCCTGCTCGCCATAAATAACATAACATAACATAACTCACCCTTGTTAGAGGGTTGCAGTTACGGGGATACGAAGAGCGGAAAAGTTGTTTCCCCTCGAATCAGAAATTGACGGGTCCGAGCGATTTTCCACATTTTCATTTTAAAGCCGGAAAGTCGAGGTGATAAGTTTTCTTTGGGCCACACTGTATGTACAGAATTTCTGTGGTGTATTGTTATAGGCTTTGTTAAAGGCAGTTATTTCCTATACCCAGTATCATATGAGCCGCTCAGAGGAAAAGTGCTACAATTCACTAATTTCGAAATCTTGAGTTATGCCGATATTGTGGTAACAAAGATTGTATTTCATTCTCTAAATACTGTTATAAGTCGACACAGTTTTATGACCGAGTTGTAGACTGTTGATGTTTTTCCTGTCAACAAAATTTCGTGCGCTTTTAGGAATAGTGGTATAACTCATCGCGCCATGCAGGCTGCTGTACTTGTATCAGATTGAATATGTGTTTAACAGTTTAACCTTGTTATTATTTCGAACTCGAAAAGATACTGTGTTCCACTGTCAAGCTAGCTTACTTATGTTGTATTTCTTCAAATTGTATAGTTCTGTCAAGCTTTAGGTGAAAGAAATGAATAATATAGTTATCAATTCCAATAACTACAGTGATGGTGTCGAAAATAACGTTCTGAAAGGAAAGAAACGCCTGCCACACAATGACAAACATAAAAAAGCTTATCGTAAAACGAAGAGGAATGCTGGAAAGGAGTATGTTACAAGTAAAGCCAATGTTATTTCTTCAAAGAATTTTGAGTCTAAAATTTGTGGGTGTGTAAACAATGAAATTTTTGATGAGATCGACAGGAATGGTTTATTCTCTCGTTGTTGGTATTTGAAGTGTTTCTCTACACAAAATGCGTATATTTCGGGACTTGTCCAGCGAGTTCCAGTGAAACAACGACGCCCAAAAGTACTTGCCGAAGTACAAAAGGGATCTGAATATGTAACTTAAAAGTACGTCGTTAATATAAGAAAAGAGAGTATCGTAGTCTGCAAAAAGTGTTTTATAGAAACATTTCAAACGGAGGGCTTCTACTAAAGAAAGAAGAAATGAGGAAGCCTCTAGACGAAGATCTGCGTTAAAAACAAGAATGTCCTAAGAAAACACCCGAAAACACTTAATGTTGTTAGAGATCACATTGGGTTATTTCCGAGATATGACAGTCATTTACACCAGTGCTCATAATCCAAACGGAAAATACTTAAACCCTGAACTCAATGAGAGAAAAATGTATAATTTATACCATAAATACTGCGACGACAAGGATGCGCTTCCAGAAATAGTGGTTAAAGAACATATCTACAGAGAAGTATTTGAAACAGAATTAAATTTGTCTCACCCAGTCCTTGAAAGGATACATGAGCAAATTATGATAACCACAAAATTCAAGTTTCTATTACACCAAACGGACCTGAAGAAGAAAAAATGCAATCTCAACACCAGCTTCATTCGCGAAGAACCGAAAAAGCAAGAACGATTTTGCAAGAAGACACCTAACTTTCGAGAGACTTAGAAGGCACTCTCGTTTTGACTTTCGATATTGAGAAAGCTTTAGCTTTTTCCAAGTTTAGTACTTCGAACGCTTACCATAAACGTAACAGGTTTTGTAGTATAACTTTGGGATTCATCACACTGCAACCGGCCAAGTATTCATGTATACCTGAAATGAGAATATAATATAAAACACATAGCAACGTTAGTCATATCATTGCATACAGTAACGCTTGTACTGGACAGAACAGAAACATACAATTGTTTGGTAGATTCGGTCTTCAATGGTGGAAATTCACTTCAATTAAAAATATATAAGAGACAATAATTTACTTCCCATAAAAATGTTTATAATACAAAAATTGTTTCAATTATAATGCAGATTTTAAAGCAATTAATAACCTTAGTACCTACATAAAAAACAATAAGGATCGAACAAATAAAGAAAATAAATCTGGACTCCACAAGTTGATTTGCAATGACTGCCGTTTAGTATACATTGGCCAAACAGGTAGGTCATTCAAGAAAAGAATCCAAGAACACCAAAGGAGCTTATCATCTTAAGGAATTCAGGCATAATTTCAACAATAACTATGAAATTATCCACGTCGAGAGCAAAAGTTCTAGATTAACACTTTTAGAATTTCTTGAAATCAACAGGTACAATGCCTATAAAATCCTCTTGAAAGAACAAACAGATTTTGACAAGTCTTCATTAATGAGTATCATTCCCTAATGGAATTTGTAGCGGCGAACTGCAATAAACACCTTGAGTTTTTATGACTTGTTCTTCCGTTATTTTTTCATATACTTAACACAGTATTTAAACTCGCTTACACTGGACAACATCAGCCAATAGAATGTAGATACCCGAAGAAGTCACATCGTGGTGAAACAATTGTTGTATTATGAACATTTTTGTAGAAATTAAAATAATGTCTTTTATATACCTCTTAATTAAACATAGATTGTCTCTTATTTGGAAGAAAATATTTGAAAACCCTGACAACCATACAACTAAAAATTAACCTAAAATTTATGTTGTCCGACCATTCTTTTTTACCCAATGATAGAAACTTTAGTCACATTCAGAGAACAGCCAAATCGGCGGCAATATACGTTACTTCTAACGGGGTACGAATTATTAAGGATTCGAGAAAAAACAAATTTTAGGTATACGAAATGCGTAGAGAAGATTTTTTTCAACTGATCACAAACAGAAAGTTAAACACCAATAAAATGCCTTTCAGATGGTTACGAGTTCAATTGCTGAGATTCGATAATACTCCTAACATAATTTGGTATAAGGAACTATTGATTGATATCCTGGAATTTAGCAGCTTAGATATGAAAAAAATAGGCAAAGGTAGACCCCGTACTTTTATTGCAGATTCCAATCACCGACAGATGCTCTTTGAATCTGCAAGGCGAGTTATAACGTTGAAAAACGCTCCACTGTTGATTTGAATTACAATCGCTAAAAAAATGCTCCAATAATGGATTAAACTAAGACCATTAAGAGGTTTCGACTTTCCGCTAGTAAAGTCGACGCTGTTATCGCATGCGCTAAAGAGTTGCATTGTTTTCAAAAAGAGTAGATTTCTTTCTTCCGTATTGTGAGGTTACACGACAACACACATTGTGGTATTTTTATCGAATTAACTTACGTAATCCATGAAAATCGTGGAATATTGAATTTTTATTATTTCTCATAAGACGTCTAATCAGAAGGCGGTAAGTACTACGTAGATCCCGATCAGTATTTTCTACTTTTATGAATGCCAATTATTATTTTTGATTTATTCCACTCTCTGCAAGTTACACAGGTTAACATGTTTCTTTATATGATATTATATTTATATTTTATATATTTAATTTCTCTTATCATGCTCATGATCAAATAACGTGCCCTTATTCCTGTGTTCGAGATATTTCATCTCATGTTTATTACCTTTTAAATAATTTTAATATCATCTAGAGTCACTGGGAGTGAGATCACTTGTTGCAGGCACTATCTTATAGGTTTGAAATTTGAAGTCTTAGTACCGGAGATCTTAGTACCGGATATCTTAGTGCCGGATATCTTAGTACCGGAACATCTTAGTACCAGATTATCTTAGTACCGGAAGATCTTAGCACTGCACAATCTTGCTGAAGTGCCTTTTTGCTTGGATTATCTCAATACCAGACAATCTTCCTTGTGCCGGATTTGGAGTATATTATTACCGAACCATCTTAGTTTTGGATGCTCTACTGGTCATTTGGAACAAATTGAAACTGAAGACCTATAGATTATATGAAGAATAGTAACTATCCTCGGAGAAAGCACTATCACTTCGACAGCTTGGGAAACAATATTCCAGGAGAACCTCAGAGATAAGTCCTCAAAACCTCAAGCTAACTGTAAAACTGTATTATATTTTAAATAAGAGTCACTATTTTAAAAAAATTTGAATATTAAAACAAATTAATATATGCTTATCTTCTAAAATTTTAATTTAAAAAAATTTTTATTCAAAAAACTTTTAGAATTAAATTTATGTCTAAAACAAGCACCGCTTATATTTAATAGACGTATATAATCTAAACTCAATATACAATGTCAAATGGAATAAATAAACCAAAAGATATACGAAAGTCCCTAAAATTAATAAATAAATATTTAAAGGAGACAAAATTTGTTTCTGGTCTTGCCTTCAAAACGCCATTTGCATCTTAAAAACATGAACACACTTAAAGGACCTCTCAAAGAATATAATTTATTTGAAATATTTAATATATTTAAATATTCGAATAAGTAAATTCAGAAATCTCTCAAAGCATGCACTATATCTTCAAAAAACAAATATAGTTTTAAGCAATTCCGTCTTCAGTCCTGAAATATATTCAAAATATCAAAATCAAACAACTAACCTATACCAAACAACTCACCACGTGTAAATGAATAATGTTTCGAGACATAGATCATCTTTATAATTCAAGATTTATCTATGCTCTAACAGAATCAAAGAACAGTGTGAGTTATCTTTAAGGCTTACTTAAATTCATTGACATTGCATAATGAGATTTATTGAAGCCAAAATATAATTATATATTATATATAAAATAAAATAGAAAGGCCTTTTACTTGATAGAAGAAATATAACAAAATTTGAATATTAAAACAAATTAATATATGTTTATCTTCTACAATTTTAATTTAAAAAAATTTTTATTCAAAAAACTTTTAGAATTAAATTTATGTCTAAAACAAGCACCGCTTATATTTAATAGACGTATATAATCTAAACTCAATATACAATGTCAAATAGAATAAATAAACCAGAAGATATACGAAAGTCCCTAAAATTAATAAATAAATATTTAAAGGAGACAAAATTTGTTTCTGGTCTTGCCTTAAGTAAGCCTTAAAGATAACTCACACTGTTTTTTGATTCTGTTAGAGCATAGATAAATCTTGAATTATAAAGATGATCTATGTCTCGAAACATTATTCATTTACACGTGGTGAGTTGTTTGGTATAGGTTAGTTGTTTGATTTTGATATTTTGAATATATTTCAGGACTGAAGACGGAATTGCTTAAAACTATATTTGTTTTTTGAAGATATAGTGCATGCTTTGAGAGATTTCTGAATTTACTTATTCGAATATTTAAATATATTAAATATTTCAAATAAATTATATTCTTTGAGAGGTCCTTTAAGTGTGTTCATGTTTTTAAGATGCAAATGGCGTTTTGAAGGCAAGACCAGAAACAAATTTTGTCTCCTTTAAATATTTATTTATTAATTTTAGGGACTTTCGTATATCTTCTGGTTTATTTATTCTATTTGACATTGTATATTGAGTTTAGATTATATACGTCTATTAAATATAAGCGGTGCTTGTTTTAGACATAAATTTAATTCTAAAAGTTTTTTGAATAAAAATTTTTTTAAATTAAAATTGTAGAAGATAAACATATATTAATTTGTTTTAATATTCAAATTTTAGTTATATTTCTTGTATCAAGTGAAAGGCCTTTCTATTTTAAGTCACTATTTTAATTGTAAGGTTGAAATAAATAGATGAGGAGTAAGAGTTTGCATTTTCACTATCAGGTTAACAATTTAGGATTAATTCAAGAAAGACAAGGTTTATTTATCTTTTCATTGGCTCACTATAATCCATTTTTCGAAGTAGAATGTTTCATGTGCAGACGGACAAAATCGCTAGCGTAAATTGGAGCATTTTAGTTTACTGCTTTTTATCTTAGTCTTCGCTGTGGTAAGTTGGCGGTTTTGGATTCACAGTTACTGTGGCAAAAAGAAGATATGCTAGAACTTCTCTAGTGGATTTCCCCTATTCACTATCGTTCTTTACTGAATTATCGACTGCAAAACATGCTGTTGGCAATGGACCTTTGTCGGATGTTGAAGAAAATGGTGATTAATAATATCGCCTTTCTATTGTTAGAAGTTCTGCTAAGTTTTTCATGAGAGTACTATATGATCCGTAAAAAAATAAATTTGTGATATTTGCATGTACCTTTTTATTCACACCATCGTACATATCATTCATCATTAAAAAAACCTCATTGTCACAACCATGACGTGAACACGGCATTGAGCCAACTATGAAGTGGAAAAATGGTATCACTGGTTGAGTTATGCCGCTTTTTCGTTCAACTCTCCAATAACGATAACTGGAAAAATGGTATTCTCATTTCAGTATGTATTAAAATGGAGCTAAAATAACTAAATTATTACTATTTTCTACTATGAGAAATTTCAAGATTTTGTTCTTCAGAATATGTGAAAATGTTCTTTATATCTATCAATGAGATTTTTAAATCCGTTGAAATGTAAAACCTTGATTTCCCAACAAATAACTTGATGGCGGTTATACCACTTTGCCTCTGAGCGGCTCATATATGCTTTTTTTTTTTATTATTATTATTATCCTGATACTCCTGGATCTTCTGTGAAGATCCCTCAGAAGCTTTTTCAGCTTGTGCGAGTTAGGAGTTCAGTTGTGTTCTGTGTAGGCTTTGTTACTGCGATCTTGCGCCACTTTAGGTCACAGCACTGTTAATTTTTGACCCAACAGTGAAATGGTGGTAGACACCCCTCCAACTAGAAAATTTCTTTTCTACCTGAACAGGATTCGAACCCGGACCTCCCGGTCACAAGTCCGATGCTCTCCCGCTGAGCTATCCACACTCATAAACCTTAAACCTTAAACCTGATTCTTACTCCTTTAGGATGCCATCAGTATTCCAGATGAAATGAGCTTACCTTTCCATGCCTTCTTGGCAAAACACGTGATCACTTCACAAGTCGACATCAAAGTCATACTAAACTGACATAGAATCTCTAAGAAGCGAAAGAAGTTCAGTCCTTAGTGATTCCAAAATCCTCATATGTCCCCTGCTGGACACTATACAGGATATCCCGACGAAAATTTGACCCTCTCCAGAACCCAGAAACGAAGAATTTTCGAAGATTTAAAGAAAAAACAGGTCAACTTCTGTTTTGAGAGGAACAAATTTCCATCATGAATTTGTTCCGAAAAAAACACTCCCATGAAGGTGGCATCAACCCCCAACATTTTTTGAATAGGGAAAAAATGTCGAGTGTTGGTTATTTTGAAAGTTATTTATATTCTCTGCACAACCAAGTTAAAATTATTTTTAAATCGGTTCACTATTTACGAAATAATGTAATATTGTACTTACTGACAAAGGAACAAACTCGAGAACCTAAGAGTTTTGAAGAATCCAAAAATAATTTTCAAGTTCTGTATTAGGGAGGAAAAATTTCTATGACGATATTGTTCAAAAACACCACCTGAGGATGGCAACAACCCCCATTTTTTTTAATAGGAATGATATGGATTTGTTTAAGTTTAAAATTTTCAAAATCCAAGTTGACCTATTTTTTTTTTTCAATCTTCCAAAATTCCTCATTTCTGAGTTCTGGGGGGGGTCAAATTTTAGTTGGGACACCCTGTATATTCCATTCTAATGGCACTCATCAAACATTACATCTCCACATGTGCAGTGGGATAAGATAAGATAAAACAATTGCTAATATGGGAGTTGTATTCACAGCTCCTGTGATGCCTTGATGAGTGAGTCTTATATAAAAGTTATACGGTACCAAAAAGGCCATGTTTTGAAAATAATTCCAGATGCACAGGGTGTTGCATTTTTCAGTAATAGCAAAAACATTTTTTTTTTAAATGGAACAACCAGTTTATTTTTTGTCATTGAAATGTTCTCTATTCAGCACTGAATTTTTTTCAGCCACAATGCGCCGGTACCAAGTTATTTATTTTTTCGACACAATGGGGAGTGATGCAGGCTCTGAATTAAATAATTGTAATTAAGCTGTTTCTTCAAAGATCTGAATTTTGTCTGGTGAAGTGACGTAGAAAATACCAAAGTATTTGGTATTGTTCTGATCATCATATATGTTCATACAGGGTGCCTCAAATGTTACGTTCATTTTCGTCCATTTCGATTTAAGTTTATGCGATTTTTTCTAATGGAACATCCTGTATGTTAGTTTGTCTTCTCATTCTACATGAAATTACCTATCTGAGGATACCAACATGTTATATGCTATTCCTAACAGTTTAAAACTAGGAAGGGCAATATTTACACTTATAATTACATGCACAAAATGTCTTCCACCTTGTTCAATACATTTACTAATCGGGACTATAAAGCCGGGAACAGACATGCGGTATTCGGCAATTCCCGCCTTTCGGCAACCCTTACGTACACATTAGTCACTACTTGCCGAAAAGCAAATACTTATTTGGGAATTGCCGAATACCGGGTGTCTGTTCTTGGCTTTAGAGATCTTCAATTATCTGTAATGTTTTACCAAACAGTAAAAAATGAAGTTGGCTATGATTTCAAATATCGCCAAAAACGAAATAATAAATTGTGACATTTGTTCACAGTCGGTTCTGTGATTTGCTTGAAAACTGTGATTATTCATTATGAATTATACAAAGGAAGAGTTAATTGGAATGGTGTACGCATTGGGCGCTGGTGAAGAAAATTGTTTGTTGGCTTCCTGTTTGTATGCTGCAAAATATCCTGATAGAAGACATGCACAAGAGGAAAGTTTTGTAATATTGAAGGAACGATTTGAGAGAACAGGCCACATCGAATACGAGAAAAATAATCGTGCTAAAACAATATTGACCAATGAAAACCAATTAGCTATTAGTCTTGCAGTGGTAGAAAATCCTGAGTTGAGTGTTAGAGAAATAAGCAGAGATTCAGAGATATCGAAATCTTCAGCTGCCAGGAGTTTGAAATATAACAAATTTCATCCTTACCACGTGCAACTGCACCAGGAGTTGCTAGAAGCAGATTTTTTTACCAGAGTGCAGTTTTGTCTGACGATGCAAAATAAAGTTATGGAAAATGCAAAATTTTCGAAGAGCATTATGTTCGCCGACAAAAGTACCTTCCACAGGAACCGATTCGTTAATAGGCACAACTATCATTAATATAGTACCGAAAATCCGCATATTGTTAACGATGTTAACGATTATCAGCATACATGGAGCCTTAATGTATGGGGCGGTATTGTGGGTAATTATGTTGTCGGAGCATATTATTTCGAACGAAAATTGAATGGACAAGAGTTTCCTCGATTTCTCAGAGGAAACTTTCACAGATTGACCGAGCACATACCTAATCACATTAAAAATGAAATGTGGTTTCAGCTAGATGGGGCACCAGCAAATTTTTTGGTAGAAGTACGAGAAGAGTTGGATGTTATGTTTCCTGATAAGTGGATAGCACGAGAAGGACCTTTTTCTTGGCCACCGATGTTGCCGGACCTAACATCAATGGATTTTTATCTTTGGGGAACAGCGAAATCAGAGATGTATCGTACAGCTGCAACAACACAGGAGGACATGAAAATAAGAATTCGTGAGGCATTTCAAAGAATTATGCCTTTTCAGTTGAGCAGCGTGAGAACAAACTTCATGAAGAGATTGGAAAAATGTATGCAACAGGATTGAAGATATTTTGAACATGTATTGTAGGGTAATTATTGTCTTTGCTTTTGTTTCACACTTAGGAAGTCAAACATATTTCTTCAAAATGTAAAAATAATTTGAAACACACAAATAATCAAAAAACTGTTAGGAATAACATATATTATGTTGGTATCCTCAGATAGCTCATTTCATGTGGAATGTGAAGACAAACTAATATACAGGATGTTCCATTTGAAAAAATCGTATAAACTTGAGTCGAAGTGGACACAAATGAACGTAACATTTGAGGCACCTGTATGAACATACATGATGATCAGAAAAATACCGGATACTTTGGTATTTTTTACGTTACTTCTCCAGAGAAAATTCCGATCTTTGAAGAAACAGCTCAATTACAGTTATTTCATTCAGAGTCTGCATCACTCCCCATTTTGTCGAAAAAATTAATAACTTGGTACCGGCGCATTGTGGGGAAAAAAATTCAGTGCTGAATAAGGAACGAAGGAACCATTTCAATCACAAAAAAATAAACTATTCAGATACTGCTGTAATTTCTACAATTTGTTTTAAGAAATGAACTGGTTGTTCCATTCAAGAAATATATTGTTTTTGCTATTACTGAAAAATGCAACATCTCTAACTATTTTCAAAACATGGCCTTTTTGGTACCGTGTAACTTTTATTTAAGACTTTTCTCATATAAATCAGCCTTATCGATATTTGGAGCAAATGCCCACTGTTGGGGCACACGCTATATAGATATGAACATATATTATTGAACTGACAATTCATTAGGAATTTTTTTAAAAAACACAAAACCTAAAAGGAACAAATACCATTTGTCAGGCGTTCATCAATTATCATGCGGTACCTATTCAAAAATTCATTTTGGCCAAACCGGAAGACGTTTTGACACTAGAATAATAGAAGTTCCTTCCTCAATAATATGTTGGATTCTAAAGTACAATGGATACCATTAGTTATGAAAAAAAAACATCTTTTAAATATCCACCACGGAAACGCTGGCAGAAATGATGTGGTTGAACCCCATTTTCCATGACTCTCTCACACAAATCAGCTCGTATGTTAGCAATTATTCGTTCAATATTGATCTGTAAATCGCCTAATTTGCTGGATGATTGTTGTAACCCAATGACTTAAGTTAATTCCAAAGAAAGAAGTCCAATGGAGTTAAATAGCAGGAACGAGGCGGATAATATATCGGCCCATTTCTTGAAATAATCGCATCACCGAAGTTTGTTCTCAATAAAGTCATTGTGTCATTGGCAGTTTGACAAATACCTGTTGAAACCACGTGTTCTGCAAATCAAGACTAAACAATTCAGGTCGTAAAAAATCAGTCAACATTGAACGATAACGATTTCCATTGACAGCTGCCGCCTCATGAACTTCGTTGAAAAAAAAATAGTAAATTTGTCAGATTGCAATGGCAGTTCTGGCTATTCTTCAGGTTTATCAGCACTCCAGATACGGAAATTCTGCTTGATAACATAACCGTTTAACCAGAAATGAGACTCATGATTTTATTATGAAAATCTGCATCATTTACGAATTTCTCTGAGCACCAATTACTGAATGCACGACGCTTTGAATGATCTGTTGGTTTGAGTTCTTGGGTTAAAACAATCTTGTTTGTATGTAAACCAAAGTCTTTTCGTAAAATTTGCCATAAAGACGTCTGGGAAATGCCTAGTTCTTGTGGACGTCGAGACAACGATTAATGTTAGCCTTCACGAACACTTTCACGTACGGCAAAACATTCTCTTCACTTGTTGCATTTCTTTGTCTCACTGGCACTGTAACATCATGAATTTTAAACTTTTCACTGAACGTTCAACTGTCCTTTTATCCAGACGATTATAACGACCAAAAATTAGTGTTAAAGCACTTAAAACTATTGTAACAGATCGCGATTTTTAATAATAAATTTGGATTATTTGTAAACGTTGTTAGAGTTTTCCTTTCCATGATTAAATGGTAGTCACTGACAAGTACAACTGCAATGTCAAAATTAAACAATGGCTGCCATGCGTGAGTAATATCAATTCAAAAATGAGGCGTTTCCATTGAAAAACCTATTTCGTATGCGTAACATCTAATAAATGGGAAACATGATTTTGACGAACGTTTTGGGATTTCACATAAAGAAAATGAGGGTGTAAAATTGAACCTGTGTGTTTGGTTTTACCAAAAGTAATGAAAATATTTTATTGTACCCTCATCTTTAAACAGAAAACACTTGTATACTGCATGTTACAAAATTTCAGACTAGTTGTTTGTGAGCATCTGAAGAAGTTAACTATGTTAGCTAAACTCGACATGTGAACAACTCAAGATAATAAATAGAAATTTGCAAATATATCTGTTTCAACGAAAGTGTACAAGTGTTAAAATAAAGTTAAGTCCAGTACGATACAAAGTTTTACACAATGAATAAACCTTACGGTAAACGATCGAAATCAACGAAAAGTCTATTTAACACTACAATCGGATACATTGAAAATATTGAGAGTTATATCAGCTGACACAAAAACAATTTCGTGAACAACTTTCTCAGATTTGAAATTTTCAGCCAAAATTGACATTTAGGCTCATTGGAACACGGGTATATTCTAATTCAACCTTGTGTCAATATTTCAATGCAATTAATAATACATTTTCAGAGTTATAATATTTTGAACAACGCCTGACTTTCATTTATATAAATCACGTCTCTATGAGTTTCTTTCTCAACCAACAATAAAAGAATTAAGTGAATATATCAGTTACTGATAATAAATGTTACTACTAAAATATAGCAGTATCGGCCCTTCAGTACTCGATCAGCATGTTATTTTCAGTATAAGGTAAAAAGTTATATTTGCAGATGCACTCTGGCTAATTGAATTGTATCTATATTTAATCATTCAAAGAAAATGCTTTACTTGATATATATCAATCAATTCATTATGACAAATTGATTTTTTATATCTATAAATCATAATATGTGTAACATGTATGTGCTAGATTTCAAATTAAGATATTCTCAGAATAGCGGCTTTATAAAGATATTCCACTCCACGCTTTAAATGAGATAATACAATCTTCTATTGAATTGATTGAATATTAATCATAAATTTCAGATTATATTTAAGTTTCTCTCTTCACTTAAATAAAAAATTTCGCGAGTTTGTGGGTAGATATTAATTTGAGTCCATCTAATTCAGTTGACTTAACATGTTGAAGTTATTCTCAGCATTACTGTTTTCAGTAACACTCATGCGAGTAAGTATTGAATTTCATCGGAATTTTTCATTATTTTTCATGCAAAAACTGAAAAAATAGAATAAAATAGAAAGGCCTTTTACTTGATAGAAGAAATTTGTTTTAATATTCAAATTTTGAAAAAATAGAAAGAATTAATCGATATTTTAAATTTGAAATATTATTAATGTGATAATGTCATAAATAATAATTATTATACGTATTTTCAGAGAACTATTCTGCGTAATAATCAAATTGTAAATTGAAAAAACCATCTTCGAAGTAATACACCCGTTAAATTCATTGATATCTCTAGATAATTCTAACCCAAATATCATTTAATCGAATCGGCTCTTATATTCTGGAAATATATTTGGAATTATGTTTTGAATAAAGTTTTTCTTATATCTACATGTTCATCACAAATATAAAAACTGTTGAATAACGTGGCTCATTTCAGAAACAAAATCATTTTGTATGGTTACACAGGTACCGAAAGACCTGAATTTTCTTCAAAA
Organism: Megalocaria dilatata; assembly: GCA_034642435.1. NCBI lineage: Eukaryota > Metazoa > Arthropoda > Insecta > Coleoptera > Coccinellidae > Megalocaria > Megalocaria dilatata. The sequence continues at coordinate 14,427,766 of CM067858.1, forward strand.
ACGTCATCGCGGACAGGTTGCTTCAGACATGCTGGATCGCTGTAATTCCGATTCTACATTCATGGAACGCATTATAACTGGTGATGAGACCTGGGTCTACGAGTACGATATGCAAACAAGCCAACAATCATCGGAATGGGTGGCAAAAAATGAGCCGAAACCGAAAAAACCACGCCAAAGCCGCTCGAAAATGAAGGTGATGCTCATTGTTTTTTTCGATATCCGTGGCGTGGTGCACTACGAATTCGTTCCAGAGGGTCAGACGGTAAACAAGGAGTATTACCTAGGCGTTATGAAACGTTTGCGTGAGCGTATCCGTAAGAAGCGGCCAAATTTGTGGGCGAACAACTCATGGATTTTGCATGACGATAACGCGCCTTCTCACCGACCTACGATTGTGACTGACTTTCTCGCCAAAAACTCAAAAAACGTGTTTCAGCAACCACCGTATTCGCCGGATTTGGCTCCCTGCGACTTTTTCCTCTTCCCAAAACTAAAATTGCCCCTTCGTGGCACCCGTGTCGAGTCGATTGAAGCCATAAAACAAAATTCGGCGCGAGAGCTAAAGTTCATCCCGGAAAGCGCCTATAAAAAATGTTTCGATAATTGGAAGTGCCGTTGGCATAGATGTATTGGAGCAAATGGAGCCTATTTTGAAGGCGACCCAATAAATTTTGACGATTAAATGTAAAAATGTTGTTTTAATGGAAAAGTCCCGGTACTTTCTTGACAGAGTAGTATATAATTTAATTAAGGTCTACACGGTTATTCCACAATAGGTGTATCCTCGAAATTCGATCAACAAAACATTGAATTGGTGAATTCTTCAGGTCTATTTGTACATTAGAAAAAACCGATTTTATTTTTGAAATTAATTTCGAGAACTTCTAACAAGGTGAGAGTATCAATTGCAATTTAAATATTAAATTGTTTATAATAACTGTGCATACTAAGTTGAAAAAAATGTACATCATTCTAAGGAACATGAAGAAAACCTATAAAATAAAGAAGTGTATAGAAAATAGAATTTACATTTCCACGGTCAAGACAGATTGTCAAACTCATTTATTAACAAATTTTGATCTGAAACATGATAAATACATCTTCCAAATAAACGCTTGGAAAACACATTTGACGAGCTGTCCGGTCAATCTCAAAAACGTAAAATAAATAATATCAAATCCAGACTAGACCTCAAACCAAGAGATAACAGAGGTTTTCGTTTTTACATTTAAATTTAGTATTGCTTTTATCGACTGAACACAAGAAATATATTAATTTTTATTTAGCGTATAACTTTTATTTTCAACATGAGAATATCGAAATTGTTGTCATGTCATGTTTCAACAAATGTAGATGGGATTATTTTTTCTTCGTGAAACTATCCTATTCTTGAATCCTTTTGTAAAAAGTTTCACCAGATTACATTTCCATCTTTCGGCAATCTCACAAACCTTATAAATGTCACTAGGTCTACATAGATCAGATTGGTGGAGCGTTCAGAAAAGTATTCAAGAACTTTCAGAGAGTTTCCTGAACTACAATGATAATTCCACTTCTTCAAACCACTTATTAGAAGCAGGATATAACTTCAACCGTAATTTCGGAATTTCACATGTTGAAAATAAAATTTACCTGCGTCGTCACCTTATTGAAAGCACTAGAGATAAAATAACACAAATAGAGGTTAATTCTTGATAGAAGGTATATGAAATTATTTAAATATTTTAATATTAGCCTTCTACATATTTCTACATTCTACATATTTAATTCCAAAAAATTATATTTAATGATTATAACTTCTGAAAATAAATTAAAATAATGTCATATAAGTACCACTTATATCAATTGACATAAAAAGTGAACATTCATTATAAGACATCCGAATGGTATACCAAAATCCAATAAATAAAAATTATTAACCAAAATCCTATAAATTAAATATTTTGAAGAGACAAAATTTTGTTCCTGCTGATCAATCTTATGAAAACCAATATCTTTCAAAAATATCCAACATAATCTTAAGAATTTCATCATAAAACTATCCTACTTAGACTATTCAATATTATTGGATATCTAACTAAGGTACTTTATATAAAAACTCAAGATATGTAAACATTACTGAAAAACAAGTTTTAAGAAAAAAATAGAATAGAAAGGCCTTTTACTTGATAGAAGAAATATAACAAAATTTGAATATTAAAACATATTGAAATATGTTAATCTTCTACAATTTTAATTTCAAAATATTTTTATTCAAAAAACTTTTAGAATTAAATTTATGTCTACAACAAGCACTGCTTACATTTAATAGACGTATATAATCAAAACTTAATATATAATGTCATTTGAATATTAAAACATATTGAAATATGTTTATCTTCTAAAATTTTAATTTCAAATTATATATTGAGTTTTGATTATATACGTCTATTAAATGTAAGCAGTGCTTGTTGTAGACATAAATTTAATTCTAAAAGTTTTTTGAATAAAAATTTTTTGAAATTAAAATTGTAGAAGATAAACATATTTCAATATGTTTTAATATTCAAAGTTTTAAGAAAGACTTTGCTTCGTCAGAATTCAAATAATTCATATTCAATAAATATAACATAAACATAAATATAACAAATATTTACTTACCCTTCAATCTTCTAGAAAGACATCTGCCTAAATGAAAAAGCAGAGGCCGTTAAATTGTCTTTCAATCTTCTAGATCAAGGGTAAATCACAGATATATTTTTGTGTGTATTGAACCGTTCTCATACATTTAAAGATTTTTTCATTTAGGCAGATGTCTTTCTAGAAGATTGAAGGGTAAGTAAATATTTGTTGTTGATTGATGTTATATTTATTGAATATGAATTATTTGAATACTGACGAAGCAAAGTCCTTCTTAAAACTTGTTTTTCAGTAATGTTTTACATATCTTGAGTTTTTATTTAAAGTACCTTAGTTAGATATCCAATAATATTGAATAGTCTAAGTAAGATAGTTTTATGATGAAATTCTTAAGATTATGTTGGATATTTTTGAAAGATATTGGTTTTCATAAGATTGATCAGCAGAAACAAAATTTTGTCTATTCAAAATATTTCATTTATAGGATTTTGGTTAATAATTTTTATTTATTGGATTTTGTTATACCATTCGGATGTCTTATAATGAATGTTTATTTTATATGTCAATTGATATACTACTCTGTCAAGAAAGTACCGGGAATTTTCAATTAAAACAACATTTTTACATTTAATCGTCAAAATTTATTGGGTCGCCTTCAAAATAGGCTCCATTTGCTCCAATACATCTATGCCAACGGCACTTCCAATTATCGAAACATTTTTTATAGGCGCTTTCCAGGATGGACTTTAGCTCTCGCGCCGAATTTTGTTTTATGGCTTCAATCGACTCAAAACGGGTGCCACGAAGGGACAATTTTAGTCTTGGGAAGAAGAAAATTCGCAGGGAGCCAAATCCGGCGAATACGGTGGTTGCTGAAGCACGTTTGTTGAGTTTTTGGCGAGAAAGTCAGTCACAATCGTAGGTCGGTGAGAAGGCGCGTTATCGTCATGCAAAATCCATGAGTTGTTCGCCCACAAATTTGGCCGCTTCTTACGGATACGCTCACGCAAACGTTTCATAACGCCTAGGTAATACTCCTTGTTTACCGTCTGACCCTCTGAAACGAATTCGTAGTGCACCACGCCACGGATATCGAAGAAAACAATGAGCATCACCTTCATTTACGAGCGGCTTTGGCGTGGTTTTTTCGGTTTCGGCTCATTTTTTGCCACCCATTCCGATGATTGCTGGCTTGTTTGCATATCATACTCGTAGACCCAGGTCTCATCACCAGTTATAATGCGTTCCATGAATGTAGAATCGGAATTACAGCGATCCAGCATGTCTGAAGCAACCTGTTCGCGATGACGTTTTTGAAGAAAATTCAGGTCTTTCGGTACGAGTCGTGCGGCCACCTTTCTCATGCCCAAAATATCAATCAAAATCGTACGTGCGGACTCGTGGGATATCTTAAGATCATGTGCTATCTCTCTCAAGCTGGTACGACGGTTTTCCAGCACCCTTTCCTTAATTTTATCGACGTTATCTTCGATCGAAGCCGTCGATGGGCGACCACTTCACGACCGTCCTTGAAGGCTCTGTACCACTGATATGCACGAGTTTTCGATAGAGCATTATCACCAAAGGCCTTTTGCAACATTTTCAATGCATCGGCACACGAAAATTCATTTGCAACACAAAACTTTAAACAAACTCTTTGCCAACGTAATCACCCATAGTAAAAATCGGCACGCACTCTGACATCGACTGACTTAATCAGCTGTTGCAAACACACTAGTAGACAGATCCCGCTCAAGCTTGGCATAGTAATTGAGGACAGTGGTACCAACCTAGGAAAAAAAATTTGTACCTGCCTCATTGCCCTGCCAGATTTAAATCGATAATTTTCGGTACTTTCTTGACAGAATGTAAGTGGTACATGACATTATTTTAATTTATTTTCAGAAGTTATAATCATTAAATATAATTTTTTGGAATTGAATATGTAGAAGGCTAATATTAAAATATTTAAATAATCACTAGAGATAAATAAATACAATTAAATTGAAATTTGACTCAAGAGACAAATCTATTTGAAATATTCTCTGCTTTCGAGTAATTTTTATTAATCATTATTTCTAGGAAATCCTTAATTTTGAGTTATCACAGATATTAGTTGACTAAATATGTTGGATATTGAACTGTTTCAGCCAACACTATTTGGTAGATGATCACAATTAAAACAAATTTTTATTACTATGTTTTACTACCAACAATTTTTAGATGTCTTGCAATATGTAAGGTTTACATTTTTGCCACTAGTTTTGAACTTTCGTTCATCTTCAGGCAACTGATCCCAAAGCACATCGTACAGGTATTTTATGTAGATTCAGCTACAACGTAGTGATAATAAAAAAGTGAGAGTTACAGGAATTTTGTCTCGACCAGATGTAAGAAAAAAAATTTTTTGGGTGATTATGAGGGTAAGATGTTATTTGAATCCATTAAAAATTTGGGAATTACATAGATCAGTTTGATCATTCATTATCTCAAGAATAGTTTTCTGTACCAATTTATAAACTTCAATGGACTCCAGATAGTTAAGCTTCGTTCCTTTTGATTCAACATGTGATATCTTTAGGTGGCCATTCTCGATGCAATATGTTGCGACGGTGGAGCTTCCTTTTTTGTTGGAGAAATCCATTTGATGTTCATTATACCTTGTATAAAATGAACGTCCTGTCTGACCTATATATTTTTTATTGCAAGTTGAACATGTTAACTAATCAATTCCTGATCTTAGTAAATTTGGGATTGGATCCTCCGCATTGAATAAGAGCGACGACAATTTGTTTTTTGGTTTTGATTTGATATCAAGTTTTCATATATTATTGGCTATTTTTTCACTGATGTCTGATGTCACTGATGTACGAAAGAGAAATTAACTTTTTCTGTTTTAATAGAAGGGTAAATTTCATTCATGGCTATTTGGAACATTTTGTGCTCAATTATTTTATCTATTATCTTATGACTAAAACCGTTGTTTGCGCTATTGTTTTTATAGTATCAATTTCAACTTCACGGTTGTTCTTGGACAGGGGAAAAGATAAGGCTTCATGGATCATCGATCAGTAGGCTGAAATATTTTGTGAGTATGGGTGGTTTGAGTCTGTGGGGATACATATATCGGTTGATGTGAGTTTTCTGAACACGTTAAATTCAATTTTTTGGCTCGACTGTTATATTGATAGGTTTAAAAATGTTATATGGTTATATTCAATTTTTTTCTAATTTAAATTTTATTTGTGGGTGAATATTATTTATCAAATTTAGAAATTGTTCAAGGTGTTTAGATGTTTCAGATATGCAGGCAAATACATCATCTACAAATCGGTACCAAAAGTGTATTATTTATGTAATTTCAAAGTGAAAATTTTTTTTTCTATGTAATTCATGAAAATATCTGCGAGAAATGCGCTCAGGGTTGAGCCCATAGCTAGGCCGATTAGTTATTCAAATATTTTGTTATTGAACTGAAAATAGTTCCTTTGTAAACCAAGTTCCAAAAGTATAATGAACTGGATCAAGGAATTCACATGTGATTGTTCTAATATATTCGAAACTAAATCTATCGTCTTTTTTCTCGGAATATTTGGGAACATATTCTCTACATCAAGACTCAATAAATATGATTTGTTGGGCATAGTGAAATTTTCTGATTTTTTTGTCAATTCTGTGGAGTTTTTCATGGTATATTCAAAACGGTAACCGGATTATATATTTGCCTGCATATGTCTGGAACATATTGACAACTTGAACAATTTCTAAATTTCATAAATTACATTCACCCGAAATAAAATTTAAGTTAAAAAAATAATTGAATGACCATATATCATTTTTAGACCTATCAATATCACATTCAAACCGAAAAATTAAATTTAACGTGTTCAGAAAACTCACATAAATCGGTATATGTATCCCCAAGGACTTAAACCATTTATACTCACAAAAAATTTCAGTCTACCAATCGATGATCCTTTTCATTTTCTCTGTCCAAGAACAACCGTGAAGTTGAAATCGATACTATAAAAACAATAGTCGCAAACAACGGTTTCAGTCATAAGATAATAGATCAATTTCCCAAATAGCTATAGAGCAAATTTAGCTTTCTATCAAAACAGAAAAAACAAAAAGTTCATTTCTCTTTTGAACTTCGGTGACATAAATGACAAAATAGCCAATAATATATCAAAAGTTGATATCAAAATAGCTTTCAAACCAAAAAATAGATTGTCGTCTACGTTATTCATTGCGAAGGATCCCACCCCAAATTTACTAAAATCAGGAATTTATGAGTTAACATGTTCAACTTGCAATAAAAAATATATAGGTCAGAGAGAACGTTCATTTTATACAAGGTATAATGGACATCGAATGGATTTCTCCAAAAATAAAAGAAGCTTCACCGTCGCAACACATTGCATCGAGAATGGCCACATATTCCAAACAATCGACAACCTAAAAATATCATATGTGGAATCAAAAGGAAATAAAGGAACGAAGCTCAGCTATCTGGAGTTCATTGAAGTTTATAAATTGGTGCAGTAAAATATTCTTGGGATAATGAATGATGAAACTGATCTATGTAATTCCCAAATTTTCAATGCATTCAAGTAACAACCTACCATCATAATTACTAAAAATTATCACTACGTTGTACCTGGATCTACATAAAATACCCTGTACAATGTGCTTAGGGGTCAATTACCTAAAGATGAACGAGATTTCTAAACTAGTTGCAAAAATATATGTAAAAAACATATTGTAAAACATCTTAAAATTGTTGGTAGCAAAACATAGTAATAAAAATTTGTTTAAAATATGTTGCAATTAGATTAACTTCGTTGAAAATATCATTCCTGCCCAATCAATAAAATATTCAATATAATAAAAACAAATGTCAACTTCCGCTATTTTATTGATTTACACGACATTTGTTTCGTTATACCATGACTTCATCAGGTGATTATTTCAACTATATATAGACAATGTAAAACATGACCTTAAATACACAGCTCTGGTACAAAAAATAGAGGGATGGAAATAGATGGTTTACAATCACTGAAAAATATTAAGTAGGGGGTATCTGTTTAAATCTATTTGATCATTCAATAAAATTTGTCTTTTATTATATCTATTGATCACTAAAGTTTCTAACAGATTAAGTTTCTGACTTTTGTTTTCGATATGTAATATTTCATAGTTCGTATTAAAATTATGATTAGTCTCTAACAAATGGTTGGCATAAGTTGAATTTGGTTTATTATCAATATAACATTTTTCATGTTCTCGTATCCTTGTTTGGAATGAACGCCTGTCTGTCTCACATATACACATGGGCAATCACTACATTATAACTTGTAAACTCCTGATTTTTTGTTTTTAGGAATGGCGTCTTTTTTATTTTTTATTAAGCTACCTAAAGAATTTATAGTTTTAAGAGAGATGTTATAATTTTCTTTTTTCTTTAAATATCTAGCAATGTTTTCTGATTTTTGGCCTATGTAAGTTAATGAAATAAATTTTGTTTCGTTTGAATTGTGAAATTTTGGATATACAAGTGAAACTGCTTTCTTGTAATTTATTACATCAAGTAAATTATCTACAATTAAGGTATTAAAATCATTATTGAAAGCTATTTGTTTAAAGGTTTTATACTCTTTGTCAAAATTTTCTTTTGTCATGGGTGTGTTAACCACTCTATAAAGCATACTATTATAAGCTGACAATTTTTGTGAATATGGATGATTTGAAGTATAATGAATCGTACCATCTGTATGTGTAGGTTTCCTGTATATGGAAAAGTCGTGTCTATTATTAATTCCCAGCGATCAGCAAAACCAATGCGGCTTTATTTGAGTTTCGAACTGTAGTACAGATGTAAGATGCACTGTCCCGATTCGAAAAGCTTCCTGTTGACCATTCTCAAATTTGTGTTAAGTTATACTAACAGATTCATTCGTTATTTCATACAAACAACGTGCTTGTGTCGCCTAAATGTCTGTAATTTTGGAGTTTTCAACCAATGTAGTCTCAAACGACTAAATTGCATTCACTGATGAATACGTGGACAAAATTATTTCTTTCCAGCAGGCCAGTAGGCGTGAACATTCTAAATTTTGAATGGAAAGTTCTAGCTAGGAACTTGAAACTTCAAGGGTACGTTTATGGCATGAGTATCTCGGTTGAGTTCGTGAATGAAGTTTATGGATTTTAATCAAGGCCAGCACGATACAAAGTTTGGAATTTTCTCTTATTTTTACAATATTTTCTTAATCTGAAATGAGGTGTTTAGATATAGAATAATGACGTGCATATTCGTGTAATGTTTTGAGAGGAATTAGAATTAGATTATTCAAAACGAAAAAATATTTTGTGAGCACCTCAGAATTGAGTGCTACCTCCAATAATCTAATTGTGAAACAAAAAGTGTTAGAGACTTGAAAGTTCCAGGATATATTTGAGGTCTGAATATATCGACTAGTTTCATTAATGAGCAGAATAAGTTCAATGGTTTCACAGATTTTCGCATTTGAATTTCTTGCAATAATTTCGAAACTACAGGTTTTATCGATATGAAATATGGTGCATAGAAAAAAAAATATTAATGCGCAATGAGTATCTATAGCTCAATGGTAAGAGCTTTGGGCTCGTAAACGAAAGGTCGCGAATTCAAATCTTGTTCAGCTGGGAAAGAAATTTTCTAGTTGGACGGGTTTTGGTCACCATTTTTTTGTTGGGTCGAAATTTAACAGTTCTGTGACCTAAAGTGGCATAAGATTGCAGTAACAGAACCCAATTGAACTTCTACCTCGCACAAGCTGAAAAAGCTTCTGAAAATCTTCATGGAAGATCTAGGAGTATCAGGATAATATGATAATAATGTGTCGGCAGAATTTTGTGCGTTCAATTGGAAAATAAAAGAATTATTCGGTATTCACTTGGTAGAAACACATTTTAATTAAAAACAATGCCCGTAAGATCCTTTTGAATGAACAAACAGATCTTGACAATCCCCATTATTTTCCTAATGGCATTTTTTAGCGGCAAACTCCAATAAACACCCTAAAATTTTATGACTTGTTTTTCCATTATTTTGTCACGTACTTAACTGTATTTAAACTCTATTACACTGGACGCCATCAACCAGTAGAATGATGGTACCTGAAGAAGCCACATCGTGGTGAAACAATTTTTGTATTATAAACATTTTTGAGGAAATTAAAATACTGCCTCTTATATATATTTTAATTAGACGATTATTTGGTTATCTATGCAAGAGATGAAAATATGGAGTTTCTGCATGAAATATTCAATGAAATTTTCGAGAAAAATGTCAGAATTTTCAATATTCCAGATATTCTTATGATAGAAAGAATTAAATTTTTCATCGTGTTCAATTCATTGAAGCACCACAATGTTTGTCAAAGCAACGAAATATTATTTTTGAATTTCTGAGAACACTTTTTACACGTTTGTTTTCTGCCATAACCATATCTCAACAAAGTCTCATTTAATCTCTTCAATCCATATTTTTCAGGTGGGTGCCACTGAAAACAGCACTCAAGTTGCAGCTCAAAATGTTACTGCCTTAAATGAGTCTGAATCAAGACTCGTCATATTGCTGGAAATGACTGAAAAAATTGTGAAGTTGCAATTATCCGCCGTGGAAGCTGCTACTGATGAGGCAATAATGATAGAAGAAAACAAGAAACAGATCAATGCTGCAGTGGAAACTTCCTTAGACAGTGTAAACTACCAAATTAACGACTTAGAGGAGCAGGTGAAGAACGCTACCTCAAAGGCGAAACAGAGCAGGAAGAGCATTTCGAGTTGTACCAGGAAAGAAAAACAAAGCAAAAGGTTGAAAGTACGTTCGGGACGTATACTGAAGTGCAAGAAAACATTCTCGTTCGACGTACTCACGATGAAACTTTTACAATTGAAACACGTCAAAGTTAAAGCCAACACCATAATACCCTCATGTCGGTTGCTCCATCCACTGAACAACTCAAAATTGAAGAAATGTATACAAAACAAGATTGATGATGCTTATTTGAGTACCATTACTATCAAATCTAGCTTGGACGATGATATTGCTAAGATCTATGATAATGCAAACAAATGTATAGAAGATAACCTGGGAAATCTCGATTTGGATATTGAACAGATAGAAATTGATTTCAGAAAATGCGTTCAGAAAAAACTCAAGTTGAAATGAAATTAAATGTCCCCAGTTTGTAGAATAATAACTGGAACCGAATAAACGATATTCTTGAAGTTTGATTCAAATTTCCTCTTGAAAATCATGTATTCATTAGTTTAGCTTGGTATAGGTAGGGAAAACTTATTGAAAATCAGGATATTCTAAAACCTTTACATAATGATAAATATATTGTGGTTTATAATGAGATCGTTTGTGTTTTAACTCACTGAAATGTTTGAAATTCTTATATGATTATCGGAATTGTATAATTATATTGATAGATATACTTTATGTCAATTAAACGTAGTAAAATCCCCTAGGCAGTAAAGACGTACGGTTTTGAAACGTTCATAAAATGATCAGTTTTATCATTTCGAGTACGTCGGCCCATAACATTTACGATTCATGATTGTGATAAACAATCTCTGACATGGGGTGACTACGATGAGCAATACATCAATGAATCCGTTCTTGGAAGCTGGCCGCCACTCCCTCCAGCAACGCTCTATCGACTACGTTGGTTTCCAATCATATTGCTTTCTTCAAATCTTACACAAGGTTCAAGGCTTATGCCTATGTACATGCCTTCACGTGCAAGAAATAATAACATTTTGACAAGTCGGGGGATCGAGGTGACTACTGTCCCGAAACCAGGAAATCACACGGCCTAGGAAATGACGGGGAATAACGACACTGATCCTTTCGTAGTGTAGGCTCCATATTTCCAGACCAATATACTTCGAATAGGGATTATGTCAACATAGGGCGATGACTTTACAATTACAGCACTTCATTGAAGTTTTCAAACAAGTAAGGGCAAGTATTGGAAACTGCACACCAAACTGTAACTTTGGGACTATGCAAAGGTCTTTCGTGAAATTCTCTCAGATTTTCTTGTACCCAATAATGGCACGCTCAGATGAAAATAGGCTGCATAGGACATAACAATAATGAAGTTTTAATTTTGATCAAAGAGTTTTTCCAACTCACGCGCGAAGGTAAGTCCATAAATTTTATATCAATATAAATGATTCTTATGAAGAAACGAAAATATGGTTTTCAATGTCTTATATGAAAGGTTTCAGCAGTAGAGTCTCAATGGTCTTCACAAAATGGGAATGAATTCCTTAGCAGTAAATATAAATAATTTAACTAAGATGTTGGTGAAAAATAAAGAAAGGAACCCCAACTATTCCGAATCGAGAGTTCATCAAATTAAATATGATGATTGTAAACTACCTACAGGGTGTTTCACGAATGATTGTACAGGCTTTTTGGTCAGATACGGGACATTTTGGTGAGTCTGAATCAGTGCTCGAAAAATGTCCTAACCGTATTCGTTTAAAAGTTACAGGATGTTTTATGTATTTTATCAAAAACTTTCAATCGACATACCTTTCAAACGCCCGCATGGATCTTCATGAAAATTTGAGGGAATGAGTACAGGGTAATGCCAAATATTTATTCATAATGACTTATCGATAGCACAGGTCCGGACTGAGAAAATTACATTCTTTATCCCACATCTTGTAAAACACCCTGTACATTTTTTGTACTCTTTTGAAGATGGTCGAAAGTCCGAAACTCGTGTAAGGATTCTGAATAAACTGTGAAACATAAAAACTGTTTGAATTTTTTTTAAATAAAAAACTCAAAACCATTTTATAATTGTTTTCGGACATTCAGATATTGTGATATTGAGTACATTTTAACTTTACTCGATCAGACTGACACATTTTTCATTATTCTTTATTATTTATGTGTCAAAGTAATTATTACTTCAATGTCAGTATCAACCGTGGTATGAGAATTTGAATATGGAGATCGGAATTGTCAAGTAAATTTTTGTTAGGATGGAAACTTTGTCACATCTATAGATTATTCAGTTTCTTTTGTTTTCTATCAACGAGGTGTAACTTTATAATGAAAGCTGAATATTTCTAACATGCTTGTACGATTATAGAGAATTCTACATGAAAATATTGAGAAAAATGGAACAAAATTTTAAACGAGAATTATTCCGGAACCTTTCGAGCCTTTTGGCCATTTTAGGAACATAATTGAGGCATTTATGCCTTAAATCTACCCTAAATATTTTAAAACTTCTGCCCTTTCCGTTTAAAACTTAGAGTATTTATGACCCGATCGAACTGACAGAATTACTTTTAATTTCGGATTCTTCATCATTGAGTCCAACCTAATCATTTAAGACCATTTCCATCTCAAAATTTGAAAATTGTAGATATTTAGGCAAAATGCATTTCCTTCAAGCGCTTGAAAAGGAGATATGACCAACTAACCAATTTCATTAACGAACGACATAATGATTATTAATCGAAATCTATGAATCTACAATCGTAAAGATTGAAAGTATTGGATGACGGCAATTTTCACGAAAAATTTGAAACAAATTTCTTAAAGTCGTACTCTGATTTCAAATCAGCAAAAATTTATATTGGGGCTTATTGGAAACACGCCCATAACCTAATGAAACCAGGTAATATTCCTCTCCTTCTTTTATTTCTATATTTTCATAAAGTTTTAAGAGTTATCCGGTAGCCCATTTTCAGCTTTATAGAGTGTATCATAACTTATTTCTATCAAATAAAACAATGCTCAACTCTGTTTGAAACTCCTATTGTTAATTTCTGAGTATGTATAGAAATATGAAATATTCATTTCTATATCTAGATATCGAGTATTTATACACATCGTCAAAATTCGTGGCCCCCCTATCAACTCTCAACTGGTTGAATGTAACATGACAATGTTTTGTGTGTGAAATCTCCACTATCTTATCACTTAAATGAAAACAATAAACCAGCAAAAAATGTTTCTTGTTCTGGAGAATACAGATGTATTCGAAGTTTCAGCGAATAACGGGAGTTGTAATATTGAGAATATTCCGTGGAAAATGCCGGGATACCTAATTTCTCAGCTTGAGCGGGCCAGAATAGTAGCCCTACATCAAGAAGCTTTGTCGAACCACCAGACTGCGTAACGTTTTAATATTCCACGAACTTCAGTAAGCCGCATAGTGGCCCTTTTCCTGGAAACTGGCAGCGTTGCTCGGAGATCGGTGCCTGGTCGACCCTGAGTAACATCTGCAAGAGAAGACCATATCGCAAATTTTGCTCGAAGGAATCGAACGGTATATCTAACAGCCCTTCGAAGTCGTTTTTTGAGGACCCATAGACGGATAGTCTCAACCAGTATCATAAGGAGAGGGTTGCATTCCTCAAATTTAAAGGCAAGAAGACCCTTAAGAGTACCTCGGCTATCACCTGGACATAGAGCTATCCGTTGGCAATCGGCAGAACACTACCAAGACTGGCTTTTACCACAATGACGCAACGTACTTTTTTCGGAGGAGTCACGATTCGGTTTACTGAATGATAGTTGACGAGAAAGGGTTTGGAGAGGTCCAGGCAGACTAGAGCGACTCAATTTCGCCCGGGATGTTGTGCCCTTTCAAGGCGAATCAATAATGTGCTGGGGGGGTATAATATTCGGTCGCCGTACCCCTCTTATTATCGTTGAACGAATAATGACGGGTGCCATCTACGTAGATAACATCATTGAACCATTCATTGTTCCTCTGCGCAACGAATTTGAGGATAATTTCATTTATCAGGAATATAACGCCCTATCACACCGCATACAAGGGGTTCAAAACATTATTAAAGAGAACAATATTCTAACTTTTCAGGAATTGAGTTTAGCCCTTCAGGTAGAATGGAATATGCCTGAAAATTACATTAATGACTTCATTCGTGGGATGCCTAGGCGTACTGGACAGTTAATTGAAAGAAGCGGAGGTAATACGTACTATTGAATTTGGATTCAGTTGCGGAATAACTATAATTAATCAAAAATAAATAATCGATAAATCTGAATTTTTTTCTCTTTTTTCTATTTTGTCTCATCCTGCATAAAGCAAAGAGTAACAAACAAAGATTCTGTATCAAATATATTGCAGTTGAAATAGAGGAAAATATTCATCTCAATTCCAGAACATAGATTGTTTATTTCTTGAGAAACCTAGGGGGCCAAGAATTTTGAACGATGTATGTTGTATATATTATATATATGAACTTATGTACTTTCTGAAGAACAGTTTCATCTGGTCTCGAACTTGTAATAATGAAGAAACACATAATGATGCAGAAAGAATGCGATTCCTGAAATAAAACTAGAAGATAAGAAATGTTAAAAGGAGTGTTGTTTTAGCTGTTGCGATGATACCGTTCACCAATCGTTATGAAAAATATGCCAAGATAAAATGATATGTTACGCACTTTTGGAATTTCTGAGATAGAAATGCATCAAGTTGAAGTGGCCACTGCTTTGGTAACTTCTCAAAACATTATTTCTCGTCTCTGGAATCGATATGGGAGGCAGAGATATTCTGATTGATCAAATATGAAAATTTCTTGAATCTACTGATATTTTCAGTTATCATATAAGCAAGAAGAAATTACGTTGCGAGTTTCGAGTAATTAATTCGTTCTAATGGATTCATAATGTTTCTAGACATATGTTTTACAGGAGATTGAGGGAGACTAATTTAAATAATAGATGGCGTTGAAGGTGTTAGCCAATCGCTCTATTTGACCAGCATGGGTTCAAGAACATGTGATGTGGGACCGAATTGAATGAAGTAACATTTCAATCCCGTATAGATGAGTTAAAATGAAATAAAAAGAAAATCTAATTGTGTGTTAAATACCTGAACGAAGCTCACGCCAATTTGATGAGATATTGACGGCACCACCAGAAATTCGACCAACAATTTAAGATTTCATATCATGTTATTCAGCGTTATGAGTTACCATATAATTACGTTTTCGCGTAATTAAATTGTCTAATATCCAATATGCAAATTTATTTTTCACTATACAACAGAAATATTTACAGCGTTAATTCACGGGATTTATTTCTACACAGAATTTATTTCTTCTGCACTACATTGTATGTCGCTGTAGATGATCCTGTATCACTCTGCCTACATCGGACGGCCGCGTCAGCTCATAAGATGCTCCGAGCTATCTGGAACACTCTCGAATTTCCAGCAATATCTGAAATTTTCCGTACGCAGTGAAGATGACTCATCACTGACCATCGGAATGTCGCACTCGCTCATAAAACGCTTCCAGGTTTCTGGAAAACCATCGAAAAAATTTTGCAACGACCGGAACAAATAATAATTCGAAGGCGCCAGATCTGGAGAAGAGTGTATCCTATTCAAGCTGTAAAAAGCTTTTGGCCAGTGACCAAACTTCTATGGGATCTCGCATTATCTTGGTGGAACTCTACATATTTTCTGTTGATTAATTCTGGCATTTTCGGTTAAAGTGCATCATTCAGTTTGTCCAGCTAATGACAGTTGACTTCCAAATAATTGTTGTGCTATCCGGTGAAAGCTCAAAAAAATGTTCCTTTTAAAATCCCACCAAACAGACAGCATCACTTTTCTTGATAGATATTGGCTTTCTAAATACTTTGAGCCGGTCCATCTTATTTTCTCCATGATCTCCTGCGTTTGATATTGTTATAAACAACTCATATTTCGTTCCCAGTGCGCTTCAAAATTGGATTGTTTTCGTGACGTTTCAGAAGCGATTCACAGAACTCATGCGACGGTACAAATTTCTATCCGTGAGAACATGGAAACCCATATATCGAGCTTAAGGTTAAACCCAGGTCTTTCAAGTGGTCAAAAACAGTTGAATTCGATAAATTTAACCTCTCACCGATCTCACTTGTTGTTATTTACCGAGTTGCATCAACTTATACCTTTATTGTGTCTTTATTAGTTTCAACCGGCTCTACGGAAAGTGGTGCATCTTCGACATCAAAATTAACGGATCGAAATTTTGCAATTCGGTTCCGGCACTGGCGTACTCTCAACACATCTTTTCCGTACACGTCGGTCAATTTCTTTCTGGCTGCGTTTTTCCTGCATTTTCACCTTTTCTATTTTAAACAAGTAAAATATAACGAAAATGCCGCGTTTTCCTCTCCATATATAAAAGTGCACCAAAAAAAAAAATTACTGCGCCGAATTAATTGAACTTTTTCACACACATAAAGCTCTGCTTTATCAGCTCCCAAAACATAATGATTATGCGGCTTAAATGTGAAGTTGGGTTCAAATAAATCCTTTGTTGAAAAAAACGGAATTACTTTCCGAACAACCTTGTAACAAAAAAACTCCAAAAATACTCACAATAGACCCAAAATTAGAATTGATTATTCATGTTATCATCACAATAACCGACACACTATTGTTTTTTCTCCTCAAACAATAAAACCCTTCCGACTACTCCCGGAGTATTCCTTACGGTTTCAAACGCGCCTTTCATACGATTTGTCAGTTTATCTAGAGTATTCACTGATGTCCTGTATCTAAAGAATTCATATGCTGCATGTAACAAAATATAAACTATTTAAATCTGGGGATATGGCTGGCCATTATTGAGGTTCACTGCGTCCGATTCACCCGTTTTCATAACTTGCGTTCAAATAGTCCCAAAACACTGACAATAATGAATCTTTGGAACCAAATTTCGAGGAAGGAGCACCTTTATCCCTTGGACATAATAGAGATATAGCAATGAATCTAGAAAAATAACACTAATTATTTAAGAAACTGGTTGTAGAGAACAACATGCTTTGCCAAATGTTTGTTATTTTCGAATTTTCAGCTGAAAGTGATCTCCAACGACTAGGCTGCACTCACCAATGAAGAATTTTAGGTCAAAAATAAATCTGATCAGTTAGTCCGGGATAATTCGATCTGGTGATACGTAAGCACTCTTACTTTTTATTGAAGAGAGCTAGAGACTTCAAACTTCTAGGGTAGGTTTGGAGCTGAAATATCTGGCTTAAAATTATTGATAAGCAAAATTAGTCAAAATTTTCGGCAGTTATTAATTCACATTTGAAACTTTTCGTCACTTTCCCTATAATTTTGATATTACTGATATGATCAAAGTGGAATTTGATATTTGAGTGTTTAGAAACACCAAAATTCATGGCAAATTTTTTAGGTTTCGATCTAAACATGCTCATTTCCGAACAGAAAATTGAAATATTCAGGATAGGTTTAGCGTCCAAATATGTCAGTTATGTCCAAAAATGGACAGTCATTGGTTTCTGATTTATTCTCATTTAAAATTTAATTTTTCCAATATATTTGAAAGAACAAACTCTGTCGAGTTCAATATTGGTACGTAAATGTGAAATAAGGATAATTTCTTGCAGATTTATTATAAGAATTTTACCAACTTTCAAATCTTCAAAAATGAAAGAATAAAATCTGCAAATAATCTATAAAGAAACCAACAAATTGCAATTGCTCAAGAAGCCACACGAATAAGAGATCCTTCTTGGAAATTTCGAACTAGTATTCGGATCCAGGAGCAGCGTGAAGTTTTAGTATCATTTTTCTTCATCTGAAATTTTGTTATATTTATACTTTGTCCACCTTTGAACCATGTAAATGTTATTTTCATGAGATTTGTAGTTTTTTCTTTGGGATTAATGAACATAGAACTCTGTGTTTTCATTCATTAAATTTCTTCAAGAAGTAATTCATAGATTTGAAATTCTCAAACAACCATGCAAAAGCTTTTCACATCACACACGTGTTTTTTACCCTTGACTTGTAATACTTCCCAGATAATCTTCTCTTGTTCTCAAAACTGCTTCTTCCTTTCGTGATGTTCAAATAGTTAGTGTTTCAGCTGCATTAATTTTTTTCATTGAAAGAGACAGACTTCCTAAAATACGTATGCAAATATTAAAGAATACTCTATAACCAGGCACCACTTTATTCGGGTAGCTTTCCATGTAGAAACGCTTTGATAATCTTGCATTTTTTTTTTCAAGGCAATAAAAGAAATTATTATTATTATTATTATTATTATCCTGACACTCCTAGATCTTCTGTGAAGATCCCTCAGAAGCTTTTTCAGCTTGTGCGAGTTAGGAGTTCAGTTGTGTTCTGTGTAGGCTTTGTTACTGCGATCTTGCGCCACTTTAGGTCACAGCACTGTTAATTTTTGACCCAACAGTGAAATGGTGGCAGATACCCGTCCAACTAGAAAATTTCTTTTCTACCTGAATAGGATTCGAACCCTGGACCTCCCGGTCACGAGTCCGGTGCTCTCCCGCTGAGCTATCCACACTCATTTAATGAATGTGTCATTTCAAAATTCTTGAAAATGGTGAAGTTTCGATTGGTATCAAAACAAATTTACTATCAACAATACATAAGTTTGATTTAATGGTTCATAACTAAAAATTTGAACTATGAATTTATGCAAATATACTCAAACCCGTGGAACAGTTAAGGAAATTTTGAGTTTCCTGGCGACTTTGAGAAAATTTTTTAACTTTAAAAAATTGCAAAGCTTTGAAACGAAAAAAAAACCTTCGTTCATATCATTTTTAACTGTTAGTGGCACATCACGAAAAAGTTCTGGAGGAAAAATGGACATTGCTCCAGAAAAAATATGACTCTAAATTTTCACTGAAAATTGCCATGTCATATCGTATAGACCTTGAAGTGTAGGATCGTCACGAAATTTCAAATGAAAATCTTATGAAATGCAGATACTATGACGAAGAAACTTTGAAAAAATTCAAGTTCTATCATTCTAAATATCAAAAATTAAGCCTTTGTAGACTCTTGCTTCTGAGAATTTTATTCTGGATATCATCTTTCGTTTGTACTTCTGATTCTGGAACAACAATAACAGTAGATGAGGGAAAGGCCATTCAAAATTTGCATTTTTGATCGGCTATACATAAAAAAATAATGAATATTTTTTCAAAGTTCAGCTTATTAGAAAGGCTGGGCCTTTATATTTACCAATGAGAAACAATATCATTTGAATAAATGACCGACTGGCTACAATACCCCATCCGATTAACCCATTTTTGCAATACGTTGTCGATTGTTTGGAGTACCATCTCATGAATGCAACTTCGATTTCGTATGTCAAGGCATCTATCGTTTCTGGATGGTTAACGTAACATTTATTCTTAACGGATCCTACAAAAAATAGTCCTGCGAGATGAAACTGAGCTTCATCATTGACGATAATTTTTCTGGGAAAATGCTGATTTCGGCAATGCGATTATTAGCCCATTGAGCGAAGCGGAACACTTCGGATAGTCACAAGGCTTCACGTCTTGCATTAGTTGACCTTTGTAAGCCTTAATACCGAGGTCCTTGTGCAAAATTCTTCTGAGGGAAGTGCGAAAAATTTCCAGTTCATGAGCACGATGATTACTTGATGTTGATGGATATTCAGCCATATTCTAAGCTACAGCAGCAATGTTTTCAGGTAATTTCATTGAACAAGAAAGTGAGCGGGTTGTTTCATCAAATAACGATCCGATTTTCACATACAAATCGATCCACAAATTGCATTTCATTTCTACTGAATTTTCCACGTAAATCAGTTTGGGTTGAAGATTCACCAATTTGGAAATTAGTTTTTAATATTTCCCAATTTCGTTCAAGTGCAATTCAACACATTTTCATAAAATCAAATATTGAACTAACTTTCTATCAGAAGCGCGAATGACAGAAGTGTTTTCAGACTCGAAACAAACACTACTTCAGAATGCAAACTCTGGATGGCCCACTCTTTAGTAACAGAATCCTTGTCAGAGGTTTGTTTGGATAAGAAAAGAATCTCAGGATACTATACAATTGCAAGAGAAGGACCTCTTAATCCCAAGATACTTCTCAATTTAGGACAGGAGATATGCTCACTAAATCTCAAACAGGAGGTGCTACTTTCTCAGGCAAAGAAAGCGATTCTTTTAATTCCACACAATAGACCTGATCTTGGACTATGTCGAAGCAAACACAGATGAAAAATCTTATAATAAATGTATGGAAAGGTAAATCAAAATCAACTTAACTTATGATACGAAATGATCATAATTGTTACATATTTCAAGTTAAAAGATAAGCCAATATTTTATCACAGAAAATCAGCCCGCAATTCACGCATCCAACGAGATCCGCGGTTATTATTCAGTATTACATTTTCCATGAAAACAACAAAAGTGACAATACCGCAAAATAATGTATTTACACATCCAGTCTGGTAACTTGAATTAAGTTTATAATTGCTCATTAACAGAAAAAGCTGTGCTTCAATACATCAATCAATACCGCCGCGAAAAAGGTATTTTAGATATCTCTAAATATGAGTATGTGAGACGTAGGCTAAAGGTCAAAATGTAATTTTGTAGTGGCTCAGTAAATATATTTAACTCAATGTCTAGATCGAAATACTACAATGTTCCATTGAATTGATTGAATATTAATCATAAAAATAGATTATAATTACGTTCGTCTCATTACTTAAATATGAAATTTCAGTGAATTGTTGGACAGAAACCAGTTTTCGACTACATCTGATTCAACTGAATTCACATGTTGAAGGTTTTTTTATTATTAATTGTTTCGGTAGTACTCATACAAGTAAGTATTCAATATCATATTTTTATGGAGAATTTCCCATTTCCTGGCCCATATATTGAGTCAAACTTATGAAAAGTGGAACAGGCTTGTATCAGAAATATATTTAACAATTAACTGAGAGCTTAATCAACAAATTATTTCATAGTTTTTGCCAACATTTCTCAAATATTTCCTACTGTTGAAAATTTGTAACCCTGTTCTCTACAGGCAGTAGTACCATTTGGGTAGTTTTTACGGATTTTTTTGCTTACGAGTATTGATAGAGTAAAGCGATTTATGCAACACGCAGCTACTTTCTTGTATATTCCGAAATTTTATCATTTTCGAACGCCACCTTAATTTCAGTTATTGCGAAATATATTAGAAAAGTTGCGGATGTTTACAGATATTTTTACATAGATACTAATGACATATTCAAATTTTGTTCGTGGACAAAGTTTTTGAGATTTTAGCATAACTTGCCTTCTCTTAAATGGAACATTCTATATGGGATATCGCAGAAGTCGACTTCAAGCCGGAAGCGAGCTATATTGTAGTTATGAGAAGGAATTTTTTCCTATTTCGAAGTGTCAGGTTGTAATTAAAAGTTGGTTCAGTCTTTAGTTTAATAAACGTTTCTGAGAAACACTCCTTCTTCAATATGATTGTTCACAAATGAACACATTTAAAACTTGGTCTTCAATTTCTCGTTATTTATGTCAGTTTTCGTGACACTTCCGAATTAAAACAGATTTCTATCAATTATACATACAGGCTCCTGCAGTAGAGCGTTTTTATTCCATATCTGGCGAACCAGACATTTTAGAAATATCGTTCGAAAACATGTTTTTGTTATTTCTGCATCTCAAGCAATTATTCTTCAATACTCATATTTTCATGTGTTTCCAATGACCTTCACCGTGTCTATTGAAACGCAAAATATTAAAAATATATTTCTGATGGTACAGATCCCATTCAGAGAAAACTGGAAAAAGTTGAGCGCATAGCAGTCCGCTAAAAGACCTAAAACGGCTGCAAAGATAAGACGTAATACCAATGTTTTGAGAATTCTTGGTTACTAAAACATTCGTTGAGTCATCATAACAAAAAGATTAAACTGCCATAAACAGGTGTCCGTTATTGATTGCCAAATATGATGAACTTGAAATTGATATTTCTCGATTTTTTCAAACATAACGCCCTTTTTGTTTTTTTACTATAATGCTGAGAATTGAATGCTTCACATTTTTTCAGGAGAAACCTTATTGTAATTTTCACTCCTGTAGGCATGAAAGTACCTACAGATCACTGAAACAACTGACAATATCATTTTAATATTGGACGGATTACTTAAGATAGTGAAAACAATGAAACCTGCAGTAAAAATTATTCAATTTATTTTGTAGAGCAACACTCCATCACTCCAATATACAAGCTGTCCGAAATTGATTGCAAAATAGGAAGAATTTTGCACGGACATTTACCGATCTAACATTCGGTTCTTTTATGCTGAACTAAATATTGAGAAGCTTGGTAGGTTCTGAAAATAGTTCAGCAAATTTATTTGACCCCTGGTCCTGCCTGTCATAAATCCTCAATGGTGTCTTGGTAGCCGAATCAGACAACTTGAGAACTTCGTTTGAGAATTGGACTTCAATACTTGTATGTCTGGAAAGCGGAAAGCTAACGTAAAACAGTATTAAAAAAAATTACCGATTTGAATACACGTGTCGTTAGAAAATCATAAGTACAGGGTACCTACCTGTAATGGGCGGGGTATCCAAATCTTAAGGAAACTATTTTAGACCACTAAATCATGTTTATTGAGTAACAAAAG
This sequence comes from Megalocaria dilatata, assembly GCA_034642435.1. NCBI lineage: Eukaryota > Metazoa > Arthropoda > Insecta > Coleoptera > Coccinellidae > Megalocaria > Megalocaria dilatata. Next base: position 14,450,920 of record CM067858.1, read on the forward strand.
GCATTAGCTATTTAAAGAAAAGAAATAAATTTTAAGGTTTGATGAGATGTTCGAAGTGTCATCCGCCTTCTCTCGAACATAAAGTAATCCGATCCTGAAACGATCTACTAACCTGCACTAGCATGGCTGGATAAATGCGTCGAAAAGCATTAACTTTTCTAATAAAATAGAAAGGCCTTTTACTTGATAGAAGAAATATAACAAAATTTGAATATTAAAACAAATTGAAATATGTTTATCTTCTACAATTTTAATTTCAAAAAGATTTTTTATTCAAAAAACTTTTAGAATTAAATTTATGTCTAAAACAAGCACCGCTTACATTTAATAAACGTATATAATCAAAACTCAATATATAATGTCAAATGGAATTAATAAACCAACAGATATACGAAAGTAATTAAAATTAATAAATGAATATTTAAAGGAGACAAAATTTTGTTTCTGGTCTTACCTTTAAGAACACCAATTGCTTTTTAAAAATATGAACACACTTAAAGGACTTCTCAAAGAATATAATTCATTTGAAATATTTAATATATTTAAATATTCGAATAAGTTAATTCAGAAATCTCTAAAAAAATGCACTATTTTATTTTATTTTCGCGCACCACTTCCAGGAAACAGCATGCTATCGTTTGACCGAAATGTCTGTAATTCTCGAATTTTAAAGTCTAAAATGGTCCTAAACGACTAGGTTGGACTTACTGATGAAGAATACGAGGTCAAACGTAATTCTGTCTGGCCTGCTGTAAACATCTTAATTTTCGGAGGGAAAAAGCTAGGGCCTTGAATCTTTCAAGAGAAGTTTGGGGTCTAAATACCAAGGCTAAATTCGATGGGCAATGGGCAAATCGGTTTGATAGTTTCGCAGTTATTCATCTTAGAAAATTTTTCCTAATATTTTTGAAATTACACATTCGATCTGAAATTCAGCATTTAAGAGTAGAATAATAAGTTGCATGTTCGTACGAAATTTAGTCAAGATCGTAAAATTAGATGACCAAAAAATAATTATTTTGTACAGGTAATTTGGCAATTTGCCATATTTTTCAAAGTTTTTCGAAATTACAGATTTGGTTGATCTGAAATTCAGCGTTCAGGAATAGAATGATAAGGCGCATGTTCTGAAAAATATGTGATATAACTATTAGACGAAATAGTCTATTCTGTGTCGAGGTTATAATGAAAATCCGATGCGAGCCTGAGGAATCACCAGCATCGGATTTTCATTCTATACGAGTAACAGACTATACTTTCTCCATGAATTTAATATAAAACAATGCATGCATTTTAGGTGTTTCGACTTCTAAGTCATTTACAACTCTTACTATAAAAATATTAACAATTTCTTAGTTTCAAATATCATTTACTATATTTATAGCACTAAGATAATGGAACAATCGTCGGGTCCACATTCAGAACATCTTTTAGGTTATCACCTAATGCTGCAATCCTTCTTTCCTCTTCGAATCTGGGGCAGTCTATAAGGATATATTTCACGGTAAGACTGAGGTTGGACGTGGTACATATTGGAGGTTCAGCTCTTTCTAAGTGACGTTGGTGAGTCATGGCTGAGTGGGCTATGCGTAGTCTTCTCGAACTAATTTGCTCCATACAATTAAGTAGTGTTATTGGGGATCGATTGGCCGTTTTTTTTTATTCGTGGAGCTTCGATTTTTGTTGAGGTCAGCGAGTTTTTCCTAGTTTGAGTGTCTTGGACTTGTTGTATGATCTCACATCTTCCGGGGCTTGATGATGCTCCAATGGAGCTGATTCTTTAGATGCCTTTTTTGATAAAATTCAGCTCTTTCTCATTTTCAGGCACACCTATATATGATGGAACCCCCAAAATATCACTCAAACATTATTCCCATGCAATCGATGTATAATGCTCAATATTTGCATAACTGGTGGAGGGTACAGTTGAGTATCTTCAATGATTTGGGAGCTGCCAAGAAGTCAGCACAAATAAATATGCGTTGATTGTATGTGTTTGAGGTCTTAACTGTTCGTGGGTTTTCCAGTTTGCGAATAATTCTGCAGTATATATAATACATATTGTTGGCAGTTTATATTTTAGATTCATACTCTCTGAATACACCGCACATCCAACGTAGTGGTCGCTGTCTGATCCATCTGTAGATATGGTCAAAGAGCCGTAACTACAAATATTTTCCGTTGTTCTCTGCTTCAAAACTGCTGAGTTATCTTCTCTGAGGGTCGTTAGTGATAAGTCCACTATAGATTAAATCAATTCCCATGGAGGAATTTTCAGAGGCATAATTTGTGTTGTGTTCTGTTGATGTTTCTGTGTTGGTGGTTTTAGGGTACGTTCTTTGAGTTATATTTCTCGACATATACTTTGTTGAATAGTTCGTTGTACACTGTGACGACGAAGTGATGAAATTTTTGTTGCATACTGTAATAAATTGTACTGCCTTCTTAGGCCTAGTGGAAGCTCGTTTGCTTCTCTATGAATACTCTCTATGATGCTAGTAGGGAAAGCTCCTTAACAAATTCTGAGTGCTACATTGTGTACCATATATAACTTTTTCAAATCCGATTTATTAGCAGTTGAGTAGACTATTGCTCCATATTCAAGTTTCGACCATATAATCGGTCTGTATATTTTCAATAACGTGTCCTCGTTTGTACTCCATGATCGGTGTGCAAGAACACGTAGTAAAGTAAGTCTTTTTGTACTTTTTTCCTTTAAATATTCTATGTGTGATCGCCATGTTAGTGTTTTGTTCCATATTAGTCCCAAGAACTTGTGTTGGTTCACTGTATCTAATGTGTTGCCATATATCTGGATATTAATTATTAATGAGTGTGAAGAGCATTGGACTCGTGACCGGAAGGTCCCGGTTTCTAATCTTGTCCAGGTAAAAAAGAAATTTTCTAGTTGGACGGGTTTCGGCCACTGTTGGGTCAAAAATGAACAGTGCTGTGACCTAAAGTGGCGCAAGATCGCAGTAACAAAGCCTATGCAGAACACAACTTAACTCCTAACTCGCACAAGCTGAAAAGGCTTCAGAGGGATTTTCACAGAAGATCTACTGGTATCAGGATAATAATAATAATTAATTGTTTCATCTGGTTTGTGGCGTCTAGTAAATATAATTACTTTACTCAAATGATTCAACGTATTTTGTATTTGGAGTCTGATAGTTTCCATTTTGTTTTTCCTACACATGTAGCATTTATCATCTGCAAATTTCATACATTTACTTATCCATTTTTCAAAATCTACTTTGTCTATAAGAGAACACTTATTACCGATTCCTGCGGTACTCCGTTAGGCTGATCCTTGGTAGTCGATAATACCCCATTCAGTCTTACGTTGGAGCTTCTGTTCGACATAAAATTATTTATAAAATGCATTATATTACCACTAAGACCAGCTTATTGTAGATTATTCGAAATATTTCTACCCCAACATCGGTCAAAAGCCTTCTCCACATCACAAAACACAACAGCAACCATTTCATTATTTGCGAAGGCATTTGTTATATCTGTTTGTAAAGAACGAGGTTGTCAATTGTACAACGATTCTTCCTAAATCCTGTTTGAGTTCTGCTTAGTTTATTTTCAGAATCCAAATACCAGGGAAGTTTCTCTTCTACCATTTTTTTCAGAATCTTACACCCCGTGCATGTGAGTGCGATTGGAAGATGTGATTTCACTTACAATTTTGGTTTTTCATTTTTGAGCAGTGGTAGAATTGTTGCTTCTTGCCATTTCGGAAGAAACATGCTCAGTGTGAATTTTATTATAAATCTCTAATAGGTGCATCAAGAGTTTTTCCGGGAGATGTTTATAAAAAATCATTGGTACATTGTCTGGTTCAGCTGCTGAGTTTTTTTATTTGTGTATAGCTGTTATCAGTTCTTCTTTAGAAAAGGGGTCATTAATACTATGATTGTTGCTATCTCCAATGTTTAGAGGCATACTTTCAAGATCTTTTTTCTTGCAAGGTATTCATCACTGAGGCTGTGATCGCTAAGCTGCCTTTTCATAGTACCAGCTAGTTGTTCTGCTATTAAATTAGGGCATGTTATTATATTTCCATGTTCATTTTTCAGAGCAGCTATGTTAATTTGTGTATGGTTGGCTTGGACACGCTTGATGTTGTTCCACACTTCTTAGGTTTGAGTTGAACAAGATAACGATGATATAAAGTTCTGCATTTCATAGAACTAGCTTTGTTTTTGCTTTTTGTCTCTCAACTTCTATAATATTAGATTATCAAAAAGTTTTTTTATCTATGAAACATGTTAAGTAAGTAGTTCTCATCTTAATTGCTTCTGAGCATAGGTCTGTCCACCATGGAACTAGTTTGGATTTGGGCTTGGTTTGGAATCTTCCTATACTAAATTCAGCTGCCTTAACCAGGTGTTCTGTGACATCATATTGTATGATGTCTCCTGTGGATAATGTACTAGTTCTAATTGTTCTATAAATTTTTCCCAGTTAGCATGTTAGATTTTCCACCCTAAACTTTTCAATTCTGACTGTAACACCCCTTCCCTTTCTATCAATATAGGAAAGTGGTCGCTATCATGTAGATCCGTATGAACTTTCCACTTAAGTTATTATTATTATGCGTGGGTCGCAAAAACTGTTTCTTCAGAAAAGTGCGAATCTTCTTATATATTTGAACTTTAACCAAAAAACTCTGGAAAATTTTGACGAAAATTTCTGGAGCTCATTCAGTACTCCTTGCAAAATGCGTTCAGGCTTCTCCATCCAATATTCAATGAAATTTTTGAGAAATTTTCTCAAAATCTGAATAATTTAGATATTTGAATTAACTGAATAAAAGTTTCTGTGAAAAATCTGCAACATTTTCATTGACCGAAGGAATATAATCTAACAACCACAATATTCAACAAAAAAAATTAATTTTTTAAACTTCTTGTTAATACAGATTTCTTCATTTGATTCCTGAAATGAAATCTCAACGAGTTTCTCCTTTGTCTCATCAAACGAAATTTTTCAGGTGAGTGCTGCTGAGACCGTCACCGAAAGAGCAGCGCAGAATATTTCAGCGTTAAATGAGTCGGAATCGAGATTCACCATATTGCAGGAAATGACCGAAAAAGTTCTAGAGTTGAGATTATATGCCTTAAACGCTGCCGCTAAAGAGACAATGAATATAAACGAGAGTAAGAAACAAATTAATTACACAGTGCAAGTTTCCTTAGAAAACATAAGCGGCCAAATTAGCGATTTAGAGGATCTGATAAAGAATGCTACAATAAAGGCGGAACAAAGAAACAAGACCATTTCGACTTGTATCAGGAATGAAAGGCGGAGCAAATGGTTCAAAATACGCTCAGATCGAATAGTGAAGTGTCAAAAAGCATTTTCTTCTGATGTTCTGAAACTAAAAATTGGACAATTAGCAGATGTCGAAGTTAAGGCAGCTTCTATAATACCCTCATGCCGGTCGCTCCATCCCCTGGGCAAGAAATATTTGAAGGATTGTATTCAGAAAAAGATGGATGATACTTATTTGCGTACCGATAATATCAAATCTAATTTAGAAGCTGATGCTGCTAAGATTTATAATAAAGCAAGCCACTGTATAGAAGATAACCTGGAAGATCTCGATTTAGATATAGAACAGATTGCACTTGATTTTAAAAAATGTATCCGAAAGAAGCTCAAGTAAAATTAATAATAATTTTTTTAGTCTATGAAGTAATTAAATCAGTCATGCGACAAAACTACTTAAAGTTCAATTCAACTTATCCAAAGCAAGCAACCTTCCAAAAATGAATACTGTAAATTATACCAAGTCAAAATTGAATAAATAGTTCGAAAATCCAAAAATTTCAACAAAATAAAATACTATTTAATTATTTAAATATTTTGATATTAGCCTTCTACATATTTAATACCAAAAAATTATATTTAACGATTATAACTTCTGAAAATAAATTAAAATAATGTCATATAAGTACCACTTATATCAATTGACATATAAAATAAACATTCATTATAAGACATCCGAATGGTATAACAAAATCCAATAAATACAAATTATTAACCAAAATCCTATAAATTAAATATTTTGAATAGACAAAATTTTGTTTCTGCTGATCAATCTTATGAAAACCAATATCTTTCAAAAATCCAACATAATCTTAAGAATTTCATCATAAAACTATCTTACTTAAACTATTCAATATTATTGGATATCTCACTAAGGTACTTTATATAAAAACTCAAGATATGTAAAACATTACTGAAAAACAAGTTTTAAGATGGACTTTGCTTCTTCAGTATTCATATTCAATAAATATAACATCAATTAACAACAAATATTTACTTACCCTTCAATCTGGAAATAGTTCTGCCGAAATGAAACCTTTAAATGTAGTGAGGACGGTTTACTACACACAAAAATATATCTGTGGTTTACCCTTGATCTAGAAGATTGAAAGACAATTTAACGGCCTCTGCTATAGCACAAGGACTATCTGTATAAACAATGCTAAGGAAACCAAATAATTATATATTATGAATAAAATAACATAAATAGAGGTTAATTCTTGATAAAAGGTATATAAAATTATTTAAACATTTTAATATTAGCCTTCTACATTTTTAATTCCAAAAAATTATATTTAATTATTATAACTTCTGAAAATAAATTAAAATAATGTCATATGAGTACCACTTATGTCAATTGACATATAAAATAAACATTCATTATAAGACATCCGAATGGTATAACAAAATCCAATAAATGCCGAAATGATTTCGACAGAACTATTTCTAGAAGATTGAAGGGTAAGTAAATATTTGTTGTTAATTGATATTATTTTTATTGAATATGAATTATTTGAATACTGAAGAAACAAAGTCCATCTTAAAACTTGTTTTTCAGTAATGTTTTACATATCTTGAGTTTTTATATTAAGTACCTTAGTTAGATATCCAATAATATTGAATAGTCTAAGTAAGATAGTTTTATGATGAAATTCTTAAGCTTATGTTGGATATATTGAAAGATATTGGTTTTCGTAATATTGGTCAGCAAAAACAAAATTTTGTCTATTCGAAATATTTAATTTATGGGATTTTGGTTAATAATTTTTATTTATTGGATTTTGTTATACCATTCGGATGTCTTATAATGAATGTCTATTTTATATGTCAATTGATATAAGTGGTACTTATATGACATTATTTTAATTTATTTTCAGAAGTTGTAATCATTAAATATAGTTTTTTGGAATTAAATATGTAGAAGGCTAATATTGAGATATTTAAATAATTTTATATACCTTCTATCAAGAATTAACCTCTATTTATGTTATTAAAATAAAATACATTCCAACATCGTTTGTTTTTCAGTTTCTTGAAATTTTTGTGCTTCTGGTAATTATATAATACATTTTTCATGTCACTTAGTGCAAACATTTTTTTCTGACATAGTTTTGATTTCAGTACTGATCATTCTGAACGAAATGTTCAATAATACAATGTATAATTTACAAGTATGAATGGTGTATGCGGTTGGCTCAAGTGAAACATTATAACAATTTTATTCAAAATAATTCACACAGTTTTTATGTTTCACGATTTATTCATAATCCTGACACGTGTTTCGGTCTTTCGACCATCTTCAAAGGAGTATAAAAAGGAACTAAACTTAAAATTGAAAATAGTTCTTTTATTACACTTAGGACATCTGTGTATTTTGTGTTGCCGAATAGTATTTGGGAATTCTACTTTTTCTCAACGGCTTTTTTTATTGAAAGAATCTCCCAAATAGTACATCAATTTACCCTTATTAACATTATATAGTGAAGTGACCCTCTTCTCATTAAAAAAATTATTATATTCTATACAATGTTCTCCAAAACCGGTTGATTTTTGGTTTTTTAAAGTAGATTCTATGCTGTAAACATCGGCCTGCCTGTCCCCGATTCGGAAAAGAAAGAAACCCCAACTTTTCCAAATCAGGGATTTATCAAATCAATTGTTATGCTACTTATATAGAGTCAAAGAACATAGGATATCTTTTGTGAAAAATCAGAAATCTATCGGCTTTGCAGAACATTGTTCAGAAAATAATCATTTTTTTTATGAGGAAGATGTCATTTTACTATATAATTTAAATTGTTGGACTATTTGGAGATTCTTTCAATCAAAAAAGCCGTTAAGAAAAAGGAGAATTTAACAAATTCCCAAATACTATTCGGCAATACCCCTATATTGGATGCTGTTATTTCCATGCGCCATAAAAATACACAGTCATTGTCCTTAGTGTAATAAACGAACCTTTTTCAATTTTAAGTTTAGTTCCTTTCTTTTTGTACTCCTTTGAAGATGGTCGAATGACCGAAAAACGTGTCAGTATTTCAAAATATTCCGAAAATTTCAATCGCTCATAACGACTTGTTAAATAATTTATTCACTCGAACAAGGTGAACTGGTTTCAACAGCAGCAGACACATCTGCTTTTTTTCGGACGATATTCACTAATGGTTTTTGGTGGTTTATCAATCTTGCAATTCCTACACGTTCGTGGACAGCCACATTTCTCGAATTATTTAATTATTTTAGAAATATCCAAACTTAAAAGGATCGCCCTGTCTTCAAAGGCAACAATAAATAAATTAATTGTCTCTTGGATTGATTGACCACCAAAGTACCATTTTATGATCTGTATTGTTGAACATTTCGATTCATTTTATTTTCAACCGATATGGTCTAACGCATCTCACGTTTGAAGTGCGAATGATTCGGTGGTGCTGAAAGCAGACTGCAGAGCTTTTTGATCGAAGCACCTCCACTAGCCTCTGCCATTGAGAAAGAACAGCCGTTTATTCGTCATCGCATCGCGCTGAGTTTTTGATTCTTACACGGATCCACTCGATCCTGGTCGTCGTCTTGATTAACATTGAATTTCGTATCTTTCTGACTGTCTTTTCCATACCTGTATATGTCTATAAAGTGAAACAGTAATTCTGAGGCATCTCATTCAATTTAATTCTGGAAAGTTTTTAAGAGATTTTGTATATTAAATCTGTAGAGGTTTCATAGAATAAATCCACCTATTATCTGTATTATTACGTAATGTATGTCAGGTGAAAAATATTTATCAAAAATTATAAAATACAAAAACTAATATGAAATACTGCCACTACGAGCAGAAATGATACGTCTGCAATGTTATTCCATGCCAAGAATGAGATTATCCAGCTCTTTCTTTTTGAGGTCAATCATTTCCTTCTCTTACCCGAGTGCTTGAGAAAGACATTCAAAATTCTAGGAATAGCTTTAATATCGTAGCGTATTCCATGCCTTTTCTATAAGATTTAGATCTGAATATGGAGGAGATATGGAGAAGTCTGAAACCGCGACATTTTATTTTTCCAGAAAGTTTCTCGTGAAACTGGAAACAAACATCTGATCCAGTCAAATTTGTCTACGAAAGAAGCACAAGTTCAAAAATATTCCTAATAAAGAGTGGGAAACTTAGATTTTCAAGTAGTGATTGTTTATTATAGATTGGGCCGTTGCTTGGTAGAAATCAGTTGTAATTGTCATTATAAAATAAAACACTTGTTTACATTTTCTACTTTATTTTTGGTATTGACGTACGTTTCGTCTTTGCTTGAAAGACTTCATCAGAATATGAAGTAACATAACTTATAAATTCATTGTACAACAACTGTTACTTCGTATTCTGATGAAGTCTTTCAAGCAAAGACGAAATGTACGTCAATACCAAAAATAAAGTAGAAAATGTAAACAAGTGTTTTATTTTATAATGACAATTAGTGATTGTTTCGAGTTTGGCAACACTTTTGTCAGTTCTGTCAGTTAGTGTTTTCACAGAAAGTCAGTTTAATATTTGGCATTCTATGATAAAATTTACACCATGCTTGATCAATCTATTCCTAGATTTAAAAATTCGATTGCTGTGGGGGGGCATAAATTTCCCATATGGTTCTCCCCGGAATTGAAACAAAAAATAATAAAAAAAGAATAAATTACATAAAAATCTAAAGAAGGAAGATGATACAATATTTTCTTCTCTTAGAAAAGAAATTAAGCATCAAACGAAACTTGAATATACAAGATACAAAGAACAACTCGAAAAAAATTTCAATAGTGATCCTTCATCATTTTGGTCGTTTATCGGTGGAAAGAAATCTCAAAATAAAATCCCAATATCGATGCAATTCGAACAAGAATTGCTCAATAATGCAAAGGACATTTCTTGTGCTTTTGCTTCTTTCTTTCAGTCCGTATATACTAGTGAAGATGATTCGTGTGAAACGAGCCCAACGGGAGGACGTTTCAAATTCTCCGTCATTTCAGAAGATGATCTGAGAAAAGCTGTGATAAAGTTGAAACCGAAGAAATCTAATGGTCCAGATAATATTCCCTCCTGTGTTTTCAAGGGCTGTATTGACTTTCTAGTGGTTCCACTACTGCATATTTTTAATTTATCACTTTTAGAAAATACCTTTCCAGATCGTCTCAAGTCATCTATAATAACACCCGTCTATAAAAAGGGACAAACAAATCTAATTGAAAACTACCGGCCAATCAGCATTTTGAATGCCCTATCTAAACTATTCGAAATAATAATTTATAATGATATAATTAAAAATTCCAATATTAAATTCGATATCTGTCAGCATGGTTTTGTAGAAGGGAAATCAACAATAAGTAACCTTTGTTCATTCGCTGAACTTGCAGTGGATGCAATAGAAGAAGGTTTACAACTAGATACGATATACACTGACTGTGAAAAAGCATTTGATAAAGTAAATCACAGACTTCTAATTGATAGACTTGCTAAGAGTGACTTTTCGAGGGATGCTTGTGATTTCATTGAATCCTATCTGCATCAAAGAATGCAAGTTGTGAAAGTCGGTGATGAATTATCACAAGATATAAAACAGAGTTCAGGTGTTCCCCAAGGTAGTGTTTTGGGGCCGTTACTATTTCTTGTATTTGTTAATGATCTCCTTGCCTGTCTACGATTTTCCACTGCACTCTTGTTTGCGGACGATTTCAAGCTGTCTAGGAAGGTCTCGAGTTTGACTGATTGCTCTCTACTGCAGGAAGACTTGAACAGTGTGGGGAGATGGTTCAAAGATAATAAAATGTCCCTCAACACAAAGAAGTGTCACGTGGTCAGCTTCACTCGAAGATCCAACCCGCTAAATTTCAATTATGTAATTGAATCGGAAATTCTTGAACGCAAGTCGGAAACTAAGGACTTGGGTATAATTTTTCAACAAAATTTTTAATTTAATAGCCACTTTGACTTCATCGCCAACAAAGCTTACAAGTTACTAGGTTTAGTTTTTAGAAATAGCAGAGATTTTGATTGTTCCACTACCATTTCACTCTATAAAGCCCTCGTAAGACCTCAGCTGGAATATGCTTCAGTGGTTTGGATGCCGTCAACCATATCTCATATTGACAGAATTGAAAAAGTGCAGAAAAAATTCCTTCGCTTTTTACACCTGAAAAAATACAATGAATATCCTTTCATGAAGTCATATATTTCCATGTTGACAGATTTCGATATGTGCACTTTAGTTAATAGACGTAAGTGTAACGCAGTTCTTTTCATTTTTAAAGTTGTGAATAATTTAACATTTCAAGACTGCCAGTTTACTAATCTTTTGAAATTTAAGATTCCTAATTTATATCTGAGACTTAGAGATAGGGAAATTTTTTATGTAACACCAGGTAGTTCATCTCCTATTAATAAAATGATGTCCATATGCAATGAGTTGATTAATAAATCTGATATAGATTTATTCAATACTAGTTTACAAAATGTGAGAAGACTGTTCTCCTAGGTTAAGTGATTGTTGATAGTATTTTGTTGTTCTCCATCTGTAATTACCCAATTGGGTGTTTGTGTAGAAGTAAATAAATAAAAAATAAAAAATAAAAAATTAACAAAATGGGTCGATTTACGCTTGAATAGAACTGGGAAATATCGAAAACTTATTTCCAAAAGTGGTGAATTTTCTATTCATACTGTTAGAAATTGACATGATAATTCAATAGAGATGAAACAGTAATGTGTTGATTAATTTGTGAAACAAGTTCGTAAAACTGGATCGTTATTCAATAGAACAAAGCGTTCGCGTCCTCTTCCAGTGAGTATACCTGAAAATATTGCTGCTGTAGCCCAGAATACTCAGAATGTGGCTCAACATCCATCAACATCCACTAGTCATCGTGCTCAGAAACATTTCTTGCACTTCTGTGAGGATCATTTATATGGTCTTTTTTGGATTGTTAAATTGACTTTACATATTTTGTATAACGTCATAAGGTGTAAATTTTGTTTTCTACAAAAAGATTATTGCTTTTATTGTATGTTATTCTCATGTATATTTCTAGTATACTCTTATACGGTGTGGAAAATCCAAATGGAATAAATTCATTATCTTGGTTACTGTACATATTTATGGAAAATCCCGCAACATATCGAATTTAAATTTTAAATTGTCATTCTTCTTCGTAAAAATGCGAACCCTCCTTCAACCCCCTTCAAAAGACATACATCGTTTGAAAGATCGCGTCATTCTCTATTCAGAAATGTTATCACTTTCATGTTTGTTGCAAAAATCACAATAGAAAAAAATAAAATTAAGTGATTGGCGAAATTTGTACAATAACAAAAGTTTAAATATAATACAAAATAAAGCAAATAAATTATGAATTTTGATGAATCAGATGTTCAACGTGTTCACTGCGAACGCATCGGCAACATCCTAACCTCAAAAAAATTTTCTTCCAACATTATACAACATCTCAGGAGTGATCGACCTGATCGCAAGAGTTATTCGATCTTTTAGGTCAGTCAAGGGGTTTAGTTTTGTACACAATGCTTTTCACATATCCTCATAAAAAGAAATCTAATGGGTTAAGATCAGGCGATCACGCTGCCCATTCGACCTTTCCTTGCCTTACTATCCACCGATTTGGAAATATTGCGTCGAGGTACTGCCGGAGATTACGTTAGTGGTGCCTGTTGGAAGCCTATCGTACTTCGTGGAACATGGGGATTTCTTTGGTCAGGATGTAAATTTGCCAAAGTTGGAACGACATGATTTTGAAGTAGTGGTAATTAATTATCGCCATTCAAATTGCTCTCGATGAAAAAGGGGCCTATGATATTGTTTCACACATTTTCTGTCCAAACATTAACCCTTTGAGAGAATTGCGGGTGTACTTCTCTTCCAGTGAGGATTTTCGGTAGACGAGTAGCGGCAATTTTGACGATTAGCATGGCCGTTAAGAGAAAAAGTGCACTCATCACAAAACAAAACGTCTACTATTTGGATAATATTGTTATCCAACATGTCCATCGTTTGTTCACAAAAACAAGTTCTTCTATCAAATTCGTCTTCCAAGAGCTCCTGGGTAGGTATCATTTTATACCGATGCATTTTATTTTGTTTTAATATGTTTAGAATCTATATATGACATTGAATATGGTGGAGGCATCTCTACTCGATTTTTGTGGATTTTCTTCAAACTCAAGCATCACATCTAATTTCACATTCTCACGCAGTGTAGTAGCAGCTGCTTTTTAAATCTGCCTTACATTCTCAAATTCGCGAAACTGCCTCTATCTTTAATTTGTTTTTCCTTGGGATCTAGGCGGCAACTCCGCAAATTTTCCATGAAACAAGTGACTTACTTTTTTTTGTGTTTAGGTGTTATCTCCGTAACCAATCATTTGTAAAATTCTTATTTTGTGTATTTCCGTTAGTCGGACCATTATTTAAAATTGAAGTTAGTGAAATAATAATAATAATGTTTATTTGAATACATATATAAATACACAAAAACTTGAAGCAATATATAATTTTTTTTCTATTTGAAATATTTAATATATTTAAATGAGTTACTTCAAAAATCTCTCTACATATTTATTTTTTCAATCTCATCTATAAAAAAAAATCTCATCTATAAAAAAAAAACAACAAATAAACAAGATAAGCCTCCAAAACCACATGGTTGTGCGGAGGATCCCTCAAGCCATCTCCGAATGAGTAGGTACAGATTTTAGCACTGATGAGTCCCCAATTTAATAACATATTTCTTATTTTAATGAATTCACAATATTAGCGATGTTATGTCTATCAGTGTCACCTAAGTAATTCCTTATAGTACTCCTAAACAAGCCGAAAGAATTAAGTGAGTGCAGCCGAACTCTCAGATCCAAAGGCAGAGAGTTGAGTACATGCGGGATAAGGAAAGTATGGGTTCGCTGTCCGATGGTTTTTTTTGCCCTATATGACGAAACTTTCTGTTGTGCTTTTCCTCGAGTATCATAATCGTTCAAAATTCAAACACAAATTAGACAACTTATAAACTAGATCTATTCAGCACAAAACAATTTGTGAAGGCGTTCTAAAGAAACTAACATTGCCACAGAAAGAGTTTTATGTAGTTTGCATGGTACCATCTACAAAACACAATGATTTTTTTTATTTTCTTTCTATCACATCTTGAAGGTTAATAAGTTTAGTATTATTGTAATAAGATTTGGGAATATTCGAGGGAATATTATAATTAATTTCGGAAATCACAAGTTTTCATTTTTTTCTATTTTGATTTTTGCATCAAACATAGAAATGATAACATTTCTGAATAGGAGACGATGCAACCTTTCAAACGATGTATAACAAGCCCATATACCTATTTGAAAGGGAATTAAAGGTAGGGTTCGCATTTTTACGAAGAAGAATAACAATTTAAAATTTAAGTTCGACGCGTTTCAGGATATTTCATGAATATTTAAATAAACCGAGATAATGAATTTATTCCATTCGGAATTTTCACACCGTATAGTGAAAGTTTCTCAGATTTCTGATATTAATTTTAAATTCTTTATTAGACCTTTTACAGCTAGACTCGAATTCATAATTTATATAATCACCCAGAAAATTGTGTACAGTGGTATTTTTGACAAGAGAACAATGTTTTTAGATTTTATGCAATGACTTCTTTTCTGATCAACTCAAGTTTATTTCATTACAGTTATGGTGAATTGAAACGAGAATGTTCTTATTTGAAAATGATGCATCTGATCGCATTTCAGCAAGAGCACCTTCCTTATGCAAAAAATTTTGAAATTCAATTATTTTATATATAAAAGACCAAAAACCCGTTGTCTAAAAGTGGGGATTATTCTTACCACCTACCGCCGTTTTTTACGAACTCTAAGATTATACCTTGGGCTGATTTTTATTTCATTCGATCAAGTATCAAAGAGCTTGAAAAAGGATGTAGCAAAACTAGTTCAGTTCTGCGACTTGGCGAAATTCCATCTCTGATCATGATCATGCCGCTTCTTGTACATGTTCCCTTCGTTTTCTATCATCAACTGCCTTCCAAACACGTACTCTTCTCGAATCTGGACACAAACTAAACTGAAATACGTAGCTAAATAAAATGTACCTCCATTAATCCTAGTCCAATGTCATACGTTATCGAGCAATATATCTTCTCCCTTTCACGATATCAATTTTAGAGGCGAGAAATGACACTTTGAATAGTCTCCAAAGCATTGGCGATATCAATTTGGAGCATTTCCGTTTCATGCCTAGCTACGGCGTACAAATTAATGTTTTCTACTAGGCAACATCTTCATATGTTCTTAATAATGATTTATTATCACTTTCACTTTTCATCAGCTTACCTTATATGATAACAATATTACAATTTCTTATCTTCCGCTGTTCCGTCTCATTAGACACGTCCTTGTTCACTTTAGATAATAATTTCTTTATTCTGTGCCGGTGGTACTTGAATTTTTCTGATGAGATGAATCAGAACACTTCTAAATTATTTCTGTCGAATTTTTTCTTCGAATTATGAAAATTTATTAATTACGGAATAGTTAGCTTATTCGTTATTAATCACGTATCCATGTCTTTTAGCAAACGTGTGAACTTAATTGGGACGCAGAGTTCCCTACGAGTTGACACATTCACGTTTGGACTGCTTTGTTTAAAAAGAACACTTAAAAAACAAAATTATCTATCACCAGCTTCCTAAATTTCCACTCTAGGAAAACTATAGTCCATCAAATCTTCATTTCGCTCATTAAGTCAACCCAAAAATCAAATTTCCAACCAATCTGAATCATTTTGCCTGTTCATGTTAGAAGGGATGCTTTATTTCACACATATTCCTTTTTTTTCTGTAAAACATGTAAAAGTTATTATTCTGGTGTTGATAATTTTTTTTGTGGCCTTCGGTCAAAGAATTATATGCATTACTATTCTTATAATAATACATTTTTTTGCTTGTGTACGTTGTGTCCCAAGAATAGTGTATTATTATTTATACAATTACCCTTATCACTTATTTCTCAAGAATTATCGTGATTATAATCAACGTAGTACAGGATATAATATAATGTTATCCTGATGTTTCTAGAACTTTTGTAAAGATTGCTCAGAAGCTTCATCTAGCTTGTGAGAGTTAGGGATTCAGTTATGCTTTAAATTAGGGTCTGTATCCTCACAGCGTCTTAGAAACAGAACTGTTTAAAGTCAAATGGTGGCCGTCATGGTTCAACTAGAAAATTTCTCTTCTACCCAGATTCGGACTGAACTCGGGACCTTTCAGTTCTTAGTTTAAAGTTATCGGCACTCATAATTAACGCAGTAATCCGTTTGCGTTCAATTGACTAGTATTGGCAAACTCGTTACGTTTATTCTTAGTGTAACAATCATATTTTCAACTTGGCATGGTATCCAATGATCCAAGAAAAACATTTGTTATAATTGAAGTATTCTACATTCCTTCATTTCCAGTTAATTATCGAGATAGCTACGTACGAAGTGTTTTTGAAAATTGAACGCCGCCTCAACATAGTGTAATTAATCATACTGACAAATTTGCTCTTTTTTGTTGCTCGAAAATACCAGAACAATAAACAAAATAGGGCGGATAACTAACAGCAGTACGATATAACTTCATTTCTTTCTTTACCCATTATTTCTTCATCAACATAACTTGGATGCTGAAATTGCTTCTTTTTATAACATGGACGTGAATTGTTAATTTTGAGCATTCATAATAGTGGACGGAGTAGTCCATTACTTTGTGATTTTAAAACGAAATTAAATTCACTAATAGTTTTATTTCTAAAACGTGCTCATACTTTTTAGATTCCAGAATATCTAGTTTCTGCCTTTTGTTTCCAGGTATAATCTTTCAATTCTGCGAAGATATGATTGGTTTCGAAGAAATGTTCCGCAAAACTAGAGTTATTTTTCCGCTTCCTAAATGACGATTGATGTTGTATGAACCTTTTTTGAAATGATCTCCCGATTTGTCCTATATATACGCTACTGCACTGTTGATAACTTAATTCATAAATTCCAGAATTGCTCAGCCGGTTAGTTCTGTACTTAGTATTCGAAAAGATGCTGGAAATTTTATGTGAAGGCATGAAAGCTAATTTTATGTTAGTTTTTGAAAATATTTGATATATTTTTTGCGAGATAGGTCCTAACTAAAAATTCACAAATTTTTTTCCATTGTTTTCTGTTATGAAAGTGGAGTATATTTGTTTCAAAAAGACTAGTTTTTTACGTTTATGAGAGAATTTATGGTTTTTATTTCGAACTAATTGTTCGTATCTAATTGGTTGATTGTATTCAATTTCTTTTTCAACGTTATATTATTTGAGGGAATTGAAAAAAGCTCTTCGTATCCTTGATCTGTTAGCAGTGAATTTATGATTGATCTATCGAGGATTTTCTGGATATATCATATGAAATTTCCTTATTATTCGTAATTAAAGTTTTGTCCAGAAAATTTATATTTTGTCACATTGTTCCATAAGTAAATTCAACAATATGGTACAAACCATTAAGATATTTCTGCGTGTTTTCTAGTTCTCAATGTGTTTCCCAGAAGCAAGCCAACATGTCTACATATCTGTACCAAAAAATGGTATGCTGGAGGTGTGTGGATTTTAGAATTTTTCTTTCGCATATTTCTGCGTATTTTCTAGTTCTCAATGTGTTTCCCAGAAGCAAGCCAACATGTCTACATATCTGTACCAAAAAATGGTATGCTGGAGGTGTGTGGATTTTAGAATTTTTCTTTCGAGGAAGGACAAAATGATTTCAGCGAAAGCTGAGATGTGAACCCATGGCAAATCCATAAAAGTTATTGCTGTATTGGAAATAATTTTACTGCACGCAGAGTTCGAAAAGGGTTAAAATTTTGTTTTTTATAGCCGGATTGATGTTATTGTTTGTTAGGATATTTTCAATTATATTATGCATTCTGCATTTGATATACTCGGGAACATATTTACTACATAAAATGATACTGGAATACTGTTAAGTGGAGAAGTAAAATTTTTCAGTTTGTTTCTGGGCTCAATTGAAATTTGTATTGAACAGTGTTGTGGTCGAGTGGCTAGTTTGAGGCTAGTTTTGCAAGGAGTTTATTGATGTATGATGCCGTATTTATGACTTTACTTTATGATAAATATTTAATATTGAATTTTGAAACTTTGAATATCAAAACAAATTTAATATGTTAGTCTTCTACAATTTAATTTAAAAAAAAATAAAAAAAAAACTTTTAGAATTGAATTAATGTCTTATAATAAGCACAACTTGTATTCAATAGACGTATAAAATTAAAATTCACTATATTATATCAAATGGAGTAAAAAAAACCAACAAAAATAAATTGTTAATTAAAATTTAAAAAAAGTAATATCCAATGTATCGTTCCAAACATACGCACCTGAACTCGTCAGATAGGCGTGCTACGTCTATTAAATATAAGCAGTGCTTATTATAAGACATTAATTCAATTCTAAAAGTTTAAAAAAAATTATTTTTGTTTTAATTAAAATTGTAGAAGACTTAACAAATTAAATCTGTTTTAATATTCAAAGTTTCTAATTATCCTTCTTTTAAGTAAAAAAACCGCTCCTTATAATTTTATTTAATATTGAATTGTTATTTCGTTGCAGAATAAAATATGTCTTAAAAAAATTATCAATATCAGATGATTACGAAGGATAATAAATTAAAAATATGATGGCTCTACTTTGTGGGGATAGTTTTGTGAATTGAATTGAGAATAAGATTACTCTGATAATTTTTTCAACAAGTTTGAAACATCTATTTTTTTAAAATGAAGTAGGGCTGATGATTTTTCCGTTGTGGGAATTCTAAATTGCTTTTTGAAGATAGTCGGCATGTTTAAGGATTTTTTTCGAAGAAATTTATTTTGAGCAGTTTGTCTTTGAAGAAGTTCTTGAGGTTATGTTTTTCATTTTTGGAAAGGGATTTGGTTTTCATGAAACATAATTTTTTGACAAACTTGAATTCATTTTATCTTAAAAGCACAAATTTCTGAAAATACGAGAATCACTGCCCATTCAATCATCTGAGGTCCTTGTGAGTCATATTTTGGATCACAAACCGCAGAAGTTCTGTTTTCACCTGAGACAAAGAGATAAAAATGAACTTGTAGAGAGAAGATTTTTCAATACTGATAATGAGAAATATTTCATTTATAAGCTAAAACAACTTAATTGGCAAAATTTTTTAGTATTGGAGAATCTGATGTTAATGTTCAGTAGCAGGTTTTTTATTGATCAGTTCATAAATCTTTTCAATGAATTTTTTCCAATAACAACTGTGCACAGAAATAAAAAGCCTAAAATATCAAATATTGAACTAGAAAAAATTAGGCAAAGATGGGACACATTGCTGGTTTTATCTAGTTTCAACTCAGTTCATATGTCCCAATATAGTCAGTTGAAAAAAGAATATGATAGTTTGTTAAAAAAAGAGAAAAGTAGGCAATACGAGTGTAGGATACAAAAGTCGGATTGTAAGATGAAGTCAATGTGGGTCATTTCTAGGGAAGTAACGGGTAAAAATAAACAGCAATTTTCTATGTGAGGATCTACTAAAATTTGCCAATGAATTTGCTTCCTACATTGTGGAAGTAATACAGAATTTAACTGATATTCAATGTGGTAAAACCTTCAAATATCAAATTCAGATTATAACAGGTCTATGTTTCTTAGGCTTATCTGTAAAGTTGGACTGGTAAAATTATCTTTGAATTTAAAAGGTAAATATGGTAGTGGTCACGATGAGATACCTGTAAAGACTGTAAAAGCCTCGATCAAGACGCTATCAGACGTAATTTGCTATATCATAAATAACTCTATGAAATACTCAATATTTCCTAATGAGCTAAAATTTGCTTTAATAAAACCAATATTAAAAAAGGAAACCCAAACTATTTGAGCAACTTCAGACCGATTAGCTTATTACCTGCAAATATTTGAACTAGTGTTGACTTCCAGGTTCTGTTTCATGGATGAAAATAAACAGTGTGCTTGGTTTCAACATGGAAATTTAAAGGGTACATCAACTAACACAGCTATTTATCAGTTTGTTAATGCAATATTAAATAATTTAGAAAACAAAGATTTAGTGTTAGGACTTTTCGTAGATCTATGTAAAACTTTTGATTGTGTTAATCATGAAATTCTACTGACAAAACTGGAGAAAAATGGTGTTAGAAGCAATGCTACTGGTTGGATAAAATCATTTTTATCGAATAGAAATCAGCAAGTTGTTGTTAGCAATGGAAATGATAGGGTAAAATCAGACATTTGTTCTATTGACTTAGGTGTAGGACAGGGCAGTAGCTGGTCCAAACAAAAATTGTAGATGATAGTAACGTTTTACTTGGGAGAAATAATATGGAACAAATTATAGAGAAAATATAGATAAGTTTTGCATATTGAACGATTGATTTTATATGAATGGATAAGTGATAAACGAATCGAAAACAAGTCTAATGTTTTTTTGGACAAGGCAATCACAACATTCTGCTCCGGGTTATATAAACCTTGCAAATCAGGATATTAAAATTCTAGGGTATATATGTTGATGAGTTTCTTAATTGGAAAGAACACAGGGAAAAAACTTGTTTGAAGCTGTCCAGTGTGGGATATGGAATCAGGACTTTATTCCACTACATGAATGAAAATACGTTGAAGATAATTTATTTTGCTGATGTAGAGTCAATTTTGAGATACGGAATAATTTTTTCGGGGAGGAAACTGCAAAATTCAGTCAATATTTGTGGTCCAAAAAAAAATAATTAGGATCATTTTAAAAATGAACTATAGGGAATCTTGTAGAGGTAAATTTGAAAACATAGGCATGGTTTGTACATATATGAGAGTTTAGTGTTTGTTTTTAAGAATAGGAATATGTTCATTGCGTGTGGTGAACATAATAAAATTATAATACAAGAAATCTAGATCTTATTTTTCCACATCATGGATTAACTATGATAGAAAAGGATCCGTATTATACATGTGTGAAAATGTTTAATGGATTACCAAAAGTTCTCAAGGGATGTCCATAATATGGGTAAATTTAAGAAATCCATTAAGAGGTTGTTGGTTCAATAGGAACCATAAAATTTATCAGATTATTTTCATTCCAATAATATTTTTTAGTTAATTTAGTCATTTGATTTTTTTATATAGTAAATTATATGTAAAATCTGATATAAAGGATTTTATTATTATTTTTATCTCTACAATTTGCCCCTGTGATCAACAAAACTCTATCGATTTTTTTTGAGTATAGAGTTTTTATGTTACATTGTCTCGATTTGTAGAACTTTTTATTACCATAACTCACATTCCTTATTCATGATACACGTTTGAAGATTCTGAGAAAACGTCGAGTAATATTTAAAAAAATACCAAGAAGAGAATAAATGTGCCGGTTTTTAGAAAACGTAGACTAAGGTATTTCAAAAAAAAAAATTTTCTTCTAAACTGTGAGGTGAATTTAAATGAAATATTGCGTTTGCTTCGATAGAGATAGTACCCCACATATGAGTAATCACTGAACCAATTTCATGACGAGTTTTGTATTAATTATATATAAATTAATTTTTATTATTTTCATCTCACCTTCATTCTATTATTCATTTATGAATTTCAGTTTTCATAATAGAACAAATGGAACATAAAAACATTTCGCAACTGACATAAATGATGAAATTTGAAAATGCGGTCATTATCGGGAAAATACCGAGAAAGAAAACAAAGTGTTTTCATTGCGAATTTTTGGTGACGAAAATTTGTGTAATATAAGAACAATGACAATCGCCGTACTACTTACTCAATTTTGGAGTTTACGGAGGCATATCTTCTGCAAATAGAGGATTTATATTTATTCTATTATATTCGGGACGAATAAGCAAAATTATCATTACAGAAAAGTATTCCGAGAAATAAACATGAAGTTCTTTTCGAGAGTCCTCATTTCGGCTTTGTGTTTAGGGGTGAGTAAATTCAAAGAACGGCAAAAATCAATATTTCTGCGTTAGTAAACATATCGAAGAATGTATGTAATATTTTTACTCCAAAAATAATTTAAAATGTTTCATAACAACGCAATAATTATAAGGAAAAATTCAATGTTTGTTCTGTTAAGTCATATGTTTACTAAATGAAAATTCATTCACTTGGTAGATTAGAAGTGATCGTTTTATACTAGATAAAGTAGACAAAAGATCAGTACCTACCTGATGGTTTCCCAAAATAACTATACAATTCAGATTAATCATCATTAAATTGACAACTGAAGTGAAACAATTACTGAATGAAATGAATTTTGAAGTGAGCGAAAGAATTAACTTTAAAATATTTGCTCAAAATTTGACGGAATTTTTTCACGTCATTATTCTAGCCAAGCAACGACTGGTATTATCTATTCTTGCCAATAATGGCTGAAAGTCATCTAAGCTTTTACTATAAGGTAGAAGCTAGATAGCTTTCACAGTGACACTATAAATTAGTGTTGTTTTCATACTGATTATATTCTATGAGTCATTAAATACAGAATTTAATTTGGTGAAACTGACAGTGAGTTACAGGTTGAACGATATATAATAAATTAAGATTATAAATAGTTCGTGCGGTGTTTTGTCCAAAATTGAAGCTTCATTATGAAATTATGGTTATACATTCAAAGTTCAAAGTACTGTCAACTGATTTTTCCCATCTTTTTGGCAATTGACAGATCAAATCGCGAAAAAATTGCAATTCGCTGGCCGCTATCCATGCATGGATCCATTTTTTCGCCTTATCGTAATTGGAGAAATTCTAGTCATGTTGCATCGATCGGAAGAGATAGTAATCGAAAGTAGAAATGTCTGGGTTGTACGGCGGGTGGAGTAGGAATTCTAAGTAGGTTTTAATGGGCGATGCATTAGGTGTCCTACTGCGAATTAACTTTGTCGTTTGCGTCGGCATATTCTAGCCGTTTTTTCTCACAATGCTCTGCTCAAATGCATCAATTTTTGGGTTAAAACAATTTTGTATGGATGTAAACCAAAGACTTTTCGTGAAATTTGCCACAAAGACGTCTGGAAGATGCCTAGTTTTTGTGTATGTACCTTTCCACGATTAAATGGTAGACCTTGACAAATTCCACTATCAGTATCACAAATAAACTATAGCTGTCATTGAAAGACCCTTTATATTGCTTGGATTGTTCGGAAAGTCATTTCGTTTTTTTTTGGAAAATGAAAGACAATTTTGGTATAATGAATGAACATTTTATCAAATTATACATTGGTCATTCTGGTCCAACACCTTTTGCCATTTTTCTGGTACTAGTATGATACCCCGCTCATAAAATTTTTGGTTTTTGCTGGCAAAAACTGATCCAGGTGATTTTTGACTTCTTCATTCGAAGTGAAGGTTTTACCGTCCAAAAAATTTTGCAATGAGAGGAACAAATAATAATCCGAAAACGCCAGATCTGTAGAATATAGTGGGTGTGGCAGTGTATCCCATTCAAGCTCTAAAAGCTTTTGACGAGTGACCAAATTTTTATGAAGTCACGCATTAGCTATTGCAGTGCATCATTCAGTTTTTCCAGCTGATGACAGTAGACTTCCAATTTAATTGTTGTGCTATCCGGTAAAAGCTCAAACCAAACAATTGTTTTAAAATCCCACCAAACAGGAAGCATCACATTTTTTGATGGATATTGGCTTTCGAAATGTTTTGAGCCGGTTCATATTCTTAGCCCCATGATCTTTGCGTTTGACATTGTTATATACAACCTATTTTTCGTCCCAGTAATGACGCACTTCAAAAATCATTTTCGTGACGTTTGAGAAACGAATCACAGACGTCAACGAGATGACACAAATTTCTCTCCCTAAAAACATGGCAAACCCACATATCGAGCTTCGAGGTTAAACTCAGGCCTTTCAAGTGGTCATAAAAATTTGAATTCGATTAATTCAACCTCTCACCGATCTTATGTGTTGCTATTTGCCGATTTTTCATCATCTAATGTCTTTATCATGTCTTTATCGGCTTCAAACGGCCTTCCGGAACAAAGTGCACCTTCGACATCAAAATTGCCGGATCGAAATTTTGCAAGCTAGTTCTGGAACTGGAGTACTGCCAACACATCTTTTCCATACACATCGATTAATTTATTTCTGGCATGAACAGTATTTTAACCTTTTTTATAGTAAAAAAGTGGAAAAAGGGGAAAAACGGTGCTAATTACTCTCTATATTTAAAGGAGCACAACCAAAAACTTCGGCCTAGAATTAGTTGAACCTTTTCAGGCACTAGCTAAATCAGCTCTCAAAACATATAATGACTATGCGGCTTAAGTGTGAAGTTGGGTTTGAAAAAATACAATGAAATTCTCTGTCCGGAAAAACCAAATCACTCTCCGAACAACCCTATGTTATATAACTTTCTCATTTCAATAAAATACTTATTCATATAATTTTTCTTTCATATAAAAACGGATTTCAATATGTTTCATTTTGAATTTGTAAGTTTCTGAACAAATTTTAAAGTAGACTCAGATATACCTCAAAAATATTTTTACAAAAACGTTCTATTAATTCTATTCTATTAATTTTATAGCCTTATCTTCTTTTTGAAACGAACCATGCTGTTAGAATTGAAAATTCACAAATGCTAAAAACTGATCATTTTTTTCAGATCAGTAATGGAACCATACTAGGTATCCTGAGGGATCTATCACCAACAATCAGCGATCTGTCTCACACCATCACCTCCGTCCTGAAAGATACAGGAGGTTTGATTGGCCACACATTCTCATCCATAGACTCTATAATTGAAAATGCCGAAGATTCCATTGTGCAATTCAATAAGGAAATCAGCGAAATTCTTCTTGGGTGTCCTTCCGATCCACGTCACCAGAAATGTGCCTCGCAATTGCGGACTGTTAGTCAGAGTGTCAACACCACGATCGTCAGAGTTTGCGTTGATCAGGTACAAGTTAGGAATACCCTGTCAGAGAGACTGGTCGAAATATCTAAACTGAAGACGCAATGCGCTACGACTTTCACGAAATGTTTGAAAACACCTCCAGTTGACGAATGCATTCGAAATGAGATCAATTCTGTGCGATCCGGTATTAAAGAGAACGAGGTGATCCTCCAGAGAGATGTGGAATCCGTCACGACTGAAGTGAAACAATGCGCTGAAACAAAGGCTCAACAAGTTTGCGGTACTCTACAAACTGCTATCAACGATTACAAAAGATGTTGTGGAGATGATTAATAAGTATAAGCGTCTGCATGTTAAATTAACTATACGTGACCAAAATGAAAACAATAAAAGAAACGTTGGAAACCAAATGTGCTTTAATTTTTACCGATAACGGTTTCTAAGAAACGTCTATTTGAAGACGTATTTGTCTCATTGTTTCCGTGGGAATTTTCCAATTCTTGCATTTCCTACTGCAGACCAATAAATACTGAATCCGATGACATTCTCATAAGATATTGAAATGAAGTGTAATTGAACATGTTGGTCGCTAAGGTGATAATTTTTTTCTTCATTAAAGAGAATTTTGCCCAACGTTATATAGCTGGGAAAATAACTGTGAGTATAAAATACAGAAAAATTAATATTGCGCATCTTCCGAATATCTTCTATCAGTAATTCACGATTCATCAGTTCCATTTTTGTGTCACTTACAATCGAAGATTTTGGACCTTAGCTTTCAATTTAAGTTTGTCGAATGGTGTCTTACGACGCCCTAAGGGTTGATATTGAAAAAGGTCTTATTATTCAATTTCGAAATAATAGCTCCTCGAACAAAATCCTAAATCTTCCATTTGAACACCAATATTCAGTCTACAGACTACAAGATTTCTGGGGATTTATGTTGATTTCTATCTGAGATGGAATTAACATTTGGATTTTGAATGTAACGAAGTAAATAGTTCGCGCTGTGCGATATGCTGTGTTCGACAGTTGACAGCTCTCAGTTCACATCTGGGTATCTATTACGGTTGAGTTGATTGATATATTTTATACAGTTCCATATTTTTGGTTATACCGTAGATAGCGAAAGAGTATAAATTACCAAAGGACTAGGAAATTTGAAGCTTGTTGTTTTGACATTTCTGTTCAGTAAGCATTGACAAATTATCATGAAAAGACTCAAGCCGCAACAACGTTTACAAATTGTTGAAATTTATTTTCAAAATCAGTGTTCGCCAGTGTTCGTGAAATTCATCTATCGATAGATTTCGGACTACATTTTCTCAACTTGATACAACAACAAGACAAAGAACTGTACGTACAGAAGAAAATATCGCTGCTGTAAATCATAGTGATAATGATTATCCAGATTTGTCTATTCGTCGACGTTTACAACAAGTTGGACTCTGTGCATCCATCATATGGAGAATTTTGTGTAAAGATCTTGGTCTACATCCATACAAGATCCAACTGATTCAAGAACTAAAGCCACTTGACCATAATGAGCGTCGTTTGTTTGCTGATTGGGCCCTCGAACAGCTTGAAGTTGATCCACTTTTTTATCGCAAAATTGTGTTTAGTGATGAAGCTCATTTCTGGTTGAGCGGCTGTGTAAGCAAGCAAAATTGCCGTATATGAAGTGACAACAATTTTCAAGAAGTTCTACAGGTTCCATTGCATCCTGAAAAATGCACTGTATGGTGTGCTTTACACGCTGGAGGCATCATCGGTCCATATTTCTTTAAAATCGATGCTGAAGCTAATGTTACAGTGTTCATTAGAGATTGATGATCATTGAGTGTTTTGGTTCCAACAAGATGGTGAAAGAAAGATTTCGCGATAATATTATTTCGAGAAATGGTCCAATTAATTGGCCTCCAAGATCATACGACATTACTCCATTGGATTATTTTCTTTGGGGTTATGTCAAGTCATTGGTTTATGCTGCTAAACCAGAATCAATAGACGCTCTGGAAGCCTACATGAATCGTGTTAATGATGAAATAAGGCCTGAATTACTCGTATAAGTGGTCCAAAATTGGTCTGGTCGAATGTGGTTCCTCAGAGCTAGTCGTGGCGAACATATGCCGGAAGTTATTTTTGAAACATAAATGTCATAAAAGTATCTTTCAAGTAAAAAAAATTGGCTTCAATTTAATCTTAATTTAAACGTGTTTTATTTCACTTCAAAGTTCTATCACTCTAAAAAAATACCTGAAGGCCTCAAGTTGCATATTCTTTGCCATCTATTCACAAAAACTTGGGTTACAATATCTTGAAGAGTAAAGTTGGGGATAATATCTGAACGATGAAAATTTCGAGATAGTTTTGTGTATGGATTAAATATTATTTCTTTACATTTTAATGTGTTAATTTGTACCGTACATCCTATTTTGTTTTATACAGAGTGTCTACTTTTGAAGGGATAAACTAGAAGGGGAGATAATACAAGTTATTTGCAACAAAAAATGTCATATAACGCATGGTCGAAATGTTGATGGTTATTTTTCAATTTAACATTTCTTGATTTCACGAAATATCATAAGTTTTTCCATAAAATGAAGTATACTTCAGTTATCCTTGTAGCCTCATCAAATTTTACTTCTGTGTGCCAAAAAATTCTTATTGCATGCGTGGTAAGGAGATGAATATCACTATTCTGAAGTAAATAAAATTGGTCATATTTTTCCAGTGGTTTCATCGATGAGAAATTATTAATTATGGACATGTTTTCTTTTCAGGAAAAAATACCTGGTTTAGTGTGCTTTCGAATGACATATAAACTTTTGTGCTAGCTGCTTGTCGTCTGCTATAATATCATGGCTACGAAGATAACAACAAAACGTGAAATATTCCAAACCTAAATTTGCTCTATCATGAAGCTCCTTGTTATTGAATATCAAAATAAACATTGAATTTAATTTTTGTTGCTTCAGAATTTTGGGTGTTAGTACGTTTTCTTAATTTTAAAGAATTTTAAAGAATTAACTCAATTTATAATAAGTATTCTAGATAAAATAGAGAAAATTTTGCCGGTTTTTTGGAACATCGAATATCGCAATATGTTGTTTATTTATGGATTTGCAAATGGAAATGCTCACACAGCGGTTCGAGAGTACGGTTTGCGTTTTTCCAACAGATGACAACCAAACAGAAAGATATTTGTACAAGTGCAGGCGATTAGGTGAAACAGGCTCATTTGATGGTTTCCCAATCAGAGAAGGTGGACGAAAGAGTCATCAAGGCCCACATGCATCTGATATACTTCAAGCTATCCGGGAGGTCCCCATATCAAGTATTCGTCGAATTGGTTGTAAATTGAGAACTCGTCATTCTACAGTACACCGAGAACTCAAATAAAATAAGTTATATCCATATCATATGAAAAAGATGCAGAATTTCTAACCTGTAGATGCTGAGACGAGACTAATATTTTGTGGGTGGTTCCTGAATAATTTAGGAGATTTGGGGGACGATAGGACATTATGGACTGATGAGGCCACTTTCCCGAAATCGGGTATAATAAATTTGCGAAATAGCTATGTATCGAAATGAGAAAACCCCCATGCGACTTTTGTTTCTCATTTCCAAAGTAAGTTAAGGGTCAATGTGTGGTTAGGAGTCATGAGCACCAGTAATACTTTCCGATCGCCTCAACGCTGAACAATTCATTATATTAATCCACAACAGCTAAACAGACATATTGAATGAAATGCCCCTAGCTAACAGACAAAATGTTTTCTTTCAAATGGATGGCTGCCCAGCTCATAATAGCCGGAATGTACTGAAAGAATATATTGGGGTGCAATGAATTGGAAGGTATGGTCCAGTAAGATGACCTCCAAGGAGCTTCGACCTTACGCCTTTGGTTTTTTATATCTGGAACACCTTGAAAGGAAAAGTATAGCAAATTCGCGTGCAGACTCGAGAGGCTCTGATCGGAAGAGTAAAATTGTGTTGTGAAAAAATGCGTCAGAAACGTTGTGAACTTCGCAGTGCGTAAACGATGTGTGAAATGTATTGAATGCGCTGGACCTTTCGAACAATTGTTATAAGTAGTAGCAGTCTGTTTTCTTTATATTTTTTCATAAAATTTGTATTATTGAAATTTAATTATTTATTTGAATTATTTTTATTCAACAGATAAATTCATATGTTATATGAGAATAACTTTAATATTCAATCATAAAGAGCTTCAAGATAGAGCAAATTTAGGTTTTGAATATTTCAGATTTTCATTGTTATCTTTTTAGCCATGAAATTATGGCAGAGAACAAGCAGCTTGCACAAAAACTGATATGTCATTTGAAAGCATACTAACTGAGGTATTTTTTGCTGAAGAGAAAATATGTCCATAATCAATAATTTTTCATCGATTAAACCTTTGAAGAAATATGACTGATTTTGTTCACTTCAGAATAGTGATATTCACCTCCTTACCACGGCCGCAATAAGAATTTTGGCACACAGAACTTCTTAACTTGGAGCAATTTAATGCCGTTTCCAGATATGTGGCCAAATTTAATGATAATTGAAGTATAACTGATTTTATGCAAATACTTGAAATATTTCATGAAATCAAGAAATATTAAATTCACGAATAACCATCAACAGTTCTATCATGTTTTATATGAAATTTTTGAACTGATCTTCTGACGAAATAAAAAATTCCCATAAAAATGAAAATTACATGGTTGAAAGTATCTTCGATCTGCATCGTTACATATTGACAAATAAGAGTGGAACAAAACTTGATATATCACTTATGTCGGAATCAGATGAAAATAACTTCAGGAAATTCTAGTAATTTATATCCACGAAATTATACATGAACCTTCGTATCATAATTTCACATCTAAATACTAAGCTTGAACTCGATAGAAACTATATGAAAAATAAAATTCTAGATGGGAATAACTTATGAAAAATAGAACCGATTCTGTCCATTTTCAAACATAAAAATTTCAAATCTTTTGTTCAAGAAATAGCATTTTTTTTCTTCGGTCTTCCGCTCAGACAACTGATCCTAACAAATTTTTATGTCGTTATTACCTTAATACCAAATTTCATTTCGATCGGATTGATACTTTCAAAACAATCGAAAAAATAAGAAGAAGTTTCAATTGTGAATAACTACAGAACAATTGGAGAGATTTTACCAATTAAAGAAATTAACTGGTACATTAAGTCTCCAAGCTAACTCTGAAAGCTATTTCTGCTTGGAAGGTGAAGTGTTCACGGACTGCCTATTCGGCTGGACTGGCCTGACAGAATAATTTCCGACTTCGGAATCTTCTTCGCTGATTCAAACCTAGTCATTTGAGACTAATTTCGGCTTAAAATTAGAAAGATACGGACATTGGGACAAAACGATAGAAAGCTTTTCTCTAGAACAATATCAGCAAACAGTATGATTATATATGTCACAATTTATTCAGAAATTTGTTTTTCGATCATTTTCAGACGGATACATTCAGTATTCAAATTTTAAATTATAAAGGTTCGGCTACATCTCAATAACTTAAATGCTGCATGGATTTTTGAAGGGTAGGCCATCTAGAGTTTTAATTTTGAAGTATTAACTGTAATGAATTGCTTGTTATGTAGAGATACCTTTTTGAATTCTTCGAAAGTAATTGATTAAACGTTAACCAATTAGTATGCAAATTCTTGGTTGAGCAAACTTCAAATGGGTGTGAAAGAGGGATGTATATTAGACTTTAATGCTTTAATCACAGCCTAAAATAAACATAATACAAGTTCCGAGAGTTGAATTATTTTACCCAAATTGAGGGAGTGGTTTCATGACCAGATGTGGAATGTAATCCAGCTCGTAGAGAATTGTCAGCAGAAGTACATATAAGACAAGTGTACAATTTTGAGTTGTTGACCCAGATTGAGGTGGATATACTATCTTGATCCTGGAACAGTTCTTCCTTGAGTTTTTTCTATCGTTGTTCACGACACAGACTTCAATTTTATTGGTTTCACTTTTGAGTTCACTTTTCACAACTTAATATCTAATTACAAATGAATAATGTAGATAATACATTGACTTCCAGGCCTTCAGTGCGTTATGGGTAACTGAGAGAGAGACAGAGCTGCTTGAAAGTTTAAAGTAAAAAATGGGAAAATAAAATGAATCAAGCGTAAAAATTATTATATTTCATAAATTACGAGAGCTTACCTCAAGAGAATGTGCATGGGATCAGACCTTGTCTTCAACTGAATTTTCTTAACTGACTGTTTATACAGGGTGACTATCGCGTGACCTGTCTAGCCTAGGGAATGTGTTCAACTCTACCTTTCTGCTAACTGGTGAACGAGAGAATGGGCTTGAGTCCGAAAAGGTAGCCCAGGTAATTCCGATACGACAATCGTATTGAAACGGCTAAAACGGTTCTAATGGGTTTCCAGGAATAATCTAAGGGAGAAATATCTTCGTTTCTTAATTGGTGTTTAGGCCTGGTTAGGTTTCTAGGAATTAAATTATTCATATTTGAAAGGCCTAAATTGTTGAACTCTGGGT
Source organism: Megalocaria dilatata (assembly GCA_034642435.1). Lineage (NCBI taxonomy): Eukaryota > Metazoa > Arthropoda > Insecta > Coleoptera > Coccinellidae > Megalocaria > Megalocaria dilatata. The sequence goes on from CM067858.1 coordinate 14,482,833, forward strand.
ACGTAATTGTTACGTACCTGCAAAGTGAATTAAAAATTCTTTGTTCAAACTAAATTTGAATATTGATTATTTCGAATCTGACAAGATTTCAGTCATTCATTGACAGAAAGCAACTTTAATATTCGACTTTAACCAAATTGATAGATTTAAGCTCAAACCAATATGAGAAATTTCAAAAACTTATGTCCAAAGTAGTGAATCTTCCATCCAAACTATTATAAATTCAAGTGGAAAATTAAATAGAAACTAACTGCCCTCACGTCAATTTATGGATCAATTTGTTCGTGAAAATTGGATAGTTATTTGACGAAACAACCCGTTCACTCTCTCGTCCAGTGATTACACCGGAAAACATTGGCGCTGTAGCCCAGAATGTAGCTGAACATCAACTCGTCATCGTGCTCAAGAACTGAACACATCTCGCATTTCTCTGTCCAGAATTTTGCATATAGAGACCTCGATATGAAGACTTATAAAGTTCAACTAGTGTAATAAATGAAGTCTCATGACAATCCGATTCGTTTCCATTTCGCTCAATAGGCATATAGTCGCATGGCCAAAGATGAGCATTTTCCCACAGAAATCATCTTTAGCGATGAAGCTCATTTTCACCTTGAAAGAATATTTTTTGTAGGGATCTGTTAAGGTGAACCATCCAGAAACGATCGATGTCTTGAAACAGGAAATCGAAGTTGCCATTCGTGTGCTTGAGCCCCAAAAAATTTACAATGAACTGAAAAATTGGGTTGAACTGATGGGTTGTAGGTAGTCGTGGGGGGCATTTGAATTATATTGTTTTTTATTCGTAAATATCAAGGTGCAAACTTTCTGATTAACTCATGATTCTGAATATTCATTAATTTTTTATTTATAGCCGACCAAAAATACAAATTTTAATAGTCCACGCCATCTTATATAGGGGTGTTTCTGGAAAGTAGTTATGAATTTTTTAAATGAAAATCTTAATTGATGACATTCCCAAACGAATTGTTGAATTATTAAAGCTTCTTCCAAAAGATAAATGCTTTCAACTCAAAGAATATCATGGAAGTCATCAAAATGCGAGTCAGGTTACTGAATAAGCCGTGAAGTATAACAACCCAGTTTTATTTCTAATTAAAATTAGTAATATTCGTCAAAATATTTTTCGTGAACACGTCTTCAAGTGCGTGCAGAAAAGCTGTTTCAACGATGATAAGAATAACGCATCTAATCAAACAGAATAAATTCTAGATCTGACTATATATTAATTTCATATTTCTGGAATCCCGCGGAGAAAAAACTAATTTTAAAGTTTTATCAGTAAAGTTCATTTTCCATTTTATTTTAGATTATTCGTTATAAAATATCAGGCTGCAATCTTCAAAAACCACTTGATTACTAGTCAATAATTGTCCAACAACATATACTCGTGTTCGTCCATGGAGAAGCTTTTTTAAACAAATGAACCATAAAATATGTTATATGATTTTAGGTGAAACACTTTATTTCCGCTTATATTTATTATTCACAACAATTGTTTCGTCAATTATATATTGACTTACATATAGTCAATATATAATTGACGAAACAATTAAAAACATATATATGAGACAGTAATTTATTTCCACAAAAATGTTTTTTTGGTAGTATTGTACTTTCATTCTTCAACCATGTCTTCATTCCATGTATTCGTCCATAAGTGGCTGCAGGTCTTGTTCATCGTTTTGAAGTTGATGTATTTCGGAAACACGTTCAAATGTATGCATTGGGTAAAAAACCAAATATTTTGGGTATTCTTCTCACTTCTTCACAGAAATACCATAAGACCAAAAAGCTGGTTTCGGCTTTCAATAAATATTTGATTGATTCGGTCTTTACTTGGTGGAAACTCATTTTAATTAAAAAAATGTATATGAGACAGTAATTTATTTCCACATTTTTGTTTCCACTAAAATGTAGAAAATGTTTCCACCAAGTAAAGACCGAATCGACAAAATAGTTGTTGTGAACAATAAATATAAGCGGTAATAAAGTGTTTTACTTCAAATCATAAACCATGAATTTCCATCAAGTAGAGACCGAAACAATCAAGAATAAAATATGTTATGTTATTATAAATTAGATTATCAGTACTACACACAGAAGTAATGATTCATTCATATTTATTATTCGGCAACGGAATGAGTTTATGTGAGGCTTGTCCGTTTTGTCCTCTTCCGTAACTCTTTACGAAAACAAAATTTCAACTCTTAGTTTTCTATGGAACACTCAGGTTAAGAGAGCTGACCACTATAGATATTTTTAGCTAATCTTCCTCCATCTTCTAGTGTTGAGCGTGAGAAATGCCTCGAATTCGGAGACGTCAAGATTATCACCTGGAAATGTTGATTCGTTCTATTGCGAAATTGGCCGCCTTGTTAATTGAATTGATGTATCTCGTGCGAACAGACGAAGGTGAAAGAAACTTAAGCCTTGTTTTCACAGGTATAGTTGCTGACCACCCAATGATAAGCAACTACTTCAATTCTACTGTCACTTTACCGACGTGTTATCACTACAGGTCTGCGTAGGAAAACGCAACAGATAGTTACTGGGTTACCAATATTGACCTTTGTGTTTCTGACTCATTGCATCTTCGCAGTAGTTGGGCGAAAGGAATACGCTTTTGATTGAGAATATTCGACCATTTGCTCTACTGCTTACGGAACATTTGATGAAAAATCACAGAAGCAATTTTGAAATGCGAAACTGAAAATATTAAAATCGGACACCATCCAAGCGTAAGCTGTCCACACCGGTCACTTTCTATTTGCCACGCATGGAGCGACCAGAGCAATAACTGCCCTGGTAGGTGTAGGAAGCAGTCAGTGGACTGTGGAATCAAAATATTTTGAAGAAGCTAGTTGACAGTAACTAGTAACTGGCCCAACCTTAACTTTATGAACACAGTAGCTGCCTGCCCTTCACTATCCGCCAGCTACTGGCCCTTTACAAACCAGGCTCTTGAAAATCAATTGGTGAACGAAGGCCTACCACAGAGTATCAAGATAGGGCACTTTAGACTATCACCTCGACGATACCGTTTTGCTACTACGTTCCAAATTACTAATCAGTAATTTGGAGAAAATAGAAGACCACTTTCTATTCGTATTTTACAATAATTTATTCGGGAATTCGGACTGTAAACACCCTACATATTTATTGCTTCCAATTTAGCGACTAATAACCTTTCGTTGAGGTATGCAAACGTAAAGAGCGATGTGATGTTTAGCTTGCAGTTAAATGGTAGATACATAGGACTGTGAAAAGTTTAGGGGATATTCCTTATGATAGCCGATGACCATTACTCTTCAATCGAACCAGCATGACAGCTATACTTATATTGATGACATACTAAAAACCTTTTAACTGCTATATCTAGATGACTGTCCATATGCCGTTTTTCTTAACATGTACCTTCTCCAAGAATCATGTTGCTTCTGTAATTCCGTAGTCTTTCTGGTAAGTGGATATAATTTCCATCGAATGTATCGGTTATTTTTTTAGTGTGATAGAAGTAAAATTGAAATAAAACACATTTAAATTAAGATTGGAGGCAATTTTATTTTATTTGAAAGATAATTTTTTGACATTTATATTTTAAAACTTATTTCCGGCATATGTCCACCACGACTAGCTGGAACCGCATTCGACCAGACCAATTTTGGACCACTTTTTCGAGTAACTAAGGCATTATTTCATCAATAACACGAGTTATGTTGGCTTCCAAAGTGTCTATTGTTTCTGGTTTATCAGCAAAAACCAATGACTTGACATAACACCAAAGAAAATAATCCGGCGGAGTTATGTAGCATGATATTGGAGGCCAATTAATTGCACCATTTCTCGAAATAATGTTATCGCCAAATCATTCTTTCAATAAATCAATTGTTACGGTAGCAGCATGATCTTGTTCGAACCAAAACACTTCTGGGTGTATACCATTCAAATTTTGAAACGAATAATCATAGATCATCGATCTGTAACGAGCACCATTCACTACAACTTTATCTCCAGCATCGTTTTTATAAAAATATGGACCGGTGATGCCTTCAGCGTGTAAAGCACACCATACAGTGCATTTTTCAGGATGCAATGGAACCTGCAGAAATTATTGAGGAATGTTTTCACTCCATATACGGCAATTTTGCTTGTTTACATAGCCGTTCAACCAGCAAACAAACGATGCTTATTATGGTCAAGTGGTTTAGTTCTTGAACCATTTGGATCTTGTATGGGTATAGACCAAAATCTTTACGCAAAATTTTCCATGTGGTGGATGCATGGAGTGCAACTTGTTGTGAACGTCGACGAATAGTCAAATCTGTATCATTAACGCTATGACTTACAGCAGCGATATTTTCTTCTGTACATACAGTTCATTGTCTTGTTGCTGTTGTTGCATCGAATAGAGAAAATGTTGTCCGAAATCTATCGATAGTTCGACGAATAAGCTACTCTGATGGACGATTATGTAAACCATAAATATCACGAAGTGCTTTTAGGTTTGGCGAATAGAACACTGATTTTGAAAATGAATTCTAACAATTGTTGCGGCGTGAGTCTTTTCATGATAATTTGTCAATGCTTACTGAACAGAAATGTAAAAACAAACTGGCTTCTACCTTCTATCAAATCACAATAATCCCTATCGAAAGTTCCATCACTTTAAAAAAAAAACCCCCGATATGTAGGCTATTGAAGGAAGGACTACCACAGTGCCGAAAGAAATTATTCTTTCTGATTGTAACACTCCTAATATTTATCAGTTTAATGTCATCTGAGTAAATAAAAATTGGATGAATAATCCTTGACTCTCAATAAGACTATTTCTTGTCAATAACATGTACTACTCTGTCAAGAAAGTACCGGGAATTTTCAATTAAAACAACATTTTCACATTTAATCGTCAAAATTTATTGGGTCGCCTTCAAAATAGGCTCCAATTGCTCCAATACATCTATGCCAATGGCACTTCCAATTATCGAAACATTTTTTATAGGCGCTTTCCGGGATGGACTTTAGCTCTCGCGCCGAATTTTGTTTTATGGCTTCAATCGACACAAAACGGGTGCCACGAAGGGGCAATTTTAGTTTTGGGAAGAGGAAAAAGTCGCAGGGAGCCAAATCCGGCGAATACGGTGGTTGCTGAAGCACGTTTGTTGAGTTTTTGGCGAGAAAGTCAGTCACAATCGTAGCTCGGTGAGAAGGCGCGTTATCGTCATGCAAAATCCATGAGTTGTTCGCCCACAAATTTGGCCGCTTCTTACGGATACGCTCACGCAAACGTTTCATAACGCCTAGGTAATACTCCTTGTTTACCGTCTGACCCTCTGGAACGAATTCGTAGTGCACCACGCCACGGATATCGAAGAAAGCAATGAGCATCACCTTCATTTTCGAGCGGCTTTGGCGTGGTTTTTTCGGTTTCGGCTCATTTTTTGCCACCCATTCCGATGATTGCTGGCTTGTTTGCATATCGTACTCGTAGACCCAGTTCTCATCACCAGTTATAATGCGTTCCATGAATGTAAAATCGGAATTACAGCGATCCAGCATGTCTGAAGCAACCTGTTCGCGATGACGTTTTTGAAGAAAATTCAGGTCTTTCGGTACGAGTCGTGCGGCCACCTTTCTCATGCCCAAAATATCAATCAAAATCGTACGTGCGGACTCGTGGGATATCTTAAGATCATGTGCTATCTCTCTCAAGCTGGTACGACGGTTTTCCAGCACCCTTTCCTTAATTCCGAGAACGAGAACGAGGCAAGTCTTCCACCACTTCACGACCGTCCTTGAAGGCTCTGTACCACTGATATGCACGAGTTTTCGATAGAGCATTATCACCAAAGGCCTTCTGCAACATTTTCAATGCATCGGCACACGAAAATTCATTTGCAACACAAAACTTTAAACAAATTCTTTGCTCAACGTAATCACCCATAGTAAAAATCGGCACGCACTCTGACATCGACTGACTTAATCAGCTGTTGCAAACACACTAGTTGACAGATCCCGCTCAAGCTTGGCATAGTAATTAAGGACAGTGGTACCAACCTAGGAAAAAAAAAATTTCACCTGCCTCATTGCCCGGCCAGATTTAAATCGATAATTCCCGGTACTTTCTTGATAGAATGTATAATTGATAAAGATAATCAGATCGAACATCTAATTTACCAGTGAATAATTTGACAATATATGCGATAATATTAGGCATTAAAAAATACACGACCTTAACTGTCGTTTCAACCTAAGAGTCTAATGAATTATCCCGTAGAGAACTTAAGGATCCATAGTTCAATTAAATACAATCGTCCATTATTTCAGGGAATACCTGCACTTCCCCATGAAGTCTTGGTCCTAGAATTCAAACCAAAAATCGAAGCCATTAAGATAATTTTGCTGAAGGAGATGGACAATATGGATAGACAAGTTAAACTAGCTCAACACCTCATGCAGAGCAACTCGGCTAATTCCAGAAGTATTGCCTCTCAGAAAATAAAAGAGCTCAAAGAAGCCATCACAAGAGCTAAAGAAGAAGCAAAATATGCTAGTGTTGAAATGAAAATGTGCATCAATAGGCAAGAGTATGAGAATCCTAAAGCTTTTGTGGCTCCGTCTACAACCTGTTTCATGAACTACGCCGATATGACGGTTGTGAAAAATAAAATAGCGAAGTTACAAACAATGGTAGGACAATTATTGTCCAACTGTCAAAAACTGTATATGGACGACACGGAAAAAGACATAGTTTTGTTTAGAAAGTGCTTGACGGATAGGATCGATGATATTTACCGACATATTTCGAGGATCAGAGAGGAATTCGACATAGCTTTTGAAAATGTTATGAGAAATTCTCTGCAGTGCACGATAGAAAGCAATTTCGACACGTTTAAGAGTATTGGAGAAGTAATGACCTATTTGAGGAATTGCAAATATGTAAATAATTATAGAATACAAAAACTTCCATGAAAAGTGGCTTTTTTATTTATTGTGTTACAAATTACGAAATATTATCATTTAGATTTATACAACATCAAGAACTACAGATGAGGATAGAAGAATTTATGACAATATTCACTGCTGTTTTCAGTTTGTAGGTAAGATAACGTTGGACGGAAAAAGTGAACCTTTATTATTTGACTTATGAGCTAACGAAAATTTTATTTCGGAAATAGGTAACATCTACCTTTCTAAACCTTTGGCTTACCGATAGGTTCATATTCAGATCCTCTTTCAACAGACATTTTCATGGAAAACGTGAAAAGTAATATAATCTCCAAACCTCATTTAAAAAAGGGACATATCAATTTCTGGCATGAAAATGTAAAAATTTAATTAGATACTGAATTGTTCCAGCCGTTACTATTTGGTAGTTGATCATAATTAAAAAAAATTGCATAAATTACTATATATATACATAGTAATTTCGACAATTTGTTTTAATTAAAAATTTAATTGTTTGTTTCAACAGAACAGACCAACAAAGTCATAAATTTCTAAATTTTCAAATTTCACAATTGAAATTGGAGCAAACATTGAATCGGTTTTCTCATATTAAACAATTTCAAAAAAATAATGCATTGAATTTCAATATATACGAAGAATTACTTTCATGGATGGAATAATTACCCAAAATTTTTTTAGTGCCGATAATCACAAATTTGCAATTCTTACTTACATGATTCTAAGGCCATTCACAATAACGATGTTTCAGAAGAACTTTTTCACAAAAATTTTGTCAATAAATAATGGAAGCGTTAGTAGTCTTGTGATTTAAACGCCCAGTCGTAAGAGGAGTTTCCTCTTCGATGCGGGTTGGCATCTTGGCGATGGAAGAAATTTTCTGGCTAGGATGATCGGTCACCCTTTTACTGCTGGGTCAAAAATTTACAGTACTGCGTTTAAGGTGCCGTACTAAAAAAGCCTAACCAGAACACAACTGATCTAACTCGCACAAGCTATCTCAAACATTTCCGAGGGATCTTAACAGAAGACATAGGAGTATCAGTATGGAATTGAATACTTTATTGTCCTAAGTAATAAATTTCCTTCGATGAACAGAATATTTACAAGTGATATAAGTGGACATGTAAATGCCCTTCAATGTACAACCAGAAAAAATTTCTACAACAAATTCATTATCTCAGTTATTTCAGGCATTTTTTAATCCGAAACTGCTATAGCAAATTCACCATAAAATCTCTCGAGTAATCCGTATCTGGTAAATTTTCTATTCAAGGCAAAACAAGAACAGAATCCTTCAATAGGTTTGGAAGTCTACAGAATCAATTGTAATGACTGTATAGAAACTAATTTGGACCAAAAATGTAGGAAAATTGAAACAAAATGAAAAGAACATCTGTCTAGAGGGAGAAGGTAGACCGTGATTGAACATATTGAAGCTGTTAATTACCGTATAGAGAGTAAGCTCCTCGAAATACTCTATAAATATCACAAATGATATAGAATGGATTTGATGGAATGCTTGAAAAAAAAAGGTCCATAAAAATCACAATCTTTGAACACCGGATAATCTAAATCTTTACATAGTATAAAATGAACTCGCTTTCGCCTTCTGTTCGCTTAGATCTTTCAAACTATTCAACGGCTTTTAAGGCAGTCTTCAGCTATTCATAGAATGATTCCAGAGGAAGATTTACTGTATCATTTATATATATTTTAGTACAGAAATGGTGAAAAATTTAAAGATTTGTGATGTGATGTAACACACGTATTTTTGTGTGCTTATCGCAAACGCTGGCTTAACGTTAACGTGGCTTAATCAAATCGATGTACGATGGAATTGTATATTTTAAAAAGATCGATAAAGAAGTCCGCGATGGTATATATTTATCTCCAAAGGATAACCCACAGTAACCATTTTTATCTTTTATATAATATATTATAAAAACTATGTGTTATTAACCAAGCTATTTTATACAATACAGTATTATTTCTTATCCAATAAAACACCTTACATAAGTTGTATGTTTCATGTATTTCAAAACTGGATTTCATCAAAATGGATATCTTAGGAGACATCAGAGAATTAAAAAGCGGAGACACAGCGGCTGGCGTCCCGGTTGGCTGCGGTCGGCGGGCGCAGGGGTGCCGTGTGCCTAGAATAATGCATCAATGACCGAGCGAAGCCGAGGGTCGCTTGTTAGACATAAACTGCTCTCCACTTAACATGTAAAAACACCTCTTCACCATCATATTCCCAATGCATTCTCTCAAACATTATTTCTCACACTTGACAATTATGTAACAAACGAAGCTGGTAGAATAACATATTCTTTGAATATACTCTGAAACTGTGATCCAATTCTAATATTTGATTTCCCAGTACAAAAGGAAATTTTATAGAATAAAAATAACATCAATATCTTCATTTAAAATCTACCTAGTGATTCCTCAGTATAATGATAAGTATATATATATATATATATATATATATACATATTATTTACGGAGGATAATAGTAGAAGAGAAACAAATACAATATTCAAATAAATTCTCAATATTAGGGAAGTATTTTTTTTATTTCTAGCTGGAAATTTGTATATCCGATTTACCAGGACTATCCATTTATTCTTCTTTTGAAGCGAACCAGTTATCGAGCCATTTTTGTTTATTTTTTTGCGAACTGAGGCGTTGTTCAGAGAGAGATTATCCTTAAGATGCGAATAGATGGTAATCGGATGGAGTCACGTCTGGAGAAGGAGCAGCATACGCTAGTATTTCAGAACTGAAAGCCTCGATCGTGTCCTGACGCGTTTTGCTGTATCTGATGGACCGTTATCATGGAGAGAAATAACTTTCTGTTGTTATTTTCCATCATTTGCTGTTGGTAGCGATTAGCGTTAACGGTTTCACCAGTTAGTAGCTGCTCATAATAGATCACATCCTTCTGATCCCGTAAAAATACAGAGCATAGCCTTCATTCCAAATCGTTTTGGTTTTGCAGTGGACGTCGATAATTCACTTGGATTCACCTATGATTTACGACGCTTATTACTCTCAAAATATATCCACTTTAATTACCTGTTACGATTCGCTGGAGAATTCACTATATTTTTTATCTGCTGAGTCGAATTTCACAAGTGGTTTTTAGATTTCCTTGTCGCCTTTCATTCAGTTCATGTGGCATCCATTTTTCAATCTCTGAATCTTTTCAGTAGCTCTCAAATGAATGGAGATGGTATTCTGCACTACATTCAATTGATCCACGAGTTCTTCTTGAGTTTGAATATCATCGTCATCTAATAGGGCTTGTAAATCGTTGTCTGCGAACTTTTTTGTTGTTTTCACACTATCTTCTCACGTCGAAATCACTTCTGATTTGTTTACTTAACACTTAAATAAATAGTAGTAAAAACTCAAGTACTTAATAAAACGTTCACAAAAATGTTATAAATATCTGTGAAACATGATTTCAGTTATATTTTCACTCCAAATAGGCATCAACGTATTTTCTCGAGTGTTCTGTTTAATGTAGTTATTAAATTTCCTGTTCAATCTCATCAAGTGTAATTTTCTGTACAACCCCCTCATCATTTCAGTACCTAAAATTAAGTACAGTTGGAACGTGCCACCAAATATGATGCGATATTGTTGTACCTTCAACCGTGTGTTTCAAGCCATGGGTGCGTTTGGATTAGGGGTGGTTTGGCCTCTTTGTCGATTCACGTGCGTTACTCGTCGGACGCTATTGTGAATTAACTGCTTTGTTCGGGTATCGGTAATGATTCGGACAGGGTCGGCGCAGAATCTGCATTTTTGTTCTGATGTAAAATAAATCTGAATATATTTCTCAACCTCAATTCAATATCACGGAAATCAAGTTTTTACTGAGATAAAGCAGGCACTGTTTTCAAGAGCAAGTATGAATTTGGAGTAATCAAATGATATTGTTTGAAAAGCATTGACTTCTGAACCTAAGTTACTAGACAGTTTGTAAGTGCCAAACTATACACATCGGTGAGCTGTATGAAAAATATTCATGTGGATAAACTAATAAAAATGTTAGTAATTATAAATCTATGAGTTTCATTCGATGAAGCTCAAATCAAAAAATTAAAAATCAGAATATTGTAAAAATATTTGCATTAGGAAAACTTTGAAAATCTTTACAGTATTAATTAAACCGAAATTAATACTAGGTCTGGAAAAAGTAGTATAGTTCTAATTTGAAATATTTTTGTTATTCTTATGCTTATACATTTATGAATATATTTGCTATATTTTCGAAATAATTTGATGAAAATTCATTCCTAGACAGAGCTTCAATTTTGATAAAATTCATTATTTATTATTTGTAAAGGCTTTCAGAATATTCTGATCTTCAATTTATATAGGTTAAAAGATGTTTTGTTGTTATGGTTAACATAAGAGACTTGTATTCTTATTTAAGAGAGGCAGAAGGCACTACATGACAAAAACCATCACGTACTCAATCAGTTCCATATAGACAAAAAAGCTTCAAATATGTGACTTACTAGCGATACCTTTTCTTCAGTAACTGAGGGTTTTATGATCGCCATTCAAGATTATGTCATCAATACTAATAATAACAGGAAGTTTATCATTGAGGATCTCAACACGTAATCCGACAAAAGCAAAAAATAATAACCAGAATCAGAGACTATTCAGTATATAACTACTGGCTGTAGTGTACTAACTAACACTGACTATTTCCTGCACAGATATAATGAAGTATGTAACATCGACCACCAGAAACTGCCCAGCAAGTTTGGTCTGCTACATACCTATATTGCGTACGAAAAGTATCATCCGCAGATGGTGCTAGGAAACAACATTTTCAGACTCTACTACGATAGATCCATAATGACTCATAGGCAGGTGCCGAATACCAGACCAGACCAGACATTGTGTATGTTATTGGATAGAAGTCACATTCTCGCTGTGGAGATTTCCAATACCTACAGCGTTACCAGGAACTATCAGGAGAACATGGCTCAGTATATTTGAATAATAATAACGAAGGAGCTAGATAGTGAAGCTGAAGAATTATTTCGAAGAAGAAAAACATCAAGACTCTATGACGAAGAACACCCTCTAAGCTGACAAAGGGTTTACACCACTAAACCTTTCAGAACAACAGACTCAGATGAAGAAACCTTACTTCACAGCAAGTCGGGAAACCACAAAAAAAGCCAAAGAACTAAATGGAATTCACTGAGTTGGAAAATCAAATGAGACAGAGAGGACTAAATACTTGGTAAATGGGAACATATACTATGAAACAGAAACGTTTCTCTGTACAATCTAAAATCAGTTGGGTGGCGACCAAAAAGTATAAGAAGCATGTCATGCGGAATAGAACAGAAATTGACGAATGGAGTTTATGTGGAAAAGTAGTGAAACAACACACCATATAACAGCTGGTTGCACTCACCTGACAAATTCAGACTACAATGCCAGACATGACCACTCGTATAAAATCATTTATCTATACCTGACACAACAAGATACGCATGCTATAAAAACTCAGTCATATTACAGCTTTGGTTTTCTGCCCGCCTTTTATAATACTACTTCCAAAATGTACTGGAAGATAACATTGCACACTAAAGTACTACTGAAAACAAAGGACTAAACATCATACACGTCGACAAAAAACAGAAGACCGGATACCTGATGATGTTGTATATCCTGCTGATCACAGCCTGGATAGTAGAGAAGCGAAACAACTTTCTAAGTACTTACCACTGGCAGTAGAAGTTAAAACTCTTCACAACTTAGGAAAAGTCGTTATAGAACCTATAATAATAAGAGTAAATGAAGTAATTAGTAAGCAAATAATCAGAAAAGCATGGAAACTCAATATACCTGACGAATCATATTCAAGGCTCTCACTTTTGAATAATTCTACCAATAAAGATAATAATAATAATGATAATGAAAAAGCGAACGATTTGCTTGGCCTGTTATTTCTCTCCGAATAAGAAAAATGATCAAGAAAGGAATAACATGGAGGATATCACTATATATTCAATTAAACTCGCATCAACAAAGAAACTCCAAACAAATGGTTCTCGAAAGAAGAATTATTTCCGGAAACAAAATGATTCATGATGGCAATACAAGATTAAGTCATCTCCACTAACTACTATAAAAATTTCATAATAAAGATTAGGTCATTGCAAACGGATATGTGAAGAAATTGTCACCAACAATCAGAAACCATACAGCATATTACAGCCAACACGAACTATCTCCACAGGTATTATTATTATTATTATTTATGACGAGCGGGCGTCTGTCCACCCTATCACTGCGTCCGCACGGACTATTGTGGTTCACCCCTAATTTATATCTCCCCGACGAGATCCAGTTTTTGGATAAAACCAATAATCTTGTTCAGGGGTAATTTTTTCAGTTCACTGTGGGCTATGAAAGCCTGGCCAAAGACCTCGAATCTGATGCGACTCACCGCTGGGCACTCTGAGACGATGTGCATGGCTGTTTCAGTGTCCTCAAGACACAGCCTGCATTCATTGTCTTCAGCCAGACCGATTTTGTGCAAATGCGCTTTCAGTCTGCAGTACCTGTCATAATTTCGACAAGTGTTCTTAGTTGGGCCCTATCCAGACCTAGCGCTAGGTTCGCCATCTTTTAGTTCGAAGCTGTTCCAAGGAACAACTTCGAGTGTTTCAGGCCAGAATGGCTCCGCCAGAAAGACTCTAGCCTTGAGTTCATTCTGCCTGTTATCGTCCCGTTAGCCACGTCATGTGGTATTCCCAGGAATGGTTCCGGTCCTACCAGAGGCAGCGCAGCTCCAGCAAATGCCAGCTGATCCGCCTCCTCGTTACCCAAATAGTTTGAGTGGCTCAGTATCCAAACCAGAGTGACTCCGTTATACATACCGAGCCTGTTTAAAGCCGTGCGGCAATTTTATACTGTTTTGGATGTAAAACAGCTGGATTCCAGAGCTTTTAGTACTGACTGACTATCAGTAAATATTTTGATTTTACCGTGGTGGATTTGCCGTGATATCAGCAGTTCCGCCGCGGTCTCAATGGCAAATATTTCTGCCTGGAATATGGTTGCGTTTTGACCGAGACTCAATGAGATATTAATTCTCGGTTTACTCCCATAGACTCCCGCTCCTGTTCCATTCGTCGTTCGCGAGCTGTCTGTGAACAAGCCAAGGTCGGTTCTCAATAGAACCTCAGCATGCTGGGTCCATTCGACCCGGCTGGGGACGATTAAATTTAAATTCCGTTCCACAGGTATAATCAAGTGTGCAATATTGAACATCAGAAAGTTGGTAATAAAATCGTGTCCATATTAATTCTTATAAGCCATACACTATCAGTACCAACGGCTGCCAATATTGGAGGATGACTTTTTAGATTGCAATACGGTAGGCACTAACAGAATGTTGAGGAATAGCAGGCCGGGCATGATGGTATACAACAAGGAAGCCAAAAGGATAATGCTAATGAATGTCGCCATAGTAAATAACTACCTCCAGAAAAAATACAAAGAGAAGAAGTCTAAATAAACGGATCTAGCTTTTGAGATGGAAGAGATGTGATAAGGTGGAAATGATTCCTATCAAAATCTCGTCGATTGGATTGATAACAAAGAGCCTACACGATAATTTACATGGATCAGCATTGCATATAAACACCTATGTCGAGATGCAGAAGGCGGAAACTCTTGTACATGTAGACTTGTGAGAAAATTCCAGTCGAGAGCATTGTTATCAAGCCTTTTCCTTTTAATTCTTGAATTTGGGAAGGATTTATTGCATCCGTCCTTGAGCTGAGATAGTGGGCAGCTTTTCTATAATAATTATAAAGGAGGAACTTGGTGACATAGCGAGCAGAGATGCGGACTATGGTGCCAGGGATTGTGTATTTGGTTCCTGCTGCCTCCATGGTTGTATTTGAACACGTCATATGGTAGGGGAATGGCTAATGAATACAGCAGATAAGTCTCAGCAGAAAAAATAATAATAATAATGACATTTGATAACTTTTTAGGGTATAAATAACTCCTATCATAATCTCGTCGACGGGATTGGTAGCAGACAGCCTACATGATAATTCATATTTCATATACGAACACCTATATAGAGATGCAGAAGGCGAAAATTCTTGATAAATGCATAATTGTGAGAAAATTCATGTTGAGCGCATTTTAAACAAGCCTTTTTCCTTTAACTTTTGAATCTGACTAAAATCTGAAATAGTGGACAACTTCTTTATTATAATAATAAAGAGATGTGGTAACTCGATTAGGTATAACAAATTCCTATCATAGTCTCGTGGAAAGTATTGATACCAAAGAGACTGTACAATAGTTTACACAAATAATGATTGTATTGGAACACCTATATAGAGACGCAGAAGGCGGCAACTATCAGTACATGCAAAATCATGAGAAAATTCAAGAGCATTGTAATCGAGCCTACTCCCTTCGATTCTTGAATCTGGGAAAAATGAATTGTATCCGGCTAAAAGTTGAGACAGTGGGCAGCTTTTCGATAATAATCATGATAATCCGAAAGCTGAGAAAGAGGACAGCTTCTCCATAATAATAATAAGTTTGCCGATGTCATTATTGAGATTAAATATAAAACAAATGTGACGTTTTGAAAAAATGGAAATAGTCCCAGTAACCCAGAGTAGCGCCCAAAACATTGCATGATAGCTTCACTAAACCCTGACTACCCAAAAATACCTACTCAGACATCCAGAAGGCTCTTGTACTCCCATACAGAACTTGAGTTTAATGTGAACCGACCGCAATCTCTTTGGTACTTAATACCGGAGATGAGTAAATGATCTCCGAGCTGAGTGCACAACCGCAATGAATAATTCTCTTGTGTGTCAAAATATGAGCTCGTAACGTATTTTTGAATTATTTTGACCCTTGTACACCAATAACAGTTTCCAGTAACACCTAGTAAATTTATCAAATATACAAGAAATTTCTGCAATGTTTCATATAATATTTGATATGCCCTTTGAATTTTTGTTTTAATGATATTAGTTGAAAGTGTTACTTAAATCATATTTTTCCATATCTGTTGTTATTCTGACCCGTAATAACTTTTTATTTCTTTGTATCCAGTTTCTTGGAAATTATAATATAATCCACTAGACTGAACTTCATTGAATCCTATATGTCATATTTTGCACATGAGCTTGGTAGAAAATATACTTATCTCATCTTTTTTGGAACAAACCTCATGAGGACATTTTCCCTGAGTACGGACCTGATCACCAAATAATGTTAGCATCCGTGATTTCAATAGTCCACGAGGAAAAAGCGTTAGATCCAAGCCTTAAACCACCCCTATTTTTTCACATCTGAATCAAATAGTGGCTTAGAGTTTATAGTTAAACAAGCACATCCAGCTTAAGTACTAGGAGTATAACAAACAAGTTCTGGATCAGGTCCATTGTGCTTTAATTTCACTGTAAAAAGCCAGGTAACGTTCAACCGCAAACTGTTTTTAAGGGTTTATATAAATAGTATTATAGTTGAGTTTTTTACTATTTCCTTGTTTTGGTATTCAACATTGTTAGAACTCCGTCTTCTTTGAGTGTACAGTAACAATTCGTACAAATTATTCAACCAGCGAAATACGAACAAAAAAATTTCTATGAGGACTAAGTAATTCTGAAGAAACGAGTAAAATTTCATGGTTACTGAAATTAATAAATTCTAAAGAAATTGATAAAAATGGGTGCTATTTTTCCCGAATAGATAAACAGACTTTCCCGCGCTAATACTAAGGTGTAATATCGTTATTTTACAATTTTCTAGCAGAAAATAATCTCGAAAAATAACAATGGAAATTCAAATAAAAAGTTCATAATTGAATTTAATTCAGCCTTTCAATCATTCTAGCCATAACTTTGTCCATTTGGGAACACGAAAAAAATTGGAAAAATTAAATTGGACAATTGAAATTTTCCGCATGTATTTCAAACAAATATAGAATAATAGAATTCGTGAAAAACCTATTTTAAATATTTCATGCTCAAATACTACTTGAAGTAATTCAAAATCTAGTGCAAGGCTGCTAAATGACGATTTAATCCGAATAAGTTTTCAGAGAAATCACTATATTTTACCATCGAAATAATTAAAGTTTACACATTTTATGTGACACTTCTACACATTCTTGGTGTCATAATAAATGTGTAAACTTTGGAATATATGGTAGTAAAACAAAGTAATTTTTGAAAACATGGTCAGATTATGATACAGTATCAAAGAATAACGGCTGAAAGAGCTCAATAACGATTTGGAAAATTATAAACAGTCTCATGAGGTTAACACTATATTATTGAAAAAAATGGTTAAAAGCACTGACGTCAACTTCGAAGCAGCTTATGCGCTCTCGTTCAACAAATCTCGAAATTACTTATCAAAGAAGATACATATGACGAACGAGAATTCTAGGTTTTATCATCTGAAAATCCATTAAAAGTAAATATAGAATTCCATGTACTCTCATCCGAAAGTCCATTAAAAGTAATTTTTTCGCAATTTTGGAATTGTCCTGAAAAAATGGAAAATCTCATGAAATTGAAATATAGTTGGTTAAACGGGCTATCTCCCTTTGGTAGGCAGCGTTACATATTGTTGAGGAAGAGTAAATAATATATTGAATGAATCTTCACATGCCTTTCATATTTTCTGTGAAAATCAGTTAAGAAAAAAATTGAAAGAAAAATATTCAAAGAATTTTTTAGCTGTAAATTACTAGAGGTGTCAGAGGATAATAATGATTGATCTTTGAAGTAATGAAAATCTCCTTCCAAGTAATGTTTCGGTACTCTAGTTCCATAAACTCTCTCACTTCAAGTCATATTGTTCCCGTATTCGTATCATTGAACGTTTTAACGTAATCGTATTTCAATATATATGAATATCTCTGATATTCCAACTATTTAGTACGTATTTAAAAAATAGGTCACAGAGGGTGCAGGTTGGTGAAGTGTTGAGTGATGTGTTGGAAATACAGTGTGGGGTGCCGCAAGGCACGTTACTGGGACCTGTTTTATTCACGTTGTATATAAATGACATACTAGGTATTAATTGTATGGGAGAGATAATCTGTTTCGCAGATGATATAGCCATTCTCTATAAGGACTTGAAATGGAGTAGTTTAAAAGTGCTAGTCGAGAAAGACATGAAAAATGTTTTGAATGCTATTAAATGCAGATACTTGACAGTAAATGAGGAAAAAACTAAATACTTACCTTTTTCACTTTGCGCAGGTGGGCTACCACGTTTTGATGATCTGTTGATATGTGACGGAGAAACAACATTCAGAATTGGCCAAGTGAGTTCCATTAGGTACTTAGGTATACATATCGACCGGCATCTCCGGTGGGATGTTCACTGCCGTAATGTAATAAATACACTGCGACGATTTCTTCATCGCTTTCGCTCTCTTAACCAAATATTGGGATTCAAGCAGATGAAAATATTATACCATGCACTCGTAGAATCCAGGCTTCAATATGGTATTCTGGCCTGGGGTGGCCTGTATGATACACATCTAAAAGGATTACAGGTTCTACAGAATTACTTCTTGAGAATCATGCTACGTAGGGAGAGATTGTATCCAACAGATAATCTTTTTTTGGAAGCAAAAGTTTTTGATATGAGAGGGATGTACTTCCACACCCTACTTATGCAAAACTTTAAAAATCGAAATTCGATGGAGTACCTCAATCACGGATACAATACTCGTAGAACAGAAAAGCCGAAAGTACAGACCCATAGAACTAAGAAGACTGTAGGACAACGTACATATACTTACATCATGCCACGTATTTTCAACTTGCTGGAGGGTGAACTGAGAACTAAATTTTATTCACTAAACTCCTGCAAATTGTTCAGCAAGTATATTAAAAACTATGTGGGACAAATTGGTGGAGCTAAAGTAGCAGACATGATCAATCAGAGATAGCGATGTCCAACGTCTAAAGTCGTACCTTGCTCATAAAACTGCTTCAATGCCATGGTCACAAAACAGATGCATATATTGAGAAGAGATTTATCCTACGTGCAACCTTCGGTTTTTGGAGGAAATCTATGTTTATTCAGCAACAGTCTTTTTTTGTGTTGTATTGGCTTATTATTTTGTTCAGTTTTCCAGTATGTACATTACTTTTTTGTCAAAAGCTATCAATGTAAACTTAATTGTGAATAAACCATATTATTATTATTATATTATTATATTATTTCCAGAGATAATTATCGGTCGAAAAAGTTTTTACTACTTTTAGTTTCACTGGCTTAACCGAAAACTCATTATTTCTCATATTTAATTACTTTAAATTCAGAATTATATATTCTAACTTCTACAATATATATTTAAATTATATAAAAAAACTATCAAGTTGATCAAATTTGGATCTTGTTATATATTTGAATCTGAATTCAATACATTTCTGAAGAGGTCAGAGAGACCGAAATAGTTATCAAATGTTGGAATTGTTGTTCAATTATTTTCATTTGTTCCTTTATTTTGAGAATTTTAGTTAATTTTGAAAGTGGATTTTCTTGTGTTAATATGTATGTTAATATACTTACTTATATATTTTTTGTTAATACATTTGTATTAATACATTTCATGTCGGGATGTAAAAACGTTTTTCCGAGACATTGGAAAACATTTAATATTGATTATATATAAAGATATCAATTTGATAGTTTTTCCATATAGTTTCAATATATATTGTAGAAGTTAAAATATATAATTCTGAATTTAAAGTCATGTAAATTTTACTTTTATCTAATATTGACTCACATTCAAATGTTTTTTAAATTATGAAATAAATTCATATAGAGTCTTTATATCCACAATATATTCCTTAATTATTCATAATTATTGAAATTATAGTTATTTTTCTCATCGTGGAACATTATTTGGAGTGAATAAGTTTTGTTATATTTTTCTGTGTTTCGAGTACAAATAGTTATAGGTTATACGTAACAACACGTTGATCATTTCTTTTTTATTTTGGATAGTTTAAAGCTTACTTCAAGTTCATTCTTTCCACGTTTCATCTTATTCGTTGAGTTTAATTTTGATCTTATTATATATTTGAATCTGAATTCACTACATTTCTTAAGAAGTCACAGATACCGAAATAGCTATCAAATGTTGGAATTCTTGTTCAATTAGTTTCATTTGATCCTTTATTTTAAGAATTCTAGATAATTTTGGAGTAGTGAACTTTTTTGTATTTGTATGTTAATATACATACGTATAGAGTTCTTGTTAATAGATTTGTATCAATTCATTTCATATCGGGATGTAAAAAGGTTTTTTTCGAAACATTGAAAAATATTTCATATTGCTTATATATAAGGATATCAATTTGATAGCTTTTGTACATAGTTTCAGTATATATTGTAAAAAATAGAATATAATTCTGAATTTAAAGTCATTTAAATTTTACTTCAATCAAGTACTAAAATCAGATTCAAATTGATACTTAATTACAGCAAATATTATTATGTAGATGATTTTGTAGCACTATATTTTGACACAAAAAGACAACTCTCTATGTTTTTTGGATTGCATCAATAAATTATACCCAACAATAAAATTTACATATGAGGAAGAAAAAATATTCAATAAAATTTTTAGATCTTAAATTAACAAAGATTTATTTCAAGCAGATTTTTTGATAAACGGAAATCCCCACATACGGATGGTATTATACATTTCAGTTTAAGTCTATAATAGTATGATATACAGTCAAACATAACCATGACGCAAAAAAAAATTGATAAAGAATATAACACAATCGAATAAATATCATTAAATAATGGTTCAAATCGCTCAATTTTGGATAAATTATTGAAGGAAATCCAATACAAACAAGCAGTTTCATCAATATAGCCTAACATTTTACACGAAACAAAATATCTTTTTCACTGACATATATGGGACCAAGAACTCAACAGACTGCTTGATATTTGTGTAAAAGCAAAAAGTATATGATTTCATCGAAAAAAAACAACAATTCACTTGGAAAATTAATGACAAGTAACAGAGAAAAAGTTTCTAAAACCAGAAAATAAGGAGTCTACTAGTTGACTTGCGGTAGGTGACCGCTTTGTACGTATATGTCGACCAGAAAGGAAAAAACGAAAAATAATCTCCTAATAACAAACAAAATTCAACCTATGCAAATCATTTATTAGACACTGCTCATACGTTTCATAATAATTTTGAAATTTTACACATTAAACTAACAACCATAAACTGATTATAGTAGAAACATTAGAAGTTAGTAGATACAAAAAAAAACAAATTTTATTAAATGGCCAAACAGATTTGGACAGATCCCATCTACTTAATTTATCTGTATAATATTCAAGAATTCGCCAATAATTGTCAAAATATCTTTCACACTACTTACTATATTATTTGCACAAAGTTTAGAATATGAGAACATCTCTTCGAATTGTACAGTCAGGAGAGTAGCATGATGGAGTCATAGTAAGACGATACAATTGTTGTAAAAATATACAGCAGCGGAAATTGAAAATAGTTTCATTTTCAAATTCAAGATTAATTTTCGTCAAGTAACGACCGAGACAATCAAATATTGGTTATTAATAAGATAAAGGAAGATAACTGGAATTTCGAAGTAGAAAATGATTTCAAATTTAGCTTCACTACTTCACATGAAGCTCAAATTACATCTGAAATATATAAATAAATGTAAAACATATCATATAACGGTCCAACTACATATTCATCCTCCATACTGTTTCCGCCAGAAACTCATCAGTGTGGTGTTAGAAACTAATATTTTATTTGTTTCTCAGCAGCTACCATGCAGGGCGGACCCACAGGTCGATTATTTTTTCAATTTTCGTTTCTGAACCAACAATTAATGGAATTAGTCGTATTTACATTCAAAGTCGGTAGCCTTTATTTATTTACCTTCATTATTCCCAAGAAGTGATGGATGCGAACGCTAATTAAAACCTCCCAAGATGAACCTGAATAGTATAATTTTTCAAAGTGAGTGACGGACCAGGGGGTAGTTTTAATCGATCCGAAATAATTTAGTTTTGTGATCTGGGAATGAAAAAAACTACTGCTTCTTATGTCTTCAAGATCGCTGTTTTCGAATACTCGAAAGAAATTATTTTTTACTACAATGTAACTTTTACTAATCAACTAAATGTCTGAAGATAATTTTTTATCTCGCCATTCCTCCATAGCAAAAATTTTTGCAGAGGATCCAAGAAGTACATTTTTAATGTAAACTTTTAACAATAGAATCATATATTATATCATTGGCGTACGCAGAATCACTAGAAAAAACAATATAAATTTTATGAAATATAGGTGTCCAAATATGAAATTTGAACACCTAAATGTTTCAGGGTAGTATCAGAAAGTAGTTTTGTGATGAATTTTTGAACTTCATTATGTTGCAACTCTGTTGATAATTATTCATTTTGGTGTGTTCTATTTTTTTCAATTGCATGACTGAAAACAAAGTCTTGGTTTTTGTTATGATTTCACTATTTTTGTGAACGCATATTTGGGAAACCTAATGTCAATATTCCACTGAGAATAAGCAATTTCGAAGTTTTAATTTTAGAAATAACATAACTAGACGTTCAATACTTCCCTGAGTATAAAACTATCAAAAAAATCAATCTCAAGCATTCGAACTGAAACAAAATTTAAAGCCAAATAGGTGATTGAAAAAAGTTTTAAACTCAAAGATTACATTAAATCAATTCAATTCCGAAATGATTTCTTTTAATGTTTTAAACTCATTTCATAATACATCCTTCCAATGGTAAAAGTACAAAAAGTCAACAAGTTGTTGATGAAAACAATATGAGTCCGATCAAAACTTATGACAATATAAGATGTCTTTAACTAAACTACTTGTAAAATAAATAGAGGTTTATACTTGATAGAAGGTATATGAAATTATTTATATATTTTAATATTAGCCTTCTACATATTTAATTTCAAAAAATTTTATTTAATAATTATAACTTCAGGAATTAACTTAAATCAATGTCATGTAAGTACCACTTATATCAAACGACATATAAAATAAACATTCATCATAAGACATCCAAATGATATAACAAAATCCAATAAATAAAAATTGTTAACCAAAATCCTATAAGTTAAATATTTTGAGTAGACAAAATTTTGTTTCTGCTCATCAATCTCATGAAAACAGATATCTTTAAAACATGTTCAACATAATCTGAAGAATCTGAAGAATTTCATCATAAAACTATCTTACTTAGTTAGATATCCAATAATATTGAATATACTAAGTATAATATATACCTTTTTACCATTCAGAAAGCTTTTGGTAAATGAATACTGAAAATTTAAATGAAGCGTAATGTTAACTCAAATGAATAATTCTGTGGTTTACCATTGATCTAAAAGCTTGAAAGGCAATTTAACAGCCATTGTTATAGCACAAGGACCATCTCTATAAAGAATGTTAAGGAAACCAAATAATTATATATTATGAATAAAATTAAATAAATAGAGCTTCATACTTGATAGAAGGTATATAAAATTATTTTAATATTTTAATATTAGCCTTCCACATATTTAATTTCAAAAAATTATATTTAATAATTATAACTTCAGGAATTAAATTAAATTTATATCATATAAGTACCACTTATATCAAGCGACATATAAAATAAACATTCATTATAAGATATCCAAATGATATAACAAAATTCAATAAATAATACTTGTCTTTAACAAAACTAATAACATCCAGTTTAATGGCACTATTTATATATCTAATGAATTATGGGAAACCCAGTTTTAGCCGGAATATTCATGGATAATATATCAGAAATACACACGAACTCAATAAACCAATTTTTTCCTTTTGTGGTTCAGATTTGTAGACGACATTATATTTTGCTTCAAAGGTACCAAAAGACAATTGATAACGTTTTCAGATTTGATTAACAGTCTTCACCCTTCAGTTAAATTCAGTTTAGAAGAAGAAAAATCAGAAGAATTAATTTTCTTGATATCACATTCATGATATCGAATTTTCTACAAGAATTTAGTATATTTCATGAAACTACCCAGAAATATATCGCTATACGTTAAACTTTCAAAAACTAAAATTGTCAGCTTAAATGATTTTATCCATAGACTATTGAATGTACCAATAATCTTGCAGAATTTTTCTGAAAAATTATAATATTATTATTAAACAAAAATTGATTTTAACTCATATTTTTCTCATCATAAAAAATAACTGAATGCGCGTTAATTCAATACGACTATGTATATATATATATATATATATATATATATATATATATATATATATATATATATATATATATATGATGCTCCAATTCCAACGAATGCAGTATGGACATGCTCCTATATTCGCCCTGAATAGCGATCCTACTGTTTTTCAAACAACAGCGCCATCTAATGCACGCGAATACACGTACACGGTATATAATAACCCAGGCTAAATCAAGAAGCGAACTGTACTCCCAATTACATCTAACATCACAGACCAAGAACATTCCTAAATTCGTGTTAACATATTCGTAATAATTATCCGCCGATCCAATTAATTCATTTATGGAGAAATGCTAATATTGGCAAAGCGACTTCACTGGATATTTTAGAGTATGAGAAAATTATCTTCGATACGAGGAATAATTGTCGATCAACTGAATAATTTCGTCCATGAATTAATCTTTAATTTCTCATAGTTTTCACAAATGAGCACCGATTTTGATAAAATAAGTCAACAATTTCTAAATATTTTCAAAGCGTGTATCGTTCCATGATTAAATAGAAGAATAATATACAGTATTACCATTATAATTATTTTAAAAGGTATCATTCCTATTGGAAAACTCATTATATGTTCATAATGAAAGCAGTGTTTCTGTGACATTTGATTCAATTCAATTTTTAAAGCATTTTTAGAGGTTTTTCAGGTTAAATTAAGTTTTCGAAAAATTGATCTGGTTTCAATCTGAAATATTTGAAAGAAAAATCCAAGTTCTTTTCAATTTATATTCCTTCAAATCTCGTTATTCTTTGCATAGACTAAAAATAAATAATAAAAAGAAGTTTCTGCTTGGAAGAAGGATTATTACAATATTCAAAATGTCTAGCAGATTAATTCTGTTAACCTCTTACAGATTTTAATTTCAAAAAATTTTTATTCAAAAATTTTTCAAAATGAAAACACAGTTTCAATATAGTAGACGTATAGAATTAACACTCATTACATAGTACTAAAAGGAATAAAAAAAATTCCAAGAAAAATGAAATAATTGATCTATAAAATAACTTGCAAGCTTTGTGTAATTTCTGTGATGAACATTGAATGCGTAGGATTTTTTAAGAGTTCACTATATTCCGGTGTGTGTTAGAGGAAGATACTTGGCTGGTCTGGTAAGATATTTTATGTTGATTATTTCTATTTTTCAAATATGAAGTGGGACTGAGGAGTTTATCGTTTATGAGAATTCTGAATTGCTTTTTGAAGATGTACTGCATGTTTTAGGAATTTGATAATTTGATTTTGAACTCATTCAAAGTAAGTTGGTTTGAAGAAACTCTTGTGGTTTTGTTTTTGCATTTTTGGAGAGAGATTAAGTTTTCATAATACCAGATACGAAATCAAATTTTGGATCCTTCAAGTATTTATTTAGTTTTTTAAATTAATGAGCTTTCTTGGAATTCATTTATTCCCTTTGGTACTGTGCAACAAGTGTTAATTCTATGTCTAATGAATTGAAACTGTTTGTTCTAAGACATTTATTTGATTTAAATCTAAAAAGCTTCTGGACAAAGATGCTTTTGAAATTGAAATCTATAGAAGGTTAATCTGTAAGATATTTCTAATGTTGCATGGAATCTAAATTTATAATTATGTGTTCTCCCCTTGAAAAAATAAATACATTTTCAAAGGATAAAGCTGAATCCGTAAGTTTTGAGAGGTACTCTCATAAAAAAGCCACGATAAATGTTTATATGTAACTTGCAAAGTTCAAAAGTATATCTCAACAATAATTGTATTAATTTATTGGAGACATGCATGTGAATCAGGTAAAGCAGCATTGGTTCCAAAAGTATATCTCCACCTTCCTTAACATGTAACATAATCAAAACTACCAGGTGGAACAATACACAAGTGTCCACCATATGCCCAAACTACCGGTTGATTTAGGCAAATTCATGCAAAACAACCCCACTTTCTGATATCAGGTTATTCGGATGACATCAGAACAAAAACACCACCGCGTGTGCATTGCCGAAGCAGCGTAACTTGTTCCGTATCAATACTTTGGGTCAGTTTAATGCGGTCCTTTTGAATAGTACTGACCAGCTTGCACATTTTCGTATGCAGGGGGTGTTCCACCCCACGCCCAATTATTATTATTCATGCATTTCAATGCAAAGTCATCGGAAAATCAGGGTGTAGATCTCTCAATGCGCGCTCGGTGCACGTGCACGCGTGCCGCTCGTCGTAAGATGCCGATGCTGGGGAGTACATGTCATTGTACAACCCTGATAGAAAAAGGGGTGGTTTTCTATGTTTTGTAAGTTGCGAAATTTATTGTTGAGCATAATGAGGGAGATCAACAGGGGACTTGGCTGGTAGGAGAAAGGTGTACTTATAATAATTGTGTACATGTATGATTGACACCAGAGGTTCGCGTTTCAAAAGGGTATATGATTAATCTTTTGAACCCCCTCCAGGAGTTTTAAACGTTAAAAAAATCCAGGCTTAATCCTCGATGCATCGATTCACGCATTTGGAGATTAAAATAGTAAGAGGGTGCAGGGTGCCTTTACTTTGTAGAACATCTCACTGTAGATTTCGTGAAACGTTGATTGCTGCATCGAATTTTTATGCATTATTAAAATTATCATTTAAAATTGAAAATTTTAAGTAAATTCCATAAAACAACAAGTTGACAAAAATGAGAAATATTGCACGTATAAGAAAATACATCGAAAAAAATTATGAACACAATTTTCAGAACACTCCCGCAGAGTTTCCATTGATTATAACGATTTCAAACATCTTGATACTACTACATTGAACTACAGATCCAGGAAAACTATTCCACAGATCAAAAATTCACTTAGACAGAAATATTTGTTGTGCATTATTCCGGAAGGGCTTCTTGCCAAGTTTATGAGTATGTTCATGGAGGTTCTTCTTGTAAAACTAGAATAGATGATGTAGATTTACTCCAAATCTTTCATTTTTGGCTCGATAGGTTTCTATTAAATCGCCTCTATTACGACGATCCTCGAATTATATCACAGCCTGATAACATAGTCGGGTCGATTATATGCGGAAAACGGAATCCTGGTAGACCGTCTCTGAAATTTTCATCCCCCTAGAGAGCAACCTACCAGGTATGACTGGAATACCTCTGCATCTCAACCATGTCAAATATTTGTCACTATTAAGCAGCAACAGTGATAGTATCAAGAACTGCAGCTGATTAGTGTTAAACGATGGGATCCTCTATATTTTGTCATCAGCAAACAAAAAATATCTGGACTACTTAATACTCTTCCCTCTATGAACAAAAAATTTTCACCAACCCTCACTCTGAAAGTTCTCTGACTCAAAACAGGCTCTATTTAGTACAACAAGTGACCCCGAATTCCAAGATGTTCGAATTTTTTGAGCAAACGTTTGTGCGGCGCACATTCGAAAGTTTTTGAGAAGTCCACATACTACGAGGTATATGAAATCCATCGGAATTCCCTCCTCGAGCGCTCTACTCCAATCATTCACCGCAAGAAAGAGATAAACGTACATTGAGCAACGTAGTAGGAAACCGTGCTGCTCTTTAAGAATCAAGCTATTAGCCTCTGCAAACTACAAATTTGATTTGCTACGATACGCTCAAATACTTTAGCTATTGTTGGCACTATTGCCAATTGTCAGTCATACTGAAGTGAAGACTTTTGGAAAGATCTTTCAAACAGAAGGACAAAGGCTTAGCGAAAGCTACGGTGAAAAAAGTGTGATCGCATCAGCGCCTGGAGCAGACGTTCCATTTAAAGGCAACAGATATTTTTCCACTAAATCTTCAGACAAAAATGCATCACCTACATCGAAAGGACATTGGGAGGTATCAAATTTTGCATATTTTAACGGCCAAAACAGTTCAATATAAATCTGTGTACAAGAACTTCCTGCTTGTAATATATGATGTTCAGTGTCTGAAATGTACTCGCATTGAAAATTTCATGTAGATGAGAAATTGTTTTTCACTGTTTATTTCCTGAGGGTCACTATTTGAATCACCAAATAAAACAATGTATGTTTCTTTGCTTAGCTACCAGATAAGTCGTTAACTCCCGGAACTGGCCACAATTTGCGCCGCCAAAGCTATGTGGCCCTTATGTTTCAGTAGTACCTTTATAAAATACATGTGAAAATTTCGTGACATTCGATAGAGTAATGGTCAAGATATTGAAGCCCAAATGACGCTATAGATGTTTGAAGCTGTTTACGCGTGATGAGAAGGATTTTTCCATTGGTGCATAACAATAAATGAAACATGGATTTATCATTATACGTCAGAGTCGAAAAGAGCGCCAGTTGAATAAGAAGGAGAATGCGAAAGCAGGCCAAAGCGTTCCAAGACAGCAGGCAAGATCTCGGCTCCGTATTTTGGGACACACAAAAATTTTTCTCATCGACTTTCTTTCGAAGGGCCAGACAATCTACAGCCGCTGCTACATTGTGCTATTGAATCGATTGGATAACACAATCGTGTAGAAAAGGCCTCACCTGATAAAGCAAAAGGCCTTCACCAAGAAAATGAATGCACCGATACACGAATCGATGAAAACGATTCATGATTCGAATTGCCTACACTCACCCCTATTCACCATATTAAATCCCTTCTGGTTGCTAATTTTGTCCCCTATAATGTGGTTAGAGCCGCAAATGGAGCCAATTTTGAAGCCAAAATCTTCTATAAGAAAGGCATTCAAAAAATCGTTATTTAAGGTGACTATGTTAATGTAAAAAGTGGAACTTTGTAAAAAAAAATGTCTTTTAATGGTTAGTCCCGAAGCTTAATGAAGCCAGATCTTTTCACGGTAATCCGTTATACCTAAGCAAATTGCTAGTCGTCACTGACGACAACATTATGCCATTCTGCTTCCCAAAAATACTCCTTATACTACTATAAACATTGACAACAGTGATCCGCATTTAAAGGAATAATTGATTGACGGTTAAAAACAAGATTCAAGAGCTCGAATGCGATGATATAATATAGTCTACGTACATTTATAACTTCTTTTCCGAAAAAAATGCCAGGATTTTGAAGCGTAATAGCAAAAGGTTCTCATGAATCAGTTGAAACAGTTGATTTTCTTCATATCTCTCCACCTTCTTCTGTTCACACATATGGCTAACCGTCATTGCAGTACAGTTCATATGACGGCCTATTTTGCCATACGACAAACTAATTTCTCGATAGGCAACCACTATACTCTTCTCTAAGTCGCTACCAAGGTGTCAATTTTGAAATGTTCGAAAACGAAATTTATCGTTAAGCTTAACATTACTAGATGTACAATGGAGATCTGTACTATTTCAGCTCTCATGAACCGATCTTCTCCAAAAACGTTAATTTTTCCCAAAAAATTATCAACGATAAAACATTGACATTGTTACCATAGCATGCTTTCAATATAGTCACTTTTTCGCCAAGATGTTAAGTTGATGAAATTATTTCTTCTGAATATCACTGCTAATGTTACTGAATATATTTTTTACGTTTTCACGAGTTACCATCCTCAAGCATAAAATTATCAAATAAATTTCAAGGTGGAACATCACAGGGCAATAATAGATATTTATACCAAGTAGAGGGACTTTCTGCCTTCTGATATTAGGCATCTGAATTCTAATCATACTGAAAATTTTAGGTGGATGAGCCTCAATTTTTTTACTGTGTAATTCCAACGATTCATCATTTGACAAAATAAACCAATGCGTGTTTTTTTTTCTTAGCTATGTGATTCAAAATTGCTAATTGAAAAACTCATTTTTCAATTCTTAAAATCTGAACGTCATGCTCTAGTTTCCCTCATACGTCAGGTCGAAACACACGAAACTCAATTTCATTCTAGAATTCACCCTTCCACATATTACAGCAATGCAACCACCCTTAAGTGCACTCGGACCATGAGCAAGTATATTTTTTCCTTTGTATTTTTTTTCTGGACCGGTGCATACGCAGTGGTGGAACAAGTTGAACCATCGCAAGCGCGCCAGAGGGGGTAGGCGCGAGAAGGGGGTGAAAGTGGCTCCTACCAACAGCTGCCAACACCTGGAGTTGAACTGGCTCCCCCTGTTTCCTCGAAAATATTGGGCGTCTGATTGTAGGATCAACTAGTACCAGTGGTGTAGCGCGCGCTTGGAAGTGCAGCCGTCAACTCAAAGTAATAATTCCATCGTATTTTTACACGTTCGTTCCAGGGCGACTATCATTTAGATACAACCTATATATTTTTCACTTTTGAGGCAAAAGTGATCTTGGACGATCACACTGGACATACAGATATATAATTCGTGGCGACATTCAATTAAATCTGTCAGTCCCGTAGTTTTCAGCACATTATTGAAAAGAAACGACTTTGTTGGCTTTTACTTGATAGAAATCCACTTGACAATATACTGAAATAATAAACATATATATGCTTGTCTCATTTGATGTTGTGAATTGCTTTCCTATTGTACCTCCTGAAAATATAACTCCTATTGAGGAAATGCCAATTCGAAAATGAAGTGAATTGGGCAATGAAATCAGATATCACCCATGTGCTAAAAATTTGCTTCAATCAACATTATTTCAGTTTTAATGGTGAAACCCACAGCAATACAGAAGTCTTAATAATGTGGAGTTCCTTGAGCTCCCTTTTAGCTGATATTTTCATGGATAGCTTGACAAACACACAATTCATGAAAATAAGATCGGTAATATTATTTTATAATATTTTATATAGGGATTAATAAGCATTATAATTACTATTATTATTATTATAACAAGACAGTTTATTGTCACAGATATGTAGATGACATCATAAAATGCTTTAATGGTACCAATAGACAACTTGAAGATTTTCTCCATTATTTTAATTCATTGCATAAGTATTAAGTTTACAATGGGAGCAGAAACTGAAAACTCATTAAATTATTTGTATTGAACAATAACTAGAGTCAATAATTAATATAATTTTTCTATTGTTCACAAACCTTCCATGCAGATTTAACAATTCCTAACAACTCGTTTCATAAAAATCCAACATATATTATCAGCATATCATAGCAGGACATATATCGGGTGTTTTTTTTAGAGTGATGGAACTTTCGATAAGGATAACTGTGATTTGACAGAAGGTAAAAGCCATGTTGTTTTGACATTTCTGTTCAGTAAGCATTGGCAAATTATCATGGGAAGACTCCCGCCGCAACAACGTTTACAAATTGTTGAAATTTATTTTCAAAATCAGTGGTCCATTCGCCAAACTTATAGAGCACTTCGTGAAATGTATGGTTTACATAATCGTCCATCAGAGCAGCTTATTCGTCGAACTTTTGATAGATTTCGGACAACATTTTCTCTACTCGATACAACAACAAGACAAAGAACTGTACGTACAGAAGAAAATATCGCTGCGGTAAGTCGTAGTGTTAATGATGATCCATATTGGTCTATTCGTCGACGTTTACAACAAGTTGGACTCTGTGCATCCACCACATTGAAAATTTTGCGTACAGATCTTTGACAACACCCATACAAGATCTAACTGGTTCAAGAACTAAAGCCACTTGACCATAATAAGCGTCGTTTGTTTGCTGATTGGGCCCTAGGAAAGCTTGATGTTGATCCACTTTATTATCTTAAAATTGTGTTTACTGATGAAGCTCATTTCTGGTTGAACGGCTATGTGTACAAGCAAAATTGCCGTATATGAAGTGAAAAAAATCCTCAAGAAGTTCTGCAGGTTCCATTGCATCCTGAAAAATGCACTGTATGGTGTGCTTTACACACTGGAGGCATCATCGGTCCATATTTCTTTAAAAACATTGCGGGAGCTAATGTTACAGTGAATAATACTCGTTACAGATCGATGATCAATGGTTATTTGTTTCAAAATTTGAATGGTATCGACCCAGAAGTGTTTTGGTTCCAACAGGATGAAGCTATACCTCATGCTGCTACCGTAACAATTCACTTATTGAAAGAAAGATTTAGCGATAACATTATTTCGAGAAATGTTCCAATTAATTAGTGTCCAAGATCATGCGACATAACTCCACTGGATTATTTTCTTTGGGGTTATGTATGTTAAACCAGAAACAATAGACGCTTTGGAAGCCAACATACATTCTGTCAAGAAAGTACCGGGAATTATCGATTTAAATCTGGCGGGGCAATGAGGCAGGTAAAATTTTTTTTTTCCTAGGTTGGTACCACTGTCCTTAATTACTATGCCAAGCTTGAGCGGGATCTGTCAACTAGTGTGTTTGCAACAGCTGATTAAGTCAGTGTATGTCAGAGTGCGTGCCGATTTTTACTATGGGTGATTACGTTGAGCCTTCCCACCGAGCTACGATTGTGACTGACTTTCTCGCCAAAAACTCAACAAACGTGCTTCAGCAACCACCGTATTCGCCGGATTTGGCTCCCTGCAACTTTTTCCTCTTCCCAAAACTAAAATTGCCCCTTCGTGGCACCTGTTTTGAGTCGATTGAAGCCATAAAACAAAATTCGGCGCGAGAGCTAAAGTCCATCCCGGAAAGCGCCTATAAAAAATGTTTAGATAATTGGAAGTGCCGTTGGCATAGATGTATTGGAGCAAATGGAGCCTATTTTGAAGGCGACCCAATAAATTTTGACGATTAAATGTAAAAATGTTGTTTTAATTGACAATTCCCGGTACTTTCTTGACAGAGTAGTAACTCGTGTTATTGATGAAATAAGGCCTGAATTACTCGAAAAAGTGGTCCAAAATTGGTCTGGTCGAATGCGGTTCCTCAGAGCTAGTCGTGGTGGACATATGCAGGAAATTATTTTCAAAACAAAAGTGTCATAAAATTATCTTTCAAATGAAAAGAAGATTTGGATTCAAACTTAATTTAAATGTGTTTTATTTCAATTTGAAGTTGAAATTTATTTCAATATTTGTTGAATTTAATAATAATAATAATAATAATAAGTTTATTCAAGAAATCTCTATAATAAAAAAATACATCCAACATCTAAATAAACAATGATCGATAAGTGATTGAACACTTGTTTCGACAATGGAATAAAATATCTCCGTGAAACTGTTACAAAAGATAAAAAAAAATCACAAGAATAGCGCAAAAACATTAGGTTGTCATTTAGGTGCAGGAAACAGAGGGATACAAAATTCGAGACCACAAGAAGGTACAATGAATCTTCTGCCGCCGAAGGCAACCCTAAAAACCCAATTTTGGAAAGAAACGAACCGGAGTTCAACAATCACAAACAAGAAAGGAAACGAACGAAAAACAGCAATAATGGAAAACTGAACAAACAAGAACAAACCATCCCAGAACGAAAGATAGAGGCAATAAAAGTACACCATTATACAAGCCGAAACAAGAACAATTTATTTTTGAAATCACTCCCAAGTTTTCAAAAACAATCTAAGTTGCCGTCGAAATCGAGTCATACCAACCATACCTCTCAGAGACCCAGGCAATGAGTTATATATTGTCGGTGCATTAAACGCGTGGTATGTTTCAGTAAAGGACTTGTTCAAATGAGGGATGATGTGATTTTGGTTTTGTCTGGTATTGTAAGCGTGTGAAGGTAACCTTGGGTGAATTTCTGTCAAGCGATATTTCATTTTAATTGCGAAATGGTGGAGTTGATCGATGCGAAAGACTACAGATCGATGCCAAGGACTACTACTACTATTTTCTGAAGAGTTGGTCTGTTGGAAATCGTAATTTTTCGCCCAGAATAAACTCCAGAAAACAACGCTACTCACGTGTGAAGGTGAGATATGTATCCTCAGTGCTCCGTCCCACACAACTGTATCGAAAGTGTCTTTCAACAAGCGCATAATAGAGTATGAGCATCTGAGGTAAAATCTTTTTAAGACGTCTTATCTTATACAGAATCCGCTCCAGCCTTTTCACTGTGTAAATTATATGTTGATTCCATCTCAAATGAGAGTCTATCGTGACTCCTGAGTAATTTAGTGTTGTTGCAGGCTACATAACAAATTGATTTCCCCCATAATTCCTTTCAATATGCTTGAAGTTGGGTAAATATTTTTGTGCAGCGGAAAATAAGGTAGCAGCTCTTCTTTGGATTTATTTCTGTTATTATCACATCATCTTCTTCTACCATTCACATAAACTCCTCACAAGTATTCGCTTTATAAATTAAAGTCGTATCATCAGCAAACCCGAATTTCACCTATTTACCTTTAGGGAAAAACAAGTCCTTCACATTATATTAAAGAGCAGTTTACAAGAAATGGCTCACTGGTAACGTCATTTATTCTTACAGTTTGATGTCTGTCAGACATGTAACTGCGAAACAACTCGAAGCGTTTACCTCTCACACCAATACTCTCCAATGACTACAACAGGAGTTCATAGCTGACGGTGTCGAAAGCATTCGACAGATCGACAAACACACCAAGACACGGTATACTTCCAATGCACCATAAATACTTCCAGTCAGAATAGGATCCTGGGTAGACATTTTTGCCCTTAGGCCCGAATTTACTGCTAGATTTATTGGAAATATCAAATCACGACAATTAAAGAATTTATTTTATAACTATATTTGACAGCTACCCCTTACAAACTTTTCCAAGAATTTGCCCTCGAGTACTGCATGATGCTCAGATGATATTCTTATTCACCATTGCACTTTCGGTTAAGAATTCAATGTGCACAACACTGGAATAATCGAAAAACCCTGTCAACAACATCCTCTCTTCTGATCTCAACAATGACGTATTCCGTTTTAGCTCAGTTAAAGGAACCATTGAAATTTGTTGATGAGTTTTCATGAGAAACTCGTGAACTCATGTTTCTCGTTCTAGGACGTCGTTAGCGATCCTCTCATGATTGAGTTTTTGCCGAAAATTAAGGTCTCTTGGCAAGCAGCAGCGTGTTTTATTCACAATAAATCGCTTAAAATGATTCGTGGAATACATAAATTTCAGCGGCAATGTTTTGTAGTCACTATTTACTTTTAGTCATGTTAAGCTCCGTTTAAAATGTTGATGGCCGACCAGAATAAGGCAAATCTTTCGGCTTGATCGCTTTTGAATGTACTTCATTTCTAGGTGTTTTTGATGAAGCCGATTCACAGTCAGCCTTATATAACATGTTTAGCGCTTCCGTGTATAAAATTCCATTTGAAATGCAAAAATAGAGACAGATTATTTGTTCAGTATTGTTATCTATTGATGAAATTGAAATACACACTTGAAATGAGCTGTAACTCTGTAAACAAACTAAATGACAGATGACGCTCAAACATCGCCGGAGTATGAATAAAACTGTGCCACCTTAGTGACAGAAACTATTTTTCCAATCCTCCCAAGCGGGCTTTTTAAATGATCAGTTCAGGGTACTTTTTTGACAGTATATATATACTACTCTGTCAAGAAAGTACCGGGAATTTTCAATTAAAACAACAATTTTACATTTAATCGTCAAAATTTATTAGGTCGCCTTCAAAATAGGCTCCATTTGCTCCAACACATCTATGCCAACGGCACTTCCAATTATCGAAACATTTTTTATAGGCGCTTTCCAGGATGGACTTTAGCTCTCGCGCCGAATTTTGTTTTATGGCTTCAATCGACTCAAAACGGGTGCCACGAAGGGGCAGTTTTAGTTTTGGGAAGAGGAAAAAATCGCAGGGAGCCAAATCCGGCGAATACGGTGGTTGCTGAAGCACGTTTGTTGAGTTTTGGCGAGAAAGTCAGTCACAATCGTAGCTCGGTGAGAAGGCGCGTTATCGTCATGCAAAATCCATGAGTTGTTCGCCCACAAATTTGGCCGCTTCTTACGGATATGCTCACGCAAACGTTTCATAACGCCTAGGTAATACTCCTTGTTTACCGTCTGACCCTTTGGAACGAATTCGTAGTGCACCACGCCACGGATATCGAAGAAAACAATGAGCATCACCTTCATTTTCGAGCGGCTATGGCGTGGTTTTTTCGGTTTCGGCTCATTTTTTGCCACCCATTCCGATGATTGCTGGCTTGTTTGCATATCGTACTCGTAGACCCAGGTCTCATCACCAGTTATAATGCGTTCCATGAATGTAGAATCGGAATTACAGCGATCCAGCATGTCTGAAGCAACCTGTTCGCGATGACGTTTTTGAAGAAAATTCAGGTCTTTCGGTACGAGTCGTGCGGCCACCTTTCTCATGCCCAAAATATCAATCAAAATCGTACGTGCGGACTCGTGGGATATCTTAAGATCATGTGCTATCTCTCTCAAGCTGGTACGACGGTTTTCCAGCACCCTTTCCTTAATTTTATCGACGTTATCTTCGATCGAAGCAGTCGATGGGCGACCACTTCACGACCGTCCTTGAAGGCTCTGTACCACTGATATGCACGAGTTTTCGATAGAGCATTATCACCAAAGGCCTTTTGCAACATTTTCAATGCATCGGCACACGAAAATTCATTTGCAACACAAAACTTTAAACAAATTCTTTGCTCAACGTAATCACCCATAGTAAAAATCGGCACGCACTCTGACATCGACTGACTTAATCAGCTGTTGCAAACACACTAGTTGGCAGATCCCGTTCAAACTTGGCATAGTAATTAAGGACAGTGGTACTAACCTAGGAAAAAAAATTTTACCTGCCTCATTGCCCCGCCAGATTTAAATCGATAATTCCCGGTACTTTCTTGACAGAATGTATATATATCTACGGTCATTGAGTGTTGCAGTTTTTCTTAACAAAATATTATTTTATCTTGTTGTAAATCAGATGAAATAGTTCATAGATAGCTTATTTTATAGCCAACTTTCAATTAAATCCAATATCTAATATTTCCATACATTTATCCGAAATATATTGAAATGAGAGCTTCGAGACTGATGCTCTGATTCTCACGAAATTTGGCATCCTCAACCATATCGTTATTTTTTGTCCAACTTCTCTAAAACATCATTTTTTGACATTTACTTTTTTAGGAATTCGAGGACTCGTTTTTTCTGGACATTTTGTACAAAAATTTTCACGATATTCACCTAGTTTCTTAGATTTAATTCTTCAAATCATTTAGTTTTGAAGCCATTATGCTAACCAATAAGCAAACGGATGAAAAAATTGTATTTCATCACAAATAACGCTTGTATAGGTTTGTTTTCAACTGAATACAGTTATGCTTTTCATGTATTTGCCTACTTAAAGTTCATTGAAATAATTTTTTTGGTTTCGATCTCATAAAACAAGTATAATTTAATGAAATAATAAAGTTATTAGGTACACAAATAAGTTTCCGCCGTTTTATTGTAGATGGCGCGGCACGGATGTTAGCTTTCGCAGATGATAACCCGCTTAAAAAATAGTTTGGACATTCAAGAACAACATAACCTATTAATATCATTGATTTCATATTGGTAAAATATAATTTTTATAAGTTGAAAATGTCAAAATTTGAGCCAAGTAAGCGTCATTTGCGGGAAATATTAGTTTACTTCTTTAATTTAGAGAAATCTGCTACTGAGGCGCATCAATTGCTCGTAGAAGCATATGGTGAGGGTGCTTTGAGTGAGAGAACGTGGCGAGAGTGGTTTCAAAAGTTTAAAAACGGTGATTTCGACGTAGAAGACAAAGATCGCAGTGGAAGGCCAAAAATTTACGAGGATGCAGAATTAGAGGAATTATTGGAGGAAGATTCATCTCAAACACAAAAAGAACTTGCTCTAACATTAGAAGTCACTCAGCAATCAGTTTCACATCGTTTAAAATCATTCTTCTATAATAAATATTTAATTTGTGTTAAAAAACGGCGGAAACTTATTTGTACTCCTAATAATTTCAACTTTTTATTAATTTACTACAATTCTTTCGGCAACAGTGTGACTTTGTCAGGTTTACATTTTGAATTATTTCTAAAAAATAACAACTTCACATTCCATATGGGTTATGACAATTTTCGGAAATACAGATGAAAATAAGCAAACAGAGGATATAAATAATCATAATATATATTGAGGCCAATCATCAGACATACCTAACTAGGCAGAAATATCCAACAGGGAAGAGCTCTTGACATCTGTTTGCTCATTGAGAAGAATTTAAGGGTCTTATCCCTACTGATTTTGACCAGTACTTTGAATTTAATTATGTATTATTTTTGAGTTGTCGAAATTATGTCCAAATTACTCTGATTGAATAACAAATATACATGTGATACATAGAACTCCTCTGTTGTTCATGAATTCTTTTCTTGAGAGATATACTCCTTTGACCAATATATATCCCAAAGTAATCATTACAAATAAATTCAAAATCACTTGATTCACTCTCTTCATGAATTTTGTGTTTGTTGTTTTCTATGTAAAGTTCTCAGTCATTAATTGTTTTGAAAGCTATATTTTGGACATATTTTTCTTTGAAGTAATTGACGATATTGCTATTATTTCTATTCCACGTAAGGAATAGAGATACATTTTCAGTAAAATCTTTTATAACAGGACACATTGGTTTATGTAGAATATTTTTGATTTTTTTGTTTTTAAGTTGTAGCCGTTATTGGATGCAATTTGTTACATAATTTTCATTTCTGTGAAAAAATAATGACGATTCATGTTTGCGTTGTTGCGTTGATTAATCTGTAGGTAATGCTCTTACATACTTTATTATTTCATTTTATTATAATTAATTTCTATCAAATAAGGATCGATTCAATTAAGAATAGGTATAGGATTCGTTAAAAAAATGTATATGAGACAGTAATTTATTTCCACAAAAATGTTTGTACTACTACAACAATTGTTTCACCACGATGTGACATTGTACATTATACAGTACAATGTAATACCTGAAAAAGCCACATCGTGGCGAAACAATTGTTGTTGTAGTACAAACATTTTTGTGGAAATAAATAACTGTCTCATATACATTTTTTTGATTGAAATGAGTTTCCACCAAGTAAAGACCGAATCAATCAAATATGTATGTATAGGATTCGGTTGTGATAATGTGAAAATATTCATCGGAATTGAAAAATAGTGGAAACAACTTATATCAGATAATAAGTCCAGATGAGTTAGCTGAAGTACATCAGTAAAATAAAAAAAATCATCCTGTTCATCGGCATCTTCCAAATTGCATTTGGCAGGTTTCACGCCTCGAATAGTTTACCAAACGCAGATAGGCGTCATTATCAATCGAAACCGAACTTAGATTGACATTAATGGGGATATACGAACCTAAATCGGATATCATCACGATAAAAACCCTTGAAATATATCCAACCAACGAAAAACAATGGTACACTTAACGCACTAAAAGAATTCGTTAATATGGCGATCCCTTAATAGTGCCGCCAATATCGGCCGAATGTGAATAGCGTAGAGATAATAGAGTTGTCTGTTAGGAGGGATACCAGTTTGAACTGATAAAATTATAGGAAGTCATCTGAAGCTGCCATACATGGAGCGATTTTGTTAGTTGAATGACTCAAAATTGCACGAAGCCAAACTCGAATTCTAAGCACAAAAGTGAAATAAGTCTGACTCATGGAGATTTCAGCATTGTTCAAAATAGGCAATAAGTTCTTAAGGGAAGAAATTGAATTTTATCAGTTAAAATTTACTTTATATTCATGCTTGAATTTATTTGTATTCGCAATTTCTCCTTTCAACAATGTGTTTTATTGGTAATAAAATTATAATACAAATTAGTTAATCTTAACGAGCTTCTTATAAAAGTGTGGAGACACTTCACCACATAATTCAGTTCATTTATCATTTTTAACGAGTTTTTCACCCCAAAACGAACACCAAACAGTAAATTTTCAACGTTTTCATGCACAATTGAAAAACCTTCAAAATGGTGTATCACTTGACTCTAATTACCATTATTAATTGCTTGAGAGAGTTTCCACCTCACTTAGGATATGATCAAACAGCAATGAATTTGTAATAAAAAAATGTCCCTCAAAATTAAAATGGCACCGTCTCCTCGTTTTCCGGAAAATCTCCCGCTAGGGGAAATATCTGGCGAATTAGAATGGATTGAAAAGTTGAAGAAGATCGTTTAATTATGTACTACTCTGTCAAGAAAGTACCGGGAATTTTCAATTAAAACAACATTTTTACATTTAATCGTCTAAATTTATTGGGTCGCCTTCAAAATAGGCTCCATTTGCTCCAATACATCTATGCCAACGGCACTTCCAATTATCGAAACATTTTTTATAGGCGCTTTCCGGGATGGACTTTAGCTCTCGCGCCGAATTTTGTTTTATGGCTTCAATCGACTCAAAACGGGTGCCACGAAGGGGCAATTTTAGTTTTGGGAAGAGGAAAAAGTCGCAGGGAGCCAAATCCGGCGAATACGGTGGTTGCTGAAGCACGTTTGTTGAGTTTTTGGCGAGAAAGTCAGTCACAATCGTAGCTCGGTGAGAAGGCGCGTTATCGTCATGCAAAATCCATGAGTTGTTCGCCCACAAATTTGGCCGCTTCTTACGGATACGCTCACGCAAACGTTTCATAACGCCTAGGTAATACTCCTTGTTTACCGTCTGACCCTCTGGAACGAATTCGTAGTGCACCACGCCACGGATATCGAAGAACAATGAGCATCACCTTCATTTTCGAGCGGCTTTGGAGTGGTTTTTTCGGTTTCGGCTCATTTTTTGCCACCCATTACGATGATTGCTGGCTTGTTTGCATATCGTACTCGTAGACCCAGGTCTCATCACCAGTTATAATGCGTTCCATGAATGTAGAATCGGAATTACAGCGATCCAGCATGTCTGAAGCAACCTGTTCGCGATGACGTTTTTGAAGAAAATTCAGGTCTTTCGGTACGAGTCGTGCGGCCACCTTTCTCATGCCCAAAATATCAATCAAAATCGTACGTGCGGACTCGTGGGATATCTTAAGATCATGTGCTATCTCTCTCAAGCTAGTACAACGGTTTTCCAGCACCCTTTCCTTAATTTTATCGACGTTATCTTCGATCGAAGCCGTCGATGGGCGACCACTTCACGACCGTCCTTGAAGGCTCTGTACCACTGATATGCACGAGTTTTCGATAGAGCATTATCACCAAAGGCCTTTTGCAACAGTTTCAATGCATCGGCACACGAAAATTCATTTGCAACACAAAACTTTAAACAAATTCTTTGCTCAACGTAATCACCCATAGTAAAAATCGGCACGCACTCTGACATCGACTGACTTAATCAGCTGTTGCAAACACACTAGTTGACAGATCCCGCTCAAGCTTGGCATAGTAATTAAGGACAGTGGTACCAACCTAGGAAAAAAAAATTTTACCTGCCTTATTGCCCCGCCAGATTTAAATCGATAATTCCCGGTACTTTCTTGACAGAATGTATATCAAATAAAAATATATTAATTAATATTAATTCAGACCAGCTTATGCCACAAAATTTATTTGATTATTTTATTGTAATTTAATCGTACCTTTCACTTTTTGATGTGAATTATTGAGACAGTCATATTTGTTTTCCAGTTTCGAAAATGCACCACAAAAATTAAACAAATAATAGAATTAAATTTTCTGGACATGACCTCAATTATCAAGATCAATTGATTTTTATAATTTAGAATAACTGAATCAGATTTTCACATACTCTGGATGGAATTTAATCAAGTCTAGTCTTACTTAATGGAAATTCACTTTAATCAAATAAAATAAAATAGCATATCACCACAATTTATTAATTCACAACAATTGTTTGACCTACACTGTGCCTTCGTCAGGTTTACATTTTGAACTTACTCTAAAAATTACACCTTCACTTTTTCTGTAGCTATGAGTTAAAAGAAAACTTATAAAATAACCAACAAATTTTAGAAATACACATAACGCCAAAGTATGCGAAAAAGTGCATATAAATAACCATGAGATATGTTGGAGTCAATTGTCGGAAATATCTCATAAGTAGACAGGGGAAATCTAACAACATCTGTTTTATCGTTGAGAAAAGTCTTAAGGATCTTGTACCTATTAATTTCTACTGCTTCCAAATATCTCTGGTACTGTTAATTTAAATATAGAAAACTTCATTGTTGTCGTTGAAATTATGTCCAAATTCGTTCAAATGACTGGCATATGTTGAATGTGAGATTTCTGACGTTTAACTCCTCTGGTGCTCTGAATTCTTTTCTTAAAGAATCTACCTGTTTAACCAATATAGACGACCATTAAGCAATAATTACAATTTTTCATGAAAATTTCTGCTCATATCTGATGAATTGGATTTCGCATAAGTAAACCATAACTGTAAATAGTATCATTGAACTAAAATTAGTTGTGTTCGAGACAATTTTCGATTTAATGATATTTATATATTTCAGAGAAAGGTTTAATTATGGAAAATCAATTATTCCGATTTTAGCACAAATTTCATAGATGATTCAGAATGAAAATTCACTTGTATTCCTGGAGCAAATGTTTTGGTTTTTGCTTTAAATATCTATAGGATATCATTTATTACTTAAAAAAAAAGATAGACAACAATTTATGAATTTATGAATAAAATCCATTCAAACATTAAATTCACTTCTGAGAAAAAAAAGAATTGTAGTATTATATAAATTTCCTTTTTCTTAAAATATTGAGGGGACTCTAGTATTTTTCGTAAACCCGTATACAGGTTGTCCCAACAAAAATTTGATTCCCTCAGAACTCAAAAACGAAGAATTTTCGAAGATTTTTAAAAAACATTCCAACTTCTGTTCTGAGGGGGACGAATTTTCATCATGAGTTTGTTCCGAAAAATATACTTCCATGAAGGTAGTATCAATCCCAAAAATTTTTTGGATAAAAAAGTTTTGAAAGGTATTTATCTTCTGTGCACAACCCAGTTAAAATTTTCAAAATCGATTCACT
Source organism: Megalocaria dilatata (assembly GCA_034642435.1). Lineage (NCBI taxonomy): Eukaryota > Metazoa > Arthropoda > Insecta > Coleoptera > Coccinellidae > Megalocaria > Megalocaria dilatata. Next base: position 14,526,057 of record CM067858.1, read on the forward strand.
ATCCACGATATTTCTGGATTCTTCAAAAGTCTTAGGTTCTTGAGTTTGAGCGATTCAACTGTCTGTTCAAAATCACCTTTTGATGATAAGTTCAATATTACATTATTTAAATTTGAAAATTTCACTGGGATGTGTACAGAATATAAATAACTTTCAAACTTATCAAACTCGACATCTCTTCTTTATTAAATAAATGTTGTGGGTTGATGCCACCTTCATGGGGGTGGTTTTTTCGGAACAAACTCATGATGGAAATTCGTCCCCCTTAGAAAAGAAATTGACCTGTTTTTTTTTTCTCTTCGAAAATTCTGCGTTTCTGAGTTCTGAAGAGGTCAAATTTTTATTGGGACACCCTGTATAATAGATTAGTATTCGCCATCCATCGAACCATTTTATTGAACAGAAAATGTCAGTATGTCACAGTACGATCCAAAGATTGGTTAACATATCTATGAATAGTGATAATTTTTTTCATAGAATTGAATATGATTAGGCAAATTGCCTTCAATAATTGCTCAGCTCAATAATGATAGACAAAATTTTACACAAAAACAACACAAAATAGCAATGAATCTAGTTTACGCTGTTATAAAAGATTCGCCTGAATTATATATTTCTATTCCTCACGTAGATACAATATGGGAAAATATTTCCAAATATTTCAGAATGAAATTTGACCTAATAAATTAATATTTGAGTGGATACTTGATAAAAGTCTTTAGATGAATTTACATTCAGAATCATTTCTGCAATAAGAATACATATACAGGAAAATCTACTTTCCCAAAATTATATCCAAATTCTTGAAATAAATACTCAAATTTATCTTTTAGAGTGATAGATAATTTGGGAATTGCTATAAAAAAATGAGATGAAACAAATAAAGACAATGAATCTGGAGTTTATAACTTGATTTACAATAATTCTTTTATGTTTATTCATATTGGTCAAGCACATTGATATTTTCAAAAAAAATTTCTTGAACACCAGAGGCCTTATACGGCAAACAATTCACGCAAAACATATACTTGCCATTTTAAAGAACTTGGACATAATTTCAATAACAACAATGAAATTATATATAACGAAATTCAAAGTGCGAGAATGTTGGTAGCAGTAAAAATTAATGGGTTCAAGAACAATGAACAAACAGATGTCGCCAGATCTCTCTTGTTGTATCCCTTTTTCGTATATATTACCTTATCTGTATATCCAAAAATTGAATTGAAGAAGTAAAAATGTAATAATAATGTTGGCGAAATAATTGTAGTGAATTAATAAATTGGGGAAAGATTCTTTTTTTATTTCATTATTCTGAATGGATTTATCAAGTTATGAAATTATAAAATTAAAAGCTTAAAATGAAATAGAGTAAATAAATGTTAATTTTTCTTATAAAGAATATCGAGAGTTTTAAAAATATTTTTAGTATATATTCTACCTCAAAAATATTTAGAGCAACTGTACCCCATTTCAGTGTGAATACATAAGTAATCAATCTAATGTAGCTCCAGCTCTGACTTGCAATCTCTAAATAAATATTCTATACAACTATTACTATTATTTTACAGTGCAAGTTATCGTGTGTGGTAGCCTTAACAAAGTTATATTGCGTTCTTAAGTGTGAACCCGCTCTGAAATCGCAAGAATTGGCCATCATTTAAATTTTCCAAACCCTTAGCATATTTCAGCGTGCGCCGAAATTTCTGATAAGCTGTCGATCGCTGCCTTTGTCGGCAAATCGGAGGTGATATTGATGCTCATATTTCTTCTGCACAAGGCTGATGAGCATCACATTTTTTCATTGAGATATTTTCATTTTGGCCCTGTTTGTATGATATTTCATTACGTATGTGGTTTATATATGTTTACCGCTATTTTCCGCCAATTTCTTCAATTACAGAAATATTTAAATTAATGGACAACTCGTTGGGATTGAGACATTCAGATCATGACTGAGATATCAGTCAATGTTTAAAGATTTATTGGCGTGTGTTGTTCGGATCCTGACATGGTACAGTAATTTTCATGTCTGGTGGATCATCGAAAATGATGCATATTTGTCCAGTATTCTCATAATTGACGTGAAAGAAAGTTATTTATATATTTCCAATTTATTCCAATCATTTGAATTTTGAAGGTGGAACTTGAGCATGGCAACAACCATGACCTATAAAGTCACCGCCTTGGCGACAGGAACTTCATAGCATAAATGTGTGAATAATTATGAATTTTGGGTCTTCCTTTATCATTAGCTGGATTAATTCTCCACAACATTCACAGATTCAATCTAAAAAATCTCTTGAAAACTTTTTAGATTTAAACTTGTTAAAATGACTTAAAAAACACTGTTTCACTTTAGAGACATTGGTATAGATTAATCAACACATGTAGGCGCCAGATAACCAATGAAGAATCAAAATAAAACAAAGTATTGATCAGAAGTAACTGAATCTACCACCCAAGACAAATTTGTTGAAAGATATTTAGAAATAACAAATTCAGTCACCAAAGAATGTTCCACATATAATTTAAAAGGATCTTTCCCCTTTCAAACAAATTAATTCTCCAGAAAAAGAATCTGAAATTCTAACCCCTTTTTTTCATCACTTGTTATTTATATTATTTTGATGCTGAATAAAAACAATCACTAAAATATATATATATATATATATATATACATAGTTTCATTCATCCAATAGTTAGTTCAAAAGAAAAATTTTTTAACGTATTTCAATACTATGCAGAAATCAGGCTATTTCACAAAAAAATGTTTAAAAGAAGATGTGATCGTCTGTGAAAATAAAATAAAACTGTGCAGATTTCGAAGAATTGATACAGCAATATCTGATATATATTCAAAAAAACCTCTTCGTAGAATATTTCAATATATTCTCCTTGATATAAGTTGTTGATAATTTAAAATTATGACTCTTATTATAATAAATAATATGACTACATGAAAATTTCCAATCTCATTTGATGATATGAAACTTATTATAATTAATTATATAATTAAATATAGAGGAGGCTCGTATTTGAAGGTGAATACAACTGTATTATATAATATAATCAGAAAACCGATATTATATACATTTTGTCAAGAAAGTAACGGGGAATTATCGATTTAAATCTGGCGGGGCAATGAGGAAGGTAACTAATTTTTTGCCTAGGTTGGTACCACTGTCCTTAATTACTATGCCAAGCTTGAGCGGGATCTGTCAGCTAGTGTGTTTGCAACAGCTGATTGAGTCAGTCGATGTCAGAGTGCGTGCCGATTTTTACTATGGGTGATTACGTTGAGCAAAGAATTTGTTTAAAGTTTTGTGTTGCAAATGAATTTTCGTGTGCCGATGCATTGAAAATGTTGCAAAAAGCCTTTGGTGATAACGCTCTATCGAAAACTCGTGCATATTAGTGGTACAGAGCCTTCAAGGACGGTCGTGAAGTGGTCGCCCATCGACGGCTTCGATCGCAGATAACGTCGATAAAATTAAGGAAAGGGTGCTGGAAAACCGTCGTACCAGCTTGAGAGAGATAGCACATGATCTTAAGATGTCCCACGAGTCCGCACGTACGATTTTGATTGATATTTTGAGCATGAGAAAGGTGGCCGCACGACTCGTACCGAAAGACCTGAATTTTCTTCAAAAACGTCATCGCGAACAGGTTGCTTCAGACATGCTGGATCGCTGTAATTCCGATTCTACATTCATGGAACGCATTATAAATGGTGATGAGACCTGGGTCTACGAGTACGATATGCAAACAAGCCAGCAATCATCGGAATGGGTGGCAAAAAATGAGCCGAAACCGAAAAAATCACGCCAAAGCCGCTCGAAAATGAAGGTGATGCTCATTGTTTTCTTTGATATCCGTGGCGTGGTGCACTACGAATTCGTTCCAGAGGGTCAGACGGTAAACAAGGAGTATTACCTAGGCGTTATGAAACGTTTGCGTGAGCGTATCCGTAAGAAGCGGCCAAATTTGTGGGCGAACAACTCATGGATTTTGCATGACGATAACGCGCCTTCTCACCAAGCTACGATTGTGACTGACTTTCTCGCCAAAAACTCAACAAACGTGCTTCAGCAACCACCGTATTCGCCGGATTTGACTCCCTGCGACTTTTTCCTCTTCCCAAAACTAAAATTGCCCCTTCGTGGCACCCGCTTTGAGTCGATTGAAGCCATAAAACAAAATTCGGCGCGAGAGCTAAAGTCCATCCCGGAAAGCGCCTATAAAAAATGTTTCGATAATTGGAAGTGCCGTTGGCATAGATGTATTGGAGCAAATGGAGCCTATTTTGAAGGCGACCCAATAAATTTTGGCGATTAAATGTAAAAATGTTGTTTTAATTGAAAATTCCCGGTACTTTCTTGACAGAGTAGTATATCTAATTTACTAACAAATGTTATTTATAAAAAACCTTTATCAAATGCGATTCAAAATTCCTAACTACTTTCGAAGTAAACCATTAATTTACTATACAGTGGAAGTGTGTTTACTGTTGTATGGTTGGTTGAATCTTGAAATTAACAACAAATGTACAGATTTCTTCAAATAACAAAAAATATCTATCTGTGAGATTCAGGATCTATACCGTGACATAGATTCGTTTACTTTGTGGTTAATGGCCAGTTTCATAGACAATATCAAAAGGCTCCTTTATGATAAAGTCCCTTTATGAAAAAGGATCCTCTAAATGGTACCATACGTTTCATAAACGCACATCGAGCGTCCTTTACTTTAAGCTTCCTTTAATGCGCCGGTCATATGTTTCCGACTGTTGGCTACCTGACAACTGTGATTTTACGAATATAGTTGGTGATATTCTGTAAAAATTGTGAGCTATGCGTCGGAAATTGTAAAAAGAAAAAGAAAAGAAGCATAAATCAGTCTTTGCATAAACATGGTTATCTGCAGAAAACAGTATATTGGAATTTATATCATTATTACGTGCGAATTGCTATATTTTAGTAAACGTGAGTTATATGAATGAATATGGAAGAAAAGAAAAAAAAAGTATTACTTTAAAACCAGAGGAGGACCTACGTCTCTTGGAATTGATTGAAAAAGAGAATTTTAATGTTATGGGATAAAGTCTGGCAGAGAATAGCAAATGCTTTCAATGCAACACTTCTCCATTGGAGAGATGGGGTCCAGCTCAAATACAAATATGACAATATTAAAACTTAAACTAGAAAGGTGGTAGCTGCTCAACGCAGTCATATTAAACGGACTGGTGGTGGGGCTCCATTGGAATTGGGGGAGCCAATTTCCAAACAGTTGAGCCGAATTGTTACGAACCCACTTGCCGAAGTGAAAGAGATGTATTATAAAAAAAACAGCTCTAGTAAAAGCTCAGATAGTGGCTATCAAGGAAGAGAATAGAAGAAAAGAAGAGGAGCATTCGAAGCTTAAAATATTAGATTCGCAAATTATGGAGATGAAGAGAGAATTAAATACTCATAATTAAATCTTTTTTATTTTGAATGCACTTTCTGGAAAAAGCGGTATTAGAATTCTATCAGCATTGCTGCAGACTATGAAATCTCCTCAAATTTGAATCAAAAACGGAAATTTCAATAACACATAATATTTTTATTTCTTTATTCTCACTTGCAACTTTTTCAGATGTTACCTAAAGTAAAACAATGAATCAGAAATACAAACATAGAAACCTATCTAAATACTTACCTTGTAAAATCTTATAAAAATTATATGAAATCTTGTCATGTTGAAGATACAAATTGATTATAAAGAATGGTTTCACAAGTGACAAGCAAATTTATTTTCAATTATCACAAAAATATAAATTTTAAATTAGCAAAATGTTTATTAATAATAGACTTTCACTTGACGAGCTGCATTAACATTAGTTGAATTTGTTTTAAAGTCCTCTTCCTCCTGCTATCATTCATTTGGAAATATTTCGTTCATATCTATAGCTATATTGTACAAAATAGCGGTAGCCATAATAATACTTATGGTCGTTAACTTAACACTCATTTCTATAGAAAGGATAGGAAAACGACTTTTCCAAACTTAATACTTTCTCTCCACCACATTTCTAATTCGTATAATTGACTGCTTATATAAACTTTCAGCTGCAGCTACAGCTTCCGGTAACTTTGTCATAAGATAAGTATGCAAACTATAACCACTATCACCACTATCACACTACACAGAAAACGTAATTCAGTATGAAATTCTCCAGAGTCGAGACCACGTCGGTCTCTTTGTAAAAAACACCTACAAAGAATTAATTTCCAATAACCTAAACATATCAAGTCAAGAAAATGGTATCAAGAAATACGTTACTTGAATATATAATGGAAAAATTCAACAATAAATTAACTATGAACCAGGAAAGTCATCATAGTAATTCAACATAACTGACTGGAAAGTATTCCGAAAATTCTAGAAGAAAGAAGTGAAATTACTAACAGCTTGAAGAATTCAGAGTTTAAGGAGTTTCCTTGAACAAAAAACGGAGACTATAAATAAGTAACATTATTAAGTGAAATTTCATTCTCCAGAAAGGTACGTACAATTTGTGTAATTTACGTGAAAAATTTTCCTTGTCTAATCTAGATAGTTTCATTAATTTTAAGGTTAGGTTGGATGGAGCACACAAGTAGGTTAATTTGTTTACATAGTTTATATATCAAATTACATTTGTTTCAATATTTTTTTCAAAAATAAATCAGAAATTAAAATTTGAACCCTTCGTATTATATCGAAATAAATTAAATTTTAGAAATTTTCAATCTACAATTATCCAAATTCCAAATATACTCGAAGAAAGGTGCCCAAGATACAAACTCTCTATACAAGGGCAAGCAGAAAAAGTTTCAACCCAAAATTTAAACCAAATAAAAAATAGGTAAATTGAAAATTTCTGGGTTAGATCTAATGATAGTACTTTCCTTACTGAATGTAAGAATATTTTATAGTTCTCTTGTTTATGAAATGAAGAGTTAATTCTAAAGAATTCACGAATATGATTGATAATGAGTATGAGCTATAATATCAATCATATTTGGTATAGATTATAGGCCGAATTAATTAAATTGTTTAACGAATATTTTAACGTTAAACTAGTCTACCTGTTCTCAATAAAAATAGATTTATTCTCAAAAACTTTGTTCTGATAAAAGGTGGACCATCTAGAGTTTGCATTTTGAAGCAGTGGTTATTTCGAGTTTGCCAACACTTCTGTCGTTTGTGTTTCGACAGAAAGTTAATTCAATATTTGACATTAACAGCAGCAGAAAAGATTTACAGAACACATGGACAAACAACCTGACTAACATTGAAATACCACAAGATATTATCAGCTATGGTCCCAATTTCTCATATCCATTAACGAACAGAGAATTTGAAAATATTATTTTTTTTTTCATTTGTTATCCTGATACTCCCAGATCTTCTGTGATGATCCCTCAGAAGCTTTTTCAGCTTGTGCGAGTTAGGAGTTCAGTTGTGTTCTGGGTAGACTTTGTTACTGCGATCTTGCGCCACTTTAATTCACAGCACTGGTAATTTTTTGACCTAACAGTGAAATGGTGGCCGACACCCGTCCAGTTAGAAAATTTTCTTTCCACCTGAACATGATTCAAACCCGGACCAATACTCTACCATTGAGCTGTCCACACACAAGTTAGTTAAAGATACAGAATACATGCTACAAAAAACAGAAATTGAATAGCATGAAAAAAAAATTAGAGCTATACTAGTTAAAGCTATAAATAATCAAAAATAATTCAACAGGAACAATAAAAAATTGACCATCTGGGCTTAATTCAAAATTGGAACAAACTCGAAAATTCATGAGAAAACATCCTGAAGTGATGATAATAAATACAACAAGGATAAAACAAGAGAATTATTTATTTGTAGTTAACCTCAAACTCCATTTAAATTTTCCAGTATTCATTTACCAGAAGTTTTCTAAATTGTTGAAGGGTGAGTAAATATTTGTTATTGTTTGATGTTATATTTTATTGAATATGAATTATTTGAGTACTGACGAAGCAAAGTCTCTCTTAAAACTAGTTATTCAGTAATGTTTTTACATATCTTGAGATTTTATAGAAAGTAACTTAGTTAGATATCCAATAATATTGAATGTTCTAAGTAAGATAGTTTTATGATGAAATTCTTAAGATTATGTTAAACATTTTTGAAAGATATTTGTTTTCATAAGATTGATCAGCACAAACAAAATTTTGTCTACTCAAAATATTCGATTTATAGGATTTTGGTTAACAATTTTTATTTATTGGATTTTGTTATATCATTTGGATGTCTTATAATGAATGTTTATTTTATATGTCATTTGATATAAGTGGTACTTATTTGACATTATTTTAATTTAATTCCTGGAGTTATAATTATTGAATATAATTTTTTGAAATTAAATACGTAGAAGGCTAATATTAAAATATTTAAGCAAATTGATAAAGACGGCAGAGATTTTAAATTTCCAAATGTAGGTGTAGTTGACAAGAAAATTAACACAGTTTTTGAAAAACATGAAATAAATTTAGGACGATATATTACTAAAAACAACCGTAGACTTTCGTATACTAGACTAAAGGCACAGATGAATACAGCACACAGATTTTATGTAGTATACCAGATATCTTGTACCAACTGCCCCATATAGGTATTACAAATCAATACTGCAGACTAGAACAGAAAAACATGCCGTGTTAAAAATAACACGGAGAAGACAGCCCTAGGTAAGCACGCAGAGGATAATAACAACATATTCAACATTGAAAACGTTAAAATTTTACACAGAACCAAACAAACTAAAACGTGAAATACTGGAAGTATTGAGGATGAAAGTGGAAAAAGACAATTGCAAATTTAGGGCAGATAGAGCAAAACTCAATAACATATATGAAGTATTACTACATAATTGATATAATAGGGAACGTAACAGATACGTGAACAAGAAACTGAACGCAGAAGAATAAAACTACGTTGACAGATAAATAACAAAACAATTACATTTTGACAGTCGCGGCAGACCAAACATAATATAGATGATTTCTGATTAAGATATTGTTCTTTTACAAATAGGAAACAAACAGATATCGTAATTTTGATTAATGAAGTGTGTGTTTTTTTACACAGTAAAGTAAGTCCCAATGTTGCCAATTATTGGAGAAAGTTGTAATTTTGTTTTGTTTGGGTAAAATTATGTAATTTAAATGTATGTAAATTTCAGCCTCTGAGGAAGCCTACTTATTGGGCGAAACGTCAGGTAATCAAAAATAAAAACAACGAAGATTTCTAAATTTGTCCTAGTATCTACTAGTCAATAAAACAATTATATTTTGGGGACACGAAACAATTTCACATTAACGAAATGGGTCAACTAACGCTTGAACAAAGGTAGGATATATTAAAAAATTATTTCCAGATCTTCTGTTCAAACTGTTAGAAAGTTACTTGGATAATTCAGTAGGAATAGAAATGCCCCCTCGACTATTTGTTGTTCAATTTGTTCTTGAAAATTGGATCACTATTTGATAAAACAATCCATTTACATTCTTGTCCAGTAGGCACACCTTAAAACATTGCTGCTGTTGCCCAGAATGTGGCTAAATATCTATCACTATCAACTCGTCATCATTCTCAAGAACTGAACATTTTTCGGAGTTCTCTGAAGAGAATTTCCCAAAAAGTTCTCGGTATGAAGGCTTACAAAGTTTAATTAGTGCAAGAAGTGAAACTTCGTGATCATCCACTTCGCTTAGTGATCATTTTTCCAGAAAATTTGTCTTTAGCGATGTAGCTCATTTTCACCTCGAAAGACTATTTTTTGTGTGATCCGTTAAGAATAATTGTTACGTTAACCATCCATAAACGATTGATGCCCTAAAATACGAATTAAAAGTTTTCATTCCTGAGATCGAGTCCCAAACAATCGTCAATGTACTGAAAAATTTGGCTGATCTAATGGTGTACTGTAGCCAGCCGTGACGCTCATTTGAATGACATTATTCTTTACTCGTTAATACTAAGGTTCAGCCTTTCTAATAAACTCATAACATGGGGAAAACACTAATTAGTTTTTTATGTATAGCCGAACAAGTATGCAAATTTTAAATGGCATATCCCTTATTTGGAATACAATTTATTTGCAGGGATTTAGGAATAAGACTGGCACACACGCATTTTTCTGTTCTATACTAATGTATAAATATTTCACTCTGTGCAAGATATTAATATAAATTTTTATTGAACATCATTCGTTATTTTATTCACATTCGTAGGAAAAGTCCACCACTGGAGAAGAGCGAAGAAAATAATACAGTGATAACTAACTGAATATTTTTGTGAAGTCAAATCTTTATGAATCTTAATTAGATTATTTTAATGACACGCATCAGTCACGAACACATTCCATATCACCACCTTCACAGGTAGATAAAGAAATTAAAAAAAACTTAAACGACCCCCTCGAGAAAAAATAATAATTCATTCTGGGCGGGTCGAGAATTACAATGTCCCCTTAATAACATAAATGTTTTAAATGACTGGCGACACCATACCGTGGACATCTTAAATATTCCTCATTCTCCGAGATTTTATTCATTTTATAATTCGATAAAGGAGCGTCGCATTTCGTACCAGAAGAGTGTCGACGTGTGTGGTCAGGAGAAATATTAATGTTATTTTTTTTTTCAATTTTGGATGCAAATTTTTCGGTTTCGAGGTAAGTTGAACAGGGGAGTAGTAATTACATGGTTGCTTATCTTCATGTACTGACTTATCGATGGAATTGGCCAATTATGACGGATGAAATGTTCACAGTTTACTTTCGTGATGAAATATATTCTCTTGAGAGAAGTAGGCATAAAGATGAAGATTCCAAAATTGTGCCGGTCTTGTCAAAAATTATTGAGATATAACGGTGCTTCCATTTACGTTTCACCAAGCATGCTGAGTTTTTAATGACACCGTGAGATATTTCAGATGTAATTTCAAACATGTCTCTCGTTGATTTTCAGAAAAATATTGTGAACTGTTAAATTTTTGTGATGGAGCACGATCAAATAGCTTCTCCTTATAGATGTCACAGTTGTGTGTTATGATACAAATAATATATAGTTATATATAATTCTTGAATTAGAAAATTATAACAAAATATTTCTCTCATTTACTTATACAACTTCAATTTAACTGTAAACACTTGACTAAATGTCGAGGTACACCCGAAACTAGATCCACTCCATAATTTTCGGTGATGGTAGTCCAGGACTGTAAAACTGATTGAATTAAATCATCTTTATTTCGTGGCGCTGCTCGTACAACTTTAGTCTTCATTAGATGTTTTCAATGAGACTAAGATCTGGTGAAGCTACTGACCATGAAATGGTTGTCACTTGGTGTTCTTGCATCCAAGCTTAAGTATAGGCCAAAGTTTGGCATCTTGCATTATCTTGCCGGAAAAGCCAACCCTCTGGAATAAAGCATGCGCCGTTTCTAGGAGAAAATCGTTTAGAAGGCCACAATACTTTTCACTATTAATGGTACCATCAAGTATACAGAGAGGCATAGCACCACACTGAGAAATTGCTCCCTAAACTTTGGAGGGAAATTTGGAAATTTGAACGGTAACAGGTTGTTTTGATAGGATTTTTGAATGATTTTCACCAGGCTGGAAACAACTTTAATCAGATTTAAAAACATTATTGAAATTATCTTCTTGAAAACGTTGACCAAATTCTATCCTTCGTTTCTTTTGTAAAGATGTCATTATAGGGGTTTTTTTTTGATTCCTTGATATGTAGCCTTGTCCTTTCAGTGACATACGGACGGTTTCTGGACAAACTTTTATATTTCCTTGATTTCCCAATCTCTTAGCCAATTTGCGAAATCCCAGGCACGGATTGTATCGTCCTAAGGAGAATAAAGAAAACATTTAAATTGTTTCCTTCAATCTTCCTGAAACTAGTCCATGCCTCATATCCATGCCATTTTTTATCATCTTTATTGTCTCATATACATAACTTTTTCCCAGTTTAGTCAATTGCCTTAATTTTTTAACGTTTTGGAAACCTTTCCTTTAAAAATATTCTACCTGTTTTCTTTTTTCTAGTTGCGACATTATTTCATAAATTGTATACCTCTTGACAATCACCAATATTTGACAAATAGTGTTGCCATGCAACTTTGGCCATAGCATAACTTAATTTATACATTACTTTTGTCTTAAAATGTTACCAAAAAAAGTATATTAATATTTTGAAAAATAATAAATACCAGATACTTTCTACGCGGACTATATATAGCGTATTTCTTGAGTGAATTCCATCACTTTTCCTTATACAATTGTGTCAGAATCCCTTCTAAAAAACGTTCATAGAAAGTTATCTTAATAATTCTTTTGATGCTTGGAGAAGGATTTACCTAAATAGGTCACCTATATTGATGACTCATTTATTTTATGAAAATCCAGTACGTTGAAGAACAATACACTATATTCTATAGAATTCTCACAAAAAATTCTAAAAGAATGTGATTGATGACGCTTTTCGATCAATTAGGTAATGCTATTTCAGGACATTGTGTATAATAATAATAATATCGATCGCAATGTGTCGTATATCACATTTTCAACTTCAAATTTGGTATGATATTAGGAGTAGAAAAAAGTTCATGCAGGCAGCTTTGAGAACAGATATCGCTACTAGTTTATTATTCATATTGACATCATTAGGCTTTCTTTTGAGTATCTGTGATTTCTCTGAAGTGTAAACAACATAGTTTCTGTGTACTCTGATAATGAACTTTTGTATCGAATATGTATTTTTGTATGTTTTACTTACTTCAATATGCTGAAAGTAATTGTATTTTAGAGGATGTTTATGGTGACCATGCTCTAGTTAAACGAACTTGTCAGAAGTGGTTTACAATTTAAAAGTGGCAGTTCTAATTTGCAATACGAAGAATGATTCGGAGCATCACCAAAGTTTAAGGATGGGGAATAAGGCAAGGCTCGATGAAGATCCATCACAAATGGAAGAAGAACTCGTTCAAACACCGGGAGTTACTCAACCAGCTATTTGCTACTATATAAAAGCAATGGCAATTATCCAAAAGGTAGGAAATTGGCCGCCGTATGAAATGAAGCCAAGAGACGTCGAAAGAGGTGTGAACAACTGTTCCAGCGGCAAAAAAGGGCTTTTGCATCGAATTATGACTGGCGATGAAAAGTGTGTCCATTACGGTAATCCAAAACGTCAGGCATTGTGTGAATGCCTCATCATCAACTGTCAAGCTGAATAATCATGGCGAGAAGATCATGCTGTGTATTTGGTGGAACCACCTTGGTGTGGTGTATTATGAGTTGTCACAGTCGAGCGAAAGTATCACAGAGGAGATCTACTGACGACAATTGATGCATTTGAGCCGAGCATTGCAGAAAAAACGGATGCAATTCATCGACAGACACGACAAAGTTATTTTGCACAACATATTGCGTCGTCAGTTAAAACGTACTCAAATGAGAAGTCCTACCCAACCCGCCGTACAGCACAGACATTGCTCTCTCCGATTACCATCTCTTTTGATCGATTTAACATGGCCTGGTTGATCAGCACTTCTCCAATTACAATGAGGATTGAAAAACGCCGGCCTTTTTCGCGATGGGTTCCGTCAGTTTCCATAAAGATGGGAAAAAATAGTGACTAGCGAAGAATCATACTCTCAACTTCGAATAGATAACCAATTATTCACAATGAAGTTTCAATTTTCGACCAAAAACCGCACGAACTCATTCATGCTCGTAATATTTCGAAATTTCAACAATATACAGGTATGGAAAAGACAGTCGGAAACACAGGAAATTCAATGTTAATCTAGTGAAGCAGGAATGTCCAGTGGAGCCATGAAAGAATCAAAACCTCAGCGCGATGCGATGACGAGCAAACGACTGTTTTCTCTCAATGAAGTGGAGGGGATGCTTCGATCGAAACGAGGACTGCAGAGCCTCGAGGCTCTGCATTGCTCGCAGCATCCTCACCACTTTAATTGAGAGTGAACAGTCGTTTATTCGTCATCACATTACGCTGAGGTTTTTATTCTACCACTGCTCCACTGGACATTCCTGCTGTTCTGGATTAACATTGAATTTCCTATGTTTCCGACTTACTTTCCCATACCTGTATATTGAAGATTATATACGAAAATATCAAAATAATATCAGAGTATCTATAATAAATAGAAATTATTTTCAATGTCTAGGAATGATTGCTTTATGACATAAAAACGTAAAACTGCGGATCTATTTTACAACATATACAGGATATCCGGATAAATGCATATATTTCAGAGAGTGATTGTAGAGCTCAAAATATAAATAAAACTTTTTATCAACTTAGATCCTAAAATGCGCGCCATGGACGCTAGAGCTTTTTCAACATGACCTCCAAAATACAATAAACTATCGATTTCTTTGTCAAGATTTGGTGAATTCGAATAAAATTCAGTACATGGATTTCTTTGGATGAACTAAATCGTCTGGTGATTGAAAAGCTTACTGATTCTCATCAGTGGCGGCGATAATAGGAGGGTCTTTAATACAATTACTTCTAATTTTTAACTAAGTGATCAAATTGAAATTTTAATCAAAGAAATAGACTTCTCATATATTTTCGAAGAAAATAGATACCCTTCGTTGAAAGCGTTACGGAACACTATTCTCGAGATAAAAGTGATCATATGCATTCTAACTGAGCCACGTTATTGCTGAAGAATGTCAAAGTGACAGACACCTGTTATGTTTTTCGAGATAAGCAGTACGTGGTTCAGTTAGAATGCATATCATACCAAATTAAGATTAAAATAAATCGTAAAAACAATTTTTAATTTCCCATCAAGTTGAAATTCGAGATTGAATGAACTAAAATATGTTCATCGTATTGAAGACTCTAGAGAGATAGATAACTTGTGAAAAAAATCATAACTCTTGTGCACTCAGAACACAGAAAAATCTAAAAGATGTTATTCTTTCCAAGCAATGTCTTATGATAAGAATAAAAATAACAATAGTTGCAAAGTAAATACTTCTACTTTAATACTAAAATATACGAATAACTAAGCCAAGGTATGGCCTCAGCTGTAAGTCCACTTCTGGTAGATATCTTTGTCTGCCATGAAAAAAAAATTTTAAATCAAAATCATCAGAAAACTCTTATTTGTATTTCTGTATACTTCAGTCACCCATGTTCATAATCCTCTTTCCTCATACTGAAGTTATGAAATAAAATTACCGGAAAATCACATTATTCGGTACAAGAGTTGACATTTTCAGAGCATACAGAAACTATATTATTTACACTTCAGCGAAATAACAGATACTGAAAGGAAAACCTTATTATGACCCTTCAAAATGATGGTGTTGCCAGATGAAACAATTAAATAATAAACAAGTAGCGACATATGTTATCAAAACCGCACAAACTCATTACTCCTGATAATATATAATAATATAGTATAAAATTGTTACTCTTATTTCCGTTTCTGTCCAACAACGTTCTTCAATATTATGGATTCTGGAACGTACCTCTAATTTCTTTAATTTCGAGAATATAGTGTGGAACATTTTTTATTTCGAACAGACTTTCATTGCCTGATTTTTTTTGGTATAATAAAATTCTTTATGTGGATAAAACCTAAAACAAAAATATCTAAGAAAAAAGGGAAAAGGATAAAAATTACGAAATACGAGTGGAATATAAAATTGTAAAAAAGACGAAAATGTTGAAATATATCCTGAGACAGAAAGAGTTATTATAAATTAAATCTGTTGACAGAACAAATCAGTTCAATTGGAATGAATTTTTAACCAAAAAAAAATATGAAAAGTTGTTGGAATATGTCCTGGAACAGAAACAATAATTTCTGTGGACTGAAATTTCAATAAAAAAATAATTGAAAATTACAGAATAATAGCTGGAGTTAATTCACCAGAACCTCTACAGATCTACAAATCTGTAGAGGTTCTGGTGAATTAATTCAGCTATTATTCTGTAATACTCAAATAGTTCTTCGTAGTAATTTTCAATTTATTGAAAATTAATGACATATTTTTGAGATATGTTCCGTAATAAAAATTGTCAAAAAGAAACTATATTTTGTGTTTCACGACTTTTCGGTCAGTAAGGTATTCTGACCGTTTTTGTATGAATAATGATAATCTGTTTTCGCTGCGAATCAAAATACTTTGCCAGTAATATTTAAATAGTATTAACCCAAAGTATTTCGATAGTCAAATTGCTTAGTTAAAAAGATTGTATCAACCACGTGTGTTCTATGTTTTTGTATAAATTTTCAACCCATTGAAAAATGTGAAAATTTTTTTATAAGAACTAAAGGCGGTAGGATGCTCAATTTAATATTGAAAATAATTTAAGGAAAATAATTTGAGGATCATAGTGATCTATGTAAATCAAAAATATTTCAGTTGTGACACATTAAAAGTGAAGTTGCTAAAAATATAATTTTGGTAGTAATATCCAAAAACTTGTTTCATCAACAAAATTTATTAAAATTTTATACCATTTTCATTATGCCAAATAGTGTTACTGGGAGAAAAATTTAGGAGTATGGAATTTTGGACAAAATAATTTTAAATGGTTTCAAATGAATTTCTTTCGTGGAAATATTTGAAGTCGTTAATAATACAGAGCAGCAAATCACAATATATATCATTACAGAAATTGAAAGAAACTTCCAATACTGAAATAACACCTCTCATGTTGTTAAAAGTCGCTGAATCAATATTCAGTGACTTTTTACAATTAACCAGGTCCAATGATGACGTTTTATTCGAGCTAGTAAACGAGGCCTAAGTATACCTATATTTAATATAATGTATCAATGAAATCTTTCAATAGTTACTATTTTATTTAGTATGTGATCATAACTAGGCTAAAGCTGATACATCGGTAATGCTGTTCCAGAAAATATAAACTCACTTTTTGGGGTAGTTATTTCAGAAAACTTATTTACGTGAATTATATTATACATATTACAGAAAAGAAATTGTTTACCTTTATCCCAAATATTTTGTCCTTTCAATCATTCTTAAAACAAAGCGTTCTTATCGGTGATCCCCTAACAATTTTGAATGTATTTTTTTCTGGAAAAATAATAAATGAATATCAACCCTATCTCATTAGTCCTTGTATTACAACATGAATAGAGGTTAATTCTTGATAGAAAAATTATTTAAATCTTTTAATATCAGCCTTCTACATATTTAATTCCAAAAAATTATATTTAATGATTATAACTTCTGAAAATAAATTAAAATAATGTCAAATAAGTACCACTTATATCAATTGACATATGAAATAAACATTCATTATAAGACATCAGAATGGTATAACAAAATCCAATAAATAAAAATTATTAACCAAAATCCTATAAATTAAATAGTTTGAATAGACGAAATTTTGTTTCTGCTGATCAATCTTATGAAAACAAACATCTTTCAAAAATATCTGACACAATCTTAAGAATTTCATCATAAAACTATCTTACTTAGACTATTCAATATTATTAGATATCTAACTAAGGTACTTTATATAAAAAACTCAAGATATGTAAAACATTACTGAAAAACAAGTTTTGAGAAGGACTTTGCTTCGTCAGTATTCAAATAATTCATATTCAATATTTATAACATCAATCAACAACAAATATTTACTTACCCCTCAATCTTTTAGAAAGACTTCCGCCGAACTGAAAAATCTTTAAATGTAGTGAGAACGGTCCACTATATATAGAAATATAACTGTGGTTTACCCTTGATCTAAAAGATTGAAAGACAATTTGAGGCCTCTGTTATAGCACAAGGACTATCTGTATAAAGAATGTTAAGGAAACCAAATAATTATTAGGAGTACAAATAAGTTTCCTCCGTTTTTTAACACAAATTGTTTATGAATCATTCCTAATGATTTTAAACCATGTGAGACTGCTTGCTGAGTGACTTCTAATGTTAAAGCAAGTTTTTTTTGTGTTTGAGATGAATCTTCCTCCAATAATTCCTCCAAATCTGCATTCTCGTAAATTTTTGGCCTTCCACTGCGATCTTTGTCTTCTACGTCGAAATCACCGATTTTAAACTTTTGAAACCACTCTCGACACGTTCTCTCACTCAAAGCACCCTCACCATATGCTTCTACAAGCAATTGATGCGCCTCAGCAGCAGATTTCTTTAAATTAAAGAAGTAAACTAATATTTCCCGTAAATGAAGCTTACTTGTCTCAAATTTTGACATTTTCAACTTATAAAAATTATATTTTACCAATATAAAATCAATTATATTAATAAGTTATGTTGTTCTTGAATGTCCAAACTATTTTTTAAGCCGATTATCATCTGCGAAAGCTAACCGAATCTCCGTGCCGCGCCATCTACAATAAAACGGCGGAAACTTATTTGTACTCCTAATATATATTATGAATAAAATAACATTATAAAATAGAGGTTAATTCTTGATAGAAGGTATATAAAATTCTTTAAATATTTTAATATTAGCCTTCTTCATATTTAATCCCAAAAAATTATATTTAGTGATTATAACTTCTGAAAATAAATTAAAATAATAATTTTATATACCTTTTATCAAGAATTAACCTCTATTTATGTTATTTTATTCATAATATATAATTATTTGGTTTCCTTAACATTCTTTATACAGATAGTCCTTGTGCTATAACAGAGGCCGTTAAATTGTCTTTCAATCTTTTAGATCAAGGGCAAACCACAGAGATATTTTTATATATAGTGAACCGTTCTCACTACATTTAAAGATTTTTCAGTTCGGCAGAAGTCTTTCTAAAAGATTGAGGGGTAAGTAAATATTTGTTGTTAATTGATGTTATATTTATTGAATATGAATTATTTGAATACTGACGAAGCAAAATCCTTCTTAAAACTTTTTTTTCAGTAATGTTTTACATACCTTAAGTTTTTTATATAAAGTACCTTAGTTAGATATCCAATAATATTGAATAGTCTGAGTAAGATAGTTTTATGATGAAATTCTTAAGATTATGTCAGATATTTTTGAAAGATGTTTGTTTTCATAAGATTGATCAGCAGAAACAAAATTTTGTCTATTCAAAATATTTAATTTATAGGATTTTGGTAAATAATTTTTATTTATTGGATTTTGTTATACCATTCGAATGTCTTATAATAAATATTTATTTTATATGTCAATTGATATAAGTGGTACTTATATGACATTATTTTAATTTATTTTCAGAAGTTATGATCATTAAATATAATTTTATGGAATTAAATATGTAGAAGGCTAATATTAAAATATTTAAATAATCCTTGTATTACGGCAGAACTTTCTAAACTTCTAGATTCTCACCATTTGCAATTGCCTAATGACCGAATGACTGAAGCGAATTGTTATAACAAAAGATAATGAACTGTGATTATGAAACTCAGACCCTACTTTTCACCTGGCTAAGATAAATCAACATATTTTCGACCACCTTTTCTGTCCGAAAACTGCATAACGTCGACATTTTCGTCGATGCGGTCCAATAAGTGAACTTGACGCATTTGGTCGAACATCAGACTACTGGAATATCCCGCTGCAGATATTTATGGCACTGTTATTGACGTGTATCGCATCTAACTATCCGATCGGAATCGATGTCGAAACCATCTTAGTCCTTTATCTCCGCAAAATCAGATCATTTGCGGAAAAGGACACAGATCTGTATATATCGAGGTCTGTGCGGTCTTGTTTTACTAGCCAGAATGAGCCCGAGTTTTCTGGTAAATTTTGTAAAACACGGATTCCGAACATCGTAACTTGTCAGTCGGCGACGTTGGCCAACCTGATACGTTTTACTTTCGAATGTTGAAAATGCGAGGTTGATCTATATATTTTGCGGGTAATGGAATGAGGGATCTTCATTTTCTGACGATGTCGTCGATTAGGATCTGCGTTTATGATTATAAATCTTCGTTTTTAGGAGATCCTTCGAGATTTTTAAAATGATAGATATTTTCATGAGTTTAGTGCAGCATTCTTAGATATAAGAAGAAGTGTTGATATGAAATAACTTTTTTCATTTGTAATTTATTCTAATCTGCATGTCCAAATGATGTTTTCTGCTAGTTATATATGATTTCAATTAGATTAATCTAATATAAGGATTTGATTTGAATGATTTTCGATTGATAGTGGTTTTTAATGAGATGAGAACTATTGTAGATAAACAAGATAAAGTGTTACTTGATTAATAAAAATTTATTTATATTAATAAGTGATCATTTACACGTATTTACAAAACTCATATATAAAGATATCTATCGGATGTTTTTTTAGAGTATTAGAACTTTAAATTGAAATAAAACACACTTAAATTGAGATTGAAGCCAAATTTTTTTTTTATTTGAAAGAAAAATTTATGACATTTATGTTTTGAAAATAATTTCCGGCACATGTTCACCATGACTAGCTCTGAGGAACCGCATTCGACCAGACCAATTTTGGACCACGTTTTTGAGTAATTCAGGCCTTATTTAATTAATAACACAAGTTATGTTGGCTTCCAAAGCGTCTATTGTTTCTGGTTTATCAGCATAAACCAATGACTTGACATAACCCCAAAGAAAATAATCCAGTGGAGTTATGCCGCATGCTCTTGGAGGCCAATTAATTGGACCATTTCTCGAAATAATGTTATCGCCAAATCTTTCTTTCAATAAATCAATTGTTACGATCGCAGCATGAGGTGTAGTACCATCTTGTTGGAACCAAAATACTTCTGGGTCGATACCATTCAAATTTTGAACCAAATAATCATTGATCATCGATCTGTAAGGGGCACCATTCACTGTTACAATAGCCCCAGCATCGTTTTTAAAGAAATATGGACCGATGATCCAGCAGACCATACAGTGCATTTTTCAGGATGCAATGGCACCTGCAGAACTTCTTGAGGATTGTTTTCACTACATATACGGCAAATTTGCTTGTTTACATAGCCATTCAACCAGAAATGAGCTTCATCACTAGACACAATTTCACGATAAAAAAGTGGATCATTTTCAAGCTTTCCTAGGGCTCAATCAGCAAACAAACGACGCTTATTATGGTCAAGTGGCTTTAGTTCTTGAACCAGTTGGATTTTGTATGGGTGTAGTCCAAGATCTGTACGCAAAATTTACCATGTGGTGGATGCACAGAGTACAACTCGCTGTGAACGTCGACGAATAGACAAATCTGGATCATCATTAATACTATGACTTACAGCAGTTCTTTGACTTGTTGTTGTTGCATCGAGTAGAGAAAATGTTGTCCGAAATCTATCGATAGTTCGACGACTAAGCTGCTCTGATGGAGGATTATGTAAACTATAAATTTCACGAAGTTCTCTATAACTTTGGCAAATAGAACACTGATTTTGAAAATAAATCTCAACAATTTGTAAACGTTGTTGCGGCGTGAGTTTTTTCATGATAATTTGTCGATGCTTACTGAACAGAAATGTCGAAACAAAATGGCTTTTACCTTCTGTCAAATCACAGTGATCTGTCACTCTAAAAAATACACCCAATATAAGAAAGCCAGTTAAAGTCCACTCATGAATATATTGTTTCCTTTTTATGATTTTCCTGATTATTTTTTTTTAAGAAACATTCTGTCAATCCACCACATGTTTTACTTTTTAAAGAATTGAACCAAAATGTGATAAAAAACTAAGTTTCTTCTTTACGCGACTTATGGAATCCTCTTTATTATCGTATTGAAAAAAGATATGATGCACAACTCAGGCGAACAAGCTGGCGCGGGTGTACGTTTGGACATGTAATTGGACATTAGGAGATAAGTTCTTGTCAGTTTGAAATACCATAACAAAGCTGGTTGCAGCTTCTAACAAAAATTTAATTAAAACGATTCTCATCTGATGGAAGATCATTTAAATTGAATCAAATAAAATAGATTATTTCCACAAGTTTTAATTCACAAATAAATTGTGGAAATAATCTATTTTATTTTATTTACTCTCTTGAGTTACCTTACGTTTTTACCTCTGCTCCTATAAAGTGTGAAAGAAATATCATATCAAAATAAAATGAAATATAAAGAAAATTTATATGAAATAGAAATCGTACGTAGTCGATGCAAAATTTTTTCAAATAGGAAATTCGATAAAGTGGTTTTGAGCCAACAAATTCTTATACAAATGAAAATATAATATATTCCTTGAGACTATCTACATCCTGATGCTAATCAGGCAACCTTAAGAATGAAAATTAAACTGTACGGAGAAAAAACTTGAATTACCTCAGAATATAACAACGTCAGCTGCTTGAGAAACTGAAAAAAAGAGTTAAGTAAAAGCAAATTATCAATTCTATTTTTAAAAAATAAAATAATGTACATTTATCAAGAGTTTATCCATTATGGCAAGATTATTTCATATATAATATTAAAAGAATAATTATTTTGAGTTTATGTTTTTTGTCGTGCAACTGTTCTTTAATATTTCGGTTTTTTTGGCACGTGTCTTCGATTTACAAAATGTCTGCGGTTTTAAGAACATTATTCTATAATCATGAACATACAGTACAGACGAGTTTATGAATTGAAATGCGAGTCGATACTTAATTAAATTAAAAAATTTCAAATATCATACAGATTTATTCTCCTACAAATTTTAATTCCAAAAAAAATTTTATTCAGAAACTTTTGAAATTGAATTAAATAAATGTCTTTAGAACACAGTAAGTCCATTCAGTAGATATACAGAATTAATACTTATTACACAGTACCAAAGGGAATGAAATAAATTCAAAGAAATATAAATTTTCAATTAAAAATCATTAAATAAATACTTGAAAGGTACAAAATTTTGTTTCGTTCCTTGTTTTATGAAAACTAAATTCCTTTCCAAAAGTACAAGACATAACTTCAAGAACTTCTTCAAAAACAACTTGCTCAAATTATGTTGCTTTAAAAAAATTCCTAAAACATGCAGAACATCTTTAAAAAGCAATTTAGAATTATTACAATGGTAACTCATCAGCTCAACTTCATATTTAAAAACTAAAAATAATCAACAAAAAATATCTTACCAAATCAACTACTGCATACTGTTTACTGGAGAAACACTAGAATGAAGTAAACTTATAAATATCCTACGTATTCTTTGCTCGTCCCAGAAATCACATTAAGTTTGTAAGGTATTTTATGGACACCTTTCAAATCAAATGATAATATGTAATAAGCGTAAACTAAAATATATAATTATTATATGGACAATAAGATAATAAAAAGAGGTTTTTCTTGATAGAAGGATTATAACAAAATTTTAAATATCATACAGATGTCTGTTAAACCCGTAAAATTTTTAATTTCAGAAAAATTTGTAGGAGGTTAACAGAATAAATCTGTATGATATTTAAAATTTTGCAATAGTCCTTCTATCAAGAAAAACCTCTTGTCACTATTTAATTAAATTAATTAAAATAATTTTAAATTCAGAATAATATTTTAAAATTTCTACCAAATATGATGAATATTATATACGAAAATAACCAAATAATATGAGAGTATATGTAATCAATATAGAAATTTTACGATATGAAAACCTATTAATACAAATGT
Source organism: Megalocaria dilatata (assembly GCA_034642435.1). Classification (NCBI taxonomy): domain Eukaryota; kingdom Metazoa; phylum Arthropoda; class Insecta; order Coleoptera; family Coccinellidae; genus Megalocaria; species Megalocaria dilatata. The sequence goes on from CM067858.1 coordinate 14,549,741, forward strand.
ATCGACAAAACATATAGATGTTTGTACATAAAAAACCATATAAAAAAATCAACTAATCCAAAATCATCGTTATTATTAGAAAGGTTTTTTTAACTCCCTTTTAAATAATATATACCTCCTCCAGAAGAAGCATCTGAAATTCTAACCCATATTCTAGTCAGTCGGAAGTTATTTGGATTCTAAATAAAAACAATCAGTAAAAAATACATCTACATACCTTTATTCACCAAATGTCCTGTTCAGCAACTTAAATAAACGTGTTGACCTAATTGAGTACGATTTATAAAACTAGGCTACTTCTTTCAGTATGTTCGAGATTATTATTTTATTGAGCTGCTTGACTGCTTCCCATTATTACCATATTATAATAACATAATATTCTTGAGAATTAATTTGTAACTCTCGATATGTAATAAAATAGAAGTTTCAGTTCTATTATAAACTATAATTTATTTTTACATTTTTAGTCATTTTAGTAACTGGACTGTCGTTTCTCAGAAACCTAACTTGATAAATTCGAGAAATCATAAATCTTGATGATTTCGGTCAGGATAATTCAAAAATTTCAAATTATTATATTGTCATCGTTCTTTGATAAGTGTGTGAAATTTCAATTCAAACTAATGTTTTGAAATTGATGAAATTTACGTTCAACGATTCCTTGGAGATTACGCTTAGCTTCGAACATTTGGTATAAAATCAAATGTTTTGTGTAATAACTCTGCACTCTTAGAGTTTGTAATAAAGTGTCAACAAAAGACTCTTTTATTTCAAATATTCAAAGAATCCGTTACATAGATACCTACTTACAGGTATAGCTTATGAAAGCCTTTTATAATTCTACTGATTCATCAAAAGTGGATATTATTGTATTTTTGAATCATTTTATCAAAATATACGCATTATATGCATACACAAATTTACAGCAAAATCTGAGGTAGTGATCAAAATTTATTGTATTCAGATATTTTTTATAAAAACCCGTAAATGCTGCATTTTAACTACCGCTGATTATAAAGAATTGAAATGATATTTTCTCCTCGTAAAACTGAATTTTTCTTCAATTTTTGAAGTTTAGCGATTCAAAACGTGTCCAGTGAAACTATTTAGCACAATTTTTTTTTTTATTTTCGAGTCACCAAGCTTCTTCTGTTATTGAAATAACGTCCACTTCTAAGTGAAAGGTAAAAACAAAGAATTCAAAGAATTTCATGCAAATTCGAATATAAACTTCATTTGATTCTTTAAGATTTTATGTCCGATAAATTCAGTTTTAGCGATGAATATCAAGAAGTTATGTTGAAAATTATGATTAAAAGGGTAAAAAGCACTGTTGTGAAGCTTACATGTGGCGATTAAATTCCAAAACTTTCTAATGGTTTCGAGGCTTTAGCTCTTTACGCTCGAAAGTTAACTTGCTTGTAAACGTCTAGACAGAACGAACTGAATCACTTTGAACCATTTATTCTACAGCGGTGAGTAACTCTAAGGCGTTTAAGATCATTTTCGGCTCAAACCTCGAAAATTACAGACATTTGGGCGTACGATAGCATACTGTTTTCTGGAACAAGCGCGTAAAAAATATATGAAAATAACAAGTATTATGATAATCAAAATATATATGAATCAAAATTGACTCCCAGCTGTTTCAGAGCAATGATCTGAAATTAATATTTTTCTGAATGAAGAGGAACGAGAAACATTTGTATAACTCGTTTTTTGTGAAACATCTTGAGATAATGTATATTGTAGTATTAACGCAATATTTTGCATCGTAGAACCATCGAGATCTTTTCATGAAATATATATTCAAATTATATTTTTTCACCTTTTTTTTCACGAAATGCAGAAAGGATGTGATGAAAGAAGACATTATTCGTTGCCACCGTTCTTTGAAACTATTTAAATAATCAGATTTTTCCCCGAAACATTCAAGCGAATTGATATGATATCCAGAATATATGCTTATCGCTTGAATGAAATCTAGGAGCTGGGCAATATTTGCCAGGAATTGCCAAAACGATTTCGTTCAGCAGATGCATTCCATATTTATCGTGTTATTTATATTAAAACCTGTTCAAAAAACGATTGTGCGAGAACATCTACATAAAGAACAGAATATTTGCGCTTTAACAAATCAGCTCTAAATGGGCAGACGACAAAATTCGCAGCTATTTTTTGGTCTCAGCAACTACATAAATTGATCCTTTCTAAAAAACGGTGTTTGCATAGTCGATGAAAAATTCCTGCATTTGAAAAGTGGCTTCAAAGCTTTTGTAGAATTTAATTATTGTTTTGTTATATCTATCATCTGAATATTCAGAAAACCATAATGAATACGTTGAAATACTTTCAGAATTGGAATTTGAGAAAATTTTTTTAATATTTTCTGTTAAACAATATCTTGAAGAAATGATTCACGATGGACGTAACATATTCTGTTTGAACCACAAAAAAAAAGTAATAAGGGAAAAATCTCCCTGTAGGTGCGGAAGTATATGAGCCACATCTTATCATAGTCAAATTTTAAGATTTCACCGTAGTTTGGTGAAGTCATTGCATTTCTCAGATATGTCACAAATAGTCGATAAATGAATGTATGTTGATTCGGTCCTTACGGATAATTTGTTTCATTCAAATAAAATTATAATGAATAATTTTCAGAAATTTATTGAATAAACAATTGCTTATCCAACATAGTTGTTTTCTCAGGTTCACATTATGGACTTACTCCAAAAAATAATATAATATTTGCGTTTATTTTGGTCAAAAACTTGTGAAAAAGTTACACATAAAAGAAAATAGTGAGATTTGTCAACATGTGTTTGCTCATTGATAAGAATTGCTATTTTTCACCTATTAATATCGAGTGTTACTAACAAGGTTAGTCTGTAGCTTTTAGTATTATATGGATATATTATTCTTCATGGATAATTTCTTAGTTGTTGAAATTGCGTCCAGTTCTTTTCAAATGAATGATGTGAGGTGTCTAACAAATAACTCCTGTGGTGTTCATGTATTTTTTTCTTGAGGGACTTACCAATTTGACCAGTATACGCCAGAGAGCATTAGATACAAGTTGATTTTTAAACTCCAGATTAATTGTCTTTATTAGTTTCATTTCTTCATGTTTTGAACGAGAATTCCTAAATTATTAATCATTCTAGAAGCTCCGTTCTGGTCAATTTTCTTGTCAAAATACTCGGCAATGTTATCCGATATTCATTTCACGTAAGAAAGATATATTTCTCGGTCATCTTTCATAACAGAGAACACAAAGTGCAATACAATTTTGTTTAGTTTTTCTTTGAAATTTCTTCTATAATGATCGGCTTGTACCTATTATTGGATGCAGGTTGCTCTATAATATTCAATTATATAAGAAAATTATCGCTACTCATAGGTACCTTAACAAATCTATGGATAATACTGGGATATGCTCCCAGTTTCTGGCAAAAAGGATGGTTTGAAGTTTGATGAATAATATCATTAAAGGTATGTTTGTGGAAAATTTGAATTCGAAATTTGAAATTGTTAATTTTTTCTTTCTCAAACTTCTGAGATGTTCATTATCAAAATAATATACATCGAAAAATGAAATTGAATTGATTTTTCCGATAAACTCATTGAAATTGCATAGTTGTCAATATTTTTACCTGAAGTAATAGGCAATACCATCCACATAGCTGTACAGATAAAGAAAATATTTCAGTTAATATCCTCTACTAAATTATCCATGAAAATTTCCGTTAGTGCCGAAAAAATTGAATTAACTTTTATGAAACCTTCATAAACCTACATGTGAACGATTAATAGTATAATTAAATATTATTTCATTCGAATTAAAACATGCTAGCATTTATTTATTCTTATGAATAAAATATAAACAACATAAATTTCCGTCAAGTAAAAATAAAAATAATTGAGAAAGATTCTTTAACAATAGATTTAATTTTGAATGAATAGAAAAACTCATTTTTTTATGAAAGAAGAAATATTGTCATTTTTGAAAAATTCTAGAGTCAGTAATGGAACACTATAATACAGTAAATAATAACGATTAGTTAGGTGGAATATTGGAGCAACCAAATTTGTTGATTTTCATGAGCAGATAAATGGAAATGAGCCTCATCACCCGGAATAATTTTGTTGAAAAAATGGCGATACTGTTAAGCAATCGGAGCATCCAATAAGCGAATGTACTGTGATTTATGACATTATACCCGCAGGTCTTGCCTCAGCTGAATTTTGTGAGACTGTAAGCCTAAATAATTATGTAAAAGAATATGCAAACCGGATTGAAATAGGCCCAATTCACATGAAACTCTTGAAATGGATGAATCTGGGTTTCCATCCATACTCTCAGATACACTTGATATTAACCAAAAGCAGTTTTTTAATATTCCAGTACGTTTTTCGTACCTGGATTCATTTTGCTCAATTTTAATGTCCACTGGCCAACTTTTATATCAGTCACTCTCATTTCGAAACTTCCAAAATAATGCGAAATTAAAAATCAAATCCCTTTCTGCAAGACCAGATACTACTGTACGTCCAACAGAAATTGTTGAATGAATTTTCAATGAATCAGGATATCTAGGAAATAAATCGACAAGAGGGGGCAAATTTATATACTGCAATAGTTGTAAGTTGTAATGAATTTTTTTGGGAAGTCTTATGACTTTTTCTGAAGCATTTAATATATTCATAAAATTTAGTACTATCTTCAATTTATACACCGAGTAGTTTGCCTTGACTCATTCATCGAATAACATCCCAATTTTTTCTTATTTTCTTTCTGGTAGACCGTGAAGACATATCAATTTTCGAAATTGACGCTTGAATGATAATGAATCGGTGTTAAATGTGTGACCCACAAAACAGCTTCTGTATATTTTAATATATCGCATTACTTTTATGACGTAATTTAAGCTGATTCGTCACACTGCCTTCCTGTGAGGAATGAAAAAGTTACTGTTGACTCGATGGAATTTTTTTTAAATATTGTTAGCTGTAACGGGTTATCCATTTCGTGGTCCGGATTTCACTGCCCTGTTTCAATGATATATGTCGAACAGAACTGTGATCCGAAGCCTCATGTGTTCAGTTACAGGTTAGCCATTTAATAATATGGATCATTTGTCTACTGCTGGACGTGTGAAGATTGTGAGTACTTACTGCAAAAACAATGATTCTGTAGTAAGTACGTTTCGTGCATTACTGGCAAATTATGGTCGACATAATCCTCCATCTGAGCATAAAATTGCTAACACAGTGAAAAATTCGTGGAGGCTGGATCTATTACTGATGTTTTAAGGCCCATACATCATCGAAATGTACGCTCGACCGAAAATATTTCTAAGTGAGTGAAAGTGTTGAAGAAGATCGAAATTTATCAATTCATCGGCGCTCGCAACATCTTAGCTAAATTATTTTTTTAAATAATTCAGTTAGGATGTTGGTGGAGAATAAAGAAATGAATCGGGGATCCATCAAATTAAATGTGATGATTGTAATGCTACCTACATAGGACATACAGGCCGAGAATCTCACCGATAATCATCAGCCCACTGTCCTGCAAGTAAAATGAAAACATTCAATAAAAAATATCTATTATACGTAGAGGACCACGTGTTATATAATATTCGTAGTACGACAAAGCGCAAATGGTCTCCTAGTGATTAGACACCAGACTACCATTCGCATTCTATGTTCATCCACAGAATATACACAGAGTTTAAATAAAGTACGTTCAAGACTCAGTTTCATCCAAAAAATTATGTGCGCAGGAAAGAAAAAATAAATTGTTTATTATTATATATAGAATAAAATAATAAAAATCTCAAACTATTAAATTAGTTGATGATTTATTACTCAGAAAACGAACTAATCCTGTTGTAAAAAAAATATTAGACGCCTTGAACGTTTGCCAAGATCAAAATTACTTTATGTTCAACGGCACGTTTTATCTAGTCGAAGAAAGTCTAACAATGAGTAACCCATCAAACCCCTTGTTATCAGAAATATTCATGAATCTCGTAGAAACCAATATCTAAAAACACCGATATTTCAAACATTTCGTTTATTGATATCGCTATGTAGATAACATAATTTGTTTATTTAATGGCAAACTTTGTTCAATTTTGGAATCTATCAATGAAATATATCCAACAATTGAATTCACACATGAAGAAGAAGTAAATAATAGCATCAATTTCTCAGATTTAAAAATCACTAAAATTAATAATAGACACAACTTTTCCATATAAAGGAAACCTACACATACAGATAGTACGATTTATTCTACTTCAAACCATCCATTTTCACAAAAATTATCAGCTTATAATGGTATTCTTTATAGATTGGTTAACAAACCCCTGACAAAAGAGAATTTTGACAAAGAATATAGAACCATTAAACAAATAGCTTTCAATAATGATTTTAATCCGTTAATTATAGATAATTTACTTGATAAAATAAATTACAAGATAGTAATATCACTTGTGTATCCAAAATTTCAAAATTCAAACGAAACAAAATTTATTTCATTAACTTACATAAGCCAAAAGTCTGAAAAGATTGCTAGATATTTAAAGAAAAAAAATTATCACGTCTCTTTTAAAACCAATAATTCTTTAGGCACCTTAATGAAAAATAATAAAGACGTCATTTCTAAAAACAAAAAATTAGGAAAATTTGAATATCAAAACAAATTAAATATATGTTGTCTTCTACTATTTTAATTTCAAAAAATTTTATTGAAAATTAATTAATTATAATATATAATTATATTTTGGCTTTAATAAATCTCATTATGGAATGTCAATGAATTTAAATAAACTTAAAATAACTTACACTGTTCTATGATTTTGTTAGAACATAGATCAATCTTGAATTCTAAAGTTGGTTTATTTTCGAAGCATTCATTGTTACCACGTGTGCGTTGTGATATAGGTTAGTTTTTTGATTTTGATATTTGGAATATTATTTAGGACCGATGAAGGAATTATTTAGAATTATAATTGTTTATTGAAGATATAGTGCATGTCTTGAGAGATTTCTGAATTAACTTATTCGAATATTTAAATATATTAAATATTTCAAATAAATTATATTCTTTGAGAAGTCCTTTAAGTGTGTTCATGTTTTTAAAAGGCAATTGGTGTTCTTAAAGGTAAGACCAGAAACAAAATTTTGTCTCCTTTAAATATTTATTTATTAATTTTAATGACTTTCGTATATCTATTGGTTTATTTATTCCATTTGACATTATATATTGAGTTTTTATTATATACGTCTATTACACGTAAGCGGTGCTCATTTTAGACATTAATTTTATTCTAAAAGTTTTTTGAATAAAATTATCATGTTTCGCTCTTCTCTGTGTGTACACGCCGAAATGTTTCCACTATTTCAACTTGATTTTCTGTCATAACTTTCGAACCGAAACTAATGCATCATTACGATATCATTTGATGCGCATGAGAAAACCCATATCATTTTAATTCAATTGAATCGGTTCTTACTTGTTGGAAATAATATTTTAATTTAAATTATAATTTAACGAAATGGAAAAGAATATTTTAGCAGTTTATTAATTCACAATAATGTGAAGGTTGATTTAAAATGTAAACCTGAAGAAGCTACTATCTTGACGAAACAAGTGTAGTGAATCCATAAATCTTGGAAATATTTTTTATTATTTTATTTAACCATATCATTGGAATATATACAGGCCGTGTCTTTTGAAGTCATTTTTGGATAAACCAACTTTTGAATTATTTAAATATTTTAATATAAGCCTTCTACATATTTAATTTCAAAAAATTATATTCAATTATTATAACTTCAGAAAATAAATAAAAATAATGTCATATAAGTACTACTTACTTAGTATATCAAATGACATGTAAAATAAACATTCATTATAAGACATCCAAATGGTATAACAAAATCCAATAAATAAAAATTGTTAACCAAAATCCTATAAATTGAATATTTTGAATAGACAAAATTTTGTTTCTGCTGATCAATCTTATGAAAACAAATATCTTTCAAAAATGTCTAACATAATCTTAAGAATTTCATCATAAAACTATCTTACTCAGAATATTAAATATTATTGAATATCTTCATATAAAAACTCAATATATGTAAAAACATTACTGAAAAACAAGTTTTAAGAGAGACTTTGCTTCGTCACTATTCAAATAATTCATATTCAATAAATGTAACATCAATCAACAACAAATATTTACTCACCCTTCAACAATTTAGAAAACTTCTGGTTGATACTGAAAAATTTAAATGTAGTGTGAGGTTAACTACAAATAAATAATAAATATAATTTTTTGAAATTAAATATGTAGAAGGCTAATATTAAAATATTTAAATAATTTTATATACCTTCTATAAAGAATTAACCTCTATTTAGGTTATTTTATTCATAATATATAAATATTTGGTTTCCTTAACATTCTTTATCCCTTGTCCTTGTGCTATAACAGAGGCAGTTGAATTGTCTTTCAATCTTTTAGATCAAGGGTAAACCACAGAATTATTTATTTATAGTTAACCGCATACTACATTTACATTTTTCAGTATTCACCAGAAGTTTTGTAAATTGTTGAAGGGTGAGTAAATATTTGTTGTTGATTGATGTTATTATATATATATATATATATATATATTTATTTATTGAATATAAATTATTTGAATACTGACGAAGCAAAGTCTCTCTTAAAACTTGTTTTTCAGTAATGTTTTCACATATCTTGAGTTTTTATATAAAGTAACTTTATTAGATATTCAATAATATTGAATATTCTAAGTAAGATAGTTTTATGATGAAATTCTCAAGATTATGTTGAACATTTTTGAAAGATATTTGTTTTCATAAGATTGATCAGCAGAAACAAAATTTTGTCTATTCAAAATATTTATTTTATAGGATTTTGGTTAACAATTTTTTTTCATTGGATTTTGTTATACCATTTGGATGTCTTATAATGAATGTTTATTTTATATGTCATTGGATATAAGTGGTACTTATATGACATTATTTTAATTTATTTTCTGAAGTTATAATTATTAAATATAATTTTTTGAAATTAAATATGTAGAAGGCTAATATTAAAATATTCAAATAATTTTATATACCTGCTATCAATAATTAACCTCTATTTATGCAACTTTTGAAGTTTCGTACCAAGGGGGTTTAGTACACTTTTTGTAGTACGGACAGTTTAAATTGGGCGAAGTATTAATTCTGAACACAAAGTTGGGCGAAATGAAACGTTTTTAATGAAAAACGTCAAAAACATCCATTGTTCCAGCTTAATAAAGCTGGGACAATTGATTGAGAATAATATATTAGTCAAAAATTTACAGAAGTATTTCATGATAAAAATTAAATTGAAAACAAAATAAAGGTTGAAGTTACGTTGAACCACCATCATAAGGAGAAGATTTTCTCGATTTTGTCGAAATGTCAATAATTTTAAAATCACATAACTTAGATATTTTATAGATTTTTATCACTATTATGATTTGGCGTTTCTTGGCCTTCTACAATGTTTACAACAGTTGATTCTTAGGCCTTGGAAAAGTATACATTAAAAGTTTTCAGCTGCAATTGATAAATTCCAATTTCTGAAAGAATAACAAAAAAACCACAAACGCAGCTGACTAAATTTTTTCTCTAGAGCTACTTCAGGAAGTCTCTCTAATGTTATTATGCAATAATGTGTAATACAGAAAGCTTTTAAATATTTTAATTCCATATATTATGAATAAATTAAAAAATTAGGTGTTAAAATAAAAAAAAATTCAAAAAAGTAAGGAAACTAGGATTATTAAATTTTTTATGAACAATGTTTTTTGTTGGAGCATAAATATAGAGTTGAAAAGTGGATAAATGACGGCTTCTTCGAAAACATCTGAAGAGAATTTGAATAGTTTGATGAAAAAAGGTTTCAACTATTATTTGTTTTTTCTAAAGTACTAGATGAAGCTTTTTTAAGAACTTGGATTTATGGTGAAACGAAAAAAATTGGAAACCCATCTCTTCCATTCATATATCTTTATCTCCCATGGAATCGTATCACGCAATTGAGAATGTTCAGACTGGAATGCCACAGAAATAACGATAATTTTTTCACTCGGCGATATCCAACTGATCAGAAGAACGGTCAGTCTCATTTTCTTTCTGAATTATCTACAAAACGTACAACTCGGAAAAAATTAAGCACCTATAAAAGAATACGGTCTCCTGTTACTCTTTCAATATCAGATATAAAAGAAACTTTTCAGAAGCTGCGATATAAATCTCAAATATCCGATGCCTCCGAATCCTACCTTTTGTAAGTCACTTCTGAAAACGATTTCTTTTGAAAACTTGACATAATTCAACAGATAAGAGGTATGGATGGAATGCTTCACATATTCCGGAATTTTCGGAGTATAATTCCACAATTCGATCCAAATTAGGTAGGGTTCGATGTCGGGTTCTGATAAAATGAAAAAATGTGTTTTTTAGGTACAAGAAAAGGTGAGCAAATAAGGAAATATGAGGGGTTTTATGTTTGTCAATTTTAATTGGAATGAAATTGGGTCAAGATTGTCGATAATTTTCGTGAACAGTGTTAACAAGCACATTTTTCTACTTCAACAATTAGATCGGAGATAGGAAGAGATGGAATAGGGGTGTTGGCTGGAAAACATTTGTTTCTAATGGGGAAAAAACCGACTACAACATTCTGAGAATGAAGTGTTTGGAATTTGTAATAGAAGAAATTTCGATTCGAGTTCTTTTCAATCATACAAATTTTCAGAAATTACTTTGTTTTACTACAAGGAAAATCATTTTAATTCAATTAGACCGACTAATGAAGAATTCTTGAGACTGTTCGTCTGATTGACATGGTATTTGTAATGAGGTCTAATTTCTATAAAAATAATAATATCAATTAATTGGTTGATCAAATAAGAGACAAAATGGGCATAGGACAAGTCAATTAATAAATAATGTAATAATAATCAGAATAGGAAGTTATGTTATAAATATTTTTTTACACTATCATAGGCTTTGCGATCCAACATTGATTTTGAAGTTTTTTGAGACCTATTGCCTTTACAGAATCAGGTAGATAATTATAAAGCCTTCTGCATTGATAAAATAGGGATGTTTCGAAATTTGTCTGTACATGGCAATAGATAAGGTTTCAGGAGTTCTTGTGAAGCTACACAATTTAACAAAAGCAAGTTTTAAATATTGAACAGATTCTGTGAAACCTGTACAAAATTTCGTATGAAATTTTTTGATAATTAATTTAAATCACAATGTCTAAGAAACACTATTTGAGTGGACATAGGAAATTATCACACATCGCCCAGCACTCAAAAAAATATCTTGAAAAAAAAGAATATTGACCTAAATTACCTAGGAAACTTTAGCCGATGCAGCTATTACAAATGAACTTTACTAATAAAAAGTTATATTTTATTTGAAAAAAATTCATGGTCCTTTTTGTACTCATTTAAAGATGGTCGAAAGACCGAAACACGTATCAGGATTCTGAATAAATTGTGAAACATAAAAACTGTTTGAGTTTTTTTTAAATAAAATGTTTTAATGTTTCACCTAGAGCCAACCGCATACTACATTCATTTAATAAAAAATTCTTTTCCAGAGAATGCTCCATATGAATTCAAAAAAGTATTTTCTTTTTTTTTCTGCAATATGTCATATGTTTTAGTAACTAAGCAATTATTCAAAAATGAAAGATATACCACCTACCAGGAGATGCTACTGTGTTAGTGAAACGATCGTTAATAATAATAAAATTTGCGATAATCAGAATAACCTTATTCAATATGGATTTTCATCAAGTAAAGACTGATTCAATTAAATACATAGATAACTTGTATTTATACATTTCTATATATTTATATATATATATATATATATATATATATATATATATATATATATATATATATATATATATATATCTGGCGGCAGCTGGTATCTGGCGGCAGCTGGTATCTGGCGGCAGCTGGTATCATTTCGTTCATTTTCGTAGAGCAACAAGCACAAGTCGGCATTTCTCCTTCCATGTTTCAAGGAATTCAAACTGGCTGTTATAGTTGTACATTCAATCAGTCGTATTACTCTTTAATGGATGAATTCGAAAGTTGCAACGAATGCTTGGGTGCTGAATTCCAAACATGAAAGCAGCATTTAAGTCCTGATCTAATCTGGGCTTCATACAGTAGCAGAACTTGATCTGAGGAGAAATATATCCTAGCCTTGAACGAATATCCCAGCTTGCTTATTTGCAGATTTTGCAATGTCAGTAACATGTTTTCCCAAGAGACCGAAGAGTTGACCATCACGCCAAGAAGATGCATGGAATTACTTGCCTGAAGCACCTGGTATTCCATCATCAAGTCAGAAGTCACGCACTGAGTTTTTCGAAAAGAAATCGTTGTTTGAGTCTTCGAAGCATTAAATTGCACCAGATTCCATTGACTTCATTCGTTTATCTTTCTGAGATCTTCATTCAGGGAATCGATTTGCTGGCATCTATGGAGATGAGACTCAACAGTACTCAAACTATCATCCCCGAAGTTAATAAGATCGCTTATTTGGATCAGGAAGTGGGTGGTTAACAAAATTGAGTCAGGAGGCACCCCGACGTTCACGTTGAAACCACGGAAACCGCCATCATCCACTCCCACATGAATGTTTCATCGATTAAGAAGCGGATATCCCCGCAAAGGGATCGGCTTTAGCTCTTGGCGAAGTTGCTAATGGTTTTCTACCAGAGGAGGAAAATAAAATAGAAAGGCCTTTCACTTAATAGAAGAAATATAACAAAATTTGAATATTAAAAAAATTGAAATATGTTTATCTTCTACAATTTTAATTTAAAAAAAAATTTTTATTCAAAAAACTTTTAGAATTAAATTTATGTCTAAAACAAGCACCGCTTACATTTAATAGACGTATATAATCAAAACTCAATATATAATGTCAAATGGAATAAATAACCCAACAGATATACGAAAGTAATTAAAATTAATAAATGAATATTTAAAGGAGACAAAATTTTGTTTCTGGTCTTACCTTTATGAACACCAATTGCCTCTTAAAAACATGAACACACTTAAAGGACTTCTCAAAGAATATAATTTATTTGAAATATTCAATATATTCAAATATTCGAATAAGTTAATTTAAAAATCTCTGAAAAAATGCACTATATCTTCAAAAAACAAATATAATTCTAAGCAATTCCGTCTTCAGCCCTCATTAATATTCCAAATATCAAAATCAAAAAACTAACCTATATCTCTCAATACGTGTAAAAAGACTAAAGCTTCTAAATACAGATCAACTATATAATTCAAGATTGATCTATGTTCTAACAAAATCAAAGAACAGTGTGAGTTATTTTGAGGTTTATTTTTTAAATTCATTGACATTCCATAATGAGATTTATTGAAGCCAAACTATAATTATATATTATATATAAAATAAAATAGAGAGGGTTTTTACTTAATAGAAGAAATATAACAAAATTTGAATATTAAAACAAATTGAAATAGTATGTTTATCTTCTACAATTTTAATTTCAAAAAAATTTTTTATTCAAAAAACTTTTAGAATTAAATTTATGTCTAAAACAAGCACCGCTTACATTTAATAGACGTATATAATCAAAACACAATATATAATGTCAAATGGAATAAATAACCCAACAGATATATGAAAGTAATTGTTTCAGACATAAAAATTCTAAAAGTTTTTTGAATAAAAAATTTTTTGGAAATTAAAATTGTAGAGGAGGAAAACTTAAATGAGAATTACTGCCAATCTTCATTGACATCAACAAATACTAACGCGATTCACTGGAACAATCTATAAGCTTGTTGGTTTTCCTTGAATTATATATATAGTTGTCGTCTGAATGTAGTTGGCACGAGTCTCGTCAGTATTTTCTGCAATTTTGGCCCGTCTGCAATCACTTACATGGTTTGCTAGTGGAGGGTTGTTTGACTGTGTTTGGGATAAAACTATTCATTCCAAAGAGACAATCAACAATGCTCCAGTTCTTATATCAAATTTTTAGTCATTAAAGAATGAATGGGTGTTTTGAAAACACATTTTCACTTTGGTTTGTGAATGAAGTCAATAGTTAATTGAGTTTCTAATCCATTAATTTTGAAAAAGGGATTTCATCGTTTTTGTATTCTCAACATAGGGAGAGAATCTGGAGATTTTTCAGCGTGTGTGAAATATAATAATTTTGGTTCTATTCATCTGAAACCATAAAACGAATCTAACGTTCCTACCATTATTGCGCGATTTGTCGATGCTATAGCGTGCTATGATTTCACCGACATATCCGTATATATTATTTATATCAAATTGCTGCCATAAATATTTTAAGTTAAACCTTTTAATAACTTGTCAAATATTCTTCAAAATGAATGAAAATAAATTGAATTTCTTAATCTACCGCTGCATACCCTTCATCTACACAACTGCGAGACAGGATAAATGTAGTTATAATAATTACAAAAGTAATTAAAAATATACACAAGCTACTATTAGGGTAGTCCGTAAGGATATTACCAGTGTTCTTCGTGTCAGAACTAACAATCTGAAATTAGCAGAGCAATAATTTTCTCAATTGTTTCTGTTGGTGTGAAATTGACGTTCCAGTTTTGGCAAAATTCGGTGCAGTCGACTGACGTGTTTTGAAATGAGCAATTTAAATTTCATTTTGGGGTGAGGCTAGTACATGCCTGCTCGTTGATATGCGAATAATTAATTGTTTTGGATATATTCAAAACTTCGCTGAATATACACTTCATTCATTTGAGTCACATTCAGTCTTCTTAAGAATTTAAAAATTATATTAGTTTTTAATTCCACTACTATTATTTCAAATGATAATAATAATTTATTTATACTTTGAAACATTTCGATTTATAAAGACTGGGGCAAACTTTTTTTCATTTAACTTTATTATACAAAAGAAATTAAACGACCATCATGGCCAAATTGCATCAGACACGGTTTGACAAGGCACATTGAGCAAACGAACAATTTCGAATTGACGCTTACCTTGACGGAACAGCTCCAAAATTGCACTACGTCTAACACTGCAAAATAAAGTAATATAAAAATGAAAATTCACATATTTGTACAAGAAAGTGTAGAGAATCTAACAAAGTAAAATTATTTGGCTGTGCTAAAATATTTTGTGCCAGAACACAGTAAAATTTGTCCGAAGTTTTTCTTGTCGCCCAGTATAAAGGCAGATATATACAGGTAGAAATATACATACATATATATATATATATATATATAAATATATATATATAAATATATATATATATATATATATATATATATATATATATATATATGTGTATATGTAAAAATAAAATTGTTATTTTTAGGGAAAACAGGTTTGTAACTTCTATGTTCTATGTTCTATGATCTATGTCTAATATTTCAACATGTTATATTTAGTTAGCTGTTAGAAATGTGAATTGAGAAACCCGGAGAAATAGCATTGTTTTTGATTCATTCCAGAAGCATCAGAGGTGGCGAAACAATTGTCGTTAATAATAAATTGAGAAAATAATCTATTTTATTTTATTTTATTGAAATGAATTTCCAGGGATGGATTCAATTAAAAAAAAATTGTTCCCTTAGGAGTTTCCTATTTTCGTTCAGGGCGAAAGATTCGGGTGTTTTTTTAGAGTGATAGAACTTTAGATAGGGATAACTATGATTTGACAGTTTGAAGCCATGCTGTTTTGTCATTTCCGTTCAGTAAGCATTGACAAATTATCGTGGAAAGACTCACGCCGCAACAACGTTTACAAGTTGTTGAAATTTATTTTCAAAATCAGTGTTCTATTCGCCAAACTTATAGGGCACTTCGTGAAATTAATGGTTTACATAATCGTCCATCAGAGCAGCTTATTCGTCGAACTATCCATAGATTTCGGACAACATTTACTCTACTCGATGCAACAACTAAACAAGGCAAAATACTGTACGTACAGGAGAAAAAATCGCTGCATCCACCACATGGAAAATTTTGCGTAAAAATCTTGGTCTACACAGATGCAACTGGTTCAAGAACTTAAGCCACTTGACCATAATAAGTGTCGTTTGTTTGCTGATTGGGTTAGCTTGGAGTTGATCCACTTTTTATCGTAAAATTGTGTTTAGTGATGAAGCTCATTTCTGGTTAAACGGCTATGAAAATAAGCAAAATTGCCATATATGGAGTGAAAACAATCCTCAAGAAGTTCTGCAGGTTCCATTGCATCCTGAAAAATGCACTGTATGGTGTGCTGGATCATCGGTCCATATTTCTTTAAAAACGATGCTGGGGCTATTGTAACAGTGAATGGTGCTCCTTACAGATAGATGATCAATGATAATTTGTTTCAAAATTTGAATGGTATCGACCCAGAAGTATTTTGGTTCCAACAAGGTGGTACTACACCTCATGCTGCGACCGTAACAATTGATTTATTGAAAGAAAGATTTGGCGATAACATTATTTCAAGAAATGGTCCAATTAATTGGCCTCCAAGATCATGCGACATAACTCCACTGGATTATTTTGTTTGGGGTTATGTCAAGTCATTAGTTTATGCTGATAAACCAGAAACAATAGACGCTTTGGAAGCCAACATAATTCTTGTTATTGATGAAATAAGGCCTCCATTACTCGAAAAAGTGGTCCCATATTGGTCTGGTCGAATGTGGATCCTCAGGGCTAGTCGTGGTGGACATATGCCGGAAATTATTTTTAAAACATAAGTGTCATAAAATTATCTTTCAAATAAAAAAATTTGGCTTCAATCTTAATTTAAATGTATTTTATTTCAATTTAAAGTTCTATTACTCTAAAAAAACACCCGATATAACGAATTCATTGTTTCTGGAATGAATGATTCTGATGGACGATTATGAGAGCACTGAAATTCACTAAATATTCGATGAGTTTCTCAAATTGATCTTCAAAATAAAATGCAAACAATGTTTCAGCTTGAGTTTATTCATGTTGAAACAACTAAGAATTGACGGATACGATATCCTAGAAAACAGTGTTGACATTTTGAAGTTCTCCAGTTCTACAAAAAAACATCTTTTATGTAATATAAAAAAATTCAGAATGTCGGTTTTGAGCTGTTAACAGTAATATTAGATTGATGCACCAACATTTATTATTTTAAAAGAATAAACTGAAATAAACAGTTGCACCAGACAATGCCGCATAACGAACCTAATAAAGAGTAAACGTTCAACTTCACGTCTTGTTAAATTTCACAGAGTCCAGTAATTGGGAATTTTGGACTCAATCGCGCGATAGATCGTCATCCTCTCGTCAACTCTAAAACGAAATGATCGCGCTTATAAATAATGGAAAGATCCAGAGTGGATGATTTTAATGACGGTCGAACACCGAAACCCGAGCCAGATTGTGATCACCACTCAGCGGGCATCGGCTCATCACTCAGGAAGTCGGCGGCCTATGCAGCACTTCTAAACTGACCTCGGTTATAATTCACCAGGATGAAACGAGGAGGTGATGCGCCGCCCAAACCTCTGTTTTCGGAAATTGATCATCGGCTCATGAAGTTGAAGGTCCTCCAGATTTTTAAATGTTAAGCAGTATTAAGTTGGGGAAATTATAATAAGCTAGAACGCCATATTTTGGTGATGTTTCCATGATAGAATATATGGTTAAATAATATAATAAGGTATTTCTGATTTTTATTGTTATGTTTACAACAATCGTTTTGCTATCACAGTAGCATCATCAGGCAAGTTTACATTTTGAGTAACTAAGCTTGTAACATAAATAGAGGTTAATTCTTAATAGGAGGTATATAAAAATTATTTAAATATTTTAATATTAGCCTTCTACATATTTAATTTCAAAAAATTATATTTAATGATTATAACTTCTGAAAATAAATTAAAATAAAAATAAAATAAGTACCACTTATATCAATTGACATATAAAATAAACATTCATTATAAGACATCCAAATGGTATAACAAAATCCAATAAATAAAAATTATTAACCAAAATCCTATAAATTAAATATTTTGAATAGACAAAATTTCGTTTCTGCTGATCAATCTTATGAAAACCAATATCTTTCAGAAATATCCAACTTAATGTTAAGAATTTCATCATAAAAGTATCTTACTTAGACTACTCAATATTATTGGAAATCTAACTAAGGTAATTTATATAAAAATTCAAGATATGTAAAACATTACTGAAAAACAAGTTTTAAGAGAGACTTTGCTTCTTCAGTATTCAAATAATTCATATTCAATAAATTTAATATCAATTAACAACAAATATTCACTCTCCCTTCGATCTTCTAGAAAAGAATTCTTCCAAAATGAAACCTTTTTATATAGGGAGAACGGTTCACTACACACAAAAATATTTCTGTGGTTTACCCTTGATCTAGAAGATTGAAAGACAATTTAACGGCCTCTGCTATAGCACAAGGACTATCAGTATAAAGAATGCTAAGGAAACCAAATAATTATATATTATGAATAAAATAACATAAATAGAGGTTAATTCTTGATAGAAGGTATATAAAAATTATTTAAATATTTCAATATTTAAATATTATTAGCCTTCTACATATTTAATTTCAAAAAAATAAATCTAATGATTATAACTTCTGAAAATAAATTAAAATAATGTCATATAAATACCACTTATATTAATTGACATATAAAATAAACATTCATTATAAAACAACCGAATGGTATAACAAAATCCAATAAATAAAAATTATTAACCAAAATCCTATAAATTGAATAATTTGAATAGGCAAAATTTTGTTTCTGCTGATCAATCTTATGAAAACCAATATCTTTCAGAAATATCCAACATAATGTTAAGAATTTCATCATAAAAGTATCTTACTTAGACTACTCAATATTATTGGAAATCTAACTGAGGTAATTTATATAAAAACTCAAGATATGTAAAACATTACTGAAAAACAAGTTTTAAGAGAGACTTTGCTTCTTCAGTATTCAAATAATTCATGTTCAATAAATTTAATATCAATTAACAACAAATATTCACTCACCCTTCGATCTTCTAGAAAAGAATTCTTCCACAGAAATATTTTTGTGTGTAGTGAACCGTTCTCTCTACATTAAAAGGTTTCATTTCGGAAGAATTCTTTTCTAGAAGATCGAAGGGTGAGTGAATATTTGTTGGTAATTGATATTGAATTTATTGAATATGAATTATTTGAATACTGAAGAAGCAAAGTCTCTCTTAAAACTTGTTTTTCAGTAATGTTTTACATATCTTGAGTTTTTATACAAAGTACCTTAGTTAGTTAGATATCCAATAATATTGAATAGTCTAAGCAAGATAGTTTTATGATGAAATTCTAAATATTATGTTGGATATTTTTGAAAGATATTGGTTTTCATAAGATTGATCAGCAGAAGCAAAATTTTGTCTATTCAAAATATTTAATTTATAGGATTTTGGTTAATAATTTTTATTTATTGGATTTTGTTATACCATTCGGATGTCTTATAATGAATGTTTATTTTATATGTCAATTGATATAAGTGGTACTTATATGACATTATTTTAATTTATTTTCAGAAGTTATAATCATTAAATATAATTTTTTGAAATTAAATATGTAGAAGGCTAATATTAAAATATTTAAATAATTTTTATATACCTTCTATCAAGAATTAACCTCTATTTATGTTATTTTATTCATAATATATAATTATTTCGTTTCCTTAGCATTCTTTATACAGATAGTCCTTGTGCTATAGCAGAGGCCGTTAAATTGTCTTTCAATCTTCTAGATCAAGGGTAAACCACAGAAATATTTTTGTGTGTAGTGAACTGTTCTCTCTACATAAAAAGGTTTCATTTCGGAAGAATTCTTTTCTAGAAGATCGAAGGGAGAGTGAATATTTGTTGTTAATTGATATTATATTTATTGAATATGAATTATTTGAATACTAAAGAAGCAAAGTCTCTCTTAAAACTTGTTTTTCAGTAGTTTTTTACATATCTTGAGTTTTTATACAAAGTACCTTAGTTAGATATCCAATAATATTGAATAGTCTAAGTAAGATAGTTTTATGATGAAATTCTTAAAATTATGTTGGATATTTTTGAAAGATATTGGTTTTCATAAGATTGATCAGCAGAAACAAAATTTTGTCTATTCAAAATATTTAATTTATAGGATTTTGGTTAATAATTTTTATTTATTGGATTTTGTTATACCATTCGGATGTCTTATAATGAATGTTTATTTTATATGTCAATTGATATAAGTGGTACTTATATGACATTATTTTAATTTATTTTCAGAAGTTATAATCATTAAATATAATTTTTTGAAATTAAATATTTAGAAGGCTAATATTAAAATATTTAAATAACTAAGCTTGTTTCCGAAATCCGTTGCTATTTATATTCCAGTAAGTACAATAAATTCTTATTGAGCACTAAAACCCAAACAATGGTCACTGCAAATTCCAGCTTATCTCACTTAATATATTTAACAGGGGTGAGTGATTTGAATCTATTTATTCGTTAAGTAATATTCCAATTTTATTTTGTTCATTTATCTCCAGAGATTCTAACAGATTTAAGGCATAACTTTTACTTTCTATATGTAGAATTTCAAAATTATGGTTGAAAGTATGTCCTGTTTCTAACACATGGTTGGAATATGTAGAATTACTTTTATTATTGAGTTAGTGCACCTTCATTTGAACTTTCTAAAGAACTTATTCAGATTATTTAAAAAAAAAGTTAATTCCAAGCTAAATACTCGATAAAAAAATCACTACAGCTAATAAATAAAATAAAGAATATCCACTTACCACATAATGCTAAATTCATTTCATTTGACGTACAAAATTTATTTCCAAGTATACCACCAAACGAAACAATTGAACTAGTAGATAATCTGTTAATCAACAACAGATGTAATATAATTATCAAAGAAGATATTTTAGAATGTCTAGATATTTGTACTAAACAAAATTATTTTCAATTCAAAAATAAAATTTATAAATCTGAAAACGGTTTGGTTATGGGAAATCCCTTAAGTCCTTTATTAGCAGAAATATTCATGGACAATATTGAAACTAAAATTCACAAAAATCGCCTTAAGGAGAAACACTTTTTATATTGGTATGACATAATAATGCTATTAATTTTCTTGATTTAACTGTTACTCGTATAAATAATTCACATGATTTTACAATATTTCACAAACCAACCTATAAGTATTTTATTATACACAATAAATCGAATCATTCTTCAAATCAAAAATTATCAGCATTCAATTGTATGATACATAGACTAGTTAATATTCCCATGAATCGAGAAAATTATATTCCAGAACTTAACACAATTGAAAAAATAGCTATTAATAATGACTATGATCCTAAGTTGATAGACAAATTGTTGATGAATAAAAACAATAAAAGCTTTAATTATGGTCTATCCTAATATAAAAGAAAATTTTAAATACATTTCCTTAAACTACACTAAAAGTATTTCTGAGAGAATTGCTAGATACTTCAAAAATAAATATAATATAAGAACTTCATTTAAAACAAATTCAAACTTGTGTAAATTCATTAAAAATAATAAAGACTTTACACATGAAGATGATTAATCGGGGGTTTATGAGTTAACCTACGGTAATTGCCCTAAAGTTTACATGGGACAAACTGAAAGAACTTTCCGATATAGAATTTGTGAACATTTGAAGAGTTTCCTCAATAATAAAAGTAATTCTACATGTTCCAACCATTTGCTAGAAACAGGAAATACTTTCAACCATAATTTTGAAATTCTACATATAGAAAGTAAAAGTTATGCCCTAAATCTGTTAGAATCCCTAAAGATAAATAAACATAATAAAATTGAAATATTAATATAAAAAAATAAATAGATTTAAATAACTCACCTCTGTTGGATATATTCAGATAAGCTGGAATTTGCAGAGACCCTTTTTTGGGTTTTAGTGCTCAATAAAAATTTATTGTACTTACTGTAATCTAAATAGCGAAGGATTTCAGAAACAAGCTTAGTTATTCAAAATGTAAACTTGCCTGATGATGCTACTGTGATAGCGAAAATCAGAATAACCTTATTTAAATATTATTTAATATGGAGTTTCACCAAGTAAGGACTGATTCAATTCAATATGAATATATAGTTCGTCTAAAAAGTATGCGGAATTTATTATTTTTCATAATTTTAATACACTTCTTTTTTGTAACATTCTAAGACAAAAGAAATGTATAAAATAGATTTTACAGGTAGTTGGCTGTGGTCAAAGTTGCTTGGCAACACTATTTGTCGAATATTATTGATTGTCAACAGTTATACAATTTATAAAATAATATTGCAACAAGAAAAAAGAAAATAGGTGGAATATTTGCATAGAAAATGTTATCGAAACGTTAAAAAATTAGTGTAGTTGATTTTACTGGGAAAAAGTGTTGTATATGAGACAATAAACAGGATAAAAAATGGCATGGATATGAGACATAGACCAGTTTCTGGAAGACCGCGCAAGATTAAAGGAACGACACAATTCGCGCCTGGGGTTTTGCAAATTGGCTAACAGATTTGAAAATCAACGAAATAGGAAACTATGTCCAGAAATCGTCCGAATGTCACTGAAAAGACAAGGATGTATCAAGGAAACCAACAAAATTCCCCATATTGAATTGAGTCAGTCCTTACTTGGTGAAAATCCATATTAAATAATATTCAAATAATGTTGTTCTGATTTTCACAAACTTTTATTGTTATGTTTACAACAATCGTTTCGCTATCACAGTAGCATCATCAGGCAAGATTACATTTTGAATAACTAAGCTTGTTTCCAAAATCCGTTGCTATTTATACAGTGATAGCGAAACGATTGTTGTAAACATAACAATAAAAGTTTGTGAAAATCAGAATAAGCTTATTTGAATATTATAAAATTCCCTATCATTAATAAGGAGTATGAGCTATGGTAATAGAAAGTTCTAGAAATCGAGAAAGTGTAACATACATCTGTATAACAATTTTATACTCGAACAAACTCAACAAAGTTTTGTACATCACAGAGGCAAATTTCAGATATGCGCACGTTTCAAACTGATTTGAAGTCACTAGCATACATTGCACTGACGAAAACCAATCAGTTTGAAACGTGCGCATGTCTGCTATTTGCCTCTGTGATGTACAAAACTTTGTCGAGTTTGTTCGAGTATATGTTACACTGTCTCGATTTCTAGAACTTTTTATTACCATGGCTCATTTTCCTCATTAATGATTTTTGATACAGATCAGCCGGATTAATTTATTTCGATATGAAAATGCTGATTTTTGAGCTTTACGGCAATTTATGGTCTGATTTGCGCATGAGGAAAGTTTATTCTGCATTCGTAACGTGAGAATATCGAGAATACATTGCTTTACTTGAATTTACACGCATAGGTATGTCTTGTATGTATGTTGCATACTCTAGGTGGCGTTAGTGTATTATTAATATCTTAGGGTCACTGTTTATGTATTTTGCATACTCTACATGGCGCTAGAGTATTAGTAATATCTTTGGAGTCTCTGTGTATAGCAAATATAGATACTGAACAGATTTGGAACCACTAGCATACATTTCATTGGCGAAAACCAATCAGTTTGAAACGTGCGCATGTCTGCAATTTGCCTCTGTGATCTACAAAACCATGTCGCGGTTGTTCGAGTATAGAACTTTTATACAGATGCATGTAATACTGTCTCGATTTCGAGAACTTCCTATTGCCATAGCTCATTCTCCTTATTAATAATTTTTGGCACAGATCAGCCGGATTAATTTATTTTAATAAAAATGCCTACAATGACACCTCTACAAAAGGGACGAAGGATAGAATTTTCTCAACGTTTTCAAGAAGATAATTTCAATAATGTCTTTATATTTGATGAAAGTTATTTCCCACTTGGCGGAAATCACTTAAGAATCCTATCAAAATAATCTGTTACGTTCAAATTTCCAAATTTCCTACCACAATAATGGTTTGGGGAGCAATATCTCAGCGTGGTGCTACGCCCCTCTGTATAGTTGATGGTACCATTAATAGTGAAAAGTGTTGTGGCATTCTAAACGATTTTCTCCTTGAAATAGCGCATGCTTTATATCTAGAAGGGTGGCGTTTTCAGCAGGATGTCATATGGCATACTTCGGCATATACTCAAGCTTGGATGCAAAAACACCAAGTGACAACCGTTTCATGGCCAGCAGCTTCACCAGATCTTAGTCCCATGGAAAACATATGGGAACTAATGAAGTTTGAAGTTGATGATTTAATTCAGTCAGTTTTATAGTCCTGGACCATCGTCACCGAAAATTATGGAAGCGATCTAGTTTCGGGTGTACCTCGACGTTTACTCAAGTGTCTACAGTTAAATAGAGGTTGTATAAGTAAATAAGATGAATATTTTGTTACAATTTTCTTACTCAAGAATTAAAATTATATTCCAGATAATTACTATTAAGCTTCGTTTTTTCCGGATAGTTTCTAGAGGGACTATACTAGTGTGAATAATTTACCGGGAATCTTTCAACCCCACACAATATATATTTCGCTAGAGGTCAGTTACTCTGTGATGGTACATATAGAATGTATTGAGAAAATATCATTTTCAAGCTGTAGTAATATAACGACGGCTGATGGCTTATCTGTTTAACAAACAGAAGGTGTCATAAATGCAAAATTAGGATTTTTTTCAAGTAATAACCTTCTAAAAATATTAGAAGTAGAAATAAGTTAGTGTTTTTCTGATAAAAATGTCGCCACTAGATTATTATTTCATTGTTTCATCTGGCAACACTTTCATTTTGAAGTGTCATCATTAGGTTTTCAGGTAGAATGATGAAGACCGTGAAAATGTTTATAAGAATGTAATCAATTCTTATTTTTATATGTGAAGAAATAGACGATTTGATGTCATGATTCTGGAAGAAATCAAAACAATGCTATTTCTTCGGGTTTCTCAATTCACATTTCTAACAGCTAACTAAATATGACATGTGACAGTTTTAGGTTCAAATCTTACACATAGAACATAGATCATAGAACATAGAAAATAGAAGTTACAAAGTTGTTTTCCATAAAAATAACAGTTTTATTTTTACATCCCCCACACAAAGTATGCACCCATCATTACATGTTTGTATTTTCACATGGGAGCAACTTGGTTACATGAAAATAATGATTGTCCTTTCCTTTATTTTCAATATCTATCTCATATATAGTGTTAGAAATTTTTTTCGCTATTGGAAAAGGTCCTATTCTTATTTCATCAAGTTTTTTTCTATTCAGTTTTGATTTATTTTCAACGTAAACATAGTGTCCAATTTCAAAATCATAATGTATTTTCACATGGGAGCAACTTGGTTACATGAAAATAATGATTGTCCTTTCCTTTATTTTCAATATCTATCTCATATATAGTGTTAGAAATTTTTTTCGCTATTGGAAAAGGTCCTATTCTTATTTCATCAAGTTTTTTTCTATTCAGTTTTGATTTATTTTCAACGTAAACATAGTGTCCAATTTCAAAATCATAATGTTTCCTATTATTGTCGATCAGTCCTTTATTGTATTCATGATAGCGTAAAGAATTTTTATATGCTATTTCCTTATCTTTTGGTAAATTTCTCTCTTCAATAAGTTCTTCTGGAGCAATGTATAAAAAAATGTATATCGAGTAAAATGATCCACTAGGAGGTGAAGGTATCTTTTTGAAGAGCGGTTTCCAGCAAAACCTCCAATTGTGTCTAACTACATTATTTCAAATGATTCCTTTGCTGGGATCAATCAAAAAAGAAGGCCATACTTTTACCCTACTCTCGTTTTATTTTTACAACATATGTCACATGATCCACAAATT
Source organism: Megalocaria dilatata (assembly GCA_034642435.1). NCBI lineage: Eukaryota > Metazoa > Arthropoda > Insecta > Coleoptera > Coccinellidae > Megalocaria > Megalocaria dilatata. Next base: position 14,575,777 of record CM067858.1, read on the forward strand.
TCTTTTGTCAGTGAATCCATATTCTGAATGTAATAAAACTTCCTGATTTTATTATTTATCTTACTAGCACTAATGTGGCCATAATGCTTGTGCACTTTTCTGATTAACTCTTTTCCGAAATCATTGGATAAAATTATTTGTTTGTTTTATTTGTGCAATTTGTAATGTATCTCTTTCTGTACAATAGTTCTTCCTATTCGGAATTCTATCTCATTTTGATCCTCCATTGAGCATATGTATGGTTTTTTTGCTATAAATTTGTGTTCTAAAAGTTTTATATGTGCCTCATTATTTCGCACCTAACCAATATCAATCTTGTGTTTTGTCAAAATAGGGTCATATTTATTTATTAAAACTTCAATTTTATTTCTCTGATTCGGTTGCAAATGGTCTAATTTTGTTTCGAAAAGTTCTGTTGGTATCCCTTCATTGAAATTGATGGTGTAATCGTTGTTATCATTATTATTATTATGGACACATTCGATCTTTCTCTTTTCATTCATATCTAAACTTTAATAAATATTCAAATTAAAATCTTTGATTGAAAATTGGAAATAGAATCTAGTCCGAGTAGAATATCATACTCGAAATTTTTCTCATTCGCTACAAAAAGTACAATTTCTTTTTTGATATTATTGATTCTCATTTTTGTTATTATTTTTCCTGAAAAATTTGCCCTGCCACTGACTGTTTTGAATGTGTTTTTATTATCTTGAATGCGTAGACATAAACTTTCTGTTACTTTGGAATTCAGAAGACTAACATTTGAGCCCGAATCATAAATTCTACAACATTCATTATTATTTATAAACACCTTCAATTTAATCAGTGGCAGCAGTCTTAGTTTTTTTGGTTTGAAATGGCCTGATTTAACTCATCCTGTATCCCAACATTGTTTACAGTTCTTATGTTACCGGGTACGTTCTTTTGTTCAAAATTATTGGATGTATTCCTTAGCCGACATAAAGTCCCCGCATGAAATCTACCTGAAGAACTATTTTTCTCACAAATTGAGCATGGTTCCTTCTTAACTGGTTTTCTATTTGTTTGTGAATAGAAAGGAATTTGTTCGGCACATTTATTCATTCTATGATTTTCTTTATTTCGATCGTTGTCATATTTTTTTGAACTTTCTAGCTTTCGCAACTCACCTAATAATTTCTCGAAAGTTGTTACATTTGATCGATCAATTCTATCTTGTAAAATATTTGGCAAACTTATCACAATTAAATCAATTAATATGACAGTTGGAAAATTATTTCGGAAATTCAACAACAAATTTTCTTTCCTAAAAGCGTAGTCAACTAAACTTCCCCCTATGTAACTAAATGAATAGGCCTCTCTACATTTATGCCAACTCGTTTCACAAAAACTCTCCAAGCAGTTATCTTTCCATATAAGAAAACTTCTGTCTACACCTAATGTAATTAATTTAGAATCAAACCATTCCTTCGCTATTCCATCTAGAAACAACCGTAAAATCAAAATTGTGTCTCTATCTTCTTCTACTTCACAACGCGTGCATTCCGTCTCGAATGTTTCTAACCATAAATTCACTGAAACACTCTTGCTATGAAAATTATTCAGCACAAAATCCTCCTTTATCTTCTTGAAGTCCTTGCTTTTCCTTGAAAGTTTTACCGTATCCTGTGGTTTTGGTGATTCTTGTCCAAATACTGTTCTCACGTATGCGGGTGACTAAATCAAATGTAAATATTCATTCTTAAACATCACATATTCTTCGGCATCAAAATATATTTCTTTCAATTCCGGAGTTAATGAAATGACACACGTACGAAATGAACCTCTTACTTTAATCGATTTCAAGATATTCGTCACCTTTGGTAGAGCCAAAAGTTCATGATGGTCAGATATATCCTGTTTGTCCTCTGGTATTTCATAATATGTATTTTTCGTTCCCGTAGTTTGGATCCATTTGAATTTGTATGTATTTTTCTTCTTATCAGTATTGGATGCTTCCAAAGTGATGCAAATCTTCATGGATGTCGTCATTATAGCTTACGTTTCTGATTTATAAGAATGTAATCAATTCTTATTTTTATAATTGAAAAAATAGACGATTTGATGTCATGATTCTGGGAAAAATAAAAAATAATGCTATTTCTTCGGGTTTCTCAATTCACATTTCTAACAGCTAACTAAATATGACGTGTGACAGTTTCAGGATAAAATCTTACACATAGAACATTGATCATAGAACATAGAACATAGAAGTTACAAAGTTGCTTTCCATAAAAATAACAGTTTTATTTTTACATGTTTATGGAGAATTTTTTTAACAGGTGAAGGTCAGAGAATAGAATTCATAGAAATACTGATTTCGACGTATATAACGTCATTATGAGGGCTCTAAAAAGAACGAACATTGTATAGCATATCTACGAACAGTAATTTAAATTACAAGTATTTGTTGACATATAAATAAAAGAACTTATACATAAAAATCTCAAGGTATATTTGGTGGAGGTACTCATATTTATTGAAGGTTTCATTTGTCAGATATCTGATGAAAAATAGATATAGGTATCTTGCATTAATTTAGAATTGAAAGTTTTCCAGCTCAGAGAGCAATGAAAGGTATTGTTATTGGGAGTGAAATATGTGAACTAAAGGGTTTCTATAAAAGGACATAATGTCAACGCATGCTATATGTTCGCCTATGTTTTTAAATCATATCAAATTGAAGCATGCATGGTTGAGGTTCTCGATGTTCGAACTTTTAAAAACAGCTTTGAATTTTGCTAATGCAAATCATCTAGTCTATCAATCTTTTTTTGTAGTGTTTTTTTTTATTGATTTCAACTCCTGATCCCAGAGAAATCGAAAACGTGGCCGGAGTGTAGCGAATGTCAGTTAGGACGGTGTTATTGTCTTTTCCTTTGGCAGGGTTGAGAATATTAATCATATCTTTTTTTATATTCCGTAATACTTGTCTTTATATATCTGCCTGTTTGATCTAAGTATACAGCGTAACACTCAACACACGGTATATTGTAAACAATACCAGGAACAGGAGTTTTAAGCTTGCTGTACAATTTCATTTTAATTGTATTTTCAGGTTTGACCGCCATTTCTACACCCTCGTATTTCACGAGCGCTGTGCGAAAAACTTGCAATGTAGAGAATCTTGAAATACTACTCTGTCAAGAAAGTACCGGGAATTTTCAATTAAAACTACATTTTTACATTTAATCGTCAAAATTTATTGGGTCGCCTTCAAAATAGGCTCCATTTGCTCCAATACATCTATGCCAACGGCACTTCCAATTATCGAAACATTTTTTATAGGCGCTTTCCGGGATGGACTTTAGCTCTCGCGCCGAATTTTGTTTTATGGCTTCAATCGACTCAAAACGGGTGCCACGAAGGGGCAATTTTAGTGTTGGGAAGAGGAAAAGTCGCAGGGAGCCAAATCCGACGAATACGGTGGTTGCTGAAGCACGTTTGTTGAGTTTTTGGCGAGAAAGTCAGTCACAATCGTAGCTCGGTGAGAAGGCGCGTTATCGTCATGCAGAATCCATGAGTTGTTCGCCCACAAATTTGGCCGCTTCTTACGGATACGCTCACGCAAACGTTTCATAACGCCTAGGTAATACTCCTTGTTTACCGTCTGACTCTCTGGAACGAATTCGTAGCGCACCACGCCACGAATATCGAAGAAAACAATGAGCATCACCTTCATTTTCGAGCGGCAATTACAGCGGAATTACAGCGATTCAGCATGTCTGAAGCAACCTGTTCGCGATGACGTTTTTGAAGAAAATTCAGGTCTTTCGGTACGAGTCGTGCGGCCACCTTTCTCATGCCCAAAATATCAATCAAAATCGTACGTGCGGACTCGTGGGATATCTTGAGATCATGTGCTATCTCTCTCAAGCTGGTACGACGGTTTTCCAGCACCCTTTCCTTAATTCCGAGAACGAGAACGAGGCAAGTCTTCGACCACTTCACGACCGTCCTTGAAGGCTCTGTACCACTGATATGCACGAGTTTTCGATAGAGCATTATCACCAAAGGCCTTTTGCAACATTTTCAATGCATCGGCACACGAAAATTTATTTGCAACACAAAACTTTAAACAAATTCTTTGCTCAACGTAATCACCCATAGTAAAAATCGGCACGCACTCTGACATCGACTGACTTAATCAGCTGTTGCAAACACACTAGTTGACAGATTCCGCTCAAGCTTGGCATAGTAATTAAGGATAGTGGTACCAACCTAGGAAAAAAAAATTTTACCTGCCTCATTGCCCCGCCAGATTTAAATCGATAATTCCCGGTACTTTCTTGACAGAATGTATGTTGGTTCAAAATCTGATTGTAGGGCCAATCATATCGTCACCACTATGTATATATAAAATAAGGTTGACGATCTTACGGGGATAGCTGTTGTTCAGTAATAGATTTTTTATTTTTTCCATGTTCTCTTCTCTATGGACAGAAACATCAGATCATTGTAGTCCTCTATCTTTGAGATTTTTTTTTATATTCAATTTTTGTGGTAAAGGATGTACAGAATAAAAGCTCGACATTCTGCTAGAAAAAGTGGGCTTGTGATAGCAATCTGTTTTCAATATTTTCTCCGACTTAAGACCATAAGCCATTCGTTGATAGGTGTAACAAAATTTTCCTCAATTTTAAGAAAAAGTTACTTAGTTTAGAGGTAAGTTACTCACATTGGAGGGTGAATAGATTATAAAGATTTAAACGTAAATAGCAAAAAATTAAATTAAATAAATTTAATTTTATAATGTCTACATTATTAACTAGAAAAATTGATCAATTTGTTCAAGAAAAACTATGTTTTTATTCAGGTAGACATATAAAACATGGTACAGGGGTTTTCCTTATAATTTGATCCCCCCTTAACTTTGTTACAATTGAGATACAAAAAAAGTTATTTACAAAAGTTGTTCGAAATCAACTGAGTTTTTTCAAAATGATTCCACAAAATGGAATATATACAGGGTGAACAAGATATTGAGTGCAACTTCGTTTTTTCAAATGGATTACACTATATATTTTCTTACTATTGGCTAGCTGTTTCTCTCCTGATTACGAATATATATGCATGTGTTGCTCTATCTCTCTTACCTTGGGAACTACGGAGTCTCAAATTCGAAGAACCACCTGGCCGGCTGATTAATCGGTTGTCAAGTGTTAGGCTGTGATAAATCAACATACGACGTTGTTAATAATATGATACACGTTGATTTTCAATAAAATTATCTCTGAAACATGCGCTACACAGAAACGGAAAATTTTGAAATATTTTCATCTTATATGAATATGAAAATCAAAACAGATTTAATCTGTTGTCTTCTACAATTTTAATTTCAAAAATCTGTTTTGATTTTCATATTTGTAATAATCCTTCTACCAAGTAAAAAACCATTCCTTCTTATTTTATTTTCATCTTATTTGAAGAATAAAAAGCAAGAAAGCTTCAAGGAGAGATTATACGGTATTACATCCAGGTGATACAATTCCAAGTGAAAATACATTCTCTAATACTTACAACCCTGTAAAAGATTCAAAAGTTTTAACAGAAAGCGTCTTACGCAATGAGAATCAAGAAGTCGAAATTTTGCTTTATTGTGAAGGTAATGTTACTATAATTAATTGTAACATAAATAGAGGTCAATTCTTGATAGAAGGTTTATAAAATAATATAAATATTTTAAAAAATTTTAAAAAATTAGCCTTCTACATATTTAATTCCAAAAGATTATATTCAATGATTATAACTTCTGAAAATAAATTAAAATAATGTCGTATAAGTACCACTTATATCATGACATAAAATAAACATTCATTATAAGACATCCGAATGGTATAACAAAATCCAATAAATAAAAATTATTAACCAAAATCCTATAAATTAAACATTTTGAATAGACAAAATTTTGTTTCTGCTTATCAATCTTATGAAAACCAATATCTTTCAAGAATATCCAACATAATCTTAAGAATTTCATCACAAAACTATCTTACTTAGACTATTCAATATTATTGGATATCTAACCAAGGTACTTTATATAAAAACTCAAGAGATGCAAAACATTACCGAAAAACAAGTTTTAAAATCGACTTTGCTCATCAGTATTCAAATATTCATATTCAATAAATATAACATCAATTAATAATATATATTCAACTCACCTTTCACTCTCCAGAAAAAGTTCTACTTAAATGAGACCTTTAAATAGGTATTCACTACACACAGAAATATCTCTGTGGTTTAACCTGATCTAGAAGATTGAAAGACAAATTTAACGGCCTCTGCTATAGCACAAGGACTATCTGTATAAAGAATGTTGAGGAAACCAAATAATTATATATTATGAATAAAATAACATAAATAGAGGTCAATTCTTGATAGAAGGTATATAAAATAATATAAATATTTAAAAAAAATTTTTAAAAATTTCAAAAAATTAGCCTTCTACATATTTAATTCCAAAAGATTATATTCAATGATTATAACTTATAAGAGATGCAAAACATTACCGAAAAACAAGTTTTAAAATCGACTTTGCTCATCAGTATTCAAATATTCATATTCAATAAATATAACATCAATTAATAATATATATTCAACTCACCTTTCACTCTCCAGAAAAAGTTCTACTTAAATGAGACCTTTAAATAGGTATTCACTACACACAGAAATATCTCTGTGGTTTAACCTGATCTAGAAGATTGAAAGACAAATTTAGCGGCCTCTGCTATAGCACAAGGACTATCTGTATAAAGAATGTTGAGGAAACCAAATAATTATATATTATGAATAAAATAACATAAATAGAGGTCAATTCTTGATAGAAGGTATATAAAATAATATAAATATTTTAAAAAATTTTTAAAAAATTTTAAAAAATTAGCCTTCTACATATTTAATTCCAAAAGATTATATTCAATGATTATAACTTCTGAAAATAAATTAAAATAATGTCGTATAAGTACCATTTATATCATGACATAAAATAAACATTCATTATAAGACATCCGAATGGTAAAACAAAATCCAATAAATAAAAATTATTAACCAAAATCCTATAAATTAAACATTTTGAATAGACAAAATTTTGTCCAGAAATTTTTCTGGAGAGTGAAAGGTGAGTTGAATATATATTATTAATTGATGTTATATTTATTGAATATGAATATTTGAATACTGATGAGCAAAGTCGATTTTAAAACTTGTTTTTCGGTAATGTTTTGCATATCTTGAGTTTTTATATAAAGTACCTTGGTTAGATATCCAATAATATTGAATAGTCTAAGTAAGATAGTTTTGTGATGAAATTCTTAAGATTATGTTGGATATTCTTGAAAGATATTGGTTTTCATAAGATTGATAAGCAGAAACAAAATTTTGTCTATTCAAAATGTTTAATTTATAGGATTTTGGTTAATAATTTTTATTTATTGGATTTTGTTATACCATTCGGATGTCTTATAATGAATGTTTATTTTATGTCATGATATAAGTGGTACTTATACGACATTATTTTAATTTATTTTCAGAAGTTATAATCATTGAATATAATCTTTTGGAATTAAATATGTAGAAGGCTAATTTTTTAAAATTTTTTAAAAATTTTTTAAAATATTTATATTATAATTAATTGTTGATAAGTGCGGAAACTTGAATCTTATTGAATTTGAAATCAACCGCACAACTTCTTGAAAATTGTTTTAGAATATCCAGAAAATGAATTAAAGGAAGCATCACGTGATCTTACAATATGCTGTTCGAAGATTTCATATAGTGTCAAAAAAAAAAAACAAATCTAGGCCATACAACTTACTGCCAGCACAACTCACAGAAGATCAAAAGCGGAAACGCTTAGAATACTGACAACATATGCTGCAAAGACTGGATAAAGATCCTTATTAGAAAATATTATAATGTGAACGTAAGAATTATCGGTTACCGCAGGAGATATGTTCAAGAGCAAAAATAGACATTCTTGGGAAAAGAAAGATCGAAGACAACGCAAAGAATTTCAAATTAGAAAATCTCGAAAGTCTGTTAACGACGTTTGGTGTGGTATTGTTTATAATAAAATTGTGGGGCCATATTTTTTGACTACACATTAACACGTGAAACATATTCCGAAAAGATACTGCCATAGGTAGCTCAACTTTTGGAGCAACTGTTTTCTGCTAAGGAATTGGAGCAAATAATTTGAGAACAGGACGGAGCACCCCCGCACAGATATTTGGAAGTTCTAGAACACTTGAGTGGTCAATTTAATCGATTGTGGTGCACTTATTTCATGGCCGTTGAAAAGTCCGAATTTAACACCTTTGATCACGTTTTTATGGCGTTCCTGAAGAAAAAAAAATCACTCTGATAATAATTAAAGTATTGAGATCATTGAAAACAAAAATGAAGCATTAATTCATTAACTAAAACCATAACAATGCTACCCCAAATAGTGTAATCAAGACAAAATGAGGGAAATTAACAAAGTTGAATGAAAATAGTATTTGTGGGCTGTGAACTCCTAATGGAATAGATTCTTGTTGGTAACAGTTCTCTTGGAATGGGAATTCTGGGATGGAACATTTCGAATATCGGCTATTCGATAAAGAAGGAATGAGAGAGAATATAATTTACACTGCGTTGAATATAACTTAACACCAAGCACTAAATATAACAAGGGCATTCCAATCCTTCCATGTTTTCTAAGGATCATATATACTCACAAATAATCTATGGCAAGTTATAATTGAAAACTATCAAAATTCACCCATAAATAAAAAAAAATATATCTATCCAATCTTTTAATTGATAAAACCAGGTAATTTTATCTATACCTTATATATTTGTAAATAAATTTGTTCCTGATCATTGCTTTCGATTGCTATAATTTTTTAAATATTTTCACTTTTATGAAATAGAAAGGCCTTTTACATGATAGAAGAAATATAACAAAATTTGAATATTAAAACAAATTGAAATATGTTTATCTTCTACAATTTTAATTTCAAAAAATTTTTATTCAAAAAACTTTTAGAATTAAATTTATGTCTACACAAGCACCGCTTACATTTAATAGACGTATATAATCAAAACTCAATATATAATGTCAAATGGAATAAATAACCCAACAGATATACGAAAGTTATTAAAATTAATAAATAAATATTTGAAGGAGACAAAATTTTGTTTCTGGTCTTACCTTTAAGAACACCAATTGCCTTTTAAAAACATGAACACACTTAAAGGACTTGTGTAGACATAAATTTAATTCTAAAAGTTTTTTGAATAAAAGTTTTTGAAATTAAAATTGTAGAAGATAAACATATTTCAATTTGTTTTAATATTCAAATTTTCACATTTGCCCAATTTGTATAATTATGAGCTGAGAATGGTCTCAAATATCTAGGGTTGGACTCACTGTGGAAGAATTCGTGTTCAGAAGTAATTGTGTCCAGCCTTACCGTCCGTAAATATTGTAACTTTCGAATTTACTATTTGGAAACAGAGTATGTTTGGGGCCTGAATATATTGGCTGAATTCGTAAGTGGGCAAAATTGGTCTAATGGTTTCGCTGTTATTCACATTTGACAATTTTCTTATTATCCCAAAATTTCAGAAATTTCTGATCTGATTAGAACTGGGTATTTTCTGAATTCTGAACGATAAGACCCAGAGCCTGAATTTTTTAGGGTAGGTTTGAAGTCCACAATGTGTATATAAGATATGTTGAAAAAGGAACACAATTGGCTGAGTTATTTCCATTTAAAAATTTATTTTTCAAATATTTTCGAAAGTACAGATTGAGTTCAAAGTTGGTATTATGTATATGTAAAATATCAATACAAACAAGGCTCATGCATAATTCGGCGATGATAAATCAGGAGAATTTTTATTTTTTTCTGATTTCGGCAAAAAGTGTGGAAAGTATATGAAGTTTTGTTCAAAATATTCTATTATTACTCTTTCTTGTCATTATACAGATCAAAGGGAAGGGAACCTCTTACCCATGAACAAGATTTTCTGTTTCTTGTGGAGTCACTTCAAATTTGCATGAAATGACGTTTTTATGACTTTCAGATGATAAAAAAAAATCTATTCGGTGTTTTATTCATTATATGTTACTTTCTTTGAGTTTTTCACAGATTTGAAAAATTCAGGAAAAAAGGACTGTTGAACCAACGCGCAAAAGCTTCTTTCTGACTTCAAGTTGGAATTGTCAATTTATATTTGTTGGGTTTTTTATTCCATATGATATTATATAATGAGTTTTGATTTTGTACGTCTACTTAATTTAAGAAATGCTTATAAGACAGTAATTTAATTCCAAAAGTTTTTGAATAAAATTTTTTGAAAATTTGAATGAAATTTGAATTTAATTTTTGAGATTTAAATTTATAGGAGGATAACAGAATAAATTTGCTTTGATATTCAAAAAATGATTTTGTTCACGAATTTTTAAAAACTAAGTCTAATTCAATCGTATGAGAGCAGTTTTGGCACAAAATTGAACAAATAGGTACACCTGGATATATTCCAACCATCATAATAATGGCAGGCAAAATGAATTCAAGAGAATATATTTATTAAATCGTACGAATAAGCTCGCAGAATTACATTCAGAATGCAAAATTTAAGATAGATTATTTGCTAGATGAAAATTTCCAAACACACTTGAGAATTAACGGACAAAATAGAGCACTATGAACAAAGTGAATGACAGATAACGATCCTAGAGTAAAGCTGAGCCAACCTAGTGACAAGAAAATTTTGAGTCCCGTTGAGCGGGCTTTTGAATGGTTAATTCCCATTACCTTCTTGACTTACCTTGCTTGCAACCTATACTTTTTACTAATAAAGCCATGATATGGTATCGCAATATGGTAAGAAATGATATGAACTTCAACTATGTTTTAAAAATTCCATTTCATTTGAAATACCCGCTAATGTTATTTGAAGATTTTTTATCCCGTTCGATATGGCGTGCTGAAAAAATAAACGAAATGTAAAAGGCGACAGGTGCTTCTTCACTCGGCTGCATGAAGAGGTGTCAATAAAATACTTGAAAAATTCTCTGAGATGATTATATCGATTTCTTCCCGTTGAACTTGTTTCGATACGGGAGGTTTATCGGTAGATAATTAATACAAGTCGAAAACAAGAAGTTTCTTTCCTTTTAGAAGCTGTACGAAGTATTTTTCCTGCTAGTCGACAAAATATTTGAAGCTATTTTCATCAAATTAGCTGCAGCAGCTATCCTGTTATGGGAATATCAATTAATTTAAATGTGCCGAACTTTGTTCGGCAATGCATGCATTAGTGCAACGTAAAAGGCATGTCTACATATATCGCTCCGTATAAAATTATTGGATTTGAAAAATCCTGAAGTGAGAAATATCAGTATATTTTAACAATTAAATTTCGGATTGAGTCTCCCAAAACAACTAGTGATGTGAAAAATGTAATAAGGGAAGCTCTTCGTAAACTTCTCTATGATGATGAATTTATCAACAAATTATTAGCCAAGGTTGATGCGAAACTCAAAGATATCAAAAAAATAGTCAATAAACACACCGAGGCGATTAGAATTCTTGAGAACAAGATTGAAGGAATACAACAAAGCGAGAGGGTAAACAATATATGCGTGTATAACCTACCGGAAAAACGAATTGAAAACATAGTCGAAACGTTAATTCAATTATTTAAAACTAAAATGAACATTAATATAAATCAAGAACACATAGTGAAAATGTTGAAGAGGTAGAAAGAACATCAATATTGAAAAACGTTAACAAATTGAAAGGGATAGAAATACGCATTGCAGAGGATCTGTTGAGGAGTCGCCTTTTGCAGTACTGTTCTGCACAGGAAGCATTAAACAAAGTGTTTATACCAAATTTGGAAATGTCACTGTGAGGATCAATGGACAGGTTTCCAAGATAGCGTATGTGGAATCACTGAGTGAATATATCTGTAAATGCCTCGTTTTTTTGTCGTGTTTTAACAGTCAAATTTAATTTGTAAAAGAAAAAAGGGTAGATCTAGAGGAATGTAGTAAATAGTGAGCACGTAGCAGAATTTCTTTTTTTTTGAGTATAGTGATGGGCTGGGGGTGTATGCCAGAATAGAAGCGGGGTGGTCGATATGATTACTGTGATATATTTACTGTCCTGATTAATTCAACATTGTTCACCTAAATATACAGAGGATAAATTAGAACTTTGATGAGCTACTAGTTTAGCTAAATAATTTGGATATTGAAAAATAGATATCTCAGTTTTGTCTGAAACTTTTCAACTTGAAAATATTGCCAGGTTTTGTATACCTGATTTCGATATACTCCACAGCGAATCTAAGTTCAATAAAAATGTATGCATTGTAATTTAGGCGAAAAAGTGCTTAAATGCTACCTTTGAAGTAAATGTCTCTGCTGAAATAAATATAATCAAGTGTACATTTAAAATAAATTGTAAAGTAATCGGCATCGCTGCTGTTTATAGACCATCTTCAACAAAATTGGACGTTTTTTTGGGGAGATATGGGGGATTTTTTCCGATTTCAAATTTGGTGAAAATGAAGTTAAAGAGGAAGTTTGAATATCAATATTTTGGATGATTTTGATCCATCTGTAGTGAGTTATTTGAATATTATGGCAACTGTGGAATTCTTTCAATATATAAACCAACCTACGAGAGTTTCCATGATTTCGTCAACATGTCTTGATCACATCTTTTTGAATGCTGAAAATATAAACACGATAAAAAACGAGATTGAGTTAGCAGTAATGCGAAGTGATCATTATAGCATCATCATAGATAGCAATAATGTGAACTGATCATTATTTCAATATTTTATCTATTGACAACCTTCGCAATTAAAGGGTAATATCTTGCGTTGATGAAACTATCAAGAATTGTTTGTTTCTATAAATTGAAAATTACTACGAAGAAGTATTTGCACATTACAGAATAAAAGATGGAATTAATTCACTCTATAGATTTTAATCTGAATAAATCTCATGAAAAATTTATGATTAAATTTTAAAACATGTCTTAAATACACTGTATCACTTTATAGACATATTTATTATCATCACATGTGGTGAAAATGAACCAAAAGAAATATAAAATAATGATAAAATTATTTAGACATCACATTATTTTAGGAGTACAAATAAGTTTTCGCCGTTTTATTGTAGATGACGCGGCACGGAGTTTCGGTTAGCTTTCGCAGATGATAACCGGCTTAAAAAATAGTTTGGATATTCAAGAACAACATATCCTATTAATATCATTGATTTTATATTGGTAAAATATGATTTTTATAAGTTGAAACTGTCAAAATTTGAGCCAAGTAAGCGTCATTTGCGGGAAATATTAGTTTACTTCTTCAATTAAAAGAAATCTGCTGCTGAGGCGCATCAATTGCTCGTAGAAGCATATGGTGAGGGTGCTTTGAGTGAGAGAACGTGTCTAAAGTGGTTTCAAAAGTTTAAAAACGGCGATTTCGACGTAGAAGACAAATATCGCAGTGGAAGGCCAAAAATTTACGAGGATGCAGAATTGGAGGAATTATTGGATGAAGATTCCTCTAACACAAAAAGAACTTGCTCTTACATTAGAAGTCACTCAGAAAGCAGTCTCACGTCGTTTAAAATCATTTCTTCTATAATAAATATTTAATTTGTGTTAAAAAACGGCAGAAACTTATTTGTACTCCTAATACATATATATGTTTCGATTGGATGTTAAAGAATCAAATATAAAAGATATATTATATCAAAAAAGTGATACATTGTATTTAGGACATGTTTTAAAATTTAATTCTTAATGTTTTCATGGGATTTATTTAGATTAAAAGCTGGAGAGGTTCTAGTGAATTAATTCCAGCTATTATTCCGTAAAATGTTTGATTGATTCGGTCTTCACATTACTCATTTCAATTAAAAAATATATAAGAGACAGTATATTAATTTCCAGAAAAATGTTTATAATACAACAATTCATTCACAATCGAATAAAAAAGGGACCACAGTATTCATTAGATAATTTACATGATTTTAGTATTTTTCACAAATCCGCACATACAGATATTACAATACATAAAACTTCAAATCACCCCACCAACCAAAAGATATCAGGATATAATAGTTTTATTAATAGACTTTTAAATGTCCCTCTGAATTTAGCTAAATTTTTGAAAGAATTGAATATTATTGAACAGATAGTTTCAAACAACGGTTACAACCCCTTTCTTATAGACAAAATGGTATCCAATAAACAAAAGAACATGGCATTAAATTTCGTGTACTGAATCATACATGAGGAAAATACACAGAAATACTTTTCATTATCTTATGTTAATGGCTTATCTGAAAATATTGCCAAATATTCCAAAAATAGTTTCAATTACAACGCAGCTTTTGAAACCATTAACAACCTTAGTACTTACATAAAAATCGGACAAATGGAGAAAATAAATCTGGAGTCTACAAGTTGACTTGCAACGATTACCCTTTAGTATATATTGGTCAGACAGGTAGATCATTCAAGAAAATAATCCAAGAACACCAAAGGAGTTACATATTGGATTCCGTACATTCAACATATGCTAATCATCTTAAGGAATTCAGGTATAATTTCAATAATTATCCACGTCGAAAGCAAAAGTTCTAGATTAACACTCTTAGAATTTCTTGGAATCAACAGGTAACATACCCGCAAAATCATTTGGAATGAAGAAAGAGATGTTGACAAATCTTCATTACTGACTATCTTTCCCTAATCGCATTTTTTAGCAGCAAACTTCGATAAACATCTTGAGTGTTTATGACCTGTTCTTCCTTTATTTTGTCACCTACTCAAAACTGTATTTAAACTTGGCTACACTGGACACCATCAGCCAGTAGAATGTAGACACCTAAATAAGCAACATCGTGGTGAAACAATTGTTGTATTATAAATATTCTTGTGCAAATTAAGATACTTTTTTTATATATTTTTTAATTTTTAAACTATCAATAAAATGAATTATATCAATCTGAATAAGTATTTGCAGAATGAATCATGGAAGTGAATTATTGAAAATAATAACAACGTTGAAAAAGCCTACATTGATTTCATGAATAAATTAAACAAATATCGGTGAAAACACTAGTTTCAATGAAGTTTAAATAGAAATCAGAGAAGAAAGCCTTGTATCACTAAGGGCATTATGAATTCTCTGAATTCGATTAAACAGAGGGATACATTGTAAAGAAATCTAATGAAAGGTTATCATCAAGCGACTGATCAAATTCTAAAGTATAGAGGTTTTCGAAACCTTACAAATAAAATAACAAAATCTGCTGAAAATATTTACTATAAGTCTGAAATTGATGATTCAAAAAAAAACTTTAAACAAATATGGAATTTAATCAATGAGGTAACTAATACTAATACTATGAAATAGAACAAACTAAATTATTTCAGTTTAAAAATTGACAATTCGATTATAAAAAATAAAAAAGAAGAAGGCTAGAGTTTCATTAATATTTTTGTGAATATTGGTACATCAATTCAGAATTACGTTGACAATAACACAAGAAACTGTGAATTATTTCTTCTTGAGACCCATTACACAAAATGAACTCTAAGCAAATAAATTCACTGAAAAATAATTCGGCACCTTAAAGATATAATTATTATTACTTATTACTTCAGTATTGATTAACTGTCAAAACCTTTACTGCACATAGTTAATTTGTCCTTTGCTTTTTCTATAGTTCCACCAGACTGGAAGATATCGATCATCACTCCAGTTTTCAAGTCGGGATGTAAAAATGAGTTGTCCTATATTAGTTATTAGTAATTTTGCGAAGATCTTCGAAAAATATTTGAAAGAAGAAATTATGAAATTATCTTGAACACTGCTCTACAATAAACAATGTGGTTTCAGAGAAAATAAAAATACTGAGAACTAAGTTGTATTTGAACTTGTTAATGAGATCATTATAAACTTACAAAATAAAAAAAGAAAAATTTGGCTGTATTCATGGATATAACTAAGGCTCTTGACACAGTCTCACATGACATACTCTTTGATAGACTTGAAGAGATAGGAATAAGAAACGGACCCCTACATTCATTGAGGAATTATTTAACGAACAGAAGTAAATGCGTTAAAATAAATTATTCTTTGAGTGAGATGCGATTGATTGATACGGGAATACTTCAGGGCACAGTGTTGGGATCTCTTCTCTTTCTTATCTCTATAACTCCACATTCTTGAAAAATGCTCCCGATATTTTTCAAATACTAAGAGTCGATAAAACAAAATACTTGGGGGTGTTTTTGGCTTCTGACATTACTTTTTGAAATGAAAAAATACGAAACATTTTTCATAACTTTTACCAATTGCGAGATATTTTGAATGAAAAAATGATTAATGTTATTTACTTATCCTTAGTTGAATCAAATTTAAGATATTGCATTGCTGTATGGGGAGATGCTTACGACAATGTTTTCAGAAGACATGTCAAAATCTGTTACTGAAAATTATGTAAAGGAAACCATTAAGGTATCCTTCAGATGAAATAGATAGAGATTGTCAGGTGTTGAAAGTCAGGAATTTATATCTGCACAGTATGGTCAACTATATAAGTATATCAGAAAAAAGAAAACATGAAAATCAGATATATAACATCAGATCTGCGTTTCAACCTTAAAGTGCCCTTTGTACAACTAAGTATGTGAGAGGTTTATAACATATTGTGGACCTAAACTATTCAATAAAATTCCTGAAGATGTTAGGATTTTGTCAGATTCAAAAGAGTTCAGGAATATTACAAAAAAATGTTTACCTAATAACCAGAAATATTTCGAAGATGGTTTTCAGAGTTAAGAATATTGGATGAAGTAGTCCGTTACTTTATGATAGTTTATTTTAATTGGAATGAAATGAGAAATTACTTTGTTTTCTATCACTTTTATGTACTTGTTATACAGTGACTCGAGTTTTGTAGTGTTACTACATTTTCAAAAAAAATTGAAAATGCTGTAGTCCTCATATGCTCACTATTGTATAATTATTGCTGCTTTCTTATTCTTATCATAAGTGTTGACTAATTTGACTAAGTGGATACTAAGTTTAGGACACAAGATTCTTTGAATCTTAAGCTAGTTGGTTTTCTAGATGTTGATGCACATAATTATAAATAATTAGGTCTTTGGAAACTGTGAAATAAATGCAATGGAATTGAATTTGTATTCAACGAATATATATAAAAGTTTTTCTAATAAGAGGTTTGATTTTGATATTAGCAAAAAACCAGTATATTTCAAGAGTTATCAATGGATGTTTACTTCATTATACAATGCAAGATATGTCATCAACAATGGAAAACGATATCAGCCAAATGGCCGTCACAACTAAGACTGCAGCACCATATTCTTTTCATGAAATTTTCCATGACCGAATCGCACATTTCCGGCATTATGTCCTCTATAACTTCACGAATTCCATCTTTAAGGTCTTAAATCGATTGTGGAGCATTGGCATAGACTTTATCTTTCGCGCGGCAGCAAATAAAAAGTCTAAAGGTCTTAAAACACAAGATGGCGGTGGCCAATTCGCTGTTCGACGAATAACACGGCCAGGAAACTTATTTTTGCCAAATTGCGAATATTTAGTTACTCGTGTGGCACGTGGCGCCATTTTGTTCAAAATAAACGTCATCAATATCAATAACCTCCAATTTCGGCCATAAAAAATCATTAATCATAGCTCGGTAGCGCAATCCATTCACCATAACAATTGCACCAGCCTCATAAGCAAACGAATAAGCAAAGTCCAATCACACTGCCCGCTCAAAAACCGCTCCAAATAGTGACGTGCTGAGGATGAAAAGGCTTTTCAACAATAATTCTTGGATTTTCCGAGCCCCAAATACGCCACTTCTGCTCATTAACGTAGCCTCCGAAGTGAAAATGGGCCTCATCATCGAAGATGATTTGTTAATGAAATTCCGGATCATTTCAAGGACACAATCAGCGAAGACACGATGTTGCTGGTGGTCGACCGGCTTGAATTCTTGTGTTAACTGAACTTTAAAACCCTTAAGATCTAAGTTTTTATGCAAAATACGGTGTAATGCCGTTTGTGGTATGTCTAATTCCAAAGATCGACGAGAAATCGACAAACCTGGCTTTTCGTCAACACTACGGTCTACAGCAGCACTTTTCTCAACTTCTCTCGAGCGACGCACCCTTTAGATTTTTGGCATCACTAACTTGTCCCAACAGCTCATTTTTTTTCACCAGGTTAACTATTGCCAGCCGAGAAAGTGCTTCACGACGACCCAAAAGTACTTAAGTTTTGCGAACAGTGACTGCAAATTTTTCACCATTTTTGTAGTGAATTTAAACAATTTCAACGGGTTGTTGAATCATATATCGTTCCATTTTTAATAGTGGCGAAGATGAAAGATTCAAAAGTGACAGATGCCCAGATACCAGCCTATTCAAAATGCAACCTATTATTGGAAAACCCCTCTACCACACACTCAATTTAATTAGAATAAATGATGAATAATTTATTCCCAAATTCATACATCTAACCGTTCGAAAAGAATAATATTTTAACCTATACAATCCAAAATAGATCTTGATCTGGAATGGAAGCGTCAACTTTGTAAGCTGGCAAATTCTGACCAATTGGGTTTCGAAACAAAGTTGAGTGTAATGAAATGAAATAAGAAATTACTTTGTTTTCTATCACTTTTTATTATTACTGATATACAGTGATTCGAGTTTCGTAGTGTTTACTACATTTTCAAACTGAACTACTTATTTTTAAACCTTTTCGTTTATAATTGTAAATTTCAGCTTCCTTAAATATTTAATTGAATATATTTATTGAGAGATCTATTTGTCGGATTTGATTGGAAACCCGGAAAGCAAAGTCGTTCATTTTCATCATATTTGGCTGTACAATTTCGAGAAATGAATGAACTCAGCTGGTATAAACTAAAGGGATAAGTAGGGTTATGAAGTTCTAAAAGAACGACAGTGCAGCATTGGTTTGATGAATTCCGATGTAATTATTTTCTACTTATAGATAAATCACGATATGGTAGCCAAATGAAGTAACAATTAGATAATAATATTTCTGACGTATTTATTTTGAGAAAATCCATTATATATTGAATAATGAAACACTATATTCCATCAAATGTTCACAATTTATTCACTAAGAATGTTTACATAACTGGTTTCGACTATTACGTCATTGCCAAGTGTGTAGAAATAAAAAAAGACGTTGAGACTGTTTATCTGTAATCAGATGTTCTTTCAATCTCTTTTCAAAGTTCTTGCCTCTTTAACCCACGTAAGTTATGTCGTTACCTTAGATTCTGTAGACTTTTTTGAAGAGTTTTAATTTCCATTGAGCAGAACAATTTCTAGTTCAAGTTAAGCTATGAAGGTGTATTTAACCTTTAATTTATTCAAAAAAAATTAGGATTTCAATGGACAAATGTCCAAAATGTCTTAAGGTTATGTATTTTACAATCGGGATTTTCTGTAATTAGATATATAAGTGCAAACAGTAACTCATTTTAGTACTCTCAATTCCATAATTTATGGGGTCTTCACATTTTTTTGTATCAGGACAATTTTTTTTCAGAAGTACGTACAATGAATCATATCGCTTGAAATAATATTTTTTTTACATTTGGTGAATAGCATAAATTCAAGTAAAATAACTAAATGCATGCCGTCTTCTATCGAATTGCAGAATATGTATCTCCTCAAGTTATTTTTGATATTTATTCACTAATATCCAAAATAAATTTCACTTAAGATCAGCTCTCAGGTTGTCCCATTCTATGAGATATTCTTTTCAACGCAAACAAAACCAAAATCATTTGAAAGATTCAGGAGTCTACAGAATCAATTATGGTTACTGTAATTCAACATGAGTCAAACAGGTAGAAACTTTGAAACGAGATTGAAAGAAAATCTAACCAAAAAAGGTTGACAATCTTTATTGAAGCTGTCAATCGCCATATAGATATAATCAACATCAAATTCATCAATAATCGCCAGAAAGGCTATAGAAAGAGTTGTTGCATTGCTTGAAAACAAACACAGTCCATAAAAATCCCGATCTTCAAACGTTGGACAACCAATTAGAAGGAATCAATCTCCAGTCGTCAATGCCCTACTGTATTCCATTATACTTAACAAAGATGTGACAATCAAAACCGGTCGTGTATCACATTCCTAGTTAATAAATTGTGATTTGATCAAATATATTGTTTCATTTTTCAATATTTAAAGTTACAAATCAAAGCCCTCATCGATTCGGATCGTCATATATCTATCCTAGGAAATGCGAACAGGTTCAGTTTATGGAACATAAAAATGGAAAATCATTCAAACCATATGGGATTCAATAAAAGAATCTATATTCAGGATTTCCATGAAAGAGAAAGAAACTAATATAATTAAGCGCATTAACATATGCCATTTTCATCTTAAACGAAATAAAATTGAAAATTTTTTAGAACGGATAATCTCTGTTAATCAAAATGTATTATTTGTCATAACATCAATCGATAGCGGTCATGATCTGAAAGCAATAAACCTTCACAAACAGCATCGAAAGCTGCGAGGCACTACTCTGTCAATTTGGTGGGATTAAAAAAATATATCGTACATTTTGAACTATTTCCACCAATTTAATAGACTGAATTCAAGAAAGAATAGTTCACGAAATTCAAAAATGTTATATTCCACTAGTATCACGGTTACAAAATGCCGTTGAAAATGTCTCGAATTTCATTTGGTGATTGCGCTTCATTTTTAGGGGCCATTAAAAATCTGATTTGTTATTGATTTTTGCGATCTAAAGGCTTTGTGCTTTTGATTGATATGAGTCGTCTAGTTGTTTATAATCACGAGACTTTCCGGAACTTCCGATAGTCATTGTGAATTTTTATGGTGTCGTTATAAGAGAGTGAGATTAGACATTTTTCGGACTCTAAAGATATAAATCAGCACTCGCATTTCAACACCTATTTAAAGTATTGAATTCGCACTGTAGAAGAGGTTAGTTGGAGTTATGTTGTCCCCGAGTTTAAGAAGTTAGAATTACATCCTGAAATCGCCGACGTGAAGGAACATCAACCTAAGTACAATTTATTTCAGATCTGATTTAAATGTCTTCAGTTGGTTGCTCTGTGAAAAAGGTACCTTCTTCATAGCAAATTTTCAATAAATATTATCCAGTGAAATCATTTCTTTCTTGATTCTTTTGGTATCTGCTTGACGGAAATTCATCGTATGTGTTTTTGAAGTTAAACTCTTTATTTCCGCTAAATATTAATTATTTACACAAAAATTGTTTCCTAATTACATTTTGACTTCTTCAGATGAGTATGGTAACTAAATACTTTTACTAAATGGTTCTCCTTAAATACAAGTTTGAGGAAAGAAAAACGTGATAAAATGAAGGTTTTTGGGAATTTTAAGAATTTGCTATTGAACCTTTTTTAACAAATTCTGAAAATTCCCAAAAACCTTCATTTTATAACGTTTTTTTTCACTCAAACTTGCATATAAGGGGAACGATTTTGTTAAAGTATTTAGTTAGCACTCACCTGAAGAAGTCTAAATGTAATTGACGGAACAATTGTTGTGCAAATAACAAACGTTATCAATAATAAAGTGTTTTACTTTAAATCATAAATCATTTCTCGAAAAGAGTCATTTATAATTTCACTGTAATTTTTCCGAATTTTTAGTTATATGTGAAATAAGTGAAACGAATGTTCCTTTTAACGTTTATGCACAAATCTCAAAATTTGAATAAATACTCAAAGAAACAGATGAATAACCTACAGATCGAATGGAATGAAAATAAGGAGAAAATTTGTGGAGAATTTCATTGATCTCATTTTTCTTGTTTTTTCTACCGCTTCCTCAATATGTACAGATATCAGTCATAAACAGGTAACCAAAAAGTTAATATTAATATTAGTTTTTATTACACAATTAATTGAGACCAGTGTAAATAAACTCAAAAAACTGTGAAGTTATTCAATCTAGAGCATAAATAAAATGAAAAGCTGAAGTACCTTAATTAGAATTTCTAAGCAGAGCTTCAAGAAATCGAAAAGCAAAACATAGTATGGATCCAGTAAAATTTGAGATGTTGAGTCGAATAGATAGAAACTTAATATTTTTGGAAAAATTCTCAAAAAATAATAATTTCTATTCAGTTATCTTCAGATAAATAAAAGAAATCAGAAAATGAAAACATTCAAACTTTGTGAGCTTGTAACTGGTACGATTTGACCTTGGGTATATAAATAATTACTTCTGAAATATAGGCATGATGATCTTTTACTTCATTCATATTTTGTGCTCCCCCAGAGGCAATTCCTTAATCCACCACTGGACATATAAACGAAAATAGTCAGTGCCAAAAGGAACCCACTTCTTTTAACCTGCAAAAATCAATGTTCTTGCCTTTTTAGCCAACCGTTGACCTAAACTAATTACCAGAAGAAAAGATACGACTCAACACTCTCCAATAGTGGCTTTGAGAAAAAACACCGCAACAATCACTCTAAATATTTTCTCGCAAGAAGGTCCGAAATGGATTACTCAAGACAAGGAAATAATCCAACGTTTAAACCAATTAAGAGCCAGAATTACTCGTGACTAATTTTAGTGCTCTCTGAAACGTTTCGTGAAAAAATAAAGGACGAAAGTTCGGTTGTAAATTTCTTCATTTATGCCAGGGGATTTTATTTTTAGTATCTTCAGGAGTTCTTATACTCTGAAGGAGTAAATGGTTGTTGAAATGAGTTAATTCTGTCATGTTAATTATCTGGAAATAATGTATTATGGCTGGACATCACCATCTCTTCCATGAAAAAAATGGGTCTCTTTCAAACTGATAAATCATCAGATGGGTACAATTAATATCAATATACTCTGAAAACTCTTACAGAATTGTTGACATTAGGATCAACACTACATTATCTTGAAGAAGTTCCACCCACATTCAATAACATGAAAAATATAGCCATCATTATATAAACATAAGAAGTTTTCGAAGAATTGAAGGAAATAAGTATTCAAACAGATTTTTGTTTCTTATTATTATCCATTAATATATATTTTCTTATATAAATATATATATATCGCTATATTATTCTGATACATAAATAATAAAATATTATAGATTATTTATTATTGCAACTATTTATTAAAATAAAATTAAAACCTTCAGAGGTCAGAGACCTCAACATTTTATATTTGGAAGGATTCATAAATTAGAAGAAATTAAAAATATTTTTCCATTAAATAAAATCTCAGCCAATTGTTTCAATATTCACTTTATTAAATAAAAATAATTTTTAATTCCTCTAATTTTTATTATTTACACAAGAGTTAATTCGTCAGCGCCTTACTTCATCAAGTGAGTATTTAAACCAAGTGTAATACGGAGAAATATTCTAGAGTATTAAAATATTTTCGCAAATAATATAGATCGACGAATTAAATATACAGTCATTAGAAGATTCCAAAAAATTATCCAAAGTTGTTAAGCAGTGGGGATTTTTTCAGTTTATTTGATGGCTCAGTAGAATTAAATAAAATGAAGTAGATTATTGCTAAAATATTTTCACTCAATGAAATGTGAAAATAATCTCCATTATTTTATTTAATTAAAAAAAATTCCATCAAGTAACCGATTTAATTGGAAAAAAATTGTTTCCCGCTCAGTAGAAATTATTTTTCATTGTATCTATTCATTTCTAGAGCTTCTAGAAGATTCAGTTGAAGACTTTTATTTTCAGTATGTAATATTTCGTAATTTTTATTAGAATTATGTCCTGTTTCCAGCAAGTGATACGTGTAGGTTAAATTTTGTTTTTTAATAATATAGAATTTTTACTTTTTTTTGAAGATGCTCTAGTTTTTCGTATAAATACAAACTGGCAAATACTACAGATTAATTTATGAACCCTGTGCTTGAAAATGGAGTACTCATTTTTTTATCAAATAGCTCATTGAGTCATAAGTTCTGTAGAATGAAATTCTGTACTAATTCTGAAAAACTTAACTTTCACTATAAACGTTACATCTGATTGATATTTAATTAATGGATATCTGGAAAAACATTCATTTTTCATTTTATGACATTGTATACATATACGTACCTATGCGTAAATTTATCCATTTTCGTGAAAATCAAAAAAAAACTTATGAAATTTCTATTTCAAGGTAAAAAACTACCTATTTCATGGTTATTCCTGATCTTCAGGCAGGTCTTAATATTTGGAATTGAATGTAATAGCAAGATTAGAAAGTTCAAGAAAATTCTGAACAAAAACCGAAACGCTGTCAACTATCAGCTTATGTCTCTGCTTGATAATAATGTATTTTATCATTTATGTGCTTTTTTGGATTTTCAATGGATAAATTCACGTAATATATCCTTTTCAAATATATGGTGAGTTTTTCAGAATTCTGATTATTGATTTTCTCAACTATATTTTCTTAACTAGAAATTTCAACAAGTGTTCCCAAAATTAATTTATATAATTATCAGAATTATGTTTTCTCTTCAAACAATTTTTTCAGTTTTGCTGTCCTATCTTGGTAAAATATATATTGTTTCATATAAGCTTATGAGTGTGGGGTACGTAAAGTGTTACTGATTGTTTGTATTTCATTTACATTCTGTCAAGAAAGTACCGGGAATTATCGATTTAAATCTGGCGGGGAAATGAGGCAGGTAAAATTTTTTTTTCCTAGGTTGCAACTACTGTCCTTAATTACTATGCCAAGCTTGAGCGGGATCTGTCAACTAGTGTGTTTGCAACAGCTGATTAAGTCAATCGATGTCAGAGTGCGTGCCGATTTTTACTATGGGTGATTACGTTGAGCAAAGAATTTGTTTAAAGTTTTGTGTTGCAAATGAATTTTCGTGTGCCGATGCATTGAAAATGTTGCAAAAGGCCTTTGGTGATAATGCTCTATCGAAAACTCGTGCATATCAGTGGTACAGAGCCTTCAAGGACGGTCGTGAAGTGGTCGAAGACTTGCCTCGTTAACGTCGATAAAATTAAGGAAAGGGTGCTGGAAAACCGTCGAACCAGCTTGAGAGAGATAGCTCATGATCTTAAGATATCCCACGAGTCCGCACGTATGATTTTGATTGATATTTTGGGCATGAGAAAGGTGGCCGCACGACTCGTACCGAAAGACCTGAATTTTCTTCAAAAACGTCATCGCGAACAGGTTGCTTCATACATGCTGGATCGCTGTAATTCCGATTCTACATTCATGGAACGCATTATAACTGGTGATGAGACCTGGGTTTACAAGTACGATATGCAAACAAGCCAGCAATCATCGGAATGGGTGGCAAAAAATGAGCCGAAACCGAAAAAACCACGCCAAAGCCGCTCGAAAATGAAGGTGATGCTTATTGTTTTCTTCGATATCCGTGGCGTGGTGCACTACGAATTCGTTCCAGAATGTCAGACGGTAAACAAGGAGTATTACCTAGGCGTTATAAAACGTTTGCGTGAGCGTATCCATAAGAAGCGGCCAAATTTGTGGGCGAACAACTCATGGATTTTGCATGACGATAACGCGCCTTCTCACCGACCTACGATTGTGACTGACTTTCTCGCCAAAAACTCAACAAACGTGCTTCAGCAACCACCGTATTCGCCGGATTTGGCTCCCTGCGACTTTTTCCTCTTCCCAAAACTAAAATTGCCCCTTCGTGGCACCCGTTTTGAGTCGATTGAAGCCATAAAACAAAATTCGGCGCGAGAGCCAAAGTCCATCCCGGAAAGAGCCTATAAAAAATGTTTCGATAATTGGAAGTGCCGTTGGCATAGATGTATTGGAGCAAATGGAGCCTATTTTGAAGGCGACCCAATAAATTTTGACGATTAAATGTAAAAATGTTGTTTTAATTGAAAATTCGCGGTACTTTCTTGACAGAGTAGTAATTCAATACATTATCTGTAACCAACAGATGAGAATCATTATATAAAGCTACTTGTTTAATCGTGTTCTAGGTATGTAACTAATTTATAAAATATACCACTACGCTCAGCTACTTTGTGTGAATATGGGTGATTCGAAGTCATATTTATGGTAATATCTGTGTTTGTTGGTGTACAATAAGTTGGAAAGTCGTATTTGTTATTCAGTTTTGTAACTTTTAAATCTTATAAATTGATACTATTATTTACTTCTACTCTGTAGGCATATTCTATTGTTGGATGTTTTTGTTGACGAAATCTACAAATGAAATGATGGATTGATCAAAACACAAATATTTATAATTTTTTTACGACCATGACAAGCTTTCTGAAACACCAAAAAATCAACCCAGCATTCAAGACAAAAGGAGAAAAAATTTGTGAATGTAAAAAGTTGCTGGGGTTGAGTAACAACTTTTATTGGGTTTTTCGTATTACTAATGAATCTTATTGAAGAATATTAACGATTATCAACTACTTTGTAATTTTACTGAATTATTGTCTTTAACATTGAAAAAGAGGTTGGAAATTTTATGTAATGAGGTAAAAGCTATTTTTGTGTTAATTTTCAAAATCATTTGAGTTATTTTTCGAGAAATATGTTAATTTTAAAAATTTTTTATATTTAGCTTGAATAAATTCAAGAACTTATGTAGCAAAAATTGCTGAAATATTTGCAAAAACCAACATAAATACAGCTTTCACACGCTCACGTAAAATTTCCAACCTCTTTTTTAATGTTCAAGAGAAAAACAACCGGCTTGATAATTCGGGAGTTTATAAATTAAGCTGTCATCACTGTGATAGGGTATATGTACGACAAATCGGGAGGTCTTTCAAAATAATATTCACAGAACATCAAACATCATTCAAGAACCAGAAAAGTAACTCTTCTTTATTTATTTATAACCGATAATACATACAAATACAACATATATGCAAATCACCGAGACCTACCTGTTTGTTCGGTTTGGAAGTCAACCACATAAATACACAATAATCAAATTAGAAAATAATCTTATCAAGAAGAGAACCATTGAATACAAAATTGAGAAAAATTATCAAATACAATATTTTTATGTAATAATAAATATACAATTCCTATCCATAGATTAACTGCAATCCACCTTTTCAATATATTTTTTCTGAAATATCTACCAATCAAACATTTAAATTCGTTTGAGAGTAAGTTGTAAATACTTATTGCTCTTACAATACTGCTCTTACTACTGAGTGTTCTGAATCTCATTGGCAACTGGATACTTTTGTTTCTAGTGACACTTGTTGATTGTAAAAATTCATTCTTAAGTTTGTCATAATAATATTTCATTGATTCGAGTGAAAACAATTGTTCGATATTCAGAGGGCCGTTTAGAGCAACTGTATTCTTATCAACTATTTTTTGTTGGTTCTTTAAAAGATTCAGAAATTTAGAATAATCTTCACTCCAAGCAATGATTCCATAAATTATGATACTATGGAACAATACATAATACAGCATAAAAAAAATCTTACTACTCATTATTTTGGAAAGTTTGTGAAAAATAAACAATAAGTACTTTGTCTTATTCAGTAAATATTCTATATATTTGTCCCATCTCATGTGATAATCCAATATTATTAATTTATTAATTTTCCATTTATACAGATATTCAAAGACTCTGGAACGCTATCAGAGTAATTACCAAAAGTTATTCAGAGTGACTTATCTATATTTAG
Source organism: Megalocaria dilatata (assembly GCA_034642435.1). Taxonomy (NCBI): domain Eukaryota; kingdom Metazoa; phylum Arthropoda; class Insecta; order Coleoptera; family Coccinellidae; genus Megalocaria; species Megalocaria dilatata. Next base: position 14,603,570 of record CM067858.1, read on the forward strand.
AGAGACTTTGTTCAAAATTAAACAAATGTTTAAATTCTTTAGATAATGATTTGAATTTTCCTGCCTTTCTGTCCAACTTTTATCAGTCGACACAACTGCGGTGTCATCAGCAAAAGAGATCAATATATATTTAGACGCAGTGTCAAAAATATCGTTAGGAACTCCAGTATTCATTTCACAACATTATAGTCCGGTCTATTTACACATTCAAGTTTACATAAATTCCCATAAAGCTGAATATTGGCATAGTTGTTCAAAACATCATTATAAAGAAAATCTCAAAAGTCCTCATCGTTCCGAGGTGTGCTAAAAATTTGGCACGGGGTCAAAGGTCAAAAAAATGAGTTTTTTGTGATTTTTAGCGAAACGGTGAGTTTTTTCGCAAAATTACCCCAGTACAAAATTGTAGATCACAAAATTCTCTACAAAAAATATATCAATAATTTTTTTCCTAAAAGCCACCATTTTGGAGATATAACGTTCCGAAAAGTTGGATCAGTCGTAATCCCTCTATTTTGCACACGTTTCCACGCCACCTATGAGGTAGTGTACAAAGCGCGTTTTTTTTAACGTGGTTTCCCCAGTAGGCCTATTCCACGGGTCTGCTGAGATTTTATATGTTTTAAAACTATTGCAAAATAATATGGGCAAAAACAACGGCGGTGTAATTAAATAAAATACTTAAAATAAAAAGTTAGTCGTCTGATTCATAACTGTCCAAGATTTCTGTTTCTTCTTCTTCTTGATCTTCTTCTCCTTCTTCTTCCTGTTCATCCTCTTGTTCTTCTTCTTCTTCTTGTTCTATTTCACACGTAAACTGCCCCAATAGCGATTCCTGATCGGTATCAAACGAATCTTCAAGAGTTGGTGACTCAACATTCGAGCATGATCGGCCTTGACAGTGTGTGCATGCCAGGGAACAAAACAGTCCAACTTTTCTGCAACCACATTTTGCACTACAACGTTTCTTGCAGTTGCAAAATATTGTGTTGAGAAGTTTCTCAGGTGCTGGTGGAAGTAAAGTTTGAACTGGCTCTAGTGTATTGTCGATCAACTTCCAACCCCAGTCTTTAGGGTCCAGCTGATTACCAAGCCACACTTGAACTTGGTAATATACCCGAAACAGATGTTGATGAGCAGCTACTGAGGTTGGAGGAAGAGAATTTTAGTTCTATTACACCTTTAGTGACTTTCATATGTGGCGTACGTGTGCAAAATAGAGGGATTACGACTGATCCAACTTTTCGGAACGTTATATCTCCAAAATGGTGGCTTTTAGGAAAAAAATTATTGATATATTTTTTGTAGAGAATTTTGTGATCTACAATTTTGTACTGGGGTAATTTTGCGAAAAAACTCACCGTTTCGCTAAAAATCGCAAAAAACTCATTTTTTTGACCTTTGACCCCGTGCCAAATTTTTAGCACACCTCGGAACGATGAGGACTTTTGAGATTTTCTTTATAATGATGTTTTGAACAACTATGCCAATATTCAGCTTTATGGGAATTTATGTAACCTTCCTCCTGATTTTAGGCTTAAATAGACCGGACTATTATTTCTCACTCTATGGCACCTATTTCTCAGATAGGATGAGAAGAGTTGGTGTGCTTTACCTCTAATCCCATGATTGTTCAACTTGTTTAACAGAATATCATGATTCACAGTATCTAATGCTTTTGTCAAATCTGAAAAAGCTAGTGATGCGCTTCTATCAATTCTCTGGCATATAGGGACAGTTAAGTAATTCAAAGCATCTTTGGTTCCCTACTTTTTCCCAAAGCCATACTGTCGTTAAGATATCAATTTATATTTTTGAATGAAATTAAAAATTCTACTATGAATAATTTTTTCAACAATTTTTTGCCAAGTTGAATATAAATGATATAGGTCTATAATTCGACATATTGTGTCATTACTTTTATGAATAGATTTTATAAGATTTTTTTAATGCATATTTGATCGTTGGATATTGTCAGTGAGTTTTCTACCTAGATAACCAAAATACGTATTGAAGCAGTTAGCAATTTGAAGTGGATCCTGAACTTAAGATTTTTTATCATCATATATGAAATTTATACAATCATTAGTCTTACAATTTTCAACAAGTTAAAAATGGACACAAATCTTTCGAGCTATTAATAATTTATTTTATTATATAGAATTCATTTCAATAATTTAGCTTTTTTATTACTCTATCGAGAACTCCAACATAAATTTTATATTCAGTTTTTAGTTATAAATTATCTAGTGATCTTTCAAATAGAATACATAATTTCTTCTCTACTACAGGAATTTAGAATACCTCTTCATTCATAAGGAGTATGAGCTATGGTAAGATTAATTTATTTTGATAAGAATACCTTTTGTTATCCAAGGACTGCGGGGAACAATTGTCAAATGTTTTCTAGCTTTAAGTTGTGCATGCCTAATACATTCACTTATTATATCACTAATATATTAGTCAATTATTATATTGATTTGTGACTCATTTGCCAAGTTAGGATCTTTCATAATCATTATAGCATTATTATGCGAAACATTTTTTCGAAACAAATCATGTCTTTCCAGAATTAGACGACTACATTAGACGTACTACGAAATACTACATCTGAAAGCAAAAGGCAAAATACTAGACATCCTGTAGTCGATAGAGATATTCAAGAATAAATACGTTCTGTAAATGAAAATATTAAAGTAGTAAAACATGATATAAAAGAAAGCAATATCTTATTTCATTCCATTTTAAAATGAACTATCACAAAGTTACGGACTAGTGCATCCAATATTCACGTAATTAAGTGGAACTTCTAGGCCGAAAAAGTGAAACATGCTAACTTGCATAAACTTGTTTTAGTTATGATCAACCATGAATAAGTAATGGCTAAAACAGTCCAATATTTGATCTCAAGCTACCACATGAAAAGTATATAGGATTTTTTCCTCAGGATAAATATTTCTAGGAATATCAAAGCATATCATTTCACTTTCTACCCAGACCAATGCATCCGAGCTGTGAGTAAATGAATCGTCACAAATCAATTAGTTACCGGCTTACTATCGGCCCCATAACACTGGATCCCCCTCACAGTCATCCAACGTGCGAATGCGCTGATTCAAATCATTCAACCAACCCGCCATTTGCACCACACCGAAGGCCGACTGTCTGTATTGAAAATAATAGAAAATACCCCGCATTGTTGTGCAAATCTGAATTCTAACTGTCGCGTGGCTTGAAGTGTGGCACATCGGATGCACGCCAGGTAGATCTGGCTTCTCTTTCTAATGCTCCTAGTCGGGGACAATAGGAGTAAGGCTAGAGAGAGATGGGGTATCACATGTAAGCTTGAAGGCTAAAAGCTGAACATCTGGCGTGGGGTATCCCTGAGCTGTGTGGTGTGCACAGCGTAGGATCCAGGGTAGAAGGCAAAAATGTTGAAATATTCATTCTAAAATTCCAGGAGTAGTATGTGAATATCATGACAAGAGGAAATAATGTTTAATGTTCGATTATCTTTTTTTTATAGCTTATTATACTTCTTCTTTTTTGTATGACAAATCTGAATCCACATCAAACTAGGTAACTTAGAGTAGGACCATATGCAACTTTCAAACCAGATTCGTACGAATGAAAACTTTCGTTGCGATTAAACAATCAAACCTTTAACCAAAGTTTTTGTATATTTATACGAGAGGATGATTATTTCGTGAAAATTCATATATTTCCAAAGGATTCTATATTCGAGGCCATGTTTACAGGCTAGCGTTTATTATTTAAACATTTTTATAGGTTCTTTCCTGGAGGACCAAATTTTATGTTAAGACTTACTTCAAAGCAGTGAATCAGTCAAATCGGCTTCGACTGCATGAAAGTTTGGAGTTCGGAAACAGAAAGAAAATACACGTTGTTGAATTAAATAATTATTGAACTATGGTATTCACTAAATATCCGGCCTTAAATTCGTTCACAGTCGTTGTTCAGAGTGTTGATGGCTTGTTATCGTCGCGAAAAAAAATTCTGGTCTTCTTTCTCCAATTTTTTCACGCATACTAAAAAATTTGGTCGAAAAATATTAAAAGTTCTCTTGCGTCCCTCTAGAACATACATATATTACCTTTTAATTTTAGCGGCTGTGGAGTGACTTTTTCGATTTTAACTCACCACGTCAACAAGTTATTATTCAGTGGTCTGCGACATTCACGTCTCATCAGCAGTAATGATCCTTTCCATGAAAATAAGATTGAAATTGTCATCCAAATACACCACGGTACTGTTTTTGCACGCTTGTTCCCTGGAACAGCGTGCATTCGTTTCGTCTGTAACTTTCGAATTTTTGACCGAAAATTATTTCCAAATGACTATATTGGACACACTGATGAAGAATTCCAATTTCAAAGTCATTATTCCTATTATTTTTATCATTATTATTAATATCGTAAACATGATTACTTTCAAACAAAAAGAACTACAGGCTTCAAACTTCTACGGTAGGTTTGGGGGTCTCAATGTCATAACTTATGTTATAGTTAATGAACAAAAACTGTCGAATGATTTGTCAGTTATTCTGATTTGTAATTTCATCCTTGTTTGCTAAATATCCTCAACTTCCGAACGAAAAAAGATATAAACTTGAAACTTTCAGAGTAGCTTCGAACTTGGTGCAAAAAAGTCATTAAATTTAATTATAAAATAACAAAATCTCTATTGAACATGATATCAAGTTTTTATCCGTCAATAATAAAATTTCCGGTTTACCTAACTTCTTGTTCATTATATTAACTTATTCATTTAATTATCTGTTTATTCATTTATTTATTGATTTATTTGTTCATTTATATCTATCTGTCTAACTATCAATCTATCTATTCATATATCTATTCATCTATATATCTATCTATCTATCTACCTACCTATCTACCTATCTATCTTTTTGTCTATCTACCTCTCTATCTTTCTAACTATCTATTTATCTATCTTTCTGTCTATCTACCTATCTATCTATCTGTTTATCTACCTATCTGTCTTTCTATATATCTATCTATCTATATATATATACATTCTGTCAAGAAAGTACCGGGAATTATCGATTTAAATCTGGCGGGGCAATGAGGCAGGTAAAAAATTTTTTTCCTAGGTTGGTACCACTGTCCTTAATTACTATGCCAAGTTTGAGCGGGATCTGTCAACTAGTGTGTTTGCAGCAGCTGATTAAGTCAGTCGATGTCAGAGTGCGTGCCGATTTTTACTATGGGTGATTACTATGGGACGATAACGCGCCTTCTCACCGAACTACGATTGTGACTGACTTTCTCGCCAAAAACTCAACAAACGTGCTTCAGCAACCACTGTATTTGCCGGATTTGGCTCCCTGCGACTTTTTCCTCTTCCTAAAACTAAAATTGCCCCTTCGTGGCACCCGTTTTCAGTCGATTGAAGCCATAAAACAAAATTCGGCGCGAGAGCTAAAGTCCATCCCGGAAAGCGCCTATAAAAAATGTTTCGATAATTGGAAGTGCCGTTGGCATAGATGTATTGGAGCAAATGGAGCCTATTTTGAAGGCGACCCAATAAATTTTGACGATTAAATGTAAAAATGTTGTTTTAATTGAAAATTCCCGGTACTTTCTTGACAGAGTAGTATATGCAACCTCAAAATCCTTCACAATTGTCACAAAGGATATAAAATAATTTTTTTGGATTGAATAATCATAATAAATAAAGTAATGTAGTTAATTTCCACAATTTATTTATTTAACGGCAATTGTTTCGGCAATACTGTGGCTTTTTCGTATTTTTTGCCATTTTTATTTCCCCTGTGTATTTTATTTTAGTATTCCAATAAAGAGTAATTAAGGGCGTGGTGGAACTACTAATATCAAACTATCATTTTAACAATATGAGATTAAATCAAAATAAACGAAAAGTTCTTTAATCTAAGACGATAAAATTGATATTCATTTTTACTTTTCCTTATTTACTCACCCAGTCATTGTCGAAAGATTAAAAAATGCACCTCCCATTCTAAAAATTTATGCGTCCGGTCCTGCTCAAAAATCATAATAGATTCAGGTACCTACTACGAAAGTCCCGTGTGTATTTCTTTAGTAATCCGTTAGAACTTTCCCTCCCAAATATTAGGGATCATAGATCACTGTTATTGATATTCAATGTCCCAATTACCTAGTTTCATAGAAATAATAAGTTCGGCATGTAACTTCATTTCATAAAATGAACGCATTCGGGAATTTTTTTCATTATTCATTTTTATATAGAAACCAATGTGGAGTGAAAAAGTTTTTCGAAGCATCTAATAACAATTCCATCCCCTACACATATATATTTTCTCGCATCATTTTGCTATTCGTTCTGCTACTATTTCGCAAACGAGAAAGCCAGATATTTTCACGCCTTTTAAGTAAAATCTCAGAAACATGTGTTATCATTTAAAAATTTTGTACTGGGTCATGGGAACGTGAACTTAAACAAGATATCAGTTTTCATTTAATTTATTTTACATGCTTTGAATGATCTCTTAAAATCTTTGAACGAATTGTTCAATTTCCTTTCAAATTGATATCGAAGGTTGAAAGTAGGCGATGTAACGTTGTAAAGTAAAATGACTAATTAAATTAAGCATGTATCTTCATTATATTCTACAAGGAATATGAATAATCAAGTATTTTGAGGTAAGTTCTCCCTCTGGATTAGCATACATATTGAAGTATTTTCCATGAAACATCTAAATTACAGCAGATGTGATATTCAACAAGCAACTGAATCTTCTCTTCCCTGTGGCTTTAATTAAAGTTGTTTCATTTTCGAGTATATCTGTGTCTAATATTGATGGATACAAATCACTCCAACGTTTTTGTAAACTTTCGATGACTTTATTATAAAAATATTAGTCTTCGGCCTCATAATAGACTTAAGTTGCTACTATAACCTTGTTATTGTAGCTTTTCTTCTTTATTTTCGTTTTTTTTGAGACCTACGAACAAGTAGAAATCAGATGGGGCCATATTTTGTGAATATGGGGATGTAGAAGGAATGGGAATCGTAAATCGTTCAACTTTACCAACGTTTTCATCGACTTGGTGAGACAGCAGTATTTTTGTATCATATATAGCCTTCTGCTTTATTGCGTTATCTAATCTGTGTAGTACCTGTTGATTGAATCCCCTTTCGGAAGGAAGCTAATGAGAAAAATTCCGCCCGTATCCTAATATACAACGGACATGACCTTGACTGCTGACTATTGTGTCTTCGGACGCTTCAACCGGCTTTCGACTCTTTTCGACTCCAGGGTTTAGCGATGAAACCATTTTCCATCCATTGTTATGTATCCACGGAAAAAATCATTTTATCACGCATAAACAGCTTTAAAGAGTGCTCTGAATAATTTATTCGTTGTTGTCTTTGTTCTTCTATGAGCAAACACGGTAGCCGCTTGAAAAAAGCACACGGTTTTCCCTCCACCATCTCAAAGGTACCTGATGTACATAAATGCTTTATACCTATTTTTCAGTTTTCAGTTGTTCGATGATAAAGATGAAAAACTTCCAAACTGCGGCCACAAAAATGTGTCAACCTAAGAATATTTGTGGTTTAACATATTCATTTCTAAAAACTTGCTTCATTAGTTCATTTTCAAGGTAAAATCTCCAGTATCTTCAACATTCTATCAACGTTGTTTAAACTCCATATAGGAATATTTGGTCTGTAAAAAATTTTTGTGAAGCTTAAAACGATATACAAATTTCAGAGCCCCATACCAAAGATTCATAGCGCACTCTATATGAGATTGTATAATCCAGAATCACTGGCGTAGTGCGAGGAGGCAGAGGAAGCCTAGGCCCTTGACTGTTAGCTTCGAAGCACCATCCAACCTCAATTGGCTATGCAGCGTCAGGTGAATTCTACCAGAATAGTTATTGGCTATTTGAGGAAGGCCTCTTTTCCAAGTGAATACCAACAGTCTCCACAGTCCACCCCTAGAGGTAGAAAGTGTGATAAGGATTACGCCATATCATCGCGCGTGGCGAGAACCCCTCCGAAGAGATGAACCCACCAGCTTCCAGTTTTGGCCCCGATTCAAAAGCCAGAACCGTCTGACTGGTAGTAGCGAAGCACTATCCAACCTCTACTGGCCCAGCAGGTCAGTACCCGAGTTGGTTTGAGACGCAACTCACCCACCGGAGGGAATTCTTATCTATCCACCCGAACGCAGTTCCATGAACTAAGATAAACTCAAGATTGACGACTACAATTGATCCTGGTACGAGCACCGTCTAGCGGACTATACGTCCTGACCTACCGAACCCATGATTGATCCTGGCATCAAGCACTAATGGCGGAGCCATTTCGTCGAGATCCACAAACCCTAAATAGTTACGCACAGATCCAGGGGCCAGGACAGGCCGGTCGAACCGTCAAGTCCCGTTAAACCCCGAGTCGTTTCATGAGAATATCCCGAAAATGGGGGTCTGCGAACAGATAAATGAAATACCCCCCTAGTCCAGCATGCGGACTTTCAACCACTGCCCCCTCGAGTCCAACACCAATGGGGTGGCCAGGTGGTACAAGTAACACCTGTGGGCAAGACCCCCCCCCCCCCCCCCCCCCGAGGTAACGCAGTATGCTACATAACGCACTCGGCCATTACACAGAATCCGGAGATTCATACTGCGATAGGGTAGAGTACGTTAATTTTAAGGGAGAAGCCCTGTGCTGCGACAGACTCCCTTGTCACTGAGTTAATCAACCGGCTCAGCCCTCCATTTCACCTGAGTAAAACAAGGGCCCCATTCGAAGATCTTCCACCATACAGGTCCAGTGACTGGCGCGAAATGGCATTACGTTAGATACCAAGACTTAACCCTCCAATTTGCCGGGACGAATTTAGGGTCTTAGTCAAGTGAGCGCCTCCATCACGTCAAGATCTAATGCCTGGGGGGCGGCTATGCAGCGTCAGTGCCCGAGTTAATTGGCTGCAACTCACACGCACAAGGGGCTTTTTTGCATCCACCGTCCTTCGATCGCTGAATATCCAGACTCGCCATTGACACCTTGTCGATCTGGATTCAAGCCCAGCATATAGCGCCGAGCGGGTCCAGGTTATCCTAAACCTTCGAGCGAGTCCAGTTTATCCAGACGCAAGAACAACCCCGAAAGAAGCTTCATGCCTCCACAATCCATTCAACCGTTCGAGGCCCGGACTTGCCGTAGACATCCCAGCCGATCCGGGTTCAAGCCTAGCATAAAGCATGGTCGAGACCGCCAAACCTCCAAGCCAGTCCCGGTTATCCAGGCGCAAGAGCTATGACCCTGCACGGCAGAGTACCCTTGTAGTACAAGTACAAGTACCACTGCGGGCCAAACCACCCACCCATGGTAGCTTTGTTTCCAAAAGGAGCCATTTAAGGCTACCGTTCGCCAAGAAGAGTTCAACTCAATGCCAGAATCCATGAACTCGAGGAGACTAACACGTCATAGTATCCCTCCCCTTAAAGCTAGCATAGATCTAATGCCGACTCATTCGCAATTATGGACAGATAACCTCCAATCGAGTAAAACTACATCTAAAGCCCGGAGAATAGGATACAACAAAATCAAAATAAACAGAAGAAATTAAGCTTCATACAGTTTAAGTGAATAAACAAAGGGACATCTCCAAAACCATATGGTTGTACGGAGAATAGGATACAACAAAATCAAAATAAACAGAAGAAATTAAGCTTCATACAGTTTAAGTGAATAAACAAAGGGACATCTCCAAAACCATATGGTTGTACGGAGGATCAGTTCATCCATTACATGTATATATTGAAATACAGTAATTCTAAATAAAAAATTTTCGACCTAAACAATCCTATTTCTATATTCTAACTTTATGTCTAACGCTAATCCTAGTAAATATGAAGTGAAATTGAAATTGGAATTTTAAACAATTCAAATGATTTGCGTCTTCTGTAAGTTTCAGTATTTCAATTATCTTCTTGTAGAACTTTTCATAGATTATCCAGCCAGCTATTTCAATTCTTTTCCCTGAGTATCCTGGTTTATATTTGAATTAATTGTTAAGTTTTTTTATTTTCCTTTTCAGGTAAGTTATTTCTTGATATGAATTTCTTCTCTTCATGTGTTTTTTCTTTTTAGGTTATGGATAATGAATACTTTAGTTTATATGGAGTAATTTTATAAACTCATCGACCTGGTTTCGACTCTGGAGAATTTCATACTCAACGACGGTTTGCCTGGCTTCTAGAACAAATGAATTTTCCAAAGCTTACTAGAATTTGTCAAAATCCTTGGAAAATGATGTTTTCACTAATTACACTATTTCCTGCTCTGAAACTATTCTAGAAAATTAGCCTGAATTTTTATCCAACTTTTGGTACCAACTTCACTTCATTCTGTAGAGTTAAAGTATACGTTATCTCAAAAAAGTATTATAAATAATTACTTCCAATTACCTATGCAATTGATTACATTTCTTTAGCTTATGTGCTATAACAATTTCATCATATTGAATTGAATCAGTTTTTACTTGATGAAAATTCATATTAAATAAGGTTTTTCTGATTTTCACAATTTTTATTGTTATTTATTACAACCTTATTTAATATATTTAATTTCATTCATGCTTAAAATATTTTACATTATATGTGTTGTATATGAATTTTCGAAATTTCTGCCGTAGACACTTTCTTTACTTCATTTACTTTTGTAGTTTTTTTGGGAAACTTACATAGATTTTATAAATTAGATGTAATCCAGCTTGCTTACTGTCAAAATTTTCACTAAAATTAACATAGGTTTGATGATAATAGCAAATTTTTCAATTTTTTCCCTCACTAATATCAGGATATATATTCAAATTCGAATAACTTCAATGTTTTACAACTTTGGCTGTCTTAAACATTCAATAATTGTGAAACGAATACTACCTATGATTTCTGTCTAAAAGTTTTGAAAGAATTTCTGATTTTTGACTAACTTTTCAAAGAATTTTCACTCGACTAGTTGTTGTGTAGTCCAAACAATGTTTTTATGGTTTTATTTATAAAATCCATGACAAAACTCTCTCTGGAGGATATTCGTGATTTTCTTTCAATCAGTAAAATGTAACACAAGCATTTATTATATGCGCTGGCGCTTGTTAACAAGTATTTCAGCGCCCTCACTTTCTTTCGATACCGTTGCATTACAACACAACTTCTTTTTATTGGGAGCCATATGGAACGATGATTTTGCCGAAGAACAACATAAGTCGAACGAAGCAACAGGCATATTCCGTCTACTTCCCGTGGATGCCAAATGTTGGATCAAATGTAGTGCCACGTTATAAAAATAGATATTTGTGAAGTGCCACATATGGCCGTAATTGCACGTTCGATTCGTTAGCGTCATGTGGTTGCGGGGTGCACAAGAAACGGGCCTCGTACGAACCGGAGAGGTTCCTCAAGGTTGCCGGGAGAAGAAGCTACTTTGGATCTCACTATCTATCTTGAATATTCTCATCATGGTTCTTTTAAATATTCGAACATATTGCATGAAAACTTTTCTTTTTGTGAGGTCCTACCAGGGCATTGTGCTGTTATTTATTCCAAATATCTATCAGACTTTATTTAGTTTATGATTCTGACAGTGAATAAAAATAGAAACATCTATTATTAAGAGTACAAATAAGTTTCCGCCGTTTTTTAACACAAATTAAATATTTATTATAGAAAAACGGTAATATAAATTTATTTAAAATATTGCCCATCACTTGCAACCAGTTTTTCCCATCTCTCAGGCAGCATTCGAATCCTACGTCTGAAGAACTCCTTGTCTTTTGAGGCTATCAACGAATCAACCCAATTTTTTGTATCCTCATAAGATGTGAACCGCTGAGCCGTCAGAGCATGTGCCATGGACCAGAACAGGTGATAATCAGACGGTGCAATGTCTGGTGAATACGGCGGGTGGGGTAACACTTCCCAATCAAGTGTTTCCAATTACTTTTTCACGGGAGCCGCAACAGGTGGACGAGCATTGTCATGCAGAAGAATAATTTGAATGATTTTAAACGATCTAAGACTGCTTGCTGAGTGACTTCTAATGTTAGAGCAAGTTCTTTTTGTGTTTGAGATGCATCTTCCCCCAATAATTCCTCCAATTCTGCATCCTCGTAAATTTTTGGCCTTCCACTGCGATCTTTGTCTTCTACGTCGAAATCACCGTTTTTAAACTTTTGAAACCACTCTCGACACGTTCTTTCACTCAAAGCACCCTCACCATATGCTTCTACGAGCAATTGATGCACCTCAGCAGCAGATTTCTTTAAATTAAAGAAGTAAACTAATATTTCCCGCAAATGACGCTTACTTGGCTCAAATTTTGACATTTTCAACTTATAAAAATTATATTTTACCAATATAAAATCAATGATATTAATAGGTTATGTTGTTCTTGAATGTCCAAACTATTTTTTAAGCCGGTTATCATCTGCGAAAGCTAACCGAAACTCCGTGCCACTCCATCTACAATAAAACGGCGGAAACTTATTCGTACTCCTAATATTATTTTGATGAAATTATGATTGCAGTATATCATGCAGTTCTCTCCATTATGAATGCAATATAATAACAATATTAATAATGGATCTTTATTGTACCCAACGGGAACATCCGAATTATAGGGTAACACGTTGAAAAGGCGAAGTATACAGGTCCTGCAATAGCGCGTTCTTCTTCCATAGCTGCCGAACCAGACATCTTAGAAATTTCGTTGGAAAACACGTTTCTTGTATATCTATTTCTGCATCTCGGGAAATTATTTTTCAATATCCAGGATGTTCTCAAAAAAGGGTATTCAACAAACGGGTGATTTTTTGTAAATGGATTGCCCTGTATATTTTCATGTTTTTACAAGGACCTTAACCATCTCTACTAAAACGTGAAATCTTAGAAATATTTTTATAATGGAACAGATTTTATTCAGTTGAGCGCACAGCACTCCGCTAAAAAATCTAAAATGGTTGCAGAAACATGACGTAACACGAATGTGATACAAATTCTTGTTTACTGAAAGATTCGTAGAGTTTTCATAGCAAAAATATTAATCTGCCATGTACAAGTGTCTGTTATTGATTTCCAAATATGATGGACATGAAATTGATATTTATCGATTGTTTCAAATTTTGGATGGAGTAGTCCGTTACTTTGTGATAGTTCATTTTAATGGAATGAAATAAGGAATTACTTTGTTTTCTATCACTTTTTATTATAACTGATATACAGTGACTCGAGTTTCGTAGTGTTTACTACATTTTCAAACTGAACGAACAAATTAGATCTCAACTATTATATATGGGGATTGTAGGCTTCGGCAGAGCTTCGAAGAGAGAGGTTTTCCAAAGTTTCGTCTGTTCGTTAAGTAGTGTTATTATTGGTACGTGCTTTTTATATTTTTCAATTTCTATGGATTCCAGGATGTCAAGTTTTTTCCCTTTCGCTTCCACGTGCAAGATAACAAGGTTGTTCAATTCTGGGAAGGTGTGATCTGTAGTGAAGAAATGGTTCGCAAAATTGGAATTATTCTTCCGGTTCCTAAAAGCAGATTGATGCTCTTTGTACCTTTTATGGAAAGGTCGGCCCGTTTGTCCTATATATACACTATTACATTCTTGACAACTTAATTTATAGACTCCAGAATTATTCTGTCGGTTCTCTTTGTCTTTCGGATTAAAAAAGAGATTAGAAATTTTATGGGAGGGTGTGAAAGCTGTTACTATGTTAATTTTTGATAAAATTCGAGCTAGTTTTTGTGAAATTGGTCCAAAATATGTTAGTTTTATGAATTTATTGTTATTATGATCTGATTTGGAGATGGGGTAAATTTGTTTACGAATTAGTTGCTTTTGTTTTTTGTTTATGATGGAATTTTTAGTTTTGGTTTCGAACTGATTTTTTGTGGCTATTTGTCTGATTGTATTCAATTCCCTCTTTAACGTAATATTATCTAAAGGAATTGAAAATGCTCTATGTACCATTGATCTCTAAGCAGCTAGTTTATGATTGATCGGATGGTTTGAAAAATTTGGTATTGTTGTATCAGTTGATGTGGGTTTTCTATATATATCAAAGGAAATTTCATTATTACTGTTAATTAAAGTTATGTCCAGAAAATTTATTTTATTATCAAATTGAGTTTCCATGGTGAATTTGACCTTATTGTGCAAACTATTGAGATATTCTAATGTTTCATTTAATTCTGAATGTGTTCCGCAGAAGCAAGCTAATATATCGTCTACATACCTGTACCAAAAAGTGATATGCATTGCGTGTGTGGATTTTAGAATTTTTCTTTCAATACGGGACATAAAGATTTCAGCGAGTAATGGGCTGAGAGGTGAACCCATGGCAAGTCGATCTTTCTGTTTGTAAAATTTACTATTGTATTGAAAGTAATTTTCTTCCACGCAAAATTCGAAAAGGGTTAAAATTTCGTTTTTTATCACAGGATTGATGTTATTTTTTGTTAGGATATTTGGACCAATTTCACAAAAAATAGCTCGAATTTTATCAAAAATTAACATAGTAACAGCTTTCACACCCCCCCATAAAATTTCTAATCTCTTTTTTAATCCGAAAGACAAAGAGAACCGACTGAATAATTCTGGAGTCTATAAATTAAGTTGTCAAGAATGTAATAGTGTATATATAAGACAAACGGACCGACCTTTCCATAAAAGGTACAAAGAGCATTAATCTGCTTTTAGGAACCGGAAGAATAATTCCAATTTTGCGAACCATTTCTTCACTACAGATCACACCTTCCCAGAATTGAACAACCTTGTTATCTTGCACGTGGAAGCGAAAGAGAAAAAACTTGACATCCTGGAATCCATAGAAATTGAAAAATATAAAAAGCACGCACCAATAATAACACTACTTAACGAACAGACGAAACTTTGGAAAACCCCTCTCTTCGAAGCTCTGCCGAAGCCTACAATCCCCATATATAATAGTTGAGATCTAATTTGTTCGTTCAGTTTGAAAATATAGTAAACACTACGAAACTCGAGTCACTGTATATCAGTTATAATAAAAAGTGATAGAAAACAAAGTAATTCCTTATTTCATTCTGTTTCAAATTTAACACCCTATTTATTTTTTTACTATAATGAAAGGATTGAACACTTCACATTTTTTCAGAAGTGACCTTGGAGTTAGTTCCACTTCTGCGTCTGGCAAATGAAAATATGCCATCGCAACAGACAATTTGATTTGAATATGAACAGATAACTGAAAATGATCGAAATCATGGAACCTGCTGTAAAAATTATTCAGTTTATATTCGCTACAGAATCACTCGATCATGGGCATCTCTAATATATAGGCTGTCCGAATGGGTACCATTTCGCTCGGATATTTCTCGATATTCTCTAACGTAACATCTTGAAGTTCTTATGATGATTGAAATTCTCATAAAATAGGTATTTCTAGAAATACTCCTACCTGTCATAAATCCTCAGTAGGTACTGCGTCGGGTATCCAAATTTTAGTTCAAGTTGCCAAGATTTTCAAACGGGCAATTCGTTTAGATTCTCAATTTTTATTTCAACATAGCTGGTAAAATGAAAAATGTATTCTAAAGCACCAAATGATTTTCATTGACTGTTATCACAAACGAAAAACATAATTAAGTTATTACATATATGCAGAATATTCTCAAAATCATAACATGGGCGAGAATATCGTTAATACAAAATGAGGTTGATGAAGCTTGCGGTATTAGTGAGCCTTCAGTTCAAAGAATCCTCAAAAAGCATAAGTTTCATGCCTGCCACATTCAGATGCACCAAGCGATTTTGGATGATGATTTTGAAAACCGTCTGAATTTCCGCAACTGGGCAAGCTCACTCAATGAACAGAATTCATCATTTTTAATACAGTTTTATTCAGTGATGAAGCGACTTTCCACAATTCTGATTTTGTCAGTAGGCATAATTTCCATTACTATTCGATAGAAAATCCGAGAATATTAAGAGTAGTTGATCATCAACACAAGTGATCTTTAAATGTTTGGGGAGGAGTTATCGACAATCAGGTGATAGGTCCTCATTTTTTCGAAGGACATGTGAACGGTGTTGTTTATTTGGGTTTCCTTCAGAACATTCTGACTGGATTATTAGCAGTGCTACCTTCACAAATAAGAAACGGAATGAAGTGGCAGCATGATGGAGCACCCGTTCATTATTGTCGTTCTGTGAGGGAATTTCTGGATAATCAGTTTCCCAATAAATGGATTGTTAGAGGCGGCCGATAAAATGGCCTGCTAGATCTCCAGATCTCAACAAATTAGTTTTTTTTTCTGTGGGGATACATAAAGAACATCGTATACGATGATGCTTCAACCGCAGCTTTAAATATACGACTTTTTCCCATTTCGACTTATGATTTTTTAACGACACGTGAAGTATTCAAATCGCCTTGTTTTTGCAACCGTTTTAGGTCTTATAGCGGAGTGCTGTGCTCTCAACTTTTTCGGGTTTCCTCTGAATAAGATATGTACCGTTAAAAAATATTTCTAAGATTTTGCGTTTTATTAGAGACGATAAAGGTCATTGAAAATACATGACAATATACAGGGCAATCCCTTTAAACAATCACCCGTTTGATGAATATCTTTTCATGGTAACACCCTGTTTATTGGAAAATAATTTCTTGAGATGCAGAAATAGGATTACAAGGAACCTGTTTCCCAACGAAATTTCTAGGGTGTCTAGTTCGGCCGCTGTGGAAGAAGAACTCACCATTGCAGGACCCTGTACATTACACATTAATAGATGTGAAATCACTTCTAAGCAGAAATCTTACGAAACAATAATTCACCAATATATTAGGAGCATAAATAAGTTCGTGCATTTTTTTTCGAATATCGAAGCTTTATTATGAAAAGTTGGTTATACATTTATAAAGTTCATAGTATTGTCCGTTGCTAGTCACTACCCTTTTCCATCTTTCTGGCAATTGACGGATCCTATAGGGAATAAAGCCCGGCTCTTTAGACGCTGTCTATGCATCGATCTAGTTTTTGACTTCATCGTAATTGGAGAAGTGCTGCTCAGCCAGATCATGTTGATCGGAAAAGATGGTAATCGGAAGTAGCAATATCTGGGCTGTACAGCGGGTGGGGTAGAACTTTCCAGTTGAGGGTTATTATACACGTTTTAATGGGCGACGCAACATGTGTCATGCTGAAAAATAACTTTGTCGTGTCTGTCGGCGTATTGCGGCCATTTTTCTCGCAATGCTCAGCTCAAAGACCTCCCTTGTGATCCTTTCGTTCGATTGTAACTGCTTATAATACACCCCATCCAGCCAATCCCACCAAATACACAGCATGATCTTCTCGCCATGAATATTCGAAGTATCCATACGTTGCTCGACGTTTTGGATTATCGTAATGGACCCACTTTTCATCTCCAGTCAGAATTCGATGCAAAAACCCCTGCCATTGGAGCAGTTGTTTACACGTGAAAGAAAAGCGTTCGACATCTCATGGTTTCAATTCATACTGCGCCCAATTTCCAACCTTTCGGATAATTCTCATTGCTTTTAAACGATGGGCGACTCCAAGAGTTTTTGCGAGTTCTTTTTGCGTTTACGATGGATCTTCATTGGGTTTTGCCTCTAATTCTTCATCCTTGAACTTTCGTTCTACCAATCAAAATTTCGACTTTTAAATCAGGCAAACCATTTCTGACACGTTCGTTCAGCTAGAGAATGGTCACCATAAACATCCACTAAAATATGATTGATGACTTTCGACAGTCTTATTCTTCACAAACTGAATGTAAGTGGCTTTTACTTGATGTAAATCCATATCTAATGAAATGAAAACAGTAATTATTGATTTACACTTTATTGAATAACTGATGACGCGTTTTGTTTACATTGTAACTTCTTCAGATCATACAGACTACAGTAGTCTGTATGGAACAGTTACAATGTAAACTAAATGCGTCATCAGTTAATTTTCGCCATTGCAGTCCAGAAATTATCCAATATACCTTCTGTTAGTCAGTATATAATAACAAAATATCAATTTCGTATTTGTGGCTCCATCTGGATGTCAGAAAGGAAACTTATCAGCCGACATAATATAGGGCAATAACTCGGCCATATGGGAAAATTAAACAATATATTATATCGAATTTTCAGATACTGAATTGTTTCAGCCGTTACTATTTGGTAGTTGATCATAATTAAAACAAATTGTAGAAATAACTATGTTTTACTACCAATAATAATAATATCTGTTAGAAGGCCCCTCTTTTTGAACCGAGTTTTTATCACGTTCCGCTTGTAAACCTCTGTACCACTATTAGGTGTTAGAATCTATTGAAATATTCAAAATATTTATCACTTTTGTTTAAATACCTCTGTACCACTGTTAGGTCTTCAGTTGTCTGATGATGGGATAATTCATTTCCCGAAACTCGAATCACAAGAAAATGTGTAAAATATATTTTTATTGGTAGTAAAACAAAGTAATTTCTACAATTTGTTTTAATTATATCTAATTTTCTACAATTTATTCACTTATAGTATAATTTTTTTTAAATAATAAAATATCGTTTAGGTAACTTTGTTTTAGTTTGTAACAGACGTTGTCAAAAAAAGAATTGTATAGTGTGTTTCACAATGTTTCAGTCTTTCTGACCGAAACGTCATGTGTGTACAATACAATCATTTTTTTGACAACCACTATCGAACTCACACAGTATTTAATCATCTTAAAAATAATAATAATGATTCAAAAATTCGATTTCAATTATTTCTGTTATCACATTCGATCCGTAATAATTATTCTCACCTTTGAATATATTTTAACGATTTGTATTCCATTTCTCATTTCTGTAACCTTTTTTTTGTCTCAATAATTGTTTACATCTTGGGATATATTATATGTACTTTTTTTGTATTCCATTTCGCATTTTTGTAACATTTGTCTCTCAAGATTTTGTTTTAACATTATATACCAGAATAATTCAGGCAATGGCAATCCGAAATCATACTTATAAAATACATCGTTTTGTTTTCCAAGGTACGATGAATTTTTATGAAATAATTAAGTCCTGAAGCGCGTAATCTTTAAAAGCACTGAAGTGAAGTCAAAAGTTTTAGCTGCTTGTTCATATCTAACAAATTTTTCATTTGCCTCATTTTCGTTATTTTCCATTTCAATGCTAAATTTAAACTCTTCGTCATTATTCTACCCCTTAAAACCAAATTTCACATCCATCAGTGTTTTGGTTTCGAAAACATTGTTGGAAATAAGAAAATTTCCTTCAGTAAATTAAGGAATATTAAATATTAGTTCGATTTTGCCCATTAAAAAACTGAACCATATGCAGGTCGAAACCTACTCTGTAAGTTTAAAGTCTCTAGTTCTTTATGTCGAAAGTAAGTGTGGTTACAGAATGACTATTGACCTACTCGTCAGTGAGTCTATCGCTTAAGATCATTTTCGATTCCAAATTGCACCTTACTGCTGTAATTTCATCTTATTAACATATGGAATCTTGCCATTCAATCTGTCATATGATTTAAATATGTTTGACGTTGCTTGGTTTTATATTCTGATCGAAAAAATTCAATTTAAAACGTAGGTTCTGGTATTCGAACTTTAAATTTTTTAATAACGAGTATGAGCTATGGTAATTTTTTGTTTGATAGCAAACTAAGGGGCCAGAGAAGATTGAATACGTATAAATACATTTCAATTAAATAATACACATAAATATACCTCGATTTATCTTTATTATTATGAATTGCTGACATGAATGCTCGCTCATAAACAACTAGTTGTTTATATGCATTTGAAGAAGTTACTATGTAAACGAAATGTGAGCAATTCACAATAATAAACAGAAATCAACAAATGTATGTGTACCACTTGAAGTTTACAATAGATTTCTATCAAGTGAAGGCCAACACGATTCGAGGAATAAATACGTTCAAGACTTGTTCTGTAACTATTCATATTTAATCGAAAAATCATTCTTGTCCGAGGAAAGTAATCAAAAATTCATAAATTGTAATGAAACAGAGAAAATTTCTTATTTCTTTGTCTTTCAATGAAGATTTTCAGTCGGTGGGTTTTTAAAAATAGACTATAATTTTATTTATTATAATTTTTTTTCAACGGGAAAAAATGAGAAAATGAGTGAACAATTAATTTACGAGCGCGGTGAAGAGTGTAAAGTCAAGCAAATGCCCCGCTAGAAATTTACAACGGACAAACATTTCATCTCATAACCTATCCTTCTTTCAACATAAATAATAAGTGAAACAACTTCGATTTAACAAGTCGTACAAATCCACTTTGCGCATTCGAAGAAACGACACTGCAATTAACTCAGTTTTATACGGGTTATTTTCGATAACCATCCCAACCGCTATCCACACATGAACCTTAACCTGGGCTTCGAAGTCCCCTATATGTCCCATCACGCCGAACAGCTGTGATCCTGAACCAACCCCGTAAAAGGAGGGGTTTATTTGTTGTGCCTCGTGCCATGTGCAAAAGCAGAAGTTGAAAATGACGGCGGAACAGAAACGGAACCTTCAGTTCAGTCGTTTATAGAATCTAACAACACATCGATATATACGCGTGCCATAGTTTCGCGCTTTTTTTATCACCTACATCCGGTCTGGAGCGGAGACACGTCATAGCTGTCTAATAGAAGTGATCCCAGTGAACTTGTGACGTAACGCGACGATCTTCAATTGTCTTAATTAAAACAGAACTGAAAGACTGTAATGTTATTTTTATTGCGGTTCATTAAGAGACTTTAAACCATCGCAATGTCATCGTTAAGCGTCATTCAGCCACACAAAAATGTTCTACAACAATCCGTGGCAAACAACAATAATCACCAGAAAGAATACCACTCAAATTACCCGTCCAAAACTTTTTCCAAGGATGAAATCCTTCTCACGAACCCTGCACGAAAGAAGTCCTTGAAAACTTCGACCAAAGACATGAAAACGAACCCGCAAATCTTGGCCGTTGCGAGAAGAAACGCGCGCGAGCGGAACCGGGTGAAACAGGTGAACAACGGTTTCGCAAATCTTCGAGAAAGGATTCCGAATTTCATCGCGGCTTCTTACGAGTCGGGTCGTGGTAACAATAAGAAATTGAGCAAGGTGGAAACTTTGCGTATGGCTGTGGAGTATATCAGAAGTTTGGAGGATTTACTCGCTCTAGATGACCAAGAAGTTGAAGCCTTATCCAGGACTTCTTATCCAAGTTCAACATCTTCAGGATCACCAAATCTATCGATGCAGAAGAGTAATTATCAGTTTTCTGACATGTCAGTTAGTGCAGACGAAGAAATGTCCTCAACTTCATCGCCTCCACCCCAATACGTCAGAATAAACACCCTAACTAACACCTACGAAATAATACCAGCTCAAATGTACGAAGACAGTGAAAATTACGAACCTCTAAGTGCTTCGGGACATTTAATTTCTGACGGTGCTATGATCCATCCTTCAGATCTGGATTTCAAGGTTGATGACATGAACCTTCTGAACGGTACTGATAGTAGGGACTCTCTTTCGCCTGAAATTTATAGTGATCAGTCTTTCTCTCCAGAAAATATAGAAAGGTTTCAGCAGAACAAATGTTTCGTGCCAATTTTCGATCAGTTTGTAGATAACAAGTTTATTTTGGGGAATATAAAACAGGAGAACTTCGATGAGGCTGTTTTATCCTCAACTAGTGAGAATTTTCCTGATGGTCATAAAGGTATGACTAACTCCATGCAGTGGTGGGACAATCACACACCTATTTCGGGGAGCTAGGAGTTACTGAAGGTAAGATTTATTCGATTGTTTGAATTGTAATGAAATAATAATTGTACGCTTTTCATATTATTTTAACTAATGGTAAAGTCTAAATAATTAATCTCGGAACAACACATATTGATGAATAACTTAGATAAATGCCTATGTTTATTTGCTGCGTTACCAATGAAACGTTTCTGATGAATTTTCGAACTAGAGGTAAATGAATTCAATACTGTTTTTATTTATACGAAGTAAAAAAATAAATAATTAATTTCAGTAGCACATATTGGAGTTTTTGAACCCTAAAAGGTCATATTGAATCTTAAGATGTATAAATCCCAATCAAAATTAATTCTGTATCAGACCGGCCGACTCTAAGACGATAATTTCCGGAAGAAAACCTAGAGATTTGAATTTTATAGGTTGAGTTTCAATACTAAATAGGAAGACCAAGTTTGTGAAAGGGTAAAATCCATCTATAGGCTCCGGAAAAAATGCGCATTGGACGTACTATTTCTTCAAAATATGAGCAGAATAACATTTAAATATTACAGGAAGATATAAAGATTTATCTCCATTTTGTTGCAGTTTATGTTATCATATAAAAAAATATTATTTTTGGTACATGTCATTATTTCGAATTTCAACTGATATTGCGAAATATTATCAAACTTTATTTTAATTTCTTTGTAATTAACCTTGAATCATAACAAAACATTTTGTCTCCGTTTGGAAGTTACGGATCTCCAAATTTTAAGAATTCTCCTGTTTCAGATAACTTTTTTCCGCATACCTATAAAAAAATTTACTTCACATATCTGTATAGTTCTCAAGTAATCGCTTAACCATTATCTCGACGATTTGCGTTGCCCTATTTCAATATATCCAATTTTTAGCCTTCTTGTCATTATTCCGGAGGAAGGTTTGTTGCGATGGTTCCGGTAGCGCTCAATGCTATACTGTCCACATAATATATATTATTTAAAATCTTTCACTCATAAGATCCGTATGAAATTTTGCATGAATATTGTAAAAACCTTTAAAAAAACTACAAATGAGAATTACTTGGATCTTAAGCCATCCCTAAAAATTTCAGGTCTCTAGCTCCTTCCGTTCAAAACTAACAGTGTTTGCGGTCATAACGTACCGGCCGGACGGATTCACTTTTGACCTGGTTATTTGAGACCATTTTCAGCTCAAATTTCGAATATTACAGACATTTGGGCAGAACGATGCTAGTTTTTAGAAGAATTACGGAAAAAAACCTGACGATTGAGTAATCTTAGATTTTGGGATTCCATAACATTGCCTTCCATATCTTAGATTTCGGATTTGTATAATATTAAAAAATCAATTTATTTTGACAACACCAATTTTTCTGCAGTATCTAGTGGAATCCGAAATGAAGAGCCTGATTTTTCATCATAAAATTTAAAAAACTATAAATTGAATTTCTTAACGTCCTCTTAATAATTATATTAGGATTACAAATAAGTTTCCGCCGTTTTACTGTAGATGGCGCGGCACGGAGTTTCGGTTAGCTTTCGCAGATGATAACCGGCTTAAAAAATAGTTTGGACATTCAAGAACAACATAACCTATTAATATCATTGATTTTATATGGGTAAAATAAATTTTTATAAGTTGAAAACGTCAAAATTTGAGCCAAGTGAGCGTCATTTGCGGGAAATATTAGTTTACTTCTTTAATTTAAAGAAAACTGCTGCTGAGGCGCATCAATTGCTCGTAGAAGCATATGGTGAGGGTGCTTTGAGTGAGAGAACGTGTCGAGAGTGGTTTCAAAAGTTTGAAAACGGTGATTTCGACGTAGAAGACAAAGATCGCAGTGGAAGGCTAAAATTTACGAGGATGCAGAATTGGAAGAATTACTGGAGGAAGATTCATCTCAAACACAAAAAGAACTTGCTCTAACATTAGAAGTCACTCAGCTAGCAGTCTCACATCGTATATTACCGTTCTTTCATAATAAATATTTAATTTGTATTAAAAAACGGCGGAAACTTATTTGTACTCCTAATATATTTTCCATCTGTGGATACAAATTGGCTTTTAATTTGGAATATATAATACCACTATCGGTCCTGGTTTCAACTTTTCTATCAATAAAAAATTTCAAATTCAAATGTCTGAGAACGATATAACAACAACCCATAGACATTAATATCCTATTAATATATGTTCCTATTGCTAAGGGTACTGTCAATTTTTTTCAAAAACTGGTTGCATTTGTTCAATACATCCTTAATAATCCAAATAATCAAAGTAGATATATTAACTGATTCGCGAATCAATTCGTGGACTTGATTATGTGGGTGAAGAACAGTAGGCGTATCCATTAAAGACCAACTTTAAGCGATGAAAACAACTTCTGAATATTGCGGAAGACTTCTTATGAAGTATAATGATTCGATACTATCATTAATAAAATTATTCAAAAAATATTGCGGACAACCCAGCAATTAATAATACAAACGACTACCAACAATCTGCAAAAGAATTCTGAGGTTGTAGTCCGTTCGCGATGTCAGAATAATGAATACTGCAAGAATATTGGTAGAATCAATCAATAAGAATATATCTGAATCTGGCAATGATTGATCTACCGACATATGAAAATTGAATACCCAGAGATACAGGGTATACCGCACTGCTGTTATATCAGAAACAACAGAACTTGAACTACTCGAATAATCATTCAAATTTTGTCTGAAATTTTCGATATAAAGTTTGCAATAAAAAGAAATGAAATTATGTATCTTCTTCAAATTGAATTCACTATATTCATTAGATTCATTTGGTCCTTACTCAAATGAAAATATATTTCAATTAAAGGAGATATGAACTGAAATCAAAACAAAATTTAGATACATAACAAAAGGTGAAACAGAAATTTCCTATTTGGACTGATTCTGAATGAAAAATACATCAAATCCTAAATAGGTATGGTTGGACTTGAAAAATGACATAATGAAATAATAATATACATTACTCTTTTGAATACAAAAACAAAAACTCTCTATAAAACTTCTACCTACTTTAATTAATTCAGAAAATTTCGAAAAAATGTATCACAAAAACTAGTTTTTTATTTTAGCAGACATATGGAATTCTCAATATCATACAGCATTCCAAAACTTAAAGGAATCTATAGAAAAAAACATTTATACTTACTGTTGATCAAACGTGGTTGATGAAATCCTGATCATAAAGACACAACCTTAAGTTATTTTCGAGTTTTAATACTAAAATCCAAAATTATTTCAATATATTTAACGGTCTTGGTATCCCAATCTAGGAAATATTCTTATCAACGCAAAACAAACACAACAGTAACGCAACTTCGAAACAAGATTGAAAGAACAAAAGGTCGGCAGTCTTTGACATTTTGAAGCTGTCAATCACCATAAAGATAATAACAACCACGAAAATCCTCAATAAATGTTACCAAGATCCTAATAAAACTTCCTTGAAGTACATAAGTTCATTAAGTTTCCTATCTTCAATCAATGAATTGGTTCAACTCCGAAAACCCCCCAATCACGAATACATTCTCTATTCCTGTGTAGCTTGATAACTGTTGGCCCCTTTTTTGTATAAAAAGGTAAATTTTGTCGAATTATGTATGGTAAATTTCCTACTTTTTACCTCAGGTTGGGAAACCATAAAATACCTATCCATTGTTTTTTTTTGCGACAGCATTCAAATTTAAAATTTATTCCTTTCATCGATTGGTTAGCTAAGCAGATAATCGAACAACGACCATAAAACGTATTACAGTCGATTTGATTTAGTGTTCAAGAACAATGCCAAAATTATACTAATTTGTGACCAATATAACCAGTCGCAGAAGCCAGAATTAATGAGCCATAATCAATCCAAAACCCCTCACGGGAAATTAATTCTTAAAAGGAACAATACATATTTTGTGTTTTATCGACCAATCCTGGATATTTTTTGATATTGTGGCCCAAAAGGACATGAGTTATAGGCAGAATCCAACTACTCGATTTAATCTTGGTTTGATTAGTGTTTTCTCATATATAAAGAATATAAATTTTCAAATAGTCATTTATTATTTTTTAGATTATTATTATTTCTAGATCCAAAGATTTTTTGTCCGCGCTTACGAATTTCCCAGTGTGAAATCGACCCCAGTCTTTGTGTTTCTCTTTATCTTTGTTATGTTGACAAAATTCCAAAAGGAGAGAAATTATAGAATTTGGCTATGAAATCCACAGATTTGATTAGAACGGCTCCATCTCATTCGAGCGAGCATTATGTATAGTAAAATAAAAATATATTTCGACTTATTTAAGTTATTTTCTCTCTTGAAAATGAAATTCGTATCGATGTAAATTGATCTTGACTTAATGAGGATGATCAACACACGCTGATTCATGAAACAAAAAAAAAATACCCCACTTTATATCAGAGAGAATCGATAAATTGTTTATTTATGGAGTGAAGTAGAAAACAGGCGAAGTTAAGGCGGTGGCAAAGTAATATATGCCTGCTTCTTAATAACCTCAACCGAAGAATTAAACAATTTGCTTCAGACTAATTAAGGTTACGGGCAGTAAATTTATTCGAAATTAAAATTGGAAGATCCGATATTGTCCAAATGAAAGTTCAAACCTTCATTTATTCTCATTCACAGATGTTCTCTGGAAAATATTTGGTTGCCTGCTCCTAATATATTTTCGAAACATTCTTCCTTGAAGATTTGGCAAATAGTCCTTTATATGTTCTTTTTCTGTGTCAAAATACTGTGTGGTACATCACTAAATTGACAATTGCACAAACTTCACAAGGTGAAAGAAAAATGTATGAGCTTACATTTGAATAATTGAGTATGGTAGAAGAAGATTGATATACGAGTTACATGGATGTCAACCTTGTAAATAAAAGACTACAGTCTCGAATGAACTGAATAAATTTTTTCAAGAAAGAACCTGTAAAAGGTCTGCTTGAGAGAACTGTCGAAACTTCCTTGTTGAGAACTGTTTCTATGTATACACACGCGGAGTTTGAGCATCATCAGACATACAGTTTGTTCATATTGCCTCATTTTCCGAATTAATCTCAAGTGTAACTCGACACTTTCATAGTGGATAAAAATATCAAAAAAATCTGTTTTAAATTTTAAATATGCATATACATGTAAAAGGAATTTCATGAACAGATGCGCTGAAAATATTATATAAGGCCTCTCAGTGAATCGACTCAGAAAAAATATTCAAAAGTGGTGGAAGATTTTGTTGCCTCGTTTTCGCCGGCCATCTACGTCTTTAATTGAACTCATCTTATGTCTCGTGGTTTACGAATCAATCACAAGAAAGACCAAGAAGTGTTACAGTTCCTACGGTTACACCGATGACCTAGTGATCATAATTAGGGAAAATTCGAAGCAACAACGCTGGTCTTGACCCAATACGTCATTGACACCATTAATCCATGGTGTTATGAAGAGGGATTTAAAGCCCATCCAATGAAAACAGATATCGTATTGTTAACATATTGCAGGAAGCTCAAGCTAACAGCGTTAACAACACTAAGGGCTGATCCTTTTTTGTTCCCGAGAGATTTTATACTAGTTGAGTATGATTTTGATGAAGTTATAATAGATGACTACCAAGGAGACCTGGAAGGGTTACTTCAATTTCGCAAAAACCATTTGATCTAATATTCTCATGGCTCCCTAAGTGGGCAAGGAGTAGGCAAAGGCCTATATGTTCCCAAATTTGGGGAATTAGTGCCTCTGGAAAAGCCTATATCATATATGAAATTGTGTCTGTAAAGAGAAGTGCCCAAGTCTGTTTGACCATACATTACAAGAGAACTAGAATTTGCATTGCCTCATATAGTCAGATGGCAGAGAAGCAACTGATGGCCTTTGAGGGTAAGTCAAGGACCATCCAAAGCAGCAAAAATTCATCATATTATCGACGAAAAGCACCAAACTATCATAGTTTGATAACCAGTTCGTCAGAGAATTGGGGGAATTAAGAAAGCGATGAACTCCCAAAAAAAGAGCAAACACTTCCTTCACCAGACCAGCAAGCTCGTGTTAGATATCACCCACAGGGATCAAAGTTAAACTCGATGAATGAGAAAAGAGTGAGAAAAATTCCCTCTGGATTAACATCCCAGGCCAAGACGCTCATAGAGCCCTCTAAGGAGAATCCATTTAGCCTTAGCGTTGTCAAAGAACGAGCTGAGGCTACATACTAGGTTTTTCACTGGCCACTCGGTCTAGAGATACAACCTACATAAATTCGGTAAAGAAAATCATTATATCTGTAGGTTATGTGAATCGGCAATATGAACAAGCGAAAACGTACTCTGTCAATGCAAATAGCTTACTCTATTAAATAGCCAACCCCAACCGATTACCATAAAAGGTTTCCAAAATATCTGTAGTGTGCCTAATTTTGAGCCGAAAATGATGCCAAACGACTAGACTTGACTCGCAGAAGATGAGTCCGAGATCAAAAATAATTTTGTTCAGCCGTCAGTCCGTAAAAAGCTCTAAATTTTTACCGGAATGAGAGAGAAATTTTTCAGTGTGCCTGAATATCCCGACAGAGTTTGTTAAAAGCTATTTAATGAATCTAAACGTATGAATCTGATCGAAAAATAGATTTGATAACTTAATATATAAAAACTGCCTGAATATGCCAAATTTAGACTGAATCTGCCATCTTGGAGGATGAATGGAGAGACTTGAAATTTTCAGGTTAGGTTTGAATTATAAATATATCAGTTATGTTTAAACATGGAATCAGATCGACGGTGATTTTTCTCCATTATTTCCGAAACTGCTGATGCAATCAAAATGCGATTCAGTATATGTCTAAAGTAATGACAAAAAGCAAAATTTCGTGAGGTGAACGCAGACTTCCGAACGTATTCGTTCGGCTTAGAAACTTCTTGAGTTTGCTGGCTAAGTATTATATATCTCTCAAATTCAAAAATAGGCGATTACATCCCTGAGTTATTCTGAATTAAAAATTTTTATTTTCGAATATTATCGAAATTACAAATACCATCGGGTTTAAAATTAGCATTTAGATTTTCGTGGTATGTTTTTGATACAACTTCTTCGATACATCTTTATTACATATGTCCTCGATATTGTTTTAGTATCAAGTATTTAGAGGAAAAAATACGAATGAAATTTCGAAGAATTAATTTTGCGTTTTACTCATGTTACAAAGTATATAATTTGAAAACCCTAAAGTTAATAAACATAGAGAATCGATTCATTTGTAAAACGTAATAATAATTCTTCTTATAAAACTTGTATAGGTTTAGTATATCGAACTCAATCGCACCATCTTACTGAAAAACAGAAAAAAATATAGCCTACTTTACGGCGGTAAAGCACGTAATGACTCAGTACTAAAATACTCGATAATACGCTGAATACTTACTTTTTTTAGTTGTTTGCAGAATTACGGCAGCGAGGCAATTTCTGAGTGCCGCGCACTTTTCTACCGAAATTATAGGAGAAAACAGTTAAGATGTATTTAAGAAACGTAATTATATAGTGCTCGGGAGACTTTTTGTTCGATAAAATACGTTCAGAAGCAGGATGGATGGTTAAGGGTGTGATTTACTTGATTTTCAATCATCTTGTCGATTTTATATATGATTGACTTGGTAGCTCAGGAATTTTTTATGCGAAGGAAAATAACATCATGTTATGTTATGATTAAGAATTGAAACATGTTTCCAACGGAAAAATAATTGAATTATACTTTGCCGTTAATCAATAATATTAACCATTATGTATAATTATTTTCAAGTTAAGATTCTATCTTTAATATGATAAATTATATTAACTCAGACAACAACACATGAAAAGAGTACAAATAATTTTTAATTGTTTAACTGTTTCAGTTAAAACTGGTACTTTGGTACTTATCATGATTAAAACTAAAATTTAGATATTTACATCTCTTGTAACCAAAGACTTCTGAAAAGTTCAAACATTTTTGTGACTGCAGTTTTGAAATATTATTTAACCTTCAGAAAATTCTAAACTTCACAAAAAATGCCGAGTATTAATGCAGGTCAAATACATAAATGTGATGACAATACGGGAATTATAAAATGTCGGCATAGTAGATACCTATAATTGATTAGCAGATGTTAGTTAAATATGTTGAATATTTTGGTTTTATATATTATCAATTGTAGAAAGAGAGTTTCTATGCAATGTGTCTCAAGGAAGAACATTCGTTTGTAGTATATTTCAAGAAGAGATTGCACGAACGTAAAATGAATTTGAGGAAAAACAAGTAGGAATTTAATTGAATCGTTCCTAACTTGACGAAAAATGATTTTGACTGAATAAAATATTATAACAAAAAATATTTACACTATTTTTCTCCGATTCACATTTTGAACTTACTGCAAAAGTTAAAACTTCACTACTTGTATAGATATAGTTTAGGCAAAAACTTCAAAAAAGGGGGATAAAATAACTGTCAATTTTTGGAGATGCAGATAAGTGAAAATATACAAAAAGAGATACAAATGATTATAAAATATATTGGGACCCATTATCGGATATACCTCACTTAGTAAAACTATTCAATGGAGGACAAATAATCATTCTTTGAAATTATATCATCGAAATGATTCAATTGTTTTCGTGTTGGTAGATCCCAAAAAGATTTCGTCAATTTCAGCTGCTTCTGCCATAACTTATTTCAAAATTCATTGCTTAACAAACTAGCAATATTCGGGATGGAATGATTTCTCAACCGGAAAATTTTTCTTCACTTTGAAATAAAGTAGTACTTATCATGATTTTTATTAAATAAAAACCTTATGAATACCATACAGCATATAGTTCTGTCTAATTAACGTAATTTCGAAGCACAACTAGAAAATTATGGGCTTACTACAGAATCCTTTCTCCACGAATCTACAGTCAATACGCCTCAAATACAATCCATCTGGGGGAAATAAAAATGTTTTCCTTCACTGAATCCTCTTCAAGTTCGTTACCTCAATTCTCGTGAAATAGAAAATTTCAGGATACCCATGATGTAATCACGGGAATTCTAAACCACTTTATTTAAATGGATCAACCCTTTCTGTATTTACTGGTTTTCAGTTGGGTACAAAGTAATTCGATATGTTTGAAGTTAGATCCGAAGCAGTAACGCACCCAAAGGGTTGAATATTAAGTTACAAGAATAAATAGACCAATTCTGGTGTCACATGGGAGCCTCCGTAACTTTTTACTTTTGATTTCGACGTCTCTAGTGTCACACATTTTTAACGTCAATCAAGCAGCTTACTTTTATACGTACGGGTGGTACCTGGAGATAAAACTGGGTCCGCCTTGTCCCTTTCACGCTACAAAAGGCATATGATTTTTTGGCATAGATTAAGCTCTCAATTCAGTCTGCGACCTTAAATTAGAACGGAGGCGAATTGAATGAAGCTTTTCAAGTTCATATCTTGAGTCAAGCCAATCTTTTCAGTACTCAGACAATGATCGGTCTCCGGGTGCAGTGGCGTGTGGTATAGCCCAATAAATTGAATATTAAATAACAGTCTTCAGGCTGAAGAAAAATTTTCATTTAATCATTAAGACATTCTGATAGTCCTGCTCGTGAATTACGCAATGTATTGAAGTAGACGAATATCAATTAGGGAGTGCAGAAATTCACACATATATTATTAGTGAAATAAATTTCACCAATATACAGTGCCGAACATAAAGTTACGGTTATCCAGAAATCTTTTATTTTTTTAATATTTTATCTGTAGCAAAGTTACCCAACTCGCTTTGTGATGATTTCGATGTAATTGCTTGAATAAAAACAGTTTATTTGTTTTGTTCCAATTTAGTTGAAAATAATGAGAACTAAAAATTAGATTTCATATACTTTCAGGTAAATTTACATGAATTTTGATTTGATTTTTAAAAACTATGTCATGTTGGAAATTTATAGATCTTTTCAGCTTAACAATTTCGAATGATTTAATACTCACCTAATATAAATTAATTTTATCTGAATTAATGGCTATCTTTACTTCATTAATTTTGATTTGATTTTCGAAAACAATGTTATGCTGGAAATCCACAGGTTTACATTCAAATCTTCCCAGCTAAACAATTTTAGATTTGTATTCTGAATTGATTATAAAAGAGAACTATATCAGTTTTTAAATAGGTATAGTCGAACTTAACAGAATTAAAGAAGAGGCGTTCAATCAAATGAATTTATCGGAAAAAGTCACCAAGATTTACAAATAATAACGATATTTTCTAAAGAAAAAATTTGTTAACGTCTTTTTTTCAAGCAGATACTTTCTACTGTAAGGACAAATCTTCAGTGTTGAATAGTTTCATACATTTTGGACAACCTTATGAGTGATCTCAATATATAATAACAGTTCGATTGTTTCATTTTTTTCTTAGTTATGGTATATTAGTTTTCGCGAATTCGAATTAATATTTTTCAAAATAAAAGAAATTCCAACAAAATTCAAAATAGGTATTTTCGAAAGGACAAAAATATGTGGAAGTCAAGTTCGTATGAATGACATATTTTTTGAGCGTAACAGTAATATATTGTTTTTATGAGAAATATTTTCACAATAATTTTATACCTTGATATGAAAAGAATGCAAGGAAAATGTCATACTTCATTTTTGTTTCTTTCTGATAAGTAAGCTCAGTTTCTTATTCGATTATGCTGAAAATCTTCAAAATATGTAAAAATGATGGAAAATTTCAAGAGTAGTTAAATAAGTGCTCCGGGTTTAATTTCCAAGTCCTCCTTCGAAATAATAATAATTTGATTCTATAAAATAAAATAGAATTATTCCATTTGACATTATATATTGAGTTTTGTTTATATACATCTATTAAATGTAAGCGGTGCTTGTTGTAGACATAAATTTAATTCTAAAAGATTTTTGAATAAAAAATTTTGCGAAATTAAAATTGTAGAAGATAAACATATTTCAATTTGTTTTAAAATTAAAATTTTGTTATATTTCTTCTATCAAGTAAAAGGCCTTACTATTTTATTTTATATATAATATATAATTATATCTTGGCTTCAATAAATCTCATTATGGAATGTCAATGAATTTAAATAAACCTTAAAATAACTCACACTGTTCTTTGATTTTGTTAGAACATAGATCAATCTTGAATTATATAGTTGATCTGTGTTTCCAAGCTTTAGTCTTTCAACACGTGGAGAGATATAGGTTATTTTTTTGATTTTGATATTTGGAATATTAAATGAGGACTGAACACGGGATTGCTTACAATTATATTTGTTTTTTGAAGATATAGTACATGCTTTGAGAGATTTCTGAATAAACTTATTCGAATATTTAAATATTTCAAATAAATTTTATTCTTTGAGAAGTCCTTCAAGTGTGTTCATGTTTTTAAAAGGCAATTGGCGTTCTTAAAGGTAAGACCAGAAACAAAATTTTGTCTCCTTTAAATATTTATTTTTTAATTTTAATTACTTTCGTATATCTGTTAGGTTATTTATTCCATTTGACATTATATATTGAGTTTTGATTATATACGTCTATTAAATGTAAGCGGTGCTTGTTGTAGACATAAATTTCATTCTAAAAGTTTTTTGAATAAAAAATTTTTTGAAATTAAAATTGTAGAAGATAAACATATTTTAATTTGTTTTAATATTCAAATAATTTGATTCTTCCAGCCAGTTAGATCAAATATTGCCGATTAGGTACTGTAACTTAATTATTTTAATATAATACGTTTTTCCATTCCTCACTTATCTATCTCATTCGCCGCCACTGTTGTGATTGGACTTTTAGCGGCCAATAAGCCCGGAAGATCTTTAAGACCGTTCAAGTATGTACCATACTTTTACCTTCACCGAATTAAGTCGCTTGGAGCACTTAGAATAATAGCGCACCGCCCCGTCTGAAAAAGATTTTATTTTACGACTCATGAGAGAATTTCCGTTATGCGATTCGGGTACCCCTGACCCCACCTTCGGCTCCAAATTTTCTCATTATCTTCAGGGTGGTTAACTTATTGTCATGAGAGGTAGATCTGGACCTTTCGGGATCTGATCAGCTATGTGTGAAGGGACCTATTCTATTTTATTGTTTTTTCACCCCGGTATCTGATTATTCACGTTATTTTTTCCAAACTTGGGATACAACAGAAAAACACTTCTTTATTTCTTCACTGGTAGTGGAGTTTCATTACAAAATGAAATTGAGACTTTGTTGGACTGTACGAAATCCATTTGAAGTTGATTTGTGTTTTCTCTGTAAAGCGCCTCATCTATTATATTGTGCTAGTAGGTTTGTTTCCTAACGAAATATTACTTACTTTTAACATTATCCATTTATGTTTAAAATGTATCTACGTTTCCTTCTATTTAATATTTTTGAATGCTACTTTTTGTATAAAATGAGCGAGTTAATTTCAGAAGTATTGCAATTTCATGATAGGTATTTACAATTGAAGTAACTGATTAATATATTTATACATTTTCATTAGTATTTACCGCTTATTTACTTGGATTAGTTGAGAGTGTGAATAAAAAATGTATCAAGACCAATATAGTTCGTAGTTGAAGCAAAATTTTAGATAAGTTTTTGAGTATTCTAATAATGAAATGTTTATAGGGATGACTTTCGGTGAATGGTTCACTTCCATGAGTTCATCCTCCTCTTGATCTTCAAAACCACACGTACATCGTGAAATTAGTGCGAAACTGACTGAGGATGTAATGCCCATGATCCACATACCGTATACTCCTTTCGTCTTTCATTCAGGCCGAATGCGTCTTATGGAAGCTCAAATTAAAATAATGGACCACTTCTACCGCGTTATTATTCCGAATTACGGGAATATTCAAATTAACACCTCAGGAAAAGCTGCTTTCGCCGAGGTGTTAAGAGCCCCCTCGGAAATAACAGTTGCAAGCTATGATTTCCGAGCACTCTTGAAATGAATACGACACACGATGTACCGAAAATGCCGAATTCTAGTGATTATCAGCCTGTATTATAGAGATTTGACGAAAGGCGAGAAGGATATGACTATAAAATGAAGAAAGTACTGACTTGATGCTGAAAGGTGGGAAAAACGTAATTGGGTAGTTAGTTACTTATATGGTAAGGAAGAACATTCATTACGTTTTTTTTATTCCTTCGATATAATTGAGATATACTGCCGTCGGAATTTGACGTAATCATAAATTGATTTCTGAGAGTTTCATTGGATTGTATCATAATATTATGAATACAAGCATTATAAGTTTGTTAAAAAGATTCAAATTAATAGTTTCTTCTTTCAAAATGTCTTTTGCACGCTGAAAATGTAACGTTTTCTGAATTAGAAAAAAAGGTGGAAAACACTGACGTGAAATCTGGAGTTAGTTCATATCACCCGCGATCCTCACAGAAATTTCTTTTGGTCTTCTAATTCACGATCTTCGCGAAATTTCGCACGAGCATGCAATTTTTATTCTACTTCTGAGCCACAAGACTTTCGAAAAAGTTTGCGATAAATCTCAAATACTATGGTATGTCTGAAACAACATATTCCAAGCTAGAATGAGCGTTTGTATGCAATGCATGATAAACAAAACGAAACTAGCTATATTCATGTTTTTTCTTACGATATATTACGAAACAAAAATAATCTCATCTAAATTTATTTCTGAAAAAATGACATTCTTTAGATATTTGTCAAATATTGATTCAGTATGTTTCAAATACATTTCTTATATTATTAAGAATCATCTTCTAGATATTGTGCAATCGTATACTCGTTTTCCTCTGGCAAAGGCATTAACTATTTTGGAGTAATGAATACTGACACAAGGTTGGTGCAATTTTAAGTAATGTTAGGTACTACGAATCTGTAAAAATATTTGACTATTGAAAAACGAGCAAAAACAGCATAAAGCAAAAACAAATCTGAAAAATAAACCAATCTTGAATATTGTTCGCTAACTAGGAGTATAAATAAGTTCGTGCTTTTTACTTTCGACAATTGAAACTTTATTGTGAAAAATATCTCATAAATTCAAAGTTCAAATTATTGTCTGTCGCTTGCTACTACCTTTTCCCATCCTTCTGGCAATTGATGAATCCCATCTCAAAACAGGCCGTTTCTTTGGCCGCATTCCATGTATCGATCCATTCTTTTACTTCACACTAATTGGAGAAGTGCTGGTCAGCCAGGCCATGTTGCGTCGATCGGAAGAGATGATAATCAGAAGAAGCAATGCCTGGACTTTACAGCAGGTGAGGAAGGACTTTCCATTTGAGCTTTTCTGAGTTCGTTTTAATTGGATACGCAACTCATGTCATGATGCAAAATAACTTTGTCGTGTATGTCGGCGTATTGCGGCTATTTATCTTGTAATACTTGGCTCAAACGCATCAACTGTCGTAGGTAGTCCTCCCCTATGATCTTTTCGTTTGATTGTAGCAGCTCATAATACAACACACTTAGCTGGGCCCACCAAATATTGTACAAAGCATGATGTTCTCGCCATAAATATTCGGCTTGTCAGTTAATAATGAGGTATCCATACGTTGCCCGACGTTCTGGTTTATCGTTATTGACCCATTTTTTATCGCCAGCCACAATATGATGCAAAAATCCCGTTTTTGTCATTGGACCAGTTATTCACAAGTGAAAAAACCTCGTTCGACGTCTTTTCACTTCAGTTCATATGGCACCCAAGTGCCTACCTTTCGGATCATTCCCATTGCTTTAAAACGATGACAAATAGTTGGTTCAGTAACTTCAAGTGTTTCGCGCGTCCTTTTGCGTTTTAGATAGATCTGGCCTTAAATTTTTCATCCTTAAACTTTGGAGGCGCTCTGGGCCCTTCTTCGTTTCCCAAATCAAAATTGCCAGTTTTAAACTGCTTTTGACACGTTCGTTCAACTAAAGCATGACATCCACTAGAATACGATGACTTCGGCATTACTTCATATTAAAGTAATAAAGTAAAGCTCCCCGTAAAAACACATTTTAAGGCACAAAAGTTGACATTTTCAGAGCAAACAGAAACTTTTTCGTTTAGACTTCAGCCAACTGACAGATGCTGAAAGGAAAGCCTAATGATGACACTTCAAAATAAAAGTGTTGCCAGAGCAAACAATGAAATAATAAACTTGTAGCGACATGTGTTATCGAAACCGCACGAACTTATTTTTACTCCTAAAATATTTTTCTGAGGTCATTTTTAAATTATAGTAACTCCAAAGTTAACAGAAATTTCCTTGATCCTGTTGAAATAAACACATATCTACACTTATTCATCAAGAGAATAATTCCGATCCATATTAAGTTATACAGAATATAAAATTTTATTTGAAATAATTCACACAGTTATTATATTTCACAATTTATTCAGATTCATGATTTTTGTACTCCTTTGAAGATGGCTTAAAGACCGAAACACGTGTCAGGATTCTGAATAAATTTTTAATCATAAAAACTCTGTGAATTATTTGAAATAAAATTGTTTTAATGTTTCACCTAGTGCCAACCGCATACTCCATTCATGTTCTAAATATAAAATATTTGAAAAGACTTCTCTTCATGGAAACAATTCTCACATTTATAATAAATAAGCGGAACATAAATACTCAGATATCATTTTAATGATTCACCCTCAAGGAATGGCAGATTCATTCCGATATTAACTCATACTACACACGAATAAAAAAAATTCCTCATTTCGTATGGAAACTATATTGAAGTATTCAAAATACAAATAATTATTAATTTGAAAATCAATTTGAATGTGAATCAATACTTGATAGAAGTAGAATTTAAATGTGTAAATCTATAATAGAATTATATATTTTCTTGTATTAGGAGTACAAATAAGTTTCTGCCGTTTTTTTACACAAATTAAATATGAATCATTCCTAATGATTTTAAACGATGTGAGACTGCTTGCTGAGTGACTTCTAATGTTAGAGCAAGTTCTTTTTGTGTTTGAGATGAATCTTCCCCCAATAATTCCTCCAATTCTGCATCCTCGTAAATTTTTGGCCTTCCAC
This sequence comes from Megalocaria dilatata, assembly GCA_034642435.1. Taxonomy (NCBI): domain Eukaryota; kingdom Metazoa; phylum Arthropoda; class Insecta; order Coleoptera; family Coccinellidae; genus Megalocaria; species Megalocaria dilatata. Next base: position 14,641,510 of record CM067858.1, read on the forward strand.
TGCGATCTTTGTCTTCTACGTCGAAATCACCGTTTTTAAACTCTTGAAACCACTCTCGACACGTTCTCTCACTCAAAGCACCCTCACCATATGCTTCTACGAGCAATTGATGCACCTCAGCAGCAGATTTCTTTAAATTAAAGAAGTAAACTAATATTTCCCGCAAATGACGCTTACTTGGCTCAAATTTTGACATTTTCAACTTATAAAAATTATATTTTACCAATATAAAATCAATGATATTAATAGGTTATGTTGTTCTTGAATGTCCAAACTATTTTTTAAGCCGGTTATCATCTGCGAAAGCTAACCGAAACTCCGTGCCGCGCCATCTACAATAAAACGGCGGAAACTTATTTGTACTCCTAATATTCATATACTTATATAGTTTTTGTTAAAACGTTTCATGTCGGGATTTAAAAAGTTTTTTCCGAGACATTGAAAAATATTATATATCGATTACTTATAAGGATATCATTCTGATAGTTTTTGTATATATTTTCAATATATATTGTAGAACAGAATATATAATTCTGGATTTAAAGTTTAAAGTATTAACCTGCCCAAATCTTCAGAATATAATATTGATACAATAAATTAAATCAATGAACGAAATATGAAGATCCATTGATTGTATTTTAGTAAATTACATACATAAACGTGTATTACATCTCAAACTTTGTACTTAGAAAATCTTAAATCTTAAACAAAGGATAAAAAATTTGGTGCTCTATTTTTTGAGATAATCTCAATTATACGTGCGTAAAGGTAACAACAGAAGACCTTCTTCAGAAGTGCACTCTTCTCCATGTGAACGAACATTGCTCAAATCCTACTATAGCCTGGTAAAACAGTAAACTTCAAATATATATGGGAACAAATGTCGATACAACCTAATCAAACAGTCGTAATGGCTCTGTGAGAATTTCAAAAGAAACTGTTTATCAACACAAACTTTTTGTATTCTTCCTGTAGATTTATTCTGTGCAAATATTTATTTCCGGGTGTTGGGGACCGGAACGAATGTGGGATTTGGTTTCTGTCGCATACGGAAACTGAGTAGCATTAAACGAAATGAATGCTCGATTTTCAAGGCGATTCTCATATTTGGATAATAAAACTTCCTTAAATTTTTTTGTTTCATGCCTGGTATTGTGATTATATAATTTTATTACTGCGATGTTCCTAGTATGATATTTGTTGACATTAATTAATTAATATAACAATCCACAGTTCATTTTTGATGCATTTTCACTAGCATTTTTGATAAAAAAAAAAGTCCAATAACATTAGCATTCAATGAATAATGCAAAATATTGAATTTTTCTTTATACACTTTATACACTAGCTTAATCAATATATCAATCAAAAATTTGTTTTTGGTGCATTTTCACTTGCATTTCGATAAAAAAAAGGTCCGATAACATTAGCTTTCAATGAATAATAAAATATTGAATCATTATTGATACGCCACCTCCTTATTAATCAAGTGTGGATTATTTTACTTAGGGAAAAACGAATTTTTTTTTCGAAAAGACAATTCGTCTCAATAAATCATGCTACTTTCAAGTTGCTCTAGAACACAAACACTTCCAAAATGAGGTGGCCGAAGCGACTTCATTGTTTTATCCATTATAAATTCTTATATAAGCCCAATTTGTTTTTCAAAATTCGAAAAATTTTAGTTCACGAAAGATCAGGTTCTTTTTCTCAATTTAATTGGCATTTTCTTTGATCAGCAGCTTCAAGATATTATTGGTTCATTACAGTTTGTCCTCTCATTAGTATTTGGCGAAGAACAAGAAGGAATAATTATAAAATAAAAATGATAAAATAATAACAATATATTTCCCATGAACTTACATCATACTATAACGGCTCCAGAAATATATGGAATACATAAAGTGACCATCAAGAATATTGGAACTGTAATGCTCACAGAATTCTTCAGGTTTGACCTAAAGAAAACCATTTAGATAAAATTTTGAATAACAGTTGAACGTTTTTAAAGCCGAAATGGCAAATTTGGCAGTTGGTGACCTTTTTAACTTTTCACTATATCGTCTTAAAACTATGTTTCTCGTTTCAAGTGTATATTTTCTTTTTTCTCTTGTTGAATTTACTTAAAGATAGACGTGTCGTCCATTTTTACAAATTCATATTATTAAATTTGTCTTGAAAACTGTAAATAATGATAATCTGAAATCAAGGAAACATTTTCCACAATATTTCACCTCACAAACTCGGCAAAATCTAATTGTCTTATTCTTCTATAAACCGCCTAGCTGAAAATATTACTGAATCAATTATTTTTTCCTCAAAGTTCAACAATTATTTCTAGTTTTCAAGTACGACTACGCACTCTATGTTTGATTAATAATACAGCGAGATATATAAAAATTATAGTACGTAAACTACTTTTCCGAAATATTTTACAATCCACAGAAATTTTTCTTCGTTGTTCAAGTGAACTATTGAGAACTAAGGAGAAGATACAAATTATCTTTGTAAGTGCTCCAACTTGACTATTTCTTTATATATATTTATTCAAAACACTCTCAATTTGAATCATGTACCCTAAATAACCATCTTGACAATACTGTGGAAAAAAGAAAATTATATGCTTATGATAATAACGTTAAGATAATCATATATTTAACACTGAAATTTGCAATAAACATCATTTGATAAGCGATATAGGTGATTTGTCTATTTTGTGGAAATCATTATAAATGAGAAAGGAAAATTTTTCATCTAATTTTGACTGAACTTTATTCTTCAATAATTACGACCGGTTTCGACTGCAAGGTCATTGTTAAGTCGAAGAAAGTATTTTCTTTCTCATTCAATTTCATTTGAGTTTGAATGATATTTCCTTTTCATAATTTTTAACGAAATATCACAGAAAAGTGATGTTTTCCATTTATCAAATATGCACGTATTGACGAATTTGATTGAATTATTATAGAATTATCTTCAAAGTATCGGGTGCTCTTTTTAGAGTGATACAACTTTTAATTGAAATAAAACACATTTAAATTAAGATTGAAGCCAAATGTTTTTTTATTTGAAAGAAAATTTTATGACATTTATGCTTTAAAAATCATTTTTAGCATATGTTCACCACGACTAGCTCTGAGGAAGCGCATTCGACCATACCAATTTTGGGCCACTTTTTCGAGTAATTCAGGCCTTATTTCATCAATAACACGAGTTATGTTGGCTCGAGTAGAGAAAATGTTGTCCGAAATCTATCGATAGTTCGACGAATAAGCTGCTCTGATGGACTATTATGTGAACTATAAATTTCACGAAGTGCTCTATAAGTTCGACGAATAGAACACTGATTTTGAAAATAAATTTCAACAATTTGTAAACGTTGTTGCGGCGTGAGTCTTTCCCTGATAATTTGTCAATGCTTACTGAACAGAAATGTCAAAACATCATGGCTTCTACCTTCTGTGAAATCATTGTTATCCCTATCGAAAGTTCTACCACTCTAAAAAAACACCCGATATATGATCCCGGGGCGTTGCGTTCCCATAGCTGTCAAACCAGACATCTTAGGAATTTCCTCTGAAAACAGGCTATCACTCTAAAAAGAACACCCGATACATTGAGCCTTAGGACTTATGACAAAAATATGTCCTCATTTCGTGGCAAAACAGCTATAAGAATGAATACTTAGATACATCATTTTATCGGATTTATATGCGTATTATATAAATTTCTCATAATTGGATATTGAGAATCAATACAATTTGTTTTTTAACGTTTGTAGTGCTGAGATTCCTAAAACGTTTCGTATTGAAGTAAAAACCGTATTGTCACGTTTAACCTAAAACTTAATAGTCGTATGCATGAAGGCCAGAGATGTTTTTTATTAATTCTCGAGATGTAAGCTTAAAACGAACCTTTTAATATTTTATGTGTCAAGCTGATTATTTTGAAAGATATCATGTAATCCGAAAGCAGACGTTCGAATACAACCCAGTTAAGCCACAAATGTTTCATTGATAAGAGCTCGCAAAAACGATAAGTATTGTATACCCCATAAATGTTACCGAAATTTGAGATATATTTTCTTCCTTAATTGACCGCAGTAATGAATCATGAGTGAATTTCTGAAATTGGCCAACACTCCAAATCATGTTTGGAAAGTGACAATTCTTAATAAACCGTGGTCAATCAACAGCATTCTTATTAATTATTCCCTTACTGCAGTATTCTCCTTACTGGTTTTAATCACAGCTTCTTTTCAATAACCTCCTGTTGAACAATCAGGCAATAAATCATCTCTAATGAAGACCACGAAGACAACCGTTGCGTCCTGCCCGGTAAATCACGTATCGGGTACCTGAAGCTGTCTTCCAGTTCGACAAAAAACAAAAGCGGACCTAAGATCCGCTCTTACCAGTATCTTAACGACTAGTGGAGACGATGCAACAGTTGCTCTCCGTTGTTTTCATAAATCGTTCATAATGAAAATTTATTATGTAATGTGGGTTAGAAGATCGTAATTCTTTAGTCGTGGAACTGAAATGAATGGATTGCTAGTATGAGGATTCTACAATTCGATATTTGATTAATTGTTTCTTACTTTCTCTTCAATGATCTCCTTTCGGCTAACTTCTCCATCACTCCTCTAATTGGAAACATTAAGGAATCCTAGAACCAGTTTATGTACAACATCGATCTTTGAATAAAAATTATGAAAAGCATTGACGTGAAGTCAGGAGCTTTTGCGCTCTTTTTCATATCACCCTTGATACTAATGAAATTTTACATTAGCCTTCTTGTCCTTATTTCACATTTAAGTGCTAAATTAAAAATCCATTGTAGTACTGTTTCTATGATTCCAGTAGCACTCAACGCTATCCTTCTCACAAAAAAAAATTTCTATGAATCCCCTAATTATACGATCTTCAGTAAAAATTGCATATTCCGAATAAGAAATTTAAAATTTGGTATTTAAATTCACCGGATCAGTAGTTTCTAAAATATTTGCAAAAACAAGACAAAATTTCGAATGACAATAATTACGAAACCATTGGAGCCATTGTGTCCATTGATCAAAACAACCTAGATATTCAGTTCCCAAACTAACACTGGAAATTTTAAGTCATTAGCTTTTTCTATTCTAAAGTTATCGTCTTCACGAACGGAGCAGCCAGATCGGATTACTTTTGACCTCGGATTTTTCACCAGTAAGTTCAACATAGTCATTTGAGTTGACTTTAAACTCAAAATTCTAAAATTACAGACATTTGAGCAGAACGGTACCATGCGGTTCCCGAGAACAAGTGAGCAAAAAAAGATTTTCGAACTCGCTGGTATAGAGTATTATAAATCTTATTATAAATATAAAAATTCTTTGCTATCATAGTAGCATCACCAGATATTTACATTTCAAATAGTAACAATGAATTGAAATGTATTTGTTTTATATTGTTACAAATACATTATTCAAATTAGGTCTATGGTTAGTCTAAAATTAGAGTTTACTAGGAATAAGGGTTAAAATAAAATATTTCAAAGAAGCTAACTGCTTATATCATAACTGTGTAAAGTTCCAATTTTATTATATCTATTTATTTTTAGTGTTTTTAAGAGGGTAAGGGTGAAACTTTTATTTTAAACATGCAAAATTTCGAAATTCTTGTTAAAGTAATGACTTTAATCAGAAATTCACAATTGTCAACAAGTATCTAGTTTCCTGAAATTTTTACAGTCTAAAATATTCACTAAAGAATCTTTCGATATTGATCCGTCAACTTCAGATTCCGGTTTATGAAATTCTCATTAGTCTTCCACAGCACAATAAAAAAATTATTTCAGTATCCCTGAATTTCTGAAATATGAATACAAATATTTCAATAATGGAATAAAAAAGCTATTCCTTCTAATTAAAGCTGTTTTTCGAAACAACAGGCGGAAAGTTACTGAAAATTCATGAAAAAATTAGACATCTATAATATTCAACATAACTAAATAACATTTCAGATACTGAACGGTTTCAGCTCGTATTAGGTAGTTGATCATAATTGAAACAAGTTGTAGGATTTACTATGTTTCACTACCAATAAATTAATATCAGGAATTATTCAGACAACTTGTCTGAAGATGGGATAGTGAATTCCCGAAACTCGAGTCACAATATATTCATGGTAGTAAAACAACAATAATTTCTACAAATTCTTTAAAATAACATTTGTTAACCACTTCTCTCTACATTTTATTACATTTACATTTTAGTTATCATTCTTTTGTACCTGTTTGTTACTTTGAACCTGCTTAAATATTGTGTGAATCTTATTAAGTTTTCAGTTGTGTGAGGATAGGATAATAAATCGACACTGCAGTCACAAAAAATATCTGTGTACACTTTGAATTTATTTGGTAGTACAATATAGTATTTTCTAAAAACTTGTTTTCATTATGATCCACTGCAAAATAGTAGCGGCCGAAGCAGTTCGTTTTCTATATTTGTGTTTAAATTCAGATTTTTTATGTCTTTTTATGCCCTTGTTTTAGGAAACAGCGTGCTATCGTTTCGCCAAATGTGTGTAGTTTACGAACTTTGAGCCGAAAATGATCTTAAAATACTAGGTTGGACACTGATGAATAATTCATGATCCAAACTAATGTCAGTAAGCACGCTAACTTTCGAAAGGAAAAAGCTGAGGCTTTAAAACTTTCAGAGAAGATTTAAGGTCTTAATATCTCGGCTCATTTCGTTAATGGAAAAATCGGTTGAATATATTCGCAGTTAGTCACGTTTGAAAATTTGTTACATTGTCCCTAATGTTTTCGAAACTGCAGTTTCAATAGGTCGGAAATTCTGTATTTAGAAATAGAAATAAAATCGCGTATATTCGTAAGGATTGTAGATTTAGAAATTCGCAAAAATATTTTGTGAAGAGATCAGCACTGAGCGCTACTTTCTATTACTATTACTTTTGAACCAAAGGAGGTAGAGGATTGAAACTTTCGGGGTAGGTTTGGGGCCTGGATTACTCTGTGCCATTCCGATATTGAACAAAATCCAATGGTTTCGCAGTTATTCGTTTTTGAAATTTTGTCCTATTTTGATCAATATTTTTCAAACACCAAATCCGATTTATATGAAATTTCGGTAAAAGAAGAAGAATTACAACGAATATATTCCTGCAAAAATTCATGAGGATCGTATGATAAGAAGAAAATTCAAAACAAAAACAAAAAATTTATGACCAGAGCAGCGTTAGACGCTAAATAAATCATTGTAACAGTTCTATGACCGGGATTAAATTTAATATTCAGATATAATATATAAGACATAAAGGCTTATGCGAACTTTTTATTCATCATATGCCAAGAAGCTATTCAGAATTGAATATTTTTAGGGGAAAAGAAATTCCGAATAAATGCACAAAAGATTGGCTTCATGCAGTGCTTTTCTAAATTTTTCCATTTTTCTGTTCAGCATTTCAATCAATATAAATTCTCATATGTATATTCTGCTCGAGAAATGAATAAATGAAAAAATAACCATTCAGAAAATGTAAATTGTAATTCAGTATACACTGTCCTAGGTAACAACTGTTTTATTTATATCCTGAAAAATCCATTTAGTACCAAAAATTTTTGGCTTCTAGAATACTCTAGGATAAGAATAAGTAATGCTGGGATAATTTCCGAATAAATTACCTCATAGTAGATAAAGAGCTCATTGAATTATATTCTCAAATCGTAATAAATTTCACCGCAATATTTATACAGTAATCAACAGTTCCTTATTTATGAAGAAGACGAAAATCTAAGTTGGGGGAAATTTCTGAGAAATACATAAAATACTTGGAAATCTGGCAGACCATTAATAGAAAATATTGTGAATATTTTTATTGTGAATATTTTTTCAATTAAAACTCGCAGAATTACTTATTCAAAAGGAGCGAGATATTTTTTAAGATGCTCTTAATAATTCGCATTTTTTTCGAAGATTCTATACGTTGCTATGGTAATGAAACGGATGTTAAAATGTCATGTGATTATATGGATCATTTCGTCGTTTTTCGGATTTGGTACCGAAGATTGTCCTGAACGATCACATTAGCCATATAAATAAAATAAGTAGTGGTTAATTTCAATGATTTCGATCATTTTTTCCGTTCTTTGCAAAACACGATAATTATCGACAGAAAAAAAAACTTGAAAACTTTTAATTTAAAGGCTGTTTAGTATGACTAAATTTGAATATATCAAAGAATGAATAATTCAGGAAAAATGCCCGTTAGACATTATATAGTATATTCTCCTAACGCCAAAAAATTAACATAAATACAGATTAGAAAGATTACGGAGACATAGATGAAAGAATTATTCTTGTTCTTGATTTCGATGTTACTTTTCAGAATTTTTCTGAAAAATACTTTGTTTTTGAATATGAGAATAAGCAGATATTTAAATAAGCAAGATTTCAACCTCCTGATAGTATCAACTATATCTTTGACCGTGATGGTTGCGACGCAGATGGTGAGTTCTGAGATCAAATCCGGATACCAACTTCTTTCATTTTTGAGCCATAGGAAAATATTTTAATGGCATTCAAATTAATTAGCGAACTCATTAAAGTTCCTACTGATAAGAGATTTTATAATACATATAAAAAGACTAAGCAAATTTAAAACAGAATAAAGCTGAATGTTACATAGCTGATGGATATATTTGACGAATATTATTAAGTGATTTATGGAAGAAATCAATAGTTGCATCCAGAAAACGAAGAGAAGGGCCACATTTCGAAGACCAAATAATAAACTCTTGGAATATTAAACTTACTCATGTCGGTCTTAATAACAGCAGTCTTTAGATGTCTCCAAAAGATAAGAAAAGAAACGGAAATGCATGGTTCGTGCCAGCGACATAATTTCCACCAACTGGTAGATCCGCAAGAAAGTGGTAAGGTGTCCCAGATGTTCTGGCGCTCAGAGAACACATGTGACTTGTTGCTGTTCTATTATTGCGGAAGTTCTTCGTAAATAGGGCAGCCACCAACGCAAGTGTCTTCCACCTTGAGACATTGCTCATAGTAGATGCCGATTCCAGACAACCTAACAGTGTCTCAGGTTATTTATCGCCCACAAGTGCCTGAAGATATTTTGAGCCCAGCATTCCCGCACAATCAGATAATGATGTAAAATCTGGATAAATAGGCAAAAGAGAGAAGTGCTTCCTCTTCGAAATTGGATATGAGTTCGACTTCCTATCGTCTCAACATATAACCATATGCCATACCACATTTTAATGAAAAGGAACTTTTGTTCTCTTAGACCATAATCTAATATTATAATATGAAGTTATTACAGAATCTAACTTGGGGTCCTACCTGGTCCGTCATTGTTTTTACGATAAAATGAACATTCTATTCAATTTATCCGGTATTTAGTTTTACTACTATCATTCAGTTTTTTAGATGGTTAAAACACTATCCATCTATGCTAACCATTATTTGGGTTTAATATGTACTTGTTAAAAACAAAATTTACAATTTTCCACTCGTAGGGTTCTTAGAATTGGGTAGATGTAGTTAATTAAAAATATTATCCATTAAACAAAGAGATAATGATGAAAACCCAAATTATCCCATTTAAATATTTTCGAACAACTAAATTTCAATTTGCGTTATCTCAAAAATATTTTAGACGTAAATGAAATTGCAAAATGATCGATTTTGAATATAAGGTTATTGTATACCTTCCGAAGTTATAGATAGATACGCCAACCATTTTTAAATTTTCAGGAATCGTCATCAGTAGTTGCCCGAATTCTCCTTTTTAAGGAGGGAAAATGGTAAGAAGCATTGACGTAAAGTCGGAAGATTTCGTGCACGTGTTTAACACTCGATTTCTCCTGAAAATATCAAATCTGTGAATTACTTCTTAATAAAGCTGCTTTAATGAATAAAAACAGAATTTTGTGTTGTCATCTAAAAGATGAATAAACGTCATATTTTGCGTTTCCAGAAGAAACGAAAAAACCTTTCAAACGGAAAAATATGTGGTTTTAAGACTCCATTCATGTCCTTCACATTACATGTTGGTAAGACAGAGTGAAAAAAAAATGTTTAACAGAACTTCATATGGTTTTCAAATTTTCTGCCGAAATCAGATAAGAAAAAAATTTAAGAAAAATTATCATACTATGCCTGGATTCGAATACTGGTTCGAAATTTAGAAATAGACAAAAAGAATTACATTTGTCCTCGGATTCTTCATAAGTGAATCCATAGTCGTTTGAGACTTCCAAACTTCTACTAAGAACGTAAATAGTTTCAATTTCTTAAACTTCTTCAAATTATTATGATTCTGCAATAGTGGGAAAAAAATTTGTCATTGTATTAAATAAGGAAAATTTCTTCTAGAAATACTATTTAGGTTGTGAAAATAATCACATTGTGAATGTTTTTAAAATATTCTGATTCTTAATTGAATTCATAAAAAATTTAACGAACTAATTTTCATGAAATCTATTGAAACAAAAAATCATCGTAAGTAACTGTGGTTGCCGGTATATGACAATTTCTTCTTTGTGCTAAAGGAAGAAAAAAAAATCATAAATAAAGTACAAAATACCCCAACAGAGAGTTCAAACCATATTGTCCCTCATAAGCCTTCTCAGTTATGAATTTAAATTCCTTAACTAACCATTCAACCCTTATCTCTTCCTGTTGGATAAACAATTGTTAGATCCTTATTAAACTAACATTATTGTGCAACCGGTACCTAGACTGCTCTACAACTACTCGAAACCATCATAAATAACTGGTGAGAACCAACTACCGACTTCTGCAGGAATCGGTTCTATACTCACATTAGGGCCTCCGAGAAATTATCATATTTTACACATAATGCGATGCGTAACCAGTTGAGGATCCTTTCGTTTGAGGCCTTATAGGTACATGTGTACGGTAATATATCTTCGAAATGTTACAAGTAACACGTCTTCAAGTCCTGGGCTTCTTTTTTGCGGTCGCAATGCAATTGATTTATGGAGAGCATGATTCAAACAAATCAGTGTATAATTTTCATTCCGACGGGTCATTGTTGTTGCAAATAGGAGCAGAAACGCCAATTCATCTGCTTCTTTGTGACAACGCCTAAAGGTGTTATCTACGGAACGGTTGTCGTTCTATGAAGGTAGTCTGAAAATGGAAATTTTTGGGATCTGAATTTTGCCTAGAATAATAATAATAATAATAATAAAGGCCTTTATTCAATCAATATTATTTCAGTAAATTACATTATTATATACATAATGAAAGGGCGAGATCCAGTGCATTAAGAAAGTGCACTGTTCAATCTAACCCACAATTCATTGAAAAAAAAAATAAACAAAAAATTCAAGCTCGATTAACAGAATTAAGTATCAAAAATAAATACAAAGTTCATTGATATGCTATCATTACCCTGGTAATCAAATCATAATAATAAAAAAAAAAGTATTCTTTAATTCACCTCGACAACAGTTCCACCTGTTGATTCATAAGCTGTCCATACAACAAGGTTCTAACACGACTCATATCAGTCACCCTCCTGACATCCACAGAAATGCTATTGATGCATGATGTGATAAAATATGAAAATGACCGTCGAAAAAACTGAGTTACATATAGAGGCGGAGTTAGTGTACCCCTAAAACGGATATTCAAATTATGGACATCAGAACGGTAAGTGATCTTGTTGTAAAGATAAGGCGGGGTCTTGGAGTTCATAATTTTCATGAATAATATGGCCGAGTGGAGAAATCTCCTATTTTCCATGCTGAGCCAATTTATATCCCGCAAAGTATGGCTTATTCTATCGAATTTTCTTATACCAAAAATTAAGCGTAGACAAGAGTTCTGAAGTTTTTGGACGCGACGCTTATCCGTAAAATTAAGGCAGGGACCATAAACCGAGTCAGCATAGTTCATATGAGAAAGAACAAGAGACTCACATAGCATTACTTTCACCTTTCTCGACAAAAATTCCCTGTGCCCATAAATAATTTTCAGCATACCATAAGCCTTCCGCAAACAAAAAGAAATATGTTCTGTGAATCGCATTTCGTAATCTAACCAAACACCCAAATCTCTAACTTTATCGCACAACTCAACTCTTTCAGGGCCAATAGCAATAGGGTAATCACAATCGAGAAACCTCTTTCTGTCATTTCTTCTTCCAAACAAGATAGCAACTGTTTTGTTGGTATTGAGCTGCAAGCAGTGCTTCGTGCCTACCTCATGAATGATACTCAAATCCAGATTTAATGCTGTAATAGCTTGGACACTTTCATCCGGGTAGAAAGAGATATATAACTGACTGTCATCCGCGTAAATATGCATCAAACAAGATATTATAAACTTTATGAATAGCGAAATATACATGATAAAAAGCAGTGGTCCCAATATGGAACCCTGCGGTACACCTTTGCATATTTCTAAAAATGATGACACTCTACCACCATGAAAAACCGCCTGAAACCGATTCACCAAATAAGAGAAAAGAAGAGTGAAATTAAACTGTGTGATTTTTTTTAAATAAATTTATTATAATGTTTCACCTAGAGCCAACCGCATACTCCATTCCTCAACTAGGACTTGCCATAATGACAACTCAGTTTAATTTGAACAAATGTCCAAGTTTTTATCCATATAAGATTCTGTTAACTCAAGAACTCAAGTCACTTTGCTATCATAGGCATCAAGCATCTTGTGTACGCAGATTTAACTTGAACCCATTTTTATTTCTTCAGATGAGTCATACCTAATTCATAAATTCTCGATTGTAAACGATTTTGTTAACAGAATATCATAATGTTTTATGTTTAAATAATACATTTTATATTCATATGAAGCCTTTGCATTCAGAGAAGCTTACTTTTTGGGTTCAAAATTCATTACATAATATGGTTTCTCATTTCAAGAAGCAAAAGTATTAAATATTGGCTTAACCAGGATGAACAATTCACCTCTGAATATTTTTGAGATTATTGTCAAATTTCCTTAACTTCTAATAAATAGGAATTTCTTCATAACCTTGTTGAAATGAATACCTAATACTACAAGGTGAATATTTCGTGAAATAAATTTATTTTGTCAGTATGTAATATCTGAAGAAGCCGCTGTGTAGTGAATGAATACGTGAAAATTCAAAATTATACAATTCATTAGATTGTTTTGATATCTCTAAATTTCCCTTTGTTATGTTGTTTTAATAGTCTTTATCCCTACTATATATTAATATCCCTACTAATATTATAAATGCGAATGTAAGTTTGTTTGTTACGCTTTCACGCAAAAACTACTGTACCGATCATCATGAAACTTTGTACATATACTCTTGAAGGTATTAGAAGTAACATAGGGTACTTTATATTTAAAAAAAAAAAATTTTTTTACGAAAGATAAAACAATTGTTTGTCAAAAAATCGTCAAATTTAGCTACTTCAGTAATGAAGTTTTACTATTATTTTACCCTAACCCTTTATCTTTCATACTTATTTAATGACTCCACTGCGGGCGAAGCCGCGGGTAAAAAGCTAGTAATATTATAAATGCGAATGTAAGTTTGTTTGTTACGCTTTCACGCAAAAACTACTGAACCGATCATCATGAAACTTTGTACATATACTCTTGAAGGTATTAGAAGTAACATAGGGTACTTTATATTTAAAAAAAAAATTTTTTTTACGAAAGATAAAACAATTGTTTGTCAAAAAATCGTCAAATTTAGCTACTTCAGTAATGAAGTTTTACTATTATTATACCCTTACCCTTTATCTTTCATACTTATTTAATGACTCCACTGCGGGCGAAGCCGCGGGTAAAAAGCTAGTAATATTATAAATGCGAATGTAAGTTTGTTTGTTACGCTTTCACGCAAAAACTACTGAACCGATCATCATGAAACTTTGTACATATACTCTTGAAGGTATTAGAAGTAACATAGGGTACTTTATATTTAAAAAAAAAAAATTTTTTTACGAAAGATAAAACAATTGTTTGTCAAAAAATCGTCAAATTTAGCTACTTCAGTAATGAAGTTTTACTATTATTATACCCTTACCCTTTATCTTTCATACTTATTTAATGACTCCACTGCGGGCGAAGCCGCGGGTAAAAAGCTAGTATTGCATAAATAAAAAAAAACTATATATATATATATATATATATATATATATATTGGAAATTTTTACCAAGAAGATTTTTTTTGAATAATTCAGATAATACATGTAGATTATCAACACATGTGAGCAACACAGATAACAAATAAAGAAACAAAAGTAAACATAAATTATTGATCAAAATTATCTAAATCTATCAACCAAGATAAATCTATTTCTCTTGGATATAACAAATTAATTTACCAAAAGATGCATATAGAATTCGAAAAGGTCTTTTTTATTTCCCGTTTTTAAAAATGGATAAAACATTCTCCAGAAAAGGAATCTGAAATTCTTAACCATATTACTCATCAGGGGTGAGCTATTTGGATGCTGAATGGAAACAATAAAATATATACACCTATACCTTCATTCAGCGAATATTCTGTTAGACAGTAAAATTTCGAAATGTGTTTGAGTACCACGCAAAAATGTGGCCTGATTCATAAAACGAAAATCTCATTTCGGGATTTCCTACATACGAAACTAAGACTGATTTTCAAAATATTTCAGTTGAGGCATAATTCTCATAAATTGCCTGATAATGAAAAAAAAAAACTTTGTCTGAAAAAAAGTTTAATACTATATATATAATTCTTCGCTTGTCCTTGTGCTATCGGTCCGCCTACATATTGTTTTTCTTATTTTGAGTCAAAAATGTTCTCAAACGGCTAGGTTAGATGACTAATAACGAATCCGAGGTGAAAAGTAATTCTGTCCGGCCAGTCCGGTCCAGTCCGAGCTAAACACTCTAACTTTCGAACGGAAAGAGTTTAGAGGCTCGAAATTTTCACACTAGCTTTGAAGCCTAAATATCTCGAATAAGTGCGTTAAAGAACAATATCGCTCCAATGGCTTTGCAGTGATTTCCATTTGATCTAATCTGATCCAAATTTGATAATTAGGTGTATAATAACTACACCTAAATCGATATGTTAAAAAGTGCAAAATCTTAGGAAGCATTCAATTTTCCGCTTCGGTATCAAATTTTACCCGCCTAAAAACTAAAAATAATTTTCACTCTTTTCTGATATCTGAGAAATAATTAGACATCAAGTGATAAAAAATTCACAAAGAACCATAGAAAAATTACGCTGCATTCACCCACTCGAAACCTGTCACAACATTTTGAGTCATACATCAGACTTAGGCCGAATTTGTCGTTGAAAAAAATTTCGAATCCTTCTCGCGGCTTCAGGCGAGAACACAAAAAGCTCTCTATTCGGCCCCTCTGATCTTTTCATAATGTTCATAATGGCTAAATTATAAGAGATGCCTGAGTACCTCATATACATATGAAAAACTCGAATTTGATGGCCGTCATCTTATTCATGGTTGAAGAGAATGTTCGAAGAATCTCGAGAATATCTTTATTAAAAAAGGATTAGTGACGCTCACTTTGATTCATTCATAATCTGAATTTATCGCCGGGTTCTTTTCTTCTCTCTCAGGCATTTTCTGGATATCGAATAAGTTGCGATGGAGAACACTGACATTGATAGCCTGAGTTCAACGTGAAATAATACTTTCTGAAGATGATACAATCAAATTTACTGTTTTATAGATGAAACCATGACGAGAAAAAATATTATTTTACCGCACAAGATTGTTGATAGTCATTTACAAATTTTATAGAATAGGAGGTGAAACTCATGGAATTTAACTCATCTCTACACTGAATTGACTATTTTTCTATTCACCAAACAGAATGGCACATTTTGTGGATATCATTTCGAGTAACAAGATAAACTGAGAACCGCCTATCTATTTTTCTCTATTCTAATCGTCTGAATACAAAGTATAGTTAATCGTTGCTAGCATATCATCGTATATTACCTATTTTTGATGAAATCATGATACAAAAACTCTACTAAAGCGAAATTTTCCTCAACTTCTGATGGTTCTATAAAATTTTCATTTTATGTTGAATACTAAAAAATATAATTAAGTAAATGAAATCCTTTGCAAGGCGAATATAGGTATTTACCTGACTTGATTCGTTTACATTATAGGCATTGATGATTGAAGCCAATAAGCTTGGACCACTTTTTCGAGTAATTCAGGCTTTATTTCGTCAATAACACGAGTTATGTTGGCTTCTATTGTTTCTGGTTTATCGGCATAAACCAATGACTTGACATAACCCCAAAGAAAATAACCCAGTGGAGTTATGTCGCATGATCTTGAAAGCCAATTAATTGAACCATTTCTCGAAATAATGTTATCGCAAAATCTTTCTCTCAATGAATTAATTGTTACGGTAGCAGAATGCGGTGTAGCATCATCTTGTTGGAAACAAAATACTTCTGGGTCGATACCATTCAAATTTTGAAACAAATAGTATTGATCATTGATCTGTAATGAGCACCATTCACTGTAATATTAGTTCCACCATCGTTTTTAAAGAAATATGGACCGATGATGCCTCTAGCGTGTAAAGCACACCATACAATGAATTTTTCAGGATGCAGTGGAACCTGCAGAACCAGAAATGAGCTTCATCACTGAATACAATTTTACGATGAAGAAGTGGATCAACTTCAAGCTATTCTAGGGCCCAATCAGCAAACAAACGACGCTTATTATAGTCAAGTGGCTTCAGTTCTTGAACCACTTGGATCTTGTATGGGTGTAGACCAAGATCTTTATGCAAAATTTTCCATGTGTTGGATGCACAGAGCCCAACTTTTTGTGAACGTCGACGAATAGACAAATCTGGACCATCATTAACACTATGACTGACAGCAGCGATATTTTCTTTTGTACGTACAGTTCTTTTTCTTGTTGTTGTTGCATCGAGTAGAGGAAATATTGTCCGAAATCTACGGATATTTCGACGAATAAGTTGCTCTGATGGACGATTAGGTAAACCCATAAATTTCACGAATTGCTCTAGAACTTTGGCGAATAGAACACTGATTTTGAAAATAAATTTCAACAATTCATAAAGGTTATTACGGCGTGAGTGTTTCCATGACAATTTGTCAATGCTCATTCAACAGAAATGTTAAAACAACATGGCTTCTACCTTCTGTCAAATCGCAGTCATCCCTATCGAAAGAACACCCGATATTATGTAAAAATTTAACATAACATGATCATTTCATATTTTTTATATAGTATCTTCCAATTTAGTTATGCTGAATTTTGAAATATATCATTGAACTTCATAATATCACTTGAAAATTTAACAGGAAATATAACATAAATTATAATGTTTTCATCTGGCAATCTGTTATTTTGAAGTTATTTTCTTATAAGCCTATCCTTTTCTGTTTTAAGTAATATTAAATAAGGTTATTCTGATTTTCACAAATTCTTATTGTTATTTAATACAACAATTGTTTCGCTAACACAGTAGCATCTTCAGGTAGGTTTACATTTCGAATAAACCTATCTGAAGATGCTACTGTGTTAGCGAAATAATTGTATTAAATAACAATAAAAAGTTGTGAAAAGCAGCATAATCTTATTTAATAAGAATTTTCATCAAGTAAAGGTGGATTCAATTAAATATCTTTTCTGTTTTCAAAAATATACATCATGTTATTGATTTCAGTAAAAATAAACAAAATCATAATATTATCTATGATGTATATTTGTTCCTGAAAATATCTCAATATATATTTAAATTGGAAAAAATCATCTGAATGAATTATAATATAACTCAAAAAATTTTAATGTTAACTTTAAACATATTAGGATATTTCTGAATGATAGTTTCTAGGGATATTCGTGAATGCTGAAAATGATTGATCTCGTTTTGAAATTTTTTTACGATTAAGTCAAGTGAAAGGCACTAAAAGTAACATGATTACAATGAGCAGTTGAAAATATCGAATATTCGATTGACATATATATTTTGCTGAAGTTAAATAATTTGTTACTTTGAACACCGAATATTATAAAATATTCTCATGGATTATCAATCATAATCTGATGTTTTATTTTTCATTTTGATGTTAATAACACCGAAAATTATAGTTCTAAACTGTCGAATGATATAAAATAGAAAAAGGCTTTTTACTTGATAGAAGAAATATAACAAAATTTGAATATCAAAACAGATTCAATCTGTTAGTCTTCTACAATTTCAATTTCAAAAAAATTTTTATTCAAAAAACTTTTAGAATTAAATTAATATCTACAATAAGCACCGCTTATTGTAGACAATTATAATTCTGGTAATCTCTTCATCGGCCCTAAATAATATTCCAAATATCAAAATCAAATAACTATCACTATATCTCACCTCCACGTGTCTAACAGGTTAAATTGCTTTAAACAGACTAACTTTAAAATTCAAGATAGTCTATGTTCTTAACACAATCACAGAAAAGTGTAAGGTGTTATAAGGTTATCTTTAAACCATTGACATTCCATAATGAGATTATTTAAAGCCTAAATATAATTATATATTATATATAAAATAAAATAGAAAAAGGCTTTTTACTTGATAGAAGAAATATAACAAAATTTGAATATCAAAACAGAATTAATCTGTTAGTCTTCTACAATTTTAATTTCAAAAAAATTTTTATTCAAAAAACTTTTAGAATTAAATTAATGTCCAGAATAAGCACCGCTTATATTTAATAGACGTATATAATCAATAATTAAGGTACTTAAAAATTCAAAGGAGAAAGGATCTTATGCAGATATATGTCAGCTATCTGTTGGACGTAAATTTCCTTGAATTCAGCCAACCCTCCAAGTATAATCACAGTTCTTATGAGAACCATACGATGAATTATTTGATATCCGAACGCAGATGATATCTTTGTACATCATCATAATGTCATAATGATGTTTCAGAATGTTCACAAATTAAAAATTAAATATCGGTTACTTTCGACCACATAAAAATATTTGAAAAATCATTCAATATCTATTATTCCTAGGAAGGTTATAAAAAGCTTTCTGTTTTAAATAGTATATTGGAAACCTCCCTAGATTGAGAAATAAGATTGAAAGAACATTGAAAAAATGGAGGTTAAGGAATTGTCTGACTACTTGCATGAAATTTTAATAATATTAAGTAATTAAATTCAGTGGAATTCATTTCTCGGGCTCTTTGGTTCTCCACAATAAAGTAAAATTTTTCCTCCCATAACTTGTGCTTGTGATTCTTTGAGAAACATTGAAGTGTACCTTTTCTCAGAGACTTCAGGGCAGTATGAAATCCAAAATGACCCCAACTTCCCAAGCGACTTGTTTATTTCCCAATCCATCATAAGACTGAAAAATCGTTTCGAATCGTGAATAGAAGTAACAAAGGAATATCGTACGAGGTACGTTGAGAAATCCACCACATTCATAAGAAAAATAGATCAAGTGAGAGCATATCTACATATAATAAAGGACGTACCGAATTTACCTGTAAAGCGAAAAACAAGTTTTCGACCCGTCTAACGTGGGAATGGATTCCCGTATGGGACCTTTGTACTTACGAATATGCTTCGCCTATATATATTGCCTATTCAGGGCAGGTTCTCGAATTCACCCTCGTGAAATCTGTCGGATTTTAGTGGAAAAACCGTTAAAATGCATATGAGTCTAAATCACGCTTCGCTGGTTCCGCTTTTTTCACAAATCTACGGTTCTAGTTTTTGTCACGCCGGAAGGGGATATTTTTTTCAGTATTCCGCAGAAATAGGAAGTTTCAGGCCGTTATAAAGGGAAGTATTTATTACTTTTTCTGGTTCCAGAAGCCGAAATTCTCTCGGATCGTTAGTCCTGACTACTTTCAAATAACTTTACAGGAATAAATTAAGTTTATTTATTTCGGAAAATAGCAAACGGGAGTTATTTCATGATTTTTCAATTGAAGTCTTTTTAGCGAAAGTTTTTACATGGAATAGAAAATTAATACCAGAAATCTTATAATCTTTAAATGAAGGATGTTCCTAAATTGGAGGTAAAACCGAAGAATAATGAATAATTCTAAGAAAAAAGTTCCATCAATATTGTACCGCAAGCGTTTTCTTTTCGGGATAAGGGGTGTTGAAGTTTGAATTTTTTGTAATTTTCATTCTCATAGTTTCAGCATTTCACGAGATATGCAACTAAAATTTTGCATCGTCATTACAATTTAAAGTTTACACCATGTGACATGCCAATTTTGATTGCTATTCTACTGGTTGATATTTTCTCTGGAACACTGTTCTCTGTTTTGCTTTTTTCTGGTGGTTTGAAAAATTGTGAAAATAAGCTTTGTTGTTATACTGAACTTTATGGTCTCTAGTATAATAGTTTTGTCGTATCAGATACCGATTTTGGGACTGAATTTTCAACCATTCTCTGGAAAATCCAAATTGTCATAAAAATTCAGTAAGAAGCTGGGATGAATTAATTCTTTAGTAGTTTTTATAGTTTTTTTCCCGATCTGTAGCCATGATTCATAGAGATTTGATAAACTCTTATAATCATCACAAAAAAATGTATTACTAAAGGATACGTAAATTTAAAAAATTTATCATAACACAAAAACTAAATCACAGCAAAGGAATTGAATAGAAGCAATTGTTGAAAATGTCCTTCCCAACCCTCAGACATTCTGTTCTTATTTTCATAGACGATTCAACTCTTTCAAACACTCCCGGAATATTCGTAACTGTATCAAACGCGCCAATTGTACGATTTCTCAGCACGTCTACGGTGTTCACTGGCGTTAGATACACTAGAGATTTCAGACGGCTACATAGAAAGAAATCTAAACTATCTAATTCTGAGGATATGGCGAGCCATGACTGATGTCTATCCCGTCCAATCCACCTGTTTTCTTAATTTTCGGTCAAGTACTTTCTCAACAAAATTGAAAAATGAGCAGGAGCACCTTCGTGCATGAAACACATTTCACGTCGTAGCATAACAGGTGAATCATCCAATAACAAGAGCAAATCGTTTTCTAAGAAATGTCTGTATGATTGACCAGTAAGTTGACCAGACAAGAAGAAAGGACCAATTGAATAATCGCACACGTTTAAAAAATTGCTATTAAAAATGAGTTTCTACAATTTCATGTGAATTCCCCCAGCCCATATGTGTTAATCAAGAAAACTTACAATTATAATTCTTGAGAAACGGGCTTCATCAGTGAATAGGATTTAGCAATAAAAATGAGGATTATTTAATAGTCTATTGAGGTAGCACTGACATAAAATAATCCTGGGCTGAAAATCTCGAAGCAGGAGCGCGTGCATCCTCTTCTGAATGTGATAAGGATATTGCAAACAATCCAGCAGATCCGCCAATGACTTGTATTTAAAGTAACACTAATTTTTCTTGTACTGGTTCCTGGATGTTCTTCTATTTCATTCAGAACTGCCTCGTGGTGATTTCACACTTCGTGGTCTACCTGCATCAACATTTTTCGTAGAAAAAGATCCAGTTTCTGAAAGACAACAGTGAATATGAGAGCACATTCGATGACCAAGGATCACTTTATTAAGATAACGTTCCGTGCAAAGACGCTTAGCTTCTTTTCAATTTCCATTTGCAAGACCATACATGAAATGTAATATAAGCTATTATGTGTACTGCATGGTTATTGCTAATCTTCAAAAAGCCTTAACATTAAGAATTAAACGCAATCGTATGATTAGAAACTCGCCCATTCAAGCCAATTCCGAGCTTATATCCATATAATATATAAGAATAATAATAGTAATAACAGATGATATCTTTGAAAATTAAAACATACAATTTTATTTTCAGGTTATTCACAGATATTCCACGAGTCACAGAAGAATCTGACTTTTTTTAAATAACTTTTCCATAATCCTTAATTAGTTTCACTAGAAAAATTCACTGTTAAAGCAATAACACTTTCAATTAAATAATTATATAAATAAGTTCATAGACTTTAAATTCAGAATTATATATTCTAACTTTAGAATACAATATAGTGGAATGAAATAAGAAATTACTTTGTTTTCTATCACTTTTTATTATTACTGATATACAGTAACTCGAGTTTCGTAGTGTTTACTACATTTTCAAACTGAATGAAGAAATTAGATCTCAACTATTATATATGCTGATTTTAGGCTTCGGCAGAGCTTCGAAGAGAGGGGTTTCCAAGGTTCCGTCTGTTCGTTCTTTGGAAAACCCCTCTCTTCGAAGCTCTGCCGAAGCCTACAATCAGCATACTATATATAATACTGTATACTGTATATAATAGTTGAGATCTAATTTGTTCATTCAGTTTGAAAATGTAGTAAGGATTATGAAACTCGAGTATATCAGTAATAATAAAAAGTGATAGAAAACAAAGTAATTTCTTATTTCACTTCATTAAAATGAACTATCACAAAGTAACGGACTACTCCATCCAATATCTCTACAATATATATTGATACTATATACAAAAACTATCAAATTGATATTCTTATATATAATCAATATAAAATATTTTTCAACGTCTCGGGAAAAGCCTTTTTACATCCAGACATGAAATGTATTAATACAAATATATTAACAAAAACTATATAAGTGGGTGTATAAACTTCGGTCTCTCTGACCTCTTCAGAAATGTATTGAATTCAGATTCGAATATATAACAAGATCAAAATTTTACTTACCAAATAAGATAAAGCCTGGAACGAATAAACTTGAAGTGAGCTTTCAAATATCCAGCATAAAACAGAAATGATCAACGTGTTGTTACGTATAACCTATAACTATTTGTACTCGAAACACAGAAAAACAAAGCAAAACTTAGTCGCCCCAAATAAAAAAAAATAACCAGAATTTCAAATAAAATATTTAATTAAAATTATGAGCTATTATGGGTATTTCATGGTTATTGCCAGTTTTCAGATAGCCCTAAAAAAATGAGATTAGAAACTCACCCTTTCAAGAAAATTACGAATTGGAAGCCTTTAACATATAGTGAAATAAATTCAGATTGCTGATATCGATTTTAATTTAATTATTTCACCTCACTATTTGAATTACTAATGAATTTATTGGCAGATAATTATATCTATCTCGAAACGAATGGAATTGCAGCTGAAAGCATAATAAATATAGGACATATTGTTTAGAATTATGGAATCCCTTCATCAAAATGAATGAAGTTCTTCATTTTCCAGTGAATAAACTAGATAATTAATTTCGAGAAATAATATTGTTAAATTGGTGCACTAATGTATTTAAGAAAAATCATAATTTCCAAATAATATAACAGTAGAAAAAATTATTTATTACTATCAATTATGCCATGATTATTCCTCTTCTACTAAATCAATTTACTGATTTGCTTCAAATAGTCATCATTTTTGGGCTATATTGTACTAAACTTTCAACTAAAAATTTTGATTCTCCAACATATTTCATCAATGAAAGGTATACCTCCTGAGACTTAAATTGAACAGTCATTTTTGATGTATCTAGTTGTAAAAAATTTATTTGAGAATTACAATTATGATAAAATGGGAACTTAGTTTTTCCAGGACATTTTCAATTAATTTTGTTTGCAACTCGATTAAATAAGTTGAGAAAATATCCACCACGTATAATTTATATTTCCTATCAATTTTCTTAATTTTATATGGATTTCTTGTATATGTTGTAATGTAGAACGACATTGGGGAACTCCATATGTCTACTAAAATAGAAACTTAGTTTTCCTTAGACTTTTGATTTCATGTTTTTTAAATTGAATGAATTGTGTAGAGATATTACAAAATGTTTCTGTTTTTCTCTTTGCCAGAATTCATCAATAGTCAGTTTATTGAATTCATTTTTAAACTAAGTCGAACACACTATTTGAATATATTTTATCTTAAACATTTACTTTATGTAATTTTCTTCAAGAAATTTTTCCTGTGGATAATTTTCCTCACTCAAAAATGAAATTAATAGCACATTTACTTGTTTTTCTGACTTTGCTGTCATTTTTGTAATAACGAGTTACAGTAAGAAATCAAATATTTGAGTCCAAAAAAGTCGAAAATGTCTGCTCAAATCAACTCTCAAAAAATTCACTTTTTCAAAAAACAAGACGTTGTATGAGTTCTTATTCAATTGTAAGCTAAGGTTTGGCTCGAAAAGAATAATATCAGTTTAAATGTATTCAAGGCAGCGCTTGTGGTGTCGTCTAAATTTTGCAATGAAAATAAGGTAGATTTCAATTTTGCACTGCACAAAAAAATTAGAAACTTGATATTTCATTTGATTTAATGTTCTTGTCTTTTCGCTTGTGTCCAAACAGATGACTTCTTGACTGTAACGTAGACGTCTTTATCAACCTTGATCCAAATGGAACCACTCATTCGGCACCTACAATTAAATTTTCACGATTAACACAGTCAAACGATATCCAAACACATTAATACCATTCCGCCCCTCATCTCTACTATCTTCGGTCCTTAGCGAAAGAAGAGAATAATCTCCAGTTTAGTACCTAGTAGCTTTTGATAAATAATCGTTAGCTCTGTATCTTATCCCCAATGGGTGAACCTAGCCGAGATCTTGAGAGTTCTATCAATATATGGAAGGTTATAAAGATATGCAGCCTGGGACAGCTCACAATCCAGATACATATTTTACAATTTTACGTGTGAAGAATTGATTAGTCGAATTTAAATTGTTAATTGTAAGTTCTCACTGTCGGCGAGAGATACGGAAGAATTATGTTTCAGACATATCGAAAACTACTGAGGTGAATGGAATAAGTATTATTTTATCTTCTAGTAATTAAAGGGTCTTCATCTATATCTGAGAAGTGTCAGCTTAAGTGAATTTATAAAGCGGTGGTGAAGACTACCGCACTTAATGGTTTCAGATACCATTTTTTGTAATAAAATTCGTCGTCTTAGTTCGAAATATGTCTAATCGAGCTTCTACAGGTTTTGATTCTACGAAATATATCGAATTTTAGAGTTCTGCAGCTCACATAATCGAAATTGCACTCTAAAACAATTTATATATACTCGTAACTTATATATTCCAGAACGAAGTAAACTCATTTATGTTTGACTTATAAATAGGAATTTAATTTTTCTATACGCCAGGTGGCTCACATAAAAAATATCCCATCGAAAGAAAAAGCTGTTAGAATCAATATTGGATAATTTTTTTTTCTCAATTATCAGAAAGAAGCTATTGACTATTTACTAGGTTCGGTTCTTTCAACAGTATTATCGAAATCGAAGTACTTGAAAAATGTGAAAAGTTAACAGTTGTAGATAATACACTTAAGTATGGTTTGAGACCCACTATCATTTTTCTTTAAGAGATGAAACTTATACTCCCTTCAGAATCACAAGTGATAATTATGAGTTACAGAACACAAAAATTTAGTATTTTCTCAAAATTTTTGATATTCGCTAATTATCTTGAATTTACAGAAAAACAGAATATAAGAAATTTTCTAGGAAGATTGACTACAAAATGAATTCAGCATTATTATTTGAGAAAAATTTATAATAGTTGAGAAATAATTTGCAGCCGTGTAGTGTATGTATAATTAGGAATTCTAAGTATTCTATCTTAATTTTCCCCATACATATCTTTGCATTAAATTTCATATTTGTATTTTTTGTTTCAGATCGTGAAGAGCAATCAATTGTGCCAGTGGTAAAACGAAAATAAGGCTTTCGTTGTGATGTAACATTAGGGAAATATGTATATTTATTGTTGAATAGTTAAATTTAAATTAATATATAAAATGTTGGAACTGAACAAAAACTATTAGGATAAGTGAACAATTAGTCCCATTATGATGAAGACTTTTAGTGAAAATGATCTCGAAAACAATTAAGCTCCTCTCTTATAAATACAAAATATTAATGGGAGAAACAACATTGTATACTAAAACTGTATCGGGATAAACTATAAAATATTTGTAATTACTTAATTTCTGAGAATATAATTACGGTGATGAATAATAACAAAAGCAAGTTTTCTAAAATGAAGTTTTGAATTATCGATATACTATTTCTCAATCATTTCTTCGATATGAATACGAGCAATATCATTCGATGAATCTAGTTCCGAAAGTACTAGATACATTTAGAAAAATTTAAATCCATACCAATACATTTTAAGTTGAAAAAAAATAAATGTCTTATAGTTTATCTCTCAATTTATGGCTGTTGAAAATAAGTGCCTTCATTTTTAACAAAAATCCTTCTGAATGAATTGTAATTCTTTCGATTTTTCGTTAAAATTCTCAGTCCATAATACCATTTATGTAGTCTTTTGGAGAATTCAACAATACCCAGTTTTATTCCATATTTTCAGTTGTGTATGCCTTTTTAATAAATTATCATATATAAGGTTACATTGAAAATTTTTGGATGCTCCTACGAATTTTATTCCAAGCAGCCTTCTAAAATTTTCATTAAGATTTTTGTTGAGCAATATAAAACACTGTTTTATTAGCAGATCGAAAAATTCAGTAGCTTTCAAGTTGTCCATTACTAGCCAAAAATATCCGTAAATATTGTTGGCTTTGTTAAACATTCAAGTTATTGAGATATATTCTGGTACCAGTTAGCAATAATTTCGATTTTATTTCTTTAAACTGAGCGACTTCTTTGATCAAGAATATTGAATGGACCTGTGTTTTAACTCACAATTTTCGACAGAAAATTTTTCTTTAAGAAATGGAAAATATTCTCTGTATCTATATGAAGTTTCATAAAGATAAGTGTTTTCATTATTATTATATTATATTTCCTGCTTAGAATGGACAATATAGTTAGCTAATGGATATAACGAGATGCTCGCGAAACACCCATTATATTCTCAAATATCGATATGTATTACCTTGGGGAAGATTCTCTGGATGGTTCTTAATTTATGTGAATTTATATATTTTCTATTCTGTAAATATTTCATTATATTTTTTCAAATTGCAAATACAATATTTTTCTCTTTATTCTGTTTTTCATTATTAAATTTCCCTAATATCAAGGAATGCAGTACAGTGAAAGTAAAAATCGAAATTTAAATTACAACATAAGAGCTCTTAGTTGATGTCAGGAGCATTAACGCAACCGTACAGCGATTTTTTTTATTTCCCGTTACATTTCCTTAAATACCAAAGTTAAGCAAACTTGTTTTTCAGTTTAAAATATTTCACTTAATGCAGTGCATTTTTCGTGATTTATTTCCTTCCAAATCAAAATGAAAATGCTTATTTTCATGTACAGACCTAACACAAACGCAATTTCTAGTTATTATTAATTATTATAAGAAGTATGAACTATGGTAATAGAAAGTTCTAGAAATCGAGATAATGTGACATATATCCGTATAACAATTCTATACTCAAGCAAACTCGACAAGGTTTTGTAGATCCCAGGGAAAATTGCAGACATGAGCACGTTTCAAACTGATTGGATTTCATCTGTGCAATGTATGCTAGTGACTCCAAATCTGTCAAGTATCTATATTCGCTATACACAGAGACTCCAAGATATTATTAATACACTAGCGCCATCTAGAGTATGCAAAATAGATACACAGAGACTCTAAGATATCAATAATACACTAACGTCATCTAGAGTATGCAAAATACATACAAGAAATACCTTTGCGAGTAAATTCAAGTAAATAAATGTATTCTCGATATTTTCACGTTACCAACGCAGAATAAACTTTCCTCATGCTCAAATCAGACCATAATTTGCCGTTATGTCCAAAAATTAGCAATTGCTAACAAATACAATTGTGTATCTCATTATTAATTAAATACTATGGCTTAAAAAAATTTCCAAATGCTGGGATAATCAATCACTAAATACTCAATAACATAAGAAGTTCTCAGTTGAACAATTTTCAGCCTTCTTTGCGAATCTACAGATTTTAAATTATATTTCATGACCTTGGGCATGAATATTTGTTTGTACGAGATGCAACATTATAAAAATAATAAATCGAATTGACCAACTGTTCGTTTACTTTAAATGGAATTTGAAATCCTCATGTTACATAGTTTTCAGGAAAAAGCATATATTTTTATAAACAAAATTTCAAGGGTACCATTCTTGTAATAATTTATTTGTATATAGTATTACTGTACCTGCAGAACTTAACTTTTCTGGTTCTTGAAATGGTATCCGTAAAAAATTTGGACGAATTTTCAAAATTATTTTAAACTTGAGGTTACTTGCTGAAATGTCTATTTTGATCTGTAGGTTCTAAAAAAATTTTGAATAATTTTTATAAAGTGTGGGCCATCTAGAGTTTGCATTTTGAAGTAGTGGTTAATTCGAGTCTGGCAACACTTCTGTCATTCGTGTTTTGACAGAAAGTTAGAATAATATTTGGCATTTAGAATTATGTCGATTTACACTTGAAATAAACTGGGAAATATAAAAAACTTTTTTCCAAAATGGTGAATATTCTATCCAAAATGTTAGAAGTTTACTTGGAAAATTCAATATAAATGAAATGCTCTCACAGTAATTTGTCGATGAAAATTGAATATTCATTTGATTAAACAACCCGTGCACTTACTCATCCGATGAAATATTGCTGCTGTAGCCCGGAATGTGTCCGAACATCCATCAACATCAACGCGTCATCATGCTCACCTCAGTATGAAGGTTTATAAAGTTCAACTAGTGCAAAAAGTGAAGCTGTGTGATCGTCCGATGCGTATCCACTTCGCTCAATTGCCTAATGATATTATGGCCAAAGTTGAGTATTTTCCGAGCAAAATCATCTGCAGGGATGAAGCTCATTTTCACCTCTAAGGACTATCTTTTGCCGCTAATGAGATTGGGCCTTAAATAATCGACAATATACTGAAAAATTGCGTTTATCCGATGGGGTACTGTAGCCAGCCGTGGCGCTCATTTGAAAGATATTGTTTCGTTTTCCTAAAAGTCGAGGTTCAAGATTTCTAATAAACTCATAACTAAAAAATGTTCATTATTTCGTCATTTAGCGCTGATCAAAAATGCAAATTTTAAATGACTCACCCTTCATATTTGGCATTTATAGATAATACTTTATACAGACACCAATCAAGTGAACACAATTTTAAATTGGCATTTATCGAGTATGAAATGAATATTTACAGACTTTATTGAAGACGTTTTTCATTTCGTGAAAATAAATTTTATATTGGGAATAACACTATTTCGCATAAAATTTTCACAATTGGATTGTAATTGAACATTGGGAAAAAACATTATATTTTATCAAATCTCCCCAATTCAATTCAGAAAATTTTGCGATGTTTTTTCCACAATATAAAAGCATTTTACTTACAATCTAACAATTTTCAACTCATAATTAGAAAATTGCAGATGTCCTATGAATTAAAAAAGCACTATCTTTAATGTACATAAAAACTTGGACTGAAAAAATTTATAACAAGTGAAACGAGAAAATGAGAACATTTTAATCGAAAATTAGCAAGATGAAACTCAAGAAATCTGAGAAATCAAATCGTTATTGCACATTGGAGAAATCTTTTTGCATGCGAAATTTCCTCAATAGATAATAATAAATAAGATAATTTTTTATTCAAAAAACTTTTAGAATTAAATTTATGTCTAAACAAGCACCGCTTACATTTAATAGACGTATATGATCAGAACTCAATATATAATGTCAAATGGAATAAATAACCCAACAGATATACGAAAGTAATTAAAATTAATAAATAAATATTTAAAGGAGACAAAATTTTGTTTCTGGTCTTACCTTTAAGAACAACAATTGCCTTTTAAAAACATGAACAAACTTAAAGGACTTCTCAAAGAATATAATTTATTTGAAATATTTAATATATTTAAATATTCGAATAAGTTAATTCAAAAAATCTCTAAAAAAATGTATACTTTCGTATATCTGTTGGGTTATTTAGTCCATTTGACATTATATATTGAGTTTTGATTATATATGTCTATTAAATGTAAGCGGTGCTTCTTTAGACATAAATTTAATTCTAAAAGTTTTTTGAATAAAAAATTTTTGGAAATTAAAATTGTAAAAGATAAACAATTTTCGAAGATTTAAAAAAAATAGGTCGACGACTGTTTGGAGGGTAACGAATTTCCATTATGAGTTTGTTCCGAAAAAAACACCCCCATGAATGTGGCGTAAACCCTTAACATTTTTAGAATAAGGAGAAGGTGATGTTGAACAGACAGTTGAACCTCCCAAACTGAAGAATCCCAATTTATTTTTGAATAGGAAAGAGATGGCGAATGTGTTTTAGTTAAAAAGCTTTTTTTGTTCTCTAAACATATTAGTTGAAATTTTCAAATTCGGTGATTTTTTTTAAGCAATTTGATATTGAAAATTATAAGAAGGGTAACTCAAACAGAAACTCAGTACATTCAAATACACCGTAAGTAATGATAGGGAACATCCAGAACAAAATGTAAACTATTTAAAGAACTTACGTATGTATTGTTAAAAATGACCACTACCAATCTCCATACAATGATATAGTCTACTTGCAAATTCTTCTCTAATATTTTCGAAAATGTCTGGTGTACATAATTGGCATTCCGTGATGTTTCTTTGTCGCAGTTCTGCAAGATTGACAGGTGGAGTTGTATAGACTTTGGACTTGAATAACCCCATAAAAAAATGTTGGGGGTTTTTACATCCTCGGGTGGTTTTTTCGGAACAATGTCGTCATAGGAATTCTTTCTCCCTAATACAGAACTTGCAAATTATTTTTGGATTCTTCAAAACTTTTAGGTTCTTGAGTTTGGACGGATCAACTGTCTGTTCAACACCACCATTTGATGGTAAGTTCATTATTATATTATTTCGTGAATAATGAACCGATTTTAAAAATTTTAACTGGGTTGTGTGCAGAACATAAATATCTTCCAAAATAACCAACAAATTCAAAAAATATTGGGGCTGATTCCACCTTCATGGAGCTGGTTCTTTTGAAACAAACCCATGATGGAAATTCGTCCCCCTTAAAACAGAAGTAGATCTGTTTTTTTAAACCTTCAAAAATTCTTTGTTTCTTAGTTCTGGGGGGTGTCAAATTTTCTTTGGGACACATGTATATAATATTCAATACAACCGATGGACGTTAATCATCCTGCTGATCTAATAGTAGGATTGTCAACGAAAAACCGTTGAAAATCTGTATGGGAATACAACATATGTTAGTTCCGTGAGCCACCCCTTATTTTCCGATCTAGTTCACAGCAGATCGTATTAATACTCTATTTCGTAAGGGGTGAACCTAATTCAGATACAATAAAAATAAAATATAAATCGATACATTGTTCACTAGACCAGGTAACCCATATTCGAATGTCAGAATAAATAAAAAGTTCATTAAAATTCTAATAGAATCTTTTAGTAGGCTTCTCAACTTTCTGCAAGGTAAAAAATATTCTTATAACTCGATGTATTAATTCATCTCAGTTTCGTTATTGTATTAGTTTTGAACCTGGTTGAGATTTTATGATGGACTTTCCGAATTTATTTTCATACATCTGGCCATCTGTAGGCAATGTACTTATTTTTATAGCGTAGATAAAATGATCATGTTTGAGATAAGACAAAATCCTACATTGAGTTCAGAATGAAGCCGGTATGAAGTTTTCGTGATGTGTTTAAAGGAGGGGTCCAACCAACAGTATCAAGTTGCCAAATGTCAAATGAAATTTTGTTCAGGCGAAATTTCATGATAACATAGCAATAAAAGTTTCAAAAAAGTTTTAGTAACTCAAAAACCTTTTATCATAAATTTGCATATTCGATTCAATTTGTTACCCTAAAACAAATATAAAATTTGAGGAGAAAATAAGGATAAATATTAGAAGAGCGAATTGAAAGTTTATATCTTGAAGATTTTTTGATAGATAACAATATACAGGTGTCCGGATTCGACTTTAATATATTCCAGAGGGTGATTCTGGAAGTCAAAATATGAAGAAAACTTTATATCAACTTAGGTCCTAAAATGCACCACATAGAGTTTCTTCAACATGACCTCCAAAATCCATTAAACTAGCGATATCTGTGTCAAAATTTGGTAGATTCAAATGAAATTCAGTACATGGAGATTTTTGGATAAACTGAACCGTCTAGTGATAAAAAACTTACTGATTTTCATCAGTGGCGCAGATAATAGAAAGGTCTTTCATAAAATTACTTCTTATTTTTGACTAAGTGATCAAATTGAAAATTTCATCAAAGAAATGGACTCCTCATACATTTTTGAAGCAAAAAGGTACTTTTCTTTGAAAGTGTTACGAATTACCATTCTCAAAAAAAAACGGATTTTGTGATGATATGCAAGAATGCAGAAAGCAGTCCATGGCTCAGTTAGAACTGAGCCATGATCTGCTTATCTCGAAAAACATAATAGGCGTCTGTCAGTTTGATAGGGTGCTTTTTTATAGAGTGATAGAACTTTCCATAGGGATAACTGTGATTTGACAGAAGATAGAAGACATGTTGTTTTGACATTTCTGTTTGACAAATTGACAAATTATCATGGAAAGACTCACGCCGCAATAACGTTTACAAAGTGTTGAAATTTATTTTCAAATCAGTGTTCTATTCGCCAAACATATAGAACACTTCGTGAAATTTATGGTTCAAATAATCGTCCATCAGAGCATCTTATTCGTCGAACTATCGATAGATTTCGGACAAATTTTCTCTACTCGATGCAACAAAAAAAAACAAGACAAAGAACTGTACGTACAAAAGAAAATATCGCTGCTGTAAGTCATAGTGTAAATGATGATTCAGATTTGTCTATTCATCGACGTTCACAAGGACTCTGTGCATCCACCACATGGAAAATTTTGCGAAAAGAGCTTGGTCTACACCCACACAAGATCAAACTGGTTCAAGAACTAAATCAACTTGACCATAATAAGCGTCGTTTGTTTGCTGATTGCGCCCTAGAATAGCTTGAAGTTGATACACTTTTTTATCATAAAATTGTGTTTAGTGATGAATCTCATTTCTGGTTGAACGTCTATGTAAACAAGCAAAATTGCCGTATATGGATGAAAACAATCCGCAAGAAGTCCTGCAGGTTCCACTGCACCCTGAAAAATGCACTGTATGGTGTGCTCTATATCGGTTGGAGCTAATCTTACAGTGACTGGTGCTCGTTACAGATCGATGATCAATGATTATTTGTCTCAAAATTTGAATGTAATCGACTTAGAAGTGTTTTGGTTCCAACCAGATGCACCATCTGGCACCTCATGCTGCTACCGTAACAATTTATTTATTGAACAAAAAGATTTGGCGATAACTTTATTTCGTGAAATGGTTCAATGAATTATTCACTGGATTATTTTCTTTGGGGTTATTTCAAGTCATTGATTTATGCTGATAAATCAAAAACAAAAGACGCTTTGGAACCCCACATAACTCGTGTTTTTGATGAAATAATGCCTGTATTACTCGAAAAAGTGGTCCAAAATTGGTCTGGTCGAATGCCCGATACATTTCTGTATCTAACAAATAATTTGAATTGATAAAAATGGTTCCATATTGAAATCAAGTGGTGGCTGATATGCATTTTATGTATGGAAAAGCTGATGGCAACTCGCGTGCTGCCAGACGATTCTGAAGAAGCGATTCTTGAAGTAGTCCTTTCTTGCGAGAACACGTTCGGGAACCTCGACCGGAGATTATCCGAAAAGTGCACTTTTATCCCTTCCAAATGTGAATCTGGTAGAGATCGTTCAACCCGTACTGTTGAAAATAAAGAAGCCGTTCTGAAAGTTGCAGCAGCAAATCCAAATATTAGTGTGCTACGTTTTTGTGTACAAAAACGAATTCCGAGCTCGGTATGGGAAGTTTTCCATGAGCCATTACTCTATCCATATCACCTGCAAAAGGTTCAAGCCTTGAAACCGGAAGACTTTCCAGCAAGATTGGAATTATGTTATTGGTTAACAGAGCAGTTAAGACTAAATGCTGACTTCGGGAACAATATTTTGTTCACTGACTTGGCCAGATTCACTAGAGATGGTGTAGTCAATTTTCATAATATCCACGTTTGGGCAGAAGAAAACCCACATACAAGTTTGGAGTTGAACCATCAAGACAAATTCGTCATAAATATCTAGGGTGGGAATTATAAATGACTCTTTTATCGGGCCTCATGTACTGCCGAATCTTTTGAATGAAGAAAGCTATTTATATTTTTACAACATATTTTACCAGATTACATGGATGATGTTCCTTGCTTAAATAGACTGAATATGATTTCATGTATGATTGGGAACCTGCGCATTTCTATCGGGGTGTAAGGGAATATTTAGATCAAATTTATAATGTAAGATGGATTGGTTGAGGAGAACCTGTACTCTGGCCAGCTCAGTCTCCGGATTTGAATCCCCTAGATTTTTTTATGGGGATACGTGCACTCGGCTCCAGTTCGAAATATTCAAGAATTGGAGCAACGTGTTATAAATTGCGAACACATTCCAGGGAATATTCCAGGGATTTTTGCTAATGTGCGAACGTCGATGTGAAAACCTAATAGAAAATGTATTGCAGTTAGCGGTGGGCATTTTAAACATTTACTGTGATTTATTTTATATCGTTCATGTGATAGAGGTTTTATTTTTTTTTATTTTGTCCATTACCCAGTTAAACTTGTTGTTTAGAATTATGTTCGAATGAATTTTTCATCTTCTTTCGGATTTTCTATCTTAGATTTAACTCTTTTATTGCTATTGAGTATGGCAGAAGTCAAGATGATGTTATTGCTGATGAATGTCAAAGTGACAGGCACCTATTATGTTTTTCGCAATAAGCAGTTCGTGGCTCAGTTAGAATGGGTATTATATTGAAGATGAATTTCAGTCAAGTAAAGACCTAGACAATCAAAAAAAAGAATGGATATCATCACGAAATTACTTTTTTCTCGAGAATGGTGCTCCCTAACGCTTTCAACGACGGTTACCTTCTTTCTTCAAAAATTTATGAGGACTGTATTTCCGATTTGATCTCTCAGTCAGAAATTAGAAGTAATTTTAAGAAAGACTGTCCTATTTTCTGTGTCACTGATGAGAAACAGTACGTTTCTTGATAACCAGACGATTCAGTTTATTCAAAAACATCCATGTACTGAATTTCAATTGAATCCACCAAATTTTGACAAAGATATCGCTAGTTTATTGGATTTTGGTAGTCATGTTGAAGAAGCTCTAACGTCCATGGGGTGTATTTTAGGACCTAAGTTGATATGAAGTTTTCTTCATATTTTGACCTTTCAAACCCCCTGAAATTTATGAACGTTAAATCCGGACACCCTGTATAAAAGTAACCAGTCAAAAACTAGATTCCGACTAAAATATTAGGAATATAAATAAATTTTTGTCGAAAATTGACGCTTTATTGTGAAAAATTCTTTCGGATCTTTCTGGCAATTGACGGATTCCATCGCAAAAAAGGGCCGCTATCCATACATCGATCCTTTTTTGACTTCATCGTAATTGCAGAAGTGCTGGTCAGCCAATCCAGTTACAAAAGTTGACTTATTCAGAGCACACAGAAACTAAGTTTTTTACACTTGAGCAAAATGTCAGATATTGGAAAAAAGCCTAATGATGATACTTCAAAATGAAGGTGTTTGCATATGAAATAATGGAAGAATAAACTAGTAACGACATCTGTAGATATTTTAGATATGTTGAAAAATTTTTGAAATTAATTTTTCTATGTTTTCAGTGCAACTTTCGTCATGAGATATTGCATAAACATTCAAGTCATTTTTTTGCATCTAACTCTCTCATCTCAACTTAGTTGAATGTTGTTTTTTTAGATCTTGAGAAAATAAATTACATATAGGTGGGTAATTGTGGCTTGAATTTGGCATTTCACGCAGTTCATCTCAAGGAGTGGGCTTCAAACCTACCCTTATTTTTCACTATAGATGAATCTTTTCTCTAGGCACTTTAGATTTGAAGGTCAATTTTCATTTGCAGAAGAACATGTTTTAATTGAAAGTTACTGGGTGTAGGATCATCTACCTAAGTTGGAATAAGAATTTTAAATGGCAAGAGCGGATTTTGCCAATCTATTTATGAATATGCTAAAAAAAATTAGGTTTATGTCGTTCGCGTCGGTATCAAAATCAAAAGCTTATTCGAATTAATGAACGAAGTGCATTAAGTGGTCTCTTCTTTAAACTAACAAGTATTCAGAGGATCTTGAAGAAACATCATTTCCATCACTATAAGATTCTAGGTGTCAAAATTTCAATGAAGACAATCGTTTTCGGCCATTAAAATATTTTGAACAAATAATTGAAATGATTTTCTATGGTCCTAATTTTTTTTTACTAGGCTTCTTTGATGATTGCGCATTTTTTTATAGTAATCTCAACGAACATAACTGTTTATATAAGAGTGATTCAACTCTTAGAATTATGAGAGAACAGCACAAACAGAATCCAGAATGGTTGAATGTCTGTTCTGGAATTTGAAGCATTTGCATCGTTAGTCCCTTTTTCCCTCTTATTTCAATCTACTCCAAGATTTCATCTAACCACGCATTACGGAGATTCTAGAAAATGATGATCTGTTAGAAAACGCATTTTTCCAACAACATGATGGTCCGCTCCAGTACTTTACATTGAATTATAATTCTTCCTTGGATTGAAAGAAAAGGTCCAATTGAATGGCTTCCAAGATCTCCTGATTCGACACCTCCAGACCATTTGTCTTAAAGATCTTTGACAGAGAACAGTATCTGAATGTAAAGAAATTACAGCAGAAATGTTACAGGATGTAAGAAAAAATGATGAACAAAGACACTATTACTGTTTAGAAATGAACGGCAGGCAATCTGAATAATAATAATAATAATAATAATAATAACATTTATTAATTCCATAGAATCACACAGAGTAAAAATGGAACAAGTCAGACAGAAACAATACTCAGCCTTTAGAAAAGCTCTCTTTAAATTCACAAATACTGTATGGCTCACAATTCAAAACTAAAGCATACAAAGCTTTCTTAAATTTAAGGTGACAGGAAAGATTTCTTACACTCAAGGGCAACACATTATACAAACTAATGGCCATATATTCAACATTTTTTTCTCTTAAGGTGGTTATATGTGTTGGTACAGTAAAAGGACACATTCTTCTTGTATTATTTAAATTTCTATAGGGCTCAAAATAATGGCTATGTTTACTGACAAAAATTAACAGTTTATATATATACAACCCACAAATTGTAAGAATGTTGTAGCTTTTAAAGAGACCCCTACATGATTCTCTGTATCCAAGATGCAACATAGTCCTAAGTGCTCGCTTCTGAATAACAAACAGAGCATTCACGTTGGAAGAGTTACCCCAGAAGATTATCCCGTATGACATAATGGACTGGAAATTAGCAAAATAGACTAGTTTTAAAAGCTCGAGGTCTACCTGTTTCCTTAGCATAAATAACAGGTAACAAACAGAATTTAATCTTCCTTTAAGTTTCTCAGTATGAGGTCCCCATTTAAGATGTTTATCTATTATAACCCCCAGAAAAACAACACTATCTTCAACCGCGACATAATTATCCGAGATTTTAATTGACAGAGGATATTGTATCTTAGATCTTTTGCTATAAAAAAATATACATTTGGTCTTGTCAATGTTCAAAAGAAGATTATGGTTACTAAACCATTCTCCTACAGATGTCAGCAAATTTTTGGTTTCCTCTGTGGCAGTAGAAATATTATGGAGCTTTAGTTGATAGTTGGTATCATCTGCGAACATACCCATTGAGTACTTTGCTGAAACTCCAGCCTTTGGCAACCGGTTTATATACACAATAAAGAGTGCAGGTCCTAGAATGCTTCCCTGTGGTACGCCCATAGTTATCTCTCTCTCATCTGACCTAAAAAGCTCACCATCCACCTCCATGACAACCATTTGCCTCCTGGATGACAAATAACTCTCGATGAGTTTCAACTGATTGTCCCTAATTCCACAGTCTTCCAGAATCTCCAACAGTATCTTATGGTCCACACAATCGAAGGCCTTTGACAGGTCCAAAAATAAGCCCATAGGTAGTTCATCCTGCTCAATAGTCGCCAAAACCTCTTTAATCACCTCATAAACTGCAGTTTCTATACTTCTATTCTTCACAAAGCCATGTTGTTGAACTGAAATGACATTAAATTTATGAAAAAAATTCATCAATCTGTTGTTCAAGATTTTTTCAAAGATTTTTGAGAACGATGGCAGTATGCTGATAGGTCTGTAGCTATTTGGATCCCCAGTAGGTCCTTTCTTGTACAGCGGTTTCACCATGGCAATTTTCAATTGGTCGGGAAAAATGCCTTCCTTAAAGCACCGATTTATAATGAAACTGAGAGGTGACAGAATTATATCAATAGAGGATTTAACAACCCTCACAGGAATCTCATCACAACCCCACGATTGCTTATTCCTCAAGGTCCTTACAGTTTTCAGAACTTCCCCATGTGAAACTTCAAACATGAAAAAAGAATTATTAAGTCTTTCTCCACTTGTTGGAGCAGTTTTATTCAGGCTATCTGTCAGTGTGGAGGGAAAGTCAGTGAAAAAATTGTTTAATTCATCAGGCAGTAGGGAGTTCTGATCGCTGGAAACAGGTGAAGAAGTCCTGCTCTTCGTCAGGGAATTTATGATCTTCCAGGAGGCTTTTGATCTATTATCAGAGTTCCGTATGAGGTTACTGAAGTGTTCTTTTTTTGCTTTGGACAGAAGAAGATCATATTGTTTTCTAGTAGAATTATATGAGGCAATTAATTCCGGTCTTGAAAAAGAAACAATATGCAGGATGTCAAGCTGCTTCTTGATATCAATCAATTCAGGTGTTAGTTTAAACTTTCTACTTGATGATGAGATATTGATATTTACTTTAGGAAAACAACGTTCAAATGTATCAGAAAATCTTGTGTGGAATACATACCAAAGTTCATTGGGATCGCCTGGATGAGTAAAAATATCATCCCAATTTAATCTAGATAAGTCTTGAAGGAAAATTTGGATAGACTCGTCATTTATTATTCTTTGTTTAAGGGTTTTTATTTTATTGTCATGAGTTGAACTGAAACTAGTAGTAAACTTGAGAGCTGAGTGATCAGAAATATGGTACTCAACCACCATAGTTTGGCCCACAAGAGATGTCACCACATTGTCTAAACAACTACCTGAGGAGAGACGTGTTGGTTGAAGATTTGTTACTTTCAGGTTGAAACTTTCCAGAAGTGATATGAAATCACTAACATCTGAGGAACTTGAAAGGATATTCAAATTAAAATCACCCACCAAGATGAACTCTGCTTTCTCCAGTGTACATCGCTCCAGAATAGTTCCAAGTCTCTCTAGAAATAGATCCACATCGGCTAGGGGCTGGGAATTAGGTCTATAAATACATATAATCAAAATTTTTTGATTGCCTAGAAAAATTTGAGCAGCGGAACACTCGATAACATTGGGTATTGAAAGTAAATTGTAATCTGACCTTTCAGTGCAGTTGAGTTCATTCCTACTGTAGATTGCCGTTCCACCATGGCTACCTTTCATACGGCAAAAGCTTGAAATTAGCTTATAGTCAACCAGTTTATACACCTGAAGTTCTTCCTTACACTTCCAATGTTCTGTAATTGCAAGTATATCAGCTTTTTCTTCCTGTGCCATCAACTGGAGCCCGTTCAGTGCTGTGCCCAAGGACCTAACATTTTGGAGGATGAGACTAAAGCTTCTAGCAGGCTTCGATTTTTTAACGTCGATGGAGGAGATTACGTCATCTGGTTTTGTCTGTTCTTCCGAAAAAAATTTCTGTCGAAGGAAAAATCTCTCAGGACAACTCCCTGAGGCCAGAAAGATTCACAAAACACCTTATTAAAAGCACCTTCATTCGGTAGACCAATGCTAAAAGCTGAATTTTGTCCTAGAGTGTTAAGTTTTTTCACTATAATATTCTCATTATCTTCAATATCATTCAAGAAAGATAGTATATCCGTTTCTGAGACCTCTTTACCAGCAATTTTACCTACATACAACCAACGTCGTCGAATTGCACCTTTAATTGTTGGGTTATCTGAACTATTTTCTTTCGTTCCTTAACAAACTTTAATGTTTCTAGAATGCCGGTTTTTCTTTTGCATCGTAATCCAACCTTCTGTATTATCAGTTTCTTTAATTACACTTACAGAAGTAGTAATGTTTTTACTTGAGTCAGTGTCATCCACAACTATCTCAGTCTTCCTCCCAACTTTTTGCGTGGCAGAGGGTTCCAGTACCAGATCTACAGAAGCCATCTCTCCTAGGCATTCTTCTTAAATGCCTATACCAATTTAGCCTTCTATCCTCTATAGTGTCTATTATGTTGATTGGTACCCTCATTTTTCTCTTATGTCTTGGTTTCTCACTTTATTCATTATGGTGATTCCACAACTGCGCTTCCAAAAATCCATCTCCACAGCTTTAAGCCTCCCTTGATTTCCTGCTGATATCTCCCACATTTCGGATCCCTATAGCATTATGCTTTGGACAGTAGACTTATATATTTTCCTCTTAATATTATTTGTGATGTTCTTCTTCTACAAAATTGAATGCAGTTTTTAATTGCCAATTGCATTAGTCTATGTTTGATGTCTGAATTACTTGTTTCAAAATTTGAATGGTCTCCACCCAGAAGTGTTTTGGTTCCAACAAGATGGTGCTACTCCTCATGCTGCTACCGTAGCAATTGATTGATCTATTGAAAGAAAGATTTGGCGATAAAATTATTTCCAGAAATGTCCAATTAATTGACCTCCACTGGATTATTTTCTTTGGGGCTATGTTAAGTCATTGGTTCATGCTGATACACCAGAAACAAAAGACGCTTTGGAAGCCAACATAAATCGTGTTATTGATGAAATAAAGCCTGAATTACTCGAAAAAATTGGTCTGGTCGAATGCGGTTCCTCAGAGCTAGTCGTGGTGGATATATGCCGGAAATTATTTTCAAAACATACTACTCTGTCAAGAAAGTACCGGGAATTTTCAATTAAAACAACATTTTTACATTTAATCGTCAAAATTTATTGGGTCGCCTTCAAAATAGGCTCCATTTGCTCCAATACATCTATGCCAACGGCACTTCCAATTATCGAAACATTTTTTATAATAATAATAATAATAATAATAGCTCTTTATTCTCGATCACATCCATACACATATAAATATAATAATATGAAGATGAAATAGAATAGTGTCAGAAATAAGAATTACATGATATAATCATCTAAACTGTATGGTTCTAGCTCAATGAGATATTCGAATAATCTTCTTTTGAAACATTTCATATTTTTTATAGTTTTTATATTTTTTGGAAGCATGTTATATATTTTGAGACATCTATATTCCGTCTGCTTTTGAGAGATTGTTAAATTATGTTTGGGATAAATGTAGTCGTCATTCCTGGTATCGTAAAAGGTTTTTTTGTTTTCAT
This sequence comes from Megalocaria dilatata, assembly GCA_034642435.1. Classification (NCBI taxonomy): domain Eukaryota; kingdom Metazoa; phylum Arthropoda; class Insecta; order Coleoptera; family Coccinellidae; genus Megalocaria; species Megalocaria dilatata. The sequence continues at coordinate 14,683,107 of CM067858.1, forward strand.
ATTTTTCAAATAGATGTTCATTGGTCCTAATGAAGAGAACACATTCCTGAATGTAAAGGGCATATATTGTCAATAATTTATTTTTCTTGAAGATACTTCTGCAGGATTCATTATACTTCATGTTGTTGAGTATTCTTATTGCCTTTTTCTGTAAAATGAACAATGGTTTTATGTTTCCTGCTCCATAAAATATTATTCCAAATCTTAGTTTTGACTCTATTATTCCATGATAAACAATTTTTAAGTGATTACTGTGGATATATCGACTTATTACTCTCAGACCATAAATTGATTGTGCAATTTTCTCATTTAGACAGTTTATGTGTTCTTTCCAATTGAGGTTTTTGTCTATGTGGATGCCCAAAAATTTTGTTGTTTCTTGTATCTGGTATATTTCCTGACTCAAATTGATTGTTAAATCTTCCTCAATTTTTGTTTGTGTTGTAGTGAAAAGTATGAATTTTGTTTTTTCTTTGTTGAGTATTAAATTATTATTTTTGAACCATTCATCAGTTTTATTTAGGGTGATTTCAGTTAGTATTTCCAACATTGAGAAAAGTTTTTCAACTAGAAGTAAATTTGTGTCATCGGCATAATTAACTGTATTTACTCTTTTGGTACATAGTTCCATATCTGGTTCGTAGTCATTGATATATATCAGGAAGAACAAGGGCCCAGTAAAACTTCCTTGTGGTATGCCTAACAGTAATTCCTCCAAATTTGATCTCACAGTTTCCTCATTGATTTCCATTTCCACCATTTGTTTTCTGTTCAAAAAATATGACTTAACCCATTCCAGTGATGGGCCCCTAATTCCATAACTTTCTAATTTTTGAAAGAGTTTATTTTTATCTAAACAATCATAAGCTTTGGTTAAGTCAAGAAAAATTCCCATGGATAACTCTTTGTTTTCAAAAGATTCTACTACTTTATTAATGAAATCATAAATTGCTGTTTTAATTGATTTTCCTTTGATGTACCCATGTTGGTTGCTTCTTAATATTTTATTCATTAGTAAAAATTCCATTATTTGTCGGCAGTAGGCCATCTCTATAATCTTGGAAAAGCTCGGTAGAATACTTATTGGCCTATAGTTGTTGTAGTTATTGATATCACCTTTTTTATGAATTGGTTTTACGATGGCTATCTTGAGTTTGTCTGGGAAGATTCCATACTTAATGGAGTTGTTAATGATGTATGTCACTTGAGCAGTTATTTCTTCAGATGTTTGTTTTATAATATGGTTAGAGACTTCATCATACCCACTTGAATGTTTATTTTTTAGTAACTTTATGATCTCTTGTGTTTCAGATTGGGTGATCTTTTTCAAGCGTATAGATTTCTATACTTCTTGGAAATTGTTAACTTTTCCTGCCTCTTGAATATTCTTCGTTAAGTTAGTTCCCGCTCTTATAAAGAAGTTGTTCATCTCATTTGTAATCTTCAATGGATCTCCAGTTAATTCAGTTTTCTTTGTGTTCCTATTTTTCAGTGAATTTATCAGGTTCCATACTGTCTTGCTCTTGTTGTCAGAATTCTTAATTAGAGTGTCATATTTTTCCTTTTTCTGTTTCAGAAGTAACCGATCGTATTCCATTTTTTTTTTCCCGATATGTCTCTTTATATTTTTGTTTTTACTTTAAAATCATGTACAGGCTCACGCCTCTGTGATTACTGTTTATATCTTGTAGCAGTTGTAGCTTACAGAATAAACCATATTATTATTATTATTATTATTTTTCGTCACAAGTACTTAGGACGAGTAATATATCTAGTGAGCTTTTGACCTCTCTAATTGTGGGATCAATTTTATCCGGTGTTTGTTTTTTATTTCTTGATACTTTTTTCAGTGGAAAAGCTTTGTTGAAATGTTGTAGGTATATGCTATGAAACATATTGAACTGGGCATTCACATCGTCATAAGGTATATCATAAATGTCTGTCCAATTTTGTTCTCTCAATAACTGTTTGAAATTTTTTATGTTTTTCTCCGAAAATATACGTTTAAAGGTCTTTCTTGGTTGTTTCTTTTCTATAAATATACTCATCTTCTGCGCTAAATGATCTGAAACATGTGTTTGTATAGTGCTGCCTTCATAGGGTTCCTCAATATTCGTAAAAATGTTGTCAATGCAGGTTGCTGTGGTGGATGTTATTCTTGTAGGTTGGTGAATAGTTTGTTGCATATTATAGGTTTTTAACAAGTTCACTAGTTCTAATTTTCTCTTTGAATTTTCCATTAGGTTAATATTGAAATCGCCAACTAGGGTGATTTTAACATTTTCATTAAACAATTTTTGTATTATTGGTTCTAACGCCTCGATCAATATATCCATATTGCCATCATTATAAATTGCAATACACACATATCTACTGCCATTTACGTTATATTCTACTCCAACACACTCAAATTTTCTCTTCTCTGAAATTTTCTTGATGTCTTTTCTTTCTTTGACTTGCATACCATTTTCAGAATATATGGCTACTCCTCCATGCTCCTTTATATCTCTACAAAAAGAAGTTATTAGTGTAAAATTCTTGATTACATGATATTCCAATTGCTTCTCCGTTTTCCAGTGTTCTGTTAAGCACAGAATTTTGACATCATCATGTTTACTTAATGTTTCTTCTAATAGTTCCCCAGCATTACCCAACGAGCGTATGTTTTGGTGTAATATACTAAACTGTTCATAATTCTTGCCGATTTTTTCCTTTTGAATTTCTTTTCCCTTATTGAGTGAAGGAATGCTATCAATTGCCATCAGTTTGTTAATGCTGTTTTTTTCTCTAAAAAATGTTCCCCTCTTCTGAAATCAAATCTTGAATATTTTATCCCTGTTGGCCAAAAATCATTTTTGTAAATATCCTCCTTCATTTTTAGAGGAACACTTACTAAAACACATTTATAGGTTAAATTTTCTTGGTTTTTTGTGTTCAGTTGTTTTACGCTTACTTCATTTTCTTCTAAATTACCTTTTTCTCTTACATAGTCTTTTATTACTTCAACCTGTACATTTGCTTTTATTTGGGATACAAATAGCCATAATTTCTTCTCTTGCTTGTCTGCTTTTATAGATTTAAATGTTGTATCTTCCAGTGGTCCTGTACCAACATTTGGTTTCTTATGCCTTCTTGATCTAACAGTAATGAATTCTTCCGATGTGGGTTTAGGCGAGAGTTCTTGTTCCATTTCATCTTTTTCCGTAGTTGGTTTTGAAATCAAAATAACTGGATTGTTGACATTTCTTTGAGTAATTTGTAGGTTACCTTTGTGTCTGTCATTTTTGGTTATAGGTGGTAGCTCAGATGTACCATTATCTTCTTTGGATGTTTCTGCAGTAGTTTGTTTCGTGTTATTATATAACCTCCTTGTGACTTGCTGTACTTTGTTTACAGTTGAGGATTCAGTTTTTTGCGTTGCTTTCGAATATGTTTTCATTTCGTATTTTCCATTATCTTCCAGGAGCTGTATTTTTTCTGATAAAAGGATATTGTTTTGCATCAGGATTTGGTTCTTTTCGGTTATTTCCTTGATCAATTGTTTTAGATAGTTGTTTTCCAATTCCAGCATTTTATTCTGAACAATTGCATCTTTGAATTCTGTTGAACTTTCATGATTTTCTAACCTCTCATGTTTACATATAGTATTTTCCAAATTGCTTGCTCGTACAAGACATGATTTGTGGAAATTATTATAACACTTTCCACACTTCACATAATCTCTCACTTTTTTAGCACAATACGAACATTTAACATCGTTAAATTCCCCGTCTTTCTGGGAGTTCGCATCCGTGTCACTTTCATTCGACGCCATTTTTGTTCGCTTTCCGGGATGGACTTTAGCTCTCGCGCCGAATTTTGTTTTATGACTTCAATCGACTCAAAACGGGTGCCACGAAGGGGCAATTTTAGTTTTGGGAAGAGGAAAAAGTCGCAGGGAGCCAAATCCGGCGAATACGGTGGTTGCTGAAGCACGTTTGTTGAGTTTTTGGCGAGAAAGTCAGTCACAATCGTAGCTCGGTGAGAAGGCGCGTTATCGTCATGCAAAATCCATGAGTTGTTCGCCCACAAATTTGGCCGCTTCTTACGGATACGCTCACGCAAACGTTTCATAACGCCTAGGTAATACTCCTTGTTTACCGTCTGACCCTCTGGAACGAATTCGTAGTGCACCACGTCACGGATATCGAAGAAAACAATGAGCATCACCTTCATTTTCGAGCGGCTTTGGTGTGGTTTTTTCGGTTTCGGCTCATTTTTTGCCACCCATTCCGATGATTGCTGGCTTGTTTGCATATCGTACTCGTAGACCCAGGTCTCATCACCAGTTATAATGCGTTCCATGAATGTAGAATCGGAATTACAGCGATCCAGCATGTCTGAAGCAACCTGTTCGCGATGACGTTTTTGAAGAAAATACAGGTCTTTCGGTACGAGTCGTGCGGCCACCTTTCTCATGCCCAAAATATCAATCAAAATCGTACGTGCGGACTCGTGGAATATCTTAAGATCATGTGCTATCTCTCTCAAGCTGGTACGACGGTTTTCCAGCACCCTTTCCTTAATTTTATCGACGTTATCTTCGATCGAAGCCGTCGATAGTCGACCACTTCACGACCGTCCTTGAAGGCTCTGTACCACTGATATGCACGAGTTTTCGATAGAGCATTATCACCAAAGGCCTTTTGCAACATTTTCAATGCATCGGCACACGAAAATTTATTTGCAACACAAAACTTTAAACAAATTCTTTGCTCAACGTAATCACCCATAGTAAATATCGGCACGCATTTTACCTGCCTCATTGCCCCGCCAGATTTAAATCGATAATTCCCGGTACTTTCTTGACAGAATGTAAATGTCATAAAATTATCTTTCAAATAAAAAAAAATTGACTTCAGTCTGAATTTAAATGTGTTTTCTTTCTATTGAAAGTTCTATCACTCTAAAAAAACATCCGATACTCACGGAAATATTCAGCTGGGTCCCTTTGTTAAGCCAACCTGTACGACTATTTGAAGAACTACAGTTATATATTCACATAAAATAGATTGTCAACACTTTGTTAAATTTGCTTATTTGAAAACAAAATACGTAACCTGTTTTCATATCTACATAATTGTCTTATATACTCAAACATTCAACGGAAAGATATTGATTTTGTGAATTTTATTAAGTTTTAATCGGAAAAAAGCTTGAAATTTCTCAGCGTATAAATCAATAATAATTAATTTTGGTCATTTGGACATTCATTTCCTATGTTCATCGGTAGTAACGTCCTCTAAAATACCTCTACTATTATCCGTTACATCCAGCACACATATTGAAATTCATTATATTTGAGCTTTCTGACACTGAGTTCAACGCAAATCTTGCAGCTCTTGTTTGGAAGTTTCATTTTGTATATATTTCCTTCATGATAAAAAAACCTCACCACCATATCCAAAATGAAGTAAGATTTAGTATTATCCTTGAATTGATAGAATCAATTATTTATATTTTTTCAAACAAAATGAATTACCGAAGGCAATTTCAAAGTTCCTTTGTGGGATAGTTGAAGAGTACTTGTTTGAAAAGAAAAATTAAGCAGTTCACGCATAAATACGTGTCTGAACCACCATTTACTTTTTTATAGATTAAAAGCTCAATATAATAGCCAGAAATCATATTGTCAGGTTACTGCTTCATTAGTTACGATACCATCTTTCGACTTAATAGGAAACCATTGACACCCATATAATTATGTAGATTGAAACTTTACTCCAAAGATTGTTTTTGGAATATAAAAAAATATGCTGAATTAATTCTCCGAAACCTTTACAAACTTAATATAAAGAAGTTCTTCACAACTTTCTAGAATGAAATTGAATAAAATGCCTCAGAAAGACAGTTCCTTTAGACTACTTTATAGATATATAGAATTATCAACACATATGAGCAGTTGATCAATAAAGAATTAAAAGAAAACATAAAGTAGGTACTGACTGTAATCATCGAGATCCATCATTCAAGTTAAGTTTGTTCCGATTGAATATTCAGAAATAACAAATTTCATTACCAAAAAATGCTCCATATGTAATTCAGAAAGAGTCTTTTTTATTTCCCTCTTTAAAAAACATTCTCCAGAAAAAGAATCTGAATATTCTCCTCAGTTGGAAGCTATTTGAATGCTTAATAAAAACAATCGACACAATATGTCTACATATCTTCGTTCACCAAATATTCTACATAAAAGCGAAGTTTAATAAACCTAGTCAACTTGTTTAGCAACACTTAAAGAACTAGGTCATTCCACAGAAATATTTCTTTAAAAAGGGAAATAAAAAGGACCTTTTTGAATTCTATGTAAAACATTTTGTGTTTACGAAGGTTTCAGAGAATTAATCCAATCATTATTTATAATATTATGCATTCTCCTTCGCACAGCTGATAATACAGAAACCAGAAATTAAAAAAATGTATATAAGACCGTAATTTATTTCCACAAAAATGTTTGTACTAATACAACAATTGTTTCACCGCGATGTGGCTTCTTCAGGTATTACATTGTACTGTCTGATGGTATTGAGTGTAACCGAGTTTATATACATTTTTAGGTACGTGACCAAATAATAGAAGCACAAGTCATAAAAACTCTAGGTGTTTATTAGAGTTTGCCGCTAAAAATGCCATTAAGGAAAAATATTCAGTAATGGAGAATGATCGACATCTGCTTGTTCGTTCAAAAGGATTTTACGGGCATTATACCTGTTGATTTCAAGAAATTCTAAAAGTGTTAATCTAGAACTTTTGCTTTCAACGTGGATAATTTCATAATTATTGTTGAAATTATGCCTGAATTCCTTAAGATGATTAGCATATGTCGAATGTACAGAATTGTATATATAACCCCTTTGGTGTTCTTGGATACGTTTCTTGAATGATCTACCAGTCTGGCCAATGTATATCAAAGGGCAATCTTTGCAAGTTAACTTGTAGACTCCGGATTTATTTTCTTTATTTGTACTATCTTTATTGTTTTTTATGTAGGTACTAAGGTTATTAATTGTCTTAAAAGCCGCGTTATAATTGAAACAACTTTTGAAATATTTAGCAATATTTTCAGATAATCCATTGACATAAGACAACGAAAAATATTCCTGTGTATTGTCCTCTTTTATGATTGGGTACACGAGATTTAATGCCATTTTCTTCTGTTTATTGGATACCATTTTGTCTATAAGAAAGGGATTGTAACCGTTGTTTGACGCTATTTGTTTAATAATATTTAATTCTTTCATAAAGTTTTCTGAATTTAAAGGGACATTCAATAATCTATGAATAAAACTATTATATGCTGACATCTTTTGGTTAGTGGGGTGGTTTGAAGTTTTATGTATTGTGATGTCTGTATGTGTTGGTTTGTGAAAAATACTAAAATCATGTAAATTATTTAATCTTGTTATAGTGAGGTCAAGAAAATTAATACTTAGATACTTTTCTTCTTCGATTGTGAATTTGATTTTTGGGTGGAGTTTATTAATGAAATTCGTGAAGATATGTAGTTGTCGGTCGGTGCCTTTGAAACAACAAAAAATGTCATCTACATATCTGTACCAATAAAGAAAATATTTGCTTATAGGATTCAGGTGTATTTTTGATTCCAGATCATCCATGAATATTTCAGCTAAAATTGAACTGAACTGGAAATAAATTACTGTCTTATATACATTTTTTCAATTAAAATGAGTTTCCACCAAGTAAAGACCGAATCTATCAAATATTTAGAAACCAGAAATTATTACCTTTATCAAACAATAAGCCTCTTACCAGCTTTCTCAAATTCATTATTCGCTTACGAGATGGAATGCAATGTATCAAATAGTTGTGAAGTTTAATGCACTAGTACACAGGAGATACCTTGAATTTGGATGAATTATGTTTAGAAATATATATTATAATGTTTTCTCACTTCTGATATTATAGCTAGGGAAACTAGATAAAGTTGTAATATTACTTTCCTTTCATTTCTCATGTATAAGACATCTTAAAACGAGAAAGAAAGATAGTGATAGGATACAAGTTTCTACAAACAGGGGTCTACAGGACGAGCGCAGAAGTATGTTTAACTTCCAACGCAGGATGCATTTCTGCAATATGAAAGCCCTGCCAACAGCTGAGGAATATTCCCTATAGTAGAATATTACTATATATGATAGGTGGGGGGTAATAGACCAAACTATAATAAATATTTATAGGAAATCTTAATGGAATTCAATTTCTTATCCTTTTTAAAGCATGACAACAATTATTCAGTTTTGCAGAATAATTCAATATATGTTCATCATTTCAAATTTTCATCTAGGTGGACAGCAAGAAATTTAGCAATATTCTTAGATGGGGTGGCTCGCACAGCATTGGAAGTTCCTAAGAGTTGGCGACGTAACTGCCACGGTTCCAAGTGTCACCAGCGAACAAGATGATATTATACTCTATTGTTGGTCATAAAATGTCCTGAAAGATTAACATATTAATAAGCACATTTCTCAAACTAACAAGATCATTAACATAAATAGAAGCGGCTCAAAGACCGAACCCTGTGGCATTCCAATATGCACATCCTACTCAACAATATTTCTCGAGATAGCTGCGTATCCTATAAAAATACACCCCGAAAACCTAGGATGTAATACTTAAAAGGAGAGACTATGGAATGGTCAAGAAGAATTGACAAATAAACCAGCAACAGGTATTCCATAATCAAACTAAACAATGCAAGTTGCTGCTATTTGGGTTGAGCGACCACACCTAAAACCATGCTGTGCGTTATCTAGCATATTGAATTTATAAAAATACTTGATCATTCCATTAAACACAACTTTCTCGAAGACTTCGGATAATATTCTTAAGACAGAAATCTGTCTATAGCTTGTGATACTGTATCTCAAAGATCGGAATAACTAAGGTGCTTTTGAAAAGGGAAGGAAACACACTCAAATTCATGGACAAGAAAAGGGGAATGAGAAAAGTGACGACATAGATGAAAACTTGTTGAATTTAACATTTTAGCGGATATTGAATCAGCTCCTTAACACTTGTTATTTTGAACAATTTTATTATGTCAACAACTGAACACTCCAGAACTGGATGAAAGAAAAATATTTTATCAAAAAGGTGGCACATGATAAGGATAAAATGACCCCATAATACGATTTCACTTAGTGTTGAAAAATATTTTGCGAAAATTTCCGCGGATTCGGTAGCACCTTTATATAAAACAACATCAACAAGTTCAATTAATTCGCTTTCCCTGCTTCTTTAGTCCGTATTCAACAGTAATTTCGAATGAATTTTTGATTGTCTCGGTTTTTCTTATATTCGAATGAATTTTTGTGAAAAAAATCAACCAATAAAAAATTGTAACTATTTGGTTTTAAAGAATTGTTGAAAAAATTTGTTTCGTTGTTAATTGTTAAATATTCCATCTCCAGACTCCACAAACATTCCCGGTAGTGCCATTAACATAAAAACAGAATTTAGTGACTAGATATCAAGAATCGGCATTCTCATCTACCCCGGAAATGGGTTAGACAACGTCATGGCTTTCGGGGTGGTGGACAACCAATTAAATATCTTATGCAATCACCTGTGCAAGGTGTCCTGCACACGCTCCACATTTGAACACGTGTACGTATTATTCAAAGTTAATAACCATATCCCGATTCGTCAATGAATAAACCATAAAACGTAAATTGTTCAATTAATTATTCATTCCAGATACGTCTCTATGGTATCATAGTAATGCAACATAAATTAACGAAATATTGTTCGAAATCAGACAAGCAGAGACCTATGAATGAAATTAATGCTGATTTCTCATAAAAATGTAGGGTTTGAATTTTTGTCGAATCTATCGCATACCAAACGACGGGTTTCCAGAATTTGTTTGCTTGTAGAATATTAATTAAATAAAATATAAACTCAAATTTACATAAATTCGTTCATAAATGAAAATACATGATTTATCATACTGTGGTTCATTATATTGTCCTTGATTGAATAGTAGGTGTATATATATATATATATATATATATATTGCGTAGTATAGGTTATCGACCAGACTAATAATAAATCTATTACCTTGTTTTCGGGAATGTGGTCTGTATATCAAGAAAACTCCAATTTTCTTCAAATATCTCAATATTTCGTTGAAATATTGAGATATTTGAAGAAAATTGGAGTTTTCTTGATATACAGACCACATTCCCGAAAACAAGGTAATAGATTTATATATATATATATATATATATATATATATATATATATGTATATATATATAGATATATATATTATAAGGAAATCAATCATCATAATGTATGAGGAAATTATGTATGCGTAGACAATAACAAGATCAATTCTCCGAAACCTATATGAATTTAATCTGAAAATTCTCTTGAAATTTTTTAAAAATTAAATTGATTAAAATGTCATAGGAACACTGTTTCACTTTATAGACGTATAGAATTATCAATACATATGTGCGGAACAATCAATAAAGAATCAACATAAAATATTAAAAATTGGCCGTGATCATCCCAAACATCATTCAAGACAGCCTGTTTAGACTGGATAATCAGAAATATCAAATGCCATCACCAACGAATGCTTAACATAGAATTTGAAATATATTTTTATTTTCCTTTTTAAAAAGTACATAGCATATTATCCGGAAAAGATTCTGAAGTTCTCACTCATATTCTCATCAATTAGAAGTTATTTCATTGGTAAATATCAGGTGTTTTTTTTTAGAGGTGTTTTTTTTTAGGTAAAAGCCCTGTTGTTTTGACTTTACTGTTCAGTAAGCATTGATAAATTATCAGGGAAAGACTCACGCCGTAACAACGTTTCCAAATTGTTGAAATTTTTTTTCAAAATCAGTGTTCTATTCGCCAAACTTTTAGAGCACTTCGTGAAATTTATGGTTTACTTAATCGTCCGTCAGAGCAGCTTATTCGTCGAACTATCGATAAATTTCGGACAAAATTTTCTTTACTCGATGTAACAACAAGGCAAAGAACTGTACGTAAAGAAGAAAATATCGCTGCTGTAAGTCATAGTGTTAATTATCATCCAGATTTGTCTATTCGTCGACGTGCACAACAAGTTGGATTCTGTGCATTCACCACATGGAAAATTTCGCCTGAAGATCTTGGTTTACACCCATACAAGATCTAACTGAAAGTTGAAGTTGATCCACTTTTTTATCGTAAAATTGTGTTTAGTGCTGAAGCTCATTTCTGGTTCAACGGCTATGTAAACAAAAAAATTGCCGTATATGGAGTGAAAACAATCCTCAAGAAGTTCTGGAGGTTTCATTGCATCCTGAGAAATCGATTGTATGGTCTGCTTTACACGCTGGAGGTATCATCGGTCCATATTTCTTTAATAACGATGCTGGAGCTAATGTTACAGTGAATTGTGCTTGTTACAGATCGATGATCGATGAATATTTGTTTCAAAATTTCAATGGTATCGACCCAGAAGTGTTTTGGTTCCAACAAGATGGCGCTACACCTCATGCTGCTACCGTAACTATTGATTTATTGAATGAAAGATTTGGCGATAACATTATTTCGAGAAATTGTCCGTTTAATTGGCCTCCAAGATCATGCGACATAACTCCACTGGATTATTTTCTTTGGGTTTATGTCAAGTCATTGTTTTATGCTGATAAACCAGAAACAATAGACGCTTTGGAAGCCAACATAACTCGTGTTATTGATTAAATAAGGCCTGAATTGCTCGAAAAGGTGGTCCAAAATTGGTCTGGCCGAATGCGGTTCCTCAGAGCTAGTCGTGGTGGACATATGCCAGAAATTATTTTTAAAACATAAATGTCATAAAATTATCTTTCAAATAATAAGAAATTGGCTACAATCTTAATTTAAATGTGTTTCATTTCAACTTAAAGTTCTATCACTCTGCGATTTTTTGGCGAAAATTAAAGCTTTATCGTGAAAAATTGGTTATACATTAAGAAGTCAATGTATTGTCTATCACTAGCCACTACCCACTATCCCATTGCGAAAAGAGTCCTGCTCTTTGGCCGCTATCCATGTATCGATTCATTTTTTGACTTCATCATGATTGGAGAAGTGCTGGTCAGCCAGCCCATGTTGCATCGATCGGAAAAGATTACAACCTAAGGAGCAATGTCTGCGCTGTACGGTAGGTGAGGTAGGACTTCCCATTTGAGCGTTTCTAAGAACAATTTAACGGGTGATGCAACATGTCTCTTAATGCAAAATGACTTTGTTGTGTCTATAGACGTATTGCGGCCGTTTTATCCGCTGTGATTTGCTCAAATCCATCAATTTTCATTGGTAGACTTCCTCTGTGATTCTTTCGTTCAATTGTCCACACCCAACTGATCCCACCAAATATACAGTACGATCTTCTCGGCATGAATATTCGGCTTGATAGTTGCTGATGAGGTATCCATACGTTGCCCAACATTTTGTATTATCGTAGTGGACACACTTTTCATCGCGTCACAATTCGATGCAAAAACCCTGATATTCTTGATATTCCATGATCTTCTGTGACGATCCTTCAGAAGCCATAGCTTGTTCGAGTTAAGAGATCAGATGTGTTCTGATTAGGCTTTGTTACTGTCTTATTACGACACTTTAAGCACAGCACTGTTAATTTTTTACTCATGCGTGAAATGGCGACCGCCCACACGAAAGTCAAATAAATGCACCTTATTGCAATTTTACAACTGTTCTCCTGAAGAAGCGGAAAACCTCATGAAAACGAAAATAGCATGGTTATAGGTCTCTATTCTTCTTCCTTCGGTCTTCACCGTTACATATTTGAAAAGAATTCTCGTCATTTGTCTTCACGAAATTAAATTTTTATAATCGTGTCATTATTTGACATCTAAATAATGAATTCGAATTCGATAGGAGTACTTCAAGAAATATTCAAATAATAAAATTCAGAAAAAGACTATTTCAGAAATCGTGAGAGGCCGCCAATTTTCGAAAATAATCGTTATATTCAGTCTCCAAATCTACCCTGAAAATTTCAAGTCTCTAGGTCTTTCCGTTCAGAAATTAGCGATGTCACCTTCAGTCGTTAACCCGGACGTATCATCCTCTCGAAATATAGCATGAATCTTCTTGAGTTTTTTGATTGTCTCGGTCTTTACTTGACGGAAATTCATCTTCAATATAAGAAAAACAAATGTTAACTTCCGCTATTTGAATAGCGGAAGTTAGCATTTGTTTTTCTTATATTAATCTTCTTGATGTTATTATACACCTAAACACCAGATTTCATCTCGATTGAGTCAGTGTTTTCGGAACTTTTGGAAAAATAGGAAAAACATTTCAAATATGAATAATTTCTGAGCCATTTGAACGATTTGTTTTCGTTTACAAAGTTAAGATATTCAGGCCTCGAATCTACCCTGAAAGTTTAAAGTCTTCATCTCTTTCCATTAGAAAGTGAAAGTGTGCACGTAAGGAGCATCAGAAGAGAATTACTTTTGACTTGTAAGTCCAAGGTATTCATTTGTAACCATTTTCAACTCAAAATTAAAAAATTATTGGCATTTGGGAAAACGATAGAGGGCTAGAAGCAAATAAGCGCACAAAAAGAGTTGTTAGTATTGGAATGGCTATGAATTATGTTACTGCGCTACGATTTGTGGCGGTTATAGAAGATGGCCGCCAGCATAATGAAACTCCGACAAACTTTAGTGTAAATCTGTCCAGTGTTTTCCCAACTTTACAAAGAAAGTGGTGTGCTCACTAAAAACTGTTCCCGGAAGGGAAAGGACTACATAGCTGAATAAGCTCTAATGCTTTGATAAAACCAATGGTCATGACAGTTTCTCTTCGAAATAGTCTGCAAGAAATGAGAAATGCAAACGCGAGTTGACAATAAGGAGGTGACTTCATGTTGCTGAATTATTTTCTCGAACTAAGACTACTGGATCGCCGAGTCCACGAGGCATTTCAAGATTGAATTTTGCACGAATGCACTTGGCTTTGACACTACACGTTTGAAATCGCGCATTGTTTTACTATGATTAACGAGATATACTCAAGCTTGTCTTGCCGAGTAACTTCCTTTTACTCGGTTATGGCATATGGAGACATATCTGTTGAAGATTTGGACGTTAACTTTTGAAGGATGCATCCAAAATGGAACTTTGGTTACTCATATATACCTAACAGAGGTTCTGGAAGATCGTGTTATCCATTAATGGTTGTCCTTGGGAAAACGTAACCTTAATGCATGATGCATTGCCCCACATTACTCTGTTCGAAGTCCGAATTTAAATCCTTTAGATCACGGGGGTAACATGGAAAGATGTTTACGTTTACATAACGCCTTCAGTTATAAAATTGCTTGTTCATATGCTTTAAAAAAATAGGATATTTGTTTGAAAGCATGTGAAGAAACTACAGTGTAGTAAAACGCGTTATATTCTGGTGCATAGTAAATAGAAATCAACATATGAGTATTATGTAATTAGTAAACCATGGATTTTCATCAAATAAAATCCAACACAATTCGAAGAAAGATAATTTGGCCCATACCTCCATTTTGTAATGAGAGGTATTACCCACTCATGTTGGTTAGTCGTTTAAAATTTAATTGCCGTATCTATATATTGAATTGACATGAGATATTTCTCTAAATAAGTTGATTCATTATATATACAGTTACCGTTAGTGCAATATCCTCCCTTCTGTCTAGAATGATGGATCGTCAACATCTAACCTTATCACAATCCTGTAACACTCAGCATTATTTACCTGCAGTAGTTAATTTTCTTAGAGATTATAAGAGAATTTGGACAACTGTATTTGTTAATTATTAAAGATAATTTCTTCAACCTGTAAGAATATTGTTACACACTTCAAACTCTTTTTTCTGAAATATTACTTTTTTTTCTGCATCATTCGAATTTGTATAGATTGTGAAAACAAAAATGATGAATTTTTATTAAATTCAAATATACAAGTAATTTCAAATAATACGGAAATAATTTTTTCCAATCAAAATGGATTTTCGACTAAGATTTGGGGTGATCAGACATTCGTAATTTGTTGTAATATTCACAGGTCTTCTCTGGTAGCATGTTGCGAATGTTGTGAGTTTGTTCCACAGTATTCGCTAGTTCACCTTTCTTTATGTTTACCGTAGAGTATTCATTAAGAGAAAAGGACATGCCCATTTCGCTACTGAATATACATTCTGTCAAGAAAGTACCGGGAATTATCGATTTAAATCTGGAGGGGCCATGAGGCAGGTAAAAAATTTTTTTCCTAGGTTGGTATCACTGTCCTTAATTACTATGCCAAACTTGAGCGGGATCTGTCAACTAGTGTATTTGCAACAGCTGATTAAGTCAGTCGATGTCAGAGTGCGTGCCGATTTTTACTATGGGTGATTACGTTGAGCAAATAATTTGTTTAAAGTTTGTGTTGCAAATGAATTTTCGTGTGCCGATGCATTGAAAATGTTGCAAAAGGCCTTTGGTGATAATGCTCTATCGAAAACTCGTGCATATCAGTGGTACAGAGCCTTCAAGGACGGTCGTGAAGTGGTCGCCCATCGACGGCTTCGATCGAAAATAACGTCGATAAAATTGAGGCAAGGGTGCTGGAAAACCGTCGTACCAGCTTGAGAGAGATAGCACATGATCTTAAGATATCCCACGAGTCCGCACGTACGATTTTGATTGATATTTTGGGCATGAGAAAGGTGGCCGCACGACTCGTACCAAAAGACCTGAATTTTCTTCAAAAACGTCATCGCGAACAGGTTGCTTCAGACATGCTGGATCGCTGTAATTCCGATTCTACATTCATGGAACGCATTATAACTGGTGATGAGACCTGGGTCTACTAGTACGATATGCAAACAAGCCAGCAATCATCGGAATGGGTGGCAAAAAATGAGCCGAAACCGAAAAAACCACGCCAAAGCCGCTCGAAAATGAAGGTGATGCTCATTGTTTTCTACCTAGGCGTTATGAAACGTTTGCGTGAGCGTATCCGTAAGAAGCGGCCAAATTTGTGGGCAAACAACTCATGGATTTTGCATGACGATAACGCGCCTTCTCACCGAGCTACGATTGTGACTGACTTTCTCGCCTAAAACTCAACAAACGTGCTTCAGCAACCACCGTATTCGCCGGATTTGGCTCCCTGCGACTTTTTCCTCTTCCCAAAACTAAAATTGCCCCTTCGTGGCACCCGTTTTGAGTCGATTGAAGCCATAAAACAAAATTCGGCGCGAGAGCTAAAGTCCATCCCGGAAAGCGCCTATAAAAAATGTTTCGATAATTGGAAGTGCCGTTAGCATAGATGTATTGGAGCAAATGGAGCCTATTTTGAAGGCGACCCAATAAATTTTGACGATTAAATGTAAAAATGTTGTTTTAATTGAAAATTCCCGGTACTTTCTTGACAGAGTAGTGAACCTTTAATATGCATATGAGTGCATTAATAATTTAGTATCCTACGTGTTACCTACAGTATTTTTGTCTACAACTTGAATTATTATTAATTCAATGATTATCTGAAAAAAAATTATGATTGAAAAATTTGATACTATATGCTGGTAAAAATAATGTGTTTTACATCAGCAACAGATATGAGTGCAACTGTTATCGAATTACTTTTGTCAATCATTGTCAAAATCTGAAAATCTGAAAAAAAGACTTTTCTCATTATCTTCCGTTCCATATAGGCAGGCAGGCGTTCAATGTGGATTTTTTTTATGTAAACTGCGAAATATTCTCATCAGGCGACGAGTTAATCGTTCTAGTTCATCTAAATCAGTATCTGACCACTTCAAGATTCCAAAGGTACACATTAGGGTTGGCAGCCCAGTTCAAAGCATCGATCTGGTTTTCCGCAAATAATTTGCTCTTAGATACTCTGGCAACCTTGTTTTTATATTATATTTGGCAATGAATTCAGGTTTCATTTTCTTGCGGTCATTTCTTAGAATTCGTAGTGTATCTTAATATTCACAGGTCTTCTCTGGTAGCATGTTGCGAATGTTGTGAGTTTGTTCCTCAGTATTCGCTAGTTTACCTTTCTTTATGTTTACCGTAGAGTATTCATTAAGAGAAAAGGACATGCCCATTTCGCTACTGAATATATGTACTGTATCTATCAGTGAAAAGAGTTGATTTTGGAGCTCTGCACATAGTTTCAAACCGTCTTAATGTAAGAAATGGGATACTTTCCTCATTTTAAGTTTATATCCTTGTTTTGTGTTATTCAGAAGCATAAGCCATCCAGAATCACATTGCTGAAAAGAAATCACCCTCAAATATTCCCCTCGATATTTGAATGCTAGCAGCATTAATGTAGTTAATTGGGGTATTTGTCCTCCATGTACTCATGAGATGTTTGAATACTTCTTATTTTTGGACAAGTCTTATAAATCTTTAGTACTTTCATCAGCCAATCGCGGGGTATCCAGTCAAAAGCCTTCTCATAATCGGTAAAGGACATAATAAAATTTCTTTTTGTCGTCTGCATTATTATAATTGGGAAAATATGTGTTTAATTACAGTGTCAATTACATTACGTAACTTTTGTTATTACAAGATAACATTGATAATATTTGTCATGATGAAAAAGAATAAGAATACATTAATCACTGAAGGTGATAAGGTTCATCACTCATATATGACATTATTTCGACAATTTTTCATTTAAACTTTTTTCGCATTTCTTATTAACAAGAATAAAAAAAAATCTTTCAAACCGAAACAACCCCTAAACTAATTTCCTTCCTTTCGAAATAACTCGCCCACTCCTAGGAGTTTCCAGATTTTTTCAACAGGAAATCCATGCTTAGTGGCCGAAAAAACCTCCGCAACTTTCACCAAAGCGGCAGCAGGAAGGAATTTCAAAGCGACGTTTATAATATGCGGAACGTGTGGCTCGCATAATTCTTGATTGAAGTGTGCCACAGTTCATTTAAGTGCTTCCGGCTTTCTGAGCGAACTTAACGGTGGTGGAACACCCCTACACGTGTTCTCCCTTGGCCTGTAATTCCGTTCAAATGGATAAACCACCGGCTGTAAATTCGAAATTTATAGCGGAAAATTATGAATTAGTGTTTTCGGTAAGCGTAACAGGGTGGCAATTCTTGTAATGTGTTTTAGTATTCGTGAAAAATAAACCTTTGCCATCGGGCAAAAATTGAACTTCTCTTGAAATTTGCAACGTAACGTTTTGGTCAATACGGATTTTAAAAATCATGTGAAAAAAATCCCTTTGTCCTCTGATGTTTGAAAGCTTTTCTTCCATACTACTGGACAGATATGTCTAAGTTCTTCAGCTCGTTGAAATCATTCTTAAGGTGAAACAGTGGAAATTAAAATTTAAAAAAAAGATATTTCCAAACTTAATCAACACGCTGACATAAAATTCAGAATTTACAGGGTTTCTGTAATGTACTAACGGTGTGTGGGTGATGAAGGAGGTTATAATCCAATAGAAATACTAAAGGTTATTGTCCTAGGCCTTCAAGTTTTAAAGTTGAAACTATCCTTAGCATGGATCACGAATGGAACAGTCACAGTGGAAAATGATAAAACCTAGTGTGGAAATCTTCCTCAGAAACTTAATAGTGATTCTAAAATAAAATTAAAAAATTAGATAAAATCATTACATCTACTAAAACAGTCTATTACAGACGTAGATGCCCTAAATGTGTGTGGTCTTCAATATAGGATAAACAAAAAGATATTTAAAAAATGTATTTAATTAGAACTGATCATGATGTACTAGCTTTTATTGAAAAATTGCGAAAGCATTAAATTCTTTCTTCTGTAGTATAGGAACAAAATGCTAGCTCCTGATCAGCTGATATTCGAGTTAACAAGTGGAACCGAAGTCCTTAAAGCCATAAAAAATGTTGAGCCTCATAGAATATCTGGACTAGACAGAATTATTTCGGAAAATTCAAAGAAAATCAGTGCGAGTGTTGCTGAACCGCTGACATACATTCTGTCAAGAAAGAACCGGGAATTATCGATTTAAATCTGACGGGGCAATGAGGCAGGTAAAAATTTTTTTTCCTAGGTTGGCACCACTGTCCTTAATTACTATGCCAAGCTTGAGCGGGATCTGTCAACTAGTGTGTTTGCAACAGCTGATTAAGTCAGTCGATGTCAGAGTGCGTGCCGATTTTTACTATGGGTGATTACGTTGAGCAAAGAATTTGTATAAAGTTTTGTGTTGCAAATGAATTTTCGTATGCCGATGCATTGAAAATGTTGCAAAAGGCCTTTGGTGATAATGCCCTATCGAAAACTCGTGAATATCAGTGGTACAGAGCCTTCAAGGACCACGCCAAAGCCGCTCGAAAATGAAGGTGATGCTCATTGTTTTCTTCGATATCCGTGGCGTGGTGCACTACAAATTCGTTCCAGAGGGTCAGACGGTAAACAAGGAGTATTACCTAGGCGTTATGAAACGTTTGCGTGAGCGTATCCGTAAGAAGCGGCCAAATTTGTGGGCGAACAACTCATGGATTTTGCATGACGATAACGCGCCTTCTCACCGAGCTACGATTGTGACTGACTTTCTCGCCAAAAACTCAACAAACGTGCTTCAGCAACCACCGTATTCGCCGGATTTGGCTCCCTGCGACTGTTTCCTCTTCCCAAAACTAAAATTGCCCCTTCGTGGCACCCGTTTTGAGTCGACTGAAGCCATAAAACAAAATTCGGCGCGAGAGCTAAAGTTCATCCCGCAAAGCGCCTATAAAAAATGTTTCGATAATTGGAAGTGCCGTTGGCATAGATGTATTGGAGCAAATGGAGCCTATTTTGAAGGCGACCCAATAAATTTTGACGATTAAATGTAAAAATGTTGTTTTAATTGAAAATTCCCGGTACTTTCTTGACAGAGTAGTATATCATTAATGAAGGCAGGTGTAATCCCTTGTCTACTAAAAAATGTTATTTCATCGATTTCCACTATCTCTAAAATTTACTAAAATAATATTTATGTCTCATACTCCTTTCTTAGATGAAAGTGAAAATTTCAACACAAATCAGTTCGGTTTTTGGAAATGTAAAATCTTCCAAGGCGGTTCATCTTACTTTCAAGATATATAACGCATTAAACTCATTAAAATGTTTTTTGGATTAGGTTAAAGCGCTCAATTGTGTCAATCACATCGAACATATTAGTATCAGGTGTTTTTTTAGAGTGAAATTTTAAATTGAAATAAAACACATTTTTAATTAGGATTGAAGAAAAATTTTGTTTTATTTGAAAGATAATTAATTCTATGACATTTATGTTTTAGAAATAATTTCCGGCATATGTCCACCACGACTAGCTCTGAGGAACCGCATTCGACCAAACCAATTTTGGACCACTTTTTCGAGTGATTCAGGCCTTATTTCATCAATTACACAAGTTATGTTGGACTCTAAAGTGTCTACTGTTTCTGGTTTATCAGCATAAACCAATGACTTGACATAACCCCAAAGAAAATAATCCAGTGGAGTTATGTCGCTTTATCTTGGAGGCCCATTAATTGGACCATTTCTCGAAATAATGTTATCGCGAGATATTTCTTTCAATAAATCAATTGTTATGGTAGCAGCATGATGTGTAGTACTATCTTGTTGGAACCAAAATACTGCTGGGTCGATACCATTCAAATTTTGGAACAAATAATGATTGATCAACGATCTGTAATGAGCACCATTCACTGTAACATTAGCTCCAGCATCGTTTTTAAAGAAATATGAACCGATGATACCTCCAGCGTGTAAAGCACACCATACAGTGCATTTTTTAGGTTGCAATGGAACCTGTAGAACTTCTTGAGGATTGTTTTCACTCCATATATGGCAATTTTGCTTACTGACAGAGCCGTTCAACCAGAAATGAATAATCAAATAATTCTCTAAAACCTTTACAGGTTTTAATCAGTTGGCTTCGTCAACTTTACATTTTGAAACAATTGTCGTTAATTAGACACAGTTGTCATGAAATTAATAAATTGTGGAAATAATTTCTAACATTTCAGTTAATTAAAATGAATATCCATCAAGTGAGGGCCAATTCAATAAAAAAATTATTGTTTGCTTTTATTCAACATTCAAATAAATTCTGGCTGAAGAGAATGAATATTATTTTTAAAATTAAAAAAGGAAATTTTTGAACCTATATGAAGCCTTTTAGGAATAAAATTTGGTATCCGCAATGTCAATTTGAAACAGCTGTATCGGATGAAGTTTGCTAGATAATTACGCTTGGTTGCCACGCATACGTTTGACAATTCTTAATGTCTACTAAAAGAAAACAGTGTTTTGAAAGATTTCATGTAATTTATATTTAAAAAATTCTCAAAGGATTTTTTAGATTCAAATTCATATCAGTTTCAGAAAATTATACTGATAATATTCAAAATATTGAAAAAAACCCTTCCAAGTAATATTCGATGTTTGTTAAATTTCAATTGGTTGAGCTTACTTCTTTTTGATTATACATGTAAAATTTTGAAATTATCTCTTGCTGGAAAAGAGTGGCCATTTTTGATACAATGGTGGAAGTTCGGTTGTTTTTGGCAAAATTAATTTTATGTTCGCTGAATCTGGTTTTGATTGTACCTTCTATCTGTGCTATGTATTTGCTATTGAAAGTTGAACATGTTAATTCATGAACTCCTGATTTGTTTGAGGATAGGATAATACTTTGAAATTGCAGTCACAAAAAATGTGGAAATATTTGAATAAGTTGGTAGTGAATCATAGTAATTTCTGAAAATTTGTTTTTATTCTGATCAACTAACAAATAGAAACATCCAAAACAGAACAAATCTCTCAATTTGTTAACCAATTCCTTGTTCCCATTATGAAATTAATAATTCATATTAAAAAGACATGTTTCTGTAAATTAATAATACGTGGGACGTAAGTCCCTTCCAATTAGCATTTGAAATTGTAATGTGTAATATTCCAAATTAAAAAATTAAAGAAACGATACAATTATCAATATTTCACTAACAGATACAATGTGCGTACAGATAGTATTAATTTGCTATGTTTATTATAATTTATATGGCAATCTAGTCATTTGTTAAGTTTGTAATTTATTCCCTGTTTTCTTGATTTTCCCACTTTTCAAGAAATATTGGATCCAGTCAAAGTAAGCTGATAATTAATAGAAATAATCAAATAATATAATTTTATTTCCGTATCATTTTAAACTGCATCCGGTATTTTTCAAACCAAATAACAAATTGATTCGGCTGAAACGCTTGGTAAATCTCTGGGCTTAGCCAAGGCAGAACAAAATCTTTTTTCTTAATTTTTAAAATACGCATATTTCGAGTCAGATTAGTATTTATTCAAATTTAAATTTTTTTGCTTTTCATTAACTTCTTATGCACTCCAACAGGTGATTGTCCAAGAATAAAAAACTTGTAATTGAAAGAGATCCTTGTACAAATTTTCATATCAAATTTGATACACGCAAATTATTTAAAAGCTCTGTTATGATTTTGTATGGAAAATTGCAGAAACTTCCAATCTATTGTTCGGCCTTATTTTCTGAAAGCATTGTGTTACTTTTATAGAAGAAGTTAATTGCCTCATGTTCGTTCACAAGCATTTTTTGATACCTACAGAGTCCTCTAGTAACAATTAACTGAACTACGACTCCGGTGAACTTCAGTATAAAGATATCTGTGTCCGTAACGGCGCAGAAAACTATAATTCGGAATAGGTTTGTGTTCTAAATATATCTTAAAAATCTATACAGATTACTGTAGTTAATTAATTTCGTAATTTGTGAAAATCTCTATAAATGTCTCCAATTTTCTACCAACAAATGCAGATTTCATCATTTTATAAAGAATTCTATACATATTGCTTGTGTCTTTTATTGAAATAGTTCCTCAATAATTAATTGATTTATTGACAATAATATGTCATTAATATCTTTCGAAATCGCTTAATGATTATGTTTGCCAACACTAATAGTGAAGATGATCATTATGTTACTTAGATTTCTTTTGGGCGCACGTTCATTATTACGCACCAATGTTCATGTTTTGTGAATTCTTAACCCAAAATGGTCTGAAACTATTATATTACACTTAAAAGATTTCGAGGGCAAATTCAGATCTGATGATTGTTCAGTCGATCTGTAGATATAATAAGCACAACTTTCACCGGAGCTGATTTGAAATTTGCAAGGTAGAAAAATTCTGTCAAAATGTTGACGAGTATATTGGACGGAATATGTTTAAAGTAGAATCATGTCTACTTTCCTTTTTTCACAAATTATTTATTTGCTTATTATTTTCACATTTGTCACAATTTCTGGTTATCTCAATCACTTGATAGCAACAATTATGGTTTTGTATTTTACGTCGGCTACGATCGATATTGATGCAAGTTCGGCCGAAATTTCATTATGAATAATTCGTTCGAACACTCTCACCTTTTCAAATGAAAGTGTTTAGGTTGGTAATGATGGGGAAGTTAGAACATGTACTACGTCGTTAGAACCATTCAAGGGTTCAATAATAAACTAGTTTGATTTTTATGCATGTTTTGACGATCAATTTCACCTACTTCTTGGTTTTGACAAGTTGAATGAAAAATTGATTGAAAAGATTAAGAGATAAACTCAGGAAATTGTGTTTGTATGAAAATGTTCATTATTTTCATGATCAGCATTAAAAATAATACATTGCCTTGCAAGAATCATTCTACTTCAATGATATCGCAAACACATATTTAAACATATTTAAATATTGAATTGTATCAGTCCTTACTTGGTGAAAATCCATATTAAATAATTTGAAATAAGGTTATTCTGATTTTCACAAATTTTTATTGTTAAACTCACAACAATTGTTTCGCTATCACAGTAGCATCATCAGGTAAGATCACATTTTGAATAACTAAGCTTGTTTCCGAAACCCGTGGCTATTTATATTACAGTAACTACAATAAATTTTTATTAGGCACTAAAACCCAAAAAAGGGTCCCTGCAAATTCCAGCTTATCTGAATATATTTAACAGAGGTGAGCTATTTAAATCTATTTGTTCGTTAAGTAATATTCCAATTTTATTATGTTTATTTATCTCTAGGGATTCTAACAGATTTAAGGCATAACTTTTGCTTTCTATATGTAGAATTTCAAAGTTATGGTTGAAATTATGTCCTGTTTCTAACAAATGGTTGGAATATGTGGAATTGCTTTTATTGTTGAGAAAACTCTTCAAATGTTCACACATCCTATGACGGAACGTTCTTCCAATTTGACCTATGTAAATTTTAGGGCAATCACCGCAGGTTAACTTATAAACCCCAGATTTATCATCCTTATGTGTGTAGTCTTTATTATTTTTGATAAATTTACTCAAGTTTAAATTAGTTTTGAATGAAGTTCTCAAATTATATTTATTTTTGAGGTATGTAGCAATTTTCTCAGAAATACCTTTAGTGTAATTTAAGGAAATGTATTTAAAATTTTCTTTTATATTAGGAAACACCATATTTAAAGCTATTTTATAATTTTTTTTCATCAATAATTTGTCTATCAACTTTGGATCATATTCATTATTAAAAGCTATTTGTTTAATTATGTAAAGTTCTGAAATATAATTTTCTCGATTCATGGGAATATTAACTAATCTATGGATCATACAATTAAATGCTGATAATTTTTGATTTAGAGGATGATTTGATTTATTGTGTATAATAGAATCCGTATAGGTTGGTTTGTGGAATATTGAAAAATCATGTGA
This sequence comes from Megalocaria dilatata, assembly GCA_034642435.1. NCBI lineage: Eukaryota > Metazoa > Arthropoda > Insecta > Coleoptera > Coccinellidae > Megalocaria > Megalocaria dilatata. Next base: position 14,707,919 of record CM067858.1, read on the forward strand.
ACTATTTATTCGAGTAACAGTTAAATCAAGAAAATTAATAGAGTTATTAAGTTCGGTTTCCATAGTGAATTTAATTGAAGGATGTATTTCATTGATGAATAAAAAGAATTTTTTCAAAAGTCTGTCTGTACCTGTGAAGCAACAGAAAATATCGTCTACATATCTATACCAATATAAAAAATATTTCTGTTGCTTCACAGGTACAGACAGACTTTTGAAAAAATTCTTTTTATTCATCAATGAAATACATCCTTCAATTAAATTCACTATGGAAACCGAACTTAATAACTCTATTAATTTTCTTGATTTAACTGTTACTCGAATAAATAGTTCACATGATTTTTCAATATTCCACAAACCAACCTATACGGATTCTATTATACACAATAAATCAAATCATCCTCTAAATCAAAAATTATCAGCATTTAATTGTATGATCCATAGATTAGTTAATATTCCCATGAATCGAGAAAATTATATTTCAGAACTTTACATAATTAAACAAATAGCTTTTAATAATGAATATGATCCAAAGTTGATAGACAAATTATTGATGAAAAAAAATTATAAAATAGCTTTAAATATGGTGTTTCCTAATATAAAAGAAAATTTTAAATACATTTCCTTAAATTACACTAAAGGTATTTCTGAGAAAATTGCTACATACCTCAAAAATAAATATAATTTGAGAACTTCATTCAAAACTAATTTAAACTTGAGTAAATTTATCAAAAATAATAAAGACTACACACATAAGGATGATAAATCTGGGGTTTATAAGTTAACCTGCGGTGATTGCCCTAAAATTTACATAGGTCAAACTGGAAGAACGTTCCGTCATAGGATGTGTGAACATTTGAAGAGTTTTCTCAACAATAAAAGCAATTCCACATATTCCAACCATTTGTTAGAAAGAGGACATAATTTCAACCATAACTTTGAAATTCTACATATAGAAAGCAAAAGTTATGCCTTAAATCTGTTAGAATCCCTAGAGATAAATAAACATAATAAAATTGGAATATTACTTAACGAACAAATAGATTTAAATAGCTCACCTCTGTTAAATATATTCAGATAAGCTGGAATTTGCAGGGACCCTTTTTTGGGTTTTAGTGCCTAATAAAAATTTATTGTAGTTACTGTAATATAAATAGCCACGGATTTCGGAAACAAGCTTAGTTATTCAAAATGTGATCTTACCTGATGATGCTACTGTGATAGCGAAACAATTATTGTGAGTTTAACAATAAAAATTTGTGAAAATCAGAATAACCTTATTTCAAATTATTTAAACATATTTAGTTACATAATATATGCCTGAAGAAAGATATCCACTACTTCAAAATCATAAAAAACCCCAGAGTAAAATTAAAAAAAAATTTGAATATCAAAACAGATTTAATCTGTTAGTCTTCTACAATTTTAATTCCAAAAAAATTTTTCAAAAAACTTTAAGAATTAAATCAATTTCTTTATAAGCACTGCCCATATTTATTAGACGTATAAAATCGAAACCCATTATATAATATCAAATGGAATTGAGGAAAACCCAACGAATATCAATTGCCAATTAAAATTAATGAAATAAATAATTTTTGTTTCGTTTCAGGCATTTGCTTGTAACAAAATGTATTGTTTTCTGATGTTATATTTATGAAAACTGAATGTTTCTCAAAAATATACAACCTAATTTTAAGAACTTCTCAAAAACCGATTTATTTGAAATATTTAATATATTTAAAGAATTAAATTAATGTCTTTATAAGCACTGTTCATATGTAATAAACGTATAAAATCGAAACTCATTATACAATATCAAATGGAATTAAGAAAAACCCAACGAATATAAATTGTCAACTGAAATTAATAAAATAAATAATTTTTGTTGCGTTCCAGGCATGCATACTGAACTCTTCAGACAAACGCTTGTTACAGAATGTATTGTTTTCTGATATTATATTTATGAAAACTAAAACTTTCCCAAAAATATATAACATAATTTCAAGAACTTCTCAAAAACCAATTTATTTGAAATATTTAATAGATTTAAATAAATTACTTCAAAATCTTTCAAAACATGTAGCACATCTTCAAAAAATAATTAGAATTCAGATAAGACCAGTTCAACTTTACATATAAAGAATAAATAAAATCAATTAACAATAAATAGACTAACCGAATGCGATCTCTAGGAATATGTGATTTGTTGAACATTCAACTAGGTACATCTAATATCCAAGGTACTCTATGTTTTTGTTCACAATAAAATCACACAAAGTTTATAGGGTACTTTAATAGTCTTAGTTAAAAACATTCAACACTGTATAATAAATTTCTTTATTTAAAAACCTAATATAATTATATATTATAAATAAAATAATTAACGTTTTTTTACTTGATAGGAGGATTATTACAAAATTTGAATATCAAAAAAGATTTAATCTGTTTGTCTTCTACAACTTTAATTTTGAAAAATTTATTCAAGAAACTTTAAGAATAAAATAAATCTCTTTATAAGCACTGCTTATATTTAACGGACGTATAAAATCGAATTTCATTATACAATATGAAATAGAATTAAGAAAAGCCCAACGAATATAAAGTGTCAATTAAAACTAATAAATTTTCTGAAATTAAAATTGTAGAAGACTAACAGATTAAATCTGTTTTGATATTCAAATTTTGTAATAATCCTTCTATCAAGTAAAAACCGTTTATTATTTTATTTTATATATAATATATACTTATCTTAGGTTTTTAAATAAAGAAATTCAATATACAGTGTTGAATGTTTTTAACTAAGACCATTAAAGAGCCTTAGAAACTTTGTGTGATTTTGTTGCGAGCATAGAACATAGAGTAACTTGGATATTAGATGTACCTAGAGATCGAATTCGGTAAGTAATTGTATATTTTTGAGAAAGATTTAGTCTTCATAAATATAAAATCAGAAAACAATACATTTTGTAACAAGCAGGTCTCGTACGCTTGTCTGAAGAGTTCAGTACGCATGCCTGGAACGAAACAAAAAATATTCATTTTATTAATTTCAATTGACAATTTATATTCGTTCGGTTTTTCTCAATTTCATTTGATATTGTATAATGCGTTTCGATTTTCTGCGTCTATTAAATATGAGCAGTGCTCATAAAGATATTAATTTAATACTTGAAGTTTCTTGAATAAATTCTTCAAAATTAAAATTGTAGAAGACTAACAGATTAAATCTTTTTTGATATTCAAATTTTGTAATAATCCTCCTATCAAGTAAAAACCGTTAATTATTTTATTTGTAAAATATAATTCTATTAGGTTTTTAAATAAAGAAATTTATTATACAGTGTTGAATGTTTTTAACTAAGACCATTAAAGTGCCTTATAAACTTTATGTGATTTTATTGTGAACATAGAACATAGTGTACCTTGGATATTAGATGTACCTAGTTGAATGTTCAACAAATCACATATTCCTAGAGATCGCATTCGGTAAGTCTATATATTGTTGATTGATTTTATTTATTTTTTATATGTGAAGTTGAACTGGTCTTATCTGAATTCTAATTATTTTTTGAAGATGTGCTACATGTTTTGAAAGATTTTGAAGTAATTTATTTAAATATATTAAATATTTCAAATAAATTGGTTTTTGAGAAGTTCTTGAAATTATGTTATATATTTTTGGGAAAGTTTCAGTTTTCATAAATATAATATCAGAAAACAATACATTTTGTAACAAGCGTTTGTCTGAAGAGTTCAGTATGTATGCCTGGAACCCAACAAAAATTATTTATTTCATTAATTTCAGTTGACAATTTATATTCGTTGGGTTTTTCTTGATTCCATTTGATATTGTATAATGAGTTTCGATTTTATACGTTTATTAAATATGAACAGTGCTTATAAAGACATTAATTTAATTCTTAAAATTTTTTGAATAAAGTTTTTGAAATTAAAATTGTAGAAGACCAACAGATTAAATCTGTTTTGATATTCAAATTTTGTAATAATCCTTCTATCAAGTAAAGAACCGTGTATTATTTTAAAATTTAAATAACATATGTTTTGTATATTCTTTCCTTGTGGATGAAGAAAAATATTTGTTCGGTCCAATGTTTGGTTTTAATTTTTAAGTCAGTATCGGCTTCTTTCCAATGTAGGAATTTTTTTAAATTTTAAATATTTCTATTTGTTGAATTTATTCGTCAAAACAGTTTTTTCTACTTGCATGGCAATAAAGTTTATTTGGGTTCTACGAAAATTTCAGTCAACAGCCGAAGTAATCTGAAAGATTGTTTTGCAAATTACTTCGATTGGGTAACTTTGAGAACTTTTTTCAATACAGTATTGTTGGAATTCTAGATCTATCTGAAGAGGTTCGTAATGAAATCGAAATATTATAGTACCACAGGCTGCATTCAAATTTAACTATCTCAAATGATTTCTTAATTTGAGGAGCCACCAGTCTTCCGCAGCAGCTGAGCGATGCAATGCTGATGGCTGTGTAAGGCTCACACCTACTAAACTCTTGTCCTCAGAAATAGAAGACCTCCAGAAAATTAAACTTCATGATTTATCAACTCCTCGAAACCTCTATCGCATCCCTACAGAGATGCATTAAGGTTACAACTTTAACTTTGTCGGTACAAAGTTGAACCTGATAATTAGAAGTTTGATAGTTTCAACTTCAAATATGGAGATATCGAGATTTTCATTTTCGATTTTTATAATCGATGCAAAAATTTCTACAAATATCAGTCGGCAGTCAATGATATGATGAGCACATATAAATACATCCATGCATTGATTCGGTCCTTACTCAATGGAAATTCATTTTGAAATAATAATAGTTATAAAATTGAATTTCCCATGACAATTTCATTATAAAAAAAAATATTTCAACACACTATGATTGTTACAGTCTGAAGGTATACTGAAACCTGTCCCTGGGTTTCCCCTGAAGTTCTATAGTGAGACGGGTGTTATATGAGGGAGCTTCTAACCACTCAATTCGGGATGCTGTGTTTCGTTCAGACTTGCACTATCTGAAATCTTCAGTTATGCAAGGGATGCAAGTCTGCCCATAACGCCAGTGACATTGTTCCACATTGGGCCTCATAATCATTATAAGTTTTGAGAGCTGATATAGCTAGGCTTGTATGTGAAAAATTTCAATTAATTCTACGCAGTAGTTTTTATTTAGTGTTTTTTCAAATAAGGAGAGCAATAAGTAGAATTTTCGTCATATTTTATTTTTTTAATATAGAAAATGTAAAAATGCTGTCCAAGCCAGAAAGAAATTAACCGATGTGTATGGAGAAGATGTGTTGACAGTAAACCAGTGTCAGAACTGGTTTGCAAAATTTCGATCCGACAATTTTAATGTCAAAGATGCGCCACGTTTCGGAAGGCCGGTTGAAGCTAATAAAGACATGATAAAGGCACGACATGATGAAGGCAAGACTGATGCAAATCAGCGAATAACAACACGTGAGATTGGTGAAAGATTAAATTTATCCAATTCCATTCTTTATGACCACATGAAATGCCTGAGTTCAACCTCGAAACATGATATATGAGTTCCCCATGTTCTCATGGAGAGAAATTTGTGTCGTCTTGTTGACGTCTGTGATTCACTTCTCAAACGTCACGAAAATGATCCATTTTTAAAGCACGTCATTATTGGGGGGAACAATGTCAAACTCAAGAGTTTATGTAACAAAAAAGATGGAACGGCTCAAAGCATTTCGAAGGCCAATATCCATCAAAAAATGTGATTCTGTTGGTTTTGTGGGATTTTAAAGGAGTCGTTTTTTTTTTAGCTTTTACCGCATAACACAACAATTAATTCGGAAGTCTACTGTCATCAGTAGACTTCCTGGACAAACCAAATGATGCACTTTCACAGAAAAGGCCAGAATTAATTAACAGAAAAGAAGTAGTGTTCCACCAAGGTAATACGAGACCTCACCAAAAATTTTACAGCTTGAATGGGATACACTGCCACACCCACCATATTCTCCAGATCTGGCGCCTTCGGATTATTATTTGTTCTGGTTATTGCAAAATTTTTTGGACGGTAAAACCTTTACTTCAACTAAAGAGTTCAAGAATCACTCGGAGCAGTTTTTTGCCAGCAAAGAACAAAACTTTCATGAGCGTGGAATCATGGTAGTACCAGAAAGATGTCGAAAGGTGTTGGACCAGAATGGCAAATATGTAATTTAATACAATATTTATTCATTATAGGAAAATTGTCTTTCATTTACCAAAAAAAAACGAAATAACTTTCCGAACAAACCAATAAATTCCCATATACAGGGTATTTCACGAATGATTGTACAGGCTCTCAGGGTAGATACAGGACATTTTGGTGAGTCTGAATCAGTGCTCGAAATATGTCCTAACTATATTCGTTTAAGAGATACCGGATGTTTTATGTATTGTTATCAAAATCTTTCAATCGGCATATCTCTTGAACGCCTGTATGGATCCTCATGAAAACTTGAGGAAATAAGTATAGGCCAATGCAAAATATTTACCCCTAAAGACTTATCGATAGCACAGGTCCGGACTGAGAAAATTACATTCTTTATCCCAAATCTTGTAAAATCCCTGTACATCCAATTTCCAAAAAGCGAAATTCTCTTCAGAATCTACAATAAATACTCTCTCAAACAAGCCTATTAGGATCAATGGCACACTTCGCATCATCATTTTATGAACCATTGAATATTAGGAATTTTCAATTTATAGCAAACACGGACCTGTGAATAATTCATATTGAATCGATTGAAATTCTCCGTAACATGACTTAGGTATTGTGGTGCATCTTATTCCATCCAATAAATGAATGTAGGGGCAACATCGAATATTTTTTGCAAAACTAATTTAACCGAAAACTGGAATTAACATTGAACATTAAATTGGACTATTATAAAATGTATCCTATAAACATGCGTGGAAAAAAATTGACAAAAAATAAGAGAAAAAATTATAACTTGTTTTCGAAAATACCCCCTCTCTCTTCTAAACATTTTCTAGCTCTTGTGATCAAATGAGCTGCAGCTTTCTTCAAAATTTCCGGTCGATTTCGTATTGCTTCACATGCAGCTTGAATACGATTAATCAGATGCTTCCTGTCTATGATTTCTTCAGAGTAAACTTCATTTTTTAACTGCCCCCGTAGAAAATAATCCAAGCATGTAAGATCTGGAAATCTTGCAGGCCAGTCATTAGGTCTACCTCTACCAAACCAATGATCTTGATAAACTTCATTCAAATGCGCTACAATTTCACGGGTAAAATGTGCCGGAGCTCCATCATGAGGGAAGTACATTCCTCTTGTAATATGGCTTCCATCATTCAAGAGCCCTGGCAAATGCTCGATTAAAAATTGTATATATGTCACTCCATTCAGCCTATGTAGAAGAATATATGGTCCAATTAGGGGATTATCGTAAATACCACACCAACTATTGACTGAAAAACGATGTTGTGATTTGCGTTTCCTAGTCACTTTCAGATTTACTCTGGACGAAATATGTGCATTGCGGACATTCAAAATTCCTTTTGTGAAGGTCATCAGTAAAAAGCGTTGTTAAGATAGCTCGCTGAATCCGCAACACCCATCTGCAAAATCGCATTCTCGGTAGTTCATCGCCTAGTTCCAAGGTTTGGACGGATTGTAAATGAAATGGATGCCACTTTTCACGGTGCAGAACTCGCCAGACCTGACAATGCGGCAAACCTAAAACTGAACCAAGACGCTGAGTGCTGGTTGAGGGATTGGACAGCTTCTATTATCTCTTCATGGTTTACCATCGAACTTGCTCTTTCTCGTTTACTTACTGACGGAAAGTGGCCAGTTTCACGAAGTGAGCGATTAAAATTTTCGAATGTTTGGTGGTTAGGAATTCGACGATCCGGATAAAGCCTTCGATATTCCCTAGCAGCTTCAGGACCACTTACAAAATCCATAAACTAACAACATATTCATGTATTCGTAAATGACGGCATTTCGATAATTCTCTTAATGAAAATTTTATGAAAACACAACAATCTACCACTTGCGCATTTTTTTATTTCAATAATCACCGACAATGGTTTGAAATGTCAAAATTCTTAGCATGAGCCACTTAGATTTTGAAATGGGTTGAATTCAGGGTAAACGAATTTCTTCTCTGATCTTTCACATAGCATTGAAAAATAAATGAATTCTTAAGCTTCAGATCAATTTAAGTAGCATGTGAGAAGATAAATAGTAGACCAGAAAGAAAGGTTAATGAAAGCTGCAGAACATTCAATACAAGAGCTAGCAGGTGTCAAAAAGAAATAGGGAAATTTTCGAGAACAACTCAAATACGAAAACTGATGGGGGAAGGGGTATAAAAGAATTTATTTACGAAAGTGTAAATAAGATGTCGAAAAGTATTTCGTTTTGTATGCGTGTGTCTATGAATCGAAAATTCCAGATATTCAATAGCTCATAAGATATTGATGCGAAGTGTGCCATTATTTCGAATGAGCTCGTTTCAAATAGTATTCATAGTAGATTCTGAGGAGAATTTCACTTTTCGAAAATTCGATGTACAGGGTGTTTTACAAGATGTGGTATAAATAATATAATTTTCTCAGTCCGGACCTACGCTATCAACAAGTGATTAGGTGCGAATATTAAGCATTGGACTATACTGATTCCCTCAAATTTTCATGAAGATCCATGCAGGCGTTCAAGCGTTATGACTCTCAAACTAATATAGTTAGGACATATTTGGAGCACTGATTCAGACTTACCAAAATGTCCTGCATCTGCCCTGAAAGCCTGTACAATCATTCTTGAAACACCTTGTATTTCCAATAACAGAAATTCAGACTCTTAATATTAGGAGTAGAAATAAGTTCGTGTTTTGATAACAAATGGCACAGGCATTTGTTTAAAAGTAATGGGAATGGTCCGAAAGGTAGAAATACAGTATGAAACGAAGCCAAGGAATGCCATTTTTTCACGTGTGAATAACGGCACCAACGGAAAGAAAGAAAGGACTTTTCTCATCGCATTGTGACTGGCGATGAAATGTGGGCCCATTGCGATAATCAAAAACGTCTGGCAAAGTATGGATGCCTCGTCATCAAGCCGAATATTCCTGGCAAAGATCATACTGCGTATTTGGTGGCACCAGCTGGGTCTGGTGTATTATGAGCTGCTACTATCCTGATGCGTTTGAGTCGAGTATTGCAAGAAAAACGGCTTCAATACGTCGACAAATAGGACTAAGTTATTTGCGGCATGACATAGGTTGCATCGCCCGTTAAAGCGTATTTAGAAACGCTCAAATGGGAAGTACCCCATACCCGCCATGCATTCCAGACATTACTCCTTCCGATCGATCTCTTTCGATCGATGCAACATGGCCTGGCTGACCAACGCTTCTCCAATTACGATGAAGTCAAAAAATGAATCGACGCATGGATAGCGTCCAAAGAGTCGACCTTTTTTCGCGATGGTGTCCGTCAACTGCCAGGAATATGTGAAAAGATAATGGCTAGCCATGAACAATACTTTAAAATTTGAATGCATAACCAATTTTTTACAATAAAGCTTCAAATTTTCGACAAAAAACTGCACGAACTTATTTATACCCCTTATACTTACCCTTAAGTTCTCCAGGTATCTTATCCACTAAAATCCTGAATTATTTGAATGAATATAATTTTAAATCAGCCTTACGTATAATTCTAATCAACGCAAAATGAAATAATTTAGTATTCATGCCCACACAATAATTTCTGATAACTGCAAACCAACTTAAGTTCGTTAAACAAGTAGGAACTTTGAAATTATTTCAGACAACATCCATGGGTACCATACATGCTATCCTTCATGACCATCTTAACCTCTCAAAGGTCAGTGCAAGATGGGTACCGAGAATGTTCACCGCACCTTACTTAGAAGCAATTGCAAGTCGAGTGCTGTAAGTAGTTATTAGAGTTCTGTAGAGAAGACCCATTGACTATTTTCAACCAGCTGGTTACTGGGGATGAGACGTGGGTTCATCGCTATGACCCTGAAAGTGAACAAGAGTTCATGCAGTGGATTGAATTGCACATCCCTCAAACAAGTTTAAAGACACCCCATTCGCTGGAAAAAAGTGGCTACGGTCATTTGGGATTTTTAAGGTATTTTATTAATAGAGAACATTAAAAATGGTGACAGCATCAGAGCAGCATCATACGCAATCATTTTGCGTAATTTAAGAGAAGCAATTAAAGGAAAAAGGCCAGGAAATATCATAGTAGGGGTGTTGCTGCCGGTTCACAAGGACCGCGTGGCGAAGGCTGCTTTGCGGGAATGAGGCTTCGAAGAAATTACTAATCCTCCGTACAGTCCAGACTTGGGCCCCAGTGACTACTACCTATTCCCAAATGTGAAAAATATCTTCGTGGAAAGCAATTTTTCGACGATGAAGAACTGTAAGAAGGTAGCAATTAATACCTATTATGAGGAAAAGCCAGAAGAATATTTTTAACATGGTTTCGAGAAGTTTATTTCTCGATCTAACAAATGTATTTAAGTTATAGGAGACTACATTGAAACATAGAATTTTTCCAACATTTTCAGAATTTTCTTTCATGCCTATTCCGAGAATATATTGAACATTTCTCGTACTCTTAACTTCTCTGCTCTGTTCTATTTGTTAAGTTTTCAGTTGTGTGAAGATGGGATAATACCTGTAGTCACAAATATTGTGTGAATTTGAATTTTTCTGTAGTGAAACATAGTAATTTCTAAATACTCGCTCTAATTATAACCAACTATCAAATAGTACCGGCCGAAACAGTTCGATATAAAGATAATGAGCACTGAGGTGAAGTCAGGAGTTTTGCGGGCTAGTTCATGTCATCCACGATCCTAACAAAAAAATTGTTTTTTGGTTTTATAATTATATGATTCCCACAAACTTTTGTATGACCATGCGCATTATTATTTCATTCCTAAATGCTAAAATAAAGATCGATCGAATATGTAGTTTAGAAAATATTGAAAAAATTTGGAAGACCTTCATACGTGAATAACTGCGAAACTATACAACCAGTTTTGCGTACTTATTTGCGGAATTTAGATCCCAAACTTCCCCTTAAAGTTTCAAGCCTTCAACTCTTTCTGTTAGAAAGTTAGCGTGTTTAACGCCGGATAGAATTGCTGTCGACCTCGAAATCTTTATCAGTGAGTCTAACCCGTTTAAGAAAATTTCGGCTCAAAATTAAAAAATTACAGACATTTGGGTGAAACAATATTCATATTTATATTCAATTTCCCCAATAAATTACAGAATGTGTCACAACAATTACTATTAAATAAATATAAAATTATTTGCTGTATACAATTAAAGATATTGTATGAATAAATGTAGAATTCATACTTCATGAACTCCTCTACAGAGTAAAACCCATTGTCGGAGAGTAGAGTCCTAATCCTCCTCCTGAAATCCACACCGTTTAGTGATTTTATGTGCTTGGGAAGTTTGTTGAGATTTTCAACCAATTATATATATATGGGTGTTCTGTGTATTCGTTAATCGATGAATTGGGGCCACAAACTTGTTAATGGTCGTGAATCTGTGCACGTTTCACAAACACACTTCTGTTTCCGTGGGTGTACAAAAGGCAGTCCAGTATGTAATAATATGCTTAAGTGAGTATTTTGTAATTTGAGCAGCTTGTTCTCTGGTCGATTCCCGCTATCAACTTCAATGCATTTTTCTGCTTCACAACAACTCTTTGTGCATCTGGAGACGATCCACACAGGATTATACTATAGACCATACATACGTTAAACTGGGCATGGTAGATGAGTTAAGCTTTTTTTAGATAGTATTATCTTAATTTGTCTTATTGCAAATAGTGTGGACCTACTGCTATTCAAATCGACTACCTGTTGTAGGTAGGATGCCATCAATTCTAAAGAGTTGCCTCTAATTCCAATGTGTAGTAGTTTGGATATTAGTTTTTGTGTGATTGACGCAGTCAAAGGCCTTACTTAGATCTATGCATGTTATAACTGCCTCTTCAGAACCATCTACTGCCCTCGTTAGGAACTATATTATATTAACCAGCGCAGTTGTTGTGGATTCCATGCTGCTGGGCACTTAGCAGTGTATTACCTTCCATGTATGAGACGTGAATTCTACCAGGTTTTCGTATTGGCGTGACGAGCATAGCTCTTTCACCAAGTGACTACTCAGCAGTCTCCACAATCCACCCCTAGAGGTAAAAAGTGTGATAAGGATTACGTCATCGCGCGAAGCGAGAACCCCTTCGAAGAGATGAACCCACCAGTTTCCAGTTTGGGCCCCGACTCGAAAGCCAGAACCGTCTGACTGGTAGCAGCGAAGCACTATTCAACCTCTACTGGCTCTGTAGGTCAGTACCCGAGTTAGTTTGTGACGCAACTCACCCGCCGGAAAGAATTCTTATCCAAGCACCCGAACGCAGTCCCATGAACTAAGATAATCCCAAGATTTATGACTTATATTGATCCTGGTACGAGCACCGTCTAACGGCCTGTACGTCCTAATCCATCGAACCCATGTGAAGTCATTTGATTGATCCTGGCGTCAACCACTAACGGCTAAGCCATTTCGTCGAGATCCACAAACCTTTAATAGTTACGCATTGATTCGGGGCCAGGACAAGCCGGTCGAACCGTCAAGTCCCGTTTAACCCCGAGTCATTTCATGAGAATATCCCGAACATGGGGGTCTGCGAACAGATAAATGAAATACCTCCCTAGTCCAGCATATGGACTTTCAACCACTGTCTCCTCGAGTCCAACACCAATAGGGTTGCCAGGTGGTACAAGTAACACCTGAGGGCAATCCACCCCCCGAGGTAACGCAGTATGCTGCATAACGCACTCGGCCATTACACAGAATCCCGAGATTTATACTGCGATAGGGTAGAGTACGCCAGTTTTAAGGGAGAAGCCCGGTGCTACGATAAACTCCCCGTCACTGAGTTAATCAACCGGCTCAGCCCTCCATTTTACCAGAACGCCAAAACTAGGACCCCATCTTCCATCATACAGGTTCAGTAACTGGCGCGAATGTCATTACGTTAGGCACCAAGAATTAACCCTCCACTTCACCGGGATGAAACTAGGGTCCTAGTCATGACAAGCGCCCCCATCCCGACAAGATCTAATGCCGGGGGGCGGTAGTATGATACTAGCCTTTTCTTGATAAGAGAATCGAATAAATTTGAAATGACTGGTAGTATTGAATGGTCTGTAGTTGTCGAGGCCATCTTGATCGCCATTTTTGTGACCGGGAATGAGTCTGACAATTTTGAGTTCATCCGGAAAGTTGCCCTGTTGAAAGCAGTTATTTATTACCTTCAAAAAAATGTCCCTCTAAGCAGTGGAGAATCCGTAAACATCTCGGGTCGATTTTGTTTTCATTTCATAAACACTGCACTGGATTTCCTCACTCGTAGGTGTAAAAAAGAGTTCGAGTTATTTACTTTCTTTTCTTCCATAAACTTATCATACATTTCTGAATTTCCATTCAGTCTTCTCAGTTTTTCTGCGACCGTTTCGAAGTATGCGCTAAAGTCCTCCGATGACAATTCTCAGATGTTAGGTTTTGCTTTGTTCGGTCTGGAACTGATGATGTTCCATATAGCTCGGTTTTTATTATCTGATTCATTCACAATATTGGAGTTATGGATTTTAATATTATAGATATAACCTCTTTAAGTCATCATCACGCTCAATTTGAAAAATCGTATGTGCTACATCAACTTTGTTTTTTAGTGCTTTTATTTCAGGTACTTCTCAGTGGACTCGCTGACGCATGTTCCTTATTTTTATCCGTTTGTTAGGACAATATCCACTGAAATTTTATGAAAAAATATTGTGCAATCTCGTATAAGAAGTCGAAGCCGAGTAGGCATCTATGAAAATCCAGTTTTGCATTTTCTAAACTCTCTCTGAAAAGGTTTATATTCGTCTCACTCAAAATAAAGGCATTTTTATAATTTTGTTTTTCAGATACATCTGACCGGTCAAATTCCAGTCTTTGCGTCAGATGATCCGAAGCATGATGATTCATCGTATTCGCCCTATATCTGGTACAATCAATATTCGTGAAAATATTATCAATGCAGTGACTGGATCTCAGTGTGACACGGCATGGTCGTTGAAAACAATGTGTAAACCGAATGAAGATAACGATTCCTGAATTCTTATTCTTGCATTGTTCGTTATGTCGAAATATACGTTGAAATCACCAGCTATCATTACAATACGAGTATAATGCGTTTGATCCAAAACAATATTCAATGCTTTGTTTAGTTGTTTCATGAATCATTCAAAGTCACCTTATGGAGGCCTGTGGGTACACAAGTAATGAGTTTTTGTCAATCTTTCGAATATGGCATACTTTTTGACATGTTTTTCGATTGACAGTTCATTTATTGCAGTCACTGAAAATCCTTTGAAGTTTTTTGTTATTAGAATTAAACTTCCTCCGTGCTTGAAACTTTGACCGGTGAAAGCAGTCGCAATTTTATAATTGGGGATATTGACACATTTTAACTGATCATCATTCATCCAGTGTTCGGTTATGAAAGCAATTTTATAGTTTTCAGTGTTCAATAGAAAATCAACCACATTCAGTTTGTAACTCATTTAGTGTATGTTAACATTCAAGATCCGGTCACTCCTGAGTCCCTTCTTGCCTCTAGTGTTTACAACAAAATTCTCTTCATTCTCTTTCACGAAAAAATCTAAACCATCTCATCATTACTTCCGATGGCCAGTTCTGAGGCTTATCGATTTCCTCTAACACAGATAAGTTGACTTCTTTGAACGATGCACTAGTCGATCCATTGCGTTTGGTCAATTTCTCAATTGAAATATTATCATCCGGGAACAGTTTATTCAGTTGATTTATAGTTTGTGACTCATCCACGGTTTTTCATCACGCCCCACATAAAACCAAGCTCGTCTTGAAACACCAGAAAAGGAGACTTGCACCAGTTCCAGTTACGCCAGGTTCTCTCTGTTTCTTAGAATTTTTCTTTATTCTATTTTCATTTACTGCCACTTTCGACATTAAGACATCATCATTTTTATTCTTTGTTTGATTATCAATCTGATTTACGTGCTCACTATTGTTGCCATCTTCTATTTCATTTCTAGTTTCCATACTTGTAGATGATTGTTATTTCGTTAGTAGTTTTCTTCCCATGCACCTTATCATCACCGCTTGCCTGTTGTTCAGATTTCTTCACTCGTTCGGAATTATCAGTGATACCAAGAAAGGATTGACATCGATTGCGGTTTAACTCAATATTATTTTATTCCACTGATGGCGCTATATGTCCAGATTGATCAACTTTCTCTAGCAAAGATATGCATTTTTCCATGATCTTTGTTTTATCTCGTAACTCTTTGATCGTTGCTTCCTTTTCACTTATAATTCTATTAAGATATCCAACTTAACTATTTCGGTATGTTCTTCAATCACGGTGTCAACCGATTTCACAGCATGTATCGTCATTACAATATTCTGAATGATTTCCACTTACATCTTTCACAGGTATTAATCTGGTCGGTGATTGATCTTCCAAAACACAACTCATTGAAACCAGACAAACGCACTTTCAGTTCCTGTATCTGAATATCCTAGTATTTGATAGATTCGGTCTTCACTTGGTGGAAACTCATTTTAATTAAAAAAATGTATATATGACAGTAATTTATTTCCACAAAAATGTTTGTACTAATACAACAATTGTTTCACCACGATGTGGCTTCTTCAGGTATTACATTGTACTGTCTGATGGTATTGAGTGTAACCGAGTTTATATATATTTTTAGGTACGTGACCAAATAATAGAACCACAAGTCATAAAAACTCTAGGTGTTTATTGGAGTTTGCCGCTAAAAATGCCATTAAGGAAAAATATTCAGTAATGGAGAATGATCAACATCTGCTTGTTCGTTCAAAAGGATTTTACGGGCATTATACCTGTTGATTTCAAGAAATTCTAAAAGTGTTAATCTAGAACTTTTGCTTTCAACATAATTATTGTTGAAATTATGCCTAAATTCCTTAAGATGATTAGCATATGTCGAATGTACAGAATTGTATATATAACCCCTTTGGTGTTCTTGGATACGTTTCTTGAATGGTCTACCAGTCTGGCCAATGTATACTAAAGGGCAATCTTTGCAAGTTAACTTGTAGACTCCGGATTTATTTTCTTTATTTGTACGATCTTTATTGTTTTTTATGTAGGTACTAAGGTTATTAATTGTCTTAAAAGCCGCGTTATAATTGAAACAACTTTTGAAATATTCAGCAATATTTTCAGATAATCCATTGACATAAGACAACGAAAAATATTTCTGTGTATTGTCCTCTTTTATGATTGGGTACACGAGATTTAATGCCATTTTCTTTTGTTTATTGGATACCATTTTGTCTATAAGAAAGGGATTGTAACCGTTGTTTGATGCTATTTGTTTAATAATATTTAATTCTTTCATAAAGTTTTCTGAATTTAAAGGGACATTCAATAATCTATGAATAAAACTATTATATGCTGACATCTTTTGGTTAGTGGGGTGGTTTGAAGTTTTATGTATTGTGATGTCTGTATGTGTTGGTTTGTGAAAAATACTAAAATCATGTAAATTATTTAATCTTGTTATAGTGAGGTCAAGAAAATTAATACTTTGATTCTTTTCTTCTTCGATTGTGAATTTGATTTTTGGTGTACAAAATTTATTCCCTAGTATACCTCCAATTGAAACAGTACAAATTGTAGAAAAATAATACCAATCCCATCAAAATGAATGATATACTTAATTGCCTGGAAATATGTCTCGAACAAAACTACTTTCAATTTAACGGAACCGTCTATATTTCTGACAATGGTTTAATAATGGGAAATCCACTCAGTCCAATTTTAGCTGAAATATTCATGGATGATCTGGAATCAAAAATACACCTGAATCCTATAAGCAAATATTTTCTTTATTGGTACAGATATGTAGATGACATTTTTTGTTGTTTCAAAGGCACCGACCGACAACTACATATCTTCACGAATTTCATTAATAAACTCCACCCAAAAATCAAATTCACAATCGAAGAATAAAAGAATCAAAGTATTAATTTTCTTGACCTCACTATAACAAGATTAAATAATTTACATGATTTTAGTATTTTTCACAAACCAACACATACAGACATCACAATACATAAAACTTCAAACCACCCCACTAACCAAAAGATGTCAGCATATAATAGTTTTATTCATAGATTATTGAATGTCCCTTTAAATTCAGAAAACTTTATGAAAGAATTAAATATTATTAAACAAATAGCATCAAACAACGGTTACAATCCCTTTCTTATAGACAAAATGGTATCCAATAAACAAAAGAAAATGGCATTAAATCTCGTGTACCCAATCATAAAAGAGGACAATACACAGAAATATTTTTTGTTGTCTTATGTCAATGGATTATCTGAAAATATTGCTAAATATTTCAAAAGTTGTTTCAATTATAACGCGGCTTTTAAGACAATTAATAACCTTAGTACCTACATAAAAAACAATAAAGATCGTACAAATAAAGAAAATAAATCCGGAGTCTACAAGTTAACTTGCAAAGATTGCCCTTTAGTATACATTGGCCAGACTGGTAGACCATTTAAGAAACGTATCCAAGAACACCAAAGGGGTTATATATACAATTCTGTACATTCGACATATGCTAATCATCTTAAGGAATTTAGGCATAATTTCAACAATAATTATGTTGAAAGCAAAAGTTCTAGATTAACACTTTTAGAATTTCTTGAAATCAACAGGTATAATGCCCGTAAAATCCTTTTGAACGAACAAGCAGATGTTGATCATTCTCCATTACTGAATATTTTTCCTTAATGGCATTTTTAGCGGCAAACTCCAATAAACACCTAGAGTTTTTATGACTTGTGGTTCTATTATTTGGTCACGTACCTAAAAATGTATATAAACTCGGTTACACTCAATACCATCAGACAGTACCATGTAATACCTGAAGAAGCCACATCGTGGTGAAACAATTGTTGTATTAGTACAAACATTTTTGCGGAAATAAATTACTGAATATCCTAGTGTTCACAAAGACATTGTTTCGAGGTTAGGTCATCACAACGAATGATTTCTTCATTATCTCCCACGTATACTCCAGAAATTATTCAATATACAGCTCAGGGGGTATGTCTTACTACACTTTGCACAAAATACAAAATTCTTTACTTCTTTTACACACTTATTACACATCATGTTCACTGAGTGTGGCGAGAGTGTTCACTGTGCGTGGCACCATTTTACTTTTTTCAATTATATTGAATTGAATCAGTCCTTACTTGGTGAAAATCCATATTAAATAATATTTAAATAAGATTATTCTGATTTTCACAAATTTTTATTGTTATATTTACAACAATCTTTTCCCTATCACAGTAGCATCATCAGATAGGTTTACATTTTGAATAACTAAGCTTGTTTCCGAAATCCGTTGCTATTTATATTACAGTAAGTACAATAAATTTTTATTGAGCACTAAAACCCAAAAAAGGGTCTCTGCAAATTCCAGCTTATCTGAATATATTTAACAGAGGTGAGTTATTTAAATCTATTAAAAAATATATATATTAAAATAAACACATTGAAATTGGAATATTACTTAACAAACAAATAGATTTATATAACTCACCTTTGTTTAATATATTCAGATATGCTGGAATTTGCAGAGACTCTTTTTGGATTTTAGTGCTCAATAAAAATTCATTGTAAAATTTGAATATCAAAACAGATTTAATCTCCTAGTCTTCTACAATTTTAATTTCAAAAAAATTTTTATTCAAAAAACTTTTAGAATTAAATTTTTGTCTACAACAAGCACCGCTTACATTTAACAGACGTATATAATCAAAACTCAATATATAATGCCAAATGGAATAAATAAACCAACAAATATAAAAAAAGTCATTTAAAATTAATGAAGAAATATTTGAAGGAGACAAAATTTTGTTTCTGATCTTACCATAATGAAACCAATTCCTTATAATACCTTACAGTTTTCTGTGATTTTGTGACGAACATCGACTATCTAGATTCTTAAAGTTAGTCTGCTTTAAACAAGTTCCGGTTACACTCTAAGGTAAGATATACTGATTGTTAGTTGATTTTGATATTTTAAATATTATCTAGGGCCGATGAAGAGATTATCCGAATTCTAATTGGTTTTTGAAGATATAGTGCATGTTTTGAGAGATTTTTGAATTAACTCATTTGAATATTTAAATATATTGAATATTTCAAATAAATTATATTCTTTGAGAAATCCTCAAGTTGTGTTTTATGGTTTTGAAAAAGAATTGGTTTCATTATGGTAAGATCAGAAACAAAATTTTGTCTCCTTCAAATATTAATTTATTTATTTTAAATGACTTTTTTATATTTGTTGGTTTATTTACTCCATTTGACATTGTATATTGAGTTTCGATTATATACGTCTATTAAATATAAGCGGTGCTTATTGTAGACATTAATTTGATTCTGAAAGTTTTTTGAATAAAAATTTTTTTGAAACTAAAATTGTAGAAGACTAACAGATTAAATCTGTTTTGATATTCAAATTTGTTTTATATTTCTTCTATCAAGTAGAAAGCCTTTTTCTATTTTAAAATTTATTGTACTTACTGTAATATAAATAGCAACGAGTTTCGGAAACAAGCTTAGTTATTCAAAATGTAAACCTGCCTAATGATGCTACTGTGATAGCGAAATGATTGTTGTGAACATAACCATAAAAAGTTGTGAAAATCAGAATAACCTTATTGAAATATTATTTTTCAATAATGAATAACAAGCTGTTCCCTGAAACTAGCGCGCAAATATGTCAATTCAATTTCTGTATCAGTTTATTTAAGGAAAGATTAATAATGAATAGTTTATAATTTGCAATATTTACCATTCCTACACGTCTATTCTTTTTAACATCCTTCTGCAGGTGGCGCGAAAATTGCAGGACATCATTCTCCTTCGTCTGAATACAAGGTTTCAATCAGTGTAATTCTACTTCTAGATTTGTGCCATTTAAAGAAAACACCGAGGGAAATATGATCTTCTACTCTCAGAATCACACGGAAATGACAGCTTTCATCATCTCTTCCCTTGTTGTGCAATTAAACAATATTGTCTTGCATAGTTTCCAAGCTTTCGATGGTATTGGATCTGATAAATTTCCGGACCAATGCAGCAGATTTATCTTGTTGCTTTGAAATATTTAAATACCTTCTGGAAGCATAGCTTGGTGCTACTGTTTTTGAAAATGCCTCACATTAGTCGGTGTTCATTATGCCTTCTATGGGTATAGATTTTCCTGCTTCCTTATACGAAAAGCAGCCCTAAAATATTTTTTCGTTGCTAATGATGAAGATGTGAATATCCCTCAGAAGCTTAAGCGTAGCTTGTGCAAGTTAGGAGATCAGTTGTGTTCTGGTGAAGCTTTGTGACTTTGTTGTTACACGACTTTAGACACAGCACTAATTTTTACTCGACAATGCCTAGAGGTCGTTCATCCTAGTGAAAAAAATTGTTTCTACACCAAAATGCAAACCCGCAACTGAGAGAAAACTTCGCTTACGAATCGGGTTTTTGAACTACTAAGCTACCGCTGTTCATAAGCTGTTTTCATTCGGTGAGATGTAGTAAATATTTTGTCTGCATCCGCCAAGAAAACTTTTCTTCCATTTTTTCAGTTCAATGAGCATATTTTTTGGCGCATCGTAGTTTCTTTTTCATCATCGCCTTTGATGTCCTACAGTTTTCCTTCTTTCCTCTTAAGATCACCTCCGGACTATAAAATTACCTCATTTTTCCTTATATTTCGTTCATCTGATGCTGTTATTCTTCAGCAATATCTCTCTGAAACATGGATATGTGCTCGCTAAGGGTTATTATTTTTCTCTTCTTATCGGATAACAGAAAATCCAGAAGATTAATTAAATTTTTTTTTCACACAAATCGAAAAATAATGTATAACCCAATAAAGTTATTTTTGTTTTCCGTTATAGCACTTTTCAATAATTAATTCTATGCTATGATTTCGTCGAGATTTCTTGAATAAAAAAATTCTTGTTGTTTTGTTCAAGGTTTATTGAAAATGATTAAAACCGATTATATACTTTCTATATGCATTTGGAACGAACACGAAACATTTCAAGAACTTCTGTAGCGAGTATTTCATTCTCTAAGAGTGATAACAACTTTTAAAGCCATAAAGTATGCTTTAGATCAAATTTTAAACCATATACAATAGAAATATTGTTCAATCCTTGCGTCAGTATGTGTCGAATCTTTTTAGAATTTCTGAGAGCCAGCACATGTCTCTGTAAAACTCTCTCTATATGATCCCGGACATGTTCTATGGAATTTAAATAAAACACTTCGTGCAGTCCAAACAAATCTCGTAATGTGAACCTCGTCAAGATTAACAGTAATTACCGAAGCAGGTTGGTAGTGCATTATCCTGCATCAAGGTTGTTTATTCTTCAAGAATGACTATGAATAATAGATACAACATGATCTTCTGGAACTAGTAACTATGTACAGTCAAAGTCCCATTTTCTATGAAAACTAATTTAGTGTGAGCTTCAAAATACAGGATATCCCAGAAATCGACGTCAAGCCGGAACTGGGTGACGAGGCAAGTCGTTCTGGTTATCAGAATAATATTAAAAAAACTGTAGCAACCACTTTCTTCGCTCCTCGTCCAGAATACTTCTCTGCTGCAGCTTGCCGGCGTATCATATAGAGGACACGATTAGTCTTAAAATACCTGACTGACCGTCCCCACCGAGTTCGAGTAGGGTAAGGCAAAAGCGTTCGACGACCATTCTGACGTGTAACAAAAGGTCACTGGCGTCATAGGCAGACATGCGCACCACGCCTGTCTGAAAAGTTCAGGTGCGCATGCTCAGAACGAAACACCACCTCCCAAATTAATAGGTAGAAGTTCCATCAGAGCTTCAAAAATCTATATGGCATGCTTTTAAAATGATAGGCATTTAAAAAAATCTACACCCTGTGACGGTCGCTTTACTCCTGTTATCAAAAATCTTCATTTCTCCAAGTATTTTTTGTATGTAACCCTGAATAATGTTTGTCTAAACTGTTCCAGAACCCGCTGCTCCAGCTTGGATGAAAAAGAGACATTTTTCCCAAAAAAAAATTTCAAAATAGGAATTTTGCCCAATTTAAACTGACTGTGCTGAAAAAAAAAGTACTACGAGAGTTTGGAAAGTGATGCCAAAAGTTGGCGCATATAGTAAGGATTCCAAAACGGTATAAGACTTTGTGAATTCTCGCTGAAATTGTAGACAATTTTTTCTTTGGATTTAATCTCGTTTTTAACAAATGGGTCATCTATCTACCTCAGTTAAAAATCATTCTAATGTGTCATACTAAGGTGCATCAAATTGTGAAATCAAATTCAGTGGACTCTCCAATAAGTTTCTAATGAAATTAAGATTCACAAGAAAATTACACTGAACATTTACGACAGCATGTGGTACAAGCAAGATGACTGCCCAGTCCATTATGCTGCCAGAGTAAGATCATTCTTAAAGCAAATGTTCGAAATGTTTACAATCGGCATCATTGCAAGCTCCAAATCTCTTTAACAATGAGCTCGTAATAAGACGAGCGTACCTTCTTGATACGATGTCTTCAGCGGCTTCTGCAAGTCTTAGGCGCAGCTCGTCCAAATCTTGGATCGGTTTGGAATACACTTTCTCCTTTATCGTACCCCAGCAAAAGAAGTTTATTAGGTTCAAATCGGGTCAACAGGCAGACTACGAAATAGTACCACACTACCAAATCCACCTATCGGTATTCTTGATTGAGGAATTCTTTTATTGTGGCAGCATAATGCGCTGGGCAGCCACCTTGTTGGTACCACATGCTGCCGTAAATGTTCAGTGGAACTTCCTTGTAAATCTTGATTTAATTGAAAATTGAAGTAATACACTGAATTTTATTTCAAACGCAACTTAAAATGGCCCATGGCCCATTAGAATAATTTTTTGGAATTTTTTCTGGGAAAAATGTCTCTTTTTCATCCAAGCCAGGGCATCTGGTTTTGAAGTTTTGATAACAGTTTAGAGAACCATTATTCAGGGTTACATAACACGAACATTTTGAAAAAGTGAAGATTTGTGGCAACAGGAGTAAAGAGACAGTCACAGGGTGTAGAAATTTTAGAATTTCCGGCTTGACCTTGATTTCTGGGATACCTGTATATGCCTCCCCATTTCGCAAATGAGTCTTCACCGAATATGAGTTGCTCGGCAGTACGTGATTGAGCAAATTCCACCTTGTCCTCGCAACACTCTTCAAATTTGTCTGAGCCAAGTATTCTCGTGCAAAATTCAAACTTGCAGTCTGGTACACTCTAGTTCTAGATAGTAGTTACAATTCGAGAAGATAATCCAGCATAAAGAAGTTCTCTTAACTGTGTTCTCACTTCCGTTTACATTTCTTAATTATTGCAGATAATTCTGAAGGAAGACTTGGTCTTTCGGTTACTCAAAGCACTATAAACGAGAAGGTGATCGTTTCTAGCTGTTGTAGTCCTTTCTCGTTCAGACTTAGGTCTTTCGGTAAAGCAACCACTCTCATCGTAGTGTTGAAGCACTACTTTCATGCAGGAGAGATTCACACCGAAGTTTCTAGTACTTTTGCCCTGACTGCGACCATCTTCTATAATCACACAATTCGTGCTGCAACAACAGTTTTCATAGCCATTTAAAACTCACAATTCTAAATAGATAAATCACTGAAACAAAATAAATGTTGATAATGCTATTTAGGGAGTTAATAGGTGACGCAAATACACGATTCTTGAAGAATGAATATTCGAAAATGATTACCTTAGATGATGAAGTATCCTTGTAACAACATTTTTGTTGCAAAACCTGCTATATTTGGCAGAATAATGAGGCAATGTTCATTATTATTTCAAAGAATAAGCCTGTGTGACCAGACAAATGAAAAGAAAATTGAATATACCAAGAAAGATTTGCAGTTTATGTTTCGATGTTTCAAAGTTTGAAATATCACCCGCGTGAAGTATTTTACTGAGAGTTTTGAAGGAAAATTGATGAAAGTCTCAAAAATTGGGCAGGTTTTCTTACTGATCATTGAAGAGTTTTGTTATCGATTGAAGTGGAAAAGTTTCTGTTTAAAATATCCAATGATTTTTATGTGTAGCATTTTTTCTCTTTTAACTGAGTTAGATTTAATCATTTCTTGATGAGATTTCACTAGTTTGGTTTGTTAGTTTTTAAAGAAATTAAAACTTGGATGATGCTTAACGAATTGTCGCTTAATAAGGATCCTCAAAGTTCTTTACCAGCTAGATGAACTTCAAAAGTACAAAGGAAATAAAATATTACTCAGAGAAAAATCAGTTTCTAATCGATAATGGTCCTCTGAGATTTTAAACCTGATCGTTCCACTCAATGCGCAATGCTTAAATTTTCAATGAAATTTCTGCAATATAATAGTTCTATTGAAATACGTTTATTCTTCGAAGATAGAATGACTATTTACTTTATGTTCTGACTGAACTGATGATATGTTGAAATACTCGAATTTATTCAGTCTTTTCTATAATTAAATGCTTTAGGCAACCATTTATGGGAGTTCATTACTTTGTAGATTAATATTCTTTGAATAAATCCAGATTGTTTCCTTCGCAACTTCGCGCCAACCCGATTGGCTACAGTCGCTGCGAGAGGTAGTTTTGTCTGCTTTAGGCAACCATTTATGGGAGTTCATTACTTTGTAGATTAATATTCTTTGAATAAATCCAGATCAAGAATGATAAATATGATTCGGGAACTTGCAGAACAACTTCAATTTTCCAAATTGAAAGATGATTCATCAATTCACAATAGTAAATAAAAATATGAATATCATTCAGATGTTATTATATGTATATATAGAAAGCTTCAAATAACATAGTTCATAATTTATAACATTGTCCATTTTGACACGTATATCCCGGCTTACATCCACTGGTTGGCGGTGGTCCTCCATAAGACATTGGCCGACATGCTTCTCCTTCGTCTACAAAAAAAGAAGTTTTCGTGAGATTTAGGATAAGTATTGTCTTTATATCTAATATGTAGTTATTGGGAGGCATGGATCAAAAAGAAATATTGCATTTCTATGTGCAATTAAATTTATTTCTCAGTTGTGATATTTAAGTACACTTTATTTTTTAATCAGATTTATATCTTTAAGATTTTTTCTATGGGCGAATAAATGAAAACCCATTAAGTAGTACATTTTCGAGATCTTGAACATTAATTTTATGTTGGAATAAAAATCTGTTCATTTTGAATTAAAAGTGGTATCTATCAAAATATGAATGTCATGAAATTATTTAAATATTTTAATATTAGCCTTCTGCATATTTAATTTCAAAAAATTATAATTAATGATTATAACTTCTGAAAATAAATTGAAATAATGTCATATAAGTACTTAAAAACTTATATAAAATGACATATAAAATAAACATTCATTATAAGACATCCAAATGGTATAACAAAATCCAATAAATAAAAATTGTTAACCAAAATCCTATACATTAAATATTTTGAATAGACAAAATTTTGTTTCTGCTGATCAATCTTATGAAAACAAATATTTTTCAAAAATGTCTAACATAACTTAAGAATTTCATCATAAAACTATCTTACTTAGAATATTCAATATAATAATTTTATATACCTTCTATCAAGAATTAACCTCTATTTATGTTAGAATATCATGAATCCGAAAAATATGGATAAAATATAGTTCATTATAATATTCAACGTAGAGTTTCCTAGAATAGAAATTATTAGCAGTAATGTGTGTTAATGGTGAAGCTCTCGAATGAAAGCGGATGTTGCGAGGAAGCTTCCACCTCTTAGTTAAGGAGACGGCGTTTCGTTTCCGAACATGCGCATCTGAAACTCGTCAGACAGGCTGATGCGCAGGCTCTGCCTGTTATGCCGGTGACCATGCGTCCGCTTGGAACGCTGACTTTCAAAAGCATTGCCTTGCTCTATTTGAACCTAGCAAGGACGGTTAGTCACGATTCTTATGACTGGTCGGGTCCTCTATCGGTATGCCGGTTAAACTACGATAGAGCAAGGCAGGTTTCTGGACGGGGAGTGAAGAAGTTGTTCGCTACACACTTCCCCTCCAGTGAGCGTCGATATGGGTCACGGAATAGGACGTTGGTTGCAGGCAAGGATACGGTCCGCCGCTGGGCTGGTCGCGGTGCCATCTCCAGCGGGGATCTGTGGAACGATAGGAAAGGGCCATCTCGGAAATATGGATAGGGTGTATTTAGGGCCACCTAATGAATAGGTTGGTTCGCTCTTAAAGCAAACCCTTCCAATCACGTCGGGGTCACCAGCGAAGCTCTTGAATGAAAGCGGATGTTGCGAGGGAGCTTCCACCTCTTAGTTAGGGAGACGGCGTTTCGTTTCCGAGCATGCGCATCTGAAACTCGTCAGACAGGCTGATGCGCAACCTCTTCCTGTTACGCCCGTGACCATGCGTCCGCTTGGAACGCTGACTTTCAAACGCATTGCCTTGCTCTATGTGAACCTAGCGGGGACGGTTAGTCATGATTCTTATGACTGGTCGGGTCCTCTATCGGTACGCCGGTCAAACTACGATAGAGCAAGGCAGGTTTCTGGACGGGGAGCGAAGAAATTGTTCGCTACAATGGTAAGTACTGTCATTCCGTTTCAAAAAATTTCAGATTGAATAAAATAAAAAAAAGGTTTTTACTTGTTAGAAGAAATATAACAAAATTTGAATATCAAAACAGATTTAATCCGTTAGTCTTCTATAATTTTAATTAAAAAAAAAATTTTTATTCAAAAAACTTTCAGAATTGAATTATGGTCTACAATAAGTACCGCTTATATTTAATAGACGTATATAATCAAAACTCAATATATAATGTCAAATGGAATAAATGAACCAACAGATATAAAAAAGTTATTAAAATTAATAAATAAATATTTGAAGGAGACAAAATTTTGTTTCTGATCTTAAAATTATGAACACGAATTCTTTTTCAAAAACATGAAACGCCACTTAAGGACTTCTCAAAAAATATAATTTAGTTGAAATATTCAATATATTTAAATATTCAAATAAGTTAATTCAAAAATCTCTCGAAACATGCACTATATCTTCAAAAAACAATAAGAATTGTGATAATCTCTTCATCGGCCCTAAATAATATTCCAAATATCAAAATCAAATAATCAAATAACAATCACTATATCTTACCTCCACGTGGTAACCGGATAAGTTGCTTTAAACAGATTAACTTTAATATTCAAAACAGTCTATGTTCTCCACAAAATCACAGAAAAGTGTAAGGTGTTATAAGGTTTTCTTTAAACCATTGACATTCCGTAATGAGATTTATTCAAGCCTACATATAATTAAATATTATGTATAAAATAGAAAAAGGATTTTTACTTGATAGAAGAAATATAACGAAATTTGAATATCAAAACAGATTTAATCTGTTAGTCTTCTACAATTTTAATTTAAAAAAAATTTGTATTAAAAAAACTCTTAGAATTGAATTAATATCTACAATAAGCACCGCTTATATTTAATAGACGTATATGATCAAAACCCAATATATAATGTCCAATGGAATAAATAAACCAACATATATAAAAAAGTTATTAAAATTAAAAAATAAATATTTAAAGGAAACAAAATTTTGTTTCTGCTCTTACCATTATGAACACCAATTCTTTTTCAAAAACATGAAACACAACTTGAGGACTTCTCAAAAAATATAATTTATTTGAAATTTTCAATATATTTAAATATTCAAATAAGTTAATTGAAAAATCTCTCAAAACATGCACTATATCTTCAAGAAACAATTAAAATTCAGATAATCTCTTCATCGGCATATTGTAGACATTAATTTAATTCTAAAATTTTTTTGAATAAAAATTCTTTTTGATATTATTAGGAGTACAAATAAGTTTCTGCCGTTTTTAACACAAAGTAAATATTTATATAAGAAGAACGGTAATATAGTGACTTCTAATGTTAGAGCAAGTTCTTTTTGTGTTTGAGATGAATCTTTCTCCAATTCTGCATCCTCGTAAATTTTTGGCCTTTCACTGCGATCTTTGTCTTCTACGTCGAAATCACCGTTTTTAAACTTTTGAAACCACTCTCGACACGTTCTCTCACTCAAAGCACCCTCACCATATGGGTCACGGAATAGGACGTTGGTTGCAGGCAAGGATACGGTCCGCCGCTAGGCTGGTCGCGGTGCCATCTCCAGCGGGGATCTGTGGAACGATAGGAAAGGGCCATCTCGGAAATATGAATAGGAGGCATTTAGGGCCACCTAATGAATAGGTTGGTTCGCTCTTAAAGCAAACCCTCCCAATCACGTCGGAGTCACCAGCGAAGCTCTCGAATGAAAGCGGATGTTGTGAGGGAGCTTCCATCTCTTAGTTAGGGAGACGGCGTTTCGTTTCCGAGCATGCGCATCTGAAACTCGTCAGACAGGCTGATGCGCAACCTCTTCCTGTTACGCCCGTGACCATGCGTCCGCTTGGAACGCTGACTTTCAAACGCATTGCCTTGCTCTATGTGAACCTAGCGGGGACGGTTAGTCATGATTCTTATGACTGGTCGGGTCCTCTATCGGTACGCCGGTCAAACTACGATAGAGCAAGGCAGGTTTCTGGACGGGGAGCGAAGAAATTGTTCGCTACAATGGTAAGTACTGTCATTTCGTTTCAAAAAATTTCAGATTGAATAATATAAAAAAAGGCTTTTTACTTGTTAAAAGAAATATAACAAAATTTTAATATCAAAACAGATTTAATCCGTTAGTCTTCCACAATTTTAATTCAAAAAAAAATTTTTATTCAAAAAACTTTCAGAATTGAATTATGGTCTACAATAAGTACCGCTTATATTTAATAGACGTATATAATCAAAACTCAATATATAATGTCAAATGGAATAAATAAGCCAACAGATATAAAAAAGTTATTAAAATTAATAAATAAATATTTGAAGGAGACAAAATTTTGTTTCTGATCTTAAAATTATGAACACGAATTCTTTTTCAAAAACATGAAACGCCACTTAAGGACTTCTCAAAAAATATAATTTAGTTGAAATATTCAATATATTTAAATATTCAAATAAGTTAATTCAAAAATCTCTCGAAACATGCACTATATCTTCAAAAAAAATAAGAATTGTGATAATCTCTTCATCGGCCCTAAATAATATTCCAAATATCAAAATCAAATAATCAAATAACAATCACTATATCTTACCTCCACGTGGTAACCGGATAAGTTGCTTTAAACAGACTAACTTTAATATTCAAAACAGTCTATGTTCTCCACAAAATCACAGAAAAGTGTAAGGTGTTATAAGGTTTTCTTTAAACCATTGACATTCCGTAATGAGATTTATTCAAGCCTACATATAATTATATATTATGTATAAAATAGAAAAAGGATTTTTACTTGATAGAAGAAATATAACGAAATTTGAATATCAAAACAAATTGAAATATGTTTATCTTCTACAATTTTAATTTCCAAAAGAATAATAAAAAATTCTTTTGGAAATTAAAATTGTAGAAGATAGACATATTTCAATTTGTTTTGATATTCAAATTTTGACGTGAATCTGGAAGACTAACAGTCTTCCACAATTTTAATTTAAAAAAAATTTGTATTAAAAAAACTCTTAGAATTGAATTAATATCTACAATAAGCACCGCTTATATTTAATAGACGTATATGATCAAAACCCAATATATAATGTCAAATGGAATAAATAAACCAACATATATAAAAAAGTTATTAAAATTAAAAAATAAATATTTAAAGGAAACAAAATTTTGTTTCTGCTCTTACCATTATGAACACCAATTCTTTTTCAAAAACATGAAACACAACTTAAGGACTTCTCAAAAAATATAATTTATTTGAATTTTTCAATATATTTAAATATTCAAATAAGTTAATTCAAAAATCTCTCAAAACATGCACTATATCTTCAAGAAACAATTAAAATTCTGATAATCTCTTCATCGGCATATTGTAGACATTTATTTAATTCTAAAATTTTTTTGAATAAAAATTCTTTTTGATATTATTAGGAGTACAAAAAAGTTTCTGCCGTTTTTTAACACAAAGTAAATATTTATATAAGAAGAACGGTAATATAGTGACTTCTAATGTTAGAGCAAGTTCTTTTTGTGTTTGAGATGAATCTTCCTCCAATAATTCCTCCAATTCTGCATCCTCGTAAATTTTTGGCCTTTCACTGCGATCTTTGTCTTCTACGTCGAAATCACCGTTTTTAAACTTTTGAAACCACTCTCGACACGTTCTCTCACTCAAAGCACCCTCACCATATGCTTCTACGAGCAATTGATGCGCCTCAGCAGCAGATTTATTTAAATTAAAGAAGTAAACTAATATTTTCCGCAAACGACGCTTACTTGGCTCAAATTTTGACATTTTCAACTTATAAAAATTATATTTTACCAATATAAAATCAATGATATTAATAGGTTATGTTGTTCTTGAATGTCCAAACTATTTTTTAAGCCGGTTATCATCTGCGAAAGCTAACCGAAACTCCGTGCCGCGCCATCTACAATAAAACGGTGGAAACTTATTTGTACTCCTAATAAAATTGTAGAAGACTAACAGATTAAATCTGTTTTGATATTCAAATTTTCAGATTGAATTGTTGTTTTTCTTCAATTCGAATACTATCTTTTGCAATTCCAAAAAAGGTTGCTGTACCAAATGCGGTTGTAAAATGGTTGGACTGTTTTGCTCACTACCATGCACTAATTGTCAATTCCAATCGTGCTCCAATGTTGAATCGATACTAGATTGTTATGATATAAGTGATGAGACACATTATGCATCAATTATAGAACAGAATATTTGTATCTAGCAGAAGAAGAAGGTGAAGAAAATGAAGACATTACATTGGATGCTCCATTCGATAATTAAGAATCCGACGTATAATTTTTCATAATTATTTTTTTATTTATAAACTATATAATTTACACATCCTTCATCATTTTTCATAGTCCATTTGTATTTCATAGAATATTTTCAAATTCAATAAGATCACAATAGGTCGTGGTAGGCCCACCGGGAAAACCTACGATAAAAATAAAGCGCCAAAAGCACCTCATAGGTGGTGTGAAAACGTGTGCATATTACGAAGAAAATAATTTTTTTTGTAGAGAATTAGATCTCCAATTTTTGTTTGAACACAAAAACCCATTTTACAAATTTTTACCATCAATAAAATTTTCTGCACAAGGGGGATCGATGGGGGCATTTCACAATCAATTTATAATAACATTCTGAACATTTATACACCAATTTTCAGCTCTGTGGGAATTTTTGTAACCTTCAATGTCTTATTTGATCGGACTATAAACTTTTAACTGAATACGAACTGAACTAAACTGTGACCTCCATATATTTATTTATACGTTCACACTCGTTTGTTTTTGGCAGGAATTTTTTCTTCACCTTTTCAAATCGCAACTGGTGCTAATCTGAATAAAAAGTGATAATATTTAAAAGCAAATTGACAACATCAATTGCAAATTGTCAATAATCATAACAACTTGGCAATAATGAAAATAACATTGGCAACTGTAAAATTTAAGTTGGCATAAAATAATATAAATCATATCGGTATGTTAATCAAGTGGAACTCGATTGTTAGTATCAAGTCTGTATTAGTATGGAACTTTCGATGGAAGAAAATTCTAAAATTACTCTTGAAGAACTGACTCAAAACATACCAGAACTTTTTCTGAGGAACGTGTATCATAGTATCTGAATTGACTGTTTACTTTGAAGGCTATTCGTAGAGAACCCGAACGAGCAAAAGGCAAATAAGTTGGCGATATTAAGCTGGGAAATTTTTAGATATTCAAGCACAAAATAAACCCTTTATATAAGGATCTTTCATTAACAGCGCCCCATTTTATTTTAAATAAAATATATTATTTAGTTGAAAAGTTTTGAAATTTTCATTTCAGTATGAAGTACAATGGATGCCATTAGTTATGAAATAAAACATCATTTAAATGTCTGCCACGCAAACGCTGGCAGAAGTGAAGTAATTGAACCCAATTTTCCATGACTTTCTCGCACAAATCAGGTCGTATGTTAGCAATTACTCTTTCAATATTGATCTGTAAATCGTCTGAATTTGCTTGATGATTGCTGTAAACCAATGACTTAATATAACCCCAATGAAAGAAGTCGAATAGAGTTAAATCGCTGAGAATGATTTCCTTATGAAAATCTGCATTATTTCTGATTTTTTCTAAGCACCAATTACTGAATACACGACCTTAAATGATCTGTTGCTTTGGGTTGTTCGGTTAAACCAATTTTGTATGGATGTAAACCAAGGTCTTTTCGTAAAATTCGCCACAAAGACGTTTGGGAGATGCCTAGTTCTTGTGAACGTCGAGAAATCGATCAAAAATGGTCTTCACGAACACTTTTATGTATGGCAGCTATATGCTCTTCACTTCTTACATTTCTTTGCCTCACTGGCACTGTAACATCATGAAGTGTGAAATTTGTTTCAAACGTTCAACTATTCTTTTACCCGTATTGTTATAACGATCAAAAATTGGAGTTAAAGCACGTAAAGTAAAGAGTAAGAGATCGCGATTTTTCATAATAAATTAGGATTATTTGGTAACGTTGTTGGAGTGTGTACCTTTCCATCAATAAATGGTAGACATCGACAAATACAACTGTCAATGTCATAAATAAACAATGGCTGTCATGCGTAATATCAATTTTAAAATGGGACAATTTCCATTGAAAGAACCTTTACATGGACGAAACGAACATTAATTTGATATTATCGGGAACCCATGGTTGTTTAAAGGAAGAAGGTCATTTCCCAAGTTTATCTGCAAGTTGCAAAGGAGCGAATATTAACCAATAGGATGGTAACATGGGACTAATTCATTCCGAACCTAGGGCTCTTTCAAGAGGCCGAAAGAAAACGAAGGCAGTTACAATACTACTGTTGATAATGTTCCATGTCACTCAGGTATTGAAAATGTTCTTTCAGAAGGTGAATTTTGACCATCGTTCATTTTAACGATTAAGTCTGTATATTCCTACGCTCAATCCTATGAAACAAGTATGGTGTTGAATGATAAATGGAATATAAATAAATTTTATATTATTCTGATACTCCTAGATCTTCTGTAAAGATCCCTCAGAAGCTTTTTCAGCTTGTGCGTGGGTGGGTAGGCTTTGTTACTGCGATTTTACGCCACTTAAGGGCACAACATTGTTAATTTTCGACCCAGCAGTGAAATGGTGGCCGAAACTCGTCCAACTATAAAATTCCTTTCCCACCTGAACAGGATTTGAACCCGGGACTTTTCAGTTCCGAACCCAATGCTATAATCACTAAGCTTTCTACACTCAAATGAAATATGATTTGCAATTTCTATATATTCAATATAATCACTCTTTTTGTTGGTGACAATTATATCAACACACAGTTCCATCATCTGAATGAATTATGAACTGAACTACATCGTAAACATCGTCTCCTTAAATAGGTTTACATGTGTATTTAGGAGCTCAAATAGCTTTACTATAGGCTGGATATGTACTTGATGTCTTAAGGCCCATACATCCTCGAAGTGACCGAAAACATTTCTACTGTAAGTGAAAGTGTCGAAGAAGATCCAAATTTATCAATTCACCGACGCGCATTTGGGCTGCTGTTACGACACGCTATGGCGTATTTTGCATCTGGATTTGCATCTTCATCCTCATGAGATTCAGTTCACATAAGAACTAAAGCCAGCTGACCATAGAATGCGTAGAACATATACTGATTGGGTGCTTAAACAATAAAATTTGGATGACGATTTTTCGCATCGATTTTCTTCAGCGACGAAGCACATTTTTCACTCGGGGGCTATGTAAAGAAGCAAAATTGTCGCATCTGGGTCAGTGAAAATCCTCATGTAACTGTTTTTATACCATTACATCTGCAAAAAGTCACTGAATGGTGCAATTTGGTCTGGTGGAGTGATTGGCCCGTCATTCTTTGAAAATGAATAAGGCGTCACTCAAACCGTCAATTCTCATCGCTATAGCCAAAAGATTACTGACTTTTTTGGCCTGAAATTAATGATATGTAATTGAAGGTGATGTGGTTCCTGCAAGATGGTGCAACAAGCCACATAACACGAGCCGTTTTGGCTTTATTGCTAGAAAAATTTTCAGGACGCGTAATTTCTCGTTTGGGCGATGTGAATTGGCCACCAAGATCTTGTGATTTATCGTCTTTGGATTTTTTTTTGGGTCATGCGAAGGATCGTATTTATGCCGAAAATCTTGCCGGCGAATCATCGACAAGGATCGAGTCCTGTGAGAGATCACGCGGGGGACATTTAAATGATGTTGTATTCCACGTATAATGGCAAGGTCCAAGCATTATATTGAAATAAAAACTTGATCGATATTCTGAATGAAAAAGTGTTCTATTTACTTTTACTTTCGGAAGCACAAAATGGATGATAACCCTATATTTCGTTTCTGAAGAATACGAAATATTTTGTATGTCAGACATGCATGGCGACGGTCGAGCTTTTCTTTTATATGGGGGTATATTAAATTCAAGGTATTCCCGTTTAGTTTTTGATTAAGTCAATTGTCTATGAAAGATGCATCGTAATCATTATTATTAGCAATTTTTTTAAATTCTGATTGAAGAATTGATTTATTTTGAGGTGTAGACATCAGTCTATGTATGATAGAATGGCTAGTAATTTTTACGAGTGCGTTTTGTGTATTGAAGTGTCTGTATAAGTTCATGATATATGGAAAAAACAGATGTATTATTCTCGCGAAAGATTATTAGATCTAAGAACTCGGCGAAATATTACCTTTTTATTTTTCTGACGTGAATTCGATGCTAGCTGTTTAAATAATTGAGGAAACTATTAAACTCACGTATTGTTCCTACCCATCAAATGAAAATATCATCGACATATCCATATCAAAGTTTAAACAAATGCTTGTAATTAGAATGATGTTTTATTTGTTTTTCCATGCAGGCCCTTTTTATAATTTGTTATTGAATTCTAGGTAATGTTGTTCAATCCATAGTTTGGTTAAATGAAGTATTTCTCTCAATATAATTGGCCGAGTATTGTTTCGTTCTAATAAACCCATGTGGATATCGATTGTCGATATCAATGGAATACTAGGAAAGAAAGAGGTTTCACATCTAATGATAGAGATTTACAGGTGCTACTGAGTTTGATGTTTTTTATATTTGTTCTAGGTAAATTGAGTTTTTCATGCTATATTCTGATGATATTTGTGAATTGTTGATTAGTCTTATCAACTTAGTTGCTATTTTTTTTGCAGAGCATCAATATAAGGGCAGAGTGGTCATATTGGAATGTTGGCTGTGGTTTCATTATCACTAATCTAACCTTTTCATAGTCACTTAGGATATAGTCGGTACTGCTAAGGGAAGCTTCAATTTGTTTCTGAATTTTATTTGTGTCAGATTTCAGTTACTATCGCGCAAAAATTCCGACCACTAAGTCATAGCTTTTACAATTTTGCTGTTTTGGAGTTTCCGATTTATTCCGGTCCAAAACTGTATCTAATTTGATATGGTGAGAATGCATTCTATATTATATTCATAAAATCTGAACTGAAAAGTAACATGATCGAGACTATCAAATCGAATTTCCTGAAGCCCAGCATAATCAGCCACAATATCCAGGAAAATCCTAACAATATCTTAAAACACTGACAATCTGCATGAATAAAGCAAGCATGAATTTGCATTTGACATCATAGAAATCGACTTCATTACTGAGAAATTTCAGGGAGGATATAAATTGTGAATTCCAAGAATCGCCTTGCTCAATTGAAAATTATGATATGAAAACACGCGATAACATGGAAGATGGTTATTCTGATGGATTAGCCAAGAGCATTCAAGACTATAAAGATTTAAAACTCAGCACAGAATTATAAACTTCACATAATTTGATCATGAACCAAAATTGAATTATATCTACGTATTCATTATTTTGAACAGAATTTCATCATCTGTTCAAGTTTTAAAAATTTATTTTCTGTAGTTTAGAAGAGCACAGAGTTGACAACTTATTTTGAATTAACCTCTTACATTTAATCTTTCATATACTATTTTTCATTCAAAAAATTGAATCAAGGTTTTGGGTTAAAGTTTTAAACGTTATTCAGAATAATGTGATCTATTTGAAATTCATATAAAGCAGTTTTTGGTACCAAGTTTATTGGTCATAATATTTAAATAGAACAGTTTACTGTATAGGCTATGTATGTTATTTAATTCCAATAAATTTTCTGTTTTCTATAGATCCTTTATATTTTGGAGTGTTGTACGATATTTAAGAATTATCAATAAATTTTACTAAAAAATAGTGTCCATGGCAACAGCAAATTAAAAGCAGCAGTTTTTTGTAGGTAAAGGCTCTTTTTAAAATGTGAAAGTGATGAATATGGTAGAAATTGTAGGAGAAAGTCGATATAGTGCTCCATTTTAATGATTTAG
This sequence comes from Megalocaria dilatata, assembly GCA_034642435.1. NCBI lineage: Eukaryota > Metazoa > Arthropoda > Insecta > Coleoptera > Coccinellidae > Megalocaria > Megalocaria dilatata. Next base: position 14,744,732 of record CM067858.1, read on the forward strand.
AGAAATACGGAAAGAAAATATCTGATAAAAGCTGAAAAGTAGTTTTTGGCGAAATTCTCTGTAAATTTCGGGCAATCAGAAATTTTCGCGAAACGTCAAAGGTCGAGGACGGATTTGAATTAGAAAAATGAGATTTTGTTTGATCATTTTCAATTGAATTAAAGGGTTAACAGTAAAAAGAAATTTAATATGAAAGTCTATCGGATCTAATCCTTAATGCTTTTCTGCAGATTTCGATATGTAAAAATATCAAAAAATCTGCAGAAACAGTCAATTCTCGACGAAATCCTTTCGAATTCCTAACCAATCATTAAGTAGGTGGTTTTTTCGCATTTGACGTAGCAATATCACCTCTTATTTCCATTCAATGCAGTGTTTCCCAACCTTTTTTGTGCCATGCCCCACATAAAGCCTTCTAAAATTCTTATGTCCCCCCATTGTGAAATAAATTATACTAAAAAACTGAATTGTTTACTTAAATAACTCAAATGATAGGTTTTAGGAAAGAATCACTAGGAAATTGTTAATGAAACACAGTAAGTAAATTTTCAAAACGTATAATGAAAAAGGGAAATTCAAATTCCTGATAATTTTAATAAAGATTTTTCTATATTAATTTATTATTTTAATTAAGCGAGATCCTCGTGCTTGATCCTTGCTGCACAGAGATTTTATATTAGATTTCAATTTGGTTAGCTTCAGTCTCAAGTCTCCATATTGTGTTATATCCAGCCTTTTTTTTACCAGTAAATAATTTACACCACATTTGGCTTAAAATTAAGATGAAAACGGTAGCAATAGTTTTCTTGCGTATTTGATTGAATTTGGGTATTTGATTTCTCTTTCCTCAAAAAGCTATGCCATCGCTCCTGTTATATTAAATAAAGTTTTAACTGACTCATCATTTTGCAATACTACGAGTTCTTCTTGATACTCTATGTTTGATATATCAGACAAATCCACTAATAGTGGCTGCATTATCCATATTGAAAATCAATTTGTTTTGAATCAGAAAATCTGTTTTTAATATCAGCCGGTAGAATGAATATTCAGAGGATTGACAATAACAACTGAGGCGGTATCAGTTATTTTACAATGAAACAGTTCAAAGTTTTTGTTGTTAATATGTTTCTGACATAACCCAATATGGGTAATGACATACAGATATGAAATATCTTCGCTTTTGCATCGACAAGAGTTTTAGTGGTTCCTTGAAGTTGCTTGTTTAATATATTGTTTTTAAAAGTTATCCACTAAATAACTCACAAATATTTTACCATCGATTGTACTTCATTTCAGGTTTGTCGCTTAAAAAATCACTGAGGGTATCAAACAGTTCCATAAATATTTTCAAGCAGTTCTCTTTAGATAGCCATCTTACTTCAGTTTCAAGTAAAAGTCTAACATAGTTTTCGTTTTGTTCTTCACAAAATAGCTTCACAATTGGCATTAGCTTTAATAACATTAACACACCTCATTACTGAATGTAATACTTCATCTAAAATAGGCAAGATGTTTTTAGCTACCTAGGAATAACACAATGCACAAGAATCATTTCTGAATTCACATCTGTCATCACTTTTTGCAGCCACTTTTTTTGCCCATCATAGTAGGAACACCATCTGCAGCACAAGATGTTATATTTTTCATTGGTATATCATTGACAACTAAGTAGTTTTTTAGCTTATTCTATCAGGTGTTGAAAAACAAAGTTTCAATATTTTGCAAGCTAGACCTCAAAATAAGTAAAAAATTTTATATAAACATTGGTCCGCAAATGAGGTGTTTTGGAGATATAGGCCATTTTCGATTTACAAATTAACTACTAGCGCAACCAAATACGATATTCGATTTATTCTCATCTTTCAAATGTCTTGTTTACTGAACTTACAATTAAAATGTTTTTCAGTCGGTTCATTAAAACAAATCACCGCTGGCATCAAACATTTGGTTTTCATATGACATTTACGTACTTTTATTGAGTATTATGCATCCGATTCATGTTGTTTACTTTCTTTCACTTTGTTGTTAAGAAAAAGTTATTATTTCTGAATTTGAAATGCCTTATTCTACTACTGAAATGAGTTATATGGTTTACATGTACGGCCGTGCCAACGGAAGTGATCCTGAAGCACATCGCCTTTATGCAGGGGCTTATCCCGATCATCAACTTCCTTCTCATGTGACGTTCAATAAAGTTTTTAGACGATTGAGGTAAACTGGTTCCTTTAAAATAACGCTCGTGATACTGGACACCCAAGATCTGTAAGTACTCCAGAGTTGAGGAGCAAATTTTAAATATTGTGACTGAAAATCCCGGCACAAGTGTAAGAAGAATTTCAGCGGAAGTAGGAACAAGTGGCCCCCTTATCTGGAGAACTATGCATCAACAACTTCTCTATCCATTGTGTCAATGCTGAGCATCACTTTTACTTCTAATATCCTTTTCACTGATGAAGCCGCATTTACCACAGATGGAATTTTTAACTTTCATAATAGCCATATTTGGGCGGATGAAAATCCACACGCCATTCATGAATCCAGGCATCAACAGCGTTTCAGTATAAATATCTGGCTAGGTATTTTTGGAGATCGTTTGTTAGGACCAGTAGTTTTACCACGGAATTTAACAGAAGCCGCATACCTTAACTTTCTTCAAAATACCTTGCCCGATTTGTTAGACATGGTACCTTTAAATCAGTAGATGAATATTTAGTTTATGCAAGATGGAACGCCCCCACCTTATATATTTTCTGTTAGGGAACATTTAGATAAAATATTTCCCAAAAGATGGATAGGACGAGGAGGCCTAGTGTCATGGCCGGCTAGATCAACCGATTTGAATCCTTTGGACTTTTGTATTTGGGGTTATTTGAGAAGTTTAGTATATGCAACGTCATTGAAAAACATCGGACCGAACTATCCTTGTCAAAAGATCCGAACACAACCAGGTCTTTTCGAAAGAGTACGTAATTCCTTCATGCTACGATGTACTTCCTGCATTGAAATGGACGGTGGTCATATGAAACATCTTATGTAAAACACTAGAAGTCAAAAATAAATCGAATATCTTCTGTAATTTATCGTAATTGGTTGCGCTAGTAGTTAATATTTTGAAAACCGAAAATCGCTCATATTTCCAAAAGGGCTCATTTGCGGACCCATGTTTATGAAACATTTCACTTATTTTGAGGTCTAAAATAAGCTCCCAAAATATTGAAACGTTTTTTCTTTACACCCAGTATATATATTTGGAGATAGTGGTGCTTTCTTATCTTTTACAGAACAACATTTGTTCCTCAAAATGCTGTTTATCAATATATCTTCCGTAACTTATCAATACAGCCTAACTGTCCCTCAAAGTTTTCATCTATTTGAACTGAGAAATTTCTTGTTCAGTTTTTCAACGAAGTGTTTTTCAATATCTCCAATCATTTCGTCTATTCTACTGCTAACAGTATTGTTACTGTGGCATTGCTTTTACATCTTTGTCATATTTTTCAAGAACCCTTTCAGGAAATGCTGCTATTGACGGTTTTATTAAATTGTCTCCTATAGTATGATTTTTTCTAGTTTTAGCGATGAATAAACAAATTTGACAACTAGCCTCAAGAACATGATTATTAGTTGAAGTATGAGCAGTACATAGATTTTAATGTTGTTTAATGTTCTCTTATTAAAATTCCACTTTAAAGATTCACAGTAATTCAAATCTGAATTAATATGAGCACTATGTTTCGCCTTCAAATGCTCCTCAGGACGACCTGAGGATCGATTCGATGGTCAAGCATTGCTGGGATAAAAGGCAAAATGGAATCCTCTCATCGTGGACAGCGAGTATGAATTTAATTTTAAATAGTCCTCTGAGTTTTTTTCTTACTTGCACCACTTACTTTACTATAGGCTATAAGAAATAAATATAATATCAATTAAGAACTAGTATGTATGTGTTAAAATTAATTTAATGTGACATAGAGTGAACACTTACTGAAAAATGCATATTTATTTGAATGTATATAATACATTTACTACACTGCGACCACAAAATAATATATTTTTTCTATTTGACAAAATTTTCTGGAAAATTATGCTTCTAAAATTAAAACAAATAAAGATAAAATCAAATACTTACCAATAATAGTATATACAATGTGTATATTTATTAAATCAACGAGCGTTCACAATAGTTTTGACGAACACTTATTTAAAATTAACACCAATTGAATGCTGTGAAAGATCATCGCTTCATATTGTTTTGTTGGTAAGAAATTAAAAATTTCATATTTACGTTTCGACGGATCGAATTGTTGAAATCGTTGTACTCAGAAGGGTGTAATGACATCATTCAATTTGCAAATATGAATTACATAGAAATGGAAAGTACTTCTGACTACAGGGGTACTCAAAATGATATACCAATCAGAGAAACAACTTCAACATCTACAACTAACTCTTACGCAAAAGCTGTGTCATTATTCAAATTTCCATCTAAAGATCAAGCCATTATTTTCACTGCAATTGAAGAAGTTAAAATACAGGAATACGTCATTGCTATCGGAAAGAAAGTTCAACCAAAAGAGATCATTTTCATATCCAAAATTTCGAATAACCGTGTCTGTATCTATCTATCCAACCAAACAGTAGTAGATAAATTTCTTGGAGAAGGAGGAGAAATCGAAATCAACCAGCAGACCCTTAAGGCTCGTCGATTAATTACTCCATCAACTAGGTTAATTCTCTCGAACGTATGTCCAACAGTGCCCCATGACATTATTGAAAAACAACTCAAAGAAAGTGGATTAACTCTCATGTCACCTATTACATTTCTCCGAATTGGAATATCTCAACCAGAGTTTAGTCATATACTTAGTTTTCGCAGACAAGTTTACATACAACCAATCTCATCTTTTCCCGAATCACTAGTCATCAATCATGACGACACATCGTATCGTATCTTCATATCAGAAGATAAACTGACATGCTTTAAATGCAAAAGGGAAGGTCATGTGGCCGCAAATTGCCAGGAAACTGTGCCAGAAACTGCAGCAACCATTGACATTATCAACTCAATGGAAGAAACCATCACCCCTGATCAAGAAAGTCCTATCAGAATAAACACTGCTTCTAACAAACGGACACGAACTGAAATTAGCCCACCAATACTGGACGCCTCAGAAGAAACCGAACCTATTTTTGCTAAACCTGATAAACAAATCCAAAAAAAATCTAAAACAACACAACTCCAACCATCACAACTGGATCACACTGATACTTTTATTGCGCCATCCAAGGAACTCTTCGAAAATGTACTTTCTAAATCTTCTCTCGACTACGGACAAATAGTCAGCTTCTTGGAAAATTCTTTTGGCTCATCGGACCCTCTCAGCGTAGCCCGCAGATACACAGAGGATATTCACGAACATCTTGGCATCTTAACAAAAATACATCCACTACTCACTGAGCGTAGCATTAAAAGCAGAATTACAAGGTTGAAGAAAAAGATAATGAAACAACTCAATAACGAATTCGAATCTGGTTCAAATGTATCACTATCGGAGTCTGAAAGTGAAAAATCTTCAGAAATTAAATAAAATATATCATACAATGTCATTCATTCTGCAGTGGAACATAAATGGGGCTTACACCCATTTAGAAATGCTGCAGCTATTAGTAAAAGAGCAAAGGCCTAGGGTCATATGCCTTCAAGAAACCAATTTCACCAACAACCGCAGTTACAATATGAAGAACTACGAGTCCTTTCACAAAATTAGAATCAATCAACTTCAAGCCTCAGGAGGAGTGTCAATATATACCCAGAAATCTCTAGGTGTCGAGGAAGTTCCTCTATCAACCAACCTCGAAGCAATTGCTGTCTCACTGACGATCCCGCGAAAAATGTGCATTTGTAACGTATACATTCCACCCGATTTGGAAATTAATACAACTGGCCTGAATGAATTGATACAACAACTTCCGAAACCATATGTCATCCTGGGAGACTTCAATGCACATAACATAATATGGGGGTGTTTATCAAACAATCGCAGAGGTAGAGAACTAGAGTCTTTAATCAACAATCATTCTGATATAATACTACTCAATACTGGAGAAATAACCCGAATAAACACCGTTACCGGCAATCACTCTGCTCTCGATCTGACCTTCTGTCATTCGAATCTATCAGACACATTGTCTTGGTCAGTTTTATCTGACACCTATGGCAGTGATCATTTACTCATTATTCTCGGAGACAACATACAAAATGAACCACCTGCATTTCGACCTACCTGGAAGCTGAAGAATGCCACCGAAAGCGACTGGGAATACTATAGGTCTCTACTTGAAGAAAACATTTCCAGAATATTACCTGTTGAGACTACAAATATCGACGTACTTGTTGAATCTCTCTCGAAAAACATTCTTGAGGCAGCAAATATTGCGATCGGCAAGAGAACTCACCTAAATATTCATCAACCTGTCCCATGGTGGAATGAAGAATGTCAAAAAGCAACCAGAGAATTCAAAAAAGCCTTCAACAAACTGAAGAGAAACTATACCTTAGAAAACAAGATTGAATACAACAGACTAAGAGCTCACCAAAGATATATTATTAAACAAAGCAAACGCTCAACCTGGATGTCTTACGTTTCAACTTTAAATTATTCCACTCCTATATCTGAAGTATGGCAAAAAATAAATCGCATAAAAGGAACCAGAAGGCGCATCGGTGTGCCATTTCTGAATCACAACTGTAATGTAATCACTGATAGACAGAAAATAACAAATATTTTTGCTGACCACTTTCAGCAACAAACAAGTGATGCAAACTACGAAGAAGAATTCCTACAAATGAAGCAAAGTACAGAAGGACAAGTTTTAGAAATACAGAGTGACGAAGAAAATCCGCTGAACATTAAAATAACGTTCGAAGAATTGGAAGAAGCCTTATCCAAAGTAAAGAACACTTCGCCTGGACCCGATGAGATAACTTATGTCTTCCTGTTGAAACTCCCCAAAGTAGGAAAGCTATTTCTTCTCCATATTTTTGATGAGATATTTCTGTCCCGAAAATTTCCATCTATATGGTCGCAAGCGATCATCCTTCCAATACTTAAGCCAAATAAATCTCCTTCAAGACCAGACTCATATAGGCCAATTTCTTTAACATGCACAATGTGCAAACTTCTGGAAAAAATCCTGAACTTTAGACTACGCCACTTTCTTGAAGACAACAACCTCATCATTCCTGAACAAAGCGGATTTCGCAAACACCGCTCGACCACCGATAATTTGGTAAGCCTACAGTCTGACATACATGAAGCCTTTGTGAATGAAGAAATACTCATCGCAATATTCTTCGACATACATCGAGCCTTCGACTCAGTCTGGCGCCGTGGAATTCTCAATCAGCTGAAACAATGGCAGATCCAAGGAAACATGCTCGCTTTCATATCGAATTTTTTGTCCAAAAGATCATTCACGGTTAGAGTCAATGAAGAGTTTTCTGAGTCTAGACCTCAAGAAAATGGCACACCTCAAGGATCCGATTTCAGTGTGACGCTTTTTTTGGTGGCCATGAACGAAATCTTCAAAAGTATAAGGAATCCAGTTCGGGGGAGCCTGTATGTGGACGACTTGGTACTTTATGCATCAGGAAGAAACATCTCTACAACCTTATCCCAACTACAGAACTCACTTAACAACTTGGAACTATGGTCGCAACGGACAGGATTCAAGTTTTCAACAACAAAAACAAAATGTGTTATATTTTCTAAAAAATCTGAAGATGTTACGGCCCCCCTCAAACTATATGGGGAAGAGCTCGATTTCGTGGAAGAGATCAAATTTCTTGGAGTTTCATTCGACAGAAAATTGAAATGGGACTCGCATATAAGAGAAATAAAAAAATCCTGCCAGACAGTTTTGAACATGATGAGAATGTTGGCCAACAACTCTTGGGGAGCAGACAGCATCACCTTATTGAGGATCTACCGAGCATTAATACGTTCCAAATTGGACTACGGAGCAATTGTATACTCTACAGCTAGACCTTCCTTGTTGAAATCCCTTGATGTTGTTCAAAATACGGCCATCAGAATAGCCATGGGAGCTTTTTGTACCAGCCCCGTTGAAAGTCTCCTAGTCGAATCAGGGGAACCACCGCTAGAATTACGTCGACTCAATCTACTCCTCAAATACTCCACCAAAATCGCAGCCAACACCAAAAACCCTAGCTACCGTTATACATTCTCGAATCGTTTCTCCACAAAATACGAAAGACATAGCAAACCATCAGTACCTCTTCATATCAGAATCAAAAGGATCGAAAATAACCCAATCACCTATCAAAATATTCTACCAGTGAACATAAAAACGCCCCCTCCCTGGACGATACCTCTTCCAGAGCTCAATACCTATCTGACTAAATTTTCAAAGCATGATATATCAGCAACACTCATTAGAACAGCCTTCTCCGAAGTGGCATCGAAATACACCAATTATTATCACATATACACCGATGCATCTAAATCTGACGAATACGTGAGAGCGGCAGTAATCACTGAAGTGGGAAACTATAGCTTTGATCTACCACTGGAATCAACTGTTTACACAGGAGAACTGTACGCCATTGAAAGAGCTCTTGATCACTGCAGAAAAGCAGATAAGAATGTCGTCATTTTCACGGACTCCTTAAGTGCTATAGAAGGCATTAAACAGCTCTACCCAAAAAATGTCCTACTACGCATGATAAAATCTAAATTGGGAAAATTGGCAAACTTGGGTATACGCGTGGCTATTGTTTGGGTTCCTTCTCACGTAGGTATACCAGGAAATGAAACAGCTGATACTATAGCCAAAGACAACAGCTCAGAAACTCCACATCACCGGATCGAACGAGTGCCACATGAAGATTTGACGCCTAATATTCGAATTTTTTGCAGAAGCATATGGAGGGAAAGATGGCGAGTTTTAGAAAATAATAAACTAAGGATTATTAATCCCAACATGAACCCAGTTTGCTACGCAGGGACGCAACGGAAACAACAGGTCATATTAACTCGACTGAGAATCGGACATACTAGATATACCCACCAATATCTCCTCAAAAATGAAGACCCCAAAAGATGTATAACGTGTGATGAGGTGCTGACCGTAAGACACTTCATGACGGAGTGCCCCGACTTCCGGGAGAAGTGGAGATCCTCAGGACTACCAGAGAACCTTGAAGATGCCTTGGATCCAGGAAACCTTGATGTGATAGTAAAATTTCTAAAGAGTATTCAGATATTTAATGAAATCTAATAATCCTATAATGTATATTATTTTATATTTTATATTGTTCCGCCGCTAATAACCTTTGTGGTTGATGCGGATCTTTTGAATAAAAAAAAAAAAAATGCTGTGAAATACTACAGAAGTTGAGATAGGCCATTAAGTTGCGAACAACTGCGTTGTTTAGCGAGATTTCAAAACGTCCGGGGTTCCCAGGGGAGTCTGCCGTCTGCAGCAGGAAAATTTACTTGACGATGCCAAACACTCTGTTGATATTTGGGTCTCGTGAAGCGAAATTATACCTAATAATTATTTACCGTATTTATTTAAAAATTTCCTTTTTTTTCGTTAAATTTGTCACCGAAATCTAACATTGCATTTAAATGGCCCGAAGCGAAAAGTTTAATCTCATGTCGAGTCCATTTTCGAATTGCCCCCATGTGCGGCGTGGGTCCAACGTTAGGAAACATTGATAAAATGTGTTCAAAATTCAGAAATATTCAGCAGGAATGAGTTTTAAATGGTATATTTATTATTCGGTGAATGAAAAGGGGATAAAAGTCGGTATTTTGTCTGAAAAAATTATCTATGTGCGTGTTAAATCTGCTGATAGTAATAGGGCACAATAAATATTGATGAATATTTTTATCATTTGGTGTATCCCGTGTATTTTCATACGTCTAATTTAATTTTTGAATACCTCTCAAGGTCTTCACCTACGAATCGTAAGGACTTTTTTTATCAATTGAAGGGGAATTTTACACATATACTACAGCCGTTCTTAGACTTATATATAATGTATATAGATATTTTTTGTTTAAATTACCTTTTCGGAGGCATTTATTTTTCGTTTTGTGGAATGATATACATGGATTTCATAACAGTTACTAAGATCTTAGTGCGCTTCATATATTTACCAGATAGATAAACCTGAACTGTGAAGTTCAATTACTCATAGGTTGATTGATCTGCGCGTTATGTAAATCTAAGATCTATGCTCTACGTAGATCTACCACCTAGGTTGATCTACCCGACAGATTGATCTACATGTTAATTGTATCTGCCGGCACAAGTGCTATACCGATTAAATGATCTACCGGGTAGATCCACCCGTTCACGAGTATTTGTCCACTTAAATAGAAACATAGTTTTTCTATTACATTTTGATTATATTCATCAAAAATGAAATTATATTGATGTTTTGCAGAATAATTAAGATTTTATGTTTAAAATTAGAGAAACGTGATTATAGCATTGAATAGTCATTAAAAAAAACTAATGTTAACTACATTCAAGATCAGGAGATATTTTTTGGTAGTTTTTTTATTTGATTTTCATAGAGAAATTTACGCTGGGGTGATTGCCGAAAAAGTTTACACAGGACAGACAGAATGGACTGTCCGACGGAGAATTAGAGAACAACTGAAGAGTTTCCGCAATTACAAATGTAATTTCACCTATCCGAACCTTTTGTGAGAAACAGGACATTTTTTCAACCATAAGTTTGAAAATTTTCATATAGAAGGTAAAATTTAAATCGGAATCCATAATCCAGTGTTAAATATGTTCTGATGAACTGAAATTTTCAGAGATCACCTTTTTTGGGTTTTAGTCCTCAATAAAATTTTGTCTCTACTTCAATATATAAGAAGAAGCCGATTTCGAAAACAAATATAGTTATTCAAAAATGTAAGATATACATACCACCTACCTGACGATGTTATTGTATCAGCGAAATAATCGTTTTATCATAATAATAATGGAATTTGTGAATAATAGAATAATCTTATTTAATTTCAATTTATTCAATTAAATATCATCTACGGTATTTATGAATTATTGTCTATAGAGCGTTGTTAGTTTTAGATTACACCAGATATACACATTCCAAGTTTCGTGACAGTATGTGAACAAATTGCAGTCAAGTTCTTCTTGAAACCTGCCCCTATTTTCCAATCTTCACAAAAATTAATCAATTGATATTTGACACTGGCAGGTTACCATTTGAGTTTCATGAATTTTTTTTTTCAATACTTTCAGAAAAATATTTATGGAAGCAAATAATTACGAAATTTCCATTTGTTTATTCAAAACCATGAATATCGAAACAATTCTTAAAATTTAAGTAGGTTCGATATTATTACTTCCTTAATGGGTATTTTTATTCTACTACTCATCCGAAATCAGTAGTAATTCCTACCACAAATATTTGATGTTAGCATTTTGCTTGTATTAATATATTTATAGTTTCATTAGTTCGAGCTGAAGATTCTGAACTGAGAATGCAACAATAAATTCGCTCACCTAAATAAGTGTAACACGTTTTACAGCAACCGCAAACTCCATCTCTTATTTCCTTATTCGGCCCATAACAATTATTAGGTGAAACATGAGGGCAAGTGACAGCTGAACAGTAATCTGGCCGACATACAAAGCTATGTACATGGTGTATCACAGTAAATGTAATGAAACAAAATACGAAAATCTTCATCATCATGAAGTATCAATGCAAATGCATGAAAACAGAATAGTCTTTTATATAATATCGAATACCGCGTCAAATTGCTCCACTTTTATTTTGCAATGGTATAATAAAAATAAATTTAAGCCAACTTTTATTTGAATGCTTATTTTTAAGAACAATGTATATTCATTGTTGCGAATAGCAAACTATATTCCCATTGTTTTAATTAGCCAATATAAAAATTTAAATGTTTCAGCCTTCAATTTGGTAAATGATCATAATAAAAACAAGGATTTTCAGAATATTTTTACTAGGAATTCGTCAAAAAAATTTCAACAGGCGCCAAATAGTTGAGCTTCCTGCAATCTGATTGTACAATTGAAATGTTCAGATTATCTATTGTGGAAAAAGTTGAGCCATTTTCAACGCAGGTATTGCAAAGAAGCAAGTTTCCTTATATTTGATGAAATTGATTTTATGTTCGTTGAATCTTTTTTCAAATGTCCCATGTTTTTGCTATTACATTATCAGATCTTTTTTCAATTCAATAATAAATGTTATATTTTGTTTGGTGGTTTAACATCAATATTCATATCTAAATTCGAATATTAAAACAAATTGATATATATTTATCTTCTACAATTTTAATTTAAAAAATTTTTATTCAAAAAACTTTTAGAATTAAATTAATGTCTAAAACAAGCACCGCTTACATTTAATAGACGTATATAATCTAAACTCAATATACAATGTCAAATGGAATAAATAAACCAAAAGATATACGAAAGTCATTAAAATTAATAAATAGATATTTGAAGGATATAATATATTTCAGGACTGAAGATGGAATTGCTTGGAACTATATTTGTTTTTTGAAGATATAGTGCATGCTTTGAGAGATTTCTGAATTTACTTATTGGAATATTTAAATATATTAAATATTTCAAATAAATTATATTCTTTGAGAGGTCCTTTAAGTGTGTTCATGTTTTTAGAATGCAAATGGCGTTCTGAAGGCAAGACCAGAAACAAATTTTGTCTCCTTTAAATATTTATTTATTAATTTTAATGACTTTCGTATATCTTTTGGTTTATTTATTTCATTTGACATTGTATATTGAGTTTAGATTATATACGTCTATTAAATGTAAGCGGTGCTTGTTTTAGGCATTAATTTAATTCTTAAAGTTTTTTGAATAAAAATTTTTTAAATTAAAATTGTAGAAGATAAACATATATCAATTTGTTTTAATATTCAAATTTTGTTATATTTCTTTTATCAAGTAAAAGGCCTTTCTATTTTATTTAATATTCATATATATTTTACAAACAATTATAAAATTATTAATTTAGAAATGCTATTGACTACTCATTTACTTATATCACTAAATACGATAAAGAAAAAACCGAAAATTTAATTTTCTTATCATACATCCGAAACGAAAGTGGAAAAGTAATAAGTTGAACGATAAGCTTAAACTAAAACTAGTTTATGGAATAGTAGAAGATTTTTTTTCTCATTCTGAACAATGAATTGTTGAATGAAACTGTTTCGTTTCTAATTCCAAAAGAAGAACGAAAATAGCTGAAGGAACCAAAATTCACAAAGCAGTTGTAAATATTAATCAGAATGATTCTGTCAAATCTCTACAAATTTTGATTCAAAAATTTTTTTAAGAATATCAAAAAATTAAATTGAATGGAAATGTTTTAAATAGAATTAAATAAAATATTATTTTGTTTTATATCACTTTTTCGTTAACTGAATATATAGTGACTGGAGTTTCGTAGTGTTTACTACATTTTCAAACTGAATAAAAACAAATTGTACCCTAACTATTATATATACGTTGAAGGCGTTTGGCTGGTGCAAAACCTCGAAAAGTAATATGATATAATAGTAAAGATACAATTCTGCAGTATGAAACTGTAGTAAATACTCCGAAAGTCGAGTAACTGTATATTCAGGTAGTAGTGATCGAAAACAAGGTAATTTCTTATTTCATTCCATTTGAAAATGAACTATCATAAAGTAACGGACTACTCCACCCAATATTTGAAAATGATTTAGAAACATTGTTCCTTTTTAGTAGACATAGACTTATCAAACATTGCACAGCTTCCAAAAGAAATGAAAGAGTCTGAAGAAAATATAGGAAATTTACTGAATTTACCTAGCAAGCTTTAGTTGATGCAGGTGTTTAATACCGACCTTTTGAATGGAAAATTCCATTCCAAAAATGTCCAACATAAACTCTAAAACTCCCTTAAAACAACCTCTCTTAAAAAAGCTCCTTCAAACGTGTAAATAATTGAAATCCGGAACTTCCCTTTTGTATCGCTTTCTACATTCTATAGACGAACAAAGAATGTGAAATATGTTTTAGATTTACCTTTAGCAGTACATTCATTCTCTCATACATACGCTTCATGGTGTATATATGGGGAGTTTATATGATACTTTTTTTTTACTCACCATTCAGGAAAGTCGACTGACGATCGATACTCGAGAGTTTATAACGCTGCGCTACATATTTTTGAAGAGAGATTTTTTCAAGGGATATTTTGAGTGTATGTTGAGCATTTTTGGAATAGAATTCAGACGGTGTGAAACAGCTGTATCGGTTAAAGTTTGCTAGGTGATTTCTGTCAATATTCTATATTTTCTTTGATTTTTTTTCAGAGCTGTGCAATGTCTGCCAAAAGAAATAGTGTTTCTACGAAATTTTCAATATCTCAAATATCAAACAGTGTAATTCGGTTATACTATTTCTTAACAACCTTTTAAAATCAAATTAGATAAATGTCTTGGAAAGCACTCTTCCTTCTAAAAAGACACATCGAATTAACACTAATCACACAAAGTTAAAAGGAGGTAAAAGAATCCAAAGAAAATTTAGAATATTGATCGAACTTACCCAACAAACTATTACCGATACTGAACGGTTTCAGCCGTTACTATTTGGTAGTTGGTCATAATAAAAACAAGTTGTAGAAATAACTATGAGTTATATTAAGATAGGATATTTAATTCCCGAAACTAGAGTCACAATTAAATGTGCTAAATATTAATTTATTGGTAGTAAACAATAATTTCTGCAACTTGTTTTGAATAAACTATTTCCGTTCTTTCTACCTTTGGTTCAGAATGACGTGAGTTCGTATAAGTATGATGGATATTTTTATTGATTGTTTTTATTTTGCTGATATGAAAGTGAACTGAGGATTATCGGTGGGTTTTTCAAGTACCTTTTGAAAGGTGTTACTTAGTTTTGAAGAATTTTTTGAGGGAGCTTTTTTTGAAGAGAGGATGTTTCGAAGAATTTCTTCATTTTATGTTGGACATTTTCAGAGTGAAATTTATTTTCCGTAATACCTGTATGAAACACTGTCTCAACTGAATGTTTGTTGGGAAAGTTCGATCAATATTTTATATTTTTTTTAGATAATTTCATCTCCCTTTGATACTGTGTGATAAGTGTTAATTCTATATGTCTACTGAAAAAGAAACATAGTTTTCTAGGGCATTTATTAATTTAATTTTAAGAAAATTTTGGGAAATTTGTTAAAATTGAAATTTGTTTGGGTTTGACAGAATTATTCTGCTTAATATTGAAGATACTAAAATAAACCCTCTTTGAAGTAATAAACCCTTTGAATTTATTTTCGTTTTCATTAGTTTTTTGAGATGATGGTAAAATCGATCCACTGTTTTCTTCCAAATCTGAAATAAATTCAGATAAGTGTTATACTCGGGAAAAATTCATAAAACATGTGATGTGTTCGATATTATGTATTTTCTAACAACTTCCACATAAATGAATTCGAAAGATTTATCCTATTAGTGAAAAATAGTGAGAAACCTCTCCACTTGTGCACTTTAGATGACTGAAAATCACTGTCATCATAGTACAAATATATGTTAACTATAAGTCTCTGCAGCTATTTTAATCGTATTGTCTGGGAGGATTCGGATTGATCTAACTCTGTAATTTTCAAAAGAATACGTAAAAGAGAAAGAAATTTTAAGTTATTTTAAATCCCTTTAAAAGACAACTTTCAACGATTGCGATATTCTTCTTCATTACTGAATTTTTCATATTCTTAACGAGACGTGGAAGCATTGTGGATGGCGTATTCTTTTATACTCAATAATAGTAGTAGGAGTGAAGTTGGTATTATGAAAAACAACTTGTAATAAATAACCCATATCTTCTGAATTGATCTTGACACCTGCCATTCATGAACTTGATCTTCCACTGTCATTAATAAAACAAGTTTAGGAAAATGCAGAAACTTCAATGAGGTTAATTGTTCATCTATTATTTTTGTTTTCTAGAATTTTTCGAAATCTCAGAATGCATTCCCATTTAAACCTATATGTATATATATATACATATATATATATATATATATATATATATATATATATATAATATATGTATATATATATAATATCTATATATATATTATATATATATATACATATATTATATATATATATATATGTATATATATATATATATATATATATAGATATTATATATATATACATATATTATATATATATATATATATATATATATATATATGTATATATATATATACATATAGTATATATAATATTGCTTGTATATCCTACATATCCTAGTTTACTACCAAACAAATTACTCCAAAAATCTGAAAAGAACTGTCCCATTCTTAAAATTTTTGCTTTCACAAGTGTCGACCCTTTCTCCGTATCCCGATGACACTCTCCTAGGTAACCCCCCTCCCCCACCCAGAGCAATAACACATTGTCATCCGTATGGTGCAAGATTGCACCGTTTGGGATATTGATGCTATATCATTGATATAGATTAAGAAAAATAATGGGTCACAACACCGTGTTTTCCATGTGAGGATTACCTAATTTATTATTAATTTTTACTTTCTGAATTTTCCAGCTAAATATTTTTTAGTACTTCCTAGCACTGACTCCTGATTCCTACTCTTTCAATTCTTCCCACCAAAATATCTTCCGATACCGTGTCAAAAGCTTTTGCTAAAGATAAAAACACGGCTACTCATTTCATAGATGGAACTACAAAACGAAGAAAGCCGTCCATGACATCCTGTGTTATTAGATTTTCAGAAATTTGAATTACTTTATTCTTAAAATATTGAATTGGTATTAAGAAGCCGCTATTCGGCTCTTTAGGTTTTTTTAGAAAATTTTTGTAAAGTTATTAAGGAGAGAAATGGGTCTATAATTCGTTAACTTATTCTTCCCGTTTGTCTTATGGATACAAGCAGCCAATGATTCCTTCTTTTCTTGAAGTTTCAAAGATTGTATTTACAATGTGAACCAAAGGAACAAGCAAATGGGACTGTGTGGTACAGAGTTCAAGACTCAAGCACAAATACCATCTATATATATATATATATATATATATATATATATATATATATATTGTTATGATATTATATTAAAGAAATTTTGTGAATGAATACTAATTAGATCACCCTTGTATGTAGTTGATGTATTCTATGTTTCCGGCTAGCTCTTATGATTATACTTTTGAATAATTGAAATTTAAATATTATCAAATTTGATTTAATATTTGAGGGAGGGTTCAATTTGAATTTTAAAAGATTGAATTTTTAAATTATATTTTATGGAAGTAATTTGAAATATTATAATCAGTGATCAATAACCTAAATCTAATTCTATGTTGACCTAACCTTATCTAAATAATCTAACGTAATTCTAATGTAAACAGTGATTATTATTTCCAAACTTCTTTGTGGAAATATTAACAAGATTGAATTTTAATACCTTTGGTAAGTTTGTTCATCAATTTATGATTGTTCCTTTTTATTGTCCCTTCTTCGTTTCAGGAATAACACTGGTTTCGTTGGAAACAACACTTCTAGAACTTCTGAAATTCACAGGCTACTTTGTTGATTTTCTTCAATATATCCAATTCGTTTGAAACTTGATTTCTATGTGATATTTTTCCATTCACATTCAGGTAATGTATTTTCTGGATTCAATTTCCATTCACAATAACCAAATAATCTTCTTTTTTCAGATGATGATACTTTTTTGGCACTTTTTTAATTATGGACCGACAAGGATTCTACTCTGCATATAATTGGAGACTGCCGACTTTTTCTGTGTCTGCCCTATTTATAGTTTTCAAGAAACGTTGAATTTCAAAGCTTACTAGCTTCTGTCAAAATGATATAAAAATGATGCTTTTGATGATTTTACAAAATTCACAATATTTCCTGGTTTGAAATTACTTTTGAAAATTAGCTTATTTTTTAAACTACATTTTGATGTATGTTTCATGTTAAACAGAACAGTGAAAGTCTTGCTTTTCCTTCGTAAAGTATTTCAAGTGTCAAAATTTAACAAATTTTAACTTCTAATGCTTATAACTTATAAAATACTTAATATTACTTATGAAATTGATTAAATTTCTTTAGCTTAGATGCTATTACAATACTATTGATGCCTAAACATCTTGAAGGATCTCTCTTGCATTAATCATTTGAAAATATCTGACGTATATGCTATCTTTCATTGAATTAATTGATTTTTGATCAAATTTGTCTTATTTACATCATTCTGGTGAGTTATATTAATTTAGCTTGTTCTTTGTCAACAATTTCACTAAAGTTTATATGCGATTCATTATAATAACAAATCTTTTCAACAAATTCTTCATCAATTTCAAATTGGATATCTAAATTCAAATTATTTCTATTTATTGCAACTTTGGCTGTTTTTATATTGAATAATTGTAAATTGAAATCTCCCTGTGAATTCTATTTATTAACTGTCAACAAGAGTACTGTTTTTTTAATTACCGTTCAAAGAATTTTCATTCGACTAGTTGTTATGTATCCTGAATATGCTTTTTCTTCATAATTTCAGCTTGTGAGTGTTTTTACGAATTGAATTATTAATATTTCTGTCAGAATGGATATTATTTAATGAATTTTGCTCTAGTTATACTCTAACGAGACAACTTATATACAAAGGTGAGTCTTTTCCTTAATATATTTATGTAATTATTTATTTAAACTGTAAATACCATGACAATATATATATATATATAGATGGTATTTGTGCTTACATTGTGTTACATATATATATATATATATATATATATATATATATATATATATATATATATATATATATATATATATATATGGTATTTGTGCTTGAGTCTTGAATATCTTGATATATATATATATATATATATATATATATAATAAACCTTATATATATATATATATATATATATATATATATAAGGTTTATTCCCAAAAATACATAAATGAAAGAGTTCTCACAATTAATAATAACAACAACAATAATGTGATTTACTTCAAAATAAATTTTAAAAAAATTTATAATAAATTATAACAATCTAAATTAATACAATAAAAAAAATATTTGCACAAATACTCAAATAAAGCAATACGATCCAAAAAAATAAATAAATAATGATAGTATTAACAAACAAGATCCACGTGCAGAAAACAAGCCACTTTCACCACTCCAATGCGTCTTCAAGTAGAAACCGCGACCACCCTGTCAATTTTATCTAGAAGCAAATTCTTCAACCAGATTTTCAACTTTCCTTTGTATGAATAAAAGCTGTTCGTATTTCTAATATTAGGTGGAACCTGAGGGTAGATTCTTGGAGATGAAAAATAAAACGATCTCTCACCCACCGCTTTAGCTGCCCTTTCTGTGACATACTCGCAACCTCTCCTGAGCCTTGTGTTGTGATTATGTTTTATAAACGACAGGTCGCCCCTGTTTCTGTACTGTAGGCAAAGAACACTATAATAGTAAAATTTTTCCATGTTGAACATTGTTACCTCATCGAAAAGTTTTTGTGTGGGATGAGTTCGTTCTTTGTTATAAATAATTTTCAATATAAGGAAAACAAATGTTAACTTCCGCTATTTTTTTGATTTTCACAACAATTGTTTCGTCATGCCATGACTTCATCAGGTGAGTATTTAAACTGAGGTATACAATGCAAAACATGACCTTAAATACACAGCTCTGGTACAAAAAAATGACGAAAGAAAATTTTGACAAAAAGTATAAAACGATTTAACAAATAGCTTTAAATAATGATTTAAATCCGTTAATTGTAGACAATTTACTTGATAAAATAAATTACAAGAGAGCAATATCACTTGTATATCCAAAATTTCAAAATTCAAACGGAACCAAATTTATTTCATTAACTTACATAGGCCAAAAATCTGAAAAGATTGATAGATATTTAAAGAAAAAAGAAAAATATAACATCTCTTTTAAAACTATTAATTCTTCAGGCAGCTTAATAAAAAATAATAAAGACGTCATTCCTAAAAACAAAAAATCAGGAGTTTACAAGTTAACATGTAGTGATTGCCCATGTGTATATGTGGGACAGACAGGCCGTTTATTCCAAACAAGGATACGAGAAAAATGTTACATTAATAATAAACCGAATTCAACTTATGCCAACCATTTGTTAGAGACTGGCCATAATTTTAATATGAACTATGAAATGTTACATATTGAAAACAAAAGTCAGAAACTAAATCTGTTAGAAACTTTAGAAATCAATAGATATAATAAAAGACAAATTTTATTGAATGATCAAATAAATTTAAATAGATCCCCCCTTCTTAATATTTTTCATTAATTGTATACCTCTCTTTCCACCCCCCTATTTTTTTGTACCAGAGCTGTGTATTTAAGGTTATGTTTTGCATTGTATACCTCAGTTTAAATACTCACCTGATGAAGTCATGGTATGACGAAACAATTGTTGTGACAATCAATAAAATAGCGGAAGTTAACATTTGTTTTTCTTATATTGAAGATGAATTTCCGTCAAGTAAAGACCGAGACAATCAAAAATAATTTTCAGGAAGGTTTTTTGCATAATTTTCAGTTGTATTCTATGACATTTGTACGTTCCGCCCCAACCTGATATTCCGTATTGTAAATGTGTTTCAACAAGTGCGTGATAGAGAATTTTGAGAAAACCATCTTCCATAAGCTTTTTAAGGCGTTTGAAAGTAAACAACGAAGATCTCAGTTTCGTGGTCACTTTGACGATGTGAAGGTCCCATCTCAGGTGAGGGTCGATTTCGACTCCAAGGTAAGTTTTCGATGATACACATTCAATAAAATCACTAGAATTGTTATTCCTCGGTAACAGATTGTCAATTTGGATAGGCTTGATTTTTTATTAAAGAAAACCATGTATTTCGTCTTCTCCATATTGAGCATCAGGTCCATCTCATCCAGCCAATATTTTATTCTTCCCATGTTGTACTCCGCCCTATTCACAACTTCTTCCCAAGTAGAGCCGGGAAAGAGAACTACTGTATCATCCGCGAAAGATGAAACATCGGCATCCACCTTCAAAGACAGCAATCCATCGATATACATCAAAAACAACACTGGCCCTAGTACCGTTCCCTGAGGTACGCTGGTTAAGACTGTTTGTAATTCACTGATGTCTTCGTTAACCTGCACGCATTGTGTATATATATTTTCAAGGTATGATCGAAACAAATCACCTGCGATTCCTCTTATACCAAGGTCCTCCATAACTTCTAACAATTTTTGATGATCGACAGTGTCAAATGCCTTGGCTAAGTCCAGAAAGACCCGTTATGTGAATTTGCCTTCTTCAAGTGCCCGACAAATATAATTCGTCAGACAAACGATAGCATCCTCAGTTGATCTTTTCGGTCTGAAACCAAACTGTCTTCCGGAAAGTAGATTGTTTCCCCTAAAAACTCAACCAGTCTCACCTTTATAATTTTTTCTACAGTTTTTGCGACTGTACTTATTAATGATATCGGTCTGTAGTTTGAAGGATCTTTCCGATCACCCTTTTTATATAGCGGTTTCACTAGAGCTGTTTTGAGATTTTCCGAAACTTTCCTTCTGTAAAAATTCTATTCATAAGGTAGGTGAGAGGCCCTTTTATAAATTCACCAACCAAGTGTTCAAGTATACCGATGTTATTCCATCAACCCCAGAATATTTACGATTTTTAAGACCGTTTATTCTGCCAAGTACTTCCTTCTCATCTATTGGTCTGAAAAATATTGTCTTGTTCTCTCTTTTTCTTTTTATGACAGAGACTGGTGGTCCATTAATCTGGCTGGCGATCTCCCTACCGACATTAATGAAGTGCGAGTTGAATATTCGAGCTAATTCATCCGTGGTTGTTATATTTGCATTTGCGTAATTGTTCTATAGTATTTCAGCTTAGGCTCGCCTACTACCTATCAGTTCTTTGATGTTCTCCCAGAGGGCTCTTGGATTATCCTTGTTCTCTTTAATCTGCTTGGAGTAGTACTCTTTCTTTGTTATCTTGAGCAAATCTGTGAATTTATTCTTATATGCTTTATATTCTCTAAGTATTTCAGTATCATCCGGGTTTCTGACCACTTGCCTATAAATTCTCTGCTTCTCATCAGCTGATTTCACCAAGCCTTTCGTTATCTACGGTTTTCTTTTCGTCTGACAACCTTTCACTTGTCTTCTAGGAGATAACATTATAGCATTAGTTATTCTTGTGAGCAAGCATTCCGATATCAGATTCACGTCATTCAAGCAATAACAATCACTCCAGTTTTCTGCCTGCATAACCTGGTAGAAATTTTTTCGATCGAATGATGTTTTCTTTATTGGGGGCCTATGATATTTGAGAGTTGACGCAGGATATATTGCAAGCGTAGGAAAGTGATCTGTTACATTGCAGCGAATGACATATGAGCTGCAACCCAAAGGGAGCACATATTTGTCTATAAAGTGATAAAGTGTTATCTAGGGCATGTTTAAAAATTTGATTCTACATGTTTTCAAGAGATCAAAGCCTGTGGTGACTCCAACAAGAAATGGTCGGTTATAAACGAAATCATGAATCGAAATAAGAGAAATAATGTATCTGAAGAAATTACTCATGATCTGAGCTATTCTTATTACGGGGACAAAGTGAAGACTAATAAATTCAGTTACACCTAATACAAAATGTGTTTCGATTGGATGTTAAAGAATTACAAATCACAAAATTTGAATATCAAAACAGATTTAATCTGTAAGTCTTCTACAATTTTAATTAGAAAAAGTTTATTCAAAAATTAGATTTAAATTAATGTCTTACAAGCACTGCTCATATTTAATAGACGTATAAAATCGAAACTCATTATACAATATCAAATGGAATTAAAAAAACCAAACAATTATAAATTATCAATTAAAATAAATAAATAAATAAATATTTGTTTGTTCCGTTCCAAGCATGTATACTGAACTCTTCAGACAAGCGTACACAACCCTGCTTGTGACAAAATGTTGTGTTTTCTGATCTTATATTTATGAAAACTAAATCTTTCTCATAAATATACAACATAATTTCAAGAATTTCTCAAAAATTCATTTATTTGAAATAATTTATTTAAAAAAGTTACTTCAAAAACCCTCAAAACATGTAAAACATCCTCAAAAAATAAATAGAATTCAGATTAAGTAAAAAACCGCTTCCTATTATTTTATTTCATATTTAATATATAATATAATTATATTAGGTTCTTAAATAAAGAAATTTATTATGCAGTGTCGAGTGGTTTAACGAAGACTTATAAACTTAGTTTGATTTTGTGGTGAGCATAGAACATAGAGTAAGTACCTTGGATATAAGATGTATTTAATTTGAATGTTCAACAAACAGATATTCCTAGAGGTAAGTTTATTTACTGTTAATTGATTTTTCTTTCAAATGTGAAGTCAAACTGGTCTTATCTGAATTCTAATTATTTTTTTTGAGGATGTGCTACATGTTTTGAGAGTTTTTGAAGTAACTTATTTAAATATATTGAATATTTGAAATAAAAGTTTTTGAGAAGTTCTAAAAATTATGTTATATGTTTATGGGAAAGATTTATTTTCATAACTATAAGATCAGAAAAACATTTTGTCACAAGCAGGGTTGTGTAAGCTTGTCTGAAGAGTTCAGTATGCATGCTTCGAACGAAGCAAATAAACATTCATTTATTTATTAATTTAAATTGACAAATTAAATTTGTTGGGTATTTTTAATTCAATTTGATATCGTATAATGAGTTTTGATTTTATACGTCTAATAAATATAAGCAGTGCTGACATGAATTTAATTCTAAAAGTTTTTTGAATAGATTTTTTGAAATTAAAATTGAAGAAGACTAACAGATTAAATCTGTTTTGATATTCAAATTTTGTAATAATCCTTCTATCAAGTAAAAAACTGCTTCTTATTATTTTAAATTACAAGTTAAATCACCAGAAAATGTTCTACATAGAATTAAGAAATTCGTTTTTTATTCTCCTGTTAAAAAAATAGATATAATACATATAATACATTCTCCAAAAAAAAACCTGATAAATTCGGACACAAGCTCTTCAATTATGAGTTATTTGAATAAATAAATTTAATTCTAAATGTTTTCAAGAGATTTATTCAGTTTTAAATCTGTAAAGGTTGCGGAGAATTAGTTCCACCTATTATCTGTAATATACTACTATTTGGGAATAGTAGTTTTCCGACCAGAAAAGTTCAATTCAAGCCCTTTTTTCATTTGATCTCTAGTGTTCATTGATGTTATTGATTCGTCGGTCATCCATTGTTTAATAATCTACAGAAACATTTCTTTAAATGTAAGTTCTCTTTTTTGCGTGTCCCTATTTCCAGCCCTGCTTTTAGAAAGACCAGTTTTCAGTTTGTACAGCTAACTACGTGTAACTTTTGAAGTATTGCAATGATTCTTTTTAGAGACATGAATTGAGTACATGTGGGGACCAGTCATTTGAAAAATCCAAAGATTATCATGAATGCCTTCGGTTTGCCGAATGAAAATAAATTGAGGTTCTATAATAACCCCTTTCAACAAAATCTAATTATCATAGGGATATTTGAAACCTAGTGGAATGCATACTAACCTGAATCTAGTTCTTCCATTTTCATGAAATTTACGTGAGCATTCTTTATTATGTAAGAACTTAATGAACAAACATCCATATAAATGCTATCGTCCATTCTAATATATTTTCCGTGAAATGCGGAAGTGAACTGATAAAATTCGATACAACTATCCAGTATCCCAAATGATCCTTCAAGTTTTTCATTAAGATGTAATGAAAAAGTAGCCTCAGAACCTCATAATATTCCTCATCCTAGTCTAGTTGAAGTATCTCTGTCAACTTTTCTTCGAGGATTATTTTCAAATTGTCTTGAGCAAATCATATTAGTAAACTCAATATAATTTTGCTCCCCACAGATATTCGACAAAGAGACAATGCTTTCTTTGATGTTTGGATTCACATTATTATAATCCTGAGTTTTTCGTGAGTATAAGAGAACTTTATGAACGGATAATCTACTGTATACCTCTGTCATCTCCAAACATTAATTTCGTATTATTAGCTCTTTTCATCTCAAATTTTTCCTGCTGATTACTGAAGTTTTTCAGTAGAATATTCGAAGAAGAAACTTTTTCTTTTTTTAAGACTAATGAGGCCTTTCAACTCAATATTTAAGTCACTATGGTTGGACGGTGGAAAGATATTTTCATGAAAAAACTATTTAACGTAATATTTTATTTTTTCCATTTTCATCATAGACAACATACATGTTTCCTTATTTTTTTTGAATCGATAACAATATAAAATACCAAAACAAAAGTTACGAATTTATATACACTACTTACACTTAAAAAGACAGAAGGAGTTCAGCTTTCTTAAAGCCCAATAATGTTGTTGTCATTATTTACAACAATGTTTTATACAATTTTCTGATGAGCAAATGTTCAGGCTTTCGATCAAAGTTAAATCACTGACAATTTATTACCTACTGAAATTAAAATAAAATGCCAACTAAAAACCAGATATTTCCACTAACGAACAATAATTATCGAAGAATTGGCAAGGAATAAAATGAAAGAGAGGAATAAAAGGAATTTTACAGCTATTTACAAAGAAGAATTAGACTTAATTAAATAACAACAAATAAAGAAATTGATAAATAAATCACGATCATCATGTACAGAATGATTTTCTACAATGCTGATTTGTGCGAATTTGAATTGATATTGAATTAGAAGTCATCAGAGTTTTGAGTGTTAATTGAAACTGAAAAGCATTAAGTGAGTTTCGTAACTTTGTGAGAATATATTCTGCCTGAGTTTTATTCCTGTTTTATTGAAAGATCTACAAATCTCTCAGATGACTTCTTCATCCCGATGGCCATTAAATAGACGAATGGTGAGCTGCAAGATGGATGGGTTTTCGAGTATGATCGGTGATTGTCTTGCGTCAGTGAAACTTCTAGACTTAGATCAAAGCGGTTATGAGACGAGCTTTGAAGTTGACTAGTCTTTCACTGGTTTGAGCCAAACGCTGTAAAAAAACATTAATTAGTCATCATATATTTTTTATTACAATTAATCCTAAGATAAGATTTCGTTAAAACATTTTTCTTTTATGTTATTTCAACTTTATATAGGATCCAATTAGTGAAGTGTTTTCAATTCAAATTTTTTGTTGCTTAATACATTCAAGAAACTCCTTATTTCATGTGTTAAGTATTCACATTCGTGAAAAAGTTTATTAAAATTAAATCTGCTTGCTATTAAGCGGATGACTGTTCTTTTAATGCAGGCATTGAACGTTGTACGAATGCAATTTTGTCGCATTCCATAGTAGTCTCGAAGAAGTTTCAACTTCAGTGCATTCACATTTTCTCACTTTAATATGCGTTCAAAATGAATCAACTATATGGAGCAGTTAATTGGATTCAAGTGTAGCTAGTATGAAGGCCGCTGCAGAGAATAAATGAAAAGCTGAACTTATTAATATAAAATTTATTGTGTGAAATCATTATCATAAGATGATGCGGTCTTGTTGGAATGTCCATCAGTTTGCGATAAATTGGCCGAGTACTAAATGCGTTCTTTAGGGCTTTTTGTGATTACATTTCCTGAACCATCTTAGAAGAAAGCTTTACCTAAACGAGAATTTCTTGAAATTCAAGTATTCTATTCCTGAAATTGTCTCTTTGAAAGTGTTAAGTGATATTATCAACACTGTAATTGTAATAGTTCGATGCATGAACAATTTAATTATCCATTAGTGGAGCAAGTCACGAAAAACGGCTAGATGCTAGTTTCCTGCCAAGTACACAGCAATGGTACTGTTGATTTTGAAATCCATTTTGTATATATTGCTATGAATATGAGGTGGAAAGATGAATTTTTTGTGCCCGTGAACAACTGCATAGACTGTCGAATTATGCAAAATATGAGAAAAGTTTTCACTTCTGTCAGTAATGGTGCCAGCACAAAATTGATAACACTTCATTAAACGGATCCTGTATTTTATACACAAATATAGGAGCTGTTTTCCAAGATATTTTATAAGTAGTATAGAATATCGAAATGAAACACTTATGTACCACAGCAGTGGCTATTTTATCGACTTTAATATTATCTATGGACCAATTCTGCATGTTGACATAATCACTCAACCGATAATGAGTTGGTTAGTTTCGCGAATATAACCATAATTTTCAGAATAAATTTGCACAATTTACAAGAGTAGTTCTGGTTTCAGTCTTTTTAAGTTCGAATTGCAAACCAAAATATTTACATTAGCCTTCAAAGTATTTGTCAATGAGAAATATCATATTTGGTGTACTCAGTAGTACATATAGTATGTGACTTTTGATGTCGTTGAAATAATTTAGATTGACGATTTGATATCATCGAGTGATTGCATAAAATCACAAAAAATTATGTGAAGTTAACAGACTTCACAATAGGATATTAATGAAAAAGTATAGACTTAAAACAGAGTGAGACATTTTTTCAGACAGCTTCTCATACTTATGTTCAGAAAAAATCAAACGTAGGATTTTTACTTCTCTTCAGAGAACATATTGAAGGAGTCACTAATGATTTAACAGCTTATGCTTAGGTATATTTGAGATAAGATAAATTTTATTCCAAGGAAGATGAATTACTACTTGTTTCATGGAGAGGGTTTTCTCTGAAACCATTAGCTTAGAGTTGATACTTAAAAATGTATGTAATTTCTTTCAGCATAAAAATTGTGAAAAATTAGAGCCAAAAACCCATGGTTTCAGCAGAACGGCTATCTACAGCACATAAGTCGAATAAACATACATATGTATATAAATAAGCCTACAAATAGTGCCAATTTAATCTCCATAAAATCTTCCTTAGATAAACATTAGTTCCAAAATATATTAATAATTCAGAGTCTGATATGTAATCAGTAATCACTTAATAAATTTTGGTGTTCGTTTGATTGGGTGGCTTTGGGTGGATGATTCAGATGATCTTATTCTGAAGAAAAAATGTTTAGTGTCTGACGACAGAAAGAATACAGATTTGATAGGTAATTTTTATCCTTCTTCTATATTTGATTGACCTCCATTTGCGATATATTCTATACTCTCATGAAAAAATTTTAAATATAAGATTTTAGTATCGAAAATAAATATTACTCACCAGGATCAAGTCTTGTACGAGATTGGCAATTCCTCTGTTGGCAATGACGAAAAGTCTGGTGATAGGTCCGGGAATACCTTCGGTGTAACCATCAGCTCCCTTAGCGATATCGATTTCAGCAACACCTCCAACTCCGGCATGACCTTGGTCATTTCCATCCTCAGTAGCACCTGATCCAGCTACCAACTGCATAAAACGAAGAGGTTAATAAGGGGAATAAAAGGTCATAACTTTTATGCCCACTGCTTTCAGCTGGGGCAAAAAGTCTACGTATGTATATACAACTTCACACAGCAGTACTGCATATCACTTTTTTAAATGTTATTCTAAGTTATGTACAGATCTAGCTATAAACTTGATTTCGTTCATTTAAAATTTCATTTGACGGAAATATGTTCTGAATTTTTGGTGACTATTTTCCTCAATTTGCAGTCGACCTAGCTGCTGAATTACCAACATTATTTTACTCCTTTTTCGAACAGAGGTGACAGTTTTAAAATAGAAAAAATGCACACAGTCAACTCTAAATAACTTTAGTGTACAGTGACTTTTTACAAGGGATACGAGAAAAAGACTGAACTTTCTGTGGTTCACAATTATCGATACTACAAAAATTGTAATGCCCTTATACGACAAAGAATTGCTTAGGTAATAAAACTAAATGCATACTTTACGAGTGATAGCAGAATGTAAAAGTCATTCCAATATAGTCGAAGGACTACCTTAAATGATTCGACACGCGCTTCCGATGGTCTTTTAATGAATTTGTATCGATATTATCACGGCAACTCAACTCGTCTTAGAGCAGAATTTCGTGAGGATCGTATAAATAAAAGATTTTTTTAAAATTGTCAGTAAAGTAGGACTGATCACTACCAAAACTCTAGCAACAGTCGTGCGATCGAGTTAAAATTTACCACTTGGATAAAAATAATGGCCAATGCAAAAATTGGTGAGGATCCTATAACAAAAAGATTCAAAAAATTATTTTGTATGCAGACCAGCATTGAACGCCAACGAAACTATAGTAATAGTCCTACGATTGAGTTTAAATTTAGCATTTAGATGTCAAATAAAGACAAAAAGACTAATGCAAAATTTCGTGAGGGTCGTGAGTTATATGAGCAACCGCGCAAAAGCTCCCGAATTTAAATCAGTACTTTTCACTTTTGTTTTCAAGCGATTGGTAGCATTCTTTGGTAACATTTTCACTTTAATGCAAGTTAAGTCAATTTGGTGATAATCATATTCGAATAAAATATGCAGTAATGTCAGAGGGAAATTCATTATTTGAAATTGAAAATTTATATGTTGTGCTCATTTCGTTCACATTTACACCATATATTATCTCAGAACTCACAAACTGTGTATCGTATTATTTGCAGTCGAAAAAACACATTAATATTTATTACTTCATTATATTCTACAACTTTCATGTGAATAAAAAGAGTTGTTTTGATGATTTTTAATTTCGAGGTTTCAAAAGAACGGATCGTTGAATAGCTTGAATGATTATTAACAGATACTATCCTTTTATACCAGGTATAATGAAAAGTTTTTGAAATTAATTCTGCAATATGGATGCAAAGATTTGTTATGCGAAATATGAAATTTGCTGCCCAAATTTTTTAGGCATAAGTTAAGGCGCTTACTCTGATTTTTTCTGTCCCGAGGGCAGGGGGGAATATCTAACATGCATTTTAATGATTTCATCACATTCTCGAAATATTATTCTAATGTTCAGTCTTTGTTACATAATTAAGGCCAATATTTCACATGCACTAGATCGGCAACCGCTGTTATTACTAGGTTCTAAATATTTACATATTATGTCTTCTAACTTTTTCAAACCTTGTACCTGACCGTTATACTTTTCATGCATACATCATAAAATTTTGTATAATTTTTCAAATTCTATTAATCTGAATGTGTTATAAGAATATCATTTACATAATTTTCGCTTTTAATATAGCTCTCTGCAATGTTTCGACATGTTCAAACACAGTAGATGGTAAAATGTTTTACTGTGACTGTTTCAATCTGAAGTTATTTTACAAAGTGGATATTCGTCAACGTGATTAGAAGCTAAACTGTTCCTGAAGTTGCATTAGTTGGAGTCGAAAAGCTTAAAAAATATATTGATTTAATGATGGAACATCAAAGAAATGATTGATTATATGAAATTTAAGTTTTGTTGATTAAAATTTTTACAGATTACTTCATATGTATATAAGAAATACTATTGTAATGCTATATGTGCTATTTATCTAAAATTCAAGCCGATAGATGGCAGTGTCAGAGCTTTTACAGTAAAGGTGTCTTTATCCTCTATAACAAACTGCGCAGTTGAGTGTTCATAAAGTGGTATGTATCTTGGTCCGTTCCGTAGAAACATTGCAGTTAGCTTCGTACAAAGTAACATACTATATTAATAATAAGACCCACTAATATAGGCATACCAATTTAATAAATATTTTTACACTTGAGAAACAACGAACTAAGATACGAACTGAGTCAAGAATTAATGTTTATTTTATTGCTTGTCCGGTTATCATGCACTTGAATGCTCTACAGTTGGGACCATCTTATCTAATATACATGAGGCCTTTATTCTAAATGGAATCTTCGACATCTACTTCTATTCTAAGTTCATTCTCTAGATTCAATTTTACAAGGGGTATAAGTCAAGTCGTCTGTAGATACCTGTCTTGAATTTGTATTGTTGAAAGAGAATCCGAAGCTTTGCGTTCCTGCAACTATTCTGTAGATGGTTCCCATGGCTCTCCCAGTCATGTCAGCTGTATTCTAAATACTAATTCATTATATTTCTTTTGAATATCAGCTAATTTTTAATGAAAATATGATACAATTCATCATAAATAATTTTATAGGCGCTTTCATTTTTTACATTCAAAACTACGAAAGACATCAAATATTATTTTATGAGACATGAATTTCCATTAGACTTTTTCGTAAAAAATTTTTTATTGGCTGATTTTATAGACCTTTTTCCAAGTGGTTATCGAATACCAAATAGAAGGGCGCAATTGAAATATTCTTCATGTCCTGTGAACTACACAATCTATAATCTCTTTGTATTCATAATTTATAAGAAATATAAAATATAAAATTCGATATAAGATTCTGTTACCTAATCACAGATGACGACATTACAATGCTTGAACACTAACTTTCCCAATTTTATTCGTAATTTTTCAATTTTTCAACATTTTATTACTTCATTTATGTGTTGTCCATAATTTTGTTGTATCCTGTCATTTCTATAATTTATGTAAATTTTTATACATATTTGTCTTACCTTTGATAAACCTTGTTTCTTCAGTTGAAGATTGTCAGGCATACTTCATTGATAATTTTTTTTTATTTGCTCAACTTTCTTTCATTTTCCAATAATTCATTATAAAGTTCACCTTTTCTGACATTGTTTTGAAGTATCGAATTGCATGTGTTTACTTGTTGGATAGTTATAGGTAAGTTTATTCTGCTCTTTCATAAAGTGAATACTGTGAAATATTTCAGAAAGAATTTCTAGATCACACACAGTGAAAGTTTTGTTTATGAATAAATTTCAGTTTGACTCACTCAATACCATTTGAAAATATAACTAGAACAACACCGTTCTTCCAAAATTGATCATTCTTCTTAATATCATCGATTTTTTGGTAAGTTATATAGAACGACTCCGTTACCAGTACGAGTAGCTACTGCTTTGGAGTGATACACACATTAATTATATCTAATTTTTGTAATTTCAGGTCCCATAATTGTAGGTGATGTGTTAAAAAGGAATTATTGTGTGTTGAAATACTATGTTTTAAGGATATCTGCAATTTAGTAGTTATTAAAAGTTCCTAACTGAACACTTCAGTAAATGAAAATCAACTGGAAAAAGTCATTATTGTATATAATTTTCCGAGATTTAAGGACCTGAGTTGAGTGAATAGTTCAACGTATTTGTAATGATTATATATCGTTTCCATTAGCTTTTTGAATTTGGAAATCTCCTTTACATATTATCGAATAGTGACCCGTTTTTTTGGATGGGTTTCTGTGAAGGTGCTTCAACAAAGACGAAGTAGGTATTTGAAAGAAACATAATTAAAAATTTTCATTTTGATCCCAATATATCCAGAAATGCATTTTTGAGAAAAAAAAGGAGCATATCATCAGATACTGGGAGAACAGTAGAGTTTTGCTACATTTTGAACAAATAATATGAACGTAATCAATTATATTCAGATTTTCAGATGAATTTCGTTTTATGAGTTGTTCGGACACTATATATGCAAGTCTTCTCAAGTCATATTTTCCTCATAGCTAATTGTTCAGTGTTCCTATTGTCCAAGCAATAAAATGTGAAAGTTTCATATCGCTTAACATGTATCCAACGTCTTTCTTCGACAATAATATATTTCACGACTATTAATTGTGAAAAAAATTATATTTAATATGCGCGTTTAAGAATCTCTGCTACATATTCATGAGGTTACAATCCTAATTAAAAAACCGCGCCTTTTTCCAGTTATCTTCTCATCGATTCCGTAAATTTCCATGTGTGTAGTAGAAATTACCTAATATTCGATTTGTAATAGCTATTTGTCTACTATATAATGTATTACCTAGGAATTTCTAGAACGCCTTGATGAAGTCTATGATTTAGGTGGTCAAAACTGGCGTTCAATGTAAATGGACTTGATAGTTACGAATTCATTCACATTTGGCGGTGAAAGTAGAATATTTCGAGCAAGACTGGAATTTAAAATCCACCACACAGGATCGGATTTCCGTAGGAATGAATGCCTGTGCTATGAATAAGAAGGCTTTGCGATCATTTTGTTAAAGTCGCAAACAGGTCAGAACCTTACTATTTTTTTGTTTGTTTCGTCTTTTTTTGATGGAATTGTTTGTTTTTCAAAATATACGAATTTTTTCTTTTTTGGCTTTAATTTCACGTTTTCCGCTACGAGGTGATCTTCCGTTAGATTATAATTGTATTCATTATTGAAAAACTCAGCAAAAATATTCTAATAAATTGGAGACTTATCGCTTTTTATCGATTTGCTCTCATCTCATAATCCAACTAGACTATGAAACAATTTTTCAGAATGTGCGTTTTTTTCAACTCTCTGTTAGGCTACTTTTTAAAAGCAGGGTCTTTAAAATAACACGAAAAAGGTTTCTTCTGCACATAATTAGTTTTAACATCGAGTTCTGAATTTTATGGGCAATAATAATGGAAAAAACCACCTCGAGAAATAAATAATGAATGGAAACAGAAGTTCTAATCAAATTTTCTGCAGAACAAGGATTATTGTAAATTAAATTCCACTCTGAGTATTTCATAGCACCAAGCATTCAGAGCATTTGGTGCAAATATACAACTTCATGACGCATACAGATCATCTTTACTGTTTTGGAGAATTATAATTCAATGTAGTATTCAGAGAAGATAAAACAAAATTTGATTTAACTAGATGAGAAAGATGTACGAAAACGATAATTCAGAGAGTAGAAAATCTCTTAATTTTCCTCATTGCTTTTGAAAAACTTCACCTTGAATCATAGATTTACAGACAAAGAATTTTTCCCAATTTCAGAAATTCAGATACTTAAGTTATATCCCTTTTCCAAAAATCACGTTATATGCACAGGGGGAATACCAACTTCGATCAATAGATAATGAATACTACTAGAAATTTACATTTTTTCTGTTGCACTATATAATCGTGGTAATTCTAACCAAATAGTAAAATCTCAATCGCTTCGAATTAGTTCTCAAAAATCCGGGACACTTCGTCTTCGAGAGTATATAATTAGTCATATGCCAAATACGTTGTTGCTTTTCTGTGTCTGTTTCTATGAGTAATTAATATAACGAACTAATATTTAGATAACAGGTTGATAAATTAATTACAAATGTCAGTTCGATAAACCAGTATATAAATCTGAATAAAAACTTGTAATTCAGTTTTTTTTCAATACATATCTCATCTTCCTAAAAAACAGTAGAACTATAGTTATCCAAAGTATTTTAATCAATATAAAGAAAACAAATATAAATGCCACAAATCCATAGTCAAATCGCTACCAGAATTTTGTATCTATAGGAATTAAGAAAAATTTATGAAACCGTATCTAACGTGTTTATATGAATAGTTGTATATATATAGTTCTTTCTTATATCATTTTGTATATTAGCATGCAAATTGTAATTATTCACTCGTTTTCACTAGAGTTCGCACTGTTTATTAATTTCTTCGATAGTAAGAATGAACTGATCAAATGGAAATGTAATAAAACTTAATTTTTCTTCCATGAAATAAATCATTAAGAAAATAGTTTTCAAGACGTTATGCACATGTGAATCATCAGTTTTTTTTGTACATCATTTTTCATTCTATTAAGTTTATATTAAGAATGGAGTCGGGGTAGTCAGTAGTTCAAATCACTATTTGAATCAACTCGTAAATACTAGATACTCTTTTTTAACAGTTATAGTATAGAACTTATGAATCATTTATTCGGTACCATACCACAAAATCAAGTAGTCTATTTGAAAGTTGTAATTCATGCTAATATTATTCTACTTTATAGAACCAACGAGAAAATTATCAACCCGTAATCTGTTCTTTCAATAAGTTGGACAATCCGCGGATGACTTAAGACGTGGTCGCTTGAATCACGCTTCTGGCGAAACACAAACCTTGTTTCCAATACTTTCGATTTTACCAACGTTCAATACCAATGCGAATTCATTATAGTTATACCAAATAAACATCCAGTGACGCATTGAATAAAATGTGTGTCATTCCGAAGGAAATGTAACATAATATCAGTAATATAGACATCAAAACTTTGGATGATGAATTCAACTTTATTTAGTACAACTGTGAAAATAACTTGATGATTTAACAACTTCGATATATGCGGAAATGATATGAGACATAAACTTTCACATTTCTCTTAATAATATTGAATGATTGTGGTGTTGGCGAAGGATTGTCGAATGTGAATGAAAAACATTTTGATGGATGAAATCTGCTTTAAGAATATCCTAAAAATATCGTGGGAGATGTTGGAATAACTTGGTATCATTTTTCAGAATTTGTTTTTGCCCTAGCGAAGGTTTTAATAAGAATTGTTGGGGGATATACCTACCACCCAATAGCTATAGAGAAAAATGTTACCAATTTCATGAAATGGTACATCTTATCGATGATGGTGAAAAATAAGAAATGATCATTATCACTTGGATCTAATCTTTGGCATTTATGCCTAACTAATCATTCTCAGCTTAAACCTAACATATCTTAAATCATAATCCCCATCGCTCATCTTCGATCCGTGAAAACCAAGGACCTTCTTACCCGAATGACGTCGAAAAGGAAGTTTCCAGAGCCACCTCCGTGACCATCACCTCCGAAGGGCAGGAACCTCTTGCCTCTGTCACTGTCACTTTCGGTGTCTACGTTGCTGAGGTCGTCTTGTGGTTCTGGAGCAGATTCTGCTAGCTCTTGATCGGTTTCTGCCTCTCGCACTACTCTAACGTGCCTCTTGGCAATTGTGTTATCATCTGCTGAGGGCTGTAACAAATAACATTCAAAATTAGAGCCTTTCTTGCCGTTGGTAGGTTGCAAAAATCAAGGAAATTTATTGTTAATGCACAAAAATATAGCAAATTCGGTAGGAGGAAGCCAACACATTACTCAAATGTACCTATTTTATGGAACTAGCCTATCTTTGTAGCTTAGGAGAATATACCTATGAAAACGGAGAGTAAGCTGAAAGAAAAATATTTCTAAGGTTTGGAGCATTCCAAAAGTTCTCTTTGGAGCTCAGCGTGATACATCTTTCCATAGGCATCTTTACGGACATTACCTTTTCAGAAATCAGTCAGTAAGATTATATTTAGCACGCAATGATGAATGCATATTCTGTAGAGAGGACGAAAATCTTGTGACAGATTGGAAGTCAATATTAAGAATACAAAATATATGCTCCTCGAACTTGAAATTACTCGAGTTTATTAGAAATACAATGAGGATGTAGGTAAGAACACACTACAGTTAGCTGAAGAAGTCAATTACCAGATTGTTGTATACTAACAATTCTAATTTCTACAATATTAATGAAATTAGATGAGGTTGTGACATTCCTTTAGAGAAATGAGAGATCTTGTAGTTTCACCAAAAGAGAGACTTTAATATCATCGAAAAAAACTGATGCTATTGAACTCTCAGATATGAACTATGAGAACTTAATAAATTCTGAAAGTCAGCCACGGCTGAGTAATTTAGACTTCATCCAAAAATAATCCCATAAAAGTTCAAACCATGGTTAGCTAGAGATGATAAAACTGATGATGTAGATATGTACTGAAAATATGGTTTAAGATATGGTATTTATATTGATGAAAGAGTTATACATAGAATGAAAAAGACTTGAAAGTTTCTAGTGAAAGAGTTACTTGTATAGTAGAAATAACAGAAATCGAATAAATAAGTTAACTAACTATTATTTTTATAACACGATGAAATAATAAGATTACCTTTGTGAATATAATGCAGATTGTTGATAAGGGTGGTAGTAAGTTTTAAGGGATAAATTTAATTCATTCGTGTCATGATAACTAGCAAATTATATGTAAACGACTATCAGTTTAGGTTTTTTTGCTACTAGAGAGACGAAAAGCTAAAATTTCTATTTTGATCTGAAAGAGAAAGAATTGGAAAAGATATTAGAAAAAATTGTTAGAATTAATGTTAGTGTTTCTGAGTAAGAATGAAAACATTAGTTCATAAAGCAGAAATAAATGAACGATATTAAATCATAATACTTTATTTGTTCACAAAATTTATAGATATGCAGCAATTAAACAGCTTAATCAATATTTCCAGAGTATTTGGAGGATGAAAGTACTGGAAGAATTCAGGTAATATTTTGTTTTTTATAAATAATTTTTTTTAATATTGGAAATTACCATGTTTTCATTTCACATATCATATAAAGGGTTAAATTCAATATATGTTTGTTTAGCTGGCGCAAAGATTATATGATACGTAAATCTTATATTGAAATAATTGGTTTGGAGTTATACAGGGAAAGTTATTCGTCAACGATAATGCGGTTTTTAAATTTTTTAATGTTATGTTGATAATATTAATTTTCATTGTCAAAGTAATTATTCAACTCTACATTCATCTTTCTTGCTCATTCTACTGAGATTCATTATCGAGAATTTTGATGTGGGAAAGGCTTTTTGCGTTAACCTCAATAGGCAGCCATTAAATCACTTTCATTCTGAGTAGCAATTTCGGTAATATGTACATTTTGATGCGCTCCCTGTTTAATATTCCTTTCAAAAAACCTAATAATCATATGTTCATAGTGATAAATAAATTATATAATACATAAAAAATCTATTAATGCATCTACGATGCTTAACTTTCTATATCGATCTTATATAATTTTGTTAAATTATCTTGAGAATATTTATAACTCAGTATGTGATATTTTGAAAAGAATGATACCTTTCATGCATTTCAGAACCATGTCAGTTGATTAATAAAAAATAGAGTGCTTCTCATTGTTTAATTACTCGATACGATTTTCATCGGAAATATGAAAGTATATTTCCCTTTATTTAAGAAAAAAAAACAAATGGGAAATCTTTTACTTTGAAATTCCTTTTTTCAGTCTCTGTAGAAAGAAGTTGATCTCATGATTGTGAGCATATATCTATTCAATTTCGTCTTATAACGATAAATAGTAAATTAATGATTATTTGGTTCTTGTAAAAAATACAAGTGTCCGTTGAATTATGTTCTCACCATGTTCCTATTTTTGTTCACCTACCTTCAAATGTTCTACGTTAAATTGGAAGATTTTTTTGTCATATCGGTGATGATCGGAGATTGTGAAATTCTCTGAATCGAATATTTCTAATTAATGGTTATATTTCATTCTCTGAATATATAAGTAATCTTGTCTACATGATAACAATATATTTTATTCAATTAACAAAAATGTACAAAATATTCAAATGAATATAAAATAATGAATTCAAATGAATCTTTATGGCTACATGGAAAGAAGTGGAGTGGCAATTCCTATTTAAAAATAACGGGTAGATCATTTTCAATTTACAAGTAGAATGTTTTTTCAACTGAATCTGGAAGTGACATGAAAAAATAAAATTCTTCGAAAAGACAGGAAATGACAACAGCATTTACTAATTCATCGAATGAAAAGTTGGTGCCTTGAAAATTCCTTATTTTAGATGAAATGAATGAATATTCTAAAACATTCGGAAAAAATTTCAAGGTGTCTCATAATAAAGTTTATACTTGGATAGCAAATAAATATCATGGAAAATATCTAAACTTATAATTCCGGAACAGCTCGATTTGCGTGCCATAATTTACTTATAAAAAAATGAAGGAATTTTTACATTTATAGTAATATGCATATTCGTAAATTATTAGAGGGACTTGAAGAAAACAGTTCAATGATAGGAAAACGAAAGTCGGGAAGACTAAAGTCATCAACAGTAAATAAAACCTAGGAGATGTGAATCACTCGGTTCGGAACAATTTAGACTACTTTATTCATAAGCGAGACAGTTCTCTAAATGCAAATAGATCATCTCTAATCGATAAAATAGGCTGAAATATAAAAACTCAATCTTAAAAAATTTAATTAGTGGAACACTAAAGAAGTTACAATTTCGATCTTTCTCAATGTACTTGTAACTCAGTAAGTTAATTCCGAATAAGGCTTTATTTCACTTTAACTGCCACGTGAACGAACAAAATTGACGTAACTTGAGTGTATCAAATGCTAAGAAACAATTTCGAAGATCTTTTTGATCGTCTATAGTAACTGGTATGGATTTCGACTAAAGAGAGTCCATATTTTTTGAGACGAAAAGTGATCCGAATTTATAGTGAATTAAAAATGTTACTAGATGAACATCTTTTTGGTATTTGATTTACAGAACTTTATCGTTTTTAAACGACGAACTTAGCTGCAGCGACACGTAGTTAAAGCATAAATGAATTAATGGAATTTTCACTAGCAAATTACCGGTCAGGATGAAAGCCTTCCCTCAGTATTTAATTAAGATTTCTTCTCAAGAAAGATATCCTGAATCTTAAATGTCTAAAATAGATGAAAGAAAATGCACCTGATGAAATAGCAGTCAAAATTTCATCTAGAAAAAATTTGGATGCTCATTTGAATGAATATCGTTTGTGTGAAGGTTTACATAATGGCCGGATATGATCAATACTGAATTGATATTTAGCAACAGATATCAATTTTTGCGTCGTATTGAAACATCAAATATAAACTTCCTTTCAAGACATCTTGTATAACAAGTAGTATCTGGCTCCATTGAATCTAATGATAGATTGAATTACATTCAATGGCTGAATAGCAAGGAAAACATGGTAATGGCATTAAAGCTCTTTGAAAAAATATTATCTTTATTCGAAAAATTGCTATTCGGTCCAACTATCCTATCCACTACTTCCTGAGATTCGTGCAAGTATGGCAAGATTATGCTAGTGTCGTCTTGCTAGTATTCAGGCAAGATCTGTATCTGCTGACGATTTGGGGCTCAGACCCTCGTCATTCGATATCGTGTTCGAGTCCAAAACCAGCTGTGGTGAAGACGTAAATACCGGGCTAGTAGTGCTTTCTGCAGCTTTTCCTCCAATCCTAGTGTCTAAGTCTACTGTCACTGGGCTGGAGTCCTCTTCGTCCTCGTCGTCATAGTCCTCATCTGGAGGGAATGTAGGGAGGACTACGTTGACCTTCTGAGTGCCCCCAGCTCCTCCACCAAGGCCGCCATTTTGTAAGATTACCCGACCAAATATCCGGAACGCCTGACTCGTTACGTTTTGGATCACGTTATCTAAGATCTGGAAGGTTAAGTCAAGATTGAGGTAGCTAGAGGTGATGTTGGTTCTGTATATTCTGGAATGGGTATTGCTTCTGAATTTTTCATATTTTGATTGCTTCTGATTTTTTCATGCAACTCACATAAATAATTGAATTTTTTGCGATATTTAATGAAATTCATGGGTATTATCATTACTTAGTTTCAAGGAAATGTTTTGAAATAAGGGAGTACTAATTTCTCCAAGTTAACATAAAATTCTGATACGAGCCTGGCATAATTCAGACATCGATAAGCAACTTCAACAGCAGTGCTTTAACGAAGTCCATAACAACCACTTGAACTTTCTGAATAACATAAAATCCACAATGTCGTGAGAAATCATCATTTTCACTGAAGATTTTCATTGTATAGTATATTAGTTACGCTATTTTTCTATCTACCTGGAATGCCATATGAGCAATCCTTCGTTTCTTTAATGCAGTCAACAACTGGCCAGCAATACTGGAAACGCTTTATGAAAATGGTACCAGCGGTCATGTGTGAGCTTTTATTGAAATCAAATAGAATATCAAGAGAATAAATTATGATTCATAAAATCAATTTCAATTTTGATGGGTGCAAGTATTTTGTAACTCAAAATGATGATTCGAATATAGCATGTTGTAATCTCCCAGCACGTTATACGATTACTTTACTGCTGAATATGCTACCCGGAAAATTCAGTATAACGCAATATTCTCGATTGGTCGTCGAAAACGATTCAAAAAATTGAAATCCCGCAATCACTCCAGATGTTATCCTCCCCACTCGTCCAAACTAGGGAAAATATCCTACCGATCCACGTTGTTTTTCCGATTAAAGTTTCCTCTGAAAAACGGCAGCCATCAATTCTAATTACAAACCTGCGTGCAGAGATTTTTTTTATGAACGATTAAAATAAATACGCCTGCTATAGGAGTATTCTGCTCCAGGTTAATTAAAGGTAAATATTATTTGAAAGTTTCGGTTTTCTTTCTTGTTCACGAAGATAATTCTCTGTGGGGAAAACAAAACTTTTCAATTTGTGTTCCAAAAAATTCTTGCTTTCAGCATTATTATCAGAGTGGGGAAGTACATATACGAATAATTTTGGTTTTTAGGGCCGAATAGCTCCTTCGCGAACTCTCTCACAACAAAGCAGATAGCGTTCAAGGTTTTGTCGAATTGGTAGAGAAAAACGAGCAAGCGCCTTCAAAAATCCGATCTTGTTATTGACGACAAATGGTAGTTGCTTATGAAAAACGTTGAAGGTTTGCGTATCGCCAGGCGTGTTGTCCAATAGGACATCTTCAACTGGAAAATCATCACATATGGGATTTGTTATTAGTGAAACAAAGATGATGAGCCTCAACATTGTCTGCTTGAAGTAACTCGAATATGTACACGCAGCAATAGACAAGAAAAGACCACCCAAAAAGAAACTACGATGATGCACGTACGAATGATGCACATTGTGTCATCGAATTGATTGCCAATAAGGAATAAGATTAGCTACTACTTTTACATTTCTGCCATATTGACTGACCAGCTCCTATAGACTACCATGCAAATGAAAAACTGGCTGGCGAATGGAATTTAGGAGGATTTTGACGGCTTGATGACCGTACAAAAGCGTACAAATGGGAACCAGCAATTTGAGTAGAAGGTGAATACGTTCCAGAGTTCGATTGTGCACCATCCGAATATTAACTATCGCCTACAGATAATGCTTTGGTCCTTTTGTCTGTCTTTCCCACCTTGAAAAATTAATGAGCAATTTCATAATAAGGCACTCCAACCATTGGACGATTTTGGCCTAGATTATTTCAAGGTTAACGTTTCCCCACAGATTTCATTCTTGAATCTTTTCCGTGTGAACTTACTGATGGAAACATTTCTGTATTTGCGGTCGATCAATATCGTTGCATATTATCTCTGATATCTATAAATTGATCTGCAATCCCATTTCACGACAACAAAACCGTAGTTAATTAGGTGAGAACACCACTTTGATCGCTTCAATGATTGCAACCCACTTTTGTACAAGAAAAACGCCGAAATGTAAGTGTCGAAAGTTTGATGCGAAATTTTTATAAATGTTAACACTTTCTCGATTTTAATTAGGTTTAAGGGTGATCAAGACGTCAGCGTTAGAATGATCAATAAGCTACGACAATATTGAAACCTTTCCACGATGAATCGACAAAGAACAGTTATCTTTCTGCACGTTTTTTTCAAATTCAAGCAGTCGATCAGATCCGATGAAAGAATGGAGTAGGTGGACATTTTTTATATTTGTGAGTCATTCAAAAATCTATTTACGCGATTAGCTTGCATGCTAATGTGTTCCTTTCCCTTTCGTGGTTTAAAAAGTTGATATACAATGAGTCTGAATAAAGTAAGTGTTGCACAAGAAATATATCATTAGGAGATAAATGCAAAATTGTATTACTAGTTCACGGAATAGAATGTCTATTTTAATCGATCACTTCAGTTTACCAGGTTATGAAGGCTGTTATCACTTAATAAGTCAATTGGATACATTTGTGACTAGAATGATTTACAAGAATAATAACACGTACGATACATAATATGTTTGATTGATCAAAGATGCCTTATTTATATTACTATCTATCATTTTCTTCTAACGATCAATTAATATGTTCAAAGAACAAATATTGTGACTTTAAGAATCATTTGTTTCTTTATGACTTCGATAATATTGTTTATTTATTTCTTCATTACGTAATACATTTCAGTACTCACTTATATTTTACTTCTTCATTTGATTATTCGCCAGAAAGATTTTTGGCTTATTTTGGAATGTTGTTTTCCAATATGATAAATTAACTCGACTACCTGGAGTATTATCATTTTCAACTCTGTTTTTCAGAGTGATCAATCAACATAATAAGACAAAAAAAAAATAAGAAGGAACGGTTTTTTACTTGATAGAAGGATTATTACAAAATTTTAAAATCAAAACAGATTTAATCTGTTGTCTTCTACAATTTTAATTTCAAAAAATTCTTTGAAGAAACTTTAAGAATTAAATTAATGTCTTTATAAGCACTGCTCATATTTAATAGACGTCAAAATTCATCATACAATATCAAACGGAATTTAGAAAAACCAACGAACATAAACTGTCAATTAAAATTAAAATATAAATAAGCAAACATTTTTTGTTTCGTTCCAGGCATGCGTAATGAACTCTTCAGACAAACTTACGAAGCCCTGTTTGTTACAAAATGTTACAAAATGTATTGTTTTCCGATCCCATATATATAATTTTTTATATGTAAAGTTGAGCTGATCTTATCGTAACTTTAATTATTTCTTGAGAATGTGCTACATGTTTTGAGATTTTTTGAAGTAATTTATTTAAATATATTGAATATTTCAAATAAATTAGTTTTTGAGAAGTTCTTGAAATTATGTTTTATATTTTTGAGAAAGAGTTATTTTTAATTCATATGGGATCGGAAAACAATACATTTTGTAACAAACAGGGCTTCGTAAGTTTGTCTGAAGAGTTCATTACGCATGCCTGGAACGAAACAAAAAATCTTTGCTTATTTATATTTTAATTTTAATTGACAGTTTATGTTCGTTGGTTTTTCTTAATTCCGTTTGATATTGTATGATGAATTTTGACGTCTATTAAATATGAGCAGTGC
This sequence comes from Megalocaria dilatata, assembly GCA_034642435.1. Lineage (NCBI taxonomy): Eukaryota > Metazoa > Arthropoda > Insecta > Coleoptera > Coccinellidae > Megalocaria > Megalocaria dilatata. The sequence goes on from CM067858.1 coordinate 14,788,683, forward strand.
TTATAAAGACATTAATTTAATTCTTAAAGTTTCTTCAAAGAATTTTTTGAAATTAAAATTGTAGAAGACAACAGATTAAATCTGTTTTGATTTTCAAATTACATAATAAGACGTTGTAGTTTTGTCCAAAATTCTATATTTCAAGAAAATTCAGCCGAAAGCTTTCTCAAAGCTATCTACTGATGAAATAATCAAGGTGAGTTATATTTCTACCATGCCGTTATTAACAATAATAAATTTCGAAAAAATACTTGAGGATTTGGAATTGACCAAGATCGTAAATTGTCAAAATACGTTTATAGGTATAAAGGATTTTGATTCTTCATGGATGTCACAAAAAACTATGGTATATTCAAATCAAATTCAAGTAGGATACGCCACGAAAGTCAATGAATAAAATATATTTTTTATTGAGGTTTGAAAAGGTCTTTTTTAATGATTTCAGGTAAAATTGAAAAATGAATGTGGTCAGTCACACTGTACTCTATTATCGAATAACATGGGATACATTCATAGATTCAATATTTTGAAAGAATAATCTTACTGACCATTAGATTACGTAATAATAAATCGTAAAATATCAGAAGCAATCGAAGATATGAATCTTAACTGAATGAAAAATTATCGAAGACATTAACCCATTTCGAATCTTATGTAAAATTAATTACTGAAATGAATGTGGGTGTTACTTGATTGGTGACTTCATATGCGGACACCAGTTTTGTGTGTTGCAATCATCTTTCTCAGACCTGATATTTCAGGCCACTCATTTTACGTCTTTGACTTACTTTTCTCAAATCTGGTTTCCACATTATTTGAAGGTTCAGTGAAAGAAAGAGGTATCCAAATGTCATGTTCAAGGTACCTCCGTTAGGACATATGGCAACAGTGAATATAAATATCTTGAGTCATAATTACCTGTGATAGTGGAGGGCAGAATTGCCTAATTAAGCCTACAAAACTATTTATTCCTCTCAGGAGGCCTGGTAGATCAATATTTTGTAAAATATTGGTTAGTCCTCCAATGGGAGAAGCTGATGGTGTAGTTCCAGCCTGCTTTCAACAGAATAATTATATTTGGTTCGATATTTTCGTCCTTTCACTTGCGAATTTCCACCTCTTATGAATTTTAGGTGTAATTTCATGGATCTTTGTGATTTAGACCTTCATGAAATGAATGCATGTAAGTATGGATCATGGTGGATGACTTGGTGATTATTGGATTGTACTACGTTCCAACTTTATGAGGTTTTTAGTCGTTCTTCAGTATTTGTCCGTTGGTCATTGCATTGTTCTTTGAAAAGCTCTCAGTTGGTCTGATATCCAAATGTTACAGTTTTTAAATAATACATTCCTTCCGAACGGTTGTTGTATGCGGTAGCATGTATCATCTCAGTATTGGTGATTCTGTTTGAATATCCAATACTTAAGTACACTCAAGACAAAGGAAGTAAATTGTTTCGAAAAACTTTCGGACAAACTAGCTCCACATAGGCTCCGTTTATATATAAATTCGAAGAAATATGAGGAATGAACACTTATTGTGGGTATGCAATTATATCTAGTATCTAAAGAAAAAGAAAATTTTTGATACAGGAATTTCACGATTGAGAATGATAAAGTCTTGAAGTACATGTAAAAAATATTCATAGAAAACTGTTTATGGACAATGTTCAGAAAAATTTTCTTATCCTAATTTCTACAACGTATAATAAATTTATAATAGATGGATGAATTATTTATTTGCAATGAAAAAGTGTCGTCACAATTGTATGTGCCATGGTCAACGTACATCAGTTTTGCATTGTTTGGTCTCACTCAGTAATGAAGCCGCGTCTTCAAAAATGTTACAGGAATACAATTTCTGAATAAACGATTCTATACTCATCCGTTGTATTAGCTAAGCCGGAAATATTTCACATTATAAAATCAGTTAGCACTTATTGACAACATTTCCTTATATACACCTGATAATGCAAACGACATTCAATATAATCAGATATATGCATCTATTCTGTTGTAGCTTCTCTTTTTTCTCTAGCACCAAATGAGAATGGGTCTTTCAGGCAATAAAGTTTATGCAAAATAAATGACGTAAAGTTATAAAACTTTAAATGAGTGACTTCGAATGTGAAATTTCCTGGTTGAACCTCTCGCTTTCAAGCCATATTTCACATCGTACAAGAGGAAGATGATATTTGACAGCTTAAAGCTTACATACGTAATACGTTCTTGGGATTCATTCGTTTCGTTACCAAATTTTCTAGAAACAAAATACATACAAGAAGAAAAGTATAATTTTCTATTTATTCTGAATAGACCTGCTACATGAACGACTCATTCTAGTCAACGATAGACACTAATCCTTTCAAAATTAACCTTAAATATTCATGCATACATACAGAATGTGTTAAGAATATGAGATAAAACGAAGCACCCAAAACAAAACAAGTTTTCAAGAAAGAGAAAAAATGGAATCAGAAATATACTTATATTGCTTAGATATAAGAATTGAAATAGAAATTGAAAGGTAATTGCTGGAGCGATAAAGTATTAGGAATACATATACGCATCACTGAATATATAGAGAAATATCCTACTTCTTTATAATGACAAATTTCCAGTTCTGAAATGAAAAAGTGAAAATCTTTTTCACTTTCGACACTGTGGACTTCATTTGTAAATGAAATATAAGATTTAAGATGCATACAATTTGCTGATGATAAGGCACTCATTTCTCATGGAAACTCCTTAACTGGGGCAGTAGATGAACTCCAGAACGGACTAAACAACAACTTTGATTAAAAAGTGTAGAATCAAACCAAATCCGCAAAAATCAGTTTTCATGCTCTTCCACCACAGACTGAAGTCCAATTCAACGATGCTGCAGTTCCAGAATATCACCAACCAATTGTGTGAAAATTGGAATGAAATGAACTATTACAAATTGACGGACTTCTGCATTCAGTTCTCTGAAATATTTGGGAATAAAAGTAGATCCTAAAGTGAACTTCAAACAACACGGAAAAGCAGTTTAAAAAAGGGAGCAAACCACTTTCGCTCCATAACCTCCAAGAACCAAGGTATCAGAACGAAAACAAGAACAATTCACAAGATGATATGCAGACCCATCTTAGAATACGGACACCAATTATATGAGGTCCGCATGGAAGGAAATAATGACCGAAGAAAAAGCAAGTTTGAAAAGAACAAATATAAGACATCCAAACAATCCCCTACTCAACCCATCGAATGAGCTGCTTTATCGGTGAACAAATGCCGGACCAATAGATGCTAGGATGAAGAGGCTTCAGAAGAAATTTATCAGAAAAGCTCATAACAATGAAATTATCCGTCCATTATCTGTAGAATTTAATAAAGACCAGGCAAATTTTTTTTTTATTTATTACAATTCCATTCGACTTTGTACATAAATATTGTGTAGCAGGCTGGAAGAATTCTACCGTTGGCCATTTGGAGGTGATCAAATAAATAATTGTAAAAAAATAAAATAAATAACAGTATTTTGAAGAAACAAGATTATGTAGAGAAGATGATGGAAGGCAATATGAAAAAGTGTAGAAAATTTTGAGTTTGTTGAAACAATTCAAGACATTTATGTTCATTACATATTTCATTACTGATATCCATTTTTGTAACATTATTTGAAAGGTAATATGGTTATTCGTGATGTAATAATGAAATAATTTGATCGGGAATACCTTGTTTGATATAGCGTTTTACTTATCCTGTAATCTTCACTTGTAATCTTCACAAAGCTCCAGTAAACCTTTGGAATACTGAGTGTTTTTGGAGTGAAAATAAATCGAAAAAATTACAAAAATAAGATGATTTCTACATGGAAACAAACTTTCAAAGTTCAGAAATGTTCCAGACATAAGCATTTGAGTCATCAACTAACAACATACAGAATTTAAATCTTCGGCTAATACTACTGGTTCTTTCTTTTGAAAGCCAAAGGAAAATCTCCTTTTATTCAAAGAAGCTGATCCCAAAAATATCTCCCTTCATGTGTGGAGACCCTGATTGAGACAATCGAAATATCGTATGATATATAGCGTGAGGATGATGCAAGGTCAAGAAAGAAGAAAGTGAGAGAAAGTTTTAGACCATCTAGCATGGCGTTTAGGTATAGATAGGTAAGGCTCATCGGGAAGTTGACCGTGGCCTATTACGTAAGTCGAATCGAACAGTTTGCACCTATGCCACATCGAATTTCTGCTCACAGAAAACTTCGAACACTTGGATAGTCAAAAGCAAGTTCTCCGAATTGAATCAAATAGATGAGAAATCGACCATCATCTGATATTACCAGACGGAGAACATTTTCCCATGACAATGGATTATTGAAATGTTTATGTCGAATGAGAGTGAGAGTGAATAATCACCTTCAACTTGGGAATTTATGAACATGCCGAAGGAAAACTATTTTAATGGGTTCTTACGACCTGCTATTGAGAATAAGTTCAAAAAACCTAATTGCTTTTAGATAGGGTGCAGCAGGAATTAGTTTTCTTGAAATAATACAACACAAATAGAAATTCATATACTTTTCAATGAAGAACAATGACAGTTAAAGCCCTGATTGTCATTTCATTATTAATATTCACCATTATTCAAAATATATTAAAGGGGTATACAACAAAGCATTCTCAGTATGAAACATTATTTCAGAGATGCGAAAAGTTTCATGGAATTTCGTTCAATTATGGAAAAATTCTAGGAAGCCGAATAGATCATTGAGGACATGAAATTCTCAGTGTAAATTTTGAGCTGGACACTTGACTATTTTCCTCTGGAGATGCCAGTGAAAATACAAAATCAACCCGTTTCATTTATTCAAATACTTAATATAGATATGGAAGACATGAAGTTTTGAAATTTGCTTCCCATAATAACAGAAATATAATTTTGATACTGACCTTTGCGAACTAAAATGTGAAATATTTTCAAGAATTAAGGAAAGAACAAAGAAAGTTTGATTTAAACCTTGAAAAAGATACTATACTATTGACATATACGAGAATGTTTCAGGTTTCACCCCATTTTCCAAACTTTTCAAACTGCAGAGAGTATTACTGAATATACATGAAATTCTAACTATTCATTCAATAGAAGTGAATTCTCCTAATTCGCTATCTATATTTAAGAACCAGAAAGCAACATTTCGGTTTTACTCTAATCCATGAAACGATTCTCTTGACTGTATTAATATTCCTTAATATTTTTGAGAATGGAATTACTTGTGTCTATCAATAATAATGCTGATAAATATGGCGTATTTCGAAAAATGATTTGAACTTCCATATGAGATTGCTGAGATAATCATTCTAAGTATCATATAATTGCTTCTTGGGTTCTAGTGCAAATTGAAATTGACAATGATTTTCAAGAAAATAAATATCTTTCCAGGTAAAGTTCTGTTTTGCTTGAACGGCACTATCACCATTCAAATACATATAATAATCATCAGATTCATGGAGCCTTTGCAATTCAAAGGAAGGATGTGTGGTATCATTGAATCTCGTTATTTTAAAAATCCGAATGGAAATGCAATTAAATTGTGAATGTTATTTATTAATGTAAACAGAGTATTTATTGGTAATATTAGGGGTTATTATAGAAATAAGTGCGCTTTCGATAACAGATGTCGCTACTAGTTTATTATTCCCTTGTTTGATCTGATAACACCTTCATTTTAAAGTGTCATCATTCGGTTTTCTTTTCATTATCTGTCATTTTGCTGAAGTGTAAACAACATAGTTTCTATGTGCTGTGAAAATGTCAACTTTTGCACCGAATAATGCGATTTTGCGGCATTACCTCAATATGAAGAAGGCTATATATAAAATATTTGAATTATCTCTTGGCCAATAATAAATTAATTTGATATAATTTAGAAAAATGGATATGAAGAATAACATTGAATTTCACCTAAGTTGAATTGAAATCAACATAAAGTAAAATGAATATAAAAAATCTATTAGGTGAATTGGTTCAGAACACTTTCATAAATACTATATTAAACTAAATTATTCCTTTAGTTATTGAATAACCATGTATTTTCAGTTAAAGTTTGTGTGATTTGATTATGAGCATGTATTATATCAACAGCACACTTCATCTTGAGAAATTCACTTCGAAAATGTAGTACACAATAAGAAACTGGAATCACTGTAAAATCAGTTAATGAAAAGGTGATAGAAAACAGATGAATTTCCTATTTCATTCCATTTAAAAATTGAACTTTCACAAAGAAACGGACTACTCCATCCAATATCTGAGAAATTCAAGTCCAGTAATTTCTCATTCTTTCATACATAATATATAATTTTATTAAAAGAAAATCAATCATCTAGGTCATTTGTTAGGAAGGAGTTGCATATGTTTCGAAAATTATTCGGTTTATTTTATAACTGTTTCCCGCCTAAACCGTATAATTTTTACGACATTATTTCAAAAAGACTGCAACCAGTGGACTTATTCATTACAAATGATACGCTTGTCTGTGTCCGATCTTCTATACTGAAATTCCCGCAATAACGATTATGAAAGTGAACGAAACGTTTACCTACGTGACAGGTGACTGACGACATAGATTGAAAGGTCACAATATGGTCGACATATCACCATTCTATTTGAATGAACGTTATAGATTTTGTTGAACGATAAAATCCTCCTTTATGAGATATTATTCAACTGCCTACGATTTTCAAGGTGATGGGAGATTATTAGATGTGAATATTTCAAAAATCGCTTAATATCGTAATTTCGTTCAATTTCAACGCAGTTGCTTAGATACAGAGTATCTGCAGTTGATATCACTTAATTTTGGACATAAGTTCAATCTAAGCGTTGGAAAAGTTCGATGATAACGTCAAATTGGTTAGTTAGGTAAAAATTTGCTGTAACTATTGGATTCTATGTAAATGAAACAATTTCTTGAATGATTTTTTTAGCGAGGAACAAATGGTGGTTTCATGATGGAAGATGCGAAGATGTGCCAAGTCACGTTTTTAGTTTAGATGCATTGCTTCTACGGGGGTCATCGATTTTATACTTTGAATTCCCTGTAAAATTGAACGTTTCTGAAGAAAAGTTGTAGCAGAATATATTTTTATAGAGAATAGTTACCGAAAGAATTATCAACACAACTTGTTCGACAAATTGGTTCGATTATTCATCTGTCGAAAGTAGTCTGAAGAAAGCGAAAGAAAATACCAATTAAACAAAATACTACTATACTTGGCAAAAATCGGAATCAAAACTTAAAATAAAATGACAAACCGTATTCCTTTTCTTATCGAAAGTGTATTTCCTTGATCATATTGAGACAACGCTATAACATTTAAGCGAATGCGTGATGTCAAATTAATCTAGAGAAATATGTTTTACACTTCGACCGATCTTGTTTTCCATTGGGTTAAAACATTTTCTGGAATAAAATTGAGTAAAAGTGAAACTCACAAGAATAGGCTTCTACAGTCTCAAGAAAAGAGTTGAATTCCAGTTTTCAGCTAGAAGCAAGTTGGTATTCTTGTCGGCTTTTTCATTTGATTGACTCGGATATTTTTGAAAAATTACCCAATAGTAAGATATTTTGGTGAATTGTAACGCTGTATTTTCAATCGAGTATTAGTAGTCCAAGGAATTGAGAAAAATTCACTAACGTATTATATTAGCGCTGTAATCAATTTCTGTCATATATGAGAGGGTATTAATATGATGTGAGCCTAGTCCGGTTTGAAGGATGAATATTGCAACAGCATACCAATGAGTAGTGACGTATAAGAAGTGTCAGTGTGAAGTTTCATGTCAAAAAAATCGAACTAGAACTTCGCAGTTGAATTAAAAAAATTAATCGAGTCATCATCAACTAGCTATACTTGAAGGGGTTGAAAAATAATTGTGCATCTAGTAGATATTGAACTGTCAATTAAATTCCCAGTCACAGTTTTGTTCCTCATATGTATATGCAATATTATAAAGATGTTTAAATGAAAATGATATGTTTGACGTAATGGAATATAGTGAAAAAGGACTATTTGTTAATTAAAACAATGACCACTCTCCGCTCTCTACCATCCTTCAACTGAATGAGTGCGTTAACTCCTAGATGTTCATGATTGGTTCTGATGCTCTGAAACCTTATTTGAACTGACCTGAGCACCTGCTGACGCTGAAAATGATCCGCCAAATTGCGGTGCTGGAGCTGCATTCAAGACGACCACCAACAAGCTAAAACACGCGAAACTTGCCACACACTTCATTTTGTTCTGACTAGACTAGGTTACCGATCTGAAACAGAAAAAACAATAAAATTATCACAATTATTCTCGCCTTTAATAATTTTGATGGCCACTTAACAATTCATAGCTGACGGATATGCGTTCGAAGAACATTTCTGTAGTTTGGCGAACTGTAAAGTGGCCATTTACATTATCTGGCGCTTATGGGATCGAGTGAAGATGATGGTTGAAATCGTAATATTGATAACAGAGCGCAAACACCTTTAATTAATTATGTGAAATATATAAAATGTATGTTACTACGGCTCTGAAAATAAATACTAGTAATAATCAATATTATTGTCCCTACAAATTTGAAAATCCCTCAGCCTTCGGCTTCCAGCTGTTACCATGGAACGAGCTTTCGATTGTCATAAATTTATCTTGTCTATTATCAATGTTCTAGGGATATTAGTACTGATAATTGATCATCATATAATAAATCATATACAAGGTATCTATCTCAAAGTTCATTCCTCAGCGGCCGGATATCTATTCTGAAATCAAAAATAAGACAAAAATAAAGAATAGAAAAATCCAGAAAACTAGGTCGTTTTCGAAGATTATAAAAAAGAAAAAGTCCTATAATGATTTTTTTTTTTTGATCTGAATGGACACAAATATACTGAAAGTTAGTAGAATGATCAAAAGCAAAGAAATTTCTAAGCTCCAGATTTGATACCAATAGATTTTTGGCTGTGGAGATACATAAAGAAAAAGGTTAATTGTACTGTTTCTGGCGGAGAGACTGATGTTAATTTCTGAATTCACAAAGCATAAGGAGACTTAAATGAAGCTTATTTCGATTCTGCGACAAAAACGTTCGATAATAGGTTGCAAAAATGTAGTCGAAAATTGTGTTCTTTTGAGATTTAACATGAGTTGAAAACTTTTTGTTTTTACTATTTATACTAATATTTAGTGTATTTGTGTTTGTTCTGATCAAATGAAAAATTGATAATGCGACTTTTCCCTTTCAATATACCCAAAATGGCCTCTTTTTTAGAATTTTGGATTTCTTTATTTTTTTTCCTATTTTTGATCGAAGAATCCGATTGCAGGGAGGTTAGTATTAAGACACCCTGTATATAAATCTTGACACTAATATCGCTCATCTAGCTAGCTATTGGTTTTGTAGAGTTTCAGTTATCAGGTTGGTACACGATGACAATTTTTTTCGCTTTTTCAGTATTTTTGGACTGAATTAATTGAAATGAAAAATGAATTGTCCAGTTGCTTGTTTATATTATTCGAATACGCAAATATTAGAGTGATATTGGAGGGAACATAACATGCAGCTATAATTCATCCAGAAATGAGTGACAAGTGATGAAGAATTTGATTGAAAATATGTATAATTCAAATTATATTACATCACGAAATAACTAAAACACTGTGAATGACTTGTATAGATAGAAAACCAGGTCACGAATATTGAAGGTTAGATCCAACACCTGGTTTGAAGGTGTAGTTTTTGAAGCTCCACCTATACTCAATGAGTAAGCAAAAGCTTGTGATTTTAGGGATTACCAGAAGAGTTCTACGACATATAGTTCAACTAAAACTATTGTTTTTTTTTATTTGGGCTTAATATTTCATAAAAAATTTTTCATTGTATTAATTTGTGAATGAACTAAATAACTGTTATAATTGAAGTAATCATTTCATTTTTCATACATTTATATATATATATATATATAAATATATATGTATATATATATATATATATATATATATATATATATATATATATATATATATATATATGTATGTATATAAAAATAAATACAACTTAGAATTTCTTGAATCCTGTTATTTGAAGTAAAACTGGTCTTTCTTAGGATTTTGGATTCCACAAATAACATAAAAAAGTACTTTGAATATTAAAAAGACGTTTCGTCCTTGGTTGAGGACATTCTCAATTTTATTAGTATACAAATTAAAATCATGTGCCCATTCTGAAAAAATAAAAAGACCAATTTTACTAAAAATAATATAATGATAAATAATATAAAAATATATTCTTCATAAATATCTATATGTATATATATATATATATATATATATATATATATATATATAAATTGATAATATTTTTCGAATTTCCAGGTAACTTTTGAAAAACGCTTGGCTTTAATTCTACCAGATGTAACACATTGCTGTCATATTATAGTCTTCAAAATTTTATAGAAGCAAACAATATGAAAAAAACAATATTGTGTAACTCGAGCTAAGTTTGTCCTTTGAATGATTATTAATTTTTTCATGAAATTCAGAGCGTATATTCTTGACCAAGATTAATATGTAGTTTTAAATAAAAAAACAGACTTATTTCTTGGAGCATCTACAGAATTTAGTTTGAAAAAATTTAATCAGAATGTGAAGTTATGTTATTCTCAAATCTCGTACAACACTCTGAAATATAAGAGAATGTATAGAAAATAAAGTGAATTGATAGGAAGTAAATGTAATACATGGTCTATACAGCATTCTGTTTCATTAGAATATTATGACTAACACATTCAAGATATCTTGAGAACGTACATAATTCTAAATGTTCAAATAAATTTTTCATAACAAGAATACAAACAAGGTCGACAAACCCTTTTTCAAATCAACAAGATATTTAGCTGATGTTGAGATTTGAAATGCCCGGACTTGATGTTTAATATTTAATTATTCGAATTTTCCAAGGAACGACATTTCCTTCCAGGTATATTTTTCTGAAATCTTTTCAATCATTGTACGGAAATTTCCAGAGTGCAGAGATGACTGTTTTAAAACGAAATCCTTAGTTTATTGTAAAAAGTACAAAAAATTCTTTCAAACCAGGAACTGGTCGTAATCCTGTTGGAACGATGAAAAAAGTACATATAAATGATTCATGAGTCTTTCATCAGCAAGTCTCGATTCTTTCCGTAAACAATAACATCCCCGAGCACCCTAGCTCATTCATCTAGAATTCCTGAAGTTGTTTGAAATCACAAGTTTATTTTCCAAGAAAAAATGTAGGCAGTCGTATAGCTGCGGGAAATTTTTTCTACGTTGGGAATATTCCAATATTTCACGTTCTCTTCGAAGTATGATGAAAAAACGTTTCTTTTACTTCGCCTAACTCATTTTAACACTTGGGTGGTCACAGAATAATTGGGGTTCTAGATATGCAATAACTTTGCTTTGCAAAGAAATTGGGAGAATAGCTACGAAATTATGTTGAAATTTCTTAATTTTGCTTAGAAACTTTCAATCTTCTCAGAGCTGATTATTTCAAAGATGGGTCGACCGAGTGGTAGCACAGATGTTCATCTACATTATACACATTGCAACAAGCAATCAGTGTTCTAGTTCATCAACAAAGAAGAAAAAGCCTGAAAGATGTCAAGGAAAATTGCACCAACCATTGTTTGAAGAAAGACAGAATCTATATTAGATACTGTTTATATGAAAGAGAAAGCCCTTAATTGAAAATAAGGAAAAGTCTATTAGAGAATCTTCACGACTAAAAACCTCTTGGAAACTGAAAGAAGCAAAATTGGATAAGTTATAATGCCTTTTAATTGATCAGGAACAAGAATCAGTAAAATGATTATACGGGCTTTAATTTCCGAGTATTATCTGTCGGAGAATTTTCGGAGGTAACTAAGGGGGAATTTAGGGAGGATAAAAAAATAGAAAGTGCAATCTCAGAGAGTTCCATACAATAAAAATTTCAGAAAAGTAACTCGATTATACAAAAATTGATTTTCCATGAAATATATATCTATATAACAAACAATCACTATGCTCTAGAAGAAACCATCTTCAAGGAAAACTGCAAATGTTTAAGTCTCTCTTATTGGGTTTTTTTCTTTCACCCCTAATATCAAGTAAAGGTTTCTTACATTTTCTTTGCTTTTCATTTAATCGATCATCAAAATTTCCAAATGAGTGTCCCTGGTACCGTGATAAGAGATTTGATTAGTGACTTCTTTAAATGCTCCAACATCGAGCTTTCATAATTGAAATTTTTACTGAATATGGTTCACAAAAAGTATGATCCTTGGAACACTATGTGAGTATTAAAACAAGTTAGAAAATTAAGTTCATTTTTGATATTAGTGAATTTATTGATTCCAATATAGATGGCCATTTCGAATTCATGAACCTTCAAAGTCAGATAACATTTTCATGAAGATTGGATTCGATTTGAAAAACGTTGAATATCTTGTTTAGAAGTTTTTCTATTGGAGCACATTGATATGATTATTTGACGCCAGAGCCATTCCAATCAAATTTTCGGTTAGCAATGCCACCTACACTCATTTCGTAATTTAAATGATAGTTTTTAAAGCATTACAACTAGAAAATAATCAATTGAAATCAATTTCTAATATATCACAACGGCCCAAACAGGAAACGGTGTGTCAATATTCTCTTGACTCTTTATCTTATTTATAACCGAAAGGTGTCGATCAGTTGAATATTTATATAAATAATAAATCTACACACTTTTCGAGAATGCTTCAACTCTAAAGCCCTACATCTATGTGTAAACCTATATGGAACCGAAAACTAAGTGAATATTTTATGATTAATAATTTGCGCTTTTGGCTTTTGCTGCTACTATGTCTATCGATCATGTTATATATAGGAAAGTTAGGAACTAATACAATGCAAAAGTTTCTCCAGTACCCTGGGGTGGTATTAAGAGAATAGACTTCGAGACTGAAAAGATAGACATCGAAAAAAAATAAGTTTTCTTATATGAAACTGGATATCTGCAGTTAGAAAATTTTGCTGAATTGTCCACGAATTTTAAAATGAATATTCGATATGTATTCACCAGAAAAGCATGTCTGTCAGTTACTCAAATTGAGTGAAACCTGAAATTTTCACCATATCATAAAAGATCCTTACGGCTTATGACCTAAGTGGTCAATGCTGAATATCTGGATAAATAAAGAAATAATAGAATGTCTTTCAATACGCGTAATAGTTTTTCGAATAGAGATTTCTCGATTTTTAATACATTTTTTTCTATTTCCAGTTGTAACTATATTTAGTATAGTAGTCATTTGACCTTCGATCGGTTGGAAGTAATAAAAAATATTACAAAAGTGGCAGCTCAATTGTGACTTTCTCAGTTTTGAAGAATATTTCTCAAGGATTTTGAGTTACATCCCAGTAAAGTCATATTGACTCAAGAACTGAAGCCGAATGATCATAGATTGCTTCGAGAGTTTGCTGACTGAGTCCTTCAGCACTTGAAACACGATCCTAATTTTTTATAAAATACCATCTTCTCCGACGAAGCATATTTAAGGTTGATTTGCTTTGTTAATGAAAAAGTAAAAATGCCACTATTGGAGTGAGGTCAACTCAAACGTGTCGCATGCAATTCCGTTGCATTCCGAAAAACTCATATTATGGTGCGGTTTATGGCATGGCGGCGTCTTCGGCCTTATTCCTCCCGAAATGAGTATAGAACAACCGTAACAGAACTTGAGAACATAAATATTGAAGAAATGTGGTTCCACCAAGTTGGAGCTACATACCACACAGCTGACGCTACGTTTGCTTTGGAAAGAGAAAGGTTTGAAGGTAGGGTCATCTCACGGCGAGAATTTGCGAATTTGGCGCTTAGGTCATGTTGTTTGACCCCTCTGGAATATTTTCATGACTTAAAATTGTTAGCAGGTAATCAAATATTGCATCAACACATTTTTCCCTTTCGCCGTACATAGTTTTCATCCAGAACTGAAAGGTAGATCATTTTACGGTAAGAGAATTAGGCGCAAGCGCGCATTAATACTCCATACTTTCAGTTAAATCGATGTCTAATGTTATTCACAAGTCTAATATATTCCAAAAACTTGAAAGACCTATCAACGAATTTACATGAAACTGAAAATAAGCAGGTTCCCTTTCCTATTCTACCATTAATTCGCTAGTAATGAAGAAAATATAGGATACGTTAGTTGGAAGATTAGAAAAAAATACAAGAACTCGATTCGTTTCGAGTGAATATATATTATTCTGGTAGAAGAGTGGTACCAAGTCTATACATTTAACGAGCATGTTGCTTTCTTATTTATTCGAGGATTTTGCAAAGTACTCTTTCATTGTACATTTTAGATTTTTAAATTGAGCACATATATATGTTGATTTCTACTTTTTATCTTGAGCTGTTCCCATTACTAGTTTTATATTGGACAAATCGCAAGACGTTTCGAAACTAGAATAAAAGAACATAGAAGTTCCTTCCTCAATAACAAGTTGGATTCTAGCTTATAAAGGATAAACATGATTTTGCTGAACTCTTTAGAACTTTGTATAAAGAAAATAAGGGTTTAAAATTAATCTGTTGGAAATATCGAAATGAACCGATTTAGAAATTTGGGAAATTTGTTGAGTACACAAACTGGGTTAACCCATTCACCTATATTGGATCTATTCCGGCAGTTTTACCTAATGTAATGAAAATATTTTGTTGTACCCTTATCTCGAAAATATTTATATACTGGACGTTATTAAATTTCAGAGTAGTTGTTTTTAAGCATTTGAAAAAGTTAACTATATAACGAAACGCGTCATGTGAACAACTCTAAATAATGAATAGACAACATATATATGTGTTTCATTTAACTTAAATGTTCAATAGATTTCTATCAAGTAAAGGCCAACACGATGCGAAATATCCCATCGATTAAATAAAAACGATAATGAAAAATTCGCAGGGATCTTTATGATGTAACAAGCATGCTAAGACTGATTTATAAAGCTCATTGCTACTTTAACAGGGCGTTTTAATGAAATCTCAAACTTAGTGAAGAATTAATAAAGTAAATATCACGTAAAACCATCCATCACTCTGTCGCGCAATCAAAAAATTTCAGCAGCCAGTGAAACAGCGAATTTCTGCCTAATCGATCTCGCCTAATCGATATAATTTACAGCTTTCAGAGCAAGAATTTGGAACTAATTAAAATTCGTAGAAAAAGTAATAAAATTGCACTCAGCATGGAATTTCTGAAGGTAATCGGTATGGGAACTATAATTTTCACGAATGGGTTAATCGTTTGGTTCAAATTACTAGAAACAACATCCCAACACCAATGCAATTAGGAACATGATTGTTTTTCTAATGAAAGTTAAGCGAATATTCTTATTCTCTACGGATATGTCCACATTAAGATTGTTGTAATTATGAAATCTTCGCAGCTCAATGCTAAATAACACATTAAATAATCAAACAGTATTAAAACGAGCATGAAAATTGTTTTTCGTTGTCCTACGATAAGTATTTCAGGGTTAAATATCCAATATCACATTTTATACGATAGCATTTTATGTTTTACATCCAATTCATTTCGTAATTAAATATCAGGAAAAATATAAATGCATGAAACTGATTCGAAAATCAAATTATTTAGGTTATTTTGTGGAAAATCAAAGAGGTCTGGACGTAAGTAGTGAAAAATAAATTACTCTTACTCAAAAAACTGGTCAAAAGTTATATAACTATAAACAATTTCTACAATTCCTGAAACTTTTGAAAAACACATGTTCCAAGAGTAAACTAGCCTAATTAATTGAAAGGAAAAACTCTCGATTAAATAAAAATGATATTGCAATCTTACGCGATGAAACACTCACTACCAGAGGTGTTCACTTCAACTGACATATCAGAAATTCCTCACCTACCAAAAGTAGTAGAGGTATCCTTAATGACATTGTATTTGAAGGTCAATGTAGTACAGGTATCTTGATATTTTTTTTTAGAGAATCTTGTACACGATTATTTATATTTTTTCAAATAATCTTGGGAATGAGGAAGAAAGAGAGTAATTAAACAGCGAGGCCACTGGTTATAGAAGAATTCATTATCTTATCTGATCTTTGACAATTGATGTGATATATACTCGTATGTGTCACATGTAAGCATCAACCACGTAAATTGAGTGCTTTCAATAAGTTACAAGAGAAAAACTAATTTTCATTTATAAAAAGGAAACTTAAGCTTTATAAAAAATGATAATTCTTTTTACCTTTCTCAAAATGTAACTTTTTATGTTTTGAAATATATAAATACTGAATAATCGAATAAAAATTCTGGAGATAAGTCAGCAAAAAATTTAGACAATAATCTTCACCAGAACATTAAAGTCGGAATATAGATCAATTTAATTAACTTAATCCTCTGTAATAAAAATTTTGAGGTTTTAACCATACAAATAATACAAAAAATGTTCACTTACGTCAAATTCTAGAAAATTATCTTTCTCTAGCTAATCCGTGAATTTTGACCTGAAAGAATCTGTTCTCAACAAATTCGATAAAATTTAATGACAATTCATATGAAGGACTCTTGCTACGGTTCCGGTAGCGCTCAGTACTGTCCGATCAAAAGAATTTTTTTCGAAACTTCAAATCGTACGATCTTCACGAAATTTCTGACGAACAATCCCGTAACTAGTTCACTACCAAATGCAACATTTTGGCTCGATCGGTTCTGTAGGTTGCAAAAATAAGATGAAATTTCTAATTCTAATACTTCCGGACCATTAGAACCATTTTACCCATTAAGGAACTAACGGAAATATTTGGGTCACAAACCCATCCTAAGTTTCAAGTTTCTTTCCTTTCGAAAGTTAAAGAGACGAAAGCTGTAGAACAGGAGCGCAAAAGAGAAACCTAAGAAATAGAAAAAAAAAAATTGATTTTAAATTTTACTTGAATCAAAATTTGATTATTTTCATTTTGAAATATATGAATAGTGAAGAAATAAAAGAAAATAAAAACACTTAAAATATTTATGAATTGTGAAACAAAAACAGTGTGAATTATTTCAAATAAAATCACTTGGTTTAAGTTTCAATAGTCAAACATGTTGTTGATGTATTTCGAATTTTTTTAATCTATTTTCAAGACTCAGCTCTAAATAATCGAATGATAATGCTATATGTAACAAAAAAAGAGGGGTTGATGTAAATGCATACTACATTGATTTAATTGAAGCTATTTTGAACGTAATTCTCAATGATGCTGATTTTAAGAGATTTGAATGGGAAACGATAAAAATTGTGCAAAAATCGCTTGGCATTAATGTGAGAAGACATATTAGAAATATTTATCCCTAAATTCTGACTGCGCAAAAAAAACGAGAAAATAATTATTTTCTGTTTTCATTTCAGAATAGTTGAAATATACACTCATATATCCTATCATTTAAAATTTTTACAATACATATTCCCATATCTTTGACGAGAAAAATCGCAAATAATTTTGTTTGTAATTGTTTTGGCTGTTACTATTTGGTAGTCTATATTATTGAAGCAACAAGCGACAATGAACCCCCCTCCACAGGATTTTCACATTTTCCAGTAGCGAAATATAGTTATATTGGAAAAAATATTTGAATGTTACACTGCGTATTAAAAATCTGAAATGGTATTATATTGTTTAATATAATTTGACCACTTGGCGCAAAAGCACTAGCCCTCAAAATATGTACCAATATTTGAATGAGGTTCAGTGATTTTTAATAATTGTTACAATAAGTATCATATATTATTAGTGATAATATGAATATTCATGTTAATTTTTAAGCGTTTCTTGAAAAGTTGTTTTTATAATTTAATTCAATGAAATGTGTTGATAACTTTGAGGTCACCATTATTTCGTCAATAAAATTTTCCTGTAATTTCGAGGTAATGTTAATTTCGGACTAGCCGTTGGCGTATCCAATCAACAGCACACAGGCATAAAAAAATGCATTAAGTTTTCATACGTTAAATATCAAGGTACTCAAATATTTTCGTTACAATTTACCATCGAATCTCAATTAATCTCGAATCCCTTCGATAACGAAAAGATGACATTTAAAATAGATTTAATCTTCGGCAAAAGTGTAGCCTAGACCCAGATTCAAGAAATATTTTTGCATCGTTTCGCAACAAACAAATGGGACCAATTACTGGTTAATTACTATCCGGTCCACCGAAAATCGTTCGAAAACCTCCAAATTATCATGATTTTCATGGTGAGTGATCAGAAAACTCCGATGTTCGACATTGTTTCTGCCTCAAATGAAACGAAATGGAGTCAGGAAAAAATCCGGGTAGAGATTGATGATACCCGGTGTTTGAGACAGAATAAGTTTCTTCAATAACAAATGGAACACATTCGTTTAAGATATCCAGCTTAAAGGGGATGAAAAAAGTCCTTCAGGCAAATACGAGTGCTCAAGTTCTCAAACTGTTTTACTATGATTAGATGCAGTACATATACTGCATTGCTTTCTGCAGGGCACTAAATCAACCCACATAATCACAGGATTGTGGATAATGGTAATGATGGGCAAATATATCAGCATAGTAGTGAATTAATACAGATTCATGGAAACTTATTGATCAAGATCAATGCAAATCGTGACGTTTTTGAATTATACTATTTATATAAGATAATTTTCTTCTTTCTAGTATAAGAGCCAATACTCTCTGATGAACTGAAATTTAATTTCCACATGACTTTTCTCATTAACTTTTGACTATATTTAAGTTCATTTACAGGGCTGGATATCTTCGAAACTACCGGATAGATATTCATCAAACTTGTACAAAATGTAGATACAGAACTTTACAGTTTTATCTCGATTCATATATGAAAATACAGGGTTGAAATTAGGTAAAAATAAAATTTCAGAATATTCAGTAAGGGAGACGTAAAAATTGTTTTCCGTACGATAATCACTGAGCTGTTTTTTGACTCATTTATGTGTCAGATTTCTCTTTCTGGTTTTCTTTGTTCAATTTCAATGGTCCACGTATAAAAATATGTTAAGAAAAATCCCCTGAAACTAACAGAAAAAAAATCAAAATTCATTTTGATGTCGTTAAGTATACTTATTCCAAATATCGTTTAGTTCGTATCTCGGCTGGAGAGTTATGAAAAATGTTCGTCCGAAATGTGCAAAACAAGGTGAAATTTCCTTTAAAAAAATTGATTTATAAGTATTGTTTCCTTTTAATTATATATTGTAGGAGTTTTCTGCAGTACAGCGACGAATATATTCTTGAATTTTCATTCACAGTTCTTTCAAGGAATTATGAGAAAATAATGAATTTTTCCGTTTTCCTAATGCGCTTTAACAGGGATATCTGAGATATGTTCACAAATAACAGTGAAAAGAAATTCACGCGAATCATTTCGGAATTTAAGTGTAAATTTCCAAATAAATTACTTGAAATAATATTAAAAATTTCATTTAATATATTCGAAAGAATATTAAGAAGAAAATTGCACGATGAAATCAATGTGAATAATATCGAGCAAAATTCGACAGATATATGAAGCAGTGGGTGAAAGTCAAGTACCCTAAACTACAGAGATGGTGAAACAGTTGTATGGAGCAATTTCTGTGTGTGTATAAATGGGCTGAAACCTTTGATCTTTGAATAATTGCACAATGCACTTCTCGAACGCAGAAATCGTATCTTGTAACAGCACTTTTTAATCGTTTCTTCGTTTGTGATCTGGATGCACTAGTTCAACTGGATAATTCTTCATCTAACCATCTTACTTGTACCGAAAAACACTTGGATGTGCACTAGGGAAAAACTTGAAGTATAATACCACAAAATGCTGTTGTTCTTTTAACAAGTAGGCTCCGAAAGATGGCAGACGGGTGGGGTGAAGTTTTCATTGAACGTTGATCGTTGAAGGCCTAGACCTATTAAGAGTGTTCCAAGCCAATATATCGAGATGGTGAGAAATTTAATATTTTGCGATTGCATCTGAAATTTGGCAATTATCTCATTAGAATACTAACATTTTCGACAAACTCGTCTATTTTATAATAGGATGGTGTAAGAGGCTCAATGGAGATCGATTAAAATTTTGATTATTGGGTAACATGAACAGCTTTTAGTCTTCTGATGAATTATTGAAGAAAATTTACATCTTCAATTTGCCCTCGTTCTGAGGAGATTGTGTCAGAATCTTAAAATTCCAAAAGGGGAGATGCTCGTATTGTTAAAACAGGATGGATGGTATCATCTAATTTTTGCCTAAAACCAGTGTTTTGCAATAATTCGGTTTTACTTCTGAGAATTTCAAACGTATCCATATTTTTTTACTGCAGTTTCGAAGTATTATTTCATCTTCAGGCAAGTGAGAACTAAATAGAAAGTAGAGAGTATTTATGCAGGTTCAGGTACAAAACAATGATGACAAGAATAAACATTAATGTTATAACATGTTAACAGACACAGTAGGAAAGAGGTGGCTATTTTCTATGCAATCAATTGCAAAGACATAAGTTTGTTCGCTTTCAGTTAGATTCATTTTATGTTCATTGAACCCTGTATTGAATAAGCGAATTGTCTGTCCTATATATTTACTATGGCAAGGTTAACGTGTTAATTCATAAACTCCTGCTTAATGGATATTCGGGGTAGAGTTCTCATTATTTTTAAGATTAAGTATTGCAGATGATATTTGGTAATATTAATATCTAATTTGGAAAGAGTCTTCTTCACTTTTTTTGGGTTCATACAGGTTTTATGGCTTTAATAGACGAGCTGAAATTTTTTGTGAATATGGATGTCACATATCAGTGAATGTGGATTTTTTGAACCTGCTGAATTCATTCTATTACTTTATATGATGTTCATTTTCATTTGATTTCATTTCGAATTTGGATTCAATTTCAGATGAATATTAAAATTATTTATATACATATATACAATTTTTTTCTGGATGTTCCGGAAATGCAAGTGAAAATACCGTTCACGAATCTGTACCAAGAGTGTATGTTTGAATCAAAAATTTTTAAGGGTAGTTTCTTGGCAAACATTGTCCTAGAAGTGTAATAAAATCATAGTGTCTCAAAGGATTAAAAAGAATTTCGGAAGCTAAATTAATGCTCTCATAGCAATGTAAATTACCATCAACTACTAAATTCAGTTCAATATCTGATTGCTTTTCCAGACGTAGTTAGAAATATTAACATTGATTGAAATGGTAATGGTAAACTAACTTAATTATTTTGATATTGAACGCCCAAATGGTTGGACAAAATATACCTAAATGTCAAAAAAACTGAAACAGAAAACTTCAAAAAAAATTAAGGATTAGATCCTTCATTTATTTGTCTGAGCTTTTTTCACATTAAGGTATATTGTGTATAAATATTTAATCAATAGATATCCGAAATGAAAATAATCAAGTAGTAACATGGTTTTGCTTCCGATATGTCCAATCTAATTTTGAAGAATCCTTACTAATTTATTCGAGAATGAATGATGAGAATTACACTGTAGATTTGTGGCTCGGCTAGTTGAATTATTTAATTCATCATATTTGGAGCTCCAAGAATTTTTAAGAATATGGGAGAAAAATGCAAAATGATGACGGTATTAGATCTACTTCTCTTGGATGTGCATATACGGAAGAAATCATATAAGCTTCCACAAAAGTGATGAAAAAGAAGAACGTGAATGTGAAAACGAGTTTATCTTGAAATATCTTCAGTATAATTTCACTTCTTTTAGAACTAAAAAAATAGCTCTAATAATTGCTATATAAATCTAAGAATAATCAATCAAAAATCACCAAAACTTTAATCTTAGATGAATAAATCAAATTAATCCAGGATATATATATTTCCCATAAATTCGCATAATTTCCGTTATTCGATTTTATAGTTTGGGTACTTGGAATACAAATCGATGGACCATCAGGTATTTAAATCCATTCAATAATAAGGTGTAATATTTTAAACATTTTTCATCACATATCGAAGAGGTTGTTTGTAACTTCTATTGAAATATTTCGAGTTTATTTCACGAAATTCAATATGCCTGAAAACATATTGATACATTGTTTTATTTCATAATTCATAGGAAGCAGCGGTAAAATTCTCTCAATCGAAAATATTTACTAAATATTCAGAGCTCGGATTATCCCCACCTTCAGAGAATTGTGAATGAGTAATACAAAAAAAAATTATTCATTGCATTTTGATTTCACGGAAGAAGTAACAGTGACGCAAGTAGAGCGAGAATTACGTTGACTATCTCAATGCATAATATTTGTCTTCGAAATTTTCAATTTACCAAGATGAGAGCTCAGGTGAGTTATGTTTATTGAACAATATGAGGAATTTATGCCTAGAAAATAGCTTTTGAATTGCAGTCTCATATTGAAAATTTAAAATGAGATAACTATACGTTTCACTGAAATGGACATAATTGGTTCTGTCATTACTATTGGGTAGATGATAATAGTATTAGAAAGTTATATGTTTTATTACCAAAAAAATTTAAAGTTCAAACATATTTTGCGACTGCTGTTTGGAGGTATAACCCCATTTTCAGACAACAAGAAAAGAGTCCCTCAAGCAGGTTCAAGATAACAGTGATAAAAATATGCCAACACGAATGGAAGTGTTTTAAAATATCGGCGGAGATCATCTGCTTTTATTCATACATTGAATATTTTAAATCTGCACAGATCAATTTGAGCCTTCATAAGATTTAAATTATTTTTATTATGGACTAACATACTCCCGTGAAGCTTCCTGCCTTTTGATTCTACGTATAAGATTTTTAAATTGTTTATTGTAAGAAAAGGGTGAACATTTTCTATGCAATGGATTTAAAATATAAAAGTTCGTTTATTTCTTGGGGAATTAGTGTTATGTTTTTTTTAATCTTGTTTTGAGTTAACGTTTGGTCTGAACTAAATATTTGCTATTGTATGTTGTAGATACATGATAGTTCCTGAACTCTCCGTTTATGTAAGTTTGTAAAAACTAATTACACCAAAATATTTAGTTCTTTATCGTACTTTGGTATAACAAGTAAAAAGTGACTGATAGTTTTTTGAAAATAGTTTTAATTATCGCCTTCAAACCGCAAAACAAAATATCATCGTCATTAAGTATTCATGAAATGACACCACATGATTTTTCCGAATATCATATTTTTCGTGTCATAATACAGATCTAATCAAAGTTTCGTATTTTATAATGGAAAATGAATGGACTTCATCTTCAGATTAGATATTGATTCGAATTAAGTAGGTGAATACAACATGGTACTAATGATATGATTAATTTGGATAATAGACACGTTTGGAAAAGCCAAGTTCTGAAGAAATCTTTTGATCTATATGCTATGTTTTAGTGGCAAAAGTTAAAAATTATATTTTAAAACTATACTAAATAATATAATATGAAAATTCAAATCAATCGTTCACAACTTGATGGAAATTCAATAAATATGATTAATTTGTCCATTTATCAATTATGAATAACCTTACTAATGGTATCAGCTGCTGGAAAAGAGAATAACTCAAACTACAACGTACAAGAAGAAATAAGTGACTATTTATATATTATTAACAATAGAAAATTTAAAAATAGATTTTGCTACGATAATTGAAGTCGATTCCTGATAATGTGTTAGAAAATATACTGCTCGTCAAAAGTCATATTGATATTTTCCGAGTATGCATATTTTGCGTATCATCTTAATATTTTTTTTTCAATCACATAAACATATAACGGTTATAAAAACGTCTTCTGGTTCCCCGTGAAGCACTGTTCAATCAATTTATTTTTCTTAAATCTTAATATTTTATTTATAAACACTATACATATCACTATTTCGAAAGAAAATTGTGTTTTTCTGAAGAAAAAACACAAATTAATTCGATGTCCTCAACTTTTGACGAGCAGTTTATTTTGATTATTGGATTATGAGTTGGTGTAAGTATATTAAAAAATATCTAAGAGACAGTATTTTAATTTACCACAAAAATGTTTATAATACAACAGTTGTTTCACCACGATGTGGCTGCTTCAGGTGTCCACATTCTACTGGCTGTAGCCAGTAGAATGTAGGTACATACTTGAAGAAGCCACATCGTGATGAAAAATGTTGTATTATAAACATTTTTGTGGAAATTAAAATACTGTCTCTTATATAATTTTTAATTAAAATGAGTTTCCCCCAAGTAAAGACCGAATCAATATTATTATTACTTTGAAAAGAGCCTACTTTGAGGGCGATACGAAAAATTTGATGGAATATTTAATATTATGTTTTTCATCGACCGATTAGCGGTACCGTTTCGATATTTGTAAATTATATTTGTTGTCCAGTTTTGCCAAATTTAATCTATGAGCTCCATATCAACAACATATTTCTTATAATTTTTTGCGATGAAATTAATTATTCATGAGTTACGAGGAATTTTGAAATTCAAAAGTGGCAATCCGTCATTAACTTACTTTCAACAGAGCTTAAGTATGTTCTAGGATCAAATACGACATCCAAAATCGATGGAAAATACGGCACTAAATAAAGAAAGCTTCATAAACATTCCCCGAATAAAGTCGTGCTGCGATGCATCCCAATTTATTATAAAATTCGGTTGAAACGATTATTGAATTTTGCTAGTTAATGTGGCTCCCTTATAAGCCCTAATCACGTACAAGCACAACGTGTGTTCAATAAATATGAGGACGCAATTTTAATTAGCGACTACCAAATAAATTTAAATCCCAAATTATGCGAAACGAATAATTGTCTCTATTTACTGATTGATTTTGCTTCATCGATTTATAATGTTATTTCATGTAAATAAATACAATTTTTTCACGCTTATCGTAGTGTTATCGTTTTGCCCATGTGTCTGTTATTATCAAGTTTAAGAGTATATAATATTACAAAAGCAGAACGAAATTCCATTCATCTTCTATCCGTGAGCTGTCATGACTTTTTCTCGAAACTGCGTTCATGCAAAATGGTTCAAAAATCGGATTCAATTCTGTAACTATACCAAAGCCAATCACAGTACTGGTTGAAATTAAGGAGTTGCAATAATTAGAAAAAGATAGTTACTCAATTACTTATTAGAGGAATATTCTGGAGCTTGGTAGGAAATATATCATTCTCACAATGTTTGTTTTGAACATAACAACCTTTGTTTCAGGTTTACAACATATTTTAATAAAAAATTATGAAGCAATTTCCAGGAATATTCCCTTTTGTCACAAATTGAAGAATTTTATCTCTCCGAAAAAATTTGGTCCATAATTTTTCCTAAAACAGAGACTCAGTTGTCTCGAAAATACACTGATTTAATGATTATCGATGATACTATAGAATTCGAAGAACAGTTTGATTAAGATTCTGTTAGACTTGATAAAACGTTGTAAAGCATAGGGTATGAGACATAATCTTTCATTGTAATAATGCTGTAATGTTTCACTTTTATTGAATAAGTCAACCGTAAGTAATTTAACATTAATCTTGAAAGGTTTCAACATTATTAATCATGTTTATCATTATTTATCCGCGACAATAAAAGTTCTCTATATATATGTACACTCATTGTATTAACAATCTGGATTAATAAATTTATTGACAGCATTTCAACTTTAGCTACTAATATTCATTACCCCATTTGACTGAATTATGCTAATGAATCACTACAATTTTCAGTCAATATAGACATATTTCATTTACTGATGTCCATTATCTGCTAACCACTTGAATTAATCGGCAGATACTCAATTTCGTACAGTGATATTGGCGGAAAATTGAGCGGCTTGGCTGATCGCATCCGAATGAAGAAATTAATAGTTAGCGTACTGGTTGAATTTGCTAGATTTGTGAAATTTGTAAAATTGGTTGCGAGTCCAATTAGAAAACGTTATGGTTCGTTGGAACGCCGAAACTAGATTCTAGATTAAGCAAAATAATTGAGCCCAGTCTATATTGGGTCCACAGTTGACCATTCAATATACTGGTCCATTTATATTCATCATTATCGAATTCTTGGAACTTGGGGATTTATAAGGACTAATTTCAAAAATCATTTCTTGATGTTTGGATGTGTCTATTTTGGAATTTACAGAAAAACTATTACATTTCGATTTTGAATTTCAAGAGCTTTTTCGTTATGTCACTTTTCTGTTTGTCAACAATAAATATTTTCTGTTAATTCATTCATTCGGATGTACGGACTTTCGAATAGGTACAGTGGAAAAATAAGTGGAGAGTGTTCCCTCGGAATCTTAACATATAGGTGAAATATTGCATATTATTTTTCGACGTTCTATTAACAAAGTAATGCAAAATAATCGGCTAGATCTAGGATTAAATCCAAATTCAGTAGATCAAAATTCTATATATATATGATAAGTTTTCACTTACTTCATTCCATATATTTTGAACTGGCTCATGAAGAATGAAAATTTAGTGTAAAGAAACGGAAAATTACAAAAAATGACTTTTTTGACTTTCGGATCACAGAGAACCGAACTTTGTGCTTATATTCATCATGTAAAGCTTCTTTAAGAATTAATTTACAGATATGAAATTTTCAGGGAAACTGGTCTGTTGAGCAAGCGCGCAAAAGCTTCTAACTTTACATCAGTGCTTTTCACCATTTTTCAGTTCATAGTTCATTACTGAAATATCCACTGCTTTTCAGTGAATTGATATTTCATTCATATTTTAATTTTAAATGATATGGGAACTTGAAAAGCATTTAATGTGAGAGGCTGAAAGTATTGAGTTAATTTTATTGACTTAGTTATTAAGTTTAGCTTCTGTTTCCCGCTTTACTAAGCGATGACTTGCTGGGTAACATATAATGCTTTTTCTGCCGCTGTGTAGTTTAGGATGTTAATGTATACACATGGAAGTGTTTGCTTTTACAAATTCTACTGAATAAAAATTTTTAGGCGAGAAGGCAACACTAATGAATCAATTTTCGCGACAAATATCGTTTGCCTAAATGGACACTTTTTTCATGATAAACGTTCCTAGATTTTATTTTTAGGAACAGAAAACTCAGCATCTGATCGTTGGGAGCTACACTATTACCTCTTGAATACTATGGATTAACAATACAGAATTTAATGAAATATACCCTTTTAAAAGTATAGTTTACTCAATTTAACTGTCATGCGCCATCAATAAAGCATTCTTCATTCATGAAACAAAACGTCACCGTTAACTGTGAAAAATCTATTATCTTAATTTGGGGACTATAAACAATCTCGAAAAGTATTTTAATCATTACGCAACATTTTAAAACTGGATATCGGTGGACATATTATGGAGTGAATGTGTTCTCTTAATTTTCATTATATAGTACATTCGATCATTATAATAATTAGTAATTGAACGCACTTAAGCTTTCAACGAATTTGAAATTGCGAAAATTCATTTAATCCACAAGGCTTCTTAAGATTGTATCCTTAAAGATATCTGCTAATGGAATTAACTTAATGGGTTAAATATTGAATTGAATCAGTCCTTACTTGGTGAAAATCCATATTAAATAATATTTAAATAAGGTTATTCTAATTTTCACAAAGTTTTATTGTTATGTTTACAACAATATAATATTCAAAATGTAATCTTGCCTGATGATGCTACTGTGATAGCGAAACGATTGTTGTAAACATAACAATAAAAGTTTGTGAAAATCAGAATAACCTTATTTAAATATTATTTAATGGGTTAATATATATTTCCACTAATTCAACTAAATAATAAAAGTTAGAACCGCGAAATTTGACTACGTTAGTCACGAAAATGTTTGTTAATTTAGAAGAATTTCAACAACCAAACGCAATAGACGAGAGAACTGCTTGATGCCTAATGAGTTTCAATGGAACTCCCAAGCTTCAACCTGAAGTTATGCAACTTAAAATACATGTCGACGTTTAATATTCCGTCACTGAAATGGTTCGTTCTATCGACTGGGCAAACAAAATCATCAGCCAGTATTCAATGCTAGAATATACCAATTGGACTAGTTAAAATTGTTAGCTCATAAAACAGATGGAAATGAAATATAAAATTATAAAATTGAGCAAATATGAATCAGTATTATTATGTACTACTCTCCTCTTTCTTCAATTCTTTTAATCCTGTCTTTCAAATAAAACTATTATAAGAAATTTGAAAAGGGTCTTGAACAATCAATAGATGAAAAATTCTGTCCGTTCGATTGCCATATGTTGGGAAATTAGAAACTTTCCAATGTAATGACCGTGAGTTTCAAGAGCAACCTTATGAAAGGGCGAATTTCATTCAGTTATTTAAAATAAAATTGAATATTTATGCAGATATCAAAATTCCAGAATCATAAAAGTTCTTATTTCAAAAATTTTAAATTTTTTTCTAGTTTTACTCAGTCGAAGAATTGTTTTTGTAATAACGCGACCATAAAAAAATTTATTCAAAACTTCCAAAATAAATTACTTATATCTCGAGTCGGAGAATAGAAAAATATTTTCTTTGCATGATTACAAAACTAAGACTAAAATTGACGTACGTTGGTTCATTTTCAATAAGATACATTCTTTCAAGCAGTACTGTCATAAATGAGATGATTTTAAAAGATTAAACTCTTGAATAAATCTGGAAATATTTCCCTAAAAAATATCTTAAAATTTTTTTATATCTCTGAGAATTAATCTGAATTTTAAGAAGAAATTTTATCAAGTACGAATTTTTCATGACCTCAGTTTTCATCTTTTAAAACAGTTGAATCGAAACGAAACTCTTGGATAACCCTGTCCGTGTAGTATCTGATTTTTCTACCAAGTTTCTCCAAAAATTAAAGACAAAAAGGCAAGCGGATGGACGAAAAAAACTCATTTTGAAATACTTTGTATCTCTGAAATTCTAAAAATATTAACTTTTCGACTTTTATGGTATACTACTAAGGAATACTAAGTCAATATTATAATGAAATAAAAAACCAAAAACAAAGCAGCCTATAAAATACAATTTTGAAAGACTTTTCGGTTGATATTAAAAAAAAATTCATATTGGATGACTTCAGGATGAACTGTTGAAAGACGTAGCAATTTAAATTGATCTCGGAACTCTGCCATTTTCTCGATATGAAGATTTCTCCGAAGATAAACTTTCTTGGAACACGTTTTTCAGAGAAAATGAGGCACTCTTACGGAAGCTGTTCCACAATCTACAAAACTTTATGTTTTTTGTTACCCTTTTACGAAATCAGTGAGCAGAACGCTGACAACTCAAAACAAAGTTTCGTAATGGGGTATTCTCGACAAATTGTCCCGTGCGGTAAAATCTAAGACAACCATCATTTGTTTGAACTTCACTTGTGACAATTTTGAGTTTCAATTCGCAAACTTATTTATCTCTGAATCTTAAACAATAAGACTTTATCATATTACTTCGAACAGGTATGTTACAGTATGTTACTAAAGTACATAATTAATTCATGACACACCGAAATTTCAGCGGCCCATTTTAAACGCCAATCTTTAGGCGCTATTTCCTTAACTTCAGTAATGTTGTAGACGTTGATAGCCGGCAAATCTTTTAGCACATCTGGATCAAATTTGTCAGGTAAGCAACTCACGATGATAAATAGAATTCAACATATTTATTCAAAGAATTCAACTAAAGAATAAATAAGTACTTGAAATTAAAAGCGCTCTTAAGTTATGTATGAAGTTATTTATTTTATATTCTGCTCATTTTAGCAAGAATCGTTCAATTAAATGATAAGATTCGTTCAATTAAATATTGTGTTGGAATCACATTGTGGAAATTTAGAAGTGTTCATGTACTTACACAATAATATATAAAAATTTTTTATCAGTTTGTATTATCGCATACTATCGAATCAATGAAGAGTTAGAACAAAGAATAAAAACATATGAAAAAGCTGAAACTTAAAATTCAATTCTGTTTCTCTCTTCTTTCGTTCTTGCTATTCTGGTTTCTGGTTCCTAAAATGTACCATATAAATTATAAGAAACTATAAATCTCAACAACTCTACCAGACAAGCATTTGAGAATTTTTGCTCTTCATCAATGACTACAGCAAACAATTCAAATTAACTACATTTATCATGAGTATAACAGGATGTTTCAGAATTTCTCGAGATGAATATTCTTCATTTAAATTTCAATAACTTAGTTTGAAGTAAGCAGATTCGGTATTTTGTGAAATGTAAGGAAAATAAATTTCAAGCGGGCAAACCTTCGAAAATCATTACGCCAATCTTCAACGAAACGGATTGAATATAAGTGCTAATTCTTCAGCACTTCTAATGTAGTACGTAGAAATCAAATTCTTCTCAAAATTGATAAATCACCATCATGATAGGAACCTGATATGAGGTCGCTATTTACACGTAAATGACACGAAAAAATGATGTTCTGCAGTTACATATCATTTGTAATTTTATCACTTGAAACAACTTACATTTAATTTCTCAATTTATTAATGTAATGTCCCATAGAGTTAACTAGAGCAATCAATTAATTCTTACTTTATTTCGTTATGATGAAATTTGCCTCGTAATATTATAATTTCATAGAAATATGGCATGTACAAGAAAGATATTTATTATGTGTTCGAATACATAATTGAGTTCTCATGATGTTCCCGTTTAAACGTGAATTCTGTTTTTCATGAATCTGATAAACAATGTACTGAAATAGTTCAAGTGCATGAGATGAATATATTATTTCTCCATCCTTCCAGCGCTTGAAGTATATGCTTCCACAGACGACTTTAACTGGATTTAGTATTGTCAACACCAGATTTAAAGAGCCCTAAAATGAATGTCGCTTATTTATATAAACTGTGAAAGATAATGAGTTTTATGATGAGCATAGTTAGCAAGGGGAATGGTACGTTAAATCCAGAGTTTTAATTAGAACTGGTTAGAAAAGAAATTTCATACGCAGACATTAACGGTTATAAGGTTAAGCGATGAAAATAAAAATAAAGGTTCAGTGCTCAAGATGATGCCAGAAAACAGAATACAACTAATAGCCTTTTTGTTCGTACAAGCTCTTCGGAAATCCCAGGATTTTGAGGATAAATATATATTTTCAGTAACCTCAACATATTATCTGAAGTATCAAGAAATATCCTGAAAGTATATTGAAAAGGAAATTGTTAGGTTGTTTGTCATTTTAGGATGACGAAGTGAAGTTTTTAAATAGGAGCTTTAATAGTCACCCCAGGAAAAATATAAATGAGCAAATTGATAGCTTTAGATATTGGTATTTCTGGGAGAAATATCTAGTATATTCATAGATTCTAGGTTTAGAATACTGAATATTTTGGGAATTATTATCGCTGGAAGGTTTGTTACAGTAATTGTAGGGGCATTAGTTTGGTGTTCCATATCATAGAGTTAATACTTTTTTCAGTAATTTCTGCAAACATGTTATAACATTCTTGAAAAATGTTGTGCCTAGGAGAAAGTCAGATAAAATGAACTGCCGGGAGAGTTGACCATTGACAAAAATTTAAGGAGTCATTTGGTGGTGTTGCCTGCCCCATCCGAAAATAAGCATTTATGAATTAACACCGCCGGAAAATTTTCGTCTACGTCAAGATGATATTAAAGCACACAAAATCAAGACTTCTTAAAATATTTCATTCATTTTATCCTACATTCTACTATGAAGGTATGGAAGAAAATTTACCGCTGATTTCTATGTATTTTCAAAATCAGGAAATATGTAATCCTTCCCTCTCTATTGAAATTAGTATCAAATAAACAAAATAAAATTCCAGGAATATAGTCTTGTGATGGGAGATTGAAAAGAAGGAATCTTGTTTTAATGTATCAGGTGAGTATGATGCCTATAAGATGAAAACCTCGAAACCCATTTCAGAACATATGGTGGATTTTGTTGACAAAAAGATATACTACTCTGTCAAGAAAGTACCGGGAATTTTCAATTAAAACAACATTTTTACATTTAATCGTCAAAATTTATTGGGTCGCCTTCAAAATAGGCTCCATTTGCTCCAATACATCTATGCCAACGGCACTTCCAATTATCGAAACATTTTTTATAGGCGCTTTCCGGGATGGACTTTAGCTCTCGTGTCGAATTTTGTTTTATGGCTTCAATCGACTCAAAACGGGTGCCACGAAGGGGCAATTTTAGTTTTGGGAAGAGGAAAAAGTCGCAGGGAGCCAAATCCGGCGAAAACGGTGGTTGCTGAAGCACGTTTGTTGAGTTTTCGCCCACAAATTTGGCCGCTTCTTACGGATACGCTCACGCAAACGTTTCATAACGCCTAGGTAATACTCCTTGTTTACCGTCTGACCCTCTGGAATGAATTCGTAGTGCACCACGCCAAGGATATCGAAGAAAACAATGAGCATCACCTTCATTTTTGAGCGGCTTTGGCGTGGTTTTTTCGGTTTCGGTTCATTTTTTGCCACACATTACGATGATTGCTGGCTTGTTTGCATATCGTACTCGTAGACCCAGGTCTCATCACCAGTTATAATGCGTTCAATGAATGTAGAATCGGAATTACAGCGATCTAGCATGTCTGAAGCAACCTGTTCGCGATGACATTTTTGAAGAAAATTCAGGTCTTTCGGTACGAGTCGTGCGGCCACCTTTCTCATGCCCAAAATATCAATCAAAATCGTACGTGCGAACTCGTGGGATATCTTAAGATCATGTGCTATCTCTCTCAAGCTGGTACGACGGTTTTCCAGCACCCTTTCCTAAATTTTATCGACGTTATCTTCGATCGAAGCCGTCGATGGGCGACCACTTCACGACCGTCCTTGAAGGCTCTGTACCATTGATATGCACGAGTTTTCAATAGAGCATTATCATCGAAGGCCTTTTGCAACATTTTCAATGCATCGGCACACGAAAATTCATTTGCAACACAAAACTTTAAACAAATTCTTTGCTCAACGTAATCACCCAAAGTAAAAATCGGCACGCACTCTGACATCGACTGACTTAATCAGCTGTTGCAAACACACTAGTTGACAGATCCCGCTCAAGCTTGGCATAGTAATTAAGGACAGTGGTACCCACCTAGGAAAAAAAATATACCTGCCTCATTGCCCCGCCAGATTTAAATCGATAATTCCCGGTACTTTCTTGACAGAATGTATATGAGGTTGTTCAGAAAGTATTTCGTTTTTTCCCGACAGAGGATATATTTGTATTTCTTCAAAACCAACTTCACACTTAAGCCGCATAATAATTAAATGTTTTGAGAGCTAGCTGATATAGCAAAGCTTGAGTGTGAAAAAGTTCAAATAATTCTACGCAGTAGTTTTTAGTTTATGCTCTTTCAAAAATGCAGAGCAATAAGCAGCATATTTTACTTTTTTACTATAGGAAAGGTTAAAGAGCTGTTCAAGCCAAAAATAAATTAACCGATGTATATGGAGGAGATGAGTTTACAGTACACCAGTACCAGAACTGATTTGCAAAATTACTATCCGGCAATTTTAATGTCGAAGATGCACCATGTTCCGGAAGGCCCGTTAAAGCTGATAAAGACAGCAATACTTGATGCAAATCGGCGAATGATAACACGTGAGATCGGAAAGGGGTTAAATTTATCGAATTCAACTGTTTATGACCACTTGAAAGGCCTGGGTTTAACTTGGAAGCTATATATGGGTTCCCCATGTTCTCACGGAGATAAATTTGTATCATCGCTTCTCAAGCGTTACGAAAACGATCCATTTTTGAAGCGCATCATTACTGGGGACGAAAAACGAGTTGTATATAACAATGTCAAACGCATCATGAGGCAAAAAAGATGAACCGGCTCAAAGCATTTCAAAAACATTTCCCTGTTTGGTGGGATTTTAAAGAAATTATTTTTTTTGAGCTTTTACCGATAACACAACAATTAATTCGGAAATCTACTGTCATCAGTAGGACAAACTGAACGATGGACTTTAACAGAAATGGTGTAGTGTTCCTCAAAGATAATGCAAGACCTTATACAAGTTTGGTCACATGCCAAACTAGTGCCAAGATAACCGCCTCACTGAACTATTATTTACCGCCAAAAACTGAACAATTCCTTATCTATAATAATATCCACCATATTGCCCTGAAATAGCTTCAGTCGAATTTTTCTCTTTCTAAAACTTGAATTACCACTTTGGGGCATGAATCATGAAAATACTGTATATTTAGCGTAGTTGAATAAAGAATAGAAATAAGCGTTTAACTAATAGGCCTATAGTTTATCATATTTGTAATTCATAGAAAAGATTATTTATTATTTTTTAATTACGCATAATTCATATCGAATGTTCATTACTGGTTTTTATTCCAACCCTGAGATTGATTATAAGAAATAATAAACAAATATCATTAAAAACCACAAATGAAAAACAGCTCGAAACACCAATTAGCAATTTTTTTATGTGGCATACTGGTTTCCCTCGGAAAATTCAGGTTCGAGTTCATTTTTACCCGAAAATATTGGTATAAATGGGGTCACTATTCAAATGAATCTTTGTGCTCTAAGTGAACGGAACCTGAAATTTACTACTAAGACTACAATATTTTCTGATCCGGAAAAATTAAATGAGATTTTGACGGATATTAGAAATTATTCATTAAATTTTCAAGGTTCTCTATTGGATTCATATATAGCAGTAACTTCAATATTCAATAATCTTGTGGATCAGAATTATTTACCTGGGGTATAAGATATATATTCAAAGTTACTAAATGTCATTCGGATTTGTCATAGTTTGACAATTTATCATGGCGAAATACATGTTTGATATGATGATATGCTCAATTTAAAATATTAGTTATTATAAGTATTTCATGGCTGTTTCTAATCATCAGATAGCTCTAACATTGACACTTGAACACAATAACAATATTAAAAGTTTCTGAGCAAAAACCCACCACTTTTGATTTTGAGCTTGCGCATAAATTGTTGAGAAGAATTCAGATGCTTCTGTTAAACATCTGTGGACCTGGTTATGAAATTCTGCGTTTCAATTCCAAAGTTATTACCGGTCATGACAAGTGCGAATAGCATATGGACTTTTGTTCGAATTTTTCCTAGGGGGGTAAGTTTTAATCTTGTTATTGTGTTCAACTCATAATGTAAGCGCTAGCTGATGATTGGAAATAAGCATAAAATACGTTTAAAGGCTTATATTGTGAATTGAGCATATTATTATGCCTATAGTAATTTTTTGGGTGAAACAATCACGTATATATGTTGTATACACTATTATATGAAGAAAAATTAATTTTTCTCGAAGGCAGGTATGATGTTATATCAGTAAAATATATATGCTCAATATATAGAGTAAAAGTTTTTCAGATTTCTTATATTTTCAATACTACGAGGGTTGTTTAAAGTGTTCTCGGTATCGGGGTGATTGGCTAATAATGTGGCAATTTAATTATCTCATTTAATGAAGATACTATCTGAGGGTATAAAAATAAATTGTCACTAATTTACGATCATTAGTTTTCTAGGTATCCTCAGTGAAAGACGAGCAGAATGACTGACGCCACCATGATGAAGAAAATCAAGCATCGCGCCGTCATAAAAGTCTTCACTAAGCAGGGAAAAAGTCGAAAAACCATTCATGAAGAGATTGTTGCTGTTTATCAAGACTGTATCTCATCGTTATCCACCGTTCAAATGTGGTCAAGTTAATTCAATAGAGGCAGAGAAAGCATTGATGACGATCCTTGCTCGAGCGGGCCTGTCAGCTGCACCACTGAAGAAAATGTGAAAAAAAGTGGAAAAGCTGGTACTTGAAGATGCCAGTATAAAAATCAAGATGTTAGTAGAGATGAAAAACCTATCCATGGGTACCACTCATATTATTCCTCATGACCATCTTAACCTTTCAAAGGTCAGTGCAAGATGGGTACCGAGAAGGCTCACCTCACCTCAGAAGCAAGTGCTGTAAGAAGTTTTTAGAGCTCTGCGGAGAAGACCCTTCGACTATTTCCAACCGGCTGGTTACTGAAGTTGAGACGTGGGTTGATCACTATGACCTTGAGAGTGAACAAGAGTCCATGCAGTGAATTGAAAAGGGTGCACAGCATCCAAACAATTTTGAAGTCACCCTATCCGCTAGAAAAATAATGGCTGCGGTCTTTTGGGAATCTAAGGGTAATTAGTTGATAGAATACACTAAAAAGAGATAGAGAATCAAAGCAGCATCATACGCAACCACGTTGCGAAGGCTGCTTTGCGGGAGTGTGGCTTCAAAGAAATTACTCATCCTCCGTACAGTCCAGACTGGGCCCCCAATAACTAGTACCTATTTACAGATGTGAAAAAATATCTTCGTGGAAAGTGATTTCCCGACGATGGCGAAGTGAAGGTAGCAATTAATACCTATTTTAAGGAGGAAGCAGGAAGAATATTTTTTAGAAGATTTAGAGATAATTTCCCGATCTGACAAATGTATTGCAGTTCTAGGAGACTACATTGAAAAATGAAATTTTCTTCTTTCGTGCCTATACCGAGATCACATTGAGCACTCCTCATAAAAAGACAACTAACGCAAAAAACTTAGAGAATCTCGGAGAAAATAATAAAAGATATTTCCACAATCATTACATTTAATCAAAATGAATTTCCATGAAGTATGGACTACTCTAAAGAGCTAGTGCAACACAAGACCGTCGATTAATTGACGTCTTCAAATACTTGGCTTACTTAAGAAAAGATTCAGATCAACATCAAGACATTGTTACATTTCTCCAGATCTAGCGAACTTTTTTAATATTGGGAATGCCTAAGTTGCCTATAGAAAAATTTGGTGAAACTGTATTTTCTAGAAGTGTAATTACTAATCGGTCTTTAATTTGTGGTCTTATATTATTTATTTCAGTTAATAGAGTCAGTATGTTTAATATTTGTCTTCTTCAATGAGTAATGAAAAAATAAATATCGAGTTTATGTGAACGAATCACGATAAGCTGAAATATGTAGCAAATTATGAATATCAATAGAACAATTGGAGCTTTTATGCAAATGATTCTATACTGAAATGCAGGAAATACTGCATAAATAATTTTCGATATTCTACAGCTTTCGAATTGTTTGAATAAAATGATATAATTCACTGTGGAACAAGAGTAATTTTGATATTATGTTCATTATATATGAAACATGATCATTATGTTGCGAGTGGATGTCATCATTAATTTCTTTTGAAGAGGACATTTTCTTTCAAGCAATGTTTTCTTTAAAATTACCCTTTCATCTTTACCTGCAGATATACATCGTATAAATGAGAAATAATGCTTATAGAATTATTCGAATATTATGGAATATAGCTGCTTCTTCAGAAAATATAGAACTCTTGCATAAATATAATTTTTTGAAAATTTGTTCATATAAATCATTTTAGATGAGAAAGATAAGGCCACTCAACGTTATTCTCAGTTTCAATTTCTGTTCTGGAATCAATCAGAATTCAAAAAGGATACCTTGTTCTTGAGTTCTTTAGAAAAGTATCTAAAATCTTAAGCCACGCTAGTTCAATCTTTGTCACCTAATGTTCATACTTGTTTTTATCAGGAATTGGTTTGATTTTAGTAAATCCAAGTGATACATTATATCAGATGATTATGCAAAACGTTTGGTTGCGAGAATCATTCATTAAACTATTCCAAAAAGAATATTAACTTTCTGAAACTGTTTAATTTCCTGGATGCTTTTGAAATTTCCGCTATCTGATTGAGACTCAAAGAAAAAATTTATGGAAATTT
Organism: Megalocaria dilatata; assembly: GCA_034642435.1. NCBI lineage: Eukaryota > Metazoa > Arthropoda > Insecta > Coleoptera > Coccinellidae > Megalocaria > Megalocaria dilatata. The sequence goes on from CM067858.1 coordinate 14,826,562, forward strand.
GGAAAAATAGCAAACGACAAGGGTGGGTTCAATTTATACTATTTCATGATTACTATCAGTGGCGTATTAATTTATTATATTTATAAAATTCTTTCTGTATAGCTAAAATGTCAATAAGCACAGATTCAATATGTTCAGATTAGTACCATTGTGTAGATAGGGACAGCAGATTTAGGACTCTAAATTATTAATTTCATTACTGAATCCTTAAGGATAATTAGGTTTTCGTTCTTCGTTTTTTAAGCTTCTTATTCTTCATATATTCTCATATTATCGAATTTAATTCATCATACGTAGCTTCTTCAAGAAATAATTCACAGATTTGATTTTTTTTTAAGTTAATCTCGATGAAAGTAGATCGAAAACAAGATAGATAGATATCTACCGAAAATAATTTTTGGACAGTTGACTGACGTCAGGCTTTCATTTAATATAATTAAGTTAACCAAGATGTCATCGGTAATGGCCTGGAAAATCATGTTTCATCTTATCATACAGATGACTTAGGTAAATTTTCTATCGCAGTACCTTACTAAGGTAATGCAAGATGTATGTTGTAGAATTTCACCTATGTTTTTGAAAAAAACTATGATGAAACTCAGGGTGACCCGAGACTTCACCAGAAATGACCTTGACTTATATAAAGCGGCATATACATTCATAAAGAGAAAGGAAAGTAATTACTACTGTGCGATCTAAAATGATCAAAAAAGGAAATATCTCATCCTACGAATGCTTGACAAGGTTTTTATTCTTCCATACAAACAAGATGGTTGCAATGTCAGTATTATCGATAACGCCACCTAAACGTACAGATTTCATATCTTCAGCATTAACTTCTGAGTTTCCTTGTTCTTGATTGCTAACTAAATGATAGATTATAATATATCTCTATACAGGATGAAATGAAACATCGGATAGATTGGAATCTGATTATGAAATTTAACCTGAAAAACATCAGAGATGCTTTCACTTTCCTCCCTTTCATTTTGATAACTCTACTTTGATTATTTCCGAAAAAATACTGCATGGCATAATACTGACAGTTATTTCGTCTGAATGAATATCACGAACATTGAATTAAATTAATTAATTTTCCATCTAAAATGCTAAATTAATTGAACATTATTCAACTGGACTGATTGGAAAGGCTGCTCATGGTGGCATAATTACTTAGTAAGCAGCTATTATTTATAATAATTAACGATATCTATCCAATCGTCACCTTCATTCTGAAATTGCGTAAACGTATTGAAAGTTTTAAACGAAAAGGCTCAATCTTACTAAAGTCCCGAATTAACACCAACGTAAGACTAACAAACACACTTCGATTGAGCGCTGTCTTGGAATGTACCGAGAAAAGTAAAAGTAGATCAACCAAAATTTCACTCGACCGGTACCCAATAGGGTATTCCCGTCATAACAGATGTGAGGTTATGTCCGATAGGCGTCACTTAATTAATGGATCATCTGTCGAATGAAGCTACAGGAAAAAGGAAGAAGAAAATCCACTTACGTCTTTAAAAAAATAGAGAAACAAATGCACACGGTTCGACCACGACGAAAGGACTGGAGATCGGAGTTGGCTGAGAGATTTCTAATAGAATTCGACTGTTCTCCCACTTTTTCAGAACCCACCACCAAGTCCGTTGGAGTTAACAAGAAGTGAAATGGTTCAGTGGACGTATCCATGGCATATCCTTCCAAGATTAGTCTCTTTGGGATATTTACATTGTAATTATGGCATAATTTTTTAACCATGTCCGGTTATCATTTTTTTATGATCTCCTTAATATGTATATTTTTTCCGTGTTCAGGGATTGTGGGTTAATTCGATCGTTAATTTAATTGGACGGTTTGGTGGAAAAATTAGAATCATTAACTGTAGTTTACTGAGTAAGAATTTTTCTGAACAATTTTGCATAACCCTTCTATTTACAATGATCGTCCACTTCTACTAAAGAATGCTTGGCTTCATAATGGGTGAAGAAAAATAAAAAATTATCATTCTATTCAGAAAAAAATATGGTAGTTGTTTAGCGTTTGAAATGTGACGAATATAGCAATTAGAATGTATAAACCATAAGAACATATTCTTGAATGGGATAAACCTTCAAACTGTATTAAATGATACATTTTTTCAGTTCGGAATAATAGAGAATAATCGTGACTTTTCTTGAACCCATCACGGTTTAACAGTTGAGGAAGCAGCTTTTCTTAAACTCTCGAATAACTTGAGTCGTTCTGAATACTCCTATATAGTTCACACAGAAATCAATTTTGATTATCGTACAAGATATGTTTTGTCGTAAAAGCCTGAAAAATAAAGAAAGTGCTCATAATAAAAATATGTTAAAATCATAAAGAGTAGCCATGAAATTCATAGATTTATAGAATGTTTATTGATATGATATATTATCTTGATACTCCTAGATTTTCTGTGAACCCTCAAAAGCTTTTTCAGCTTTAGGTGTTAGGAGTTCCGTTGTGTTCTGGTTAGGCTTTGTTACTGCGTCCTTACGCCACTTTAGATCACAGCACTGAATAATTAATTTTCGACCAAACAGTGAAATGGTGCCCGAAAACCACCCAACTAGAAAATTTCTTTCCTACTTGAAACGGACTTGAACCCGGGACTTGTCGGTTTCTAGACCAAGGCTCTAACTACTGACCTATCGACAAGCACATATTCATACAAAGTTAATCTGCGTACTTCGTTGCAGAGGTAAAATATCGTATACCAGAGTGTAAAATGTTCATTTCTCTATATTAGATATATATACTAAGGTATGAGGGCAGTTTAATTAGGCAATAAATTTTTACATGAAATATAATTTTTTGCAAGAAAATGTTTTTTTCCCAACATTATATCCTTTATGCTAGATCTATTCATTGCAACGTTTTATCCAATTTTCAATTCCTTTATTAATGTCTTGAAGATAAGCATTCAATTCGGTTATAACTGTTCTTTTGACCTCTCTTACCGAGGTTTAAAAACAGTAAATATTCATAGAAGAATATGATAGATGTGATAGTACTTCGTATCCCAAATGATGAAGTTTTTCCATGGCGCCTACCTATGCATCAGTCGTGCATTGTCTTGATTGAAAGGCACTTATATACTCTGTCAAGAAAAAACCGGGAACAACATTTTTACATTTAATCGTCAAAATTTATTGGGTCGCCTTCAAAATAGGCTCCATTTGCTCCAATACATCTATGCCAACGGCACTTCCAATTATCAAAACATTTTTTATAGGTGCTTTCCGGGATGGACTTTAGCTCTCGCGCCGAATTTTGTTTTATGGCTTCAATCGACTCAAAACGGGTGCCACGAAGGGGCAATTTTAGTTTTGGGAAGAGGAAAAAGTCGCAGGAAGCCAAATCCGGCGAATACGGTGGTTGCTGAAGCACGTTTGTTGAGTTTTTGGCGAGAAAGTCAGTCACAATCGTAGCTCGGTGAGAAGGCGCGTTATCGTCATGCAAAATCCATGAGTTGTTCGCTCACAAATTTGGCCGCTTCTTACGGATACGCTCACGCAAACGTTTCATAACGCCTAGGTAATACTCCTTGTTTACCGTCTGACCCTCTGGAACGAATTCGTAGTGCACCACGCCACGGATATCGAAGAAAACAATGAGCATCACCTTCATTTTCGAGCGGCTTTGGCGTGGTTTTTTCGGTTTCGGCTCATTTTTTGCCACCCATTCCGATGATTGCTGGCTTGTTTGCATATCGTACTCGTAGACCCAGGTCTCATCACCAGTTATAATGCGTTCCATGAATGTAGAATCGGAATTACAGCGATCCAGCATGCCTGAAGCAACCTGTTTGCGATGACGTTTTTTAAGAAAATTCAGGTCTTTCGGTACGAGTCGTGCGCCACCTTTCTCATGCCCAAAATATCAATCAAAATCGTACGTGCGGACTCGTGGGATATCTTAAGATCATGTGCTATCTCTCTCAAGCTGGTACGACGGTTTTCCAGCACCCTTTCCTCAATTTTATCGACGTTATCTTCGATCGAAGCCGTCGATGGGCGTCCGGAACGAGGTAAGTCTTCGACCACTTCACGACCGTTCTTGAAGGCTCTGTACCACTGATATGCACGAGTTTTCGATAGAGCATTATCACCAAAGGCCTTTTGCAACATTTTCAATGCATCGGCACACAAAAATTCATTTGCAACACAAAACTTTAAACAAATTCTTTGCTCAACGTAATCACCCATAGTAAAAATCACGCACATGCAACATGAAAAATGTTGTGTTGCTCAACTGATGAAAAGTCAGTTAAGAGATATATTTAAAAAATATAATTCAAAATTCTCAAATATTCAATTGATCACAATTGGTCTGCTGTACAGTAGCTTCAAAATCATGAAATATTTTGAAAAGGTCATTTTTGTCAGAATCTAATTCATAACGTGGTATTCGATGTAGTTACTGCGTGCTGAAACTATGGTCATTCTTAGATGAGAAAAATTTCCTTTATTTTATTCAGCGTATCGTTGGAAATGCGAAAAGTTCATCTGGTGACTTTATTAAGATGACAGATCAAAACAAAAGTATTATTGAATTTAATTTTTTTTTGTTTAGGTCTATCTATTTTGTATGAAAAGTTATATTGTCCGAAAATTTTGGGTTCTATTGGATTGAGTTATTGAATAAAAATTTGATCTTATGATTCGAATACTCAAACTACATGGTAGATATATATTCCATATTGAATAAATAATAAGAGAGCGTACATGACATCAAGACGTTTAGCGATCACCACGTATATCAATTGTAAATTGAATATAACTACTTCATATCGGTTACAACTATGCGGAATGTCTCACAAGTCAACGTCAAGCCGAAAGCGGGTGATAAGCCAAGTCTCAATTGTAATGAGAAAAATATATAAGAAAATATAAGTGAGGAATTTTTGAAATTATAGATTTTTTAAAACAATCAGGCAAATCTTCACCTGTGATAGTGCTTTATCCTTCGTTGCAAGAAATCTTCATTTTCCTTTCGATTTCATTTTTTTGTCTAAACTTGAATAACCGTTGCCTAATATTTTAAGCTAACGATCCCAGCAGAAAATGTCAGTTTTCGCTTTGATTACTTTGATCACAAAATTTTAACTATCTATACTGAAAGAAAAAATACTACCCTAGTCTGGAAAGTGACTTAAGGGGTTGGCGCTTTTCATCACGAATGAACCCAGTTTTGGGTCTTCTTGCCTACTTCAGATGATGTATTAAATATAACAATAGGAAACATCTGAATATTCCCAATATCATAAAATTATGTTCATAATTTCTCGAAGGAAAAATGTGAACAAAATTGAAACAATACAAAAGAAGATATCTATAATAGTTGCCAAAGTATGATATTGGCCAATCAAATAACAAAAATGAACGGAACATATCAGATAGAATCAAAACGTTAAAATCTTGGCAATTGAAGAAATTAAGATCTTTCAAGATATCATAAATCTTCGAAAAGTTGTACATAATTTTACACTTCCAGATTGCCATTTATACCGTATATCCAAAGAAAGTTAAACTTGATTTATCAGCCTGAAAGAAAGGTTGATCAATTTTTCCTATGAATTTAACCAAAAACAAATTTGTATGATCTTCACAGAATCATTCACATAAAATATAATTGATATCTTATTAACAACGTTCATTGAGTAAAAACTGAATAAGATTTTAACTATTTACTCAGAAAATGGATTTTCTCATGAATCAAATGTAACTAACTGTATGTATGGTATATAAAATTTTTCAATTTTTGAAAGTTGTGTTGCATTAAGAAACATATCTGCGGCGATAAACATAGAATTAATTCCAGCTTCCACTTTTTCCAGTCTTTGTCCATTACAATGACGTCCTCAGGGTCCAGCTATCTAATCTACGCCGCTCAAAAATTCATAATAACACTGAATTGTTTCAGCCGTTACTATTTGGTAGTTGATCATAATTAAAACAAATTGTAGAAATTACTATGTTTTACTACCAATAAAAAGATATATTACACATTTTCTTGTGACTCGAGTTTTGGGAAATGAACTCCCATCAGATAACTAGTTGACAATGAGTTGTCTGATGATGAGATAGTTCATTTCCCGAAACTCGAGCCACAAGAAAATGTGTAATATATCTTTTTATTTGTAGTAAAAGATAGTTATTTCTACAATCTGTTTTAATCGTAATAACACCCTGAAATGAAAATAGAAAAATGTCACTTCGATATTTCGTAGTAGAAATTCACCTGCCTCACAATATAACTCTGAGTTCTGTCTCTTATTGGCACCTGTAGTGGCACAATCTCTTTTTGCGACCTGCGCTAGTCATATCGCTAGAGTTCTTGTTTGGCAGCTCTCTTAGTCACTTCTCTTGTGTGCCTCAACCGAAAGATCACGGCATTATTCGCAATCACTCTTTGCTCCTCGAACAAATAAGTTCTATTGAAAATCTCTCATTACCAATTCTTCACTCAATACAGTCACTCTTTGAACAAGTGTGTTCTATTCACCCTTTCTCTCTCTCTGCTCTTGAACAAGTTTACATAATCAGTCAAATATTCTCTAATTTCGCTCTTTAATTCGCACGCATTCAACGAAAGAACTCTCAATTCACATTCACTGCCCAAATTTAATCTCAAGTAATATTGGCGTTCACCCCTTCGAGATAATACAATACCACTATAACAGGCCTGGAAGTGAATGAATTATCTGCATTACTTATTTGTACTTGAGTAGTGTACGTATAAAGTGAATCTAAGTCAACTCAGTGAACATAAGTGGAAAAACTCAGCGACCTACTGCTCCTCGAGCAAGACAATGTTTTCATCACAAGTACAGATCAAAACTATGTCGCCACAATTTCCTCAATTTTGAGTGAAACGACTCAAAATTACCATACCATGAAGTATGCTCATCCTAGAATGTGCATACTGATTGACTAACGTTCAATCAATTGCTAACGAAGAATTCGAAAGAGTATATTAACATACCAAGCAATTCTTTCACTCATGAAGTAAAAACACCAGAAGCATGCAGGAGCCACTGTTACACGACTCGGCAGATGATCAGTGGTTATCTACGAGAAGACACTGAACAAACCTAACATATGCAAGCGCGATCCATCTTGAGCATCCGCTTCTAGGGCTTATTGTCACATTTCTCATCTTTCGATGTTCCATTGTTGCAATCCGGCAGATAATCAGTGGTTATCTCGGGAAGACAAAACGATCTTATGTAAGTTGCGATATATCTTGAGCGTCCACTTCTAGGCCTTTCAGTCACATTTCTTATCTCTCCATAAAAATAGATCAGCCTGGAACTCATGCTTTCGATTACCTGAAAAATGTCCTCCCTCAATCAAGCCAACAACCCTATGGATTTACTTGTACTTGGTTCACTTCGAGAGATTTATTAGGAAATTAAAGTCATGAATCTAGAATCCAAGTTGACACATTGTCAAAGGCACAAAATAAAATTTCTCCTTCAACTGAAAAACTATTCGAACATAAGGCGAAAAACATCTCAAATAAGAGAGAAAAATTCAATTCACCTTACATTAACATTTGCCATACATCGTTCGAAAAGATTAAGATTTTGTAAAATTCCTTAATTTTTGCGAAGCAGTTTATTTCATTTTAATAGTTCAAGTGCGAAAGGAGTTGAAAACTCGAAAGTGGGTGTATATTTAAATGTGTACCACAAAGACCGTTAAAAAGACAGCAAAATTCTCTAGGCTAGAAGAGAAGTCGGTAATGGCTGATATTTTGTATCGGATATTTTATTTCAACTGCTTTACAGAGGCCAGATTGAACCATGATTCGATTCTGTTCTCTCTTCTACAATCTATCAAGTTACTTTAGGTATATGTGAGGGTTTCTTATGCATTTTAATATCCGAAAAGATGTTCTTTTAAAGAAATTTACGAAGGAAATAACCTTGAACATTCAACGATTATTTGTGAACAGATTGTCCATAACATTTAAACTGAGATTCTAAGCTGAGAGGATGCATCTCTTCGATCCTCAACTTCGATCAAAAACTTGTTACGCACACTTTTCATTGAACGTTTTTGAGTATCAAATGCAATCATATTACAAAATGTATTTGTTGATAAATTTCAATGTAAAATTTCTTTATATATATTCTGTCAAGAAAGTACCGGGAATTATCGATTTAAATCTGGCGGGGCAATGAGGCAGGTAAAAATTTTTTTTTCCTAAGTTGGTACCACTGTCCTTAATTACTATGCCAAGCTTGAGCGGGATCTATCAACTAGTGTGTTTGCAACAGCTGATTAAGTCAGTCGATGTCAGAGTGGGATTTTTACTATGGGTGATTACGTTGAGCAAAGAATTTGTTTAAAGTTTTGTGTTGCAAATGAATTTTCGTGTGCCGATGCATTGAAAATGTTGCAAAAGGCCTTTGGTGATAATGCTCTATCGAAAACTCGTGCATATCAGTGGTACAGAGCCTTCAAGGACGGTCGCCCATCGACGGCTTCGATCGAAGATAACGTCGATAAAATTAAGGAAAGGGTGCTGGAAAACCGTCGTACCAGCTTGAGAGAGATAGCACATGATCTTAAGATATCCCACGAGTCCGCACGTACGATTTTGATTGATATTTTGGGCATGAGAAAGGTGGCCGCACGACTCGTACCGAAAGACCTGAATTTTTTTCAAAAACGTCATCGCGAACAGGTTGCTTCAGACATGCTGGATCGCTGTAATTCCGATTCTACATTCATGGAACGCATTATAACTGGTGATGAGACCTGGGTCTACGAGTACGATATGCAAACAAGCCAGCAATCATCGGAATGGGTGGCAAAAAATGAGCCGAAACCGAAAAAACCACGCCAAAGCCGCTCGAAAATGAAGGTGATGCTCATTGTTTTCTTCGATATCCGTGGCGTAGTATAATATTAGGAAGATATTTGCAGTAAAAAGGTATTTGATAAAATATGCTATGGAATATTTCTTTGGAGGCTTCCTGCGGTGGGCAGACACGGTGATCTGTTGAGGTGGTTCTCTTCAAATATATTTCAAATGAGGTTATTCTAAATCCCACATGTTTATTATGAATCAAACAATGGTTTGGCTGTCATAGAAGCATCATTAGATTTTAAACATTTTGATGAACTGTTATTCTGGTTCTCCGGCAAACAAGATAGTGGATGTGAAAAAGTACTAAAATGTTGTTTCAAGCATCCAAAATTTCACCACGTAACTTTCTTTCTTTAATTTCATCGAAAAGGTGTTATTGAATTTGACAAAATGCGTGCGGCTTACTTTGATATACTCCATATCAGAGTATTTCGTAAGAGCTGGATAATCCTTTGTAGTGTTTGCGCAGCAAGCCATTCAAGTATGAACCTCATTTTCAGGAACTTTCTGTTAGATGGTCACAAACTTAGTTATGAGTTTTTTCACTGAAAATAATTCGGGTATTGTCCATTCAATAAGCAACAAAGACCAAATCTTTTTTGTTCTCATATGTGTACAATGAGTATATGTGTAAGAAGTGATATCAAATCACTTTTTTTTCATCAGAAAGAATAGTAATTGTGCCCTAAAATGAAATCTTTTTCCCTACTGAAAACTGGTCTCTGCAGTTCTTTTATACCCCAATTATCCGAGTGCAACATAGATAGTAATTTCGCTGGGTTACCACCGAAAGAATACAAATTCTACGGAGCTTCTTCAGCCGTGAATTTTCCATTTCATACGGAAACGTGATGATTTTTTTATATTTATTTCTATGTAGAAAGGAAATAATCTTGCTGTTCAGCCGACAAATTAAGCTACATACTTCTACTATGCGAACGTGGTATAAAAAGTTCATCCACCGTGTGATTCACCAGCACAAATAAGAATATATTCTGAAATGTAACATTTGTTTTCTGTAACAGTATTGGACCGTAATGCTGGAGACCGTAGATATGATGAGGAATGTTTTTAGAAATTATAAACCTGTGAAGTGATATAACGTATTTACGCTATATAACTTTTTGAAAGGCTTTTTTTGAAAGTTAACTTTGCTACAATTTTTTAAATTCGAAAATTTAATCGCAAAAGGGTGATAAAATCAACCCCTACAATAACTTTCATCAAAACTTTCGATGCTTCAACATTTTTCTGATTAAAAAATTGATTTAAGGAAATAAGTTCACTTATTAGGGTTCGGCTATTTGAAATTTCCATTTTGATCCGCTATAAATAAAAAACTGATGAGTATTTTTTCAAAGTTTGGGTTTATCAGAAAGGTCAAACCTTGGCATATCATCCAAATGATCGTCACGAATATATATAATATATATTTTTCAGTACGATTGTTTTGGGGCATTAATGACAACTTCGATTTCATGTTCCAAGGTAGTAGTTTTTTCTGGATGATTATCCTTATTATTAATGGATCCCCACAAATATAGTCTGAAATAGGTCAACAAAAGCTTCTTCCCTAAAAATGAATTTTCTGGAAAAATGAGCGGCCATGTGATCATTAGATTGTAGCGCATGGAAATAACTAGACTCTTGAAAATTGAAAAAGTTTCCATTTATTACACTTCTGATATGTGTGTTTTTTTATAGGGAATGAAAATAATTGGAAGCTTCAAAAATTGAAAAAGGTTCTATCTATTGCACTTCGAATATCCGTGTATTTTTATGGATCATAGAAATAAAAGCATCCAATATCGGGGTGTTGCCGAATAGTATTTGGGAATTTGTTAATTCACCTAGTTCTCAACGGCTTTTTTGATTGAAAGAATCTCCAAATAGTCCATCAATTTTCCCTTATTAAAATTATATAGTAAAGTGACATTTTTCTGCATTAAAAAAATGATTCCACATAGTCCATTAATTTTCCTTTATTAACAATACATAGTAAAGTGACACCTGTCTCATTAAAATGTATTGTTTTCTACACAATGTTCTGCAAAACCGGTAACAATAAAGAAATGAACCCCAACTTTTTCGAATCGGGGATTTATCAAATTTATTGTGAGGATTGTAATGCCACATATATAGGACAGACAGGCCGATATTCACAACATAGAATCAAGGAATATAGGATGTCTATTTTGAAAAACCAGAAATCTACCGGTTTTGCAGAACATTGTATAGAAAACAATCATTTTAATGAGACAGGTGTCACTTTACTATGTATTGTTAATAAAGGAAAATTAATGGACTATTTGGAGATTCTTTCAATCAAAAAAGCCGTTGAGAATAAGGTGAATTTAACAAATTCTCAAATACTATTCGGCAACACCCCGATATTGGATGCTGTTATTTCCATGAGCCATAAATATACATGGATGTCCGAAGTGCAATTGCATTTATGCATTTCAAATATCCACCGCGCCAGAGAAAATGGGCTAAAACTCGTAGGCTCTATGAAGAGTTATACCCAGAAAGAACATTACATCCTCATACTATATATGTGCGCAAACATCAACGTCTCCGAGAAAAAGGTAAATTTTGATAGTGGACGTTCTCGAGAAGTGAGAACTGTGGCGCTAAAAGAAGCTGTACTCAAAATCTGCCGATAAAGTACCAAAACAATTTGTCTTTAATTTAAACCAATATTTAGTATTCAGAATTCTGAAAGAATAACTATTGCATCCCTACCACATCGAATGAGTCCAAGCGCTCTTATCTAGAGATCTTGCTTAATTTTTTCTCACTGGATAATTCAAATGATTCCAAATTCAGCAATTCTCAACTTGTATTTGGTTTACTGACTATTTGAAATTTCCATAATGACCACATATGGGGAGAGGAAAATCCTTACCAAATTTGATTGGTATTTTCCGCCAATAAGAACAAATAAACACGCATACTCCCATCTCGTTAAAAAGAGAGATAAGATATCCCTATACAAATCCAGCAAAAACTAATATTCCTTCATGTTTGTGCTTCAGCAAATTTCACTACTGAGGCTCGCTTCAGTTTTTATTAAAAATTAGTATAAGAGATCTGAAAAATTATCGCTGTAAATATTGAAATAGCTATTTGTGTATTAAGAGCGCAAAATGATATATTGTCGATTGAAAGAGACTTGAAATCGACAAAGAATTTGCGCTCAAATTACATACAAGATTTATTCTACAATCGAGCAATTCACATATTTCCAAAAATTCATATAATTTGATGAATGAAAATAAAAAGTACAGTTCCAAGCGCTGAAGAAAGTCTAGACGAGTTTGAAATTGTATGTTCCGCCTTTGTCACTGATTCAACAACTTGCACTTAGATGATTCATCTTTTCCCAAGATTTTCTTTTCAAACTTACTATTAAAGCTCTCTTCAATGTATCCTTCGGCTCTAGAAGAAATTTTCCATCCACCATGACGTTTCAGATTGATGATATAACCTCCACCATTAATTAAAAGAGTAGCAGACTTCCGACCTAAACTGTGACCTGTATATATTCTATAATCTGATAAATTCAAATATTTGGCGACTTCACAGGGTATTTTTTCAATTATATTTATTCCGGCCACTTGTTTAGAGCATTTTCCGTTAGAATATCGTAGAAATAGACAATATGAGTCAGGAATTTTTACTGTTAATAGCGAATCTTTGTCTTCAATATCTTCTGTGATCATTTTCATAAGTTCATCTCGTTTACATGCACCGAAAACACCCATAATTAATACTACTTCTCAATAAAATTGCTTATTAATATTTACAGAGTACATTCTGTCAAGAAAGTATCGGGAATTATCTATTTAAATCTGGCGGGGCAATGAAGCAGGTAAAAATTTTTTTGTAGGTTGGTACCACTGTCCTTAATTACTATGCCAAGTTTGAGCGGGATCTGTCAACTAGTGTGTTTGCAACAGCTGATTAAGTCAGTCGATGTTAGAGTGCGTGCCGATTTTTACTATGGGTGATTACGTTGAGCAAAGAATTTGTTTAAAGTTTTGTGTTGCAAATGAATTTTCGTGTACCGATGCATTGAAAATGTTGCAAAAGGCCTTTGGTGATAATGCTCTATCGAAAACTCGTGCATATCAGTGGTACAGAGCCTTCAAGGACGGTCGTGAAGTGGTCGCCCATCGACGGCTTCGATCGAAGATAACGTCGATAAAATTAAGGAAAGGGTGCTGGAAAACCGTCGTACCAGCTTGAGAGAGATAGCACATGATCTTAAGATATTCCACGAGTCCGCACGTACGATTTTGATTGATATTTTGGGCATGAGAAAGGTGGCCGCACGACTCGTACCGAAAGACCTGAATTTTCTTCAAAAACGTCATCGCGAACAGGTTGCTTCAGACATGCTGGATCGCTGTAATTCCGATTCTACATTCATAGAACGCATTATAACTGGTGATGAGACCTGGGTCTATGAGTACGATATGCAAACAAGCCAGCAATCATCGGAATGGGTAGCAAAAAATGGGCCGAAACCGAAAAAACCACGCCAAAGCCGCTCGAAAATGAAGGTGATGCTCATTGTTTTCTTCGATATCCGTGGCGTGGTGCACTACGAATTCGTTCCAGACGGTCAGACGGTAAACAAGGAGTATTACCTAGGCGTTATGAAACGTTTGCGTGAGCGTATCCGTAAGAAGTGGCCAAATTTGTGGGCGAACAACTCATGGATTTTGCATGACGATAACGCGCCTTCTCACCGAGCTACGATTGTGACTGACTTTCTCGCCAAAAACTCAACAAACGTGCTTCAACAACCACCGTATTCGCCGGATTTGGCTCCCTGCGACTTTTTCCTCTTCCCAAAACTAAAATTGCCCCTTCGTGGTACCCGTTTTGAGTCGATTGAAGCCATAAAACAAAATTCGGCGCGAGAGCTAAAGTCCATCCCGGAAAGCGCCTATAAAAAATGTTTCGATAATTGGAAGTGCCGTTGGCATCGATGTATTGGAGCAAATGGAGCCTATTTTGAAGGTGACCGAATAAATTTTGACGATTAAATGTAAAAATGTTGTTTTAATTGAAAATTCCCGGTACTTTCTTGACAGAGTAGTAATTAATAGTGTTATTAACTTTTTTCGTTAAAAATATTTCATCTGGCGCTTCACAAAGGAATTCGAAAAATTATTATTTTCAATTCTCAATATCAGATCTATATGAAGGTTGGAACGAACCATGAAATACGTATAATAGCTTACATTTATGGTTGGTTATCTTATCATTTCTGTAGTTTTTTTGGATTTCACACTAACGAAAACATTTACGTATCTTACATGTTGTATACAACATCGTAAAAATAAATATTTTTAAATATATGTAACATATGAAACATAGGAAATTAAATGTTAATTTAGAGGAGCTGGATTAATGGGGGGATGCTTCGATTGCAACTAGGCTCTGCACTGCTTTCAGTTCAGCAATCAAAATCATTCGCACTTCAAACGTGGGATTTGTTTGTCCATATCGGTTAGAAATAAATACGACAATTTTATTCCTTTGTATGCGCAAAATTTATTTGCCAGGATAAACGACACAAACAATTTCCTCTGTGAAAATGAGTATTTATGTTCTTTAACGCCATAACTGACTTGAAAATGAAATAAATTCGAGGAAAATAAGAAATTCGATAACACAAAAAAGTTCTGAAAAATGTGAAATCGAAGGTCGACAAATTTAAATTAAATGTTCAAATGATTCACCTAGTTGAGCCAAACAGTAGTGAAATCTATTATGAAGAGATAATCTTATATCTCTGAGCAGATTCGGCATAATTGCTATTTTGAGACAAAATTGGATTATTTTAAACCTTCATTCATTAATATTCGTCTCTCCGTTAATTTCGTGCCAATAAACCAAATTTTCTAGATATCTCCAAAGAAAAAACATTGGGAGATAAATCTGGTGATCCGGGAGGCCATTTGATCGTGCCATTTGTAGAAATGACACGGTCCCAAAAAGTCGTCCTCAGATATTGTATGACTACTCTTGCATTGTGACTTGGACAGGGATCCTGTTGAAACCAGACATCATCGAAATTAATTGGTAGCTGTCCAACTGTCGGAATAATTTGATTCTCTAAAAACTTCAGATATTTGGTAGCGTTTAGGTTACCATCGATAAAAATAGACCTGTCATGTAATTTCCCAGTATTGCTGTCCAAATATTGAGATTTTGGGGATACTGGGTTTTCCCAGGAATACTCAGATACTAATTCTTCCTAGACCAATATCTTACTACTAATAGGTTATGTTTTCTATACAAGGAAAACGATGACTCATTAGTGAACAAGATATTGTTAAGGAATTAATTATTTTCATTTACTTTTTCTATCATAGTTTCACAAAATTCCATCTGTTTGATATGGTCTTCTGGAAAAATTTCTTGGTTTGTTTGAACCTTACAACATATGTAACCATTCCTTTTTCAAAAATTCCAAACACTTCTATCGCTCATATTTACATATTCAGCAATTTGTTTACTCGAACAAGGTGCACTGGTTTTTACTTGAAAGATTATTTTATGACATTTTTAATTTAAAAATAATTTCCGGCATATGTTCACCTACGACTAGCTTCGAGGAACCGCATTCGACCAGACCAATTTTGAACCACTTTTTTGAGTAATTCAAGCCCGATTTCATCAATACGAGTTATGTTGGCTTCCATTCTTTTGTTTCTGGTTTATCAGCATAAACATTACATAACTCCAAAGAAAGTAATCCAGTGGAGTTATGTCGCATGATCTTGAAGGTCAATTAATTGGACCATTTCTCGAAATAATGTTATCACCAAATCTTTCTTTCAATAAATCAATTGTTATGGTAGCAGCATGAGGTATAGCACCATTTTGTTGGAACCAAAACACTTTTGGGTCGATACCATTCGCTACCACTTCTGGGTCCATACCAAATTTTGAAACAAATAATCATTGATCATCGATCTGTAACTAGCACCATTCACTGTAACATTAGCTCCAGTATCGTTTTTAAAGAAATATGCACCGATGATGCCTCCAGCGTGTAAAGCACACCATACAGTGGATTTTTCAGGATGCAATGGAACCTGCAGAACTTCTTGAGTATTGTTTTCACTCCATATACGGCAATTTTGCTTGTTTACATAGCCGTTCAACTAGAAATGAGCTTCATCACTAAACACAATTTTACGATAAAAAAGTGGATAAACTTCAAGCTGTTCTAGGGCCCAATCAGCAAACAAACGACGCTTATTATGGTCAAGTGGCTTCAGTTCTTGAACCAGTTGGATCTTGTATGGGCGTAGACTAAGATATTTACGCAAAATTTTCCATGTGGTGGATGCACAGAGTCCAACTTGTTGTGAACGACGCCGAATAGACAAATCTGGATCATCATTAACACTATGACTCACAGCAGCGATATTTTCTTCTGTACGTACAGTCTTGTTGTTGTTGTATCGGATAGAGGAAATATTGTTCAAATCTATCGATAGTTCGACGAATAAGCTACTCTGATGAACGATTATGTAAACCATAAATTTCACGAATTGCTCTATAAGTTTGGCGAATAGGACACTGATTTTGAAAATAAATTTGAACCATTTGTAAACGTTGTTGGCGCGTGAGTTTTTCCTTTATAATTTGTCAATGCTTACTGAACAGAAATGTCAAAACAACATGGCTTCTACCTTCTGTCAAATCACAATTATCCCTATCGAAAGTTTTATAACTCTAAAAAAAAAAAGATACTTCTTTTTTTCAGACGATTTTCACTAATGATATTTGATTTATCAATTTTGTAATGCCTGCATGTTCGTAAACACCCACATTTTTAGAATTTTTTAAATCTTTTTTGAAATTGATGGACTTGAAGGAATCGGCCTATCTTCAAGCAGTGCAAAGCCTCGTTTCGATCGAAGCATCCCCCACTGTCATTGAGATAGAACAGTCCTTTATTCGTCATAGCCTCGCGCTGAGGTTTTGATTCTTCCAATGTTTCACTCGTGTCTCCAGATTAACATTGAATTTTCTATGTTTACGACTGTCTTTTCTTTTTCATTTTATGTTCGTAATAATGTTCTATAATATTTAAATTGTTAACATGTCGCTAAATTGAAAGTGCTTCTACAACTAAATAGACATGCTTGTTGTTTAATATTATTTTATTTGTGAAAATTACAGTATGTTTTGTGTTCAAATTTAGATAAATACATGCTATACTACTCTGTCAAGAAAGTACCGGGAATTTTCAATTAAAACAACATTTTTACATTTAATCGTCAAAATTTATTGGGTCGCCTTCAAAATAGGCTCCATTTGCTCCAATACATCTATGCCAACGGCACTTCCAATTATCGAAACATTTTTTATAGGCGCTTTCCGGGATGGACTTTAGCTCTCGCGCAGAATTTTGTTTTATGGCTTCAATCGACTCAAAACGGGTGCCACGAAGGGGCAATTTTAGTTTTGGGAAGAGGAAAAAGTCGCAGGGAGCCAAATCCGGCGAATACGGTGGTTGCTGAAGCACGTTTGTTGAGTTTTTGGCGAGAAAGTCAGTCACAATCGTAGCTCGGTGAGAAGGCGCGTTATCGTCATGCAAAATCCATGAGTGCTTCGCCCACAAATTTGGCCGCTTCTTACGGATACGCTCACGCAAACGTTTCATAACGCCTAGGTAATACTCCTTGTTTACCGTCTGATCCTCTGGAACGAATTCGTAGTGCACCACGCCACGGATATCGAAGAAAACAATGAGCATCACCTTCATTTTCGAGCGGCTTTGGCGTGGTTTTTTCGGTTTCGGCTCATTTTTTGCCACCCATTCCGATGATTGCTGGCTTGTTTGCATATCGTACTCGTAGACTCAGGTCTCATCACCAGTTATAATGCGTTCCATGAATGTAGAATCGGAATTACAGCGATCAAGCATGTCTGAAGCAACCTGTTCGCGATGACGTTTTTGAAGAAAATTCAGGTCTTTCGGTACGAGTCGTGCGGCCACCTTTCTCATGCCCAAAATATCAATCAAAATCGTACGTGCGGACTCGTGGGATATCTTAAGATCATGTGCTATCTCTCTCAAGCTGGTACGACGGTTTTCCAGCACCCTTTCCTTAATTTTATCGACGTTATCTTCGATCGAAGTCGTCGATGGGCGACTACTTCACGACCGTCCTTGAAGGCTCTGTACCACTGATATGCACGAGTTTTCGATAGAGCATTATCACCAAAGGCCTTTTGCAACATTTTCAATGCATCGGCATACGAAAATTCATTTGCAACACAAAACTTTAAACAAATTCTTTGCTCAACGTAATCACCCATAGTAAAAATCGGCACGCACTCTGACATCGACTGACTTAATCAGCTGTTGCAAACAAACTAGTTGACAGATCCCGCTCAAGCTGGGCATAGTAATTAAGGACAGTGGTACCAACCTAGGAAAAAAAATTTTACCTGCCTTATTGCCCCGCCAGATTTAAATCGATAATTCCCGGTACTTTCTTGACAGAATGTATATTGGACAAATAATCCTTTTGGATTCTTGTAGCCAGATTAATACTGGCGCATTATAATCATAAAGATTCTATTTTCAATTTATGTCAAAATAATAACATCCGCCTTAAACTTGCAACGTTTTGAATACCAACTCCATAGATCAGCTCTTCGATCGTTGAATGACAAAGATATGCTGTGCCAAATCGGAACAGCCGTTCAGTTAATTATAATATATAGGATCTTCGTCAGCTAAATTCCTTAGAGCATCAATTCGATCATCATTTGGGCATCACGGACTGGGCTTGTGTTTCAGTAATTTTCTAATTAACCACTTCTCGTGTATTCGCTTCTCCCTCTTCTACATAACTTGTATTAATTCCATCTTATCCACTTTAGGTTATATTATCGATGTAACAGGGTTGATTTAACTCGTCTGCGCTTGGGACGCTACTAGTTTATCTCATTGATCCCGATGTATGGGGATGTTTAGAATGGATTCGAAAGCGCGTTAGGATGATGTCTCCAATTCTATCTTCGTGTTCAAGGCATTATGATATATCTCAGCTCTATAGAACAGCATAATTATCGAATGTTGTTTGTTGATTGCGGAATGTTGTTGCTATGATGATTACAAAATCATTTGTAATTTTTGTCTGTTTGAAAAACTAAAATCTATTCGAATTTGAGCTGAAATACTATAGATAACTACACAACAAAAATTGAGGATTCTGCTTTCAGTAGAGACGGACGTGAGTTTAATATGACGGAAAAAGGAAATTACTCGAGCCACATTACCAAATTGAAAATTAGTGAGAAAAAGAAGTGTCAGTCAAACATGAATTGTAGCCATATGTAGTTTTGCAACGAAGAAATTGCCAATTTTTCTAAGGGGTGGGTCATTTAAAATTTGCATTTTTAATCGACTATGACTTAATCCTCCATTTCACTAGAAAGAAACTACGATCTTAGTTAAGACAAGCGCCCACAGCGCGTTAAGCTACAATGTCATTGCGGGCAGTTTCGTGGCATTATCGTGAATTCTGCCGGTTAGGTTACTGGCATGTGAGCATGACTCTTTCACCAGGTGACTACTCAGCAGTCTCCACAATCTGCCCTGGAAGCAGAAAGTGTGATAACGGTTACGGCTTATCATCGCGCATAGTGAGAACCACTTCGAAGAGTTGAACCACCAAGCTTCCAGTTTCAGCTTCAGTCCGAGAACCTACACATACTCAGAATTGTACAAGTTAAAATATGAGCAGAGCTCTCTAATAACATTAATGTACCATTGTCATAATTGTTGTCCCGGGTTTCTGCTCAAGTTTTGACACTCCAGTAGACCCCCGAAAAGCTGAAAGAGAAAGAAAGCAGTTTTTTGGAGAAAGGATTATAGAACACTCCGCGCCAGCACAACTAGGTGAGGGACCCCCACAAGTCACCTCTCCCACACCAAAGAGGATCGCCGTAGCGATCCCACCACTCAATCATTTGAGCAGAGTGTCTATGGATTATGAAAGACTGAAGCAACGAATCATCACAAATAACGGCCTGTCAGCATGGACCCCACGCGCCACAGGGTCGATGTTGCGGTTTCACTGCCAAAGTGAGGCTCCGAAGCGTCCCAAGCAACGAATCAACACAAATAACAGCCTCTCAGCATGGACCCCGCGTGTCGCAGGGCCGCTGTTGCGGTTCGCCGCCAAAAGCGAGGCTCCGAAGCGTCATAGAATTGGGCCTTAGGATCAAAAGGGCGCCAGAGTTTGGCGGAGAGCAGAGCGTATCTTAAAGGACCATCAAACCTTGTCGAAACGTCGTAGTCTCCCTTTTTCTCCAGCGGATCACTTCCGAACCCGCAGCGGAAAAAGATAAGCTTAAGGATCCACGAATGGGGCCGGAGTTAGGGAAGAGCGCAGCGAATATCCCAAGGTCCCACACTTGTTCAAAATGTCGCAGTCTCCCTTTGTCCTCCAACAGACCAATCAGGACCCCGCAGCAGGAGCTTCAGGAACTAAAAATGGAGCCAAATTTGGGGGCGAGCAGAGCGAATCTCCCAAACCCTCAGCTTGTTCGAAACGTCCTAGTCTCCCTTTGTCATTCAGCAACCATTTAAGATCCTTCAGCGGGCTAAGAGGACGAAGGTTGGAAACCCACGCTAAGGACTAGTGGGGATCGCCTTCGCCAATGAAAGGAAAAACAGAACTCTAACAAAGAAAGGAAATTAGGATTGCGAGTCTCTGCTTTAGGCATCATAACCATATCCTCCATCTCATAAATGAAACTAGGACACTCGTTATGACAAGCTCCCCCACCACGACAAGGTACAGAGACAGGGGGGGAGCGAAAACCTACACAGTGACTGGTAGCAGCGAAGCACTATCCAATCACTACTGGCTCTGAAGTGACAGTAGCCGAGTTGTTCTGTTATGCAACTCACTCGCCGAAGGGGCTTCTTGTCCACCCACCCGAATGCAGTCCCATGAACCAAGATAGTCTCAAAATTTGATGCCTCAATTGATTCTGGTACGAGCACCGTTAATCCGGCCTATACGTCAAGACCCATGAACCCTTGTGAAGTGTTCCGATTGATTCTAGCTTCAAGCACCAACAGTCTAGCCGTATCGTCGAGATCCAAAAAGCCCAGAAACGTCTCGTTCAGGACGAGGCCGGTCGAACCGTCAAGTTCTGCTTAACCCTGAAGCATTTCTCGAGATTCCTGAACATGAGTTGCTGCGAACAGATAGATGGAATACGCTCCTAGTCCAGCATGCGGACTTTCAACCACTGTCCAACACCAATTGGATGGCCAGGTCGTACGAATACTTTCCGAGGGCCTCCACCCTCTCGAAGTAACGCACTCGGCCATCGGACAGAAAAATCCGGAGCTTTACTGCAATAGGGTAGAGTACGTTAATTTCAAGGTAGAGGCCCTGGGTTGCGGCGGACTCCTTTGTCACTAAGTTGATCAACGCAGTTCAACCTCCCATTCCACCTTTACGGTTAAACTGGGGCCCTGTTCGGTCGATCTTCCACCGCACAGGTCCAGAGACTGGCGCAAATGGCATTACTTTAGGCATCAAGATTTAACCCTTCATTTCACCGCGATGAAACTAGGGTCCTAGACAAGACAAGCGCTCCCAGCGAGTCAAGCTATAATGCCATTGAAGCGAGTTTCGCGGCATCAGTCGTTTTGGATGGTTATCCCTATCGGATCACTACAATAAATAGATCTTTAATGCGAAAATGAGCTTCAGCGCTAAAAATAATTTTTCTGGGAAAATGCTCATCTTCGGCTATGCCATCATTAACCCAGTGAATGAAGTGGAAACGTATGGGACGGTCACGAGGCCTCACTTCATGCAGTAGTCGAGGTATTTGTGCAAAATTCTCCTCAGAAAAGTGAGAAAAATGTTTAGTTCTTCAGCAGGATGGCTAGTTGATGTTAAAGGATATTCAGCCACATTATGGGCTATAGCAGTATTGTTTCAAGATGTGCGAACTTGAGGAGAACCTAAATGGGTCGTTTTATCCAATGAATTTCACGATCTCGCTTTACAAATTTCTATTGTACTTTCCACCTTTAGATAGAAGATTCACCACTTTGGAAATGAGTTTTGAATATTTCCCAGTTCTCTTCAAGCGACAATTTCGTTAATTTCAAATATTAAACTTACCTTCTGTCGAAAAAAAATGACATAAGTGTTGCCACTTATGTCAATATTATAATCAAAATTTTGATCAATCACTTTTTTATCGTTTGTTCAATGTCGTTATTCCAAGGTCATTTTGAGGCTTTTATAAATTAAAATTGTAAAAAGCCCTGTCATTAAGTGAGGAGCTTTTACACGGTTGTTCATATCACCAACGATCCTCACCAAGGCATTAGCCTTTTAATCATTATTTCATATCTAAATGCTAAATCCAAACTCAATCGTAGAAATGAGTGTTGCTATGGTTTCGGTAGCGTTCAACGCAGCTCTGCTCACCAAATATATTGTTTTAATCTTTTAATTGATCGATCTTCATGAAATTGCGCAATAGATTTCTTGTTAGTATTTCACATGAAAATGCTAAATTTTAACTCAATCGTAATGTTGCTCCTTTGGTTTCGATAGCGCTCATCGGTGCTCGGCTCATATTTTTTTTCAAATTCTTCTTTATATACGATACTGAAAAAATTCTGCACGAACATGTGTGTCATCATTTTGCTTCTGTATGTCAAATTTCAAATCGATAGGATTTCGAAAATATTCTCTACGAAAGATTCAAGAATGAACCGGCCGGACAGAATTACTTTTGATCTCGGATCAATGAAAACAATCTAAACGTTTGAGCCATTTTCTGCTTAAAATTGCAGAAATACGGACCTTTGAGCTAAATGATAGATAGCACGCTGTTTCCTAGAAAAAGCACGGAAAATACTGGTCGAGGTGTAATTTCACAGAACCATTACCATTGAGGCTGAAGAATTTTGGAAGGTTATAAATAAATTGTTACCCTATAGGCTGGATCTGCCATCACTTAATATTACTTCCCAGCAAGGCGTCAATAAATTTTGTTCCATCTTCAGATGAATCGCTCAACTATTGACAAAAAAGCAAACCTAAGTAACATCCATAAGGAGGTAAAATTGATTTATTTGAATGTATAATTAGTAGATACTACCTTTGAATGTTTTAATTATTCCGTAAACAAACATAACAGTTAATTTCTGGCGATTCAACTAACTATAACTCTCTTCATCATTCATTTGATTGTTCACTATTCTTTCGAATATGTGGCCATCTCAATGATACTTGTAAACAATAACATTATTATAGCTTCATTATACATGGTGCCTAAGTTATATTTAGCCAAAATTCACAAAGTGCTTCTAATGCAACAAAAAGGTTTCTATAGGGTATGGTCCAATTATCTTTCGTTGTAAAGTTATTCATGATTCTACTATGTTCAGATTTTACATCGAACAAGGAATTTTTTATTTACTTTGCAGGTAGATATAACAATTACGTCCCCAGAGTTCCACAATTCAGGCCTTTCGAATATGTCTAATTTTTCCTAGAAACCTAAACGGGCTTACACACCAGTTAAGAAACGAAAATATTCGTGCTTCACATTTTTCATGCGAGCCCATTAAAACCAACGCTGTTTCTAGACGAAGGGACACATTTCTCACTACCTGGGCAATTTTTTCGAGCCCCAATCTACCCTCTCATTCCAGATCTCGGTCAGACGCTCACGTAATACTCACCCTATACAAACAAGTTGACCAAGAGGTTCAAAGTTGAAGACACCCCTCGAAGTCGCGCGTTTGGCCTTGTCTTCATGCTTCGACCAAACGGTCACCAATATTCTCTGTTCGAACATTAAGTTCTGATCCCACGCACATTCTCTAATCACATTTCTCTTTGTCTCCCAAGTTACTATCAAACATATCTCTCACTACAGTTAACTACAAAGAACTACTTGAAGAAACATCCCCAAAAAAGTCGCAGTTTGTTGCTTGCCCAAAAAGCGCAAAATAAACCACTCGCGAGCTTTGAGTTCTCTTAACTTATAACGCACATTTCTCTCTACTGTTGATTTATTTTATATTCGCATTTCACTTCAACCCTCGAAGGAACACTCTCTCTCTTAGTAACCTATAACCCAGTACAGGCCTGGAAGTGAATGTATTATCTACATTACTTATTTGTAATTAGATAGTAATTCGTGAAAAGTGAACTCAACAGTCAACCAATAAAAGTGAATTCAGTAATAGTGAACAACGGTGAAAAAGCTCAAAGAACTGCTAATCCACGAACGAGATAGTGTTTTCACCGCAATTAGAGTTCTATACTATACCTCCCTCAATTTGGATGAACAAAAATAACATGTAAACTTGTACTATATGTATTTAGGCTATGAATAAATCATTAAAGTCTAATATACCCTTCAACCCTTGAAGTATGCTTAACCAAGAATTTGCATACTAATTGATTGACGTTTAATCAATTACAAGGAAGAACATACCAAACAATGCTTTACATACTATTTTGTAACGTTTTACATTTTTTTCACTGAAAACTTACAATAACTTGAAAAATATCATCTCAATCAAAATTCAGTATACACTATTGGAAAGAGCGGAAAATTTACCTTACAGCAGAATGTTTTATGGAGACTTTGATGAGAAATACTTACTTATTATAGAGTGTTTGAGAAAATTAAGTGTTTAATATATTGAAAGACATGCTTCTAAACCAATGGCTCCAAATGTAGTTTCGAATGGACGTTTGTCCAGCACATAATATTAGAATATTTGCAGAATGGATGGAGGTCCAGTTTGCAGGAATATGGCCTGCTCGAAATCCAGACCTTACATCTCAGTACTTCTTCCTTTTGGGTGTTTTAAAAGATATGATGATACTACCCCAATTCATACTCGTGCCCTGCTTATTGAAAGAATACATAATAACTGCTGCAATATGGTAAGACAGGGGCAGTTGTGGAAAGCTATGGATTCTATCCGAAAACGATGTAGGCTTTGCATTAGAGAAGGTGGCCAGGCATTTTCGGAATTTTTTGTGATGAAATTTTAAACTTGTTGAAATAATAAAGAATGTCTTAAATGATAAATTCTCCTAAGATGGTGTAGATCTCATTATTTGTACTTTTACCGTTTCACATATATTGTCCAATGAAAATGAAAATTTAATAGAAGGTTTTATATGTCGACGAATAAGACTGACATAGGCGACTTTCGGTAAGATGAAATACAGATATTGAAGAATAACTGCATCTCCATAAAGCTGGAAAGGAGAGTACTTGATACTTGTATATTGTCAGTAGCGACATACTGTCTGGAGACTATGACAATGAATAAAATATCCGCAAACAAGCTGAGGATAATACAGAGGACGATGAAACGTGCGAAGCTTGGTTTGACTCTTGGGAATAAAGTAAGGAATAAAGAATTACGACAACGGACAAAGGTTACTTCATACAGCGCTTTGCCGATCAGAAGTTGCAATGGGTGGGACACGTGGCTCGTCACGATCCTAACAGATGGTCTAATGAACTAACACACTTTGGGAAGACCCCAAAGAAGATGGCTCGACGATATCAAGTCTCAATATAATAAATAATTATAGCCCAGAACAGATCACAGTGAAGAAATCTGAAGGAAGCCTATGTCCAGTAGTGAATCAATAATGGCCGAGAAAGAAGAAGAATTACATGTCATTGGAAAATTTTATGAAAAGGCTGTTTTTGCAAAAAATTTTCAAGGGAGTTATTATAGGGTGGAATTCATACTGAAATTTGACGAAAGATTATAGCTGAACAAAATTCATTTTTTGCTTAAACACCCTTTAACATAGTAAGTAGTTAATTATTGTAGTAGAATCTCCATGAAACTATTCCAGTCTAGGGAGAATTTTCCGCTCTTTCCAATGGTGTACACCGAATATATTAAGGTGATAGTTTTCAAGTTATGCTATGTTTTTAGTGAAAAACTTGTGAAACTTTTTGGTAGAATAGTAGAATCTTGAATAACCTTAGAACGAAAGTTAATTGGATTAAAATCTATAGGAAATTTTGAGTTGCATATTGTCTGTAGAATCATCTTGTGAAATTTGGCAACAGATTACTTGGGTATCGTGTATTAATCTCCAACTATTTCAAGAATTGCTGATAATCCTCTTGCAAATATTATCTGATATAAATGTTTCCTATATAATAGAAGTTGACTTTTATATTCATGGCCATTTTCTAAGGAATCAAACGAAAACATATTTATTCATTATTTATTCGTGCATTGAGCAACCGGTCATGAGAATTCCTACATGAAATAAATCATGCATAGATAATATTATAACTAATATCGACAATATAGCAGCCTAGGTAAAACAACCATATAATTCATATCATTTTGCAGAAATTGTATCTTTTGAGCATAAAACATCAAAAAATTCGAACATAACTTGAGTGAAATCAATCTATAAATATTTATAAAAATATTTTCGAGACCTCTTTTCACATGATTATAATCAAAAACACATCTAAAAAGAAATTCCCACCATGGAGAAAGCCAGAAATCGAGATGCTCAAAATAAATTTTTTGCGTAACTTATTAATAATGCTGATATTAAAACAACTTATGTAAAAAATTGATGCTACTCTCAAAAAAGTAAAACGGGATTATCACTTCCATGAATTCAACAACTCAACAATTAAAAATGAAATGATTCTATCTTTTGTCAAGAATATAATTGGCAAAAATACAAACACAAATAAAATTAACACGCTAAGCCTAGATACCTCAATTGTGGTCAATTTCGGTGATCTTTTGATAATACCACTCGAGGTCTCTATTACATGCAAGTTTTGTGAAACGTATTGAAAGTCAATTCTAGTTGTTTGACATAACTGAATCTAAGATAAAATAGAAAGGCCTTTTGCTTGATAGAAGAAATATAACAAAATTTGAATATTAAAACAAATTGAAATATGTTTATCTTCTACAGTTTTAATTTGAAAAAAATTTTTATTCAAAAAACTTTTAGAAATAAATTTATGTCTAACAAGCACCGCTTTCATTTAATAAACGTATAAATTATATTCTTTGAGAAGTCCTCAAGGCGTGTTCATGTTTTTAAAAGGCAATTGGTGTTCTTATAGGTAAGACCAGAAACAAAATTTTGTCTCCTTTAAATATTTATTTATTAATTTTAATTACTTTCGTATATCTGTTGGGTTATTTATTCCATTTGACATTATATATTGAGTTTTGATTATATACGTCTATTAAATGTAAGCGGTGCTTGTTAGACATAAATTTATTTCTAAAAGTTTTTTGAATAAAAATTTTTTTTGAAATTAAAATTGTAGAAGATAAACATATTTCAATTTGTTTTAATATTCAAACTGAATCTAAGATTTATCAAGTTGTGGAATACCAATGAATTCATGAAAAGAGACATTGCACCCGTAATCGTATATTATAAATATATAATAGTTTTGATTAAGGAATCCACCATATATTATTTCAAACGTACCTTGAAATGGCACATCAGAATAATTTTTAACTGATTGTCTATAATTTCAGGAAAAATATATCGATTGTTAAACCATCTTGCAATCCTTACTAAATGCGCCAAATTTTGACGTCACTTGTCAAACTCGTGTAGTACAATTTTTTCTTAGTAGTTAGTTCAAACTGAGCAAAATTTTCATTTTGGGTTTTTTTTTGTGAAAAATGTCTCGTTTTCATCCAAACTAGAGCAGCTGATATTGAAATTTTGAAAACTGTACAGAGAAGCATTATTCAGGGTTACATAACAGATAAAATTTTTGAAAAAAGTGAAGATTTGTGGCAACAGGTGTAGAAGGACCGTCACAGGGTTTATTTATTTATTTGTTATCTATTCATTTATTTTATTTATTACCCATTTAGGATACAGACGAGTGAATTACGAACAAAGTATCCACTTATTATAATTATAAATCTAAGACTGTAATCCAGCTCATCTAAATGAAAGAAAAACAAAAATTCACATTAAATTGACAGAAAAAAGTTCCTTAGAGATTTTTTGAACCTCACAAAATTGTCTGAGAAAATGTCTATGGCACTATTTAATTCCAGGGTGTTAAATGTAGCTTGGAGGCGACGCATCGGAGAGTGCTGTCCTGTGTTTGTTCTGCGATATGTGATGTTGAAGAAAGTTGTATTTCGCAGATCTCTTACTGGTGTATTGAAATTAATCTTACTCAGAAGAAAATGCGAATCATTAAGAGAATTCAGGATCCTATAAAGCATACAAAGGTCCTTTTTTTGTAAATGGATTGTTGAACAAGCGCGGAAAAGCTTCGGGTTTCACAATAGAGAATATGCATATTTGTTTCGTTTCTTCTTTACTATTTTTCCAGTTCATTGTAGAAAATTATTATGGTGATTCTTGATGATTAAAGTTCATCAATGTTATAATTTTTAGCAAGCGAACAAATAGTTTTTATAGCGAAAGACAATACCCTCACGATTCACAAACTCTTGTCTGCTGTCTTGAGAAGTTTGATTTGTCTAATTGTCGATAGCACACAGCTGAATTAATGATTTGGTTTCATGGAAGAACCTCCAGATATTCAACACATACCTTTGTAATCTAACCAAATCATAATAGCATAATCTTATTCTTGTGCCTTTCAGTTTTCGATGTTTTTTCCGCTGGTTTATTTCCTTCAGACCATGACAGCTTTCATCAAATGTTATGATGAATTATCCATTTTTCATCACCACTAATTATCTTTTTTTGAAAAGGTTCTATTTCATTTCGTTCGAAATGCAAATCGCGGATGTTAATGTAATAGGTACAATTAATTTTCTTGAAATTCATGAGGAACCCAAATATCGAGTTTTCCAGGCATGCGATATTGTTAAAATGACTTTTCTTCATTGTGTGCAGTACATTCAACCTATGGAATAGAAATAGGACGATCCGAACTATTCATGGCTTCGATTTTAGAATTTTAAACTTCGTGGCACCAGACTGTGTTTCATCTTCAAGTGAAAAATAAACGGAATGAAATTAAATAAATACAGTTAGTCTTGTGAGCTCCATTGCCGTACATATTTCTCGACTTTCGAGCAGCTTGTGTTGCGTTTTTTCATTATCGCAACGATTGAAATAAAAAATGCCGAAAATGAACGCAATTTCTTGTTCATTCTTCAATTAAATCTCACAGAAAATCTAACAATGAATATAGGTACATAATTTGGTTTTCATGAAGCCAAGGTTCATTGTTAAAATAATTAATGCCAAAACTATCTATATAAATTTAATATTGACAAAAGTCGTGTGGGATTTCTAATCTTCCATTGGGCTCATTTCCAAGTGGAGATAATGGAATTCCTCCCAGATATGGGTAGTGACAAGGAAATTAAATATCCAGGATGAAAAGAAAACTTGCACTGAATAACGGCAGCTGGTGGTTCAGAAGTGAACTTGAGCAAATTGTTGACTACTGTTGATACTTCAGCACAGACACTAAACTGCATGGTTGAAATTATTGAAGCCGTGATGATATAACGATGAGAAAAGCAAGGGAAATCTTCCTAGAAATCGTAATGGCATAAAGAAGTGACAACCAACAGTTCAGTAATCATGATTTTCGGATACCAAGATTCAGCAGGAGAAGAGATAACATCGACGACGAGGCTTTACAGGTCATCCTACGGTGAAATCCCGTATGTTGAGAATATTATTATTATTATTATTATCCTGATACTCCTAGATCTTCTGGGAAGATCCCTCAGAAGCTTTTTCAGCTTGTGCTAGTTAGGAGTTCAATTGTGTTCTGGGTAGGCTTTGTTACTGCGATCTTGCGCCACTTTAGATCACAGCACTGTTGATTTTTGACCCAACAGTGATATGGTGGCAGATACCCGTCCAGCTAGAAAATTCCTTTTCCACCTGAACGGGATTCGAACCAGAACCTTCCGGTCATGAGCCCGATGCTCTCCCACTGAGCTGTCTACACATATGCAAAATAACTTTTCAAACCGGGACATGAAAGGAAGAACTGTGTATGAATTTGGAAAATAGGAAACGAACAAGAGATGGTGCTTGGAATGAGCGACACAAGATGTATTGGTAACGATGATATCCAAAACCACTAACTATAATTCTCAATTGAAACGTAGTAAATCAGTAACAAACAGACTTCAAACCAAGAAAGGGTTCTAAGTGCTACAATTTATGGTAACTCACGGGACTCTAAGTTTAATACAGATCTATGAATCTACTGCTGACAAAGATGAAGCGAAATCAGAAAACTTTCAAAATGTCTTTCAAAATACATTACCTCTGACTTCATCTAGAGGCATAACAGTATTTAAGGGTGATTTTAAGGCTGAAATCGGTTAAGGAAGATGTGAGTCTAACGAGATACCGACAGAACTTGGTGTTCACAATTAAAAGGTTGGTCATATTGTTGAACTTCGCAGAGAGAATAATCTTATGGTGATAAATGGTCATCATAATGACAACTACTTTTTTCAAGCTACCAAAAGATGCCTGTTTACATGGAAATCATCAGCTGACAGAGATAATAACATCACTTGAAATCAAAACGTCTTTTTATTCGATCGATATGAAATTCGATTTTCAGAAGAAGTGTGATTACGCCATATTTCGTGATGATTGTATAATGAGACTTGAAACTTTTGAAGCAGATTTGAGACCTGAATATCTTGATTGATTTTGTTATTGGGCAAAATCAGTTCAACGGTTTCGCATTTATGCACATTAGAAATTTGTTTGATTTTCATTAACATCTTTCAAATAACAAATACAATTGATCTGAAATTTGGTATTTGAGAAGATTCAAAACAAAGATACAAATTTTGTGAGCGGAGCAGCGTTGAGCGCTGAGAAAACCATAGCAACAGTCTCATGGCCAGGTTTAAATTTAGCATTTTCATGTTAAGTAATGACAATAAGGCTAATACAAAATTTAATAAAGGTTTTATAATTAGAAGATCAAAAAAAAATTACCATCGGTGATATGAACTAGCGCGCAAAAGCTCCTTATTTAAAGTCTATTTTTTCTACCTTTTATTGAAGTATTACAAGTTTGAAAAATTTAAACGCACAAAAAATTACTTTTTTAATCTCTGAGAAGTTTTTCCATGTTCAGAACATTGTACGTAGTTGAATTTCAATATATCGGCCAACAGGAACTGCGGTTCTAAGACATATACTTCTGTCAAGAATTATCGATTTAAATCTGGCGGGGCAATGAGGCAGGTAAAAATTTTAATTCCTAGGTTGGTACCACTGTCCTTAATTACTATGCCAAGCTTGAGCGGGATCTGTCAACTAGTGTGTTTGCAACAGCTGATTAAGTCAGTCGATGTCAGAGTGAGTGCCGATTTTTACTATGGCTGATTACGTTGAGCAAAGAATTTGTTTGAAGTTTTGTGTTGCAAATGAATTTTCGTGTGCCGATGCATTGAAAATGTTGCGAAAGGTCTTTGCTGATAATGCTCTATCGAAAACTCGTGCATATCAGTGGTACAGAACCTTCAAGGACGGTCGTGAAGTGGTCGCCCATCGACGGCTTCGATCGGAGATAACGTCGATAAAATTAAGAAAAGGGTGCTGGAAAACCGTCGTACCAGCTTGAGAGAGATAGCACATGATCTTAAGATATCCCACGAGTCCGCACATACGATTTTGATTGATATTTTGGGCATGAGAAAGGTGGCCGCACGACTCGTACCGAAAGACCTGAATTTTCTTCAAAAACGTCATCGCGAACAGGTTGCTTCAGACATGCTGGATCGCTGTAATTCCGATTCTACATTCATGGAACGCATTATAACTGGTGATGAGACCTGGGTCTACGAGTACGATATGCAAACAAGCCAGCAATCATCGGAATGGGTGGCAAAAAATGTACCGAAACCGAAAAAAACACGCCAAAGCCGCTCGAAAATGAAGGTGATGCTCATTGTTTTCTTCGATATCCGTGGCGTGGTGCACTACGAATTCGTTCCAGAGGGTCAGACGGTAAACAAGGAGTATTACCTAGGCGTTATGAAACGTTTGCGTGAGCGTATCCGTAAGAAGCGGCCAAATTTGTGGGCGAACAACTCATGGATTTTGCATGACGATAACGCGCCTTCTCACCGAGCTACGATTGTGACTGACTTTCTCGCCAAAAACTCAACAAACGTGCTTCAGCAACCACCGTATTCGCCGGATTTGGCTCCCTGCGACTTTTTCCTCTTCCCAAAACTAAAATTGCCCCTTCGTGGCACCCGTTTTGGGTCGATTGAAGCCATAAAACAAAATTCGGCGCGAGAGCTAAAGTCCATCCCGGAAAGCGCCTATAAAAAATGTTTCGATAATTGGAAGTGCCGTTGGCATAGATGTATTGGAGCAAATGGAGCCTATTTTGAAGGCGACCCAATAAATTTCGACGATTAAATGTAAATATGTTGCTTTAATTGAAAATTCCCGGTACTTTTTTGACAGAGTAGTACATTGAATTAATTAGTTTTCATTTAGAATGATTATTTTATTTTTATTTTCATATATTATTATCACTCAAATTTTTTTATTGTTTTTTTTTAATGATATTATTCGATAATGACCAGACGCCTGTACTATAAGTTTTCAACCTCATCTAAACTCAATTGACCGCTAGTGAAACTCAAAGTCCTTTGTTTGAATACCTCAGGATCCAAATAACTACAAGGGAGGGAAATTTAAGAGGCAAAGACATCTATCTATCTATGTTTAATGACGGAAGTCGCCATCTATTCATGCATAAATTATTCGATCGACGTATTCCCTGGAATTTGGAATCACCTTAAACTGGTATTGCGATCAATATAAATTCAACTCGAATTGAATCATCTCTCCGTGAAAAAATAAAGTATATCTCGACCAAGACGAAAGCGACATTTATTATCCGAAACTAGAGCAGGCAAGGATTTTTTTCCACTTTATTAATCATAACTCAGAAAGAGCGATGTATCTATTCGAATTAATTGCCCAAATACACTTCCGAATGATACAATGGATAAATATTTAGTTTCTTCATGGAATATGATCATTATATCAGTACAAATTGCTACTAAATTAGTGATGAGAACAAATTTGTTAAGAGTATTATTACATGGCATTTACAGCAATAACATGTATTAGAAATGACTTTCTTCTCGTGATATATCAATTTTTACAATCTCTTTCGCAATACAGGATCCGGTATGTTTATTGGTGATGAATCAGAAAAGTTTTTCGATTTATTGATGAAACACATGTTTCTAATTCTACTTCATTTTAATGACTACTTTAAGTGCATCTTGAACTACTTCGGCAGGTACAAAGTATATAGTTTTTGATTGGAATTTATCTGAATTCATCCAAAGTTATTTATATAATAACAAAGAAGTATTCTACTAAGAATCACTTTTCAGGCTAATTCCTTAAAATTATTGACAAAGGGATGTAATAAAATTTTATCTGGTCAAATTAAATAAAAATGGTGTAAATATAATTTAAAATATTTTGTTTTTATTTATTATCACCGAAATACTGTTAGGTACCTAAGGTAATCGGGCTGGGTAAGAGCCAAAATTATTCTTAAGAGTTGGTTCGAAACTTTCGAACCAGACGCGCAGTGGCCAACATTACGTCCTTCGGGCCTGACTGATTAAACGGGTGTCTAGCTGTAAGCCTTTGGTATTTTCACTCAGGTGGGCTTCAACCAAGCCATTCATCGAGATTATGAGCGGGAGTGAATTCAGTTAGTGTATTAGCATGTGAGCATAGCTCTTTGACCAAGTGACTACTTAGCAGTCTCCACGGTCTGCTCCGAGAGGCAGAAAGTAAGAAAAGGGTTATGCCTTATTTACGCTTATGGCGAGAACCCCTCCGAAGAGATGAACCCAGCTTCCAGTTTGGGTTTCAATTCTTAAACCTACAACCCTCTGACTAGTAGCAGCGAAGCTTTATCCAACCCCTACTGGCTCTGTATTGTCATTACCCAAGTTCATTGAGACACAACCCACACGCCGAAGGGGATTCTTATCCATCCAGGTGAACGCAGTCACATCAACTAAGATAATCTCAATATTGATGCCTCAATTGGTCCTAGTACGAGCACCGTCAATCCGGCCTGTACTTCAACCCTTGTGAAGTCGTTCAATTGCTCCTGACGTCAAGCACCAATGGACTTGCGGTATCGTCGAGATCCAGAATCCCCCAGAAACGTCCACCAATCGATCCAGGTTCAGGACGAGGCCGGTCGAACTGTCAAGTCCCGCTAAACCCTGACGCATTTCATGAGAATATCCCGAACATGAGTGTTTTGCCATAGCATTATGACGCTCTGTATAATCTCTAGGCGCCAGTATGGGACACGACCATATGACATAAACACAATTGCTTCGAAATATAATATGAATCAACCCAAACAAATATTGCTATCCGTTTCAAATCATCCATTCCACCTTCTTCAATATAAGCTAACCATAGTTCATGACAGGGTACACCAATTTTTTAGTATTTCACCAGATAATTTCAATTACCGAAAAAATAATACAAAATGAAACAAGCAGCATACAACAATAGATACCATGCATCTCTAATAGAAATAAAATAATGAAATAATGAAAGCAGAGAATTCCTCAAGAGAAATTTTTCCATTCAGTTATGATTAAACAAAAAATTCATTAAGCAGTCTAACTCATCAAGGAAATATCAATAAACACTTTAAAACACTACTCTCAGAAGTCGTCCTTAAAACCGGCAACAATATTAGCAGATTCATCAAAAATAATAATACGATAATGAATGAATTTCGACTGTTAAGTATAGTCCGTCTAGAAAGTATCCGGAAGAAAGAAAGCTCAATTGTAATTATTTAGTATATATTTTTAATTCTTCCATTAGAAAATCTTGACAAAATATTTATCTTATTTACATATACAGCCTCAATTTAACTTTAAACACTTGACTAAACGTCGAAGTAGACATGAAACTAGATCACCTCCATAATTTTAGGTGATGGTAGTCCAGGACTGTGAAACTGATTGAATTAAATCATCTTTATTTCGTAGCGCTGCTTGTTCAGCTTCAATCTTCATTATTCCCCATATGCTTTCAATGGGACTAAGATTTGGTGAAGCTGCTGGTCATGAAATGATTGTCACTTGGTGTTCTTTCATCCAAGCTTGAGTATAGGCCTAGGTATAGTATCTTGCATTATCCTGCTGAAAAAGCCACTCCTCTAGATATAAAGCATGCGCCGTTTCAAGAAGAAAATCGTTTAGAATGCCACAATACTTTTCACTATTAATGGTACCATCAACTAAACAGAGAGGCGTAGCACCACGCTGAGATATTGCTCCCCAAACCATTATTTTGGTGGGAAATTTGGAAATTTGAACGGTGACAGGTTGTTTCGATAGGACTCTCAAGTGATTTTCACCAAGTTGGAAACAACATTATTTCATTAATTGTATACCTGTTGGCAATCAACAATATTTGATAAATAGTGTTGCCATGCAACTTTGGCTATAGCTGACTATCTGCACAACCTATTTTGTACAATACTTTTGTCTTAGAATGTTACAAAAAAGAAGTATACTGAATTGTTTCAGCCGTTACTATTTGGTAGTTGATCATAATCAAAACAAATTGTAGAAATCTCTATGTTTTACTACCAATAAAAATATATATTACACATTTTCTTGTGACTCGAGTGTTTTTTAAATGCCTCTGTACCACTTAGAATGTTACAAAAAAGAAGTATACTGAATTGTTTCAGCCGTTACTATTTGGTAGTTGATAATAATCAAAACAAATTGTAGAAATCTCTATGTTTTACTACCAATAAAAATATATATTACACATTTTCTTGTTACGAGTGTTTTTTTAAATGCCTCTGTACCACTGTTGGGTCTTCAGTTGTCTGATGATGAAAAAATGTGTAATATATATTTTTATTGGTAGTAAAACATAGTGATTGCTATTTTTGCTATTTGTTTTGACAAAAAAGTATATTAAAATGATGAAAAATAATAAATTCCGGATACTTTTTACACGGACTATATATATAAACTAAATTATTCAGATTGTTCAGAATTCTATATTGTTAGAAAAGAAAGAAATTCCAGAATCCGTTTATCTCAGTATAAAAAGGATATCAATAAAGATAAGAAATACTCACATTATGCGAAACTCTTTTTGAAATAATCTCAATAGAGGTTAATTCTTGATAGAAGGTATATAAAATTATTTAAATATTTTAATATTAGCCTTCTACATATTTAATTTCAAAAAATTATATTTGATGATTATAACTTCTGAAAATAAATTAAAATAATGTCATATAAGTACCACTTATATCAATTGACATATAAAATAAACATTCATATAAGACATCCGAATGGTATAACAAAATCCAATAAATAAAAATTATTAACCAAAATCCTATAAATTAAATAGTTTGAATAGACAAAATTTTGTTTCTGCTGATCAATCTTATGAAAACTAATATCTTTCAAAAATATCCAACATAATCTTAAGAATTTCATCATAAAACTATTTTACTTAGACTATTTAATATTATTGGATATCTAACTAAGGTACTTTATAGAAAAACTCAAGATATGTAAAACATTACTGAAAAACAAGTTTTAAGAGAGACTTTGCTTCTTCAGTATTCAAATAATTCATATTCAATAAATATAATATCAATCAAAAACAAATATTTACTCACCCTTCAATCTTCTAGAAAAGACTTCTGCAGAAATGAAACCTTGAAATGTAGAGAGAACGGTTCACTACACACAAAAATATTTCTGTGGTTTACCCTTGATCTAGAAGATTGAAAGACAATTTAACGGCCTCTGCTATAGCACAAGGACTATCTGTATAAAGAATGTTAAGGAAGCCAAATAATTATATATTATGAATAAAATAACATAAATAGAGGTTAATTCTTGATAGAAGGTATATAAAATTATTTTAATATTTTAATATTAGCCTTCTACATACTTAATTTCAAAAAATTATATTTAATGATTATTACTTCTGAAAATAAATTAAAATAATATCATAGGTACCAATTATATCAATTGACATATAAAATCAACATTTATTATAACATCCGAATGGTATAACAAAATCCAATAAATAAAAATTATTAACCAAAATCTTATAAATTAAATATTTTGAATAGACAAAATTTTGTTTCTGCTGATCAATCTTATGAAAACAATAATTTTCAAAAATATCCAACATAATCTTAAGAATTTCATCATAAAACTATCTTACTTAGACTATTCAATATTATTGGATATCTAACTAAGGTACTTTATATAAAAACTCAAGGTATGTAAAACATTACTGAAAAACAAGTTTTAAGAGACACTTTGCTTCTTCAGTATTCAAATAATTCATATTCAATAAATATTTTGGTTAATAATTTTTATTTATTGGATTTTGTTATACCATTCGGATGTCTTATAATAAATGTTTATTTTATATGTCAATTGATATAAGTGGTACTTATATGACATTATTTTAATTTATTTTCAGAAGTTATAATCATTGAATATAATTTTTTGAAATTAAATATGTCGAAGGCTAATATTAAAAAATTTAAATAATTTCATATACCTTCTATCAAGAATTAACCTCCATTTATGTTATTTTATTCATAATATATATTGATTTGGTTTCCTTAACATTCTTTATACAGATAGTCCTTGTGCTATAGCAGAGGCCGTTAAATTGTCTTTCAATCTTCTAGATCAAGGGTAAACCACAGAAATATTTTTGTGTGTAGTGAACCGTTCTCTCTACATTTAAAGGTTTCATTTCGGCAGAAGTCTTTTCTAGAAGATTGAAGGGTGAGTAAATATTTGTTGTTGATTGATATTATATTTATTGAATATGAATTATTTGAATACTGAAGAAGCAAAGTCTCTCTTAAAACTTGTTTTTCAGTAATGTTTTACATATCTTGAGTTTTTTATATAAAGTACCTTAGTTAGATCTCCAATAATATTGAATAGTCTAAGTAAGATAGTTTTATAATGAAATTCTTAAGATTATGTTGGATATTTTTGAAAGATATTGGTTTTCATAATATTGATCAGCAGAAACAAAATTTTGTCTATTCAATATATTTAATTTATAGGATTTTGGTTAATAATTTTTATTTATTGGATTTTGTTATACCATTCGGATGTCTTATGATGAATGTTTATTTTATATGTCAATTGATATAAGTGGACAAAAATTTTGTACCCTTCAGATATTTATTTAGTAATTTTAATATATAATTTATATTTCCTTGAATTCTTTTATTCCTTGTTGTTACTGTGTAATGATTGTTAGTTCTATATGTCTACTCAATTGAAACAGTGTTTTTCTAAGACATTTATTCAATTTAATTATGAAAGTTTCTGAATAAAAAATTTTTTCAAATTGAAATGTGTAGGAGGCTAACAGAATAAATCTACATGATATTTAAAATTTTGTAATAATTCTTTTATCAAGAAAATTTCTAAAAAATATTTTTTTATTCAATTGTATATATAATATTGATAAATTTTGATTTACACTTATACATATTATCATTTGGTTTCAAAGGAGTCCATAAAATACCTTACACTTTGTGTAATTTCTGTGATGAACATAGGATACGTAGGATTTTTAAAAATTCACTTCATTCTAGTGTTTCGTACAGATGAATACATTCAGCTTGCCTAGTAAGATATTTTTTGTAAATTATTTTCATTTTTTAAATATGAAGTAGAGCCTATGAGTTTTCCGTTGTGGGAATTCTAAATTGCTTTTTGAAAAAATGCTGCATGTTTTAGGAATTTTTTAAAGGAACTTATTTTGAGCAAATTGTTTTTGAAGAACAGGGATCTGAAATTGAGTTTATTCGAAATATACGAAAAAAATTAGCATAAAGATACAACATCCTTTTAAACGACCAGACTGACTTTTATTACACTTCTCTTTTTGAAATTTTTGAGGGACCAGTTTGAAACATGATTTTGAGTGAAATAGCTTTCTAATAGAAAATATCATCTGAATACTTTTTGACGATCTATAAATTCGAAACAGAAACTGTACAGTTTGTATACTGACGTGGGCCTTTAAGATAGACAAAACGTACATAAGTATCATTAAAATAAGGTAGAAATAGAAACATGTGTTTCATTGATGAATCAATTATAAATAATTTCTACGAAACATTGGTGAAATCAATTCGAAATTATATTCTTATAGTTCAAATATATTAGTTTTTTATGATTTCGTGGAAATATCTCTCTTTTGAGAGCTTTCAGCCGAAAATCCTTTCTACGATTACACAAGATTATCTGATTAATATTTCCAGGTTAAATTCAATTATGTCCTTCACATCAAGCCTCCTGTAAGCTTGATAATTGTTGAACGCAAAAATTTTAAAATAAAATACGTGTTGAGTAACAATGCTGATGACTTTTATTCTGTCATGTTTAAATATTGAAACAAAGTTTCGCCAATTTTTCAAGGATTTATTTCAAAGATGAATAAAAGCATTTTACAGTTGAAAATGATGCAGCTATGGAAAATGCCGAGTATTCTGTTGAACTGGTATGTGATTTGACCAAGTTATTGAGCCCAAAACAGGAAAAAAGTTTCAATTCGTGAATGTGCGAAATCTGCACCCCTACTGAAATATCCTTTATTTAATTAAAAGAAAATACGAGCATTTATATTATAATATATACATTCAAATATAATGTATGTAACATTTGTGTTCTCCGTCGAGCTGAAACACATCTGAGCACTGAAGTGCTTGCATTATGATTTTTCCACCCTCTGAAAGGATGAATATACAATAATTATTATTTGATGTGCAAGGGATGGTACATTTTTGATTTTTCGAGGCATTATATCTTTTTATAGCCGTATCCATTAGTTGTAGCCTTACAATTATCAAATTTTCTTTTATGACGCCAGTACCCTTGAGAAGCTTTTTGTTACCGTATGGTTTTTTTGATGTGCAGGCTAATCAACTTGATAAATACTTCCCTTATTTGTGTTCCGTAATGTTTTCAAACTCTGAAGCACTCCTTTTTATCATCTGGTCCAAAATCCATGTTCATTGTAAAATCCAACAGATTCACAAGTTATTTTTTCACACCTGCATTAGCTTCTATTTCTTCGAATTAAAAATGCAAATATTGCATTTCCATCTCTCATGTTCCAACCGATGGGTTTTTCGCAGAAAATTTTCATTTTGGCTTCGTATTTTAACATCTAGCACCATCCTCAATTGATTTATTGCTAAGTTTATCATAGATTTTGATTCGTCTATTTGTTATTTTATACACCTCTTTCAAAATATATTCTGATGAAAAATATTGCTCTTCAGAACGGTGTTATTGAAACTGTTATATTTCATTTGATTCAGTCTCTACTAGATATTTGTTTAAGTTTTCTTCAGGAGCTTCCAAGATACAATTACTCTAGTCGGCTCATTATATTAGCGCTGAATGAATTGATATGATTATTTTGTTTCTAACTTCCCAATTCTAAATTGGATTGATCTTTATCGTTCAATATATGGAATAAACAATATGTCTTATGTTTTCGGTTTCGCAGAATTACTTTACATTTGAACGTAAAACCTACTCAGAAAATATAAAATACGAGTACAATTCAGGGCTCAAACTTTGCAAAGTCCCAGGTTGCGACAGAATGACAGTTATTCTGTTACTAGCGTGCAGAAAGGATTTGAAGTTTTTTGTAACAGATATCAATCATTCAACTAATTTTTACCTCAATCAACAAAACTGTCAATCAATCTTAGAAATAGAAAAGGATAATGTGAACCACCAGTGAAATAATTCCATGGGAATAATTACTTGTATATTCAATGAATTTTTTCAAAAGAGAAAAAAAACAGTTACTTTCCTCAAAAGAAAGAAAAATTATACAAAGTAAAAAACTAACAGAGATAAGATAAACTGATTGATTGAAGTGTTACAATCAAGGTTTGAATTATATCAACAAATATACAAAAAACAACATGATACAATACTTAAACACCAGAGAGTTGTACAATATAAGAACAGAATAAAAAAGTCGGATAATAAAAGTAAGACGATGTGGCAGATTTGCAACGAAATTAAGGGAAAATTTGGACTTTGTAAGGTATCTGGCGAAATAGAGGAGGATGCTCAGATGATTAATTTTCATTACAATGGGGTAGTTGCAAATGGTTCAGACAAAATACCTGACACTCAAATTGACTGTAATGTCATAAATAAAAATAACAAGTCCTTCCACTTTGAACCAACTGATCCAGCGAAAATCAAATCGCTAATGAGAAATATAAAAATTAAAACAAGAAGTGGGTATGATGAAATATCAACATTGAAAATTAGCACTCAGTGAGGTATGCAACATCTTTTCATACATTATTAATAATTCTTTCAAGTATGGAGTATTTCCAGATGCATTGAAGATTGCTTTGATCAAAACTTCGGGTTCGAATCCTGTTCCGGTGGGAAATAAGCCGACGGATGTTCGCTACCATTTCACTGTTGGGTCGAAAATTAACAGTGCTGTGAACTATAGTGGCGCAAGATCGCAGTAACAAAGCCTGCCCAGAACACAACTCAACTCTTTACTCACACAAGCTGAAAGAGCTTCTGAGGGATCTTCACAGAAGATCTAGGATTATCAGGATAATAATAATGTCAGTAAATACAATGGTGGTGTTTATTCTGGACATTGGCTGGAGAGATATCAGTTACACAAGAACGATAAAGAAAACTCTAATATATGTAGATTATATGAATTGGGAATAGAATCCAGTAGTGTTTCACTGCAATGAGTCAGGTTGTAGATTCTCGAACTGCAGCCTACTAGAAGTAGGGAGTTTAGTCTCTTTGCGCCATAACGAGCCGTAACCCTCATCAATCATCCTCTATTGAGAATTGCGGAGTCTACTTACGTAGTCAGCTCCTGCAGAGCTATGCTTACATACCAGTAACTAAAGTCGTGGTATTCAGTCTGTCGAGTCAGTCCAACACCTTTCAGTATTATTCAACAGGTATAATTCAAGATAATCGATGTGAATGACATCCAGTGCATCTCAAAAAATTGTCACTATAACCTTGCTTGTTGAGTGACCCACCCTGGCCGTCATTGTACCTTACCCTAGGGAATACACTATTTTAGCTGTTTACTAGTATTCGGTGTATTGAAATGGATTTATATTTAGTCCACGGTTACCAAACGATGCAAAATTTTTTTCGGATTGCGTTGAAGCATAGCCAAAATCTCTGCGTGAAGTGTATAATTGCCTGCGCTTATGGTCGTATATGGCCCTTCATGGCACCCACCAGGAATGTAAATATTCCGTGGCCAAATATTAAGAAAAAAAATTTTAACCGCTCAATTGAGATGCTTATAACCTCAGACATCTAACATCAATTCAATAGCTCACTGTCCAATACCATTTCATGGGGTTTTATTAATGATTTATTGCACTGAGCGTTTCACATCACTTATGCTGGTGCAATCAGAACGTAATTCAGTAAACTATATTACTTCTTGACCATTGGAATTAATAGTGCCTTTTTTGGTTTTTGAAACCACTGAATTGCGAAAAAGCTACTTTTTGATGGGAACTTGATGTATAATGCCAACTCAGTTCAGATGCCTACAGTCTTAGTAACCCCGCCCTTTCATTCTTCGATCTTCGAACATCATTCCACGAATTTTTTTAACGATTTGTAGAGTACCTATCTCCTCTGGTCCACTTGAAAGTTCGGCATCGCTTGTTTTGGTACATCCAGAACGGAATTCAGTAAACCACTTCCTAGCCATTAACACTGATGATGCAATGTCTCCATTTGTGAGGATGGTTGCTTTTAGTCGATGCCAAACCCAATCAGTTAGGTCATAATTTGATAATCCCTTAACAGATGATAAATGACGGGAGCAGTATTGAGTTTAAAATTACTAAGCGGAAAATTGAAAGAATCAGTAATTCACTACAATCTCCTCGAATTCAAGTTTTGCTGCTTCTCCCACATGAAAACTATCATTTTTTTAGAAAGATCTAAGAATGAACTTCTTACGTATGAACTTGAAATCATTAATTTTCATTTGAATTCTGCAGAATGGGCTTTATAATTGAAGTAGACTACAGAGTTGTTTGGTTATGTCGGATTAATCGTAAACTGCAGTTTATGCATCATATACAATGATTTTAAAAGAACAAATGCACTTCAAAAGAGATTAACTCGAAAATGTATCTCCTTGTAAAATAAACCCTAGTAACGGTGAAATCATTCTGTAACAATTCAAAGACAAAAAATGTCAGGTGGATCGAATTAAATAATTGTAGCGAAGAATAGACAGCAAGCCCATTCAAAATATATTCTGGCTGAAAATACACCTTATAGTATTACTATTTAGTAGCTGTTTCTTTCATAAAATAAATTAGACCAATTGATCACTCCAAAGCTTGAAAACTAATATGACATAAAAAAGTGGCTGTTAAAATAATTTCGGTTTTTTATTAAAATTGCCCACTCAATAAAAAACCCAAGAAATTATATAATTCAATTTGACCCATTCATAGGATTCTGATAAATCAACAGACACAAATTCTAGGAGAAGTTGATTAGTCATTGAGGTGAAAGGACAAAGAATACACGGCCATGATTCGACTAAATTGTGGTATAACAGAATCGTTATGTCATTTTTATTGAAACTTTGCCGGATAAGTTTTAGTTAATCTGAGTAACCTGAATGGAAACACCGGTATGCACTTCGACTAGCTATATACTCCTATTTTTATCAAAGACTGCAGATATATTGGTAAAAATGATTCCATAAGTAATATCACAACAGATAAGATTTTTCATGCGAAATTTTTCTGTAAATTCACATTATTGTTATTTATGATAAAATGAAAAAAAAACATGAAAAAATCAACGTCATGAACGTTAACACATAACTAATTGAATAACAGTTGCACTATTATACTACAATTTGTTGAAAAGTTAATGCAAATTTTCTATATTGACAACTTCAGAATGAATTTCCCTGAATTAATCATTTATTCCAGATGTTCAGTAAATAGTGGATCAATCGGATATAAGTGATAAAGGGGAATATTATCCAGTAGTAACACTAAAGTTTATTTTCCCAGTGCATATAGTTTCAAACTTAGGAAGTTTTCAAATAATAGGTTGAAATTATACTATATACACATTGAAAATCTCAAAGCAGGTCATTTTGTCAGTAATCCAATCTAAAATAATACAATCCAAAATAATTTCCCATA
Organism: Megalocaria dilatata; assembly: GCA_034642435.1. Classification (NCBI taxonomy): domain Eukaryota; kingdom Metazoa; phylum Arthropoda; class Insecta; order Coleoptera; family Coccinellidae; genus Megalocaria; species Megalocaria dilatata. The sequence continues at coordinate 14,870,863 of CM067858.1, forward strand.
ATGAATCAAAATTTGCATAGCTGTGATACAAGATCAAAAACTCAAACTTTTTTGATTTGTATCTCCCAAAGGTTTACATAAATAGAGGTTAATTCTTGATAGAACGTATATAAAATTATTCAAATATTTTAATATTAGCCTTCTACATATTTAATTCCAAAAAATTATATTTAATGATTATAACTTCTGAAAATAAATTAAAATAATGTCATATAAGTACCACTTATATCAATTGACATATAAAATAAACATTCATTATAATTATCCGAATAGTATAACAAAATCCAATAAATAAAAATTATTAATCAAAATCCTATCAATTAAATATTTTGAATAGACAAAATTTTGTTTCTGCTGATCAATCTTATGAAAACCAATATCTTTCAAAAATATCCAACATAATCTTAAGAATTTCATCATAAAACTATCTTACTTAGACTATTCAATATTATTGGATATCTAACTAAGGTACTTTATATGTAAACCATTACTGAAAAACAAGTTTTAAGAAGGACTTTGCTTCGTCAGTATTCAAATAATTCATATTGAATAAATATAACATCAATCAACAACAAATATTTACTTACCCTTCAATCTTCTAGAATGACTTCTGCCGAAATAAAACCTTTAAATGTAGTGAGAACGGTTCACTACACACAAAAATATATCTGTGGTTTACCCTTGATCTAATCCAAAAGGTTATTCAAAAAGAAATATGTTCCCAAAAAAAGATATTCAACAAACAAGTGAATTTTTGAATGCAGTATGTTTTCATCTATTTTCAATGACCGTTACTATCTTTATTAAAAGGTAAAAAATATTTTTCTAACGGTCCAGATCTTATTCAGAGAAAACTGGAAAAAGTTGAGCTCACAGCACTCCGCTAAACGACCTAAAAATGTTGACGTCTTTTAACACGTGAGAGATATAGGTTAGTTTTTTGATTTTGATATTTGGAATATTAAATGAGGACTGGAGACGGGATTGTATAGAATTATATTTGTATTTTGAAGATATAGTGCACATTTTTTAGAGATTTTTGAAATAATTTATTCGAATATTTAAATATATTAAATATTTCAAATAAATTATATTCTTTGAAAAGTCCTTTAAGTGTGTTCATGTTTTTAAAAGGCAATTGGTGTTCTTGAAGGTAAGACCAGAAACAAAATTTTGTCTCCTTTAAATATTTATTTATTAATTTTAATAATTTTCGTATATCTGTTGGGTTATTTATTCCATTTGACATTATATATTGAGTTTTGATTATATACGTCTATTAAATGTAAGCGGTGCTTGTGTAGACATAAATTTAATTCTAAAAGTTTTTTGAATAAAAATTTTTTTTGAAATTAAAATTGTAGAAGATAAACATATTTCAATTTATTTTAATATTCAAATTTTGTCATATTTCTTCTATCAAGTAAAAGGCCTTTCTATTTTATATTATATATAATATATAATTATATTTTGGCTTCAATAAATCTCATTATAGAATGTCAATGAATTTAAATAAACCTTAAAATAACTCACACTGTTCTTTGATTTTGTTAGAACATAGATCAATCTTGAATTATATAGTTGATCTGTATTTCGAAGCTTAAGTCTTTTAACACATGAGAGATATAGGTTAGTTTTTTTATTTTGATATTTGGAATATTAAATGAGGACTGAAGACGGGATTGTCTAGAATTATATTTGTTTTTTGAAGATATAGTGCACATTTTTCAGAGATTTTTGAAATAATTTATTCGAATATTTAAATATATTAAATATTTCAAATAAATTATATTCTTTGAGAAGTCCTTCAAGTGTGTTCATGTTTTTAAAAGGCAATTGGTGTTCTTAAAGGTAAAACCAGAAACAAAATTTTGTCTCCTTTAAATATTTATTTATTAATTTCAATTACTTTCGTATATTTGTTGGGTTATTTATTCCATTTGACATTATATATTGAGTTTTGATTATATACGTCTATCAAATGTAAGCGGTGCTTGTGTAGACATAAATTTAATTCTAAAAGTTTTTTAAATAAAAAAATTTTTTGAAATTAAAATTGTAGAAGATAAACATATTTCAAACTCGACAAAGTTTTGTAGATCGCCGAGGCAAATTGCAGACATGCGCACATTTCAAACTGATTTTTTTGGTGTAATGCTCATAATTAGCATATTCATATTAAAATTAATTCATTCGGCTGATCTGTACCAAAAATCATTAATAAGGAGTATGAACTGTGGTAATAGAAAGTTCTAGAAATCAAGACAGTGTAATATACATCTGTATAACAATTCTATATTCAAACCAACTCGACAAAGTTTTGTAGATCACAGGGGAAAATTGCAGGCATGTGCACGTTTCAAACTGATTGGTTTTCGTTAGTGCAATGTTTGCTAATGACTCCAAATCTGTCAAGTATCTATATTCTCTATACTCTGAGATATTAACAATACACTAGCGCCATCTAGAGAACTTTCTATTATCATATCTCATACTCCTTATTAATGGGAAAGAAATTTTCTAGGTGGACGGGCATCGTCTAACATTTCACTGTTCGGTCGAAAATTAACTAAACTCCTAACTCGCACAAGCTAAAAAAGCTTCTGAGGATCTTCACCAGAGATCTGGGAGTTTAGGGATAATAATAATGATATGGAGGGTATAATAATGTTCTCTAGCCAATTTAAGAAGTTTTTCCCCCGTCAATTTTGCAGTATGTAGTTTGACGTTATTCTGTAACAATAACATTTTCTTTTGATTCACTAGAGAAGCCTGCATATGAGTTGCTTTATTCGCTAAATCTGTTGATAATACAATTTCGTAGTTCGAGCTTCGAGGTTTCATTCACCAAACATACAATAAAATCTTGAGTGGGTGCAACGAATTATAGGGTGTGTGTGGTACTCAATCTGTAGGCTACAGATTATATATGGATTCTCAGAATTCGATCATTATTTTCACTTTTTATGCAGGTTAGCAACCGATGCTCAAATACGGTCCATTATCATTGAGTGAAATGTTGACCGAACGAATAGTAACACAAAATTTGGCGTTTCTGCTTCAATTTTGGCACCTACCTTATGAGAGAGAAAACGAATGGATTTTTTATCATTGACTTTTATACAGGTTTTAGACATATATTGAAATTTACCCTCGCGATGTTTTTATTATGTTTGGTCTCCCATAACGTCCTTCTTCGATGAAGCTGACTTCATTTCGAAACAAATTCAAGACCTTATTCTCTAGATGCGTTACATATTTCGATACCTCCATTGCAGCTCTAAATTCAATTTTGTTCTCGCAAAGCAAACATCCTCTAGTGAATTTGCTTTATTCAACTATTCAACTAAGGAATTGAGTAATTATAAAAATTTATTTGTTTGTGAGGAAAAGAATTATATTGAATAACACATAGATACATACTGAATTGTTTCAGCCGTTACTATTTGGTAGTTGATCATAATTAGAACAAATTTTAAAAATTACTAATGAAATTATTCATTTTCTCTATGTACTTCGATCGAGAAAGGATAACTGTGGCATCTGATTTATCTGCTTTTGTGACGGTGAGATCATCGGATCACAAAAACAGATAAATCAGAGGCCACAGTTATCCTTTCTCGATCGAAGTACACAGAGAAAAAGAATGATTTCATTAGAAATCAAGATATCGTAGAAACTCCAGTTGACCCGACGACTAAAATTCAAAAATCCTTGAGGAAAACTTTGTCAGACATCGCCCTATTTGAATAAAATTATAATCTCATAAATATGAATCTTAGCCCACCAAAACTCTACGGTCTAATAAAAACTCACAAAGAAATTGCACCAATTCGCCCAGTGGTTTCCTTTATTAGCACCCCTGCCTATAAAATAGAGAAAAAATTAAATGAAATGTTTAAAAGACTTACTAATTTGACTCCGAAATACACAATAAAAAATTTCATAGAATTAACAACGAAAATAAAAAAATTTTCTATACCAACTAATTCCTACCTAGTATGCCCGGATGTGAATAATATGTTTCCAAATATACCGAGAAATGATAGCATTCATGTGGCTTCAGAAATTCTTGAAAAATAACATGTAAATCCCGTGATACACGGTGATTTAATTGCCCTTTTAGAACAATGCCTGCTCAAAAACTATTTTCAATTCAATAATAAAATATAGGAACCATTAAACGGCCTAGCTATAGGCTCACCAATGAGTCCACTCCTTGCAGACAAATTCATGTCAGAAATAGAAAATAAAATCTTCAATTCGAAACTACCTGTAAATATTCATTTCTGGTACAGATACGTAGACGATATTCTCACGTGTATCTCCGGAACATCCAGACAACTGAGTCAATTTTTGAATTTCTTGAATAATATTCACCCAAAAATTAAATTCAAATTAGAAAAAAAATCGAAGAACAGTATTACATTTTTAGACCTCTCGATATCACACTCAAATAGAAAAATAGAATTCAACGTGTTCAAGAAACCCACTTCCACTGATATATGTATCCCTATTGATTCCAATCACCCATATTCACAAAACATGTCAGCGTATCAATCGATGATCCATAGAGCCTTCGCATTACCCTTATCAAAAAATGACCGCGAAGCTGAAGTAAAAACCATAAAATCAATAGCCGCAAACAACGGTTTCAACCCCAATATAATAGATAATCTAATTCGACAGAAACTATCTAAAATAGCTATGAGCCGAATTTATCCCATCATAAAAACTGAAGAAAATAAAAAATTCATTTCTCTATCGTACTTTGGTAGCATAAGTCAAAAAGTGGCCAATAGTTTTTCAAAATCAATGTCAATATTGCCTTCAAAACGCAAAACAAATTATCATCGGTATTATTTAACGCAAAGGACCCTACTTCAAACATACACAAATCAGGAGTTCATCAGTTATCTTGTTCTACATGCAGTAATAAATATATAGGACAAACAGGACGTTCCTGCAAGACGAGGTTCAACGAACATAAAATGAGTTTCATAAAAAATAAACAAAATTCTACTTTTGCCACTCATTGTCTAGAAAACGGTCATTCCTTTCCCACAATAGATAATCTTAATATTTTACATGTAGAATCAAAAGGGAATCAAAAGGGAAAACTCGATTATCTAGAATCTGTTGAAATTTTCAAATAAGTTCACAATATTAATAATGCAAAAATAATGAATGACTGTACGGAGCTATGTAAATCGAAAATATTTGAGATATTTAAAAAGTAGCATCTGTTTAAAACCTTTTTCAACGAACATAAAATGAATTTAATGAAAAGTAAACAAAAATTCAACTTTTGCCACTCATTCTTTAGAAAACAGTAATTCCTTTCGACAAAAGAAAATCTTTAAAAAATTTTACATGTAGAAACCTGATTATTGAAATTTTCAAATTAGTTCACAATAAAAATATTGTAAAAAATAATTAACGAATGTACGGAGGTATGTAAATCCAAATATTTGAGATATGCAACTAAATAATGTAAAAATAATGAATGACTGTACGGAGCTATGTAATCCCATAAAATTATTTGAGATATTTGAATGGGTACCATCTGTTTAACAACCTTCTTTGTCGATTCTCGACATTCTGATATCTGTTAGAAGGCCCCTCTTTTTTTAACCCGGTTTTTTATCACGTTCCGCTCGTAAACCTCTGTACCACTATAAGGTGTTACTTAGAATCTATTGAAATATTCAAAATATTTATCACTTTTGTTTAAATACCTCTGTACCACTGTTAGGTCTTCAGTTGTCTGATGATGGGATAGTTCACTTCCCGAAACTCGAGTCACAAGAAAATGTGTAACATATCTTTTTATTGGTAGAAGAACATAGTTATTTCTACAATTTGTTTCAATTAATAACATTTTCTTTTGATTCACTAGAGAAGCCTGCATATGAGTTGCTTTATTCGCTAAATCTGTTGATAATACAATTTCGTTGTTCGAGCTTCGAGGTTTCATTCACCAAACATACAATAAATTCTTGAGTGGGTGCAACGAATTATAGGGTGTGTGCGGTACTTAATCTGTAGGCTACAGCCTATATATGGATACTCAGAATTCGATCATTATTTGTACTTTTTATGCAGATTAGCAACCCATGCTCAAATACGATCCATTATCATTGCGTGAAATTTTGGCAGCTACCTTATGAGAGAGAAAACGAATGGATTTTTTCTATCATTGAACTTTTCTGCAGGTTTTAGACATATATTGAAATTTACCCTCGCAATTGTTTATCATCTCCCAGAATGTCCTTCTTTGATGACGCTGACTTAATTTCGAAACAAATTTAAGACCTTATTCTCTAGATTCGCTACATATTTCGGTACCTCCATTGCAACTCTAAATTCAATTTTGTTCTCGCAAAGCAAACATCCTCTAGTGAATTTGCTTCATTCAACTGTTCAACTTAGGAATTAAGCAATTATAAAAATTTATATGTTTGTGAGGAAAAGAATTATATTGAATAACACATAGACACATGTTCTGGAGCAACAATTTGAAAAATATACATGACACATTGATGTATAAAAAAACTGCATGAACTTTTCATGTTATTTAATAATTCTTGTGATTGCGTTTTTCTCAATATTATCGAAACAAAACTTCCGTAAGATGAACTGATTATGACATTTTTCTTGTACCTATAATTGTGTATCCATTGAATGCAATATTTAGATATTCATAACGAGATAACTAATAAACCTGAGACTTTGGCTGCACTTGAGTGAAATTTGCCAGGAGCTGAGTTTAGAAAAAAAATGCTCCCATTCATTGAAAACTTTCTCTTGTATACTAAATCTGAACATACGAAAGGACTTCATCGACAAGTGAATTTTTTCAAGAGCTAATGAGTAATAATTTCGAATGTTATGAAAGAAACATTCGAATGATTTATGATCAAACTACGGATTAGTTGATATATGAATTCTTCCGGTGATTTCGTTAGAAGCTGAACACTTCTTCGTATGCCAAATTTCAGACGCTGCAACAATCTTGTGGTTAACATATGCAAGTTTTTATAACATTTCCGTTTTTCGTTCTGCTGGTGTTTCTTTTATTACTCCAAATTACTATGTAGCTGTGAAATTGTGTAGACAATTTTTTTCTTAATCATTTCGGAGTGCAATAAAAATAATCATTACGTAGGAAGTAAAACTCGAAAGTGTTTATCATCACTTTCTTTTCGACTGGTTGCAATGAAGAGTAGAAAAACGATTAACCATTAAAATGGTCGTTTGCCCTAAAATATTATTTTTATCTAAAGCTGACAAACCAGAGCAAACTGGTGACTTTCCTCGAAAATTGCTGACTGTGGACTGCGCATGGAAGATGAAACCTCAATCGCCATCTCATAACATTTTATAAATTAACATCAACGCTTATACAATAATGCGAATCTTCGTTGTCTAGTTACGGTTTGGTTATTGCCTTTCACTCTACACGCTTCCTAAAGGGACTTTTGCACATGTAATCAATAATGAATAAGCTAAGTATTCGAAGCCAATATATTTTCACAATTCGGACAAGACGTTCGGCAGAAATTTAAATTGATATGATACACATAAAGGGAAAAATTGAAGTGTCTACTGGCTCCAAATGCAAAGAACATAGATTTTCTTCTGACGGAAATGAAGACCCAACATATAACACAATGTTCTACTTCATCTCAGACAATTTTCTTCTGGTTGTAAAACAGTAGTATTTCTGAAAACTTGTTTCAATCATTATTATTATTTCAATATTTGATCATATTCCACTGAATACATTGAAACTTGAACCTTTTTCCATTAACCATCGATGAATGACTCTAAAGATTTTATGAACAATTAGGAAGATGGAGAGAAGGAAATTATATGAAATTTCTTGCCAGGAAGAAGTTGTCTTATTTCTATTGACGAATTATCCAGAAAATGCAAGTCATAAAGAGTTTAGTCAAGTCTAAAACATAGCAATATCCGATGTTACAATAAATATAAGGCACATTGTGATAAAAGAAACCACGTCTATAATTGAATAAAAAATCAGAAAGTTATAACCCAAAAAAAAAAAAAATTAATTTCCGATCTCCAGGAATTTCAGGAATTTCTTGATATAATTGTTGGTCAAATTCATTCATTAATCTAGATGTTCTCGGTTGTGCTACAGTATGTTAATATAATAATTTTAATGATGTTGATGTTTATTCAAGGTTTATAATTACATTACGAATGCTTAATAGTATAAATTTACAATATGAATAAACATAGACTCCACAAGAAAATTGATCCGCACGTGGACTTGCCTTTATGAATCATACAAAATTTAACAAACTCCACATCATATCGCATTTCTCGTTTTGGTAATATCCATGTAAAACAGCATCAATTCATGAAAAAAACACAACCCCTCCTAACATCATCAATTGATGACTAACATAATACTGTGCAGCTTTTATACTAGATACGAAACGCTTATATTCACATATTCACACTAATGAAATATATACATGTATATATATATATATATATATATATATATATATATATATATCTATATATATATATATATATATATATATATATATATATATATATATATATATACAACTAGTGTGTTTGCAACAGCTGATTAAGTCAGTCGATGTCAGAGTGCGTGCCGATTTTTACTATGGGTGATTACGTTGAGCAACGAATTTGTTTTAAGGTTTATGTTGCAAATGAATTTTCGTGTGCCGATGCATTGAAAATGTTGCAAAAGGCCTTTGGTGATAATGCTCTATCGAAAACTCGTGCATATCAGTGGTACAGAGCCTTCAAGGACGGTCGTAAAGTGGACGCCCATCGACGGCTTCGATCGAAGATAACGTCGATAAATTTAAGGAAAGGGTGCTGGAAAACCGTCGTACCAGCTTGAGAGAGATAGCACATGATCTTAAGATATCCCACGAGTCCGCACGTACGATTTTGATTGATATTTTGGGCATGAGAAAGGTGACCGTACGACTCGTACCGAAAGACCTGAATTTTCTTCAAAAACGTCATCGCGAACAGGTTGCTTCAGACATGCTGGATCGCTGTAATTCCGATTCTACATTCATGGAACGCATTATAACTGGTGATGAGACCCGGGTCTACGAGTACGATATGCAAACAAGCCAGCAATCATTGGAATGGGTGGCAAAAAATGAGCGGAAACCGAAAAAACCACGCCAAAGCCGCTCGAAAATGAAGGTGATGCTCATTGTTTTCTTCGATATCCGTGGCGTGGTGCACTACGAATTCGTTCCAGAGGGTCAGACGGTAAACAAGGAGTATTACCTAGGCGTTATGATACGTTTGCGTGAGCGTATCCGTAAGAAGAGGCCAAATTTGTGGGCGAACAACTCATGGATTTTGCATGACGATAACGCGCCTTCTCACCGAGCTACGATTGTGACTGACTTTCTCGCCAAAAACTCAACAAACGTGCTTCAGCAACCACCGTATTCGCCGGATTTGGCTCCCTGCGACTTTTTCCTCTTTCCAAAACTAAAATTGCCCCTTCGTGGCACCCGTTTTGAGTCGATTGAAGCCATAAAACAAAATTCGGCGCGAGAGCTGAAGTCCATCCCGGAAAGCGCCTATAAAAAATGTTTCGATGAATGGCAGTGCCGTTGGCATAGATGTATTGGAGCAAATGGAGCCTATTTTGAAGGCGACCCAATGAATTTTGACAATTAAATGTAAAAATGTTGTTTTAATTGAAAATTCCCGGTACTTTCTTGACAGAGTAGTACACACATACTCATTCACGGTGTCAAGTTAATTTAGGCCAAACTATAAAATGTTCTGATTGTAGACATGAAGTTCTGTAGTATGCCCAGGGAAATGGGTAAGATCCAAGACTAGCCCTCATCCTGAACGTTGGGTATGAGTTGACCCTTCTCATTTCGGGCGGTAGTTCGTTAAAGTGTTTTGGTATCAAAAAACAACTCTTTTCTATTGCCGTTTTTTTCTAGGTATCACGACCATATTTCTATTTCTTGTATTGTAAGTATGTTGAAAGTGTAACAAGTGCGATTTATCCACATATTGTTTCAAAAGTAAAGCATCAGCATACAACTGATACCTGTTCATTATTGCAGTTTCACGATAAAAACGTTCGGGGTTTTTTGTAAATCGTTCGAAGAATGCACTTTTGTATTTTTTGCAGGTTACCAATTAAAGTTCCATGTGATGAGACCATTCGAAAGGTGGCTCTCATCCAAGGCATAGTAAAACATTCTCAAATATTTGGCGTTGATAATGTTAGAAATATTCTTGAACTTATGAACCATGAAAGGGAGATTTTTGATGATGTTATTTATCTGATTTTCCCATCTCAAGTGGAAGTCTAAATATATTCCCAGATATTTCATTTCATCCAATAAAATATCATCATTTAGGAAGTCTGCCACAGCTGTTGCTGGGGCTTGTAGATGAGATGAGCTAAGAATTCATGAATTAATAAATTTGAATTTTACAATGTCGATACACATGATTCACACGAGAAGTAATGTATAAATCTATGCATTCTAATTCGATAAACTCCGAAATATAATATATCAAATATACAAGATTCCTGCAAGTTCACAGAAATTTACAGCAATGACATAGGAAATTGGAAATTTATTTCATTCCAGATATTTTCAATTCTCACCGCTGTTTTAATACATGTATTTGAAGGAGTTTAGGGTAATTTGATATTTTTCATTGCTTAGAATGCAGTTTTTCTCAAGAGGATTATCTCCTTCGGAAGATTGATTATTTTTGTGGTAGAATTGGCTCTTACATCGGTTGGCGTGAGATCCATGCTATCCACTAGAGAAGGTCTGGTTTGCGCCAATGTTTTGCATTGGCAAAGTATGGATTCTGTAGCCAATTCACATAACCTACATATATCAGAGATTTTTTATCGATCTATGTAGGTAGTATTTCCCACCCAGTGGCCAGAATGAATACCATCATTGTAGTTCCTGACATGTGAGCATGGCTCTTTCACCAAATTACCACTTAACAGTCTGCATAACGCCCGAAAGCAGGTTGTATGGTGAGGATGCGCATTACCATTGCACTGAGCGAGAACTCCTCCAATAGAGTTGAACCCACCCAGTTCCTAGTTTCGGCTTCAGATCGAAAACCTACACCGTGACTTGTCGCCGCAAAGTACTATCTAACCGCTACTTGCTCTGCAGATCAGTATCCGAGTGGTTTGGAACGCAACTCACACGCCGAGGCGCTTTATTTCCACCACTCAGTCGAAAACTCGAGGAAAGGAAAAATCTCAAGAATTAATTACGGTGAAAATCACTCCACTCACTCATGTGAGAAGGAAAGAACCACCCTAGCCAAATGCGTCAACTGTGGCAGACCACACCCGGCATGTTCAAACAAATGCCCCAAAAAGCCCCTCAGAAAACTGCCTGAGAAAATACATCAATGGAGAACAGAACAAGTACAATCAAAACCGTTCAACGAAATACAGAGAGAACAGCGTGAAGAAAAGAAAAGCCTCCCTCCCAAAGAAGGCAACAAAACAAAAATTGTCAACGAATTGGCAGAGTTACTTGTGCAAATCTCCGAACTAAAACCAACCGAAAAACAACACCAAAAAATCACCTCTAAAATCGTCCACAATACAAAACTTTTATAAGCAAGAATAACAAGATGAGAAGAAAACTTGACAAAATAATCGTAATATCCTGGAAGTGTAACGGAATCAGTACCAAAAAAGAAGAACTTTCAGCAATTATACAAGAACACAACACAGACGTGATTTAACTACAAGGAACCATGCTCATAAAAGAAAAAACACTCAACATTAGCAACTACAACACATACAGAAACGACAGAATAAACAGGTAAGGTAGGGCGGAAGGACCATAGTGGTTCAAAGAGACATTATGCACCACTCACTTCTATCAAATGACAAAAATCCCACCATACAATCAATAGGAATTGAAGTGAAGAGGATCCGCAAAGAACCCATAACAATCCACTCAGTCTATATACCACCCGGAAACAACCTATATGATGAAGAATTGGACCCAATAACAAAAAACAGAAAACCAACAATTATCGCCGGCGATCTGAACGCCAAAAACAAAGAATAGAACAGCAAAAAGACCAACCCAAAAGGAAACGGCCTTAAAAGATACACAGAAAATAGAAACCTACAAATAATAGCACCGACAGAGGAAACTCACCACTGCAGAGGAAACGCAGACATACTCGACATAGCCCTGAACAAAAACATCACCGAAACCATCACAGCAGAAGTTATTAACGACACCACCTCAGACCACCACCCAGTCATATTCACCATTGACGGTGAAAAACACAACAAAAAGAAAATAACCCATAACTGGAAAAAATTCCAAGAAATTTTGGAAAATTTGACACTTATACGAACCATCCAAAACAAAGATTAGCTCGAGCAAGAAATAACCGACTTAGAAAAAATCATAAATATGGCCATGACAAAAACAACCACCATAACTTAAATCCCAGAACAAAGAAAAAAATATACCAGACGAAATCCAAAACATAATAAACCTGGGGAAAATGGCCCGAAAAGAGCATCAAAGAACTCTGAACCAAAGACATAAAACCATAATGAATAAACTCAACAACATGATAAGAAAAGAACTGAGAAAATACTACAATAAAAAATTTGAAAATCAAAACAGATTTAATCTGTTGTCTTCTACAATTTTAATTTAAAAAAATTCTTTGAGGAAACTTTAAGAATTAAATTAATGTCTTTTTAAGCACTGCTCATATTTAATAGACGTCAAAATTCATCATACAATATCAAACGGAATTAAGAAAAACCAACGAATATAAACTGTCAATTAAAATTAAAATATAAATAAGCAAACAGTTTTTGTTTCGTTCTAGGCATGCGTAATGAACTCTTCAGACAAACTTACGAAGCCGTGTTTGTTACAAAATGTATTGTTTTCCGATCCCATATAAATGAAAAATAACTCTTTCTCAAAAATATAAAACATAATTTCAAGAACTTCTCAAAAACTAATTCATTTGAAATATTCAATATATTTAAATAAATTACTTCAAAAAATCTCAAAACATGTAGCACATTCTCAAGAAATAATTAAAGTTACGATAAGATCAGTTAACTGAGGCCAAGTGCCTTATAAGCTTTGTATGATTTTCTGTGAACTTGGAACATAAGTACATAAGATACATAAAGGTGTTTACTTTTATTTCTGTTGAGGACCGTGTATTCCTAAGATTCACTGAGTAAGTCTATACATTGTTTAATTGATTTTATTATTTTTTATATGTAAAGTTGAACTGATCTTATCGTAACTTTAATTATTTCTTGAGAATGTGCTACATGTTTTGAGATTTTTTGAAGTAATTTATTTAAATATATTGAATATTTCAAATGAATTAGTTTTTGAGAAGTTCTTGAAATTATGTTTTATTAATTATTTAATTATTATTTGTAACTAGTAATGAATGAAATTCAATTTCCACAAACTTTTTATTGTTAAATGACAATCGTTTCGCCATACTGTGACTTAATCATATTCTACATTTGAACTGATACTATGTGAAAACTTACATATATTCTTATATATGTATTGACAGGTATTAAAAGAAGTAGGACTAACAGTAGAATGGTGTCTATTAGGGAATTCTCAATTAGGTGGAGAGATAACGATGATGGTAATAAAAGTAATTGGGGTAGTCGTTGGTTTTACCAAAATAAATAAAGATATTCAATAAAGGTGACTTATTCGTGTCCGTTTTTTCGTTTAGAAGAATTTTCTGAGAATCATCTAGGTTTATTTCAAGTGATTCTAAGAATATTAATCTAGAACCTTTACCCTCGATATGCGTAATTTTATATTCGTTATTGAAATTATGTTCAAATTCTATTAGATAGTTGACACATATGGAAACAGTTGAATTTGAACTATAGCTCTTTTGATGTTCGTGTATTCTTTTCTTGAACGATATACCGCTCTGACTAATATAAACCCTACAAGTCAACTTATAGATTCCTGAATTATTATCTTTGTTTAATTGATTACTATTTTGATATATTTACATTCTTATTAATGGTTCTGAAAGCTGCCATGTAGTCAAAATATTTTTTTAAATAATTGGCAATTTCTTCGGATATTCTATTTATATATGAAATTGGTATTAATTAATTTCCAAGGATAAACATAAGTTAATGCTATTTTTTTCTGTTTATTGTTTAATGTTTTATCTATAAGAGTTGTGTTGAAACCATTGTTAAATGCTATGTGTTTTATTATATTAAGTTCTTCATAAAAATTTTGAAGGTTCATCGGTGTTATTGATAATATATGGATAGAGCTATTATAGGCATGACAGTTTTTGATTGAAGGGATAATGAGAAGTTTAATGTATTGTGATTTCTATGTATGTAAGTTTATGAAATATGATTTATTCGCGTAAGTTATCTATATTTGTGAAATTCAAGTCTAGGAAATGGATTCTTTGGTTCTTTTCTTCTTCAAAGGTGAATTTGATAGACGTAGTGTAGGTTATTAATGAAATTTGAAAAGGAATTTGTTGTATATTTGTTCCTTTGAAGCAACATAGAATGTCATCTACAAATATGAACCAGTAAAAGAAATATTTACTCTTTAGGTTTGAATGAATTTTTGATTCTGAATCATCCATGAACATTTCTATTTAAATAGAGCTTAGTGCATTTCCCATGATAAATCCTTCATTGAAAATATAAGTAATACCATTAAATTGGAAGTAATTCTGTTCAAGACAATTCAAAATATCACTAATTCTGATACGATTAGTATTATTCTTTATCAATAATTTTTCAACGATTTGTACGGTTTCATTTGGGGGGATTCCTGGGGTATACATTTTGGACATCAAATGAAATTAATTTGGAATTTGCAGGTAAATGAATTGATTTGATGTTGTTTATAAGTTGGAAACTAAATCAAATCAATTCATTGAAACCGATATAATTCTCAGAATATTCTCCAAAACAAGCAAACGGGCACGAAAAAGTCACCTTTATTGAATATCTTCATATAATTTGGTAATACCAACGATTACCCCAATATCTTTTATTACCATCGACGTAATCTCTCAGCCTTATAAATACCATTCTACTTTTAGTGCCACTTCCTATAATACCTGTCAATAAGAACCTATGAAAGTTTTCACACAGTATCAGTTCAAGAATATGATTAAGCCACAGCGCGGCGAAACAATTGTCATTCAACAATAAAAAGTTTGTGAAAATTGAATTTTATTTGTTACTAGTTGAAAATGAATTTCCATCAAGTAAGGACAGAAGCCATCAAATAAATATTTGTAACCTTAAAAACCAGATTTGATTTCGATCAGATCAGCAGTTTCGAAACTATTTGGAAAATAAGAAATAGTTTGCAACAAGAATAACTGTGGAACCATCAGACCTATTTTGCCCATCACCGGACTTATCTGTGTTGTTTAGGCATCAAACCCATTATGAGAATTTCAAGTCTCTAGCTGTTTACCTTCGAAATTTAAGAGTGTTAAGGCCTGTCCGGCCAGACTACGAATTCTTAATATGGAATACACTTAAAGAGTGTATTCCAGTGCTTTGAGATCATTTTGGGCTCAAAATTTGAAAATTACAGACATTTCTGTAAAACGATGGCACACTGTTCCCTAAAGGAAGCGTGCAAAATGTATAAAGCATTTGCATAAATATTTCATATAACGAAGATTCGTTTCACTTTTTAATAATAAAAGTGTTTTTTAACCTACCTCCTTCAATTTTCAAGGAATATAACATTGAAATATGATTTTCTTACTAATGACTTTTCTTTCACTTGAGATTTGTAGACATAAAATTTCAATAATAATATGAAAGCAATTTGATTGTTTACTATTCAATGCTATCGAAGGAAAAAACTGTAGAGAAACTTGATGTATGAGGAACATGAACCTCCAATATTTCCAATTAGATGTGCTTTTTGTAATCATCAAATTTCAGTATGTCCAAATAGTTCAATTACTGAAATAATAAATCCAATATTTGTGGAAAGGATGTTGTCAAACAATAAAAAAAATTAACATGGATGTGAGCTTCATTTAAAAGATTATTGCATATTACAATATTACATAACTGAAAGCATAACAAGGATGAAGAACGAACTTGATAAACATCACAATTAAATGTTATTTCCATATTATGGAAAAAATTATCATGTTCTTTAAGTATTTTTAACGTCTAAATAAACAAAAATGTTGAATACGAGTTAGCTATGGCTTAAAGAAAACCGAATGTGTATATGATTTCAAATATCTACACAAATTGATGTAGTCAGAAACTTGACTGATTGAGTAGATATATGGTATAGAAACAAGAAGTGCATAATTGAATCAACTCAACCTCAATTTCCGCTATTATCAGATTAACCTCGATTGCTCAGATTTACATGGAGCTGGCAGGATAACTTATGAAATATGGAAAACTGATAAGTGATTAATTTACATCCAAATTCATGCTTATTTTGATCCTGTGAAAATTAGCCGTTTTTTATATAAATTTGAGGTGAGAGGAGATACAAAACAGTGAATACCCTTTGATTCAGCATACCTTTGTTGATGATTTTTTTTAGGAAGGAAATCGCATCAATGTTTTTTACGGATGAACATTCTTGAATGTACTATTAATGAAAAAATTAAGGCATGTCTTGCTAATTTCTATGAGATAAATAATATTAAGTAAGGATAATTGATTGTTTATTATTCGAAGCAATATTCTTGTTAATTCGTGTTAAAAAGTTTTACTTGAAAGTAGATAAAATAAAGGTTTCTTTACTTTGAGATATCTCAAACACGTTGAATACTTACTTCGATTTGTTACAAATACATAACGAAAAACATATGCCGTTTTTAAGCAATAAAATAATTACAGATTTAATAATTCGATACAATTGTGCTGTAAGGTAGTTTTGAGTAATACACTTCTGATATTTTCTTACCTCTAGATGAACATTTGATGACAAATTTCAGATACATTATCGTTTAATTAAAAGTGCTACTAACTTTTCAGAGGAGTGACGTTTAATCATACCATAATTTCTTCAGGTGTTACAACATAAAAGAAAATTTGAGAGAGTCCTTATATATTTATTGAACACTATATACGAATGATGAGGAGTAATAGATATTACAGAAATTGCTTGGTACCACCCGAATATCGTGAATTTTTTTTGAGTCTGTGGTTCTATTTGATAGAATTTGTTTATTATTGATGTATTCTCAAAATGTGCTGTGAATAAAAATGAATAAAACGAATTAATTGTGTAAACAGTATATGAATAGTTGCGAAAAAATTTAGGGGGCGGTTCTTCGTAAAAAAATAGTGTGGATCTTTCATATAAACTTTATTTTTTGAACCCCCTTTCTTAGTTACAGCCCTCTGAAGATGGCGCCCAAAGAATAGTTTCACATATTTTTCTTAAAAACCAGAAAACTGACAATAATTGTAACTGAATCAAAGTTAATCAAAACTAGTAAGTGTCATAACAAAATGACATATGCTTACTAGATAAATTCTAGTTCGGAAATAATTCCAGCCTCTACGACTGACACTATCATATTGATATTTTTTTTTCAAAGACCTTGAATTTAGCAATAAATTACAAAAGACCTTATTTGTTAAGAATGGATCAAGTTATCCAAAATTATTTTTTTTAGTGTAAAATAGTAATATGGAAAATAATTTCTTGTGAAAGAAAGTTTAGGGGTGGCTTTTTCTACCCCTTGCAATCATAGAAGAACACCACAAAAAATTTTTTGGTGCCTTCTGGCCTGCATAAAATATCCGCTCAATTTAATTCTGTCAGCTTTTTGGTTTTCAAGAAAAAAGAAAAACTGTTTGCGGGCGCGATCTTTAGGAAGCTGTAACTAAGCAGGGGGGCTCAAAAAAATAGAGATTATATGAAACACCTACCCTATTTTTTGACAAGAAATTACCCCTAAATTGTTTCACAACTATTCGTATACAGCCTGTTTATTATAATCGGAAAAGATTTCAATTTAAAATTCAATAAATTTTATTAAAATTAATTCTCAAACTCAAACTCAAACAAAAAATTTTTCATTGGAATTAACAGTAATAAAACAGTTTCAAAGAAATTCTATTTCGATATGGAAACATATTTTATAGCGATTTTTGTAGTTCGAAATCTTTTATAATTGTTGAATTTTCCTTGTCTTGAAACAGAAGTGTTTCTCAGATATCATCTCATTATATTTATGTTGACAATAATTTTGGTAAGGGTTGTGGAGTGATTTATATAAAATTCGATAATTTTTTTATGTATCCTGTATCTAGTTAACGCTCTATATAAGTTCGATTTAAATAGTTATTGGTATAAATTTTTATTATCCCTCATTCTTATCTAAAATTATATGTCTGCCTAGACAAAATACAGAGTCCTGAAATAATATGTTGCGCTTTCATAGCTGCCGAACCAAACTTCTTAGAAATTTCGGTCGGAACCAGGCATCTTCTTCTTCCATTCCTGTAATTCAAGTAATTATTTTCTTATATACAATGTATTTTTGAAAAAATTCAATAAATGTGTGATTTTCTGAATACATCACCCCGTATAGTTTCGCTATATTTCCAACGGCCTTCAATATCTCTATGCTGACGCAAAATATTAGAGATATAATTTCAACGGAGCAGATTTTATCCAGAGGAAACTGCTAAATGTTGAAAGAACAGTCCTCTACCGATTACCAAAATCAAGTGTAACACGAATTTTATTATAATTATTCATTATTTTATTATAATTTTATTATAAAACTCTTCTAACCGAAAGATTTGCCCAAATGATCAACCTGTCCTGTATTAATGGTCAAATATAAAAAAAATTATTTCTCGATTTCTTCGAATGAAACATCTTGTACTTTTCTTCATGATAATGTAGAGAAATTAATGCCCCACATTTCCTTTGAAGTAATCCTGCGTTCAGGAAACTCGAAAATGGCACCACGATCAGCAATTTTATTTGAATAATGAATATAATATCATTAATATGGAGTATGAGCTATGGTAATAGAAAGTTCTAGAAATCGAGACACCTACATCTGTATAACAATTCTATACTCAAACAAACTCGACTAGGTTTTCTGGATTACAGAGACAAATTGAAGACATGCGCACGTGTCAAACTGATTGGTTTTCGTCAATGCAATGTATTCTAGTGACTCCAAATCTGTCAAGTATCTATATTCGCTATACACAGAGACTCCAAAATATCAATAATACACTAACGCCATCTAAAGTATGCAAAATATATACAAGACATACCTTTGCAAGTTAATTCAAGTAGAGGAATGTATTTTCGATATTTTCACGTTAGCAACGCAGAATAAACTTTCCTCATGCTCAAATCAGACCATAACTTGCCGTTATGCTCAAAAATTAGCATATTCATCTTAAAGTAAATTAATTCGGCTGATCTGTATCAAAAATCACACGAAGAAGTATGATCTATGGTAATAGAAAGTTCTAGACATCGAGAAAGTGAAACATAAATCAGTATAACATGCGTACGTTTCAAACTGATTGGTTTTCGTCAGTGCAATGTATTCTAGTCGCTCCAAATCTGTCAAGTATCTATATTCGCTATACACAGAGACTCCGAGATATTAATAATACACTACCGCCATCTAGAGTATGCAAAATACATACAAGACATACCTCTGCGAGTTAATTCAAGTAAAGGAATGTATTCTCGATATTGTCACGTTACGAACGCAGAATAAACTTTCCTCCTGCTCAAATCAGACCATAATTTGCCGTAATGCTCAAAAATTAGCATATTCGTATTGGAATAAATTAATTCGGCTGATTCCTACCAAAAATCATTAATAGTTCATACTCCTTATTAATGATTTTTGGTACATATCAGCCGAAATAATTTATTTCAATATGAACATAATAACTAACGGATATTAAAAATAGTTAAAATAATGAAACCAGCGGTAGAAATCACTTGAATAATGTCAAATTTACAGTAGCATCGAGATATTCTTCGAAAATATGAGAACCTATTACAGGATTGCCCATAACTGTTCCCCAGACATTTTATGACCACTTGTAATGACTTTATTTAAATATTTTAATATTGACAGATATATTCTGTAAGCCTTCTACATATTCTATAAGAAAAAATTATATTTAATATTATAACTTTAGGACTTAATTTAATGTCATATAAGTACACAAAATATTTAAATTTTAGGATTTTTGTTAACAATTTATATTTATCGGATTTTAATATATCATTGGGATATTTTTTAATGAATTTTTATTTTATACTAGCTTTTTACCCGCGGCTTCGCCCGCAGTGGAGTCATTAAATAAGTATGAAAGATAAAGGGTAAGGGTATAATAATAGTAAAACTTCATTACTGAAGTAGCTAAATTTGACGATTTTTTGACAAACAATTGTTTTATCTTTCGTAAAAAAATTTTTTTTTAAATATAAAGTACCCTATGTTACTTCTAATACCTTCAAGAGTATATGTACAAAGTTTCATGATGATCGGTTCAGTAGTTTTTGCGTGAAAGCGTAACAAACAAACTTACATTCGCATTTATAATATTATATAGTAGGGACTAGCTTTTTACCCGCGGCTTCGCCCGCAGTGGAGTCATTAAATAAGTATGAAAGATAAAGGGTAAGGGTATAATAATAGTAAAACTTCATTACTGAAGTAGCTAAATTTGACGATTTTTTGACAAACAATTGTTTTATCTTTCGTAAAAAAATTTTTTTTTTAAATATAAAGTACCCTATGTTACTTCTAATACCTTCAAGAGTATATGTACAAAGTTTCATGATGATCGGTTCAGTAGTTTTTGCGTGAAAGCGTAACAAACAAACTTACATTCGCATTTATAATATTATTATTATTATTATATTATTATTATATATTATATATATATATTATATATAGGGATATTAGTAGGGATGTCGTTTGATATAAGTAGTACTTATATGACATTTAATTCCTGAAATTATAATATTAAATATAATTTTTTGAAATTCAATATGTAGAATGCTAACAGAATATATCTGTAAATATTAAACTATTTAAATAATTTTATATATAATACCTTCTTCCAAGTACAAACCTCCATTTATTTTACTTGTAATGACGGTCGATTTCCCTTATCATTCTTGGATTTCTGAAAGAGTAAAAATGGAAATTGTGCCTATTGAAAACTTGCGAAGTTACAAAAATTCAGACAGTTTTCAGAATCATTATCGGCACCAGCCGATAATGTGATAATGAGGTTAAGCGTGAAACTCACGGTTTTTGAGGATTCTTTGAACAAAATGTTCACTTAAACCGCAGGCTTCACTAAACTTCGTTCGGCTTGTGTGTGGACCTTCTGTTAAATTCTGTAAAATTTCTAGCTCCTTGTCTTCGTGACCGATTTTATTCTTTCTTCTTTTTTGTACTTGATGTCTCATGTCTCTATGTATCTGTTCAATGTTCTTTGAAAACTGAATTTTTTGGATATTTCCATTTGAATAAAATGAATTTACATCAAGTAGGGAACGATTCAATTAAATTTTTGCTAATGAATAGTTTATGTGGCACTGCCACAATATGAAAAATATATCAATCATTTAATTTTTTCCACAATTCATCCCGATTGTATTCAAATTAACTTTGAGCTCTACAAAACAATAGCTTGATTGATAATAAACTTTTGGAATGCTGATAAAATACTGATGTATTGGTTGAATACACATGTGTTCAATATGGGATGCTTATGCGGAAAAGCATTATTATTTGTATGTTGATTCTTAGGGACTATGATTTTGGGAACGTTTGGAAGTTTTGTGAATAGCCTAATGCAAATTATTTGATGGTTTCAAATAATTTTCTCCAGATTTTGAAAGATATTTCAGCAGAATTTCCTAAAATAAGTAGCCAGAGAAAACATTCATTGAACTATTTTCAATATCCTTAAGTTATGTTCATTATTTAAATGAAATTTTCAGTTGTGATTTCATTTCTTGTGTCTCAGGAGTGAAAGTATCCCTACAGTTTAACAAATTCGAGAAATAACAATTTAAAGTCCCTCATATTTGGCCATTTATAACCGATACCCTGTATAAGACCGTTTGAACATTTAGGAATGATGACTAAGCAAATCTTTCAGTTAACAACAATTCTGATTAAATTCGTGTTACGATTGCTTCTGGCAATCAGCTGAAGTTTTAGCGAACCACTGTTCCCTCAACTTTTTGCAATTTTCTCTGAATAAGTAGCATTGGAAAAATATCTCTTATATTTTGTGATAGAAAAATTGAAGGTCATTAAAATCTATGAAAATATGCGTGATGATCCATTTAAAAGATCACCCATTTGTTGAATAATTTTTTTGCGAGTACCATGTATATTAGAAAATAATTTCTTAAGATGCGGAAATGAGAGTACAAGGAGCGTACTTTAGAACGAAATTTCAGCAGCTACGAAAGCGCAACTCAGTATCGCAGCATCCTCTATTAACAACGCAAATACCGTAGGTTAACCTGAATATTTTTTCCGAAAAATAACATTCGCTAATAAATGAATAATAAATTTTCTAGATATTTTACAACCTGTGCACGTCCAGATAATCATGGAAATATTTCAAATTATTCGATATTGAAAGTGATTGAAACAAGTTTTTTTGAAATGACTATGCTTCATGAGTTCAAAAAATTATGTACACATTTTTTGTGACTGCAGTTTATTACCCCATCTTCGGGCGACAGAAAACTTAACAAATGGTACAAAGTATTTGAAGTAGGAAGATAAGCAGAATGATAACATGAATATACAGTGTTATAAAATATCGGCCCTAAACATACCTGCATCAGTAGTACTACTCTGTCAAGAAGGTACCGGGAATTTTCAATTAAAACAACATTTTTACATTTAATCGTCGAAATTTATTGGGTAGCCTTCAAAATAGGCTCCAATTGCTCCAATACATCTATGCCATCGGCACTTCCAATTATCGAAACATTTTTTATAGGCGCTTTCCGGTATGGACTTTAGCTCTCGCGCCGAATTTTGTTTTATGGCTTCAATCGACTCAAAACGGGTGTCACGAAGGGGCAATTTTAGTTTTGGGAAGAGGAAAAAGCCGCAGGGAACCAAATCTGGCGAATACGGTGGTTGCTGAAGCACGTTTGTTGAGTTTTTGGCGAGAAAGTCAGTCACAATCGTAGCTCGGTGAGAAGGCGCGTTATCGTCATGAAAAATCCATGAGTTGTCCGCCCACAAATTTGGCCGCTTCTTACGGATACGCTCACGCAAACGTTTCATAACGCCTAGGTAATACTCCTTGTTTACCGTCTGACCCTCTGGAACGAATTCGTAGTGCACCACGCCACGGATATCGAAGAAAACAATGAGCATCACCTTCATTTTTGAGCGGCGAGCGGCTTTGGCGTGGTTTTTTCGGTTTCGGCTCATTTTTTGCCACCCATTCCGATGATTGCTGGCTTGTTTGCATATCGTACTCGTAGACCCAGGTCTCATCACCAGTGATAATGCGTTCCATGAATGTAGAATCGGAATTACAGCGATCCAGCATGTCTGAAGCAACCTGTTCGCGATGACGTTTTTGAAGAAAATTCAGGTCTTTCGGTACGAGTCGTGCGGCCACCTTTCTCATGCCCAAAATATCAATAAAAATCGTACGTGCGGACTCGTGGGATATCTTAAGATCATGTGCTATCTCTCTCAAGCTGGTACGATGGTTTTCCAGCACCCTTTTCTTAATTTTATCGACGTTATCTTCGATCGAAGCCGTCGATGGGCGTCCGGAACGAGCAAGTCCTTGAAGGCTCTGTACCACTGATATGAACGAGTTTTCGATAGAGCATTATCACCAAAGGCCTTTTGCAACATTTTCAATGCATCGGCACACGAAAATTCATTTGCAACACAAAACTCTAAACAAATTATTTGCTCAACGTAATCACCCATAGTAAAAATCGGCATGCATTCTGACATCGACTGACTTAATCAGCTGTTGCAAGCACTCTAGTTGACAGATCCCGCTCAAGCTTGGCATAGTAATTAAGGACAGTGGTACCAACCTAGGAAAAAAAATTTTTACCTGCCTCATTGCCCCGCCAGATTTAAATCGATAATTCCCGGTACTTTCTTGACAGAATTTATTATAGTACTAATATACAATAAGATGAATAACTTGTCATGGGGTTTTTCGAGATGTTCGTTTCACCACAAATTTTTCATGTTCCAGTTAACCACCCTAGATATCTAAATTTATCTCACATTTCGTTAAATATTAAGAACGAATAATTTAGGAATAAAATAAAAAATATGCCAATTTTGCCACTTGAAAGATCAAAGTGAATTTATTGTCAAATAAAGTTTTTTATTATTGTTGTATCTAAAACCTCGGTGGTTTTCCCGTATGACATATTTGATGATTTAAAAGATACACATTTCACACTGAGAGAACGAATGTCCTATTTTGGTTGCTGCAGGTAGTTTGCAGCTTAATTTCTAGTGCTTTGAGGTTAACCGAATACATGATTTCATGTGTCTTCCGTATTGGACCGAAAAGAAATTATATTCGACTGTAATTACGTAAACAAGATAATTGACTTGCTAAAAGGCAATACATACGAGTTTTTCCATTTTCACGGGGTCTAAAAGAAGCTAGCGTAAATAATTGGGTAATGGTCATTCGAATATGCAATGAATAACTCAATGTATAACATACCGTAACACGAATATGTCATATAGATCTTTTTTAATTTGAGAGAGAAATTCTTGTTGTCAAAATTCGTTAAAATTTCCTCTTTTCTCTTTATGAATTCGGACGTGTTTTAGGCATGAAAGGTAATCACTACTGCGCTCAGCGTAGCGAGATCTGAAAGTCGATTGAAATACTTCGTAACTTGTTCGATTTCGTAGTGAAAAAAAATTGACAAAATGTTTTTGAATGCATTTTCTTTATATAAATCAAAAATTGGGTAGATTTTAAAATAGATATTTTGTTCATGAAAGATATGAGACGAGTAGGAAAATAAAAGTTGCCTATAAGAATTCTTTTTCCTATCTTAACTGAAAATTTATTATTATATTTATTTAACTGAAAATAGTTTATTTCAGAAAATTTCATTTTACTGCAGAATTGTCGCTATCAATAGAATACACTTTGACATAGAAATATTCTTTGAAATAATAATTATAATAATAATAATAGTGCCTTTATTCATACATTCACAATATATAAATATAGGGCGAAGTCCCTATGTCCAAATACAATATTGGACACATTGTATAATTGTTCATGAAAGAACAATTATAACTAATAAAGTCTTAATGAATAATGTTTCTGAATATGAAATATTCATTCCGAAAATATTCAATTAATATTATATTCTGAATAAATATTTTCGTGACTTTAAATTCAGAATTATATATTCTACATTATATATTGAAACTATATACAGAAACTATCAAATTGATATCCTTATTTGTAATCAATATAAAATATTTTTCAATGTCTCGGAAAAAACCTTTTTACTTCCCGACTTGAAATGTATTAATACAAATGTATTAACAAAAACTATATAAGTATGTATATTAACATATAAATACAAGAAAATCCACTATTCCAAAATTATCTAAAATTATCAAAATAAAGGATTAAATAAAAATAATTGAACGAGAACTCGAACATTTGTTAGCTATTTCGGCCTATCTGATCTCATCAGAAATGTATTGAATTCAGATTCAAATATATAACAAGATCAAAATTCGACTTACCAAAATAAGATAAATATATATAATTTCAATATATAATAGAAGTTAGAAGTTAGAATATATAATTCTGAATTTAAAGTCATTTAAATTTTACTTCTATCAAGTATTGACTCACATTAAAATTGGTTTTTTTAAATTATGAAATAATTTCATATAGAGTCTTTATATCCACAATATATTCCTCAATTATTTATTATTTTTGAAATTCTGGTTATTTTTCTTATCATGGGACATTATTTGGGTTGAATAAGTTTTGTTATTGTTTTTCTGTGTTCCGAGTACAAATAGTTATAGGTTATACGTAACAATACGTTGATCATTTCTGTTTTATTTTGGATACTTTAAAGCTTACTTCAAGTTTATTCGTTCCATGTTTTATCTTATTTTGGTAAGTTGAATTTTGATATTGTTATATATTTGAATCTGAATTCAATACATTTCTGATGAGGTCAGATAGGCCGAAATAGCTATCAAATGTTCGAGTTCTCGTTCAATTATTTTTATTCGATCCTTTATTTTGATAATTTTAGATAATTTTGGAATAGTGGATTTTCTTGTATTTGTATGTTAATATACATACTTATATAGTTTTTGTTAATACATTTGTATTAATACATTTCAAGTCGGGATGTAAAAAGGTTTTTTCCGAGACATTGAAAAATATTTTATATTGATTATAAATGAGGATATTAATTTGATAGTTTTTGTATATAGTTTCAATATATAATGTAGAAGTTAGAATATAAAATTCTGAATTCAAAGTCATTTAAATTTTACTTCTGTTCAAGTACTGACTCACATTAAAATATTTTCGTTACAGGAAAATTATTCCTGATAACAAAATATCAATAATATTAAATTTCAAAGGATATCCTGGAATTCTAGATTTATTAACAAACTTCATAAAGTTCGACTCGTTCGTGTACATTTCAGTTATTTATAGAGAATGTCCCAGAACAGATATAACGAACTGAAAGGGTACTCGTACATAGTACTAATGAAAGTAGAGCGTCTCAAACCAACCACAGTGCTTGTTGAAAGTTAAGTTTCAAAACTTTTTGCATGTTTCAAACATTTTCAGTGGCGTTAATAAAAGGATTATTTGATATTTCAACATCTCTTACTTGAACGCTGCTAACACTTCCGCAAATTTTTAGACGAAATTGGACTTTCAAATATTTATTCTTCAAAGTGGTAATGGTTGAAACCTCTTAATCTCACCTTTTTCAAGGAAATTGGCCGCAAAAATTTTAAATTTGATTTTCCATAAAAAAAGAATATTTGGGAACCAACGGAATTTGTATTGAAAAATTAAGGAAATTGAAAGCGAAAACAAATTAAAGAAGATAGTCAATACGACCACCATTGTTCCAATATTAGTAATAATCTTTCGCAAATTTTTCTGGACGCACTAAAATTGGTAATAAATAAAATTCAGTTTCCACAAACTTTTTACTGTTAAATGACAATTATTTCGTCACACTGTGGCTTAAGCATTTTCTAAATTTGATCTGATACTGTCCACACTGTACTGGTGTGGACAATTCTCGTTTAACAATAAAAAGTTTGTGAAAATTGAATTCCATTTATTCCTAGTTAAAAATGAATTTCCATTAAATAAACACCTAATCCATCAAATACACTAAAATTGGTTGCTTTGGGAATTGCAATATACATAGAAGGCTTCCTTTGATTTAATCAAAGAATAAAACTATCAAGTTATGATCACGTGTAGCTTAGTAACATAATTACTTTTGTTCATGTATTATTTTGATCTTGAGAACTTGATTTCTTTCACTTCGAAGAAAATTATGGAATCGTTTACATTTGCTGAATGTGTAGACAAATTTTTTTTTATAATCGCGCAAACGGCAATAGTAGAGTAGCTTTATTCTAACCGAAACGCTCCATCTCATACAATATTTGAAAGAATATATAAAACTCTATGTTCATTTGGATTTTTAAGGAGAAATAGGATCGATTCTGAAAAATGGAGTCGCATCAGTTTAGTTAACTCTGCATAACCAACGGCTCTATACTCACCACCTTCAAAGAATACAGGCAACGAATCCGAAATAGTACCTACCATCCATGACTTTTTTTACCTAAGCTTCTAGACAAGATGATGAGAAATCCTAATTTTTTGTGTGATATTCTTTTTACTGACGAACTGGGATTTACGAGAGACCGAATAAAAAACCTCCACAATACTCAGAAGCAGAAACACGGGGTGATCGACATTTTGTTCCTGTAGTTTTTCTTGATTTACGTACTCTCCAAGAAGATATATCTTTAAATCAACATGGAAATTTATAGTTAAGATGGAGCACCAACTCGTTCTCTACAAAATGTTCCACAGTATTTGAATAATTCTTCTGGTCTTCATTGGATTGGACGAGGACGTCCAATATCTTGGCCACACGGTCCTTGGATCTTACTCTGTTGGATTTTTTCGTAAGGAAGATACCAAAAGACTTTATTTACTGGGTTCATTTGAAAAGCGTTCTGATCTCCTATTCATAATAATCAGTTTCAGAAATATTTGTCCTTTATAAGGTTTTGAATGACTCATTACAAAATTTCGATTAAAATATATCACATTATGTTCTGCCATATTGAAACACAAGATTAGGTATAGAATATAGAATGTTTGAGCTTAACTCAAAACATTTGTCGAATAATATGTTCGTCCACAGAAGAATATATAAAATAAAAGCATTTTCTAGACACAGTTATATCTAAGAGAGAATGTGCGCATGTGCGAAATATCGAATCATAAATATTATAAAAAAATAAATTTAGGGGTTATATTCCTTGAAAGGAAGCTTGTTTTTAAACTTTCAAATTTAGATTTGTAGAGATTTCACAGAATTATTCTGTTTCAATATTCAAATTTCATGGTAGTTCAAATTGAGTCCAAATTTTTTCAACTTGCGTATGTTTAATTTGAGGTGCGTGACGTATAAATCCTCGGGTATTCGTGTATTCTTTTCTTGAAGAATCTCCAAGTTTGACCGCTACAAACTTACGCAAACATTACAATTTAACTCATAAACTTCAGTTTCATTGTCATTATTAGCTTTATCATTGTTCTTCTCGTTAAGAATTCCTAAATTGAATGTTCAATAAGATTTTTGTAGCACAAAGCAGATCTTTATTTTTTGATGAAAATAACCTTTTAATAATAAAAAAAATATTCCTAAAGCCCTAATACGTATCACTTTTCAATAGATCAATGAGACAGACCATTCTACATTAGCAAGTAGACAATTTTATAAGGGTATGGTGAAAATTGACGCATTTTATAACAGGGAAAGTACATAAACTGTGTTTTTTACGATATTAGACATAATTTTAAGATCAAAATTCAGCCTTCTGTTGAGTTCCGAAGTGAGTGGTTCCCTGTGTGTAGACGAGAATGTGTTTTAAGGACGAAAATGTCGAGACAGACGCGCCGCAGTTGCAAATAATCTCCTGACAAATTTTGTTATATTTGTGGAAAATTTATGATGAAATCACAAGCCAGGCCATTTTTTGAAAATGTTAAAAGCCTACTTTCAATATTTCTGCGTTTTAATTGGAGATCAAGACAAGCAGTGTCTTGTGTGTGCTGTGTTAGTTGTAGCGTATTATTGGTGCAGTGGATAAATGGGGAGGCAAAAAGCATGCGTTTTGCAATCCCTATGGAATAGCGAAAATCCATTAATCATTCAGACAATTGCTATTTTTGCCTGACAAATACTAAAGGTTATTCCAAAAAGGGAAAGCACATAATCGACTAACCACATTTGCAGTCTGAAATACGACCTGTTTCTCATAATGCAGATTTACCAGTGCCGATCGCATCTTTAGATCCGCAAAATATTCTTTTGGAAACAACGCATCATCAGGCACCGACCCTACTGTTACTGCAGATTCCAGTTCCGGCGAGCTACATTTAATTGTTCAAAGTGAGTTAAACGATTTAGTACGTAATTTAGAGTTATCGAGGCAACCGTCAGAACTTCTTGGTTCCTATCTTGAGGAATGGAACTTATTAGGGAACGAAACGAAAATCACGAATTTCAGGAAAAAGAATTGTTTCCGTTTTCTACATTCTACAGTAACCAAAATTCGTTGTGTGCGTGTACTGATATTGAGGCAGGTACTTGGTATTGAGTATTCCCCCTCTGAGTGCAGTTTTAGATTAATCTAAATACAGTTTATTTTTGCATAATGGCCCATTCAGCGACGATGAAAAAAAGTTATGAAAATATGCGCACTCTTTTGGATAAAATAAACTACGTAATTGGTAGATATACCATAGGTTATTTCAATTCCCTGGGACATTGTTCTGCAGTACTTTGGTTTTTCACATGTTGCATATATTTTGTTTATACTACTCTGTCAAGAAAGTACCGGGAATTTTCCATTTTTACATTTAATCGTCAAAATTTATTGGGTCGCCTTCAAAATAGGCTCCATTTGCTCCAATACATCTATGCCAACGGCACTTCCAATTATCGAAACATTTTTTATAGGCGCTTTCCGGGATGGACTTTAGCTCTCGAGCCGAATTTTGTTTTATGGCTTCAATCGACTCAAAACGGGTGCCACGAAGAGGCAATTTTAGTTTTGGGAAGAGTAAAAAGTCGCAGGGAGCCAAATCCGGCGAATACGGTGGTTGCTGAAGCACGTTTGTTGAGTTTTTGGCGAGAAAGTCAGTCACAATCGTAGCTCGGTGAGAAGGCGCGTTATCGTCAGGCAAAATCCATGAGTTGTTCGTCCACAAATTTGGCCGCTTCTTACGGATACGCTCACGCAAACATTTCATAACGCCTAGGTAATACTCCTTGTTTACCGTCTGACCCTCTGGAACGAATTCGTAGTGCACCACGCCACGGATATCGAAGAAAACAATGAGCATCACCTTCATTTTCGAGCGGCTTTGGCGTGGTTTTTTCGGTTTCGGCTCATTTTTTGCCACCCATTTCAATGATTGCTGGCTTGTTTGCATATCGTACTCGTAAACCCAGGTCTCATCACCAGTTATAATGCGTTCCATGAATGTAGAATCGGAATTACAGCGATCCAGCATGTCTGAAGCAACCTGTTCGCGATGACGTTTTTGAAGAAAATTCAGGTCTTTCGGTACGAGTCGTGCGGCCACCTTTCTCATGCCCAAAATATCAATCAAAATCGTACGTGCGGACTCGTGGGATATCTTAAGATCATGTGCTATCTCTCTCAAGCTGGTACGACGGTTTTCCAGCACCCTTTCCTTAATTTTATCGACGTTATCTTCGATCGAAGCCGTCGATGGGCGTCCGCTTCACGACCGTCCTTGAAGGCTCTGTAGCACTGATATGCACGAGTTTTTGATAGAGCATTATCACCAAAGGCCTTTTGCAACATTTTCAATGCATCGGCACACAAAAATTCATTTGCAACACAAAACTTTAAACAAATTCTTTGCTCAACGTAATCACCCATAGTAAAAATCGGCACGCACTCTGACATCGACTGACTTAATCAGCTGTTGCAAACACACTAGTTGACAGATCCCGCTCAAGCTTGGCATAGTAATTGAGGACAGTGGTACCAACCTAGGAAAAAAAAATTTACCTGCCTTATTGCCCCGCCAGATTTAAATCGATAATTCCCGGTACTTTCTTGACAGACTGTATATAAGAATTAATCTATATTTTGCTTTCTCTTTATAGAACTGCTTCTTCAGAATGTTATATTGATGCCAAATTAAAGGAAGGCATTTTTATTGGACCACAAATCAGAAAATTGCTGGAAGACGTTAATTTTACAGAAAAGCTTACCAGGCAGGAACTCAGAGCATGAAAGTCATTAGTCAGTGTTTAGTTATTTATGGTGAGCGGGCATCTGTCCACCCTACCACTGCGTCCCCACGGACTATTGTGATTCATCCCTAACTTATATCTCTCCGACGAGATCCAGTTTTTGGATAAAACAGATAATCTTGTTCAGGGGTAATTTTTTCAGTCCGCAGTGGGCTATAAAAGCCTGACCAAAGACCTCGAATCTGATTCGACTCACCGCTGAGCACTCTGAAACGATGTGAAAGGCTGTTTCAGTGTCCTCAAGACACAGCCTGCATTCATCGTCTTCAGCCAGACCGATTTTGTGCAAATGCGCTTTCAGTCTGCAGTGACTTGGTACAATTCCGACAATGTTCTTAGTTTGGCCCTATTCAGTCCTAGCGCTAGGTTCGCCATCTTTTTGTTGTTGCTGCTGTTCCAAGGAACACTCTCGAATGTTTCATGCCAGAATGGCTCCGCCAGAAAGACTCTAGCCTTGAGTTCATTCTGCCTGTTATCGCTTCGTTAGCCACGTCATGTGGTATTCCCAGGAATGGTTCCGGTCCTACCAGAGGCAGCGTAGCTCCAGCAAACGCCAGCCGATCTGCCTCCGCGTTACCAAAATAGTTTGAGTGGCTCGGTATCAAAACCAGAGTGACTCCGTTATACATACAGAGCCTGTTTAAAGCCGTGCGGCAACTCCAGACTGTTCTTGAGGTACAAGAGTTGGATTCCAAAGCTTTTAGTATTGACTGAGTATCAGTAAATATTTTGATATTACCGTGGTGGATTTGCCGTTTCATCAGCAGTTCTGCCGCGGTCTGAATGGCCGAAAGTTCTGCCTGGAATATGGTTGCGTTTTGACCGAGACCCAATGAGATGTTAATTCTCGGTTTGCTCCCATAGACTCCCGCTTCCGTTCCGTTGGTCGTTCCCGAGCCGAGTCGATCGGTCCTCAATAGAACCTCAGCATGCTGGGTCCATTCGTCCCGGCTGGGGGATTTTTCAAAACGGTCTACACAACACTTAGTGCATCTTTCTTTTATTCTTGACCCGATTAATAATATCATTAAATCGAAAAAAGCTTTATTCAAGAAAAATTTCAATGCAATTCAAAATGTCATTCCTTCTTTGTGAAACACTATTAATTTCAAACAAAAGTTTTGTAAAATGTTTATCGTTTATAAATGTCTCTACTAATGATAGGAAATAAATTTTGGACCAGTAAAATATATTAAGAGATTTTGGTTTTTTATTATTTTTTATTTTTTCCTCAAGTTGAATTGAATTTCAGCATGCAATTGAAATTAACGCTTGAAGAATTTCACGCTCGAAGTGATGTAAGAAACTTTTGTACTAGTCTTATTGGATTATTTCTTGTGGAGCTTCATCAGAGAATAATGTTTCAAAGACTGACGTTCATATAAGTGAGCTCATACGTTTGGATACTCTGATACATGTTTGCGGATTGATTAATTACTTGCTGTGTTAGTTTTTGAAAATATTCAGTAAGATTTTTGATAAAACCAAAGTCGCCACAGGTGTTCCAAAAAGATTGAATCAATGATTACTGAACACAACATATTGTTGGTCATCATAATTCTGATTATGATTTTTCAACATTATCTATGACCTTCAAAATGTGACTTCTATTAAAAAGTGAAGGGATGCTGTGAATTTAACAAAAGTTTGTTATATTCGGTTCAACCATTCGTTAGCCTATTTGAATATTGTATTATGCATTTAATATCATCTGAAAAACCTTCAAGTTTTGTTTTATATATGAACTTTTGATCTGGTGAATCAGTGGCTGATTGACTCACGTTCCAACTTTTATTATTCCTGTTCAATTGTTTCGAAGAACGATGGTTTAATATCGGGTGTCTTTTTAGAATGATAGAACTTTAAATTGAAATTAAACAGATTTAAATTAAGATTGAGGCCAATTTTTTTTATTTAAAAGATAATTTTGTGACATTTGAGTTTTAAAAATAATTTCCGGCATATGTTCTTCACTACTAGCTCTGAGAAACCGCATTCTACCAGACCAATTTTGGATCACTTTTTCGAGTAATTCAGGCCTTATTTCATCAATAACACGAGTTATGTTGGCTTACAAAGCTTCTATTGTTTCTGGTTTATCAGCATAAACGAATGACTTAACATAACCACAAAGAAAATAATCCAGTGGAGTTATGTCGCATGATCTTGGAGGTCAATTAATTGGACCATTTCTCGAAAAAATGTTATCGCCAAATCTTTCATTCAATAAATCAGTTGTTACGGTAGCAGCATGAGGTGTAGCACCATCTTGTTAAAATCAAAACACTTTTGGGTCGATACCATTCAAATTTTGAAACAAATAATCATTGATCACCGATCTTTAACCAGCACCATTCACTGTAACATTAGCTCCAGCATCGTCTTTAAAGAAATATGCACCGATGATGCCTCCAGCGTGTAAAGCACACCATACAGTGCATTTTTCAGGATGCAATGGAACCTGCAGAACTTCTTGAGGATTCTTTTCACTCCATATAAGGCAATTTTGCTTGTTTAACTAGCCGTTCAACCAGAAATGAGCTTCATCACTAAACACAATTTTACGATAAAAAAGTGGATCTACTTCAAGCTGTTCTAGGACCCAATCAGTAAACAAACAACGCTTATTATGGTCAAGTGGTTTCAGTTCTTGAACCAGTTGGATCTTGTATGGGTGCAGACCTAGATCTTCACGCAAAATTTTCCATGTGGTGGATGCACAGAGTCTAACTTGTTGTGAACGTTGACGAATAGACAAATCTGGATCATCATTAACACTTTGACTTACAGCAGCGATATTTTCTTCTGCAAATACAGTTATTTGTCTTGTTGTTGTTGTTGTATCGAGTAGAGAAAATGTTGTCCAAAATCTATCGAAAGTTCAACGAATAAGCTGCTCTGATAGACGATTATGTAAATCATAAATTTCACAAAGTACTCTATAAGTTTGGCGAATAGAACACTGATTTTGAAAATAAATTTCAATAATTTGTAAACCTTGTTGCGGCGTGAGTCTTTCCATGATACTTTTTCAATGCTTAGTGAACAGAAATGTCAAAACAACATGGCTTCTACCTTCTGTCAAATCACAGTTATCCCTATCGAAAGTTTTGTCACTCTAAAAAACACCTGATATATTCTATATATGAGAAAACTACATGTTTTATGATTGCTCTTTGTTCCTACAAGATGACGAAATGACGGGATATACGAGTAACTTAACTTGCAATTGTACTAGTTAAAAGATTACTGTAATTATACTTTAAGTAAACATTGAAAGTGAGTTGAAATAAAGTAATATTATTATTATTATCCTGATAGTCCTAGACCTTCTGTGAATATCCCTCAGAAGCTTTTTCAGCTTGTGCGGGTTAGGAGTTCAGTTGTGTTCTGGGTAGGCTTTGTTACTGTTATCTTTCTCCACTTTAGGTTACAGCACTGTCAATTTTTGACCCAACAGTTAAATGGTGGCAAACACCCATCCAACTAGAAAATTTCTTTTTTACCTGAACAGCATTCGAACCCGGACCTCCCGGTCACGAGCCCGATGCTCTTCCGCTGAGCTATCCACACTCATATAAAAGTACAAACAAGGTATTTGTTTGGCCAAAGACATTACAACATTCAGCATCCACTTGAATTACTTAAGATTTTTATTTCCATCGCTTTAATATCAGCGACAATATCACAGTGGAATAATTCCAGTCCATCAAATATTTTCTGTTTCCTGAATGTATATGAAAGATATTGTTATACCTTTAACACCATACAAATTAATTTAGCCACTCCATCGTCTTATATCGTATACATGCAACTCCAATAGTGTAACTCAAACCTTATCATACAATAATTTTTTATCATTGTTGAGCGCGCTAATTAAACAATTAACTAAGTGCATGTATCTATAAAATTGATTTAACCCACTGGCTGACTGCACAAGGTAAACCGGTCAGTTTTCAAACTTGCGCTGTCCCACATCGGCAGTTATCAATTTGTCGTGGATTGTAAATAATTTAGTGATCCATAATTGCGTAACCGATCTCTTTTTTCCCACTGGCCAGCAGCGAGAAAGTGCGAGGATTCCGACTAAAAGAGAGCGGACAAACATTGGGAATAACTGATGTTACCGAAGTTGTAAAGATGAAAGTATGGCTATGATGTAGTCGTTGGATTTCCCTAGGAGTATTCAGTTGAAAAAAAAGTTTCGGTGACTTGGAACTTCGTGAAAGATTCCGCAATTCGCAATTTTCATTTCAGCTGATGCTATTTTCGGTTCTTGTTTGAGCCGATATGTGAAAGTTTAGGATATTTTGTATTGTTATATTGTGAATGTGGAACTGAATGTTACGATATTGATATTTTAATATTAAACACAAAATTTACACACACTTTTGGACGTATATGTGATTGTTTCTCATAATGATCGAAGTTACTTGAATCGAATCAAAATTTTACTAAGAAACAAATTTTGTAATGGATTATAAGGAGGAGA
Organism: Megalocaria dilatata; assembly: GCA_034642435.1. Taxonomy (NCBI): domain Eukaryota; kingdom Metazoa; phylum Arthropoda; class Insecta; order Coleoptera; family Coccinellidae; genus Megalocaria; species Megalocaria dilatata. Next base: position 14,907,088 of record CM067858.1, read on the forward strand.
TTGAATTCGATAAACTGCTAAATAATACAAAATATAACAAAAAGTTAAAATATTTTAATATTATATGGGGTGAGCCATTTGAAATTTGCTTTTTTGATCGGCTATAAATAAAAAAATTATGAATATGTTTTCAAATTTGTGAGTTAATTAATTCAATTTTTCAGTATATTGACGATTGTTCGGGGCTAAATTTCATGAATGGTAATTTTGATTTCATGTTTCAAGGAATCAATCATCTCTGGATGGTTAGCGTAAGACTTATCCTTAACGAATCCCCGCAAACAATAGTCCTCCAAAGCAAAAATGAGCTTCATCGCTAAATATGATTTTTCTGGAAAATTCTCATCTTCGGCCATGCGATAAATTGGTGAAATTGATGGGTCTGGACGTTAGGATTTCTATGAAGAATCAGATTATATTATTCTTGTTTATAATATACTACTCTGTCAAGAAAGTACCGGGAATTTTCAATTAAAACAACATTTTTACATTTAATCGTCGAAATTTATTGGGTCGCCTTCAAAATGGGCTCCATTTGCTCCAATACATCTATGCCAACGGCACTTCCAATTATCGAAACATTTTTTAAAGGCGCTTTTCGGGATGGACTTTAGCTCTCGCGCCGAATTTTGTTTTATGGCTTCAATCGACTCGAAACGGGTGCCACGAAGGAGCAATTTTAGTTTTGGGAAGAGGAAAAAGTCGCAGGGAGCCAAATCCGGCGAATACGGTGGTTGCTGAAGCACGTTTGTTGAGTTTTTGGCGAGAAAGTCAGTCACAATCGTAGCTCGGTGAGAAGGCGCGTTATCGGCATGCAAAATCCATGAGTTGTTCGCCCACAAATTTGGCCGCTTATTACGGATACGCTCACGCAAACGTTTCATAACGCCTAGGTTATACTCCTTGTTTACCGTCTGACCCTCTGGAATGAAATCGTAGTGCACCACGCCACGGATATCGAAGAAAACAATGAGCATCACCTTCATTTTCGAGCGGCTTTGGCGTGGTTTTTTCGGTTTCGGCTCATTTTTTGCCACCCATTCCGATGATTGCTGGCTTGTTTGCATATCGTACTCGTAGACCCAGGTCTCATCACCAGTTATAATGCGTTCCATGAATGTAGAATCGGAATTACAGCGATCCAGCATGTCTGAAGCAACCTGTTCGCGATGACGTTTTTGAAGAAAATTCAGGTCTTTCGATACGAGTCGTGCGGCCACCTTTCTCATGCCCAAAATATCACTCAAAATCGTACGTGCGGACTCGTGGGATATCTTAAGATTATGTGCTATCTCTCTCAAGCTGGTACGAAGGTTTTCCAGCACCCTCTCCTTAATTTTATCGACGTTATCTTCGATCGAAGCCGTCGATGGGCGTCCGGAACGAGGCAAGTCTTCGACCACTTCACGACCGTCCTTAAAGGATCTGTACCACTGATATGCACGAGTTTTCGATAGAGCATTATCACCAAAGGCCTTTTGCAACATTTTCAATGCATCGGCACACGAAAATTCATTTGCAACACAAAACTTTAAACAAATTCTTTGCTCAACGTAATCACCCATAGTAAAAATCGGCACGCACTCTGACATCGACTGACTTAATCAGCTGTTGCAAACACACTAGTTGACAGATCCCGCTCAAGCCTGGGATAGTAATTAAGGACAGTGGTACCAACCTAGGAAAAATTTTTACCTGCCTCATTGCCCCGCCAGATTTAAATCGATAATTCCCGGTACTTTCTTGACAGAATGTATTTCACTACTGGGTCAAAATATATTTAAACATGTTGGCTTAATACTTTATGTGAAGTAGCATATAGATGAATATCTAAATGGTTCAATTTTCTGAAGCTCATCTATTACAACTACCTTTTGAAATAAATGGTTAAATCTATGGTTTACATGTAAATCACCATCTACTTACGAAAGACTTCATATTGAAGGATTAAATGAATCTTCAACGAAAATGTGCTTTGGGATTGTTGAGGTTTTTTGGGTGACGTACATTAATATTGGAGATACAGCAATCTAGATGTTTAAAATATGAAACATGCATACACTTACAATTAAAATTGAATTATATTAATCTCTTAGAAACATTGTTTTTTTAAGTAGAGATGAAAAGAATCTGAAGAAACTATAGAATATTGATCAAACTTACTCAATACATTTATTGAAGTATATAAATTAAAAATTACTACGACGAAGTATTTGAATAGTACAGAACAATAGCTGGAATTAATTCACTAGAACCTCTACAGGTTTTAATCTAAATAAATCTCATGAAAACATTTAGAATTAAATTTTGAAAAACATGTCCTAAATACACTGTATCATTTTACAGACATTTATATATATATATATATATATATATTTTTTTTTTTTTTTTTTTTTTTTTAATAATCACCATTATGGGAGTTTCCTCTAGAAGGTCCGGGTCTTAACGACCAAGGATCTTCTAGGCAGCTGTAAGGAACATTCTAACAATTCTTGTTGTCCAGAGGATCACCTCCTTCTGAGCTTTACTTATCAACTCCTGATCCAGTTCAAGGAGTTCCGTATTTTCTGCCAGGTGGCTCTCAACCAATCCATTCGTGGAGATTATCAGGGGCAGAATCTTTACCGTTCTTAGCTGGTGTATCTCTTTTATTTCAAAAGCCAGGTCGTGGTACTTTGTTAGTTTCTCCGTGTACGCTCTACTTATGTTATCATCTGCCGGGACGGTTATATCAATGATTGTTGCTTTGCGGTTTCCTTTATCAAAGATCACGATGTCGGGCCTGTTGTGCGGCACCGATCTATCCGTTATTATCGGGTTGTCCCAGTAGAGTTTGAACTGACTGTTTTCAAGTATCGGCTTGGGTAAGTATTCGTGTACCCTTCGAGAGGTAAGTATAAGTCCTACTTTCATGGCAATGGCTTGGTGAAAGATTTTTGCCATAGCATTATGCCGCTGGGTGTACTCCCTGGGTGCAAGAATGGGGCATGAGGATGTCACATGTTGTATAGACTGCAAGGCTTGGCAGCATTTCCGGCATCTGTCAGTCGGTATGTTCTTTTTGGCTATATGTTTCAGGTACGCTCTTGTTGGCACTACCTGATCTTGGATTGCGATGAGACGTCCCTCGGTTTCTGGGAATAAATAACCGGATTTAAGGTAAGTTAGTGACTGCTCTCTATTAACTCTATTTTCTTTCAGTGCCTCCGGATACCTGCCATGTAAGGGTTTGCCGTGCCATTCCTCCAGTAGTTGTTCAGATGATGGCGTCTGTGGTGGGTTATTTCTGCTTGCCAGATTTAAAGCCGTGATGTTGCGGTCTTCCTGGCATATTGATTGAAAGAACGGTAAGTTTTTTTAGTGGAAATATTCTCTGAGTTCAGTTACCGCTTTATTGTGGGCCTTTTCAACATTTCGCAAACCCCTTCCTCCTTGGTGCCTAGGCATGTAAAGTCTGATCACCGATGCATGGGGATGGTGGATGCCGTATTTAGACATTAGGACTCGCACATGTGTGTCAATCGCCTTCAACTCTGTGCTTGACCACCTGATCACGCCGAAAGAGTAGGCTATACTTGGAATTGCCCATGTATTGATTGCCGTAAACATTGCCTTGGAGTTCAGTTTACTGCGGAGGGTTTTTTTTATTCTAGCAAAAAATTTATTTTTGAAATCTTCTTTCTGTTTTGATGTTCTTATCTCCAATGCTTGTTGTATACCCAGGTACTTATATGAATCTTCTGGGCTTAGTTCTTGTATAGCCACCTCATCTTGAATAAGCATTTCTCCCCCTTGTGTCAACTTTCCTCTCTTGACGTGTAATGAGGCACATTTGTCCAGCCCCATCTCCATTCTGATGGTTTGTGTGAAAGATGTCACTATCCCAAGAAGGCTCCTCAGTTGCTCCTCATTCGCGGCATATAGCTTGAGGTCATCTATATACAGTTGATGAGTAATTTTGATGTTTGACCTGTCGTCCACAAGGTATCCGTATCGGTTGTTGTTGAGCAGCCTACTGAGGAGGTTTAAAGCTAGACAAAACCAGAGGGTGCTGAGTTTATCCCCTTGGAAGATGCCAGTTAAGATTCTTATCTCTGGTGTTATTATTTTGCCGAATGTTAAGTTCGTCCTCCAGGTTGTCATCAGATGTTCTAGTAAGCCTATAATGTTTCCAGATACACCGTAGAGTTTCAGAACTTTAAGAAGCCAGGAGTGCGGGACCGAGTCGAAAGCTTTTTTGTAGTCGACCCATGCGACCGAGATGTTCCTTAACTTCTTCCTTGCCTGTTTGGTTATAAGATGATCGATGGTTAACAACTCCTTGCAGCCCTGGGCACCTCTTCTGCAGCCATTCTGCTCTCGTGCAAGGATCTTGTACTTGCTTACATGCTTCCACAGATGTTTGGTGATTATTCCTGTGAGTATCTTATAGACAGTAGGAAGACATGTAATGGGTCGATAAGCCTTGGGGTCAGGACTGGTGTTTCCTTTTGGAAGCATATGGGTGACCCCCAAAGTGAAAAACTCTGGTATGATGGAGGGTTCCGCCAACGCTCTCTGAAAAAAAAAAAAAATATATATATATATATATATGTGTATATATATATATATATGTGTGTATATATATATATATATATATATATATATATATATATATATAAATGTCTGTAAAATGATACAGTGTATTTAGGACATGTTTTTCAAAATTTAATTCTAAATGTTTTCATGAGATTTATTTAGATTAAAACCTGTAGAGGTTCTAGTGAATTAATTCCAGCTATTGTTCTGTACTATTCAAATACTTCGTCGTAGTAATTTTTAATTTATATACTTCAATAAATGTATTGAGTAAGTTTGATCAATATTCTATAGTTTATTCAGATTCTTTTCATCTCTGCTTAAAAAAACAATGTTTCTAAGAGATTAATATAATTCAATTTTAATTGTAAGTGTATGCATGTTTCATATTTTAAACATCTAGATTGCTGTATCTCCAATATTAATGTACGTCACCCAAAAAACCTCAACAATCCCAAAGCACATTTTCGTTGAAGATTCATTTAATCCTTCAATATGAAGTCTTTCGTAAGTAGATGGTGATTTACATGTAAACCATAGATTTAACCATTTATTTCAAAAGGTAGTTGTAATAGATGAGCTTCAGAAAATTGAACCATTTAGATATTCATCTATATGCTACTTCACATAAAGTATTAAGCCAACATGTTTAAATATATTTTGACCCAGTAGTGAAATACATTCTGTCAAGAAAGTACCGGGAATTATCCATTTAAATCTGGCGGGGCAATGAGGCAGGTAAAAATTTTTCCTAGGTTGGTACCACTGTCCTTAATTACTATCCCAAGCTTGAGCGGGATCTGTCAACTAGTGTGTTTGCAACAGCTGATTAAGTCAGTCGATGTCAGAGTGCGTGCCGATTTTTACTATGGGTGATTACGTTGAGCAAAGAATTTGTTTAAAGTTTTGTGTTGCAAATGAATTTTCGTGTGCCGATGCATTAAAAATGTTGCAAAAGGCCTTTGGTGATAATGCTCTATCGAAAACTCGTGCATATCAGTGGTACAGATCCTTCAAGGACGGTCGTGAAGTGGTCGAAGACTTGCCTCGTTCCGGACGCCCATCGACGGCTTCGATCGAAGATAACGTCAATAAAATTAAGGAGAGGGTGCTGGAAAACCTTCGTACCAGCTTGAGAGAGATAGCACATGATCTTAAGATATCCCACGAGTCCGCACGTACGATTTTGATTGATATTTTGGGCATGAGAAAGGTGGCCGCACGACTCGTACCGAAAGACCTGAATTTTCTTCAAAAACGTCATCGCGAACAGGTTGCTTCAGACATGCTGGATCGCTGTAATTCCGATTCTACATTCATGGAACGCATTATATAGTCCGGTCTATTTAAGCCTAAAATCAGGAGGAAGGTTACATAAATTCCCATAAAGCTGAATATTGGCATAGTTGTTCAAAACATCATTATAAAGAAAATCTCAAAAGTCCTCATCGTTCGGAGGTGTGCTAAAAATTTGGCACGGGGTCAAAGGTCAAAAAAATGAGTTTTTTGCGATTTTTAGCGAAACGGTGAGTTTTTTCGCAAAATTACCCCAGTACAAAATTGTAGATCAATATGTACGTCGACATTTTGGTTCCAGAGTTACTGTCGTATTTGACGGATATGATGATTATACGAGAAATATTAAAGCAGCAGAGCAACGCCGTCGAAATGCTGCTTCATCAACTTCTTCTGATATTATATTCGATGAATCAATGACAGTTCCTACCAGTCAACAGAAATTCTTTGCAAATAATCACAATAAATCTAGGTTTATTTCGATGTTGAAAGCAAAATTTACTGCTGAGAATATATCCGTTGAACAAGCTAATGATGATGCTGATGTATTGATTATTGAAACAGCGATAAAGAAATTCAGTGTGACAAATACAACTGTTGTTGTTGGTGAGGATGTTGATTTACTCGTCTTGCTTACTGCTCGAACTCCAACTGAAAAAATTATTTATTTTTTTAAACCCGGAAAAGCCCAAAATCAATCGGAAATATATTCATCAAACAGTTTATCCAATTTTCCTAAATGTCAAAATCATGTATTATTTCTACACGCAATAACTGGCTGCGATACGACATCTGCTTTTTACAGGAGAGGAAAAACAACAGTTTTCAAAATGTTTGAAAAAAAAGATTTACTACAATGTGCTGAAGTTTTTAAAAATAGTAATCCAACTCAACAACATGTTATCACCAACGGAGTTCAATTTCTTCTTGCTATGTACGGAGCCCCCAAAAAAACCACTTGCTTAGATAAGTTGCGATACACATCTTTCGTGAAAAATACGCGTAATAAAAAACAAGTCAACTTAGCTTCTCTTCCTCCAACCTCAGTAGCTGCTCATCAACATCTGTTTCGGGTATATTACCAAGTTCAAGTGTGGCTTGGTAATCAGCTGGACCCTAAAGACTGGGGTTGGAAGTTGATCGACAATACACTAGAGCCAGTTCAAACTTTACTTCCACCAGCACCTGAGAAACTTCTCAACACAATATTTTGCAACTGCAAGAAACGTTGTAGTGCAAAATGTGGTTGCAGAAAAGTTGGACTGTTTTGTTCCCTGGCATGCACACACTGTCAAGGCCGATCATGCTCGAATGTTGAGTCACCAACTCTTGAAGATTCGTTTGATACCGATCAGGAATCGCTATTGGGGCAGTTTACGTGTGAAATAGAACAAGAAGAAGAAGAAGAACAAGAGGATGAACAGGAAGAAGAAGGAGAAGAAGATCAAGAAGAAGAAGAAACAGAAATCTTGGACAGTTATGAATCAGACGACTAACTTTTTATTTTAAGTATTTTATTTAATTACACCGCCGTTGTTTTTGCCCACTATAATATATAATATTATTTTGCAATAGTTTTAAAACATATAAAATCTCAGCAGACCCGTGGAATAGGCCTACTGGGGAAACCACGTTAAAAAAAACGCGCTTTGTACACTACCTCATAGGTGGCGTGGAAACGTGTGCAAAATAGAGGGATTACGACTGATCCAACTTTTCGGAACGTTATATCTCCAAAATGGTGGCTTTTAGGAAAAAAATTATTGATATATTTTTTGTAGAGAATTTTGTGATCTACAATTTTGTACTGGGGTAATTTTGCGAAAAAACTCACCGTTTCGCTAAAAATCGCAAAAAACTCATTTTTTTGACCTTTGACCCCGTGCCAAATTTTTAGCACACCTCAGAACGATGAGGACTTTTGAGATTTTCTTTATAATGATGTTTTGAACAACTATGCCAATATTCAGCTTTATGGGAATTTATGTAAACTTGAATGTGTAAATAGACCGGACTAATAACTGGTGATGAGACCTGGGTCTACGAGTACGATATGCAAACAAGCCAGCAATCATCGGAATGGGGAATTGGAAGTATTTGAATAGTACAGAACAATAGCTGGAATTAATTCACTTGAACCTCTACAGGTTTTAATCTAAATAAATCTCATGAAAACATGAATCGATTGAAATTCTCAGTAATATGACTTAGGTGCGCTGCATCTTATTCCATCCAATTCATGAATGTAGGGGCACTATCAACAAGTTTTTGCAAAACTGAGTTTAACCGAAAAACTCGAATAAGCATTGAACATTCAATTGGACTATTATGAAATGGACTTAATGATAAAAATAAAAAATGTATCTTATAAACATGTGTGGAACTGAAAAAAAATCGACAATAAATAGGAGAAAAAATTATAACATGTTTTCAAAAATATCCCGTTTCTCTTCTAAACATATTCTAGCTCTTGTGATCAAGTGAGCTACAGCTTTCTTCAAAATTTCCGGTTGATTTCGTATCCTTTACATGCAGCTTGAATACGATTAATCAGATGCTCCATGTCTGTGATTTCTTCAGAGTAAACTTCATTTTTAAAGTGCACTCAGAGAAAATAATCCAAGCATGTAAGATCTGGGGATCTTGCAGGTCAGTCATGAGGTCCCCCTCTACCAAACTAATGATCTGGATAAACTTCATTCAAATGCGTTACAATTTCACGGGTAACATGTGCCCGAGCTCCATCATGTTGAAAGTACACTCGAGCTGCGCTTTCGTGATGTTTCGCGAATTGCATCTCGTGACTCAGTGTATAATCGAATATTGTCTATCCTCCTGTGATATCATAACTGATTATATTTTGCTAATATCTAATTTAGAAAAATTATTGAGCACTTTTGTGTATTTAGTTTTTGTGATATATTTGGGTTATAATCAATTCAAATTTTTTCTGTTTCACCAAATTGTCTATTACATTAGGATTGAAACTGTTTTTCGCATCAAGTGATTCCATAGTCTTAATTTGAAATTTGCGATTATTTTTGACGATAAGGGTAATGAAAAAGCTCTGAGTCTGAGTCAATAATCGACATTCTGAAATTTTTTGTGAGTATGGATGGTTAGAGTCTATAAGACTCTATATTAGTGGATGCTGGTTTTCTGAATACACTGAATTCAATTTTATAACTTGAATATGAGTTGAGAAGTTTAAAACTGATATTTTTCAGTTGATTTATTTTCGAATTAATCATCAAGGTGAATGCTGTCTAAGTAATTTATCATTTGAGTCAGTTATTTCCATTAATTTTGATTTGATGATTTGATTTCTAATTTCGGAACTATAAATATCGAAAATAATTTCCGGCATATGTCCACCACGACTAGCTTTGAGAAACCGCATTCAACCAGACCAGTTATTTCATCAATAACATGAGTTATGTTGGCTTCCAAATCGTATTTTGTTTGTAGTTTATCAGCATAAACAAATGACTTGGCATAATCCCAAAGAAAATAATCCAGTGAAGTTATGTCGCATGATCTTGGAGGCCAATTAATTGGACCATTTCTCGCCAAATCTCTCTTTCAATAAATCAATTGTTACGGTAGCAGCATGATGTGTAGCACCATCTTGTTGGAACCAAAACACTTCTGGGTCGATAGCATTCAAATGTTGAAACAAATAATCATGGATCTGAAACGAGCACCATTCACTGTAACATTAGCTCCAGTATCGTTTTTAAAGAAATATGGACCGATGATGCCTCCAGCGTGTAAAGCACACCATACAGTGCAGTTTTTAGGATGCAATGGAACCTGCAGAACTTCTTGAGGATTGTTTTCACTCCATATACGGTAATTTTTGCTTGTTTACATAGCCGTTCAACCAGAAATTAGTTTCATCACTAAACACAATTTTAGGATAAAAAAGTAGATTAACTTCAAGCTGTTCTAGGGCCCCATCAGCAAACAAACGACGCTTATTATGGTCAAGTGGCTTCAGTTCTTGAGAATTATGCAAAATTTTTCATGTGGTGGATGCACAGAGTCCAACTTGTTGTGAACGTCAACGAATAGACAAATCTGGATCATCATTAACACTATGACTTAGAGCAGCGCTATTTTCTTCTGTACGTACGGTTCTTTGCCTTGTTGTTGTTGTATCGAGTAGAGAAAATGTTCGAAATCTATCGATAGTTCGACCAATAAGCTGCTCTGATGAACGATTATGTAAGCCATGTAATTTCGAAACCTAAATTAATGCTAATAGTTCGTGGGACATTTGTTAGTAAACTTTCGTTATAATTAGAAATATTCACGAAATGAGGCAACAGAACATTTTAATTCATAAACTTAAGGGAAAATTTGTATAATTGAAAAGTTTCGAATTGTGTTGGCTTTTACTTGAAGGAACCCAATGTACACTTATTAAATAATACACAACTACCAGTTTTCTCGTAGGAATCTGGTAGTTTTGCCCAAAGGATTCAAAACTTTGTTGTACCCTTATCTCGAAATTGAATTTACTTTCAACCCACAATGATAAAAGAAATCAAACTATATGTATATTATTCAATTAGTATGTAATGAAGAAAAATTATTCGGAAAAGTTGAAAACGGAAAATGTAAAATGAAAATTTCTTATAGTGGATAGTGGTGATAGTCATATTCTGTGTTAAATAATTCCATATAATTTTATCTGAATTAGAAGTTATTCCTATATTTCTTACTTCAATCTGAATATTACTTGAGTATCACTTTATCATATAGTTAAAAAATATATATCCGACCAGTCTCTGCATTTGCTCAAGATGTTATAGTGTATGGATAATGCGAAACTGATATATCAATTTCGAATATACTTTCATTTCTTAATGTGTATATGGATGCAAAAATTACATGTTATTAACTGGACACGGTTGCAGTGTTCCAAGTCAGTTGACATTTACAAAAACGGCCAATTTTGAAAGAATATAGATGAGCGACTGCAATTTGTTCGATATTAGAGAAAATTTCTTACTGAACACTGGAAATTGTGATTGTAACCATCCATTTGAAGAAATGTTACGGAATGATTTTCTTTCTATTGATGAGTGTGACAGTATTTGTTTAGATTTCATGAGATATACAAGTGTGTTAATAAGCTGAAATAGTTTTGTTTATTTTGATATGCGTATATTTTGATAGGTTTCTAAGTGCGTGTTTCGGTGAATAATTTTAACAAAATGAGAATCAATTCGCTTATATTACTATATGTTCTTGGTAGAATATATTCGTCACCTGTAAGATTAGTCCAAAATATTGCGGAAAATACACATATTCAGGTAAAGCTTATACTATGGAGTTGATATTTATTTTTGTTCTGAAATATAATATAAGATACGATTATTTCATTTCTCTGATGAATATGTAGCTTAATTTTATATACTCAAAAAAGGGTTCAAATATTATAGTATTTAGGTTTTCAATGGATGCAGACAATACTATCTAAAAATTCAAATATTTATCCATATTAATCAGTAGTAATATTAAATACGGTTATTCCGATTTTCACAAATTTTTATTGTTATTTAATACTAAAACTGTTGTATAAAATAACAATAAAAATTTGTGAAAATCAGAATAACCTTATTTAATATGTACTTTCATGAAGTAAAGACTGATTCAATTGAATATTAAATCAGTTTAATCTTTGCGTATTTAATATGCCAACAATCGTCATTCCTTTCACAAATTTTCACTTCATATACGTAGGTATATATTTCAAGGGAAATTTCTGTGTACTACAAATTTTAATAATGTTCACAGATATCTTGAATAATATTCAAAAGAGGTGAATTTGTAAAAATTCAATAACAATATTGAGATCTGGAATAAATTAATCTTGATTCACAGAATCCTTAATACATCAATAAATGACTCAAATTATATTTTAGAATTCAAAATCATTGAACGAGTAGAAATTCCTATGATTTCAATTAGTTATTGATGATTTATTATAAAAAATAGCTTAATATTTTATCTTTATTTATTTCCATAAATTATTAAGGAAATTTCAGCATATTTTGAAGAGAGAAAAATTCAAGAACTCGTATTAAATTGAATTGGTCTTTACATGATGGAAATCAATTTAATATCATATTTTAAATAAGGTTATTCTAATTTGGACATATTCATTATAAAAATAATTATATTTTTATTTTTACAAAATAAATTAACATCAGAGTCGTACTTGATAGTATACAGGAAGCTCCAGACATCTCTATCCAAATTTCACAAGGTGATTCTACAAGCAATTCGCAATGAAAAAGATTGTATAGAGCAGGGTCTAGTAATCTTTCGTTATGAAGTTATTTTTCTTTCTTATAACGTTTCACAATTTTTCCACTAGAAACATATAATAGCATAACTTGAAAACTATAATATTAATCAAAATTCAGTGGAAACCAATGAAAAGAGCGAAAAATCCTCCGAAGACTAGGGTGGTCCCTTGACGATTTTTATGAAATATATACTTATAGTAGGGTGGTTAAGGAAAAAATGATTATAAAATTTTTGGTCGCAGTTTACTCTAAAATTCCGCCCTAAAAACCCTCATGGAATGTGGACAAACCGCCTTATTCATAAAGATTTTCAATGACATTATACATGTCTTCATTATCATTTGACAAAAGATGTGAAACGGTGAAAGTACAAACAGTGAGGTATACACTAACTGAAGAAAAATTATTATTTACGATATTCTTCATTATTCATACAAGTTTGAAACTTATCACAAAAAAATTATGAAAATGCCTGCCACCTTCTTTAATGCAAAGCCTACATCGTTTTAGAATATAACTCACAGCTTTTCGCAACTGCCTCCGTCGTTGCCATAGCAAATTGCAGCAGTTATGTATTCTTTCAATAAGTTGGTAACGAGTATGAATTGTGGTAGTATACACCATATCCTTTAGATTACCCCAAAAGAAGAAGTCTAGAGTTATAAGGTGGGGACTTCAAGCAGATCATTTGATCAGTCCGAATCTTCCTATCCATTTTTCTTCAAAATGGACCTCCATTCATTCTGTAACTATTCTATTATTGTCTGCTGGACAACCAAACATTAAAACCAACCCCTATTCAGAAGCAAAATATTTTCTCATGGCTTCTGGCATCATTTCGTCAATTTTTAAATAAAAATAAAGTTTATCTTTCATACATTATACGTCGTTTAAAAGCTTTAGGAACAACCAACGGCTCCAAATTTAGTTTCGAATGGACGGTCGTCAAGCACGCAATACTAGAATAGTTACAGAATGGATGGCGGTTCATTTTGAAGGAAAAAGAAAAGGAAAATTAGGACCGTTCAGATGGCCTACTCGAAATACAGATCTCACATCTTTAGACTACTTTCTTTGCGTATATAATTTAAACATACAACAGCTTATCGAAAAAGTGCAATATGCTAAAGCAAAGACGGGGGCAGTTGCGGAAAGCTATTGATCTACTCGAAAACAATGTAGGCTTTGCATTAGAGAGGGTGGCAGGCATTTGCAGAAATTTTAGTGATAAATTTGTATGAATAATGAAGAATATCGTAAATAATAATTTTCCTCACAGCTTGTCTCATTTGTTGTTGAAAAGCTTTATAAGTAAGGCATTTTTCGTATATAATTTCTATTGGGATTTACGGCGTGGAATTTAGAATCAATTTTTACCAAAGGGATTTGGTGAAAATTTCATAATCATTTTTCGTAAAGCAGCCTTATGTAAGTATTTTAGAAAAATCTCCACGGGCTACCCCTGTCTGCGCAGAATTTTCCGCTCTTTTCAGTGATGTCCACTGAATTTTGATTAAGATGATAATTTCAATATTATGCTACATTTTCAGTGAAAACATTTTGAAGCGTTAAAAATAGTAGAATTTCGAATTACTTGATATCGAAAGATAATTGAACCATACTTTAAAGAATATTTTTGTTGAAAATTGCTTGTAGAATCACCTTAAGAAATTTGGCCAGGGAAAACTTAGGCACCTGTGTAGTAGACTTTCTCTATATGTAAAAATTTATTTTATCCTTCATTTCAAGAACTCTTACATATTATATGTAGATATAGTAGATTTTTTTATGTGTGCAAATATATATATATATATATATATATATATATATAAATATATATATAGTATTACATTTGTATATATACGTTTTATGTGATGAAACAAAAACATTTTGAAATTGAAAAATAATTACACATATATACACTTTTTACTCAGAAAAGGATGAAATGTTGTTTAAGCCAGAAAGAAATTAACCGATGTGTATGGAGAAGATGTGTTAACAGTACGCCAGTGCCAGAGCTGGTTTGTGATATTTAGATCCGTCAATTTTGATGTCAATGATGTAGCACGTTCTGGAAGGCCCGTTGAAGCTGATAAAGGCATTAGTTGATGCAAATCGGTAAATAACAACACGTGAGATGGATGAGAGGTTGAATTTGACAACAATGAAATAAAAACATTTATTGACAACTAAAATTAAACTATCTGTTGCTATAATAGCATTTTTGGTTGAATTAAGTGACAAATTTTTATTGTCCTAGTATTGAATTGGAATAACCTACCTATTGCCTGAAGTCTATAATTGTACGTCTAAAATACGATCGTTTTTCTTCATCTTTTATTCCCCTGAAAAACTCTCCTCCTAATTAATACACTTAAGCTTGTTCGATTCTGCACGCTCTGCTGTACTTGAATCCCAAATGGCCTTCCAATTTTAACTTTGATACTGAGGATTAACCGAAAAGTTTCACTTGGCTCGGTAAAATAAATAGAAGAAGATGTAATTGAAGAAACTCCATCAACTAAATTACTTGCGGCATTAAGGCACCTGTTGATTGCCCGGCAATTTCTTGGAACTTTGAATTAAACCGGTAAACAAAACACCCATTTCCTCTGCTGAATTAATACTTACATTTTATCACTGGGGAAATCCAACTTTGCACAAGAGGAACCAGATAATGGAATGGAAATCTCAAAATCGATTCACCAAATATATTGTACCAGACTTTCTCCGTTTTTAGCAGTGAATTCAATTGAAAAAATTGATAGTTCTACGTAGAGAATAGAATCCATTTGAATGTGAGTCAATACTTGATAGATGTGAAATTTAAATGAATTTAAATTCAGAATTATATATTTTAACTTCTACAATATATATTGAAACTATATAAACGAAAACTATCGAAATGATATCCTTACATATAATCAATATAAATATTTTATATCGATTATATATAAGGATACCGTTTTGATAATTTTTGGGAGTATCAGGATAATAATAATAATAGTTTCAATATATATTGTAGAAGTTAGAATATGTAATTCTGAATGTAGAGATCAATAGAGACATGAATTTATAATATATTCTCCATAATGATTCGTATTCATCTATTGAGTAGCAGACATTTATCGATCAGTATTTCCTTTATTTGGTTTTTGAGCTTTGCAGCTGGTAGGCTCATAAGTTCAACATAACATAACAAATAAGTTAGTTTTTCCT